>JADWQK010001061.1:0-2400000 GCA_017933935.1 Sesamia nonagrioides
CCGGAAAAATTTGATGTTATTTTATTTTTATTATATATTTATTTATTTATAAACTAGTCGGCTGTCCAAAATCAAAACCTAGCAAGGGACATTTTTGATGAAACACGTTTTCTTCAACCAATATTCCCAAAATTTTTTGCTGCGTTTATAGCAAAAACAACTGTATTTCTATTTTAAATAGAATCGGAGATATGAACATGTATGAACCTAGCAAGTGCACTTCGTACTCGGTGTTTACAAAGTGAAAAAGCTAGTAAGTAACATTTCCAAATACAAAAACCTATTAAGTACGGTACATGCTAGGTTTTTAAATTTGTGAATGGACTTACTAGGGTTTTGAATTTGAAATTAGTCTTTTTACTAAGTTTTTGAAGTTGGAATTGTCCCTTACTAGGTTTTTGATTTACAATATCACTGAAGTGTTGAACACGATTATCAAATAATGTCTATAATAAATAATAGTAAGTCGATGAGAGCTAGGCGTGCAGGACGAAGAGGTCGGGGACTCTACTCCCGCGCCGCCTTCGCCGCGCCCGTCTCAGTTCGCTCATTTGGAATTTATAATGCCCCAAATTAAAGAAGCTGTTTTTATAAGTCGATTAATTACATTTAATCTAACTTTTGCACCTATAAGTAAGCAATCTCCCGATCCAGCTACTTGCATAGTTTGGCACGAAGGTTACGCCGGTCGAGAAGCTTCCAACATAGTTGATGCTATTTTAACATTTATGAAGAATGAAAGAGATTGCCAACGTTTTCATATTTGGGCTGATAACTGTACAGCCCAAAATAAAAACTGGACTCTGTTTACGGCTTTAACTACTATAGTAAATATAGAAACAAAGATCGAGACTGTGACTTTGAGTTACTTAACAAAATAACATACTCATATGACTGCAGATTCGGTGCATGGAAATATTGAAAGAAAAATTAAAAGACAAGGAGACGTTTTGGATTTCGAAGACTTCAAAGATGTCGTAAACAGTTCAAGACAAAAAATAAAGGTCATAGATTTAAGTGATTGTAGGAGCTGGCCGAAGAAAAAAAGAGCACTAAGGAAAACGGATGATGAAGACTTGATGAAATCTTTCTTGCTCAGCCAAGTTGTCCAAGTAAAATTCGTTACTGGATCGAGGAAGATTCTTTACAAGACAAGGTAATTATTAATAGTAGATAGATGTACTAGTGAGTTTAAAGTTAAACCCGTTGATTAATGACTATGGAATTTTCAGCTTAGATGAACCATTTGTGGAGTTAGACTTCCTACTAAAAAAATTTCAAGTAGTTGGGCTGCCTGAAAAAAAATCAGCTCCTCGAGGCATTCCTGGTCAAAAAAAGGATGTGATTGTGGCAAAGCTGGTACCCTTAATGCCAGAAACAAGGCGTGCGTTTTGGGTTCAAATACCCGTAAACAATAAATCAGTTGATCTCCAAACTGGAGGCGAAGTAGCTGAAGAAATTTAATTTTTTTAGGTTGATATTTTGTTAAGTTGATTATGTACCTTGTGTTCCTCAATAATTTAATTAAACCATTTTATATTAAGTCAACTGTTTTTTTTTTTACTATAATTATGCTACTTACTAGGTTGAAATACGACATGAGGTATTAAAAATAATAAAAAATCCAATTCAAAAACCTAGTAAGTGATCTAACTAGGTTTTTGCTATTGGTTTAGTATCATACATATCTTGAAGTATCCAAAGAAGTCATTAGTAAGGCACATAAAACTTGTCCAAATGCATTTTCATTTAATTTATCTATTTCGTAAAATAAAACAAATAATAATTATTGCCATGAAAACAAGATATGTGTAAAAAAGTAATTATATTCTAAATGGCACATGAAAATGTTTCATGTCTTCTCCTGTAAAATTAACTCAGATGTACGTGCTAGGTTTTGATTTTGGACAGCCGTAGTGCTTGACTGCAATCCCGCCTGATGGTAAGCAGTGATGCAATCGTTGATGGTAAAGCGCACTAGTTCATTAAGCCTATTCACTTAATAAACTTAGGAATAAGAAGGATGACGGCAGTTGAGCGAGGTGATGCAATGTTAAACCCAAGACCAACACGACCAAACGATGCTGCGCTAGGGGGAGATTGATCTGGAGACTCTCCACGAACAAACTCCCGACACAACAACATTTGGCGCATCGTACCCCCCACACATCACAACACAACTGCTCAGACCCGTCCTCCGTACGTCTTCACCAGACATCATGCCGGAACACGACGAATCGCTTGGCGGCAAGACTTTGTCTGGTGGGTGGTAACTTCTGCCGGCAGCCTATTTGGGACGTTGTATCTATGCTAATTGCACGGAAAACTCTGATTGCGAGATGTAGAATTAGTGTGACGTCAGTATGACGCGTTATTTATTTTTGGAGTTTGTAGGTAGTGGTACCGGTACAAAATAATACCTATTTCCACTCCTAAGACAGGCCTTTTTTTTTTTTTGTTGGGATGGGAAATCATCAAATGACTTCTCCCGCTCTGGGCAGAGCGGAAGGGCGTGTCAGACTTTTACTGACTAAAACCCACCCGTGTTTCTTCACTTGCCTGTGCGACGGCCAGGGCCACGGTTTCTTGTTTAACCAACCCGCAACCCTGACCCAGGAGGCATCGGTCTTGGTGGACCCCGTCACGACGTGCTGACATCTCTTTGAGGCGCGCGTGAAACATGACGCGCCGTCGACTCGGGTCTGGTCCTTACCGAGCGGCGAGCTGTCCTAAGACAGGCCTCCGCTCGGTGAGAGGAAGTGGGTCTTACCTACTCTACCACGCTGGCCCAGTGCGGGTTGGTAGATGTCACATGTCTTCGAAGTTTTGCCTCTAGGACATGCTGGTTTCCTCACGATGTTTTACTTCCCCGTTTGAGAGCAGTGGTGAAATATTTACACAAAGTAAAGCGCCTGACGGGGTTCGAACCTACGACCTACAATTTGAAGTCGCGGACGATACCACTAGGCCACCACTGCTGCCATAATAAGCTATGAGTGTAGTATAAAAAAAAAATAGGCCAACTTGGTTTCTTAAATTGGTTTCTAGATACCTCTTAATTTTTCGAAATAATAGGGTATTTGACTAAAAAAAACTTATTAGTCCGTCAGTCAGATTTCCAAAAACTACTAGACACGTATTTTTTCTTTTTTCATATAAACAAAAAATGAAGACGACATAGTGCGCTGAAAACTCGTGTGACGTCACTGCACGCTACACTTTTTAGCGAGCAGTGACGTCACCAGCCACCACTCCTGATTTTTGATGCCTTTTATATTTGTCAATTTTTATTGATTTTATAAAACAAAATATACGTATCCAATATTTTTCTATAATCTGAATGACGGGCTAAATAGAATCATTTTTTTTTTACCCAGGAAACATCCCTATTACTTGGATTTAAAGGCTGTTTATGTGGCAACTGAACTAGTATTATAAAAGTATTTTAATACACGAAGAGTTCTAAAACTACCGAAAACTAAACACTATCACACAAGCAAATAAATACACAAACAAAATAAAAAAGACAACGGAACATAAAGCCTAGCACACACTAACAGAACACCCGGATTTTAATACAACACGGGCGTGCGTAAAAGGCGGGCGTAGAAGGGGGTATTATTACACCTACGCGGGGTGCGTATCTCGGCTATTTTCCGGATAATTTCCCACAGACTCCTGTGGGCAAGAGACCGTGTTAAAGACAGGGGGATGCGGGATACGGCGGCCTCGGGTGACGTCAGATATACAGTATACACTTAGCTTTATAGTTTAGATTATTATTTTTATGTAGGTTATATTTTGTTTGGCTAAAAAGATGGCGGATGAGTTCGTATGTCGTGTTCGTTAAGTGATAGCGTATAGCGTTTTTTGTACATTGCCAGGCCAAGTTTATTTACTTTAAAAAAAGAAAAAATTAAAAACTGGCGTTTTAGAAACACGTTTTATGTCATGTATGTACTTATTTTTTTTATAATTATAGACTAGTGCTTGACTGCATTCCCGCCTGATGGTAAGCAGTGTTGCAATCGTTGATGGAAAAGCACGCTAGTTTGTTAAGAACCTATTCACTCAAATAAACTGAGTGAATAGGAAGGAAGTCGGCAGTTAGTGAGGTGATGCAACGTCAAACCGAGCAACACGATCAACGATGCTGCGCCAGAGGGAGAAAAAAAAGGAGGAATAAAAAAAGGAGGAAAAAAGGGAGTGGTAAAAGTCGATAAGTTAATTAAAATTAAAATAAAACAGTAAAGGCAATGCAACGATTTCATTAAGAACTATGCAGGATAATTGCGTAACATAGGTACTATTATAGCAATGCGTTTCATTTTGACAGTTCAACAAAATTCATTACGTCATTTACGTAGTTGAGTGACACATTTTTCGAACATATAGAGCAATGGATTTGCAATATACTTCAAAATGATTCCAATTGATAGTAAAAATGTGTTCTTCTTTGGGTATGTTTACAAATATTTTGACTCACATACACCAACAGCCAGACTCGGAACAACAACTACCTGTGTAGGCCATATAAACATTTTTTTCTGTGCGGGAATCGAATCCGCGACACGCAGCGCAGTTGTCGATCGCTCGGCCACTGTGCCAACTGTGTCATCGTTTTTTCATTAAACTAATATTGTAAGACAAAATGTTACAATGGTTTATTAATGCCAATACTTAAAAATAATGAAGGTATAAAAAAAAAGTATTAATTCACTGAAAAGTCTCTGTGTATCTGTGGTCAAAATGCATGAAACAATAAATACATAATGAATTTAATAGTCACAATCGGCTCACTGTTCTTTATTCTCTTTATTTCCAACAAATTAGTTTCAATTAACTAAATTACTCATAAATTAAGAGCAGGTATGTCACGAGCTTTTTCTACCTAAGAACTTATTTCCATTCTTTTTTGCAAAAGTTACACCACACAAGCACAACCCTAGTTTACATTACAAACCTCGAAACGCCAACTAAAGCTTGGTAGCTACACTATTTGTTTTTTTTTTTTTGCCCAAATTCGAATTTGAGAAACTAGTTTCCTTCCAAATGACGAATTAATCTCTTGAAAGTTGCTGGCCGGATATTTTTTTGAATGTTTTCTGAAGTAGCGACTCGGAACAGATTGTTGTGACATTTCGGTAGTTTGTAAAGAGACGTCCATTTTGTTCAATGTTGCCAGTCTGAATAGTGAAGGTACATTAATATTTTTTGTACTTTAATTTGATTTGACTACCGAGATGACGAATATGAAGAAAGAAAGAAAGAAATATGGACGAAAAAGACATTTGCGCCACACATAAGTACATTATCTCAGGAACTACTGATCCGATTTGAAAAATTCTTTTTGCGTTGGATAGCCAATTCAATCTAGGAAGGCTATGTAATTTCACGCTGCGATCAATAGGTGCGGAGCATATAAAAAAAATAAACATATCGAAACCTACGCGGGTGAAACCGCGAGGCGCAGCTAGTTAGGTATAAAAGCGAAAATGATGGTGAATTTAATATATGAAATATACATATAGCTGTTGTTTATAGGTAGGAGTGTCAGCTATTATAAAGATATTGCTTATTGAATAGGTAAATAGACCATAGATATGTATACTGTGTTCGCAACTTAGTTATCTGCCGTATCTACATGTAAACAAATATGTGTTTTTGGAATTGTAACTTTGATATAAACCTGTTCAATTGGTTCATTATACCTGGTGAATTGCAACATTATATTTTGCTTATGCGAAACCCGAAACACGTGTCAAGTATTTTTAAGTAAAGAATCCATGTACAAAATTTCAAAAAGATATAATGAAAAACCACAGAGTTATGAGCTTGCTATTCTACTTGGTTGTCCCAGCAAAAATATAGTCAAGCGGGCGAGCGCGGTGCGTTGACCTCTGGCGTCAGCTGTTGCGCGGGCGCACGTCCTATGGTCTATCGTAACCGCTCTGTATCCACACTGCAACAGTTTCTAAATGTATTTGGGAAAAAATATACCTAACATGGTGATTTTTTTTTTTATCAATTCAGTTTCTCATTCTGAACAAATTAAATTCTGGTTTGGCATAAATTAAAAATAATGTTATACAGTATGTTAAATAACAGAGGGCGTTCCCTTAAACTCGTTAATATATATCATTAATAGATTAAAATAAAAATATCAGCATAGAAAAATAAGCATAAAAAATCCGAATACAAAAAAATTCTAATTGGAAATAAATTTGAAACCTCCTGTTTTAAATCAAAATAGTAGTCGTTATGTATAAATAAATTGCGACGTTGCCGTCTTTCATGTTCGCGTGTACAGTGTGTTTCTTTTACATGTCAATTTAAAATTTTTATTGAATATTTTCATAGTGGAAAAAATTTTAAAACATTTTGTTTTCGAATGGAAATATTTTTTTTAGCATGTATGTATGCTATACTATTTCGGGTTAACGGGAACGCCCTCTGTTAGTTAACATACTGTATATTGGTATACTTAGGTAGCTTAATTAAAAAAAAAAAAACACTACAATCGCGATTCATGTAAATAACTAAGAAGTTGACTGCCAGCATTGACTTCCTGATATTTAGTTTATGTCTTTTTAAATCGATGACTGCCAGTGTAGATGCACCTTTATAATAAAATTTTTAGCCACAGACTAGCAGCAATTTTGTACAATTTTTACCGAATTTGAACGCATGAAGTGATCCTTAATAAACTTTCTAAAATAACTACGACGCCACGGCTCGAGTAAGTACTTTACTTAGCTGGAGATTGGTAAATTGGAGAGAAAGCATATTAAACTTTAAAATTCGGTGTTTTTTTTTCTGTTTCATTTAGAAAAGGATAGAAGATTAATATTAGTTTAGTCCTGTCAAATTAAGCTACCAACCCGCACTGGGCCAGCGTGGTAGATTACGGCCCACTCCCCTCTCTCTCTTTCACTCTCCTCTCGGTGCCTCATGCATTACGTTGCCTATAATGTAGTAATGTATGTATATTTTTTAATCAGCCTATAATGCTGGGGTATCCTCAGAAGAACCAGTCACCAACATAGCTCTTCGAATCGGTAAAATTCAGTGTCAGTGGGCGGGGCACATTGCTCGTAGAACCGATGGCGGATGGAGCAGTAAGGTTTTGGAATGGTGGCCACGTATCGGAAAACACAGCGTAGGGAGGCCCCCAACAAGGTGGAGCGATGTCCTGGTGAAAGTCACGGGTAGGCGATGGATGTGGGCAGCACAAGGCTGGTCACCGTGGAAAGCCTTGGCAGAGGCCTTTGTCCAGCAGTGAATCTCTATAGGCTGAAGAAAAAGAAGTAGTCAGAAGCCCGGAGTTCTGACAACCAGTGCTGTCAAGGGGTATTGTGTTTCCCAGTAACTGGGCTGCAGAGGCTAAATAGGCAGTCACTCCACGTAAAAGACTGGTATTCTTTTGCATCCAGTTAGATTGGACGCAGATCAAGTTCAAGTTTTTTGTTTTAATATTTATAAAGTAGTGCTTGATCCCAATCCCACCTGATGGTAATCAGTGATGCAATCGTTGATGGTAAAGCGTGCTAGCTATTAAGAGCCTATTCACTCTAGCCTTGGAGACACTTAAATTGCAGTCAGACAGTCAATTGCAGTCAATTTGAGTGTCTTCAAGGCTAGAGTGAATAGGCTCTTAATAAACTAGTGCGCTTTACCATCAACGATTGCGTCACTGCTTACCATCAGGCAGGATAGCGGTCAAGCGCTAGTTTATAATTAAGAATTAAAACACCACTGCGGCAAATTGTTCCAGTCCCTTGATGTATGTGATATAAAAGATGAGGAGGAATGCTTTGTCCGGATTGTAGTGGTATGAACAATCTAAGGGTGGATAGTCGTAGTACGATGGGTCATCCGATGATGGGATGGAGATGGGGGAATTAAGTCATGAGATTTCTGATGTGGTAGCTGTACAATTTGTTTATATTGTTAACAAACCAGACTTAAGAAAAAACAATCTGAGTGGATAGGAACGAAGACCGCAGTTGAGCGAGGTGATGTTAAACCCAACGACACGACCTACGATGCTGCGCCAGAGTGAGATTGATGACGATGATTGATGATCTCGTGACCCTCCATGACCAAACTCTCGACACAACAACACTTGGCGCATCGTACCGAGCACACATCGCAATTATACAACTGCTCAGACCCGTCCTCCGAACGGCTTCACCAGACATGATGCCATTCTTACCACAAATAAGGATTTTTCTACCCGTTAAATACAAATATACACATTATTTTAATCCCTTAAACGTTCAAATGGACATTTAATTTTAATCCCCCGTTCGACATTTGCGCGTTACCTGAGCAACTGAATTACAATGACGCAAATCGCATGACATATTGGCTAGTCTAGCAGAAATTTGTGCACAGATTTAAAAGCGACCGCCTCTTTATATCCCTATTGGATTGGCATAATCTGCAAAAAAATTACAATGCAAACTTCTGGCAGTGAAGCAATTACGTATTTAAACGTTTCTTAATACGTTGCTTGCTCGAGTGTAAAATGTCAAAGATTTTTTTGGGATTTACTGCCAATTGAATCCAGGTAGGCAGGCAGATGATACAATTATTGAGTGAAATAAGTGCTTCGAAGCGTCATCATCAGTGGCGGTCACATAGGACTTTATACGTTTATACACACAGACATACTTTTACATATTTTACTCGGTGGTAGGCCACAAAATTTGGGCTGGCAGGCTCAGGCTGCATAAGTTACCAGTTACCACCCACCAGACAAAGTCATGCCGCCAAGCGATTCGTCGTGTTCCGGCATGATGTCTGGTGAAGCCGTACGTAGGACGGGCAGTTGTGTTGCGATGTACGTGCCGGGTACGCTGCGCGAAATGTTGTTGTGTCGGGAGTTTGGTTGTGGAGGGCCTCCAGATCAATCTCCCTGTGGCGCAGCATCGTTGGTCGTGTTGTTGGGTTTAACATTGGACCACCGCGCTCAACTGCCGTCTTCCTTCCTATTTACTCAGTTCCTTTGAGTGAGTAGGTTTAATAAACTAGCGCGCTTTACCATCAACGATTGCATCACTGTTTACCATCAGGCGGGATTGCAGTCAAGCGCTAGTTTATAATTTATTAAAAAAAAAGTTTCTTTAATCCCATATTTTCGAATTCTGATGTTAGAGTTAAAAGGACCGATATGATCGCCACCGGTGAAGTGTCAGCAAAATACTTTATAAAAGCACTAGCTGACCCGGCGAACTTCGTTCCGCCTTAAAGGCAATATCACATGACTACTTTTTAAATTAGGATAATTTTAAATAAATTAATATTATTATTCAATGATTCTTTATTTGGGAGCCAAACCTGGCGGTTCTCCGGAAATCTTTAATGTGCTACAATACTCGGAAACAACATCCATTAGCCCAATGCGAACGTCATTGCGCTATATTATATGCGTATAGAAACGCTGCCCGATTCAAATCAGTATTTGATGAATTTCTTCTTGTGCTTCGTAAATTATTATCTATCACTTGATATCTGAGGTTTGCTCGACGATTTCGCATTGCCAACTGAGCCGTTTCATGGGCTGCCTCCCTTTGCTCTTCTTCAGTTCTTTTTTTTTTGTTTTGGATGGGAAATCATCAAATGACTTCTCCCGCTCTGGGCGGAGCGGAAGGGCGTGTCAGATTTTTACCTAGACTAAAACCCACCCGTGTTCCTTCACTTGCCTGTGCAACGGCCAGTGCCATGGTTTCTTTTTTTTGGTTAACCCGCAACCCTGTGGACCAGTCCTCGTAGACCCCGTCAAGGTGTGCTGACATCTCTTTGAGGTGCGTGTGAAACACAACGCGCCGTCAACTCGGGCCTGGTTCTTACCAGGAGGCGAGCTGCCTATCGCTCGCCGCCCGTAAGCCCGCGCCTACGGTGGTCGGGAGTCCGATGTTGCCACCCGACCAGGGCGCTTCCTGCGGCGGTTTGAGGCGTGAGAGTAGTGGGATTTTCGCTCCCACACGCGCTACGCCTCCTCCTTTGCCAGCATCACTGCTTCACGAAGGAGGTGAAAGCTTGCAATCATGCACTCTTGCTCCGGACTATGGCCCGGATCAGGGTCGGAGGCGAGAGATCGCCGCCGATCGCCGCCACGAGGACACGGCTGTGCTCTACCCAAGCCGGGCAGACCTCTACCATATGCTCAACCGTGTCCTCAGGGCGATGCACACAGTGGTCACCCTGGCGTTTCCTCCCGCCTTATACGGAACAGGAACCTCCTGAAACAGCCGTGTCCGGTGAGGACCTACGTCAGTCGGAAGGTGAGGACGCCGCCGTGGCGCCTCTCTAGCTACTCCTCAAAGAGAGGACTTACCGCCGCTATTGTGGCGTGCTCTGTGCTGGATTGCAACAATCACACTTTCCATGTCGCCATGAGATCCCGCCGGAGCTCTGTCCGCTGTACTGGGATTTTATAGATTGGATATGGACACAATTTAATGGATGTTATTATACACATAAACGTTTCTTTTTAATTACTCTATCTATTAAAAGAAACCTCATCAAAATCTGTTTCGTACTTTTAAAGATTTAATCATATAAAGGGACATAGGGGAAGAGAAAGTAACTTTGTTTTATAGTATGTAGTAAAGTGGTAAATGGCACAGCAATACAATATTAGAAATTTTGAAGTTGAAGTTTGCTTTGGGGCTTTTATGAAAAAAAAAAAACCGGCAGAGAGTATTTATATTCCTTGCTTTAAATGAATGCTTCAACATTCAATCGGTAAGATTTTTTTTTAATATGCTGAGTAGTGCAGCAGTGTGCTTTTTTACCATTTTTAAAAATGAACCGCTAACTTAATTTTGACTGAGTTGTTTTGTTATTCCATGTCACGTCAGACGGGAACGACGGGAACAACGGGAACGGGATAAAAAGTATGCTATGTGATATGTCCTTCTCCCAGTTCTTATCTATCTCCCTACCAATTTAGAGCCATACTGGTTAAGCGGTTCCTGAGTTATAAATAGAGTAACTAACACGACTTTCATTTATATACATAGACTTCATTCAAATCGGACCAGCCCTTTATTCAGTGACGTACACAGGTACAGCAGATTTAGGAATATACCCATGGAAAGCATTGTCATCCACATTTGTAACAAATCTAGAGCTCTTGTTTCAGTCTCTTAAGGTTAAATAAAAAATCTTAAATATTTATTTATTTCTAATTATTTTTTTCTCTTTTAGTTCATACCTAAGTACAATTTTAATAAATAAAAAAAATGTAAATAGGTATTTTTGTTTATTTTTTCCCCTTTTAGTTTTTATGTACAATTTTCTTTTTTAAGTAATTACAAAAATTTAAAAAAAAACTATAAACCTGTCTAAAATAAAAAAAAAGACTTGTGATTGCCCGGGATTGAACCGAGGAACACCAGCCATCGCAAGTAGACTATACCACTATCGACTACGCCACAGGGGCTATGTCAAGCCGCGCTAAATTAGTACCACCATTATGCAGTACGGCAGCCTCCGTGGCGTAGCGGTAGCCCGGACGCGGCCGCTGCGCAAGGTAACGCGAGTTCGATCCCGCAGTGCAAGTATTTGTATGCATGAATATGAATATTTGTACTGGTCTGGTCGTGCCTCGGAAAGCACGTTAAGCCGTTGGTCCCGGTTGCCCTACGAACATCTAGTGGCAGTCGTTACGGGTTGTTGGAGCCCTCAAAAAGTCCTACAATTTGTCTAACTGCAATGCTTCGATGTCGCCTTCGGGTTGTGGAGGTCAGACGGCAGTCGCTTCATAGAAAATGTCGAAGTTTAGCCATATCAGCAGTTGGACTGGTAAGACGAACCCCAGACCCCAAAGCTGAAAAGGCTTCGGATGCGACTGGGATTAACGCTGGGATGATGATGGATTATGCGGGAAATATTGCGAAAGAGAAAACTCGAAAACATGCGCTTACCCAGAGATAAGACCCATCTAGATCGATTTCTCGTCCCCGAAAACCCCCACTTAACAAATTTCAGCGAAATCGTTAGGGCCGTTTCCGAGATCACATGCTTTTTCAAGCAATCAGCGCCATCTGCCGGGCTGATTTGTGAATATAAACAATTCAGGGCGCCACTCAAACGCATACAGAAAAATTCATTAAAATCGGTCAAGCCGTTTAGGAGGAGTTCAATGACATACACACGTACAGCAGAATTATATATATAAAGATATTGATTACTTATATGGTTTTAAACTAATTACTTAGGTACTATTATTGTACATTTAGTCATTATATTTCTTAAGTTTTTACAAGAAAAAATAGCAAAAAAGTGTTCAAATATCACCCGTTTAATAAATATTGTAGCCACTTTTAAATATACTTGAAACGTGTAAAAAAATCTACAAAAATTTGTTTTTTTACATGTTTTAGCAAATGTAAGCTTATCTTTATATATATAATTCTGCTGTACGTGTGTATGTCATTGAATCCTCTAAGCAACGACCAGTATCGGAGGCGCCCAGCTGTGCGCAGTGGCGCTATATTCGGCTGGATGGCGCGGTGATCTCGAAGGCAGCTAACTATTCGCTGAAAGAAAGTGGTTCCGGACAACGGCTATTAGATGACGCTCAACAAGTAATGTTAATATAATATTTTTTATAATGTTAACTAAATAACTAAGTGGCATCACTAGTTTAGTACGGAGGGATGGGACACGGTGACGTGCTGCTCACACTCGGCGAGCCCCCCTCCAGTCTGCCAATAATCGCTAACCAACGCGCACGTCCGCAGATCAATCACAAAGATCGGCCATCTTGTATTTTACAAAGTTCAATAAAAGTGATTTTCACAAACAAGTGTTTTCTGTTGCACACCCCAGCCCCTGCAGTATCAATCATCAATAAAGTGGTCTTCGAGCCAGATCAACAATGATCCGAACCCAAAGCGTCAAAACACGACGAGCAAAGATGCTGCAGGAACAACGTGTGCAACAGAACAAAGAAACGGAAAATACCCAAGCGGAGTCAAGCGAGCACGTTATAATACCACAACGTTTATTTTCTGATGTGCCGAAAAGCAGTATAAAATCAGAAACGCTGCCTCGCGTCGTAAAAACGCCAGTACAATCTATGGCGTCGTCACGTAAATCCACGCGGGAAAGCAAGAAAAAAATGTTGCAGCTGGAAGCCGCCAGACAAAAAGCCGCTATCCAAATGGCCCTGATTGATCGAAACCTGGACGCACAACTGGCAATACTCGACGATGAGGAGGACAACTTGGAATACAGTTCACAAATTGGGAAGGAACTTCCTCATCGTGACTTGGAAGATTGGGTGGCTCATCAGAGCAACCATAAAGAACCCCTATTGGAGCAACAAGCCCCCGAAAAAGTATTAGAAACGGGCGAGTTGCAGGAGCCAGCACAGTCGCCACGAACCGAGCACGTGACCGGCCGGCCGCGCATCGCCGCGGCCCCGTCGCCGCCACCGCCCGGCGACTCCATGACTGTGTTGAACGACGCGGTTCATTTTTTGGCTAGCGCTTTGAGGGACCTCTCAAACAATTGTGCTAACAACGTGCCTCAAGCCAGTTTGCTGAGCCGCATGAGCACATCAAGAGATTTACCTGAATTCTCAGGTGACCAGTTGGATTGGCTTCAATTCAAACAAGCCTACGACGAGTCGACAGCATTGTGTAAATTCACGCCAAAAGAAAACCTATGGAGACTTCAAAAATGCCTACGAGGGCAAGCGAAAGATGCAGTCGCCGCATTGTTCATAAGCGCCACGTCGCCTGAAAAGGTAATATCGACATTGGAGCTACGGTTTGGTAATCCCGACTGCATAATTGCCAGAATACTCCAAGACATAAAGAAGCTTCAGTCCCTACAGCCGGAATATCATAAAGAAATCGTCGGATTTTCTGTGAAAGTTCAAAATGTAGTGGAAGCAGTACGAGCAGTGGGTCGCGAGGAGTACCTACACGGTGTCAATATCGTCTCGATGATTTTGTCCAAGCTCCCCGCAGTGCTCATCTCCAAGTGGTCTGACTACAGCTTTAAATTGATCACCGAGAAAAAGAAACCAAGGTTAGTGATTTTATCCGATTTTTTATATGAAGAAGCTGTAAAGATTTCCACCACTGCAAGTATTTTTACTGATTTCCGAAATGACCAGCATCCTAAAAGCAAGACAAGTACATGCACACGCTCACAGACCGTGCTAGTTCAAGACGAAGAACGCAACGCTAATTGTTTGTTTTGCCGGGCATCGGTACGTCATAATCTCAGCGACTGCAAACAATTTAAGAAAGCACTGCGTAAAGTACGGTGGCAACATGTGAAAAAACACGGCTTGTGCTACAAGTGTTTAATATCGAAACACGATAGAACAAAGTGTTCAGCCCCTGTGTGCGACAAAGATGGCTGTAAGGAAGAACATCATCGTCTCCTGCATTATTCTACAAGTAAACATCGTGTGACCACTAGCGCCGACAACAACACGGCGCCGACCGCGAGTACTACGTCGCTAGCCCGCGAGCAGCGAGCCCAGTCGGACACGCCATCGGAAACTATAACGTACATTAACGCGAGTGGCAAATATGACAGTAAAGTGCTATTAAAAGTGTTACCTATTCGTGTACATGGACCTAAAGGTATAGTAAACGCGACCGCGCTACTTGATGACGGATCGAGTGTGTCGCTGATCAGCGCAGGCCTAGCCGAGCGCATAGGGCTTCGCGGCCGGCGCGAGACACTCTCAGTGCGCGGAGCGTGGACTGATGACGCGATGGTATGTGAATCTACGGTTGTGTGTATGGACATTAGTGGTTATGATGATAGGTTATATAATAATATTAGAATGCGCTGTGTTAAGGAATTAAGTTTGCCCGTTCAAAAGTTATCTTTAATAGATTGCAATAAGTATTCCCACATAAAGAAAATCAAAGATTATTTGTGTATCTCAGACTCAAAACCTGATATATTAATTGGTCAAGATAATTATAACTTAATTGTACCTTTGGAAATAAAGTTAGGAAATGTAAATGAGCCGTCCGCTACACTTACCCCCCTAGGTTGGTGTGTACATGGTAGGGTGCGCGTGTCGCGGGGCGGCGCCGCCGGCACTCACTCCGCCTGCGCTGAGGCCGCGCTGACCATCGCGGAGACCGAAGTGGTAAGTGACATTTCATCACAAGATAATCTACTTCGGGATATCCATGATGAGGTTCGACGTTGGTTCGCACTGGATACCATGGGTGTGTCAGGTAAGCCACGTCAGAATGTTGACGATTCGCGCGCCATCGATCAGCTGGAGCGATCAGCGGTGCTCGTTGACGGACGTTGGTATGTTAGCTTACCTTGGAAAGAGCCACGACGCACGATGCCAGATTCGTACCTCAACGCACTACGAAGGTTGAAAAGTATCGAAAGGAAAATGGGAAAGGATGTAGGTTTCGCTAACAGGTATGAGGAACGCGTTCGTCATTTGTTAGATAATGACTATGCGCGGGAGCTGGTGGAAAATGACGTCACACCGAATACATGGTACTTACCTCATTTCGGTGTCGACAATCCAAACAAATCTAAACTTCGGTTGGTCTTCGACGCTGCAGGTAAGGTAGATGGTTTCTGCCTTAATGACTATTTGCTCACAGGACCTGACCTTTTGTCACCACTTCTTGGTATAATGCTGCGCTTTAGGGAAAATAAAATTGCAGTAACAGGTGACATAAAGGACATGTTCCTGAGGGTTAAAATTCACGCCGAGGATCAGCACGCGCTAAGATTTCTGTGGAGGAGTAACCCTACAGGGGACGCAACGCCCAAAACGTATGTAATGTCATCTCTAATTTTTGGAGCTAATTGTTCACCATTTGTAGCTCAATTCATAAAGAACAAAAATGCACGCCGCTATGAGTCATCCTTACCGGCCGCAGTGAATGCCATTTACCACTCTCATTACATGGACGATTACATAGACAGTTTGCCAGATGAAAATACTGCTATTGACATGGTGAGAAATATCAGTGACATCCACGGAGCCGGCGGGTTTGAAATCCGAAACTGGACAAGCAACAGCGTCGCAGTTTTAAACAGCATACCAAAAGAGACCTTAGGTTCTACTGCTGTAAAGTTCAAAGTCGGTCAGCAATACGGAGCTGAGCGAACACTGGGACTTATTTGGTTTCCTGGAGATGATGTACTCGGGTTTGACGTGACGCTAAAGCGTATCCCAAAAGACATCATACAGGGTAATGAACGTCCCACAAAAAGAATTATGCTAAGGGTTATTATGTCTATTTTTGATGTTTTAGGATTTCTCGCCCCATTCACTATTCAGGGGAAAATTCTGCTTCAGGATACCTGGTGCCTGAATGTTGGTTGGGACGATAATGTTCCTGATAGCATCTACGAAAGGTGGGTGAAATGGGTTGACCTAATTACCGTTGTCAGTACATTTCGCATCTCAAGGTGGCACACGATGTCCGCATGCGCGCTGACTGCGACGGCAACATGCGCGAGCAAGACGGAAGTCCCCACTCCCGCGATGCTGCCGCCGCGCGCGCCGGCGCGACTCACTGTGCTACGCAGACTATTGCTACGGGCTACGAAAGCGTAGCGGCCGATAGCAGTGCTACGAGTTCGCCTACTGTAAGCATGCCTGGTTATAATAACTTACATCTTCACATATTTAGTGACGCGTCCACTAAGGCGCTGTGTGCGGTAGCATATTGGCGCTGGGAAGTGCAAGGTGATGTACATGTTTCCTTTATTGCAAGTAAAAGCAGAGTGGTACCTGTGAAACTTATGACAGTACCAAGATGCGAGCTGCAAGCAGCACTGTTAGCGGCAAGGCTGGCTGATACTATTGGAAAGGAACATAGAATGTCTCCAGTACGTCGATTCTTTTGGTGCGATTCCACTACGGTTCTTCATTGGATTCGTAACAATAAGCGTACCTATAAAACGTTCGAAGCGAACCGTCTTGGGGAGATAGACGAATTGACACGTATCGACGAATGGAGATATGTTCCTACAAAGCTCAATGTAGCTGACTTCGCTACACGAGAAACTTTCAATCCTGCTTTGTATTCTGAATGGCTGAATGGTCCAGCGTTCCTGCGCTTGGATGACACGTCATGGCCTAAAGACGTCATCCAACCTGAAACAAATTCGGTATGCGAAGAGGTGACAGCTGTTGTTCAGCAACACTCCGTTTGTTCACCGGTTCCTGATCCGGTTCGGTTTTCTTCTTGGCTGCGCCTTCTACGGGCATCAGCCGCTGTTTTCAAATTTGTTGACAGGTTGAAAGGTCTTCCTAGCAGTGGCTATAGTGTGCAGATGATGGAACGAGCGGAGCGGCAGCTATTGAAACACGCACAAAGGGAATCGTTTGCTGAGGAGTTAGCTGCGATTAGCAACGGTAAGGCTTTATCTAAAAATAGTCGGTTACTTACTCTGTCACCGTATTTAGACGAACATGGTTTACTTCGTGTTGGCGGTCGGATCGACGCTGCTGCAGATATCGACATGGAAGTAAGGAGGCCTGTCATACTAGATGGTAGGCACCCTGTGTCTCGGCTGATTGTTCGTCATTACCACGTGAAGGCAGCTCATGGAAATCAGGAAACGGTAGTTAACCTGCTGAGGGAAAAATATTGGTTAGTGAGACTTAGACCTACCGTGAAGACTGTAGTGTCGAAGTGTATGCTGTGCCGCATCAAGAAGTGCAGACCGCTAGTTCCTCGTATGGGTGACTTACCTCAGTCTCGTGTGGCACATCATCAGAGACCCTTCTCTCACTGTGGGCTAGACTTGTTTGGACCGATGGAGGTAACAGTCGGCAGACGCAGGGAAAAAAGGTACGGAGTTCTTTTTACTTGCCTAACGTTACGCGCTATTCACATCGAAACTGTCGCTTCTCTTACAACAGACTCGTTAATCATGGCATTGCGTCGGATGGCGGCGAGACGTGGCTGGCCACGGCACCTGTACTCCGACAACGGCACAAACCTAAGAGGAGCTGAAAAGGAAATTCAACAGTCCATGCTGAACTTGGACCGAGAAGCTCTAAATGACGTAGGTGTGAATAACGGTATGGACTGGACGTTCATCCCTCCTGCTAGTCCCCATTGGGGTGGGGCATGGGAGCGACTGATTCGTAGCGTCAAATCGTCGCTCAAAGTTGTTTTGCTGGAGCGGGCACCGAGGGACGAAGTGTTGTCTACACTTTTAGCCGAAGTTGAAAACATGGTGAACAGTCGTCCTTTGGTGCACGTTTCAGTAGACCCGGGAGGCGTAGAATCACTCACTCCCAACCATTTTTTGCTCGGTACGTCATCAAATTCACCTGTCATTGGAGCATTTGACGATTCCGACCTGTACTTGCGCAGGCATTGGCGGATAAGTCAACGGTTGGCCGACATGTTTTGGCACAGGTGGGTAAAGGAAGTTTTACCTGAGTTACTACCTAGGCGCAAGTGGCAGTCAGAACAACCACCGATTCGAGTAGGCGATCTCGTGTTGGTTGTAGACCCGAACTCTCCACGCAACTCTTGGCCAAAGGGACTTATCACTGAGGTGTTCCCAGGTAAGGACGGTCGGATCAGACTGGTGGAGATAAAGGTGGGCGACAGGACGTGGCGCCGCTCCGTGGCACGCGTCGCTCCTATCACTCTGGTAGATGAGTGCTGTGACAGCACTGGGGTGGGGAATTGTTAGCGACGCGCTCAATACCGTAATATTAATATAATATTTTTTATAATGTTAACTAAATAACTAAGTGGCATCACTAGTTTAGTACGGAGGGATGGGACACGGTGACGTGCTGCTCACACTCGACGAGCCCCCCTCCAGTCTGCCAATGATCGCTAACCAACGCGCACGTCCGCATATCAATCACAAAAGATCGGCCATCTTGTATTTTACAAAGTTCAATAAAAGTGATTCACAAACAAGTGTTTTCTGTTGCACACCCCAGCCCCTGCAGTATCAATCATCAATACTGACGTCACATGAAGTCTACATCCCGCAACTAGAGTTTACCGCAATTAGCATACATATGACTTCAACTTTTGGGCAATTGCCCACCAGACATAACACCCGTCTGGTCGGAGGACCTCCTTTTTCTATGCAGGATGAGTGAACTTTACACACAACTGTGTTTAACGCTAGTTCGTCCTGGTTTAGCTATTGATGGGACTTCATCTTGTATTCAACCTTAAAATATTAATACTATATCAAAGTTCTAACTAAATAAAACAAAAAACTCAAATAAATCACATAAATAAGAAATTCGATACAATTGCAAAAGATACACAAAGCCCAATTATACGTCAAAATGACGTACAACCTCTCGATTACAACAAAATGGTGGCACTTATCGAGATTATGCAAGTATGTCCTGCGAGGTCTCAACGGCTACTGAGTTGGTTCGGGAGTTCACAGGGATCCGATGGTAACCGTCAAAGATATAGAGATACTACGCCGCGGTATACGTCAAATTTACGTAGATTGCGCTTCTAGGGTTAAAACCAAGAGACTGAACTTAAGTTACATAATAGTGTCATCTCTAGTAATGCTCATACTTTCATTTTGATCCCATAGGAACTTTATAGAAATCACCTCAGTAGTTTGGTATCTAAACCAAAAAACGGGTAAAAAAAATTACGTCGTTTGCTTACTAGCCTTTTTCCAACTATGTTGGCGGCAGCGTCCAGACTGACCGGATGCAGCTGAACAGCACTTTTCACAAGTAAAAGTGAAAATTATCTAATTTCTGAAGTCGGTGTCAAAAACGAATATACAAAAACCGGCCAAGTGCGTGTCGGACTCACGCACAAAGGGTTCCGTACCATTGATTTATGAAATTAAAGGATTTAAGTTATTTGTATGAAAGATTACGCAGTAATAAGCGGTTTACGATTTAAGAGGTATTAAAAAAAAACTACTTACTAGATCTAATTCAAAATAATTTTGGTTGGTAGTTTTTTTAGAAATGTACATTATGTGTTTTTTTTTAGATTTTTCATTTTCTTATTTTAGAAGTTAGAGGGGGGTGACCAACTTTTTTCCACTTTGGAAGCGTCTGTCACGCAAACTATTCTGTTTACAATAAAAATATTTTAGAAACCTCGATTTCATTTTTGAATACCTCTCCATAGATACCCCACACGTATGTGTTTGAAGTTCTAAGTATGGGGCGCCCCCAATATTTTTTTTTGCATCATAATCTTAAAGCGGTTCACAGAATACATCTACCTACCAAGTGTCAACAGTACAGCTCTTATAGTTTCGGAAAAAGTTTCGGTTCCGTTTTTTGTCATTTGGCTACGGAACCCTAAAAACCAAATACACATATCTTTTGCTGTAAGAGGTACCTGGGTTAGTCTGTTAATTGCCCTAAAACCCATTCAAAATCTTGACATCGATAGTACCAAAACTTTAAATTCTTTCCACCATACGAGTGGTGCTGACTATACGACAATAAATTAAACATCGTGTACTATCAGCTGTAGAAGTCCATTCCCACCTTAAAGACTACTGTCGCCTGCGCTAAACCGGCCACGCACACTACCGCATTATTTATCGCAGTCTTCATCTTTCTTTAGAGTAATGCAAAATTTCGTTACTTCATTTGAAGTTAAGTTAGCGGCCGCACTTAACAATGGTACTATCTTAAGCGAGCAATTGTGGGTTCGATTCTTAATAAAGGTATTAAAAGGATTTGTATTTTAAAGTAAAAATGTTTGCAAATAATATTGAAACGAATAGGGAAATTTATTGAATATTTATACCAAAAAGGTTTTTATTATATGTTTTAGTTTACTATAGAGGTAGTATAATAAAAATATATAAAAATAAAACAATAAGCATATTATAATGCAATATATTATAAAGTTATATATTATTCGGTATAGATATACTTATACTAACAAATGAAACAAACGTTGGAACGGCAGCTTTGTCATATTTTATATAAAAGTTATCCTTGACAAACTTATGATATTGTTATGGTAAAAAATACAAAAAACATTTTCGGTTGTTAGATATGATAATTATAATATTATATTATGATTAAAGAGGTTATAGCTTAATTATTCATTTTCTTAAAGAAAAGAGGATTGAAGCTTAACCTGAATATTATTACAATCATAAAATAATCTATACTTAGAACACAAAATAGTGCTTATTACATTTACAATTTTTTTGCGTGTATAGCATGGTACTAGTGCTGCCATCCAGCAGTGACTTTTTTCGGAGTTTGATGGCATGAGATTATAATCTTCAAGCGCTTTCTTACTTCAAAAGTTAACGAACTTATTTCTTATCGAATTCCGAAATTATTGTTTTTATAATTTACCAAAAGTAATTTGTATTGAAATTGCAAAAGGCGACATCTGTTAGCCATTAAGCCAACCGAACATATTACTGTCACTTAGCTAAATTACTTTAGAGATGGTTTAGAGTCCGTTATTAAGATATATAATGGTATATATTTAAAACACTCTGTAGGACACTTCTGCACTGTGATTGTTATAAATAGTTTTTTTTTTTTGTTTAGCTCGATAAGACTCCACCAGTCGCGCCAGTTTATTTTTAAACCACAAATGCAACCTCCCTTCTTCGCAAGATTTAAAAGTTTATTCAACGGTAAATATTGTCGTTTTGTTTCACTTGTCTCGACAGCTACCTTCGTCCTCCAACCTCTTGACCTTGACCTCCAACGGCTTACAGTATTTCTCTAAAACAATAACAATTTTATTACACACTTGCTACAAGCGATTGGTTTGCACCTTACAGAAATAATAATAAAAACAACTTACACAAAAGCCGGTTTCATATGATATTTGAGATATATTGCTGCATATGCCTGCATATTGATTAAAAAGTAAAACTAATAACACAAACTGGTAACTATATGTTCACCAACCAACAACAACTAAGTAATATTATTTGAGTTATTGTAGCTAATAGTAGTTATTGTAGGTAGCGGAATATTTTTTGTGAAGTAGTGATTCAGATTCTTTTAAGTCTACCGTCATCTTTTTATAATGACTCTAATATAGAAAAAATCTTAAAAGAAAGTATCATCTTTAAGTTGCAGATCGGTATTTTTAGATATTTTTGTTGTCAGCATTCATAACTCACCAATAAACATTTAAAAAATATTTTGTAAGTTATTAGATTAGAACTCGAACCACCTTGGACGCCTATCAAGGCGAAAACCGCTAGGCCATTAAAACACTTACTGTGAACGTTGAAATTAGTAAGTAGTATCTAATAATCATAAGCGGGCAGCAAGTTGTCAAAGTGTATGAGTAAACTTTATTATAGAAGAAGGTCGTAACTACAACTAGTATTGTTTGGCCATAGTTTTGTGAGATTGCAACTCGACTTTTGGTCTTGACTGTACCTCAACACATTCTCAGTCTACCCATAAAAAATCATATAAATATGTCCATTAGTTTAGTTACAGGAAATTATTTTTCATTTTTCACATATTCTACATGATGTACATGTTGATAAGGGAGCGCTTACAGGTTAGTGACTGCCGCATCCTGCGGTACCAAACTTTAATAACAATGGCGCGAAAAAAGCAAGTCGGTACAGGATCGCGCTGTCGCCGATCGGAGGTCAGTGAACCAAGATTTTTAAAGGATGATCTATTCCGTTTGAAATTTTATGTGATTTAGTTTCTTTGAAATTTTATTTTTTTTATTTTTGGTACTAGGTTTTTTTCTATGGTTTAGGAGTATTCCTATGAATCAGCATTGTTCGTGTTTATTGTCGTATTGTCAGCACCACTCTGTATAACAAAATCATAAACAATTTCGGTGGGCCATTGTTCACACATCTTTGGCGAATTTTGAATTGATGTATTTTAAATTCCTTTATTCCAACGGGACTTACGCCTGGCCATCCCGTCGCGAGGGATATTAATAAAAATAACAATAAACATGACCAGTGATCCCTCCCCGACTTACTCACGCACTTGTCCTCCGCCGCGCCGGCTAAAACCTCCATCTCACCACGTCACGATCTCTCGCGACAGTATCTTCAATGTTTACATACATTGCCGAGATTTATCTACTAAAATTAGGCACATTTGGAGAATATCGACAATGTATTGGCATAAACTGTTTTCGCAATTATGCTCGTAGTATGTTTCAGTTATCCTAAAGCGGGTCGCTTGGTACGTTTTATACAAATTTAAATTCATTTATTTGGCATTTAATTGACTTCATTATAAACTAGCTGCGCCACACGGTTTCACCCGCGTTTTTTTTTATATGCCCCGCTCCTATTGGTCGCAGCGTGATGTTAAATAGCCTAAAGCCTTCCCGGATTAATGCGCTATCCAATGCAAAAAGAATTTTTCAAATCGGTGCCGTAGTTTCTGAGATTAGCGCGCACAAACAAACAAACAAACATACAAACAAACAAACTCTTCAGCTTTATATATTAATATAGATGTACGCATAATGATAAATCATTACATTTTTGTCATTAGATAATGTGACATTATTTAATTGAATCTATTTTACATTTATTGAAATTGATAATATCCCAAACTGTTAATGTAATGCTTGGTCCTATTAATATTGAATTTTATTATTGATATTAAAGTTTACATAAACATAAAAGTTAAACGCATGTTAAAATTTACAGTCTTAATTATATACTATGCCTTGGGGTAAAAAAACTAAAACCTAACTACGACAAAAAACGACGCTGAAAAGTATAAAACAAGATTTTCAGAATACTGAACTGAACAAAGTTGCTAATGTAGTTGCAAGTAAATGGACACAGTAGTAATGTCATACAATACTATTCTGAAGTATGTAATATTCATTAAGTAGAGATAAATTTTCATGTTTGGAAAGGCGTAGTCACACGTTGTCAAGGTGCTACGGTAGGTAGGTATATGTAACGTGTGACTACGCCTTTCCAAACATGAAAATTTTTAGGGTTTTAGTTTTTTTACTTTTTATTATTTGTACTATTTTGGTGTTAAAGTGTATTTGTGGCGCATAATATTAACAAAAGTTAAACTGATGAACTAAAAACTAGGTACTTAACATATTACATCTACACGCACATATGTATATCAACATAAGCCCGAAGGCATATAGTGCAGAGGACATTTTTATTGGAGTTTTAGCCAGTTATCAAACTGTTTCTACAGTTATCAATAGCTTATGCCGTTTTAATTAGTGCCTGCTCTGCATTGCATAAAGCGATTCACAGTTCCCGTGATCCGCGCTTTACTCTTATCGCTCATATTTAACATCATTAAAGCATTCTTGTAATTATGTACAAGCATAAAGTACTCGTGAAAGTCTTTCACGTGATACCAAACACGGTATATTTATTTTAATTTTATATTAACATAGAACTTTTTGTCCGTTAGAGGGCGCAATACTAAATTTGGTGACAAGCTTTATAGCTCATAACTAACAGAATATCAAGGCCCTTCTAATGATACTACAGTGGTCTTATTCTGAGAAGTAGCTATGAACGAAAAGATGTGAATTATATGCAACCAGCCCATGAATACAGGTAAAGTCACAAGCAAATGCTAGCAATACATATATATTCAAAATGTATGGGTTATACTTAGCTATGATATCCTGTTACTGGCTTTTATGAATTGTATTTGTTTAAGTGTAAGCATCTATGTAAATTGCTGTTGGATATCTTAATAAAATAAAATAAATAAATGATACCAAACACTGCATATTTATCTTAACTTTATTTTTTTACTCTGTATGTTTTGTCCGCTAGAGGGCGCCACAGTAGATTTTGTGAAACCCCATATAGCCTATAACTAGCGGACAATTAAGACGCTTCTAATGATATGTCATTTGTCGAATTCTAATAAGTAGTTTAGAAATTACGAGGGAACAGATGAACATACATACATACATACATACATACATACATAGCCTGTCAAAATCATAACCCTCCTTTTGCTTTGCCGTAGTCGGGTAAAAACATAAAGAAGCTCGGAATCTGTCACATAACACCTTATACTGTTGTAATTTTAGCAATGTTTACAAAAACAACATTCTGATTCTGCTATTTCATTTGCAAAAGGTTTAATTTTCCATCGTCTGGGAGTTGTCCGGGAGCAGTGCCTTCTCGCAATTTCATTTGATGACAAAATATTTCCATCTGAATGTCGGCCGGCGCGCGGCGCCCGCATGCGAACGGCCCGGCGCGGCGCGGCGCGCTGGCGGCCGTCAAGCTCGCTGCGACTGATCCGATTAAGCGCTCGCCGTTTGTGGAAGTTGCTGCTTGATGTTTTTGAGCGTCTGTCACTTTATACAGATAGCATTTTCAGCTTTGTTATGATTCTGTATTTAGGTCTTGGTTTTGGTATTTGACTAGATTGTTTTGGTTCAACTATAAGTTACTTATCATATTTTATAATTGTAGAAAGATTTTTGTTAGTAACGAGAAGCTAAATACAATTTATAATAACTTCCACGTATCGTATCAAGACACAATAAGGTATCCATCTTATTTGAAATTGATACATTTTATATACACAATACCATGTAATAATAATAATAATAATATTTATTTCATCAAGAAAGGATCAGATTTCACATAGTTATGATGGTTTATGTATACAAATAACTGATCTATACACCAAAAGAGGAAACTCTGCCTCTCAAACTAGGCGGTAGCCTGTATCTTGAGAGACAGTGATTCGTTGCTTTAACTAATGATTAATACAAAAGTGGACTGGGTCGTACAATATTAATGATTGGTCGTGATAATGCCAAAAATTTCAATTTCCTACGCTACATGTGTGAATGTGTGTGTGCGTGAGTGTGTGTGTGTGTGTGAGAGGGTGTGTGTGTAGTGTTTGTGGGTGAGTGTTATGGAGAAATTTAGGAAGTTAGGTGACATACTTGAGTAAGGATTCAGTTTCCAGATAGTCACGCTCCAGAAGCCATTCCATCAATTTTGATTTTATTTCATATTTATTTAGATTGACAATATTTAAATTTTTGTGAACTTGTTTGTATATGTGTGTGCTTAAAGTATAGTATTGGTGTTGTGCAAAGGTAGTTTTATGTGGGGTACCTATCGGTAATTGCTTTCTTTTTGTTGGGTCAGCTTGGGGAACGCTAGGATGTTTCCTAATGGTAGACCGCAGTACATAGAGTTGGCGCACGGAAAGTACTTTGCAGTCAGCGTAAAGTTGAGTAGTAGGATACCGAAAAGGTTTGCGTGACATCACCTTCAGCACGGCCCTCTGCGCTCTCTCAATCTTTAAAAGACTGGTTTTATTTGCTCCACCCCATACCGTTATGCAATATCCAATAACAGATTGACATAAGGCATAATAAACCATCTTCAGCGTTTCGGGAGCAGCCGATTCTCTAAGGGATTTGAAAATATGGAGTAGATTAATAGCTCTAGAAGAAATGGCGTCAACTTGTTTATCCCATCGTAGTCCACTGTCTATTTGGACACCCAGGTATTTTATATGGTCAGCTTTTCTTATTGTCGGACATGAGCAAGGTGCAGATTGATTGGAGCAGTTATGAGCTTTCAGGGAGAAACATTTTTCGGGTAAGTTGTTACATCGGATAGCGAATGGGATGAAAGTTGTTTTATCGCAGTTGAGAGTGAGCAGGTTTTGGTTGAGCCATTGCATTATACAATATGTTAAGAAAACCCTGTCCGACCCGTAAGGATAATAAAGGTTAGGTAAACACATGGCCAAATAAAATATGAAATTTTACATAATCATCATAGTAACAATATTATTGAATTTTGAAATTATCTTTTTTTCCCGCGAACTTCCCCAAAATTAGGTAAATTTTTAAAATGTGACAACACCATTTTCGGCGGTATCATCGTTTGATTTATTGTTGGATATTAAATGTATAAATTTATGTTCAATATTTGGCGGTCTCGTTTGTGATGCCGGCGCGCGGCGAGTTGTCGGCGTCCTCAAAGGAAAAAAAGTAGGTGAAACTAGGGATGCTATTTTTTGCGTAATAACGTTTTTTATCGCTATTAATCGAAACTTGTATCTGGTTGAAGGATTTGTTGTAAAAACACAGATTACCCAATGGTAAAAGTACTTTTGTTTATCGATCAATTACTAATAACATTATTATAACACAAGTATTAGTAAACAGAAACGAGAAAGACTTATGAAACACAATTTTAGTAAAGTTTTACAAATATTTTATCGGTCAATATCATCGATATTGAGACAGAAACTGAAATTAAAACTGGCATGATTTTCATTTACAGCAGTGTACCTCGCTAATTTGAGTTTTGTAAAAGTTCTAAACAATTCCATGCGATGTTGAATCGAGAATAAGAATGAGAAACTACAATACCAAATCGATACCAAAAATAGACGAGTATCAATCGATAAAAAAAACAATATTGTGATTACTTACACATCTCTATCAAAGCATGCCGCCGAAAGCCGAGTAGATACCTATTTTTATTAAATAAAAATAATTTTTACTTTAAATTATTAGTTGCGCGTGAACATTGCTGGTGTACACACTATTCGTGTATTGTGTGATCATGTCGTTTTCTAACGTAGAGTAATGTAACATGCTGATGGAGGTAGTAACTGCAATTAGCTGTGTTGTGATCAGGTGTTAGACGATTTGGAAGTGGGCACTTATCGGTCAATGCACGAGGGATCCAGCATGACGGTGCCTCACGATATTCTTTCCGACCTGTACGTGAGTACATTATCATTATTGTCCATTATCAGTTCGGCGAGCAGTGGATTGGTAGGGGCCAACTGTGGCCAGCGCGGATTTGACACCACTTGATTTTTATTTGTGTGCATGTCCGTGCTAATCTCGTGCGACGAAATATGGAACATCTCCGCCACAGCAATTGTGCTCATCCAATGAAATGATACATTTGGAGAGTCAGACGACCTTCCTACTTAAAAAAAATTCTTTTCTCGAGCTGCCTAAGTATCATTGTTTCTTTCGAGAGTCGATAAACGTGAACAAGCTACCTATACCTACAAGCATGAGGTCAACTGCGGTCATGACCTGTGCCTGTGTTGCCATGAAATTACCTATTTATTTTATTTAAGTTATTTATTTTTTAAGGGGTATTTTTTTTTAAGTTTAGCCAGGTTTTGCAGGCATTAGTAGAATCAGTTATCGATACCTAACAATACCTTCACGGATCGGACAGGGTTTTCTTAACATATTGTATTTGTTACTGCTGCCTCTGCATAAAGCTTAACAATATCCCAATTTGGCCCATAGACTATGACCGAGGTATCATCTGCATACGTAATGATCTTAGCATTGGGGATGGTCATTCTGCAAAGCTCATTGACGTATATTTGGAAAAGAGTTGGCCCAAGAATGCTTCCCTGAGGAACACCATAGGTAGTTACTACTTCGTCACTTATATGCTCTCCTATTTTAACTCGCAGGGTCCGGTTGTTAAGATAATCTTTAAAGATCTCGAGGATGTTTCCACGTACACCTAGGACTTCCATTTTGGAGATAAGTTTGGGAACAGACACTGTGTCAAAGGCATTGGAGAGATCTAGGAAGATCCCTAGACATTTGATTCTACTGTCCAGTTTTCTAGCAATGAATTGTGTCAGGTCAAGAACTGCATCTTCGGTTGAGATCCCTGTGCGAAAACCATACTGATTATCAACAATGAGTCGATGTTTGTTCAGAAATTTTATTAGACCGTTAGAAAGGATCCTTTCTAGTATTTTAGAGAGTGCTGATAGGACCGATATGGGTCTGTAGTTGTTGACACAGTTTCTGCTCCCTCCCTTATATATCGGATGGACGATGGCTTTTTTAAGCGCATCAGGAAAAACACCTTTCTGCAGGCTACAGTTAAAGATATACGTCAATGGTGGCGTTAAGGTTCGACGGCAACTCTTTAGTACAAAGGGAGATATGCCATCCCAACCTATTGCACAGTCATCTCGAAGTTGCATAATATGGGACTCCACCTCCGATTCATCAATTTCAAGTATCACTAAAGAGTCGGTAGTGCTGAGTGACACATTATGGCATGATCTCATAGGTGGGTTTGTGGGTTGGGGAGATTGGAACATGATTTTTTCTGCCAAGTTAGTGCCTATGTTACTAAAAAATCTGCACACTTCGTTAACGGATGATTTTGCGTTATCACAAATGTTTAGTAGTTCAATCGGGTTAGTTTTCTTTTTGCTGGTATTGGTGATTTGTTTTATCGTTTCCCAGAGTGCTTTTGGGTTGTAGCGGGATTTTTCCAGTTCACTTTTTTCATAGGCTATTTTTAGTTTACGGATGAGATTATTACAAAAGTTCCGGTATCGCTTATAGGTCGTATTCGTCCTATGTGTATATAAAATCTATCAATGACCTATACGTCCACAATGCCTGTTGTGGACTTATGGGTCGTGTTTTTAGGGTTCCGTAGCCAAATGCCATAAAACGGAACCCTTATAGATTCGACATGTTTGTCTGTCCGTCTGTATGTCACAGCTATTTTTTCCGAAACTATTAGAGCTATACTGTTGAAACTTGGGAGGTAGATGTATTCTGTGAAACGCATTAAGATTTTGATGCAAAATAAAAAAATATAATTAATATTGGGGGCTCCCCATACTTAGAACTAAAACTCAAAAAAAAAAAATCATCAAACACATACATAACTATCTATGGATAGTTCTTCAAAAATTATATCGAGGTTTCTCAAATATTTTTTTCTAAACCGAATAGTTTGAGTGACAGACGCTTCCAAAGTGGAAAAAAGTTGGTCCCGATGGTCTAAAATAAGAAAATGAAAAATCTAAAAAAATCATATGATGTACATTACTATAAAAACTACCAACGAAAATTGTTTTGAACGAGATCTAGTAAGTAGTTTTTTTTTAATAGCTCGTAAATCGTAAACCGCTTTTTACCGCGTAATCTTTCATACAAATTATAACTTAAATCGTTGAATTTCATAAATGGAATGGTAGGGAACCCTTTGTGCGTGAGTCCGACACGCACTTGGCCGGTTTTTTCTCTGTTCTGTTAGCTGCTGTCGTGGTCTGACAGTTTGAGTAATTCAAGTCGTCTACCCAAATGTCTTTTGTTTAGTATTGTTCGTCAAAGCTAAGTTTTGCGTTGAGCTGCACGATTTCTGACAACAGCGTGCGCTGACGGTCAACAGCCTGTGTGGTTCTTTCCTCATAAGACCATCTTAGTCAGCGATACTAAATGGTCTGACATGATCTGAGCAAGTCAAGTCTTGGTCAGATCATATAATTAAGTCTAAGTTAATATATCGTCTTGTGTGGACTTTAAAATAAACTGTGACCTGTGACCTCTGCTTTCGTTCGGCCTTTCTTCTCCGAATAGCAGATAAGACGCTCCGAACGCCTATTTTTTAAACTAGATGGTTAAAATATAGGCCTTTGTCCAGCAGTGGACCTCTATAGGCTGAAGAAGAAGCCGACAGTGCTGTCGAAACTTAAATATAATACTACAGTATCATTTTACAATATCTAATTGTGTGTTAACTTCCTCATATGTTGTAAGTGATCAGTAGATTTAACTTTTTGCTTTTTAAATATATTGCTTCACCCACATCTTTTATGGTGAGCATGACAAAGAGGTTGACTATGGTTTCGCTTGTTATCTAGAGAACATACATCAACAGACCACATCAAAACTATACCGTTTGTGAAGAACATTTTACTGATAACATGGATATTCTAACGGAACCTATCGCAAAAAGCTCAAAATTAAAATAAATAAATAAATATATACGGACAAATATATACGGAAAATTCATTAATTATTATAAGATTTACATAAAACAAAAAATTTGTAGAAACGGTCACTGTAGCTCGAAGTTGGTGGGAATCTGTACACAGACAGAAGAAAATTTATTTATTCAAGTATTTACATTTAAGTTTGTAAGTATTTATATTGTTACGAATGGACCTTATGTCGATGGCATAAGGTTCAATATCGCGTGACATGCAGTGTGTCACTTTTAAGCCCTATTTCCCCAGATCTAGACATTTTCTAGGTACAATATAAAAACGCATTGCTAGACTTAGGATGGCCTATCGAATGGTACAGGTCTCAACAGTTTTGTCAACAAAGTGTCGACATCGAAATTTCTAGAAACCCGTTTCCGGGAATTACAGTAGGTACTTACTGATTGACCTCGAAGTTGTGCGCTATTATTATTACGTCTGGAGGAATCTGGAATGTTCGATCAGCTGACGTATATACAGGGGAACTTTTTTTCGAGTGCGCAAAAACAAATGGGTGGCTCAGAATCAATAACAGAACAAATCTGCATTATTAGTTTAAAATAAAAAATCATGTTTTTGTCCGCCCTAAAATCAGCGAATGAGAGACACCAATTATTCATATCAATATCGTAGTATTAGCATATGGCCGCGTAGTGAACATGCGGGCGGCGCGGGCGCGCGGGGGTCCTGTGATGTTCCCGCCGTCCCCACTCCGCCGACAATGAATGGGACCGCGTGCGGTGACCATAACATCGATTTCATAATAAACATCTTTCGTTATCAATAACAATTTTTTTTTTTTGTACTAAAACATACCAAAGTAATAATATTTTTATCTATAAAACTTATTTAGCTATAAGTTGACAAAGTTTGCGCGCTGGATAAAATTTTAGCCTGTATAGCGCCGCGACGCCGGCGCAGAGTCAGTCTACAGTCGACTAGCGATACGAAAACAGCGACAGTTAAGAAGCGATCTTTGGGAATACCTACTGCGACAACTGTAACGAGAACTGTGAGTACTACGTGAAGTAACATCTGTAGTGTTATTGCGTGTTTACGACACGGACTCCGTGGACGTAAGAGAAGACTTCGGTGCGACATCAGCTACGTTCTACTTGTCAATGCTTACAATCGACTGTACCTTCGTTGCCAATAAACTTCGTAACCCTTAACCCTTAACCTTAATTTTAGTACCCCTAGCCCGTAACAATATTTAAAAAAAAATATAATATTCAAAACATTTAAAGTGTCAAACACTTCAATGGAACGTAGATATTTATTTTGTCATCTAGGCTTATTTCCATACTGTTCCATATTTATTCTGTGTTACCGGTCTCGCAGTATTGTACATGATTTTGTATGGGCTTGACGTGGTTTTGAATGAAATGACTCAGAGCCGCCGAGAATCTACAAAATGCAACTACGCCCGTGAGAGTGTAAAAAACCCGCAAAATGATGCAGCACTCCCGTAAGTACACGTGTGACCCGCAACATGCAGCGTGATAAGTGGCAGTGCGGTCATAGAATAAAGAGGGGAAGTAGGTTATCTGCGACCCAATCCGCGATTTAATTGCCTACTGTCTTAGGGTTGACGACTGTCCGCGCTTCGTCGGTTACGGTTGTCGCCCAAACCGCTAACAAATATTTATAGACTAAGAGCTTATGTTTAAATTATTTGCTTAGTATTTAGTTTACATATACTAGTCAGTTTTTTTTTTTGTAATTTTTATTTTTAGTTTTGTACACATAAAGAACCATATTTATTTTTATTTTTAATTAATACAAATATAAATAATACAAACATAACATCTATTGAATCACACATTTAATACAAAATTACAAATTAGCTACAGAAAAATACCTACTTTCTTCGGTTTCGACTATTACGAAACGCGTTGTTATTAAAATTTAATGTGTAATATATCCGTATCCTTGTAAATAACTTTTAGAAATATAATTTGAAAAATATAAGTCTTTTATTTGTTCATAAATAGACATACCAACTTTGCAGTTTAAGTGATCATTTTTTAAAAGCTAATGTGCCGAAAAGCCGTGACGCGCGAACCTCGTTCCGTGCTAGCCGCGACTAGCGCAGTCATAGGCACTCTAATATTGTGTTTAGGTGTGCGTGCGGCGACGCATAGATACTATGGCGCACACATACAAGCCGCGCGCGGTCCGTTTGTATGAAGATAACGTACTTCCCTCTCTTTATTCTATGGTGCGGTGGTCGCCTAACACACGATATGTGTGTCGAGCGCGCGCGATATTTCCCCGAAGACCGCGGTACGTGTGTGTGCACGCGATATTAAGGTGATAGATACCCTCGAGCGGCCAAAAACGCTCATCTTTCAAAGTTTATTACTCCGGAATGCCTGGAGCAAAAATTTTGAAAAAAATATATAATATTCAGAGATTCAAGCACAACATATTCATTGTTTAATATTTTCTATACAGCCTATGTTTACGTCAAAAAAAAAATATTTCTACACGGCGTTTTTTAACTTTTAAATCGATATTTCTCTTAAAGCGCTTAGACTTTTTAAAATATTCTTACTCGCAGTAACGTATACCTGTAAGAACTATAAAATCATAGTTCTATTTTAAAATTGATGAAATATTTAATAAGAAAAGTAATAAAAATGAGTGTCCTTACGAGTTTCCGCCTTACGAGGTTCAGAGGGGCTCTATGCGGGACGCGGGCGCGGGTGGCCGGCAGTCTCGCGCCAGCGCTCGTGAGAGGAGGCTGTGTCACTTTTTGCTCCGCGCACCCTTGGATACTAATGTAAAGACATGCTTCAGAAGCGGGGAAAATAATAACGTCGTAGTATGATCCAGTACAAGTCTGTTTAATTAATGATCAACAGTACATACATCAGTTGCTTTTATACACCTTTGAGTCAAAACACTAACGAATAGTCACAAAACTAATAGACAACGGAAACAGAAATTATCAGGTATTAAATAAAATTAAGAAAAGTTAATAGTAACGCTAGTAATTGTTAATAATTGGGTACAGATATTTGGATTAACCTAAAATATCGAAAGTTGTTTATATTTATTTATTTATTTGAACAATGCTTGATTCAATAAATAAATATCCGATGGGCGAGAAGACTAATGCTCGATAGGATTTTGTAATAAAAGTTAGCGGTAATCGGAAGTTGCATCAATAATTCTAAAATTAATAAATTAATGGCCGAAAGACCGGAAGTGTACTTCCAAGTGTGATTTTAGAATAAACTAAGGTTTTAAAATCCTCCCAAGTAATTTAAAGTAATCATAATAAATTTAAATTAACATAAATGATTACGCAACTACAATCAATATAAAATAATTATGAAACTAAGTATAGCTTCATAGATGGGCGGGAAGCGCAAGCTGTAACACTAAGTACTTCGAGTGCAACGAAGTATTTTTAGTGATTTTGTATATAATTATTGAATGTTTGCATTTATTGCAGCGCTGGGACGCTTTACGTGATTTTATATGATGTTTTATTTTGATACTAGCTTTCCGCCCGCGGCTTCGCCCGCGTGGAGTTCGATTATATCGTGCTTTTCAGATTTCCTTCGGGAACACCAAATTTTTCCGGGATAAGAAGTACCCTATCATTTAATCCGGATTTCTAACTTTACGTCTACAAAATTTCAAAGCAATCGGTTCAGCAGTTACAGTGTGAAAGCAGAACTAACAAACAAACAAACTCACTTTCCCATTTATAATATTAGTATGACACTTTCCCATTTATAATATTAGTATAATTCGGTTATATCGCGCTTCTAGATTCCTTCGGGTTAAAGTTATTTCTAAGTAGGGCATGCAATACCGGTTTACCATTTTCATTTTTACCGCCTTTTCTCCTTTCGCCTTTTTTCGTAACTATAAAATTACCGGTAAAAAAATATAAAACCGGTAATTTACCGGTTTTACGTTTTTGGGCAACGTTGTTCATTTATTCACGCATACGTCAAACTTTCCATTATATGTAATGTTTGACACTTGACAGTAGCTTTGACGTAGGCTTTTGTGACGATTCGTGTCATTCATTAGTTTGTATAACCATAACTGTACTGTACAACGACTGTCGAACTCATGTCAAATTTTCCAATGACTCCAGAGCTAGACGAACGTAACCAGTCTTACTAGCTTGGCAGTGCAGGATTGAATACCGTATTGGTGGGGCCAGAGCACTTATCGGTAAACTAATCTGCTTCGGGGAATGTGATACTCGTCCTAGAGTGATACGCTTTGTAAGGCGGGTATTTTCAGGCACAAATACCAACCTACAGGATTATACGACCCGTGTCAGGGAGCACATCGACTTCCTGAAGCATAAAATGTACGGTACACCCAGAATCGCACTTTCTAATACAATGAAAGGTGGGTTTATCGACCAGACCAAGGTGGCTGACACTTATGTACCTACTGGATGACGATGCCATGTGTTCATTCTGGCGCAGTACTTATCTGTTTGGTGCCTGTCGCTTTTTTGGATCAAATGGTTTTCAAGGTTGCACGCTCGCTTGAGTCTGGTTCGCTACCTCAGTTCCTAACAACTAGAGTAACCCACCTGCTCCGTAAATCAGGTAGCACTGCGGAACCCAAAAATTATAGGCCGATCACTTGTTTACCGACCATCTTTAAAGTTCTTACATCAAATTTTAAAGTTAAAATTAACAAACATATTGACAGCAACTCATCATGTCTGCCTCTCAAAATGGATGTAGGAGCGGCTTCCGCGGTATTAAGGAGCTACTCCTTAATAACATGGCCATTACCCAACAAGTTCCCGTCGTTCCCAAAAGGATCTATCGACATGTTGAATAGTTCTTTTTTTTGATATTGCCTTTCACGGACACCAGCTCCTCACATATGTAACAAATACTAGACTGAGTAATTGTACGGTTTTAGCTATAAACAAAACACTGTGAGGAGAAATAAATGAATAATAATAATATTATTATTATATAATAAGGCCTATTATGACTTGGTGCCACATACAAGGCTCATGCAGGTGATGGAGTTCTATAAAGTTGATGCAACTCTGCACACCATCTTGATGACGTGTATGGCTAATGGAGGATGATCCTTCGCTATCCTGGATATCGAGATATTCATAGGAATAGCGATCCGAGCCAGGTTTATTCCAGGGCGATACTTTGAGTCCACTTTGATTTTGCTTAGCCTTGAATCCTCTAAGTACACTGCTGGAGAATACACGTCTAGACTATCGGCTGAGGAGAGGTGGTCAGGTTATATCGCACCTCCTTTACATGAGTGACTTAAAATTCATTGCTCCCCACAAATTTCAACTGAAGGAGCTACTGAAAATTGCTAAAACTTTCAGTAGCGTTATCAGGATGGAATTTTGTGTGGATAAATGTGTGGTCATGCATGTAAAGCGAAGAGAGATTGCGGCATCCATGGGAACCCAACTCACGGGTTCCGTAAACCTTAGAGCGCTCTCTGCATCTGAAACCTATAAATGTTGGGTATGTCGAATGCTTTATACCAGTACCTAACATTGAAACCCAACGTATCAATGTTACTGGTATGAAGCAATCGCTGAAGAAACGTTTCGCATCTCATATTCATCTTCGCATCGCTGAAAAAAGTAATAAATAGTCTTCTATTAAGCGGAAATAAGGTACGAGCTTTCAACGGTTGGATCATCCCGATTTTATCTACTCTTTCAGCATACTAAAATGGACTCGGGCCGAAGTAGACACCCTGGACAGGAGGGTCCGTACGGTGCTGACTACAATTCAATTGCATCACCCACTGACATCGGTTATGAGGCTGTATTAGTGTATACCCTGCGGAAAAGTGAAAGTTGAAGCTTTTTAAAAGTTTAGACCCTCCACAATCGCGAGATATGCAGTCTCAGGGAATATTTCCTAAAAACCGACGTGGGAATGCATCGAGATGTGGTCGCGGTTGACAAGGGACTCACTCCGCTCTCCTTGCCTTGGCTAAAAAGAACTGGTGCAAGCCAGTATACCTACTTGACACTAAAGATCGCATGGAGGTTTAGCAAGCTACACTGAGGTTATTTCCGGGTTCTCCACGGGCTTTATGTAGATTTACCAGCATCCGTTGGCTGGCTGCGTTTTACGCTTGACTGCGCCAAAGGAATGGTCATGGTTTTAAAAATTGTGTTTCATATAAACACAATTTTTAAAATCTCTCAATCTCATTTTAAGCAATATGTAACATGTTCACTACCATTGTACCTTGTATACTTATTTATTTTCTGCTTTAAGACTACCCAATGACATTATTAATATTTTTGAAAAAAAAAAAAATATAAATTTACCGTTTTTACCGGTTTACCGGTAAAAATATTTCAATTACCGTTTTTTTACCGGTAAAACAAAAATTACGCTAATTGCATGCCCTATTTCTAAGGCCACACCCTGTTCATTCCTCCAATAAAAATTAAGAACATCTCAAAAAAAAAAAACGTCAAATTTTTGCTAAGTCCAAAACAATAATATTTTCCTTCCCTAAAAAAATATATAATTGATACTTGTAATTTAATCCATATGAAACTTGATTAAATTTCCCCAATTTTTTTTTCTAGTAGGTAAATCAAAACAATTTCTTTTTTTCATTCTTTAAGTTCATTAGTCCCAGGTGTTCATTACCTAAAATTTGTTCAGCTAAATTTTTAAACAATATGTATTCTAAATAATATGCACCTATTTTAGTATGACCTGTGAGTTTTATTTAGATGATCGGAGTTCAATGGGTATTATACCAAAAACGCTAAATGCTAAATAATAACTATAAATAAAAAAGAATAAACCGGTTCCCATTTTGCAATAATCATTTTTATAAATTAATATTTGTTTTACCTTTTTTAAATAAAAAAATCCCTGCAACCCAGTGTCGAAAACAACATAATAAAAGTAATTACCTAATATGTTTCACTTTGGGGCATGAGTTTTGATACCACGTAATTCTATAATAGGTACTTTTTAGACAGAATAGTATACTTTATAGACATGGTATGGCATTCTACGTTTGTCGCGAGACGTCCGCGCTCGAAGCAAGCGAGTAGGGAACGTGCACGTAAATATGATGCGGGGTGCGCGGGGGTTTCTGCCTAGCCCCGCCCAGATGCGCAAGGTCATCGTCGTTACTAATCGCCTTAACACATGTGCTGACACAACCTGAGTGGATCACGGTTTGTTTGCACGGCTGGGGAACGTTTGCTTTATAAATATAGTAAAGAAAGAAAGAAAAATGAGATAATTGACATTACAGTAAAAGAAATACACCTCAAAATATAAAACAAGGATTATAATGCCAATAGGGCCTCCGCTCAGCATAATATCAGATGATAACACAAGGTGTACCATCTGATGCTGATTTTCAGCTGCAACCCATGCTAGAATTACAAAAACACAGACATGCTACCTATGTATTTTTACAGAAGTGTCAGTCCGTAATAAAAAAAAGTGATATAGTTAGATAATAATTGCGTCTAATACAATAGATAGAAAAGCTCAAACAGAATCAAATAAAATGTTATAACATACATAAATGTTGTGTGTGCATGTTATATTGTAATTAGTCAAAAATTAAAAGTTATAAGTAAATATTAAAAATAAGAAATATTAAAGGTATTCATTTTATAAGCAAATCATTTCGACAGGTCCTTCGGAATGTACTATGTTTGTGTACCTACACCTGCGCGTGGTATGTTTATGTACCTACACCTGCGCGTGGTATCCGGCAGTGGTAGCACTCTGAGGTGTCACTATATTTGTGTACCTACACCTGCGCGTGGTATGTTTGTGTACCTACACCTGCGCGTGGTATGTTTGTGTACCTACAGCTGCGCGTGGTATTTTTGTGTACCTACACTTGCGCGTGGTATTTTTGTGTACCTACACTTGCGCGTGGTATCCGGTAGAGGTAGCACTCTGATGTGTCACTATGAGTTATTTCACAAACGAATAAAGAACGTCTGTAGTTCGTTTGTACTATAGAACTTCATTTGTCGTAATTTCTGTTGCGTTGTTTGTCTGGGCTTTAAATTTTCTATCGTATTGCAGTTAAATCGTAGGCTGGTTACCAAAAAATAGTGTTTTTTTCAATGCCTGTTCGTGTGGTGACACGATGTTACACGAACTTACACGAACCGCCCTCACCCGCCTCACTCTCCCCCATTTTTTTTTTTTTTTTGTAAATTATAAACCAGCGCTTGACCGCAATCCTGCCTGATGGTAAGCAGTGACGCAATCGTTGATGGTAAAGCGCACTAGTTTATTAAGAGCCTATTCACTCTAGCCTTGAAGACACTCAAATTGTAGTCCGACGGAAATACCGCCGCTGGCAAATTGTTCCAGTCCCGATGTACGCGGTATAAAGGAGGAGGCGAAACGCTTTGTCCGGATCGCAGTGGTGTTAACAATGTAAGGGTGAAAACTCGCCGTACGATGGGTCGTCCGATGGTGGAACGGAGATGGGGAAATTAAATCATGCAATTCCCTCGCACACTCCCCAAAATGCATCCTATAGAACACCGAAAGGCTGGCTACCCTAGGCCTGTGCTCTAGGCTTTGGAGACCGTCTCGAGTTAAATCAGGGTCACCAATCAGCCTCTTCGCACGCCTGTCCACTGAATCCAAAGTGGCCAGGTGACACTTAGCAGCAGCAGCCCAAATGTGGCTGCAGTACTCTACACACGAACGGACCTGTGCTTTGTAGAAGGTTAGAAGCTGCCCTGGTGTGAAGTACTGTCGGACCTTTGCGATAACGTCAAGCTTCCTGGCAGCCACCTTGGCCTTGGACTCAATAAACCGCCCAAAGTTTAGGTTCGCGAAAATCTCAACTCCGAAAAGCTGAAGGCGGTCGGTACATTCCAAGGGTACATTTCGAAAAGTAGGAGCCAAGGTGAACGGGCTCCTTTTGGCGATGAAAAGACACGCCTGTGTTTTGGCGGCATTGAATGCTACAAGATTGGCATTTCCCCATTCGGAGACTACCTGTAGTGCAACACTCATTCGCTCTACCATAGCCTCTCTTTCGGACCGAATTGATTCCCTACTAGCCCGAGCATCCGGCAGGTATCTCTCTACAACTTTGCTGTCATCTGCATAGCCATAGATACCGCGCATCAGCAGATCGTTAATATGCAGCAGGAACAGAGTTGCAGAGAGAACAGACCCCTGAGGAACACCGGCGTTAGTCGACATGGGCTCCGATGAGCATCCGTCGACAACAACTCGGAGGGACCGTTCAGTCAGGAAGTAAAAGTTCAGTCAAGAAATATTTTAAAACTACTCACGTCATATCTCTCTAATAGAATGCAATGTACAGAGATTGCAAGAGTATGTCAAAAAACCAAAATTGAAAAGAGTTTCTTTTCTCATCCTAGACTGGTAAAGTTTGGTATCCCACAGGGTAGCGTCCTTGGGCCACTGCTTTTCTTAGTCTACATAAATGATCTCCCAAATGTGACTCGACATCAAATGGTGATGTTTGCGGATGACTCTACTGCCATAGTCAAATGTATTAATCGCAATATGTATCAAGATGACATAAATAGTACCTTATCAGACATAATTACTTGGCTTAATGAAAATAATTTAGTTATAAACTTACAAAAAACGAAAATAATGCACTATCATCAAAGAACTGTAGCACCAAAAATAAATATCAGATATAGTAACTGCGAAATTGAAGAAGTTAAAGTAGCAAAATTCTTAGGTTTATTACTAGATAACCAACTGAACTGGAAGGCCCATGTAAATGACCTAAGTAAAAAAGTAAATAGATCATCGTACGCACTTTTTCAAATTGCTAGAAAAATAAATATGGATGCGCTACTAGTTGCATATCATGGCTTAGTAGCCTCCATTTTGCGATATGGCATTATTTTTTGGGGAAACTCTACTGATAAAGATGTCATATTTAAGGCACAAAAAAGGTGCATAAGATCAATGTGTGGTCTGAAAATTGACGATAGCTGTGTACCATTTTTTAAGTCGCTGAAAATTTTAACCTTACCATCATTGTACATTTATGAAGGTAGTGTTTTTGTCAAGACAAACATAAGCTTGTTTGAAACGGTGTCAACGTTACGAGATGTTACGATTCGTAGCCAATATGCAAATACTTTGAAAAATGAGCGTTGTAATACAGCTTTAGTAAAAAAGAGTGTTTTAGGAATGGCACCGCGCATCTACAACAAATTACCAGTTGGCATAAAAAATTTGAATGTTATGCAATTCAAAACCAAAATTAAAACACTTATTAATTGAGAAATGTTATTATACAACTGATGAATTCCTAAATGACAAATTAATGTAGACTTATTTATTTTGACTAGCGAAATTACTCCGTATTGTGACACCTGTGACTTTGTTTTTATTCATTTATTATTATTTAGTTTCATTTCGACATTATATAATTAATAATTTGTTTTTTGCCTCTAGCATGATTGACTAAATTTTTTTTAATGTTTTGCATGCATTTATTTATATTTGTACGCTTCTTAGCATAACATAGCGACCTATAAACATAAATTTTAGAACTATATTCACTACCTATGTTATACAAATAAAATTGATTTTGATTTTTGATTTTGAAAAAAGTCTTTTACCCAGCCAGTCAGATCAGCGGAAACGCCGTACGCTGGAAGCTTACTCAAAAGGCCAGCGTGCCATACCCGGTCGAAGGCCTTCGAGACATCAAGGGAGACGGCAATCGCTTCACCATTTTTCTCGAGGGCCTCGCCCCACAAGTGAGTGGCATACACTAGTAAGTCCCCAGTTGACCGATTGCGCCGAAAACCGTATTGTCGGTCACTGAGGAGATCGTTACCTTTCAGGTAAGCCAAGAGGCGCGAGTTCAATATACGCTCCATAATCTTGCAGAGTATGGAGGTTACCGAAATCGGCCGATAGTTGGTAGGATCGGCACGACTACCCTTTTTGGGCACGGGCTGCACGTTGGCAAGCTTCCAGGACTTGGGCACTATACCAGTCCCAAATGAGAGACGATACAGGAGCGTCAATACAGGAGACAACTCGGGCGCACATGCTTTAAGAACAATCGCTGGTATACCATCTGGACCACTAGCCTTATTCACGTCCAGACGATACAGTGCTCTCAGGACCTCCTTGTTCCGAATGCGAACCTCCGGCATTGAAGCTCCGCAATGATGTAAATTAGGTGGAGAAGCACTGCCAGTATCAAGACGCGAACTATGGGCAAAGAGAGATGCAAAGAGACCTGCTTTCTCTCTCACCGTATGAGCCAGTGTTCCATCAGACCTAACCAGCGGGGGCAGTGTGGGCCGACAGAAGTTCGCCTCGACCGATTTGGCAAGGGACCAAAAAGATTTGCTACCGGATGGCTGGGCAGATAACTTGTTGCCAATATGGGTAATCGATTAATTCGATTCGATTGAGACTTGGGCGGTGCTACAGTCTCTCCAGCGGTGTCAAATTGACCATCGATACATTGAGGTGATAAAGTGTTTGTACAAAAACGCCACCATGTCAGTCCGTCTCCAGGATCAGGACTCGAAACCGATCCAACTGCAGCGTGGAGTGAGACAAGGAGATGTCATATCTCCTAAATTGTTCACTGCTGCGTTGGAAGATGTCTTCAAGCTCCTGGACTGGAAAGGACTTGGCATCAACATCAACGGCGAGTACATCACTAATCTCCGTTTCGCAGATGATATCGTGGTCATGGCTGAGACCCTGGAAGACTTGGGCAAAATGCTCAATGACCTCAGCAGAGCTTCCCAACAAGTGGGTCTAAAAATGAACATGGATAAGACGAAGATCATGTCGAACTCTCATGTCGCACCCACTCCAATTGTAGTTGGTTGCTCTGCACTCGAAGTTGTTGACGAGTATGTATACCTGGGACAAACAGTTCAACTAGGTAGGTCCAACTTCGAGAAAGAGGTGTCTCGGCGAATCCAGCTCGGTTGGGCAGCGTTCGGGAAGCTACGCTACATCTTCTCGTCGTCCAAGATACCACAGTGTCTCAAGACTAAAGTCTTTGACCAGTGTTGACTGCCAGTGATGACTCACGGAACTGAAACGTGGTCGCTCACAATGGGCCTCATACGAAGGCACAGTCACACAAAGGGCAATGGAAAGAGCTATGCTAGGAGTTTCTCTGCGTGATCGAGTCAGAAATGAGGAGATCCGTAGAAGAACCAAAGTCACCGACATAGCTCTGCGAGTCGCTAAACTTAAGTGGCAGTGGGCAGGGCAAATTCTCGTAGAACCGATGGCCGATGGGGCAGTAAGGTTCTGGAGTGGCGGCCACATACTGGAAGACGCAGCGTAGGGAGGCCCCCAACAAGGTGGACCGATGACCTGGTGAAGGTCGCGGGAAGCCGATGGATGCGGGCAGCACAAGACCGATCAGCGTGGAAAGCCTTGGGGGAGGCCTTTGTCCAGCAGTGGACATCTTTAGGCTGAAGAAGAATATGGGTAATACGGTCGAAGCGAGCCCTCTTAAGCGCCTTTTTGTAGGACTTGGCAGCACGGTTAAAGGCTCTCTTCTTTGAGCTTAGATCCGGAGCTCTGCGGTCACGAGCGTCAACCCAGGTGAGAAATGCCGCGTGCTTAAGTTGTTCAGCTTAGACACAATCGGCATTGAACCATGGGCGAGCTGAGCCACCGACGGGCACGTTGCTGAAGGGGATAAAATACTCCATAGCTTGACGCACCACATCGGTTATAGCATCCGCACAGCTCGACGGATTGTCAGAAGAGAAGCAAACCCGCTGCCAAGGATAAGACGCAAAGAAGTGGCGCATCTCGTCCCAATCTGCTGATTTGTATCGCCACAATCTCCGCTCACCACGAGAGTCGTGATCTGGAGGGGAAAAGGACGACACAGACTTCACCAGACAGTGGTCTGAAGTCCCCAACGGTGAGGAAACTGTTACAACACATCTGTCCGGATCAGTGGTCAGCAGAAGGTCTAGACAGTTGGCGGAATGACCAGCTACATCAGGCACCCTAGTCGCTTGTCCCACCAGCTGGCAAAGGCCCATTGATAGCGCAAAGTTACGCGCTTCTCTCCCAGCGTGGTCGGTCCTCTGGTATGGGAAGAGCCAGTCTTGATGGCAGGCATTAACCTTTATACGTTCTTCGGGTCAATTTAGACCCATTTTAGGAAAGAAACGAAGTTTTCTCTTTTAATATATTTACTTGACACTCGATATTTAATGACTTTTTCTGAAGTTTTGAGGTCAATTTAAATATTTGATTGTTTTATAAAATTACATTGTAATATTTAATTTACAAATTTTTATACTCTTATGGTCCTCGGGTCAAAATTGACCATACATATTAAAAGATTGTAGTTCCTCTGAAGTATGTGTTTACGAACAGAACTCTTATCTGTCACTTTTGTTATTGGATTACCCGCCATTTTGTAGTTATACTGCTAAAGCAGTATCATAGTTTTGAGTACACAGAACGTTTCAGAAGTGTTTCACGGTCGAGTATTATTTTATATTTGAAAATGAGGGACAGTGAGATTGAGAGCTTTTTGAACGAAGTATCCGATAAAGAAGAACCGTGTTCAGAGTTTGAGGATCATGTGGAGAATGCTGCTTCATCTAGCACTACTTTTAGTGAGAGTGAAAGTACATTGGATCCTTCTGAAAGAATGGCCAAATAACTTATTCCAAAAAACCGCTTGGAAGCAGTCAAGGAAGAGCCGCTAGAGAAACTATCATCAGCATGATGCCAGGATTGACTAAATTCTTCTTGAAGAATCACAGAAGAATTGTATTACACAAATATTGAGGGAAGACGTGTATTTGATGAAGAATGCACTGATATTGATAATACGGATTTATTTTCATTCACAGGTTTACCAGGAGTAAACCTGTGATATAGATAGCTGGTGTTTTTCGATGAAATAACGAAAGTACTGAAAGTTTATGGGATTCTAAAAAGGTACACCTATATTCGGAGCAACTATGTCACAAAAATCATTAATTCGACCAAGAGAAGTAGATGCCAATTATGTCCAAAAACAGATAATAAAACGGGATTAGTTTGCCTTACGTGCAAAAAGTTTATATATAAAAGGCACTCTAAAACTATTACTGTATATACTATATGTGATAAGTAATAAACACTTTTTGTTTTGGATATAATAATAGGATTTTGTTATTATGTCACAAAATTTGTTCTATGTTCATTACTTGATGTTAAGTTCAGTTTTAATAAAAACTTACTTAAACTAACAGTTTTTTTTATTAATAAGTTATTCATATTAAATTATAAACATCAATGATAATATTTACTATGCAATTATTGAGTGTAAATTAAGGCAACATAGTACTAGGTCAAATAAGACCCAAAGCCCGTTTACGTCGGTAACTTTGAGGAACGTATGAAGGTTAAAGTCCCCCAGAGCGACGAACTGTGCGTCAGGGTGCCGATCCAGCACATTGCCAGCAGCTTCACTGAGTTGGTCAAATAGTCGAGTTGTCTCCTGGTCACCGCTATGCGATCGGTAGACACAGGTATAGACAATTTTGTCCACACCGGTGTCAACCAACAGCCATAAGGTTGATAGATGAGGGTCTTCGAGGTGACGGAGGCGCCGTTAACAGATTTCATTGCGGACATACACACAGACCCCGGTATGCTGCAGGAAATGATGCTCCAATGCGAAACCCGGGTAGCTGAGGTATGCCGCATCAGACGGACATCTGATCTGGGTCTCCGTCAAGAAAAGTAGATGGAGCTTCTCAGTCTCAAGGTGATGGTGTACTGCTATGAGATTGGAGTGCAGACCTCGAATATTAGAGAGGTGCACTTTGAATGAGAGGACGTGCGCCCGTTGTGCACACCGACTTTTCTTTTTGGACTTTTCATTTTAAAAATTGAGTGAATAGGACGGAAGACGGCAGTTGAGTGAGGTGATGCAATGTTAAACCCAACAATGCGACCAACGATGCTGGGCCAGAGGGAGATTGATCTGGAGACTGCGGGGACGCCCGAAGCCCCCCAGGAATCGCCATCGGGTCCTCTCGTCCGGTCGCCAACCGGCACGATGGGGCCACCCTGGAATTTTTCGCTGTTGGCGGGGCAGCCTTTCGTATGTGGCTGGCACACTACCTGGGCCCCCAACTACCTGCGGTCGGCCAGCGAAGCACCGTGCTTCGGATCCCGCTACCCTCCACAACCAAACTCCCGACACAACATCATTTGGTGCATCGTACCCGGCACACATCGCAATACAACTACTCAGACCCGTCCTCCGAACGGCTTCATGTCGAAACACGACGAATCGCTTGGCGGCATGACTCTGTCAGGTGGGTGGTAACTTATGACGGTAGCCGATGTTATGGCCTACCACCGAGGGATCCCCTATAACCCTTTTGATTGCTTATTACGGGTCCCACTGGACCATAATAAATCTATCCAGTTTATATCACAAATAAATGTTATAGCATGTTTAGATATCCATTGCTTTGAGCATCCATTACCTTTGTTATTTAGCACTCACCCACAGGAACCAGTCATGCACAGCTCGCTCAAACGAATCCCTTCTTTATTGTTATTATTGTTGTAAAATTACTAGGATTTTATTTGGCACTCTGTTGCGACACATGTAACACAGAATGGCAAACAAATACACGTAATTGTTTACGTCTATTACCAAATAAGGATAGATTTGAAGACAAAAGTTTACCGGAGTGTGAAGACAGGAAAACGGGAAGTCGCGGCACGAAATACGAAATTGGATTCATGAAAAGTATTAGATCTTTGTGGACTGGAGGTTGCGCGAGATATACCAAACATTAATTACTGCGGCAATGGCCAAACCGCTGACAGCAGACCTCGAGTCACGAGCCACACTGCACAGACTATGTGCCGACCATACAACATTTTTATCGAACCCTAGAAAAAACATTAGCAACTTCCATAATGTTTCTCCCGATCCAAACTGGTCTACATAATTTGCACGTGCAATGGCACCCTATCACTATATATAAAGTTCAGTGTGGTCTACCACAGTCATGTGTATAGTGTATGTCTCCCCGGTAGTTCCGCACGTGACCACGTGTCAGAGCCTCAGAGCCGGTCTCATCCATCATGCGGTAATCCCGCAATCGCACCGATCGACTATCGTGCGACACTGCAGTAAATAACGAGTATTATCCGGAACACTACAATTATTATGGCTCATATTTGGACGGTAATACGTACTTTTTTCGCCACATGATTGCCTCTTCGTGCTTTTGTTACTACGTATGTATTATTTACAAAGAGATGATTACACGACGACGCTTACTTCACCTTTTACGTGGACTCACAGGTACGCAGAATGTCAATAATTGAATACAAACCTACTTCTGTTTATGTGTTCGTTAAGGTCCACCGACTTACAATATATTTATGTCGGAGAAGGCGTGTGTGTCTGTCGTTAACTTCAGATATAGTTTCATTACTATGAGCGTATTATCATTGGTTATGTTTGTTATAGCGGTTTTCAGTTCAAATCAGATTATAATTTACGACCTACTAAGTCACGCTAGCGAATCCAACACTATACGTAGGTACACCACTCAACGATACGGAACGCGTGACATTTGGAAGCACAATATATTGATTGACTATATTTTGAGTGTCTTCTATGCTTGAGTGAATAGGCTCTTAATAAATTAGTGCGCTTTATCATCAACGCTTGCATCATTGGGGACTATTATTGTGTTAGCGCTTACACAGGGTTGGCAAGTATGGGGATTTCTTATATTATGATTTGTTTTTGGGATTTTCAACTTGCCAGAAGATTTCTTGTTGCTCTATACCATTAGGCGGGATTGTGGTCAAGCGCTAGTTTTTAAAATATATAACGGAGCGTGACTGGTTAATTTTGTATATTGTAATCTGTTTTGTGTCAGTATCAATTGTTTGCAAATTGCTCTACTATTTTTTGAATTCGATTAATCGATCGGTAATGGTAACACCCATTGGAGTTGCGTTTGACATATCGATCGACCGTTATGGCGGGCAGTGTTTGCTCAAGCTTCGATCGGGTGTTTTGGTCATACTTAAACCCGGTGGCTCTTATCTGTTTTAATCTGAAATTATCATTGTAGTCCCTTAATATTAAAGTAATCTAAGTGTCTGTACAGTTTAAATAACAAGAATCAAACATCACACCATAGTTATTGTTCAACGTTTTCTCGAAATACCGTCCAAGATGGATGTTCATGCGCATGAGAAGACACCTCAACTATCCGGAACTTCAGTCCCGCCTTCCTGACGGTTTTCCCTTACATACATATTATAAAAAAAATAGGTTCGATGTCCAATGTTTCGCTGATCACGAGAGCCCGACTCACGGCTCTCAGGCAAGACTCTGTCGAACGTTAAGAGATGAACAATGTCAATCAAAATGAATCCGATCTCATATGTTAGGTAAGGGCTGTAGATCACAATAGTCTCGGACTTACACAGTCGCCAATTAGATACAGGTTAAATTATTCGTTTACCTATTTAAAGTATATGAATAATTTATACTAGTTATCCATACTGATATTATAAATGCGAAAGTAACTCTGTCTGTCTGTCCGTCTGTCTGTCTGTCTGTTACGCTTTCCCGCTTAAACCTCTCAACCGATTTTGATGAAATTTGGCACAGACAATCTTTAGACCCTGAGAAAGAACATAGGCTACCTTTTATCCCGGAAAATTTGATATTCCCGAGAGAAATCTAAAAAGCGCGATATAACCGAACTCCACGCGGGCGAAGCCGCGGGCGGAAAGCTAGTTTAGAATATAATCACAATCACTCAACCAACATGACAGCTGAGATTGTGACATAGAGTCAGCGGTCTTTAGGGACCTTGTCGCAACACTACGAGTACGTATGTATGGTCGGTTTCGTTTCAATGTACCTGCAGTGATACTTTTGGAGCTCTCTTACGCTCTCTTGAATTATTGATTATGACACTAAAAGCTTCCCGGATCCAATCGTCGAAGGTGTTCGTATTGTCTGACTGCTTCGCGATACAGACTTATGTAAACTAAACTTGCATTTAGTTGTGCGAATAAAAACTGAAGTATTTCAAAATGTTCAAATCAATGAATGCTGCTGGATTAAATTCCAGGGAAAGTGTTATTGGCTTTTTCAAGGAATGCTCAATAGTACCCCAGGGGTACGAATTGTGTCCGGAAATTGGCAATAGGCTCGCCCCTTATTACGTGGGGCTGTTCTCCACCCCCTACGGGAATACAAGTACCTATGGTGTTATTTTAAAGTATTTTCATTTGTTTAGTGGTCGATCGCAGTTAGAGTCAGTTTGCTGTTGAACACAGGCGACACTTCGCGTAAGAAAGTGTTTTCATGAAATACTATCCTAATAAAATTTACCGCTCGGAACTTCATAGTCAAGTACTCGTTAAATAGCTCTATATTGTAGAGCTCGCAATACAATCATTACTCAATACAGAATCTGAATCGAAAAAAAACCGAAGACGTCAATCCCTCATCTCAACCACTTGAGTCGATCGAGTTCTGATGAGTGACGCGGCATTCGACACTGTGCACACACTGCTTGCAGACATAGGCCCTGGCACCCGACACCCGCGCACACAACTCGCTACGAGTGGACTCAACTGATGGCGTCACTCGATATCCGCGATAATGGCGTGTTGGGTCACATTACTCTACGTAAGGTGCTGCAGAAATGAAATGAAATGAAATCGTTTATTAAGCAAGTAGGATCACTGATCACTTTTACACGTCATATTTTTTTTTTATTTTATTTTTTTAACTAGATGAAGCCGACATTTCCTAACTGACTACCTCTGAGAAGAAATAGCCGAAACAAACTCAGGGATCATCGTCTTTTTTCAAGTCCAGACATTAAAAATGAAAATGTTTACAATAATTTACCTTATAATTACGCATATTGCTTAATAACAATTAACAATGCTTAACAGAGCGAGCAGCTCAGTCCCAAGCTTTTTGTCTTCTAAATAATCTGTGATTTTATAATACCCCTTTTTGCAAAGTTTGGCCTTTATATGGTTCTTAAATCGTTTAATGGGTAAGTTTCGAACGTCCATGGGAAGCTTGTTGTAAAAGTGTATACATTGACCCATGAACGAGTTGCCTACTCTGTGGAGACGAGTGTGATGTACAGCAAGATTGTGTTTGTTCCTGGTATTTATATTATGAATATCGCTTATTTTCTTAAAATTCGAGATATTTTTATGAACATACATAAGATTTTCAAATATATATTGTTAAGCTACAGTCAGAATGTTCACCTCTTTGAACTTTTCTCTAAGAGATTCTCTAGGAACAAGGTTGTAAATGGCTCGAACAGCCCTCTTCTGTAAAACAAAGATGGTATTGATGTCCGCACAAGTTCCCCAGAGAAGAATCCCATAAGTCATAAGACTATGAAAATAACTAAAATAAACAATTCTGGCTGTATCCACATCAGTTATCTGTCTAATTTTCTTAATAGCAAAGGCGGCAGAACTGAGTCTACCCGACAGCTTCTCAATGTGAGGACCCCATTGTAACTTGGCGTCAATAGTTAATCCAAGAAAAACTGTCGACTCGACAGGGATCAACTCTACTCCATTCAGTTGTTAGCTGACGCTTGACTTTAAAAATAAGAGAAGTGTCATCCGCGAACAATACTATGTTGTGATTATCCCTCACGTGATGAGGTAAGTCATTAATATAAATTAAAAACAAGAATGGACCTAGAATTGAGCCCTGCGGAACGCCCATGGTGACCACAGATCCTGCAGATCTCTTGCCATTAACATCAACCCTCTGAATTCGATTATTCAGATAAGAAGTCAGAAGGTCGAGAGCTCTGTCCCTCAAACCATAATGGTACAATTTCCTGATAAGAGTATCATGATGTACGCAATCAAAGGCCTTGGACAAATCACAAAAAATACTAAGAGCATCTTACGATTCCTCCCAGACCCCAAATATGTTCTTTAGCAACGCCACGCCCGCATCTGTAGTTGAACGACCCTTTGTAAAACCAAATTGTTTCACGTGCAATAAATTGTGTAAGTTAAAGTGCCTCAACAACTGTTTCAAAATTAATTTTTCAAAAATTTTGCTCAAAGTTGGTAATATCGATATTGGCCGAAAATTCGTGGGATCAGTTGTACTACCAGATTTGAACAGTGGAATTACTTTGCTTAGTTTCATCAAATCAGGAAATACGCCAGATGTGACACAAGAATTAAAAACAATTGCTAAGAAAGGTGCGATAACATCTATTATTGAAGCTACAGTGTATACTGACAAACCCCAATGATCGGCAGTTTTTTTACATCAAGATCCTTAAAAGATTCTATAATGTCTTTACTGGTCACAAATGCAAATTCAAAGTGATTGTCACAATCTGGAACACATTCTTTTAGTATGGCATAAGCAGAAGTGGAGGAAGAAGACAAAGTTTTTGTTGTCATTATTGGAATACTAGTAAAAAAATTCTCAAACTCAGTTGCTACCTCCAAGTCCGCCTTTATATCTTCATCGTTAATTTTAAGATGGAAATCGCGATTTTGTACTTTGGTTCTTCCAGTTTCAGAATTTATAATTCCCCAAGTTGTTCTGATTTTATTTCCAGAAGATTTTATTTTATTTTTAATGTGTATGGCTTTTGCCGAGGAACGGGCTCTTTTAAAAGTGTTTGAATAATTTTTAACAAATTCTTGAAAAGCTTCATCATGGTTAAATGTTTTTTTCTGATACAATTGATACATTTTTCCCTGCTTTTATAAATACCTGGGGTTGCCCAGTCACTAAATATGATACGGTCGCTAACAGGCAATGTTTTTTTTGTGAAAACTTTCATAAATTCAAAATTAATTAGGTTAAATAGTACACTATACGCATGATCCGGATTGGCGAGATAAGGCAAGTCCGGTAGCTTTTCAATTAAATTATTTTTAAATTGTCCTAAACGATTTTCATTTATAGGAACAAAACTCACAAGTTTTCTTTGAGCTCTGACTTCACTTTTCTGAGTAAAAGTAACTAACTGGCCACAGTGATCAGAGTCTAACTCGTTTATAATTAAATGGTCAGAAGGTCTTGAGTTAGTAAAGATGTTGTCTAAACAGGTGGCACTCGTGGCAGTTATTCTAGTCGGCTCAAAGAATCTTGCGTACAAGTTATAAGACTTAAATAATGACATAAATTTAATAGCTGATTTCTCTAGAACATTAATGTTGAAGTCTCCACAAGCAACAACTGTTTTGTTAATGTGACAAGTCTTTAATAAAACTTCCTCCCTATATTTCTCAAAAATATCATAGGAAGCACATGGGGGGCTGTAGACACTTATTACAATGAACCGCTCAAGCTCGATGCAAGCAATTTCAATAACCCGCTCAACAGAGAGGCTTACGATATCAGTCCTTTCTTTAAATTTGAAATTGTTACGAACAATTATTAGGGAGCCACCCCATATTAATAATATTATCATATTCACTCTGCTGAACGAGCTAGCAATCTGATGGTTATTAAAGCTGAACATGAACTGATGGGCTTTTAACCAATGTTCAGTAAGACAAACAATATCAATGTAATTACAGTTCATGAATAACTCCAATTCTAATTGTTTATTTATCACACCCTGTATATTTTGATGAACAATTTTAAGGTTATTATTATTCATTTTATTTTGAAAATTATTTGATGGGTGTGATATTATTATATCTTGGTTTACGGTTATGCTAGAGTTTAACTCTGTTGTCTCATTGTCCCTTGATAATGGGTACAAGTCTAACTTGGTATTTAAAATAGTGCTAGAGGTTGACTCTATTGTCTCAACGTCAGCTACTAAATGTGATGGTCGAATTATTGGGTCTTTAATGTAACAATTTAAGATGAGGATCACAAGATGAATTCATGATTTCTACAAAAACCCCCACGTTATGTCCCACAATCCACATTAATTGATCTTTACATCATCCTGCCAGTAAGCTTCAGCCTGCCGCCTAGCCACCAAGTAAAGCATTAGCCACTCCAAGCTATATATTTATATTTTTTGCAATAATATCAGTTGACCTAAAATCGTTTAATACTATATAATTTATATCGCGATTACCCAGCAATTAGCTGTCAACTTAATTGCTCCCTAATGGTCAATGGCAATTGATGGCACGGCCAATTATAACCGATGGTATTTGAGTCGGTTATTAATCAAACGAAAGTGCAATTTTATTGACAACTGAATCAAAATCGAGGTTTTAATAACGGTAATTGCTGAGTATGAACAAACATTGTTAGATTTATTGCTACTACTACTACTTCACCTTGATGTTCCGGCTGACATCTCTCGGGGCACGGTTGCTTTGAGAAATGCCTATACAGGTTATTGGACGTCCAGCCTCACCACTCAGAAGTAAGCAGTGACCTGACGCTGACATTGATTCGATACCGATGGTCAACAGCGAATGGTCCTGAGGCGCGGTGGTTTCTTTCTACGACAAATCAGCTTATAGATGGAGACTCAGTAAAGTGCGCCCCCACACAAGTTCGCCACGGTGAGTCGGTCTCAGTCGTTCCAACGACCCCGGCGCAGGTATGAGATGGAATTCCGGGCCGGTTTTTAGTCAGAAATAGTGTGACAGGCCCCGCCGCGGGCGGCGGGCGTCCATAGGGATAGGGGACTTACCTCAGAAAAAAAATGTAGTTGCCACTACTTGCTTCAGTCTAGTGTTACTGGTGAAGTAGAAATAATATATATAATATATAATTCGTAACTTGAAAGTGCCGCACATTCAAGTTACGAATAAAAATGAACAATGGCCACATTAACAGACCTTCCTTGAAAACTCAAGCACAGTAATTATATTATTTTATTGGTATACACATAACAATAAAAGGAAAACAATAGTTGTTTAATTCAACATACAACACGTAATATTCGAATTGTGCTGAAGCAAAACCCGAACTCTTACTTATTTTAATAATATGTCTGAAAGAGAGAGAGATATATGAGAGGAGGCCTTTGCCCTGCAGTAAAAATTATTATCAAACTGCAGGGCAAATATTGAAAGTGTAATATCAAATAGAGTCTAATTCAGGTGTGTACCGACTCGGACGTCAGTAGTTTATAGTCTGTAAGACCTCAATGTTGTGTAGCTTCAGCAACTTGTAACAGTATCCAAGTCAAACGGCACTAGTTTCAAACATCTCGAACGTATGAAACGAGCGCTCTTACAGTCGGGCTCAAACTTCAGACACAAATACCAATGAAGTAATCACCCTAATTGAATATCTTGGTCTCAGGAACACTACCACTCAGTGTACACACAAGCTCCACTGTATTTTTTCATAATAATGCCACTCTGACTAGTTTCGTACTTGATCGGTATACAAATAATAAGCTCTTGCTCACGTGGCACTCTCGAGCCTATATCAGTATATAAGTTGAGTATAGGATTGGACTTCTCGACCCCTTCCATACAACAATAACATATCTGCGATGAAGGAACATTATCAGAGAACATCACCCTCGTATCCCTCGGGCTAGCAGAGTGGTGCACATTTGATATTGTTTAATACAATAAACTACTGCTTGATTGTGATTCCGCCTGATGGTAAGCAGTGATGCAATCGTAGATGGTAAAGCGCACTAGTTTATTATGAATATTATATTTATTATAACTAGGCACTCCAGCCACTTAGATTGTGATCAATGTTTCATTCCTACGATGCTCATGCTACAAAAGACGAGTGCCCTCGAGAGCCTTCGTGGCGTAGCGGTAGCGAACGCGGCTGCTGCGCAAGGAGGCGCGGTTTCGATCCTCGCGCCGTGCTCTTATTTGTATGCATGAATATGAATATTTGCACTGGTCTCTGGTCGTGCCTCGGAAAGCACGTTAAGCCGTTGGTCCCGGTTGCCATACGAACATCTAGTGGCAGTTGTTGTTGCCAAAAAGTCCAAAAGTCAAAAAGTGTTGCAAAAGTCCAACAATTGGTCTAACTGCAATGCTTCGATATCGCCTTCGGGTTGTGGAGGTCAGACGGCAGTTCACAGAAAATGTCAAAGTTTAGCCAAACTCAGCAGTTAGACTGGTAAATCTGACCCCAGACTCCAAAGCTGAAAACGACTGGGATTAACGCTGAGATGATGATGATGACTCCAGCCACTTCAATTGCACGATGCACATGCTACAAAAGATGAGGCGATACGCTTAGTCCAGATCGTAGCGGTGGTTAAAACCTAAGGTTGGATACTCGCCGTACGACAGGTCTTCCCATGATGGAACTTACATAACGGGCACAGCGAATCAAAATTCGGATTATTAATAAGAATTTTTGTTTTTTTGGAAATAATGAGGCACTTTGCTCAGCTTTTAGGTAAATTGTATGTCATTGAGTAAAGATCTTGCGCTCTTCTTCCAATGGCATCCTGAATGTGTTCTCAGAGCGGTGGGACTCTCCCCTATTACGTAGAGAGACGAGACTTGTAAGAGTCCGGACGCACTTTAGTTAATTCATTACTAACTAATGTTAATAACAAGCTTAGCTAATAGCACTTAAGCTAAGCTTTACTTTTACTTACAATAAGTGGATATTTATATAATTTACTTGAAATAAAAATGTTGAATTTGAATTCGATGGAAAAGTTACCCTCGTGTGAAAGTTATGAAAAAATGACATCCGCAAGAATTCTGGTTTATTTAAAAGAATCAAATAATGCACCACAACCAATGCGTCTGATCAATTTCATCGCTCTCATTGGTCATTGTCACTTGCAGACGGTACGCGTTATTCGCCGGCTCTTCACTCACTTGTGTGACATTGTCACTTGCGGACAGTACGCATCATTCGCCGGCTCTTCACTCACTTGTGTGAGATTGTCACTTGCGGACAGTACGCGTCATTCGCCGGCTCTTCACTCACTTGTGTGACATTGTCACTTGCGGACAGTACGCATCATTCGCCGGCTCTTCACTCACTTGTGTGACATTGTCACTTGCGGACAGTACGCGTCATTCGCCGGCTCTTCACTCACTTGTGTGACATTGTCACTTGCGGACAGTACGCGTCATTCGTCGTCTCTTCACTCACTTGTGTGACATTGTCACTTGCGGAGAGTATGCGTCATTTGTCGGCTCTTCACTCACTTGTGTGACATTGTCACTTGCGGATAGTACGCGTCATTCGCCGGCTCTTCACTCACTTGTGTGACATTGTCACTTGCGGACAGTACGCGTCATTCGTCGGCTCTTCACTCACTTGTATGACATTGTCACTTGCGGAGAGTATGCGTCATTTGTCGGCTCTTCACTCACTTGTGTTGCATTGTCACTTGCGGACAATACGCGTCATTCGCCGGCTCTTCACTCACTTGTGTGACATTGTCACTTGCGGACAGTACGCGTCATTCGCCGGCTCTTCAATCACTTGTGTGACATTCGCATCCGCATAAACATTCGCCTTGATTACTGTGGATGCGGATGCAAATGTCCAAATCTACACGGTAGCCCCGTTTTTGCGGATGCAGATGCGAATATTCGCAACATCTCTGAAATAATCTATTACCTACGTAATTTTCTACGTAATTTTATGTTTCATTAGTTTAGTAAACTACTACTGCAGGTACTATATTAATAACTTTAGTCGTAGCTCTGCTTGTTAAAACAGGTAGGTAGGTAAATTGTTGTATCTTACACCGGTACCTAATATGTTTATTTGCAGGTAAAGTTTATTGTTGTATAACAATATTCTTTATTTTTTTAGCGTGGTTTCCGCTTTTGACAGATTATCTAACTACATAATTGACAATGTTACGATCACGACCGACACAAATAACCATGACCATGATAAAGCTGATTGTAAAATAAACTATAAAAGTCTCTCAGTACTCTCCCAGGGCTGAATTCATAATTATACTTAGACTATATTATCTTTTTCCCTCCGCATCCGCCGATGTGCAAACATCGGCATCCGCAACATACTTACATACTTACTGCCGACGGACGACGTCTCAGGTACCTCCACTCACCAGTACGTGGAGCTTTTAAAAAGTGCGTTCATTGTGCCCTGCGTACTATACATAATGTACACAAGACAACGATGACCACTATGAGCTGTCCCTCGTTAGTAGATCAAGTTATCTCAATGTTACTCCGGCGCGCGGCGTGACCATCCCGAGCAGAGAGTTCGTGTGCATTGTGTATCTTTTAAGTTTATGTAAGTACCAAATAAATATGTTTTCTTTCCTTAAAAAATCAAATATTAATGTAGTATTCTTATTGTACAAAGTTTGAAGGATTGATTTCAATAATTGCGAGCAGCTGATCGTAAAATGAAAGACAAATATTCTGTGGTCGGTTAAATCAAATTAAAAATAGTTCTCGATAAATAAGCGATCGCGTCCAACACGGCTGCCACGGCCGGGGCTCCTCCGAGCGACGTTTGAGTTTACTTTCAGACTCAATTCCGAAATTTAGTAGTTCGAGCCGCATTGTCCTAATATCGACTACTTATGTAAACAGAGGAGTTCATCTGCTCTTTCCTCCGAGTGAACATTGTCTTCGTTTAATATATTTATATACAATATTCGATTGACAGCCTCCGTGACGTAGCGGTAGCGGACGCGGCCGCTGCGCAAGGTGGCGCGGGTTCGATCCCCGCACAGTGCAAATATTTTGTATGCATGAATATGAATATTTGCAGTGGTCTGGTCGTGCCTCAGAGAGCACGTTAAGCCGTTGGTCCCGGTTGCCATACAAACATCTAGTGGCAGTCGTTACGGGTTCTTGGAGCCCTCAAAAGTCCAACAATTGGTCTAACTGCAATGCTTCGATGTCGCCTTCGGGTTGTGGAGGTCAGACGGCAGTCGCTTCACGGAAAATGTCGAAGTTTAGCCATATCAGCAGTTGGACTGGTAAAGCGGACCCCAGACTCCAAAGCTGAAAAAGCTTCCGATGCGACTGGGATTAACGCTGAGAAGATGATGATGATATACAAGATTCGATAGAGTCGGAAGCCCGAAGAAGCATAGCAGATAAATGTTTATAGAAAATGAAAACAATTTTCTAGGACTGATTGGCACATTCTCTATATATAAACAAAGTGTATTAGTGTAAATCGTTTAGACAACATCTTCTTCTTCTTCCTCAGCCTATAGATGTCCACTGCTGGACAAAGGCCTCCCCCAAGGCTTTCCACGATGACCGGTCTTGTGCTGCCCGCATCCATCGGCTTCCCGCGACCTTCACCAGGTCATCGGTCCACCTTGTTGGGGGTCTCCCTACGCTGCGTCTTCCAGTACGTGGCCGCCACCCAGAACCTTGCTGCCCCATCGGCCATCGGTTCTACGAGCAATGTGCCCTGCCCACTGCCACTTAAGTTTAGCGACTCGCAGAGCTATGTCGGTGACTTTGGTTCTTCTGCGGATCTCCTCATTTCTGATTCGATCACGCAGAGAAACTCCTAGCATAGCTCTTTCCATTGCCCTTTGTGTGACTCTGAGCCTTCGTATGAGACCCATTGTGAGCGACCACGTTTCAGTTCCGTAAGTCATCACTGGCAACACACACTGGTCAAAGACTTTAGTCTTGAGACACTGTGGTATCTTGGACGACGAGAAGATGTAGCGTAGCTTCCCGAACGCTGCCCAACCGAGCTGGATTCGCCGAGACACCTCTTTCTCGAAGTTGGACCTACCTAGTTGGACTTTCTGTCCCAGGTATATATACTCGTCAACAACTTCGAGTGCAGAGCAACCAACTACAATTGGAGTGGGTGCGACATGAGAGTTCGACATGATCTTCGTCTTATCCATGTTCATTTTTAGACCCACTTGTTGGGAAGCTCTGCTGAGGTCATTGAGCATTTTGCCCAAGTCTTCCAGGGTCTCAGCCATGACCACGATATCATCTGCGAAACGGAGATTAGTGATGTACTCGCCGTTGATGTTGATGCCAAGTCCTTTCCAGTCCAGGAGCTTGAAGACATCTTCCAACGCAGCAGTGAACAATTTAGGAGATATGACATCTCCTTGTCTCACTCCACGCTGCAGTTGGATCGGTTTCGAGTCCTGATCCTGGAGACGGACTGACATGGTGGCGTTTTTGTACAAACACTTTATCACCTCAATGTATCATTGGCACCGATGGTCAATTTGGCACCGCTGGAGAGACTGTAGCACCGCCCAAGTCTCAATCGAATCGAAGGCCTTCTCATAGTCCACAAACGCCAAGCATAGTGGTTTGTTATACTCCTCGGACTTCTGTATAACTTGCCGCAGCGTATGAATGTGGTCTATGGTGCTAAAGGCTTTTCGGAAGCCTGCTTGTTCGGGAGGCTGGAAGTCGTCGAACCTGCGAGCGAGATTATACGTGATGACCCTAGAAAACAGCTTGTAGACATGGCTCAGGAGGGATATCGGTCTGTAGTTTTTCAGGAGGGTATTGTCACCTTTTTTGAAAAACAAAACCACCACGCTCCTGTGCCACGCCTTAGGCGTTTCGCCTTTAAGAATGACGGAATTAAATAGTTTCTGAAGCGCTTTAAGAACTGGTTTGCCACCCGCTTTCAGAAGCTCAGCCGTAATTCCATCATCTCCAGCCGCCTTATCGTTCTTGAGCTGTTTCAGGGCCATACCAATCTCGTACAGGCTGACGTCCGGGATATCGTCGGTGTAGTGTCGGGTTAGTCTGGCTCTAGGATCATTAGCCAGGCTTACAACAGGTGCGTGTGTTGATGTGTATAACTCTCCGTAGAATTTCTCCATCTCACTCAAAAGCTCGGGCTTGGAAGTGACGATCCTACCATCCCCAGTCTTCAGCTTCGCAAGTACACTCTGTCCAACAGACAATTCTCGTGCGAACACTTTGGAGCCTTTGTTCCGCTCGACAGCCTCTTTAATACAATTTGTATTAAATTGGCGCATATCGCGAGTCAGAGACTTTGAGATCTGTCTGTTAAGGCATCTGATGCGCGAAGCGTCATCAGGGGATTTTAAGATCACCTCCCGTCTTTCTTCCATTAGCCGGCGGGTGGGACCGGAGATCTTCTTCTGTCTTTTTGAACGGAGGGTTTTGTAGAACTTAGACCCTTCCGTTTGGAGACTTTCCACAAACCTGTTGTTGTAGTCGTCCACGTCTACGCATTCACCGAGGCATTCGAAGCGGTTTTGTAGTTCGATCTGAAAGCTCTCGGGGTTTTGGAGTTGTGTTGACGCTGGACGGAGCGTAGACTTCATAAGTCGAGAGCGTTCGAGCCTAATGTTGAGGTTCAAGATGCCTCTAACAATACGGTGATCACTCCCGGTTTTTACCGCATGGATCACGGAGACATCGTTGAACACTTGCCTTCTCGTTGACATTATGAAGTCTATCTCGTTTTTGGTCTGACCACATCGATTAGACAACATTGTAATTGAACAAACACAAATAATGAATGAAACTATTGGAAGTGCTGGCGGGGACAATATTTATAATGTGTACAGCGAATGTCTAGCAGAACTCTAGGCACAAACTATTCTTTCCGATCTTGACAATTTTTATCAAAGAACTGTTCATATAGAGTTATGTAAGAGTTTGTTTTGTTATTTTTAGTAGAATTAAGTCATATTTGATCAACTCAAAGCTGTTTTGATATGTTTGTAATTGCATACGGAATAATAGTGGTAATTTAAAACAATAAATATCGAGCACAGAGGTTACCTATTTTTACTATTTGTCTGCATTATTAAATGAAAATTCGATTTCTGCTTAACTGCTGTAGCATTTACAATAATATGTGCTCAGAATAGAAAGGCTATTTTGGTAATATATGGCCGCCCCCGGGCGGATTTCAAAAAAGTTGTCCGATACGTAATGGAATTCCACTATTTTAAAAGAATTTAGTTTAAGGTTAAGTGTGTTTTATTTCATTCATTAATAACTATTACTTTAATAAATATTACTTTTTACATTGAATATTCATTATTTTTCACGTTAATTGAAGCTCAATGTGTACTTAGTCCATGAAGAGTTCCATTACGTCACTAAATAAACTTTACTATAAAATAAAACTAGCCTGTAATATTGATAACAGCATATTGCAAATCGAATGTTTATTATAATCAGTCCTACAATAGAGGTTACATTCACTTAAACTACTTCTATTAATCTAATTTGAACCAATAAACAACATTACGTCACTTTTTGGTACTTTGTACTTCACATTAATTACTTTGTTGCGCTTCATTGCGTGTATAATGATTTATTTATTTAAAAAAATCAAACAGGTGCCAAAATATTCCTTTTTGATTAACCTAGAGGCACATATTTGCCTAGATTTATTTGGAAATAATCAGTTTAAATAGCACAGCCAAAGTAGGACACGTTACGTTAATAGAATGAGATGTGACGTATTGGAAATATAAAGCTTAGCTTACGTCATAACTTTAAAATCCATAAATATGAAAATACAACATCTTGAGGTAGTACCAAAAATTAAAATACACACATATAAATGATTGAGCTATCATTTATATGTCAATAAAAGGGCGTTTTGATGATAAAGAGTCATAATACTAGGTCATTTTACTCATGACGTTTTGCAATTAAATTGATACATATGGACTGCATTCCAGCGAGGTGCACAGTTAACTTGCGCGAGTAGTAGCTCATATTTTTCCCGGTTTTGTTAATTTTTCCACTGTATGTTGTAGCTCGCTCGGCAGCAGTAAACGCCATTTTTCAGATCTATAATAATGTAAATAAATTAATATCTGAAGATGAAGTATAAAAAACTTAATGTATGAAACAAATGTACAGGGTCCCATGTTTTTGCATCTATATGTACTTATAGTAATATAACTTGTAGGATATGAAAGGTTAGTATTGACAGGCATAATTATTTATAAAAGGATTTGAAAAAAAAAAAACGTTCGATGACTATACCAACTTTCATAAAAATCAGGTTAGATGAAAAATCAGGTGTGCAGTCATTGTACATACTGCCTATGAATTCCATTACGTCACATTTTGCGATCCTTTGTTTAATACGTTACGTAAAGAATGTGACGTAAGTCTACCGGTTGGGAATCAAAAGAAAATTACTCCTTAAATAAAGAAAATTTTAATATTCTACTCATACTACATAGTTATATAATAAAATATCTAAAATATAACTTGAAAAAAACAACTTAAAACAGGAATACTACCTTAGAAAACAGCTGTTCGAAATTGAATCACAATTTGTGCCACGTGACGGAACGACGGCTTCGCTCAGTATTTCTTAAAAAAAAAAAAGAAAAAAATTGGCAGCTGTCCATGGACTTAGAATGTTGTTATTTGAATAAAAGATCCTTTTTTTTTTTTTTTTTTTTTCGGGGTGGAAACCCTCATAGGATGTCCGCCGCCCTAGAGTGGGCGACGGGGTCTGTCAGACTTTTACTGACTACAACCACCCCGGTGTCTCTTCTATCACAAGCGCGCGTGGGGCCGCGGGAGTCTAAATTCTTCCGCAGCCCCACACTCTCGTGCTGGCCTGGTCTGTCCGGGCCTCGTCTCCGGCACGGGGTAGTGGGGTGTTAAGCTACCCCGTGCATCGCCTCAGAGGCGCGCGCTGACACTCGCGCGCGCCTCCGCCGCGGGGTCCATCGAATAGGGGGCGGGGACTTCCCCATGTCCCTCGCCCCTGGACCCATTCATGGGGGGCAGAAGAGGGCGTTATCCGCCCTTCTTCGGCGCCCGGTGCGTCTTCTGCGGCCCGGGAAGGGAGTTGAGATCTCCCTCTCCCGTTCCGCAGCTTCCTTCTGCGACATCACGTCCTCGCAGAAGGACACCACCGCGTCCCACGACTCTGCGCTGCCGGCCATCCTCCGCACTACTGCCGGCAGCGTCAGGTCGCCTCCTACTTCATTTGTGAGGACACGGCGCTGCTCCTCCCAAGCTATACACTCGGAGAGCGTGTGCTGCGCCGTATCCTCCCCGCATTGGACGCAGTGGTGGCACTGAGCGTCCGGCTCTCTGCCTAGGCGACACAGGTACTTGCCGAAGCAGCCGTGCCCCGACAGCACCTGCGTCACCCTGAACGACAGGAGCCGTGCCTTCTCCCGAGCCAGTCGTCGAGTACTGGCCGGATCGCCTCGACGGTAGCGAGGCCGGCGGTAGGGCGCATAAGCCTCTGCCGCCAGTCCGCCACCAGGACCTGACGGAGCTCCTCTCGGCGCAGCTCGATCTGCCGTTGCGCCGGACTGGAGCCCCGTGTCCGCTCTTCCTCGCGCCATCGGTATAATGACGCGAGTACTTTCGCCTCTAGGTCCCAGGGCGGGGATCCGGCCAGGACGCAAGCCGCCTCGTAGGAAATCGTGCGATACCCGCGGACGACCCTGACGGCCATTGCCCTCTGCGGCTTGCGCAGAATGGCGAGTGTTCCGGCCGTCAGGTCCATCGCCCACACAGGGGCCCCATACAGGGCCATGGACCGCACGATTCCCACGTATAACCGCCTACAGGCGGCGCTCGGGCCCCCCATGTTGGGAAGCAACGTTGACAGCGCGCCTGCTGCACCCATCAGCTTGGGCGCCAGCCGCCGGAAGTGGGGTCCGAATTCCCATCGGCTGTCGAGCACCAATCCCAGATACTTCATGGTGGACTCGACAGCTATCCGGGCACCACTGACCACGATATGTGATCCCGGCGCCGGCGCACGCCGGGGGCCATGGAAAACCATGGCCTCCGACTTGTCAAGGGCCACCTCCAGGCCCAGGCGCCGGATGCGGGTCACCACCTGTGACACCGCAGCCGTGGCTATCAACGTCGCTTGTATAAAAGATCCTAATTTTAGTTGTTTTCCATTCCAACTTGACCAAACACGTAGTGTGACGTATTAGGGAATTTCCGCGAGACCGAATTTTAGAGAAAACAAATATTGTGTTTTACTTTTATTTTAAACTTTGAATCACCTTCCATTAAGTTTAATTTAATATCTTGGAAGTATAATCTTCTGAAATAACAATCGTACCAATATCAAAAAGAAGGAAAACATTTAAAAAAATCATTTTGAATTCCAATAATGGGGCGTGGACACGCGAAATTGAGCGCGTTTTTATTTTTTATTGAATGAATTTCTATCTGATTTTCATGTTGCACTTATTATAAATGTATTTTTACATTAGTTTATTATAAGTTGTTTCAATATATAAACAAAACCATATGTTTTGAAGCAATGCGTTATTGATAAACAAGCTAGAAGTCGTAGGACACGCAATTTTCCTGCGGACAACTTTTGTGAAATCTGCCCAGAGCGGGAGAAGTCATTTGATGATTTCTCATCCCAACAAAAAAAAGTAGTACTTACCTAAACATTTATTATGAGGTAATTAGTAACCAGTCAATGATTTAAAGACATAACAGATAAATGAAGTGGACACGAAATCTAAGTATCAAGACTAAGTTAATATGCTATTAATTTTCAGCGAGCGTGTTGCTCTACGAACAGCACAGTGTTGCTCTACGAACAGCACAGTGTTGCTCTACGAACAGCACAGTGTTGCTCTACGAACAGCACAGTGTTGCTCTACGAACAGCACAGTGTTGCTCTACGAACAGCACAGTGTTGCTCTACGAACAGCACAGTGTTGCTCTACGAACAGCACAGTGTTGCTCTACGAACAGCACAGTGTTGCTCTACGAACAGCACAGTGTTGCTCTACGACAGCACAGTGTTGCTCTACGAACAGCACAGTGTTGCTCTACGACCAGCACAGTGTTGCTCTACGAACAGCACAGTGTTGCTCTACGAACAGCACAGTGTTGCTCTACGACAGCACAGTGGTATACCTGAGCAACACAGTGTTACTCTGAACAACCTGTTGCTTACAACAACACAGTGTGCTCTGAGCTCTAGCACAGTGTTGCTCTACGAACAGCACAGTGTTGCTCTACGAACAGCACAGTGTTGCTCTACGAACAGCACAGTGTTGCTCTTACGAACAGCACAGTGTTGCTCTACAGGCAACAGTGCTCTACAGGCTGGCACAGTGTTGCTCTGAGCAACATAGTGCTCTACGAACAGCACAGTGTTTGCTCTACGAACAGCACAGTGTTGCTCTGAACAGCACAGTGTTTGCTCTACGAACAGCACAGTGTTGCTCTACGAGCAGCACAGTGTTGCTCTACGAACAGCACAGTGTTGCTTTCTACGAACGGCACAGTGTTGCTCTACGAAAACAACACAGTGTTGCTCTACGAACAGCACAGTGTTTGCTCTACAGAACTGCTGTGTACTGAACGGCACGGTTGCTCTGAACAGCACAGTGTTGCTCTACGAACAGCACAGTGTTGCTCTACGAACAGCACAGTGTTGCTCTACAGGCAAGCACGGTGTTGCTCTACAAACGCTTTGGTGTTGCTCTACAGGCGCTTCGTGTTGCTCTACGAAACAACACAGTAATACGCTCTACGAACAGCACAGTGTTGCTCTACGAACAGCACAGTATTTGCTCTGAACAGCACAGTGTTGCTCTACGAACAGCACAGTGTTGCTCTACGAACAGCACAGTGTTGCTCTACGAACAGCACAGTGTTGCTCTACGAACAGCACAGTGTTGCTCTACGAACAGCACAGTGTTGCTCTACGAACAGCACAGTGTTGCTCTACGAACAGCACAGTGTTGCTCTACGAACAGCACAGTGTTGCTCTACGAACAGCACAGTGTTGCTCTACGAACAGCACAGTGTTGCTCTACGAACAGCACAGTGTTGCTCTACGAACAGCACAGTGTTGCTCTACGAACAGCACAGTGTTGCTCTACGAACAGCACAGTGTTGCTCTACGAACAGCACAGTGTTGCTCTACGAACAGCACAGTGTTGCTCTACGAACAGCACAGTGTTGCCCCTATTATTTTCTACTCTTGAAGATTGTTGGAGTTCGTTTATACGATCCTCGAACTAACACAATCATGAATATTTACACACTCGCCCGAAATACTTGACCCTCGTAACTAATACTTGACTTGTCGTGTAAATGACAAGAAACTAATAAAAAAAAAAAAAAACAATTCCGATAAAAAAATATTTACAACAAAAAAATAAGGTAATGGATTTAATTGATTTTTAATGGATTTAATTGATTTTAAGGATGTATGAGTGCTGATATAAGGTGATAGACAAAAAATAGGGTAACAGAAACGGCCGCAGGAGGCTCTGGACAAGATGTCACAGGAACTGCCAAATTTAGAGACCGCAGAAGAGTCAGGACAGCTGCAGAAGTAGCTTGAAAGGCCTCAGGAAAGTCGATACGACCGGAAGAGCTCTGGAAACAGTAGTTTGTAGGCTCCTTTATTAGTAGCTTCTTTATTGGAAGCCATTTTTTTTTTCTTTTTTCGGGTGGAAAATCCTCATGGATGTCCACCGCCCTGGAGCAGGCGACAGGGTCTGTCAGACTCTTACTGACTAAAAAAAAATGTGCCACAATCGCAATCCTTTGATTGTGATTGTGGCACATTGTAGTGAAACGTGTTTGTGTGGTTTTTAACGTGTATTTCTCGTATGTTCGCGTCACTATATTGAGGCGTCACATACTACTTCGAGCTTCTCTTTTCATGTTACAATTTATACAATTCCTTCAATTAGCTAGTGGCTATCGATTATCGCGTTCTCTTCATTTGCAGAGAAGGCTTGAGTAAAGAGACTGGGACCTAAACCCCCGCTACTCAATTGAACCCCCTGCGACACCCTCGCCCTTACAAAGTTAGCGACGTGACCGCAATAACTCGCCACCTCGCACTCCACGAAAAGCTCAGAGGCATAGCTTCGATTTGTTTATGAAGCAATCACGTAAAAGCCAACGCTTTTTATGAAGCAATTGCTGCGAAATATGTACGTGGACAAGTAATCAAATTGGAAGGTTAATTAAGTAAACAGTAACATGGCCAAGCGATTGATTCAGGTTGTTGTAGTTCGAAGTGGGACCAGTATGAGTGGACAACAAGAACTATAATCTCATAGCGACGATGTCAATTATGCTATCAACAGCTACTTCAAATGAACAAGACAATGGGCATCCAGGATTCTATTAAAGGATAATCGTCTCAATATTTTGCCTCTCACTCCCCCTCGCTTCACTCCCGCGCCCCTTTGCGCACGTCCGCAATTTATTCGGACAACATTATATTCGGCGATAAAAACTATATCCATTGTACACACATGGGCGGCGTCCAGCGCTGTCCGGCGGCGTCCGGCGTGGTCCGGTGTCGTCCGGCCCCTCTAATAGAATAAGTTGGCGAGTTATGTGTGTTGTCTGAACATGAGAGATACCCTCCTCTGATTTATTTGAGGCGGCCGACACACATCTGCGACCAATAGGCGACTTGTTCCTAAATCATTATTAATCTAGCCTTTTGCAAACTTACTCGCCTCGGCTCCAACTCGTGCACCCATAACAAATACCTATACTCAGCTCGCTCGCAGCTTTGATATTCACCTTCGGGTTGTGGAGGTCAGACGGCAGTCGCTTCAAGGAAAATATGGAAGTTTAGCCAAAATCGGCAGTTAGACTGGTTTTGGACCCCAGACTTCAAAGCTGAAAAAGCTTTGGATACGACTGGGATTAACGCTGAGATGATGATGATGTCAGCTCAGCTCCAGCTTGTGTGTCCTGAACATTATGTGAACATAACAAGTGTATTTACTCTTACAGAACTGCTGCGACTGTGATATTATTATATAAACGTTATCTTTAAAATATTGCAGTATTAATAGTGTTTTATCTCCCACCGCTTTAATTAGGCTTGAGTATCTTATATCTATTGAAGCTTATGAACGAATAGAAGCATGAAGATACAACTTCTTCAGCGTCCCGTGTGATAAAAAACCCATCAAAAGCGAAATAAACTGCTCGCAATTAAAGAAAGATCAAAGTTGTGTGAGCTCATCGAAACTTCCAAATAGTTTTAGTTTCGAGCAGTAAAGCGGATATGGCTGAAACTATCTGAAAACTATAAGTTAAAATAATATTTATAACAGCAGTGTGCGCCATCTCGGTAGACATCAATAATGATGAATAGTTCTGATACGAGACTACAAGCGTCCACTGTTAACGTTCGTGAGCACGACACAAATGATTGCAGAAGGTACACTTGTATCAAATAATAATATTACTGACAAAACATAATATAACATGTGTATACTACAAAGGAGATGTTTCAGAAATGTATGGAGCCTGGGCCAGCACATTGTACACTTAATGCTAGGTATATGTACATACGTTATAGTTAACTGTTTTTAATGTTAATTTCCTATATTTTGGCTTAGTTTTTAAACAGATTCAATTTAACTCGGCCAAGGAGTGCATAACAACTACTAATAAACATGGTGGTCAGCAATAAGCGAAAATAGATTTTGGCAGTGACATTTGATTGACGTGTCATGTATCTAAGGCTATCGTAACAATATTATCTACTATATGACTGCAATAAAACAAAACATGAATTCCGAACATACGGCCCATTAAATAAACACAATCGACTCAAATCAACACTCGACACGAACACAATGGGAAAATAGAACTGTCAAAGTCGTCAATCAAACGTCATAACCACTATCAAACCCACTAAAAACACTAAAAAACGTTTCAAATAATTAAATATTTAAACTTGTATTTTCATTCAAATTAATTTAGTAGTATTTTTATGAAAATCTTTTATATTTTTCCTTTTTATCTATATAGCGTACATAGTGATGGCCCAAAATGAAACATCTCCTTTAGTGAACAAGTATTAGGAACAATCACGGGTAATGGATTTTTGAATAAGGTAAAATCATTGATGCTGCCCATCTTTTTTTAAATATATCTAGCCACTGATTTCTTCACAAAGGGATGAGCCTGTTCACGATGGAGCTTCTTTAAGATTTCACTCGATGGCACGCCGCGAGTGTCACGTGTCGTGCCGTGAAGGTCGCTGATGATAGATGGGCGCGGCCATGCAGCGCACTCCTTATCACTTGCCGCTGTGCCGTTTCTTTCATATGATCCAAATACAGTTTCATACTTTTACGGCCCACTTTTACGCTGCCACCTTATATGCTCTGACGAAACATACTAGTACAAGTAACATCGTACCTAGCTGGACGAGGTCCTCCCGACAGAGGCGCGGGAGGCGAGACACCTTGGACATACATATGTAAATTGCGTGCGAATAAAACAAATACCGGTCAAGAGCGTGCCGGGCAACGTAACGGGCAACGTGCCGGGCAACGCTCAGTGTAGGATTCCGTATGTTCCCGTCCGTCATATTAAGTATCCGCACTGAAGTTTAAAAATGGACTATGGCACAAAGGACGATGGCAGACATAGAGGTCGGATATTCCGGCGTTTAAATACCTAAACTTGATTTGACGAAAGAAAAAATATCGATATGCCTTTCGGTACACGTAGTTAACATGTATCACATGTATGTCAGTATAGATTTCCTTTATACATATTTCTAAAAAATACCACAAGATAGGCACCAGGTAGACGTATTTAACAAGGTTTTCATCATTTTGAAAGAAAATAATATGTACTATATAAATATGAAAAAACTAAAATATTTCAGACAATTATTACTTAAAAGGCGTGTGCACATTATTCTTTCATCGGCATTTTACTCATACCCATCCCGCCCTCATCAACTCTGGAAGAATAGAAACAGCGCGAAATAGCTCATAGTGTAGCGCCATCTTTAGGGAAATTGGGTTACTAATTTTTAGAATCTAGACGGGTTTATATATGTATATGTTGGATCTTCGATGGTAACCTTCGATTGGGTGAACCGATTTCATTCATTATTTTTTTCAAGAAAATACGTATAATAGAAGTACGAATATGTAGGAAGTAAGGATAATGAAATGTGTAAACTGATATAAAAAACAATCTTACATATACATTTATAGGTCAAAAATTATTTTGTACGATTTAAACTATAATATACAGGGTGCAATTGACTTCATAGGCATTATTTTAAACTATAGCACTAGTCACGACTAAAATAAAAATGTTATTATTGCAAGTATAGAAAATCTTAAAAATGTAATAAGTCATAAATAAGTCTCGTAAGTCAAAATATCTAATACCGAGTTGCAAACGTAGTTGTGTGGTACAGTGTGCAGTGCTGGTCATTGACCCGGCCCGTATCAGCATAGCCTTTTCACAACTACATTGAGATCAGCTTCCAATCTAACTGGATTCAGCTGAACTAGTGTTTTACATGGAGCATGCAGATAGGCAGTCCTATCTGACCTCCACACCCGAGTTACACCCCTTGGTAAGTCAGGCTTTTGAACTTGTCACCACCCTCAGCGACTGTCATTCGTTCTTAGTCTTCGTATCACAAGGAGGTTTGTAAGTCAACCCATTGACGAACCTACCGCGGCAAGCGTAGACTGATCGTTCGGCGAGTGTCGCTGTTATTGTTTACCTGGGGCCCAACCCGACTCAGGCCACTTAAGTCAATTGCTTAACCTTTAATTCTTATTATATTCCAAATAAATTTCCCTTTTTTATTTATCGGCTTAGGATGATCAAAGCTCCGTCACATTTGATGTAGTTCTGACACACCAAAATATTTGTTAGTTTTTGTTCCGCGCGGTATTGTGTTTTAATATTATTATTTTTTTTATTTTAAGAGTGCGATTATGAAATATTTTATTTTTATTACTTTTACTGTTTATTGTTAATATGTCTTTAACTAAAGACAAGAACACATACATACGCGGTTTCATATACATACAAAGATATTAAATATTCTTAATGGGAATATAACTGTAAATGTGTTTACATTTATACTCGCATTGAGAATATTTTTGATTCGCTTAAATGTAGCTTTAATGTGCCGCGAGCAGAATCTTATTTTAAAATGATGCCCATCACTTCAATTGCACCTTGTATAAAATGACAAGTTGCCTGGAGAGGGCAGAACGGCTTCTTGTTACGCGACGATTTCTCCTAGTGTACACCTACCGCAAGCGTTTACAGTCGGAGCCTCAAACACGGAGACAATAGCGTATGACAGATGTGACGCGGACGTGCATCTCTCTAGCGGCGGCACTAATTGGAGCCAACGCCCGCCATTGGACAAACGCGGGCTCTCGTGTGTGTGTGTACAGCATAATACTCCAGCGTGCCGAGACACTGTAGAGCTGGGTACTGTTATCGATTAGTAAATTTCGAAAACTTGAAATATGGGTGTACCGTAGGCACTTCTCGGTATAGGACTCTATTTTACACAGGCGTAATGTCCAAAATATATCCTATGTACTTATTGAGATATCACGTTTTTTTTTAATATTTGTCGCTGAATTTTTTTGCATTCACCCGTTTGTTCACGCGCGGAGTATACATTCGGGGAGCACGTACAGCGTACCTTCGGACTCTCGACCGGACGTGTGTTACTTAACTGAACTCCGTCGATGTTGATGGTGACGGTCTAGTCCACAGCCCGCTGATCTGCGCACACTGGACATAGTAACATGCTGCACCCGCTGTGCACGTGCAGCCTAATATCGAGTATTTCTGAATGTCGGCAGTAAAATGAGATTTTTAAGTCAGTATAACGTACCAACTTGGCGGGATAACATTACTAATCTTGTTTGGAGCAATACAATCGAACAGCTTAGCACTTTTTCTTTCGTGCATTCTTATAAAACCAGTACAATTCATTAATAAAGTCAGTGCGTATTCGGCCGTCGACCGCGAATCCATAAAACCATACCCAAACTAAAGTCGTATCATTTGAACCGAACCAATATCGATCCAAAACCGTTGATGAAACCAAAACCTAAACATCATTCAATTTAGAAAGTTGGTATCGCGCAGAAAGATAACCCAATTTGTACATGGTCCTTCGAGCATAAGGGCCTCGGTACGCGAAATTAAGTAAAGTGAAGTGTTTGTGTACCGGGACCTTGTAACCAGTGTGTGAAGTATCTGTAGCGACAGTAAGTAGGAGGCAGATCACGTGGAAGGAGATTTTATATATCCCAACCATTTTATACATGCTTTTTCTTATCAATATTCGTATATATTCGTTTCTGTTTGGACAGCCTTTGAGGTATATTCCCTAGTCCATCTACGCGTGCGGTGCATAAACTCAAATATATATTGTGAAATACGACTGTTTGTGACATGATGTGGTGATTCCCTGGTTCCCGGCATCCCGTGAGTACCAACATTTCAATAGTTTTATCTCATAGTCTGTTCCCAGTTAGACGGCTCAGAGACGCGCCCCTGCTGGGCGCGAAATGCAATCAATGTTTTATATTTATTTCGGATAGATACGAATATAAAGTAGGTATGTTGGAGTACTATCTCTAAATTATTTAGAAATATTCCATAAACTATACGAAAAGTAGGTATTATTTGACTAGTCGTGCCTAGTGCGTGTAGTTACAAGAACCTCGATGATGTATAACATGCAACCAAAAAAGACCCAGAACAAGTACTATTGTTTATCAAATTATAGACAAAGAGCGGACAATTGACTATACTAGAAATGGTATTTACCAGCAAACAATACCACTTCCAGGGTGATATGTATATTTACAATATCTCCGTGAGTATATTGTAGCAGACAACCATACATAGCATGAAGTGGTATCGAGCTGAACATTGAACACTGTACAGTGTTGTGTATGAGATACGATCTGCGGCATGCGGCGCATTCTTCTCGACATCGCGTCGCAGTGGCGGTGGAACTAGAGAATAGTCGTACTGACAGTTGTATACAATATGTAAAGAAAACCCTGTCCGATCGGTGAACGTATTGTTAGGTATCGATAACTGATTCTACTAATGCCTACAAAGCCGAGCTAAACTTAAAAGAATCCCCCCAAAAAAAAAATTCGCAAAAAGAGGTAAATTAATACATTGCAGTAGGCAATACATAAGCGGGCGAAAGGGGGCAGGGCACGTGGCACGCGGTCACATCGATATTTGCTAATAATAATACCGTCAAAAATAGTGTTGCCACTTATTAAAAAATTACCAACTTTTGGGGAAGTTGCAATTAATTCGCGGATAAAAAGATTATTTCAAAATTCATTGGTATGGTTACTATGATGATTATGTAAAATTTCCTTTTTATTTGGTGTGTTTTTACATATTGTATACAAGATTATTTTTTGTTTATGCCAAACCCGAAACACGTGTCCAGTATTTTTAAGTTCAAAAATAAAATAAAGTAATAAAAGAATCTACGTACAAAATTTCAAAAAGATTTTATGAAAAACCTCAAAGCTATGAGCTTGTTATCCTACTTGGTTGTCCCAACAAAAATGTGGTCCATACTCCGTTTGGACGGGCGAACCGGGTGCATTGAGTTGTGGCATCAGTTGAGCGCGGGCATGAGCACGCGTAAGCTGCGTAGCGCGCTCAGTAACCATACTGTAATAATTTCTAAATGTATTTGTGAAAAAATATAACATGTTGTAAAAATGATTGGAATCAATTCCGTTGCTTATTCTGAACAAACTGTATTCAGGTTTCGCATAAACAAAAAATAACGTTGTATAGCAGACAGTATCAGCAATATAAATACATTGATTTTTTTTATTCAATTTATTTTGCCGTATATTTCAGAAACTTTTTTTTCACACAGATTGAGCTAGCCCCAAAGTAAGTTCGAGACTTGTGTTATGGGATACACACAATTTACACCATTGAGTCGATCTATACATATTAAAAAAAAACAGGTTGGAAAATAATCATGACATGTTATTTATTCATTGTCCAAACATAAACTAAGTATTAAAAATCTCGAAGTGAATAAAAGAAATATTTGATTTAAATTTCTGACATTTGCCTAATATCAGCTTTTGAACAAACATGTCAGTTTAGTGGTAGCGGCGCTTAGCCCCCTACGGCGTAGCGATGTTGTCGTAGCACTCGTGACGTACCTACTAGATTGGCTCGGACGCTACGGCGCTACGGCGCTACGGAGCTACGGCGCTACGCCGCTACGCCGCTACGGTGCTACGTACTTTGCTCTTAATCTAAGATGATCTCTTTACACAGTCACTTAATTAAAGCATAGTATTTATCACAGTAGAATTTAGTGGTTTATAATTTTATCATATTTACAATTGTCACAACTTGCCAGTTATTTAAGATAATTAAAGGTATTATTTACTAAGTTCTAATACTAATTAATAAACTACAAATTATTGAATAATAATAATATTTTATTTCCAAAAGCTTGGTACTATACATGACTGTGCCAACAATTTCAATTAAAATATAAGAGTTTAGCGTCTGTAATCGAACTATGCATAGCCTGTACTTCGGCTATCAGCACCATTCCCCTCATGAAAACAAAATTACATTAGTGCTATAGAAATACAGAATAATTATAATTGGCGAGTAAATAGTAAATAGTAGGTAATTGTAAATAGTAGGTAATTAATTTAAATACATTAAATGCAATGAGTTGATTACATGCATAAAGTTGCATGTGATTGCATGACTGTGTGAGTAGCCTAGGTAATGTGTGTGCGTGTGTATGTATGTGTGTTTGAGATATAACGCAGTGATATGTGGATCAGTGTGCGTGAGCAATGAGTGTGTTGGTGAGATGTGTAATAATTTTATCTTTGTTTTCTGAGCTCTTATCTGAGCATTATTCCTAAAGAGGTAATATAGTAATAGCATTTAAAAAATGTTTTTGAAAAAGAAAACAACTAGTAAATTTATTTGTCAGTACACTGTCATGAATGCCACATCTAGTAAAACATATACATAATTCACTTTAGATCCGTGTTTGCTCGCTTGGTGTTTAGTTGATATTTACTCTTTATTTTAAAGCAATAAATTAATACTGAATACGGAGGTACCGTAAAAATAACCTACCTACTAATAAAATTACCTACTACTCAAAAAATTAGAAGCACTGGGCGTTCCCTAATGCCCAGTGCTTCTAATTTTTTGAGTAAGAGAGGGATAGAAATCGTATCAAATGGCTTTGCCTGGTGAAAAATAGTTTTTAGGGTTCCGTACCTCAAAAGGAAAAAACGGAACCCTTATAGGATCACTTTGTTGTCCGTCTGTCTGTCTGTCTGTCAAGACCCTTTATCTCAAGTACGCGTGGACGTATCAAGAAATTCACATGAAATACTCAGGTCTATTGTCCCTTTAAGCTGTGAAAATATCAAACTTCTAAGCCAAGCCAATCAAAAGATACAGCCGATTATGTCGATATCTTAACAAATTTTCGACACTCGCAAAGGAATCAAAACCTACAGGATACTTCCCGTAAACTCAGAATATTGAAATTTGGCATGAAGCATTGTCATATAATGAAAATATAGGAAAAATTGCGAAAATCACATTTTTTTAGTTATAGAATATAATAAAAATATTTTAATAAAATGAAACTTACTACGTTATTTCTCACGAACGAATAAAGGTATCAAATTGAAATTTATACCAAATACCTAGGTCTATTGTCCCTTTAAGCAGTGAAAAAATCAAGCTTTTAAGTTAAAGCGATCAAAAGATACAGCAGTTTATACCGACACCTTAGACGAATTTCCGTCACACGCTAGGGAATCAAAACCTACAAGGTACTTCCCGTGAACTCAGAATCTTGAAATTCGGCACGAAGCAACGTTATATAGTACAGACAGATAAAGGAAAAATTGTGAAAATGATAAATTTGAAGTTACATAAACTATTAAAATATTATTTTTGCTTACATGACATAAAATATTTTTTTAATAATTATAAACTTACTACCTACTCTTTTTCACATGAACGCGTAGAGATATTAAAGTTGAAATTCATATCAAACACTTCTTAAATCTAATTGCCTCTAAACTGTGAAAAATTCTAAATCAACGCAAAAATTCAAATAGTTAATTATATTTATGATAACTGGGACGAGTTTAATTTGTATACAAGCAATGCCCGGGGAGATCCTTTCTTTTCACGACAAGAGTACAAAGCTACGATGCTCCAATCCTCCAGTTATGGCGGTAATGCTGAGGTGAAGGCAGCAGGATTTTGTATCCAGTAAACACTAGCACTACACGAAGTAATACAATTATAGATAACGTTTTTTCGAACTTTAATGTTCATTAAGATACAATTCACACATTTTTCGTGTCCCATTCACACCGTTTAGTGTACTCGGGCCAACCTTGTTCTTCATTTATGTGAACGAATTGTGCCAATTGTCCCCACCCAACTCTAAAATAGTTGCTGCCGACGATACAGCCCTTATTGTCTACGGAAAAGACTGGCCTGAAACTTTTAATAGAGCAGAAAATGTTCTCAGAGCTGTCATAAATTGGTTGAATACTAATCTTTTGACCCTCAACATCAGCAAGACAAAATATATAACTTTTACTACGGGCATCCTAAGCCAGCCCCCAAATTCTTTAAGACTCAAAGCGCACAGTTGCTCACCTAAAAACTCACACAATTGCGACTGCACATCCATAGAGCGTACTGATAATATCAAATATCTCGGGGTAATCATCGATAAACACTTGAAATGGAAAATACAAACTACCTCCCTAGTAACAGGTGTTCGAAGATTAATTTATATATTTAAAAAGCTTAGGGGGGTCGCTGACTTTGGATGCCTCATTATGGTTTATCTGGCACTCGCTCAATCAGTTCTTGGATACTGCGTAACCTCATGGGGTGGAGCCCACAAAACCTCCATGCTTCGGCTGGAAAGGGCACAAAGAGCTGTGCTAAAGGTGCTCGCTAAGAAACCATTCCGCTATCCTACTGCTGATCTCTACGTGGAATGTAATGTGCTTACGGTTAGAAAGATTTTCATTTTGCAGACTGTACTTAGAAAACACAGCTTGATACCCTTCGACCGAAATGTATGTACCACAAGACGCCTTTCTGATAGAGTCTGTAAAGTTATGCCCTGTAAAGCGATGGCAGCGAGGAGACACTTCACATTCGTCAACTCTTAAATTTATAATAATTTTATTATAAATTTTAGAGTTGAACAGGATTTTGAACATTTATAGCTTAACGAGAATGGAGTTAAAGAGGAAGTCGCCCGAGTGGTTGAAAACCCTTTCATACGACGAAACAGAGAAGATCGTAGAAGTATAATCAGTTAAACAATACACCCGTACATCCACACACACTCACACCCCACACCATCATACCCCACACCGTCATACACACACACCGTCATACACACACACCCCACACTTACATGCACACACACACCCATATGCATATACATACAGCTTCTCACCTAAACTTTCATACACCCACATATACCCACACTTTCACCCTACATCTGTTCAAAATACACATCTTTATGCCATTATTTTTATTTTATATTATATTTTACTTTTAAGTCTTTACTTTTTAATGCTCTTTATGTCTGGAACAAAAAAAAATTCTTAATGTTAAAACGGGCGTTGATAGCTGCGACAGAGTTTTAACTTTTGCAGCTATCATCGTTTCTCCCTTCATCTATTCATATGTTTATGTTCCAAAAATAAACCTTTTTATTTTTTTTTTTCAGCCACCATTTACAGATTTTGTTCAAATTTAAGACATAATTAGTTATTTTCAATCAGATTTCTGAATCATGACTATAAAATGTTGTACATGAATAACTTTAATAAAAAAACTTTTACAAGATACTGGTCCACTATTTTAGTTATATTATAAAATAAAAAATATAACTATGTTGACTCTCACGAAATTATCATAACTATGATTGTTCTAAACTGAACGGTTTGCGCGAGAGTCACTTCCAAAGTATTAAAATGTGTAAGTTCCAAAATAAGATAATATTAAAACAAAAAAAATATATACAGTATGTTAAATAACAGAGGGCGTTCCCTTAAACTCGTTAATATATATCATTAATAGATTAAAATAAAAATATCAGCATAGAAAAATAAGCATAAAAAAATCCGAATAAAAAAAAATTCTAATTGGAAATAAATTTGAAACCTCCTGTTTTAAATCAAAATAGTAGCGTAGTATCATAAACAAATTGCGACCTTGCCGTCTTTCAAGTTCGCGTGTACAGTGTGTTTCTTTTACATGTCAATTTAAAATTGTTATTGAATATTTTCTTATTGGAAAAATTTTCAAAAAATTTTGTTTTCGAATGGAAATATTTTTTTTAGCATGTATGTATGCTATACTATTTCGGGTTAACGGGAACGCCCTCTGTTAGTTAACATACTGTATATATTTGATGTGCATTACGCATTACCGTGCAATTGGTTTGAACCATATCTAGTAAGTAATTTGATTTAATCCATACTTAATATACTTATACTTCCATACTAATATTATAAATGCGAAAGTAACTCTGTCTGTCTGTCTGTCGGTCGGACAGACAGACAGCTGTCTGTCTGTTACACTTTCCCGCTTAAACCTCTCAACCGATTTTAATGAAATTTGGCACAGACAATCTTTAGATCCTGAGAAAGAACATAGGCTACCTTTTATCCCGGAAAAATGTGATGTTCCCGAGGGAAATCTAAAAAGCGCGATATAACCGAACTCCACGCGGGCGAAGCCGCGGGCGGAAAGCTAGTACGTCATAAATTGTAAACCGCTACGTTTGTACGGCGGAACCCTCGGTGTGCGAGTCCGACTCGCATTTGGCCGGTTTTTTTTTACATAAGTATTATAAACCAGCGCTTGACCGCAATCCTGCCTGATGGTAAGCAGTGACGCAATCGTTGATGGTAAAGCGCACTAGTTTATTAAGAGCCTATTCACTCTAGCCTCGAAGACACTCAAATTGTAGTCCGACGGAAACACCGCCGCTGGCAAATTGTTCCAGTCCCTCGATGCACGCGGTATAAAGGAGGAGGCGAAACGCTTCGTCCGGATCGTAGTGGTGTTAACAACGTAAGGGTGGAATCCAGTCGTACGACGGGTCGTCCGCTGGTGGAACGGAGATGGGGAATTAAATCATGCAATTCCCTCGCACACTCCCCGAAATGCATCCTATAGAACACCGAAAGGCTGGCTACTCTACGCCTGTGCTCTATGCTTTGGAGACCAACTTGACTTAGATAAGGGTCACCAATCAGCCTCTTTGTGAATCCAAAGTGGTCAGGTGACACTTGGCCGCACCAGCCCAAATGTGGCTGCAGTACTCCACACACGAACGGACCAGTGCTTTGTATGACATTAGAAGCTGCCCAGGTGTGAAGTACTGCCGGACCTTTGCGATTTGCCAAGTTTCCTGGCAGCCACCTTGGCCTTGTACTTAATGAACCGCCCAAAGTTAAGGTTCGAGGAAATCTCAACTCCCAAAAGCTGAAGGCGGTCGGAACACTCCAAGGACACATTCCGAAAAGTAGGGGCCAAGGTGAACGGGCTCCCTTTGGCGGTGAAAAGACACGCCTGTGTTTTGGCGGCATTGAATGCTACAAGATTGGCATTGCCCCATTCGGAGACCGCCTGCAGTGCAACACTCGTTCGCTCAACCATGGCCTCCCTTTCGGACCGGATTGATTCCCTACTAGCTCGAGCATCCGGCAGGTATCTCTCTACAACTGTGCTGTCATCTGCATACCCATAGATACCGGGCATCAGCAGATCGTTAATATGCAGCAGGAACAGAGTTGCAGAGAGAACAGACAGCTGAAGAACACCGGCATTAGTTGACATGGGCTCAGAAGAGCATCCGTCGACAACAACTCGGAGGGACCGTTCAGTCAGGAAGTCTTTTACCCAGCCAGTCAGGCTAGAGGAAATGCCGTACGCTGGAAGCTTACTCAAAAGGCCAGCGTGCCATACCCGGTCGAAGGCCTTCGAGACATCAAGGGAGACAGCAATCGCTTCCCCATTCTTCTCGAGGGCCTCGCCCCACAAGTGAGTGGCATACATTAATAGGTCCCCAGTCGACCGATTGCGGCGAAACCCGTACTGTCGGTCACTGAGGAGATCGTTACCTTCCGGTGTGCCAAGAGGCGCGAGTTCAATACACGCTCCATAATTTTGCAAAGTATGGAGGTGATCGAAATCGGCCGATAGTTGGCAGGATCGGCACGACTACCCTTCTTGGGCACGGGCTGAACATTAGCAAGCTTCCAGGACTTGGGCACTATACCAGTCCTAAGTGAGAGGCGATACAAGCGCGTCAATACAGGAGACAACTCGGGCGCACAAATAATGGGCGTAAAAAGTAATAAAGTTATTATTTTTTATATGCAAATATTGAAAAATATGATTGATATGTAAAATATTTAATAATAACCGACCCTAACTAGAAATATTGACAAACTTAAATACAACGTCGAAAAATTCCTTGATCGACATCGCTAACGTGTGATGATGTGAACTTTGTCCTCTCGGTAGTAAACGTAATGGTGTCACCGGCCGTCTGGCTCGGCACAGATACTTTCCGAAGCAAACATGCCGCGAGAGCACCATGTCACCGAAACGTCAAGGAGCGGTTCCTTCTCCCGAGCCAGTCCGCTAATATCGGCTGGATCTCCGCGATGGTGGTGAGGCCGGCGGCGGTAGAACGTGAAAGCCTGTCCCGCCATTCCGCCACCAGGATCTCGCAGAACTATGATAGCAACTGCTCGAACTGCTGCTGCATCGGTCGTTCGCACCACGCCAGCGCCTCCTCGCACCAAAGGTACAGTGAGGCGAAGACCTTCGCCTCGATGCCCCAGGACGGGGATCCAGCCAGTAGCAGGCTATCTCATAAGTAACGCGCCTACGGCATCTCTCTACGGTTTCTGTTAGAGTGGCTGAGTTCGTATTACCGGACAGATTATTCTTTGTCGTCGTTAATGGCTATCCGTCTACCCTACGGCGCATTTCTTGCGGTGTTCCCCAAGGGTCCCATTTGGGACTAGTTTTGTTTATTTCATAAATGGTATTCAAAATATGTTACCATGCTAAATTTACAAAAAGAAATATCCTAATAGGAAGAAATTACTATATATGTAACTGGAGAAAAAATGGGAAAGTTGAAACTATAAAAAAATCTTGGTGTACTGTTTGACAAGAAATTAACTTTCACCCCACATCTCGAGAACGTTATAAAAAGAACTTCAAAATGTTACTATTCGTTCCTAGATTGCAGAACCTTTCAACACAATAAAAGAAAAATACTTCTTTATAATACACTGACGGACTCATAAACTGCATCAAAGTAATAGACGACTTTGAAATAAATATTTAAACCAAGTATGCAAAATTTCTATACAAATTTAAATTGAAACCTCTGGATTGGTTCATGAACTTTAAAACAGCGTAGGGTCATTTCCTTATGTTAAGGTTTTCGTACTGGAAAGGATCTTAAGACGTTTTTGAAGAAAAAAACAGAAATTTAAGGAAAATTGGTTTTAACAATAGACCCAAACTTTATGCAAGGATTGATTTATGTTTTAATAAGGTGTATTACCTCCACGTGCCCTTATTACGGATTCTAATCGGTTCCGCATAGATTTTATTAGGGTTATAGATTTTGCGGCAAATTGTCCCATTCTTCTGAAAGTGCTGTTCTAAGTGCTGCCACTGTCGTGGGCACAGAATTTCTCACATATACAGCTCTTTTTAAATCGTACCAAGCATGCTAAATCGTATTAATATCTAATGAATTGGCCATCAGGGCTGCGTGATGGCCAATTCATTGTACGTATTCCAACCTCTTCTCAATATTGTCGAACTTGTGCAGCAGCATGCGGCCGAGCATTATCCTGCGTTAAAGTAAAATTTTCGCCTATGAATCCCATGTAAGGCACCACGTGATCTTCTTAGATGTACAGTCAAACCCCCTTTATTACCGTTTTGACGGACCATGTCTATGGACACAAGTTCTGTTTGCACGTTCATCGATATGCCACCCCAGACCATACACGAACGGCCTCCAAAAGGAACACGCTCCTCAATGCAACTTTGAGCATATCGCTCCCCACGTTGACGATAGATTCTTCTGCAACCATCTGCACCATATAAACATGTCCTACACTCGTCCGTAAACAATACGGAGGCCCATTGCTCTTCTGTCCAATTTAGGTAATCAAGCGCAAATCTTAATCGAGCTTGTCTGTGAGCTACAGACAACTTTGGACCATTTGCTGGTCTAAAAGGGGTGATATGCACTTCCTTTAACCTTCTTCTTATTGTTCTTGTACCCGTAACAATTGGTGTCAGAAGCGAAATGCCGGTCACGCCAAGGGAAGACGAAAGAGTTCGCACTCGACGACAAGCAGCGATGGTTTTGTCGCGTCAATAGGAAAAATTGCTTGGTGGCCCTGCACCCGAAGCAGTATTCCTTATTTTTTCCTTTAATTGCACTATTTCGCCGCTGCTGATGATATGGAGACCTTACAACGTAAATTAAATTTATTGATAGCCGCTTTTGAAACCTGGTTTTCTATGAATAATCTTAAATTAAACGTAAATAAGACGAAGTGTATGATGTTTAGATCAACAGTTAGAAACAAGGCTCTTGTAAACGTAGGATCTTTGGGAAGGCAAATTGATGTAGTAGAAACTGTAAAATTTTTGGGGATACAAATTGATTCCTTGCTTAATTGGAAGCCAGAACTTAATTCAATTACGGGCACAATAAGTAGTGCCTGTTATGCAATCAGATCTCTGAGGGATACTCTATCTATTTCCCAACTTCGTTCTGTCTATTTTGCTCTGGTTGAATCCAAACTTAGATATAGTATTAAATTTTGGGGAAACAGCTATAGGTACAATGTTAAGGCAGCCTTTACCATACAAAAGCGAGCATTAAGAACCATGCTTCGTTTAAACCAGACAGAATCATGTAAGGAGTTGTTTATTAGGTTTAGAATTTTGACGGTACCATGTCTTTATATTTTGATTCTCCTTACTCATTTTATCAAAAATTTAAACGAGTTTGAAACTGATAATGAAAGGAAAAATAGAGTTGACACTCGTAGAAAAGATCTTCCTACTTTTGTGCAGCCAAAGCTTAATGTTGTCGATCATTCGTCACGCGTGCAGTCGGTCAATCTGTTTAACAAATTACCAACAGAATTGAAGAATATTCAGAATGCAAACATATTCAAAAATAAACTCAGGGATTTGTTAATCAACAAAGCCTATTACAGTATTGACGAATTTTGTAATGACAAAAGCTTAAAATTAATATTATATTGACATTAAACTATATTTGTGTGTATACTCTTTGTTTGACATTGTTTGATTTTTTTTTTTGTTTGGCATTGTTTGACATTTATAGTTTTTTTTTTTTCTTTCTAATTAATTAACCGACTTAATTGTATTTTTATGGTATTGCTAGAGGCAATGTATAAATTGCTATGTACAATTAATATGTTTGCTATGTATAAATGCTGCACTTTGAGATTGCTTATATTTTGATATTTATGTAGCTTTTTCTTGTATACCTAATGTACACATTTCAACACAAATGTATTTTTGTTATGAAATAAAGAACTTGAACTTATTCCTGGTGATGGCTCACCCACTGACTCAGTAACGATGATTCACCATCTGATTCTGATGATGATATTCCGCTTTCGCGCTTGCGCAACCAAACAGGTAAAAACTGTCCGATACCGTTACTTGTGATGATCAAATAGTTGATCCTAAACCTAAAACCTTCAAAGAGCACCGAGCAAGACGGGCCTATACATGCCCCTATTTGACTTCAAGCTTGCTATTTCTGAACATTATTGCTAGGCTGGCAAAAGCATCTTAAGAAAAAGAGGCCGTCCTAGTATTAGTAATACCGGAATGCCTAACTTGTCAAGAGCAAATACTCCTATGTCAACTAGAACGGGTACTCCTACCGGTAGAAAAAAATCTCCCGCACCTCGAAAAAAGAGCACGGAAAACCCCAGCGTTGAAAAAAGTGCAAAACTTACCTCTAAATTCAGTACATACAGACAAAACTGACCATTTAACAATACACCAAATGAATCGTAAATTATGTCAAAATGATTGTTCTTTGCGTTCTCATATCAAATGTGAGAAATGTAATATTTTTCTTTGTTTGGATGAGAAAAGAAACTGCTTTAGGGAATTTCACTTTGTATGAGTTTTGATATTTGTTGTACATTGGAAGCCTAAAATGGCAGTCTCATATACAAACGTTATTGCACGGGAAGACAATTTTTGCTTCGTTCTTTTTTCCAAAATAAGATGCTTATTTTTTATTCCAGTTCATATTTTATCTTAAAACACATTAAAACTTTAAAACATTTTTTTTTTTTAAATAATTTAATAGTTCATGCAATGGATGGATAACGTCTCGTCGTCCAAGATACCACAGTGTCTCAAGACTTAAGTCTTTGACCAGTGTGTGTTGCCAGTGATGACTTACGGAACTGAAACGTGGTCGCTCACAATGGGCCTCATACGAATGGAAAAAATGGTAATGGAAAGAGCAATGCTCGGAGTCTCTCTGTGTGGTCGAATCAGAAATGAGGAGATCCGCAGAAGAACCAAAGTCACCGACATAGCTCTTCGAGTCGCTAAACTTAAGTGGCAGTGGGCAGGGCACATTGCCAGTATTGGGCAGTAAGGTTCTGGAGTGGCGGCCACGCACTGGAAGACACAGCGTAGGGAGGCCCCCAACTAGGTGGTCCGATGACCTGGTGAAGGTCGCGGGAAGCCGATGGATCCGGGCAGCATAAGACCGGTCATCGTGAAAAGCCTTGGTGGAGGCCTTTGTCCAGCAATGGACATCTATAGGTTGAAGAAGAAGAAGATGGATAACCGGCATTTTAATGCCTCTAGCCCGTAACAATAATATAGTATCAAACCTCTCCATCTGTCCGATAGTGGGTAGCTGAGTGCGCGGGCATGCGGTCCCGCCTTCCCTGAGCTGCTATAGTTCACAATCCTTTTTCCTGTGGCTATAGTATCCCACCTTTCCTACTCCAATCTTCCCGTCATCATCCCATCCCATAAACGCGGCTCTCCCGTTTATCACACAAAGTCTGACTCGGCGAGGATGGCAAATACAACGCAGATATGCAATGTGATTTGGCAGACTCGGCGGATCAGCAAGATAAGGGGATGGCCTAGGGCGGCGGTGGAGGGCGTATAGTCACCGCCGGCCAGACAGTGTAGCCGACCCCGCCTCCAATCGTAGTGGTTTTTCGGACCACTGGCCCAAGGAGGGGAAGGCCAAGTGTGTGCGCCTGTGTTAGCGCGAACGCTTGCGCACCTTTAATATATCCTGCGCATCTGTCCGCTTCCGTCAAAGTGGACTCCAAGTACGCAAAAGTCCTGTGGCGATGGGTAGAGGTAGAGAGGTCTGGTCTGATGCAAGCTGGGCTTTGTCTGATACCTGCACTCAGGCGGTCTCGGGGGTGTGAGTAAATGCCGTGGTCGTTTTTTTTGCGCTGCATATTTGGGACGACAGCGCGAATTCGGCAGCAACCGGGATGACAAAGCAGCCTTGTTTAGGGATGCACTTTTTTCCTCGCTCAGCCGGGGAGGGGGCTAGAAAAGGTGCCCTAAGAAAAGCTCGTCCCACTATAAGAGGTGGTAGTAACCGCAGCTGCCATCGCATCACTTAAATCGTGGTCGACGTCGCAAGAAGTATAGTAACCAAACGCCTGTTATTACATTCGGCGCGTGGAACGTGAGAACGCTTCTTGATCGAGATGGAAATGCCTGTCCTGAACGCAAGACCGCCATCGTATCTCGGTAACTTCGTCGTTACAACGTTGATGTGGCTGCTCTCAGCGAAACACATTTTGCTGATGAAGGAGAGCTGGTGGAAGTAGGTGGAGGCTACACTTTCTTTTGGAAAGGTACCGCTGCCTCTGAAGCTCGGCGATCATGTGATTTGCCATCAAAAATCTCTTAGTAAAGCGATTTGAGGAGTACCCTGTACATATCTCGGACCGCGTTACCACATTGCGCCTTCATCTAGACAAGGATAACCACCTTAATGTCATCAGTGTTTATGCTCCAACGCTAGGCAAGTTTGATGACATCAAGGGCAAATTTTATGAGGAACAATCTCTTTGCCTTCGCAGCATAAGCGCCAAAGAGCAGATTCTTTTGCTAGGCGATTTCAATGCCAGGGTTGGTCGGGACCATGAGGCTTGGCCTGGAGTTCTGGGTAGACATGGAGTTGGCAAAATGAAACAGTAATGGTCAGTTGCTGCTCAGTCTTTGTGCTCAATATGGTTTGGCAATTATAATAATAATAATAATAATAAATTTTTATTTTCAGACCATGGTCCATAGAAATAGCATAAAACAGAATTACAATATTTAAATTTAACAATAAAATTAAAATAAAATGTAACTACTTATGATTATACAATAAAATTCAATTTATAAAATTTAATAAAATGTCAAAGAATTATGAATTAAAAATTTAATTTAAATTAAAATTGGAAAAAATTTAGGCATGCATTTAAATCAAAACAAACACAGTCAAAATAAATAAAATTAAACTTAAGACTAATCAGTCCACATAACAGTGTGACGCTCGATGCATCGTCATCCAGTGCCACACTATCGGGCTGTCCATCCTGCCGGCCACTACAGACACTAGGCTGTTGGAGCTATCGCGAACTCGCCGCATCAAGGATGCTATGCGCGTACGGATCAGTGCATAAAAATCAGGCACACCTGCCTCCGCGAACATCCCCGACGCGCTGCAAAATCGCGGTAGCCCCAACATAACCCTGAAGGCGTTATTGTACTGGATACGCAGGGCATTATACGATCTTTTTGTATAATTGACCCATAGGGCACACGTGTACAGAGATTGGCAATACGCTCTAAAAAGCGTAAGCTTGACCTCCCTAGTACAACGCGCAAACCTACGAGCCAGCATATTACACTTAACTGCCAATGCCCTGCGTTCCCTCTCTAAGTCTAAATCGTCTGATAGACTATCAGTGACCCAATGTTCCAGGTACTTAAACTTCGTCACTCTTGTAAGCGGAGCGTCCCCTAAGGTAACAGGTGGGACCGAGTCATAACATTTGTTCCCCGCCTTAAAAACCAGGAGTTCGCTCTTGACAGCGTTATACCTGAGACCGTGGGCCACTGCATAATCCTCACAAATACGAATCAGCCTTCTAAGTGCGCCGATAGATGGGCTCAGCAACACCATATCATCTGCATAGCTGATATTATTGGCACAATGCCCATCAATGAAACAACCAATATTGGTGTTGCTAAGCTCACAGATTAACTGGTTAACGTACAGGTTGAAAAGCTTGGGCGAGCTGAGTCCCCCCTGCCTCACCCCGCAGTCCAACCTATACGCATCCGACAGGACACCCGCCCACTTAACGTGATTGTATTGGTTGTTATACCAATACTTAAGCACCTCCATGAGATCCCTAGGCAGGCCAGCGTCAGACAGCTTCCTCCATAGGCAGTCGTAAGACACCAGGTCGAAAGCCCTGGAGAGGTCCAGAAAACACGCATAGACCGGTGTCTTCCTACCAGTGTAGTATTGGACAGTTTGCTTGAGACAGAGAATAGCTGTTTCCGTGGACAAATGCGGCTTAAAACCAAACTGGGCATCATGTGACGATAGATGCTTATCCAGCTGCCGGTCAATCAAACCGTCCAACACCTTCGCAATAATAGTAGCCAGGGATATAGGCCTATAATTCCTCTTGTCACTCGCATCACCGGTCTTATTTTTAACTATGGGTACTACAATTGTTTTCACCAGGTCAGCCGAAAGATAAGAGTGACTCAAACAGAAACTGAATAACATCGCCAGAACGCGCGGTAAATGCTTACCTGCATAGCGTAGATGTTCTACGCTCAAGCCATCATGACCCGGTGACTTCCCCCCCTTCATGTTTTTGATCACAGTACTTATTTCCCTAGCCGTGAAACTCATAAGCCCAGGCACGTCACCAGCCCCCCCCCAATACCTCCGACCCACCAGACGAAGGACGCAGAGGGGAATCCACCCTAAACGCCACACTGAATAGGTTAGCAATCTCATGGGGGTCACTGACACCATCAATACTCACGGGCAAGCTCAACCTGGGATTCAATTTGTTTGTGGCTTTCCAGAAACTACTGAATTTTTTTGCATCGTGATGACTAGCAATGATATTCATTTTAATTTGTTCTTCATTATTTTGACACCATTTTAACTGAGTCTTAAAATTCTTTCTACTTTCAACCATCTTGTCATATAATAAACCACCTTTAGGTCTACCACATAAAGACCAGTGTTGAAAATCACGCCGAGCCCGCCCGTGTGCATCCTTTACGTATTTATTCCAGCCAGTTATGTAACCTTTTTTGCGCTGTACTACCCTATTATAACAAGAAACTGCACCCTCACACAGAATTCCCACAATCTCCTCATATAAATTATCAATGACTTTCCGGTGTCCTAAATTACCACACTGATTATCACAGCACTTAGTAAATTCCACCAGAAAGTCAACATTTCTTAACTTATTGTCACAATATTTGCTAAATTGCTCAATTTGCAGCAAGTCCCTGTATCCCCAAGTTACCCCGTTGCACTTCGGCAATTCAAGCATAAGTTTAGGTCTTAATGTACTTATATCACATGTCACTACCATTGGCAAATGGTCCGACCAACTCACGTCACACATTACCCTAATGTCCTTGACTGAGCTCCACGCGGAATCAGTCACCACACAGTGATCTAACCAACTAGTAGTACCATGTGCATCACTCACGTACGTGTATGTGTCCGAATCCCTGCCAAGTACGCTAACGTCAGCGCAACGCCACTGTACATCAATGGAAAAACTCAGTAGCTCTTTGCCGAATAATCCATTAGGATGCGCATTAAAATCACCAAGGATAAACACCGCATCCACACCGCTGCTCTCTATAATTGCGTTAATCTCACTAAGACAATCCACAAATTCAGCAAGATTATCCATCGACTCAGTTGGCATATATACTGAGAAAACTAAGAACGATTTGCCGCCTACTGTTATCCTAATAGCAACAAGACGCACACTCTCGCACTGCACTGACGCTACACTGTCATAGGCGCTCCTACGCCACAGTATCGCCACTCCACCATACGGTCGACCCCGTAGGATACCCTTCGAAGTGTCCACCGCCGACCTGCCCACAAAGTCAAACAAAGGGTGTATGCTGCCCAGAAACGGAACATCGTGAGGCAGCAGCCACGTCTCTTGCAATGCTACTATGTCAGATGTTTGACACAGTAACCTGACATAGTCTACCGATCTGGTAATCGATTTACAATTGAAAGTAACAAGGGTACAGGGTTTTGCGATAGAGATGTTATTGTTACTTTTGTGATCCATTGTTGATACTTTTGTGAGATTCATCAGCTTCTTTCTTGAAGTTTACATATCTACGAAAAACGATACCTTCCGGCCATAAATTGTCATCCAAAAATAAATGCAATTTTGTTCTCGGTACCAATATTTTATAAGCATCGTAGTCTTTCTGTTTTTTCATTTTTATTTTGTCTATTTGCACAATGGTTTGTGTTTTGTCCATTATGTAATTATATATGTCGTTCGATGACGCACTCCGGTCTACGTTGTTGATAAATAACGGCACTTTTATATCTGCTGCTTTAAATTTTGCATTCCCACCTGTATTAGCACGCCCTCGAGTTCCTATAAATCTATCCTTTAGCCTCTTTTTCCTTTGGGTTAAAATCCACCCTTCATTATGTTCGTCGTTCTTTTTTACTTTCGAAACCGTAAAAGTCTTTTGCGGTGTTGTCATTACAAGCCCGGCGACGGCGGCGTAAGTAGCAGCATGCGTAGGCATTGTTACGTCACGCGCCAACGCTACCTCCTTTATTTCATTTGTTTGCTGATCACTAATAGACATCTCGTAGGTAGCAGGTATCACAACCGGTTCACCGCCGCTCCTCGTTATTGTTTTGCTTGTCATGTCCTCGTTCTCTTTTGCACTCCCCATATCTGATTTTGCCTCTCGCTCAGATGACCGACGGTGTTGCGTAGATACGCAAGCCCGATTCTTTATCGCGCTCTGTTGATCTCGCGCAACGGAGATGCAACTATTATCGCTGTGCTCATGATTGGTCGACACATTTTTTGCCATCCTGCCGTTTGATTTTGAATCAGCTGTGGAGTCAGCTGTTGAGTGCGAAACTTTTATAGGCATATAGTGCAAACCTATAGGGCCACTATCCATTATAAAACTGTTTTGTGAACCCGCACCCCTCTTTTTATTTATATTCACATTCGCACTCAACGTGCAGTTATCAGCTAACGAAGCGTACTTCATATTGTTCACTTCAAGCTTTAGTGTATCGAATTGCTCCAATGTTACTGCTTTTTCTTCCAATTCATTAACCTTTTTCTGCAATTTCACTATATCCTTTAACAACCTTGTGACATCTACATGATCGAACGACACTGGAGGAACCTTGTGCAGATCTTTTGCCACGAAAATGGGGAAAAGTTCTGGATCTGAACCCTTCAACAGACAAATCATGTCATCTAGGTCTCTTGACATTTTTTTCTTACCATCTTTTCTTCGAATTGGCATTTTCTTCGCACTCGGTATTGATTCAAACAACAAAGATTTTGCCCTCACTATTTCCTCTGCTGTGAAAGAAGAAGTACACACTTGATGCATACTCTCCTCATCCATGACATCCAAGACATTTCGCAGGAACGCGAGTATTTCATTTACGACTATATTGCAACTACTACACTTTAACGTATTTACCGACATTGTTATAAGGTAAAACACCAACACATCACATTACGACGACACAGTCGCGTGCGCGCTCGATCGAGTGCGCGGACTGACTGAATTATGAACACTATGTTCAGGCTTGCCGCCAAGTACAAGACAACATGGATGCACCCAAAATCCAAGCACTGGCATCTGATCGACTATGCCATTGTAAGGCAAAGAGATTTCAGCGAAGTGCGCATCACCCGTGTCATGCGGGGTGCGCACTGTTGGTCTGACTACTGACTTGTTGTCACTAAGCTACGACTTCGCCTCCTTCCTCCCCGTAGGTCTTCTACAAAAAAGCTTGCGTCTTTGAACGTGAAGAAGCTAAATGATCCTGAGATGAGGGAGAAGTATGCTGAAGCGTTGTCTGAAAAGCTGTTGCCGATTAATGAGGCAGGTGAAACCGAGGCTGCCTGGGGATTTTTGTCATCTCATATCATGATTACCGCTTCATCTGTACTTGGCAAAACACGCCGTCACAATGAAGATTGGTTTGATGAAAATGATGAAGCTCTACAGGCAGCTTTCGACAAACACCGGGATCTCTTGCGACAGCATGGAAAGCGACAAAGAAGCATTGAAGTGGTCAAAGCTAGTGACCAGGAATTACGCAAGCTGTCTCGTCAGACTAAAGACAAGTAGTGGCATGACAAAGTCATTCACACGCAGTGGTTTTTTGACACTAACCAACTCGGGGAGTTCCACAGTGAGATACGTAGGCTGACTGGTACATTCTACTATGCAAAAGTGCGTTTAAGGTCTCTAGACGGTAGGCACCTTTTGACTAGCAGGGAGGATGTACTAAAGCGCTGGGCGGAGCACTTCAATGCTCTGCTGAATGTGGATCGTTCAAATGATCTTCAAGCCATCGGCTTAATGCCTCAACTCCCTCCTGTTCTTGAGTTGGACGAGCCACTATTGCTTGATGAGGTTGTTACTGCCATCAGACAGCAGCAAAACCAAAAGGCGGCTGGCATTGACCTTATATCGGGAGAACTGATCAAATACGGCTGAGAGGGGTTGCATAAGTTGACATGGAAGCTGTTTGTTCGTATGTGGGAGGAACATCGCGTTCCTGATATATTTAAAGTGTCGCATATAAGAATACTATATAAGAACAAGGGTGACCGATCCGACTGCAACCCATACCCATGGTACCACACTTTTATCGACTCCTGGAAAGGTTTTGGCTAGAGTTCTCTTTAACCGCCTAAAAGATATTGTCTGAAAAGATCCTGCCTGAAACCCAGTTCGGCTTCCGATTGGACCGAGGCACCTGTGAAGCGCTATTTTCCGTACGTAAACTACAGGAAAAGAGTAGAGAACAGAATCGTAAGCTGTACCTCTGCTTTGTTGACTTGCTGGCACACTGTCGAAAGCCTTCTCGGCTTTCGACAGTGTGCCTCGTGAAGCCTTATGGTTAGTGTTAGGTAAGCTGGGATGCACTGAAAAGTTTGTGAGACTTCTTATACTCCTATATGACGGCATGCAATGCTGCGTTGCTGTAGACGGTGCATAGACAGACTTCTTCCCCGTTACCTATGGGGTGAAGCAAGGATGCGTCTTTGCACCAAATCTGTTCGCTTTAAACTTTGCAGTGGTAGTAGGTGAGGTCTTACAAATTGTTTTACAAGGAGTTCGCATCCGCTTCCGCACCGACGGTGGTCTTTTCAATCTGGCTAGACTTAAGGCTCGCACCCAAAGAGATTTAAGATAAATAGAGAGGGCATGTGTCAAAATTGCATAAAAAAACTGTGATCCCATGGCTCAGTTCCGCCATATAGCAAAATTAGATCGACAATTGGAGACATCAAATAGTAAAAATGAAATAAGTTTATATAAAATATATTCAGCTATTGCCCGGTAGGTGGCCAGTGTGGTCTATGTTCCCAGATCCGATGATTTAATATCCTAGTAGAGATTAATTTGGGTAAATAAATATTGAAAAGTAAACAAATTAAGTGAAACTTGTAATGTAAAAACGTCAAAAGCTGTTTTAGAATTTTATTCGCTACTATTAATTTTCCGTGACATCGTCTATTGGCATTTTAGATGTGTTATGCTTAAGAGTTATTATAACACTCAGTATATTGGGATTTTTGAGTATAATAGACTGTTTAGGCCATAAAGCCCATTTTTTTTGCAATTTTCGTTTGCATTTCGTTTTTAGCAAAATTATTCTTTTTACACGTTTGTTTGCAAATATTTTTAAATAGCGATGCAAAAACTGTGGTAGGGCTTGTATTATTTCGATATAAAGTTATTGATAATATTCAAAGAAGTTACTACGACGATGTTTTTCGCATTATGATAGCTTTAAACAAAAAATTAGGAAGCAGAAAAATTATAGGTATTTTCAATGTTTACAAATTTCTTATTCATATAATTCTTTTAATATAACAGGCGTTAAAGTTTAAAATTGCGGATTAGTACTGAAAATTTAAATAATTGTTTATTTTTTAATTTTTAACTAATTCATTTAATCATTATAGTTACCATTATTATGTATACATTGCTGCCTTCTAATAGGAAGGTCGTTTATGCCTTTGCGATAGAAATCTGAGGATCTAGACTGCACAAACTGTGTGAAAGCAGAACTGCCTCCTGGGAAGAAAACTTCTTATCACATAGATCATCATCATTCTCCTGCCCTTATCCCAATTTATTTGGGGTCGGCGCAACATGTCTTTTTCTTCCATGCATCCCTATCAGAAACCATCTCGGCAGTCACCCCCTTCTTAGCCATATCATCCTTCACACATTCCATCCATCGTTTCTTTGGTCTTCCCCTACTCTTATAGCCATCAACATTCATAATTAAGACTCTCCTCACGACATTCTCCTCAGTTCTCCGTAACACATGCCCGTACCATGACAACCGATTTCCACACAACTTTTCAGCTACCGGTGCCACTTTCAGACTTCCTCTTATGTACTCATTTCTTATTCTATCCATTCGTGTAACACCACACATCCCTCTTAGCATTCTCATCTCGGCTGCATGCAATTGCCTTTCATTCATCCCTTTCGTAGCCCAACATTCTGATCCATACAAGACAGCAGGTCGGATCATGGTTTTATATATTTTCCCCTTAAGTTTAAGGGGAATGCGGGAGTCGCAAATTGTTCCCGTGACCTGCCGCCATTTCATCCACCCACTGTTAATTCTGTGCTTAACCGTCCGATCTATTTCGCCATCGCTTTGCACGAGTGAACCGAGATACCGAAAGTCGGAGCAGATTGGTAGGAGTGTGCCATCAAGGGCTATGGCTCCAGAAGTGTAGAGACCGCCGAAATCGCAGAACATATACTCGGTTTTGGTTCTGCTGATTTTCAAGCCAACATTCTCCAGCTTCTGTTGCCATTTCTCCAATCTGCTCTGGATCTCAGGTCCATCTTCACCGACGAGAACAATGTCATCGGCGAACAGCATGCATCAGGGTGCCTCCTCCTGGATGTCCGACGTAAGAGCGTCCATAATCAACAGGAAGAGGTACGGACTTAAAGCCGATCCCTGGTGCAAGCCTACCGCCACACTGAACTCGTCGGTATTGCCAGCAGCCGACCGGACGTAGGTACGAGATCGACTGTACATAGCACGAATTAACTCTACATACTTCCCTGGCAAACCTTTCTCTTTCAGGGCCCACCACAGCACATCACGAGGTACCCTATCATACGCTTTCTCCAGATCAATGAACACCATGTGCAAGTTCTTGTGTGCACGTCTGTACTTCTCGCACACTTGGCGGAGTGCAAAAGTGGCGTCCATTGTTCCTCGACCTGGCATAAACCCAAACTGGTTTGGGGTAATCTCACTCTCCTCTCGCAATCTTTTCTCAATCATTTTCTCCCATACCTTCATACTATGTGACATGAGCTTTATCCCTCGATAGTTGTTACAGTCCTGTACATCACCTTTATTCTTAAAGATGGGCACTAGTGAACTATTGCACCATTCTTGTGGGATCTCTCCTTCATGCAACAACTTATTGAAGAATAAAGTCAGCCACATACATCCATCTCCTTTTAAACACTTCCATACTTCTACTGGTATATCATCTGGGCCCATAGCTTTTCCATTTTTCATACCTTGAACTGCTATTCTTACTTCATCCATGCTAATTTCTCTTACTAAACCCATATTCTCTTGTACCTCTTTGAGCACGCCACTCCATTTATTCTCTTCGTTCATTAGCTTTTCAAAATAAACCTTCCATCGCTCTTTTATTTCGTCATCCCTGGACAGAACCTTACCAGCATCGTCTTTCATACATTTGATATTACTTATATCTCTCGTTCTCCTTTCTCTTGCTTTTGTAATCCGGTAGAGCTCCTTCTGGCCTCTAGGGCTGTCCAGTGAGTCATACAACTTCTCCTGCGCCTTAGCCCTCGAAACTGCTACCGCCTTTTTTGCCTTCCTCTTCCATTCATTATAAATCTTCATCTTGTCCTCTTTTAAACTATCATTCCCGTTTTCTACACCTTGCCATTCTTTAAAAGCTATTTTCTTTTCTTTGAGTATCTTTTGCACATCTTCATTCCACCACCATGTATCCTTTTCTATCACACCTTTCCCTTTGGATTCTCCAAACACATCTTTAGCTACTCTCCTTATATAGTCCGCCATCTTTTTCCAACATTCATTTACAGATTTTCCTTCCATATCCCCCATTTCAATCATCTTATCTACCACTTGGCTCTTAAACACACTAGCATATTCCTCTTTTTCTATCATACGCCATCTAGTTCTGGGCGAGGGCCGTTCCTTGTTCTTTCTGGATGAGACACTGACTTTTACGTCCATTATCAATAGTCTATGTTGTGAGACTAAGTCTTCACCTGGTAGCACTTTACAGTTTTTGACACTTTTAAGACTGTTTCGTCTTACTAAAAAGTAATCGATTTGTGTCGCGTGGCGGCCGCTTTTATAGCTTATGAGATGCTCATTTTGTTTATTGAACCACGTATTTGTTATTGCCAGGTTAAAGGCCGTAGCAGCTTGCAGTAGTGTCTCACCATCAGTGTTACGGTCTCCGTATCCCCAACCGCCATGCACTCTTTCATACCCATCCTTCTGCTTTCCCACATGCCCGTTAAAGTCACCCCCAACATACACTTCTTCACTATCTTGCACATCCATCATCACACAATCGAAGTCCTTCCAGAACTTCTCTTTTATACTTTCCTCACACCCTCTTCTTATCACATAGATAATTGTCCAAATTACGACAAAAATGGTAGTCCACTGGAGCAAGGTCTTGCGAATTAGTTCCGTAACATTCTCTTTAAAAACGGCAAAAAAAATCACGGTTGTTGTATGGGCCCCCCTTCAATATTTATTTTATTTTAATTATTTATTTTTAATTTGAACATACATATAACCAAATATTCTGTGAACATTTTAAGCGTCTGTCTGTTTCCGTTATTAATATGGAGCAAAAAATCACGTTTGTTGTATGGGAGCCCCTCTTAAATATTTTTATTTATTTTTAGTACTTGTTGTCATAGCGGCAACAGAGATACTAACACAATTTCTGAAAATTTCAACTGTCTAACTATTACGGTTCATGAGATACAGCCTGGTGAAAGACGAACTGTGAAGTCTCATGAATAGGGTTCGTTTTACCTTTTAGGTAAGGGATCCTAAAAATCACAAAGTAGCTCGCAATCATTGCCTACATATTTTATGAATATATTTAATTATAAATAAGTTATGTACATAATTTATGTACTTATCCACTTAACCGTAAATATTATCCCAATTTTTACCGTTAAGTGGAAAAGTCCTGAAATTAATAACTTACTATTTCATTTCTAGTACAAGATACCGAACTTTTTTTTTTTTAATTTGATCGGCAAGTCTTTCCAAAGTAGATATCTTATCTTATCTATCCTCTTTTAAAATACTTTGAGCATACTTTCGACGAAGCAGAGGGAAGCCAATTTTCTTCTCTACGGTCTATCTGGACAAATCGTATACACTTTCCCGTACAACATTATTTTTACTCGGAAACCTAAAATAACAAAAACCAAGGTGAATGAATAGTACTTGTTCATTCAATTTTGTTCATTAATATGACATGATTATGTTAAAATAGAGTTAATAATAAATAAACTTGAAATCTACCAATATTTTATGTTTATTTAGCTATATTTTAAATGTCAATAAAATATAGCAATATGTTTTCAACTTTATAAGTATTAGAAGAAAATAGTAAAACTACTCAACAATAGAGGGTGCTTATTGCAATAATAGAAAAGTTTCTAGATCTATTTAAGAATTATTTTAAATTTTAATTACAGACGAAATAAAAATAATTCATACAAAAACATTCCGAAGTTAGGTCCAGTCGTTTTACCATAACGAGATGTACAGTAACGCAAAGCGCAACATGGCATATTTCCTTAGAAAATGTTTATTCTTAGTGGACACAAATTACGTCTTGACGCGCTCACTAGACTGAGCGACTTTTAACCAAGTCGACACAAGTATTATTATATAATACGATTTTTTTCGTGATGTCCTGTCTATTGTAAATATAATTTTAATGTCTTTGCTCGCACCAAAGTCTCACATGCACTGATTACTGAGATCATGTATGCTGTGTGCTTCTTAGCAGAATCCCCAGACGGCCTACAACAGCTGATGTCCACTTTTCATCAAGCCTGCCGTAAGTACGGCTTAAAATCAGCGTCAATAAGACGGAGATGATGACCTTATACATTCACGGTCACGAGACACTGAATATAAAGCTTGGTGAGGATGTGTTGAAGCAAGTGGACAAGTTTCGTTATGTGGGGAACACTATAACTTCTAAGTGTGACCTTGATGCTGAGATCAACAGCAGAGTCTGAGCTGCAGCTGCAGCGTTTGGCAAGTTCTGTTCCAAGGTCTTCTGCTCACATGACTTTAAGCAAGCTACGAAAATATCCGTATATATGGCAATTGTGCTGCCAAACCTTCTATATTCCGCTGAGAGATGGTATGTACCACCATCACATACGTACTCTAGATCGTTTTCACCATAAATGTCTCCGATCCATTATAAAGATCAAATGGTCTGACAGAGTGCGAAATACCGAAGTCCTGCGACGAGCCAATGTTGGTGGCATTGAGGCTTATTTAATGCGTCGACAGCTTCGATGGTGCGGACAGGACACGTATCACATATGGCGGACGAAAAAGTGGCGAAGCGCATCTTCTTCCCTGAACTGGAGGAGGGCAAGTGAAAGCAAGGCAGATAACTCCTCCGGTTCAAGGATGTCTTAACCCTACATTGCATTTTGTACCATATCTGGTACAATCACAATAATTAAGTTTACTGTTCGTTTAAAGACACCTAGAGACATCTGTAGACTAACAGATTAATCTTTGCACACTTAGCAACTGTTTGTAATAAAACAAAGAGAATTGCTAAAAATGCACTTTTTATATTTATTTTAAATTTATAAAAGAACCTTGACAAGCTTGTACGATGGAAAAAAATATGGAAGTCGTTAATGTTGCCAATGGCCAAAAATTATGCTTACAAACAAAAATGACAACATAAAATATTTCTATATGTTAAGTATTGTACTTAACATAGTTGGGGGGAGGGAGTTACCCACTCTACATATTAGTTAAGAGATACATAGCCATATTATGACCCCTCCCCATGCAGTGAAAAGCTGAGATTATAACACAACCTGTCACTCCACGGGGAGAGGGCACAATCTAGCTATGGATCTCAAGTAAATCTTATTATTGTATAAAACCTCAGCTACTCTGACCTTATTATCCGATCCTGGAAAAATTTTAACAATCTTGGCCATAGGCCATTTTAAAGGAGGAGTATTAATATTCTTTATTAGTACAAGATCCCCCACTTTCAAATTAGGATGACTAACTTTCCATTTGGGACGGCTTTGGAGTTGAGTAAGGTAGTCATGTGACCACACCTTCCAAAAGTCTTGTTTTATCTTAGACACAAGCTTCCAAAACTTAAGACGATTTACAGGAACTTCTGTCAAATTGATCTCAGGATACGAAGCCAAAGCAGTGCCAATTAGAAAGTGGCTTGGTGTCAAATAACCTCCATCTATGGAATTGGAGAGCAGAGGTCTGGAGTTCAAGACACCTTCTATTGTTACCATAATGGTGTTGAATTTTTCATAAGTTAAACTGATATTTCCAACAATGCGTTTTAAATGGTGCTTGACGCTTTTTACCCCTGCCTCCCAAAGACCACCAAACTCAGGTGAGTAGCTGGGTATAAATATAAATTTAATATATTTAGTATTACAATAATTATAAACTGAGTCTCTATAGGACCTAGAAGATTGCAATTGGTACAACTCCTTTAGCTGATTCTCAGCACCCTTGAAAGTTTTAGCATTATCACAAAATACCTTAGAGGGCATCCCTCTTCTGGAAATAAAGCGATCAAAGCATGCCAAGAAGGTTGCAGTAGTGAGATCAGACACGACTTCTACATGGATGGCCTTGGTGCAAAAACACACATATAGCGCCACATAGCCTTTGGATAAGAGTAGTTTCCGAATTCGCGCTGATTTTAACATGAAAGGTCCACAAAAATCAATTCCAACATGCTGAAAAGGTCGAGTGGCTGTGACCCTTTCAAGTGCTCTTTTCTAATTATGAGAGTTGTTACATGACTATTTTTTGGTAAAATAATAGGGTGCATCTTTTCCTGTGCAATGCGTGAATTTTGCAGTCTGCCGCCTACACGGAGCAAACCATATGCATCAATGAAAGGATGTAAACATGCAAGTCCTGTTTTAATATTTTTATTATTCCGAATTAAAGATATCTCCTCTGCGAAGAACCTCTTTTGCTTTGCACGGATTATGATTGTAAGTGCCGAGTCCAATTCTTCTGGACTTAAAAATAAATCTTTAATAACATTTCTCTTTAGAGAATTATTTATAAATCTGTATAAATATGCAATTGTTTTTTGTAGTTTATTTATATCAGAAAATTTCTCAAATAACTTAAAAGAACTCAATTGAGTCTTCTTTGGATTTTCAACAACTAAACAGGGAATATCGACTATTATTTTCTCTTCTTTAATGTTAAACTGATTATGGTTCAGTTCTGAGTTTAGCAAGTGTGGTGGTCCATGCCACCACAAGCTATTATCTTGCAAATTTTTTGGTTCCACTCCACGTGAAATAAGATCTGCAGGATTGTCAAAAGTGCGCACAAAGTGCCATAATGACTTATTAGTAAGATGTAGAATCTGTTGAACTCTATTATTAACATAAGTGTTAGCCTTAACTCTATTTGACTGGATCTATGCAAGAACTATTTGGGAATCACTATATAAATGGATAGAGTGTAAAAATCTAGAGCTGAGTAGTTTACTAACTCTATTGGTTAGCTGGGCTAGCAACAATGCAGCATTCAACTCAAGTTGAGGTATTGTAAGAGTCTTGGCAATAGGTGCTACACGTGACTTTGAGCAGAGAAGATTTAACTCCACAGAATTGTCAGGTTTTATAACTCTAACATAAAGACAGCAGCCATAGGCTTTTATTGATGCATCAGCATAACCAGCTAACTCAATATATGAAACTTTTTTAGGTTTAATTATTAATCTAGGAACTGTAATATTATTCATTAATTTTAGATTGTTTATAAATTTATTCCACTGTTGATAGTTTTTTGTTGGAAGGATATGGGATGATATCCCTATCTTTATGGACCATAACTCTTGCATGATCAATTTGGCCACAACTACAATTGGATTTATAATTCCCAGCGGGTCAAATATTTTGCCTATATAACTAAGGACCTTTCTTTTTGTGTTATATTTTTCATCACATAGTGACAAAGGGGCTTGAAATGAAAAATTATCAGTGATAACATCATACTTAAGACCTAAAGCCTTAATAATGTTATCATTATTAAAGTCAATTTCTTCAAAATACCTTTTTTCAACAGGTATATAATTTAAAATCGATGGACAATTTGAACACCACTTATGTAAATGAAAGTTACCCAATTTAAGTAGGTTAATAAGTTGATTTTTTAATGAGTTCAATTCCTCAATATTATCACAACCACACATGACATCGTCAACATAGGTATTGTGAAGCATAGCTTGTGAGGCTAGGGGAAACTGATTTTTATATCTATTAGCAAGCTCAATGAGACAACGAGTAGCCAGAAAAGTAGAGGACTTTAGACCATATGTAACTGTCTGTAACTGCAGACATCTTATGGGCTGAGTTGGATCATCCCACCAAAGAATGTTCTGTAGACTGGTGTACTGTTCATTAATGCGGTAGCAGCGAAACATTTTTTGAATATCAGTCATTAAAATGAATAAATATGTCCGGAATAAAAGAAGAATATCAAAGAGCTCACCTTGAACCACAAGCCCGTTCAACATGAAGTCATTTAATGAAGTTTTGTTTCTGGATTTCATGCTTCCGTCAAAAACCACTCGGATCCTTGTAGTTTTGCTGGCCTCATTGTACACGGCATGGTGGGCCAGAAAGTAAACAGAACCGCTGTTAATGTTGTAAGAATTGATATCAACCTCTTTGGCAGGCCATAAAGCCATATACTCATTTATAAATTTTTTATACTCTTTTAACAGCACTGGGTTTTGCTTAAATTTTCGTTCTAAAGATAAAAATCGTTGTAAAGCGACTGAGAATGAATCACCAAGTTGCAGTTCATCCATTTTACAATTCAAAGGCATGTCTACATAAAATGTATTGTTAATTATTTGAACAGAATCACAAAATACAGCCTCAGCCTTCTTAGATTCATCTGAATTTTTTACTGGATCAGGCACGCACTCATTATGCCGAAATTGCTCCATTACATTTTCCAGTATTTCTGCATCACAGATAGCAAAGCTTGAAACTAAATTGGAACATGAATAATCTTTAACAAAAGCCTTACCAGCTACCACATAACCAAATATAGTATTTTGTAATACAGGACCACTTGTAAGTTTTAATTGACCACTTAATATTGAGTTAAAATTAATATCAGCCCCTAATAACAAAGAAATCTCTGTAGGGATGTGAAACTCATCATCAGATAATTGAAGATTTGGTGGAATATCTAATTTGGAAATGTCAATAGCCTGTTGTGGTAGTGGTGCCGTGATTTTGTCAACTACCTGGCAGTTGACATTCAATTTAGTTTTAATATTAAAACATGAATAAATTGGCAAGGTAACAGCTTGATCCAATTTGGTAGCCTTATTGCCAATACCAATAATATTGGTAACTTGAGAAATTTTACCGACTGAAATTTTACGGACTGTATATCCATAGTTCGCTGGTTCATATCCGGCTCGAAGGACCACTTCTTTGTTTGTAATAAAACAAAGAGAATTGCTAAAAATGCACTTTTTATATTTATTTTAAATTTATAAAAGAACCTTGACAAGCTTGTACGATGGAAAAAAATATGGAAGTCGTTAATGTTGCCAATGGCCAAAAATTATGCTTACAAACAAAAATGTTGCCATTGCAAGGACAACATAAAATATTTCTATATGTTAAGTATTGTACTTAACAGCAACAGATTAGTAATGGCAAGTGTCATAAGATGGTGTAAGCTATCGATTGCCATTGTGATTAAAATACAATTTGAAAGATCGATACGTACTCGTGGTTAACGTAAATTTAAAATTCTTTAAAAAAAATATTATTGAATGTTAGGAAGCGGAAAAAATACAACAACATTGGAAATAGTGTATATTAAGTGAAGGTAAGTGATTTTTTTGAAATATTACTATTTTTTTCTAACACATCAACCTATTTAACTGTCCCAGATATGGAACACCATGCATTAGTTTACCCCTAACATTTTGCTTTGGTTGGAGTTTGTTACAGATTATGGCAAAGAAGTTATTGTCAGACGAGTTGATTGAGCACTATTAAGATAAACTGTTAGGAAATGAAGACGGTCAAGACTTTTCGAGTGCGGAAAATGATGATGACATAGCGAAAATCAGAGAAAACTTGCACCACAAGGTGATCATGTCTTGGATGATGTGAAAGAACTTGTACGGACTTGTCATTAAAATGCAAGAATCATTTTCAGAGTAGTAACTCTGTAATCTCGAACTTGCACTAAATGAATGAAGATTACGATCTTCATTCATTTCGTTTTTTTTCATTCAGTCCGTACAAGTTCTTTCACATCATCCAAGACATGATCACCTCCACAAAATAAGGCCAATAATTGAAACACTAAAAGAGACACTATTAGTGGACGATCAGATGTGCGCAACGAAAGCTGCTAAATTTCCACGTCAATATCTTTTATAATAAACCTCAGAAATGGGGATACAAGCTCCACATGCTATGTTGTTGCGATGTTTGAGGCATGGCACACGATTTTAAAAATATACTCTGAAATGGAAAATAATTCTGACTTGAGACATGCTGATAAGCCTGAATTGGGCGCAAGTGGGAATTAGTAGCGAGCAGTAGTAACGGGTAGTACTTCGCCTAGCTCGAACTATTCTGAGACACCAAGAGTATAAATTATTTTCCTATAATTACTACACTTCAGCTGAACTTATCTCACTGGTCTGCGTTTGTTTTAACATTTTTAGATATCACCACCATAAATTGTTGGCTACTGTTCAAGAAGGCAGGAAAACAGAATTGTCCGTCGTTGTAAATAAAAAGAGGAAGACCCTCTTCTGCCACAGATGACATGATTGAGAAGAAAAAAAAAGTAATGTAGCTATCCTTGCCCCTTGAAATGTTAGACTTCATAAATTTGATCATCTTCCTTTAAGGAACGACAAGAGAAAACGCTATAAATATCCAGAGTGTAAATAAAAAACATACATACCAAAAAAACAAACATTGTGAAAAGTAAAAACATACATTGTGAAAAGTATCGTGTTGAGTTGTGTTTAATAAAAAACAACAATTGATCATTCTCCTGCCCTTGTCCCAATTTATTTGGGGTCGGCGCAACATGTCTTTTTCTTCCATACACCCCTATCAGAAGCCATCTCGGCAGTCACCCCCTTCTTAGCCAAATCATCCTTCACACATTCCATCAATTGTTTCTTTGGTCTTCCCCTACTCTTATAGCCATCAACATTCATAATTAAAACTCTCTTCACGACATTCTCCTCATGTCTCCGTAACACATGCCCGTATCATGACAACCGATTTCCACACAACTTTTCAGCTACCGGTGCCACTTTCAGACTTCCTCTTATGTACTCATTTCTTATTCTATCCATTCGTGTAACACCACACATCTCTCTTAGCATTCTCATCTCGGCTGCATGCAATTGCCCTTCATTCATCCCTTTCGTAGCCCAACATTCTGATCCATACAAGACAGCAGGTCGGATCATGGTTTTATATATTTTCCCCTTAAGTTTAAGGAGAATGCGGGAGTCGCAGATTGTTCCCGAGACTTGCCGCCATTTCATCCACCCAGTGTCAATTCTGTGCTTAACCATCCGATCTATTTCGCCATCGCTTTGCACGAGTGAACCGAGATACCGAAAGTCGTAGCAGATTGGGAGAAGCGCGCCATCAAGCGCTATGGCAATAAACCGAAAAAACAACAATTATTTTAATAAATTTCATTCATAAACAAATATTTAAAACTATTTCATTATGTTCATTGTTCCTAATTAAGAGCTAAATATTAGTATAAATGCATGTTGTACCACATATGGAACAAAATTGAAAAAATCGGCCAAATGCGAGTCGGACTCGCACACCGAGGGTTCCGCCGTACAAACGTAGCGGTTTACAATTTATGACGTACTAGCTTTCCGCCAGCGGCTTCGCCCGCGTGGAGTTCAGATAGATCGCGCTTTTTAGATTTCCCTCGGGAACATTAAATGTTTCAGGGCTAAAAGGTAGCCTATGTTCTTTCTCAGGGTCTAAAGATTGTCTGTGCCAAATTTCATTAAAATCGGTTGAGAGGTTTAAGCGGGAAAGCGTAACAGACAGACAGACAGACAGACAGATAGACCGACAGACAGACAGACAGAGTTACTTTCGCATTTATAATATTAGTATGGAAGTATAAGTATATTAAGTATGGATTAGTATGGATTAAATCAAATTACTTACTAGATATGGTTCAAACCAATTGCATGGTAATGCGTAATGCACATCAAATATATATTTTTTTTGTTTTAATATTATCTCATTTTGGAACTTACACATTTTAATACTTTGGAAGTGACTCTCGCGCAAACCGTTCAGTTTAGAACAATCATAGTTATGATAATTTCGTGAGAGTCAACATAGTTATATTTTTTATTTTATAATATAACTAAAATAGTGGACCAGTATCTTGTAAAAGTTTTTTTATTAAAGTTATTCATGTACAACATTTTATAGTCATGATTCAGAAATCTGATTGAAAATAACTAATTATGTCTTAAATTTGAACAAAATCTGTAAATGGTGGCTGAAAAAAAAAAATAAAAAGGTTTATTTTTGGAACATAAACATATGAATAGATGAAGGGAGAAACGATGATAGCTGCAAAAGTTAAAACTCTGTCGCAGCTATCAACGCCCGTTTTAACATTAAGAATTTTTTTTTGTTCCAGACATAAAGAGCATTAAAAAGTAAAGACTTAAAAGTAAAATATAATATAAAATAAAAATAATGGCATAAAGATGTGTATTTTGAACAGATGTAGGGTGAAAGTGTGGGTATATGTGGGTGTATGAAAGTTTAGGTGAGAAGCTGTATGTATATGCATATGGGTGTGTGTGGGGTGTGTGTGTATGACGGTGTGTGTGTATGACGGTGTGGGGTATGATGGTGTGGGGTGTGAGTGTGTGTGGATGTACGGGTGTATTGTTTAACTGATTATACTTCTACGATCTTCTCTGTTTCGTCGTATGAAAGGGTTTTCAACCACTCGGGCGACTTCCTCTTTAACTCCATTCTCGTTAAGCTATAAATGTTCAAAATCCTGTTCAACTCTAAAATTTATAATAAAATTATTATAAATTTTAGAGTTGACGAATGTGAAGTGTCTCCTCGCTGCCATCGCTTTACAGGGCATAACTTTACAGACTCTATCAGAAAGGCGTCTTGTGGTACATACATTTCGGTCGAAGGGTATCAAGCTGTGTTTTCTAAGTACAGTCTGCAAAATGAAAATCTTTCTAACCGTAAGCACATTACATTCCACGTAGAGATCAGCAGTAGGATAGCGGAATGGTTTCTTAGCGAGCACCTTTAGCACAGCTCTTTGTGCCCTTTCCAGCCGAAGCATGGAGGTTTTGTGGGCTCCACCCCATGAGGTTACGCAGTATCCAAGAACTGATTGAGCGAGTGCCAGATAAACCATAATGAGGCATCCAAAGTCAGCGACCCCCCCCCTAAGCTTTTTAAATATATAAATTAATCTTCGAACACCTGTTACTAGGGAGGTAGTTTGTATTTTCCATTTCAAGTGTTTATCGATGATTACCCCGAGATATTTGATATTATCAGTACGCTCTATGGATGTGCAGTCGCAATTGTGTGAGTTTTTAGGTGAGCAACTGTGCGCTTTGAGTCTTAAAGAATTTGGGGGCTGGCTTAGGATGCCCGTAGTAAAAGTTATATATTTTGTCTTGCTGATGTTGAGGGTCAATAGATTAGTATTCAACCAATTTATGACAGCTCTGAGAACATTTTCTGCTCTATTAAAAGTTTCAGGCCAGTCTTTTCCGTAGACAATAAGGGCTGTATCGTCGGCAGCAACTATTTTAGAGTTGGGTGGGGACAATTGGCACAATTCGTTCACATAAATGAGGAACAAGGTTGGCCCGAGTACACTAAACGGTGTGAATGGGACACGAAAAACGTGTGAATTGTATCATATTGAACATTAAAGTTCGAAAAAACGTTATCTATAATTGTATTACTTCGTTTAGTGCTAGTGTTTACTGGATACAAAATCCTGCTGCCTTCACCTCAGCATTACCGCCATAACTGGAGGATTGGAGCATCGTAGCTTTGTACTCTTGTCGTGAAAAGAAAGGATCTCCCCGGGCATTGCTTGTATACAAATTAAACTCGTCCCAGTTATCATAAATATAATTAACTATTTGAATTTTTGCGTTGATTTAGAATTTTTCACAGTTTAGAGGCAATTAGATTTAAGAAGTGTTTGATATGAATTTCAACTTTAATATCTCTACGCGTTCATGTGAAAAAGAGTAGGTAGTAAGCTTATAATTATTAAAAAAATATTTTATGTCATGTAAGCAAAAATAATATTTTAATAGTTTATGTAACTTCAAATTTATCATTTTCACAATTTTTCCTTTATCTGTCTGTACTATATAACGTTGCTTCGTGCCGAATTTCAAGATTCTGAGTTCACGGGAAGTACCTTGTAGTTTTGATTCCCTAGCGTGTGACGGAAATTCGTCTAAGGTGTCGGTATAAACTGCTGTATCTTTTGATCGCTTTAACTTAAAAGCTTGATTTTTTCACTGCTTAAAGGGACAATAGACCTAGGTATTTGGTATAAATTTCAATTTGATACCTTTATTCGTTCGTGAGAAATAACGTAGTAAGTTTCATTTTATTAAAATATTTTTATTATATAACTTAAATATAACTAAAAAAATGTGATTTTCGCAATTTTTCCTATATTTGCATTATATGACAATGCTTCATGCCAAATTTCAAGATTCAGAGTTTACGGGGAGTATCCTGTAGGTTTTGATTCCTTTGCGAGTGTCGAAAATTTGTTGAAAATATCGACATAATCGGCTGTATCTTTTGATTGGCTTGGCTTAGAAGTTTGATATTTTCACAGCTTAAAGGACAATAGACCTGAGTATTTCATGTGAATTTCAGCTTGATACGTCCACGCGTTCTTGAGATAAAGGGTCTTGACAGACAGACAGACAGACGGACAACAAAGTGATCCTATAAGGGTTCCGTTTTTTCCTTTTGAGGTACGGAACCCTAAAAATTAAATATCTATAAAAGCAATGGATTTTGATTACTATTTTCGTGCTTTATAGTATGTAGACATTACATAGAATCACATATATTTTTTTGACATGAATTAAAAAAATCATGCATTGTAGGGTTAAAACGACACATGAAGAGATGCAATATAGAACCCGCTGAATGGGAGCATTGGCAGCAAAGCGGTCAGAAACGCGCAGAATGGTGTACGGACAAGTACGCGAGTTTGAGGAGCAGCGCAAAGCTGACCTCGATGCCAAACGCTACCAATTAAAGGCCCGCCCACCTGCTGCCATCACATACAACTATGTCGGCGGCGTGCTTACGTGCCCTCAGTGTGCACGAAGTTTCGCCGCCAAAATAGGCTACATAAGCCATCTTCGGGCGCAGGAGCGCCAAATCATCGGCTAGGGGTTGAAGTGGTCGCCGTGGCCGAAATCAGTCGGGAACGTCATCATCATCAATATAGTATGGCGCCCTCACGCACGCAATACATTCATTGCGACTTGAGCGTGTCCAGAAACGCTTCGCTTGGCACCTCTTATTTTCCATTTTTATTGCATTTCAATTGATGCAATGTTTGCCTAAAAAATTATTAAACATCCCAGCTTACTTTTCAGCGTTCGTGCACCCTCTAGTATCCCGTGCCATTACGCCCCTTTGTTCACCTTTTAGAAGAACAGTTTTGGAAGTCAATACACCCCTTGCTTCTTCGTGAATTGGCTCGCAAAACTGTGTAAAGCAGTAAATTGCTACAGTGATTATGTTGATGTCCACTTTGACTCTCTTCCTAAACAGAAAGTCATCCTGTGTTGTTTGCCGAGCGACCCCTAGTTAATTTTAATTATATTATGAATGTGTCAATTTCACCACTATTATTCTATTGTGTTATCAATTTTACATTATATTTATACCAATATTACGAATTTAGTCAGTTACTTATTCGACTCATATTTTTTTCTTTTTTATTAACGAATTTACCAATGTTAGAGCTTATTGCTAAGGATTTTTATATTGTTTGTTCTGTTTACTTATAAATAATTAAAGCACACTAACTTCTCGGTGGTAGGCCATGACATCGGCTGCCGGCAGAAGTTACCACCCACCAGACAAAGTCTTGCCGCCAAGCGATTCGTCGTGTTCCGGCATGCTGTCTGGTGAAGCCGTACGGAGGACGGGTCTGAGCAGTTGTGTTGCGATGTGTGCCGAGTACGATGCGTCAAATGTTGTTGTGTCGGAGGTTTGATCGTAGAGGGTCTCCACATCAATCTCCCTCTGGCGCAGCATCGTTGGTCGTGTTGTTGGTTTTAACATTGCACCACCTCGCTTAACTGCCGTCTTCCTTCCTATTCACTAAGATTTTTTAAGTGAATGGGCTTAATAAACTAGCTTGCTTTACCATCAACGACTGCATTACTGCTTACCATCAGGCGGGATTGCAGTCAAGCGCTAGTTTATAATTATAAAAAAAAAAAAACTGTTATTTTACCTTCAAGATGTTATGTGGTTATATTTGTATATACAATGACAAAGAATAATCAATTGTGGATGAACCTAATAAAAAAAATATTTATCACAAATTCGGCTTATAATGTTCCCACTATTGGGACACGAGCGTGCTCTCACAACTAGGACGTGCCGGTTTCCACGTGATGTTCTTATAATGTTCCCACTATTGGGACACGAGCGTGCTCTCACAACTAGGACGTGCCGGTTTCCAGATGATGTTCTTATAATGTTCCCACTATTGGGACACGAGCGTGCTCTGACAACTAGGACGTGCCGGTTTCCACATGATGTTCTTATAATGTTCCCACTATTGGGACACGAGCGTGCTCTCACAACTAGGACGTGCCGGTTTCCACGTGATGTTCTTATAATGTTCCCACTATTGGGACATGAGCGTGCTCTCACAACTAGGACGTGCCGGTTTCCAGATGATGTTCCTATAATGTTCCCACTATTGGGACACGAGCGTGCTCTGACAACTAGGGACGTGCTGGTTTCCACATGATGTTCTTATAATGTTCCCACTATTGGGACACGAGCGTGCTCTCACAACTAGGACGTGCCGGTTTCCACATGATGTTCTTATAATGTTCCCACTATTGGGACACGAGCGTGCTCTCACAACTAGGACGTGCCGGTTTCCACATGATGTTCTTATAATGTTCCCACCATTGGGACACGAGCGTGCTCACAACTAGGACGTGCCGGTTTCCACGATGTTCTTATAATGTTCCCACTATTGGGACACGAGCGTGCTCTCACAACTAGGACGTGCCGGTTTCCACATGATGTTCTTATAATGTTCCCACCATTGGGACACGAGCGTGCTCTCACAACTAGACGTGCCGGTTTCCACGTGATGTTCTTATAATGTGCCCACTATTGGGACACGAGCGTGCTCTCACAACTAGGACGTGCCGGTTTCCACATGATGTTCTTATAATGTTCCCACTATTGGGACTCGAGCGTGCTCTCACAACTAGGACGTGCCGGTATCCACGTGATGTTATTATAATGTTCCCACTATTGGGACACGAGCGTGCTCTCACAACTAGGACGTGCCGGTTTCCAGATGATGTTCTTATAATGTTCCCACTATTGGGACACGAGCGTGCTCTCACAACTAGGACGTGCCGGTATCCACGTGATGTTATTATAATGTTCCCACTATTGGGACACGAGCGTGCTCTCACAACTAGGACGTGCGGGTTTCCACATGATGTTCCGTCATTGTTTTTTTAAGGTCTGTGTGATTATTATCATTGATCGTTCAATAAAGCGCCTGCCTCATACGAACTGATGACATTTAATTGCGACAAAATATTTAAGTACTCAGATTTAATGCGTAGACAGAAGATAGCTACTTCATTCTGCCATATAAGCGACGTCATCACACATTTTGTGATTTTAAGATTTTTGCTCAGAAATGTTGAGATAAAAAATATGAATAAAATATTTTTTAATTCAAGAGGCGAAAATTAAATAAACGGTATCGTTGCTTTAATGTCGCGTCAGTTTTGAATTTTTGTCACTTGCAACAATTTAAAAAGGTTATTGAAATAATAAGTTTTTTAAATTGTTCGTGAACCAATCATATTATAAAATATATTGATTGATATAACTAGAAAGTTTGAGTTTTCATCGAAGGTACATTACAAATTAAACTTAGCATCTTAGCGACTCAAGCAAAACATACCTAAAGTAATTATTTATCTTTTTAAAATATTTTTCCTTTGCAGGTTCTCAGTTTGCCACTCTTTGTTTAGCTGTATGAGAGTTTTTCGAAAATGGAGGGGTCCATTTTCGAAAAACTCTCATACAGATGAGCTGAAAATTTGAAGTCAATTTTGCAGCGGAGGGTTTGAATGCGTGACTTGATTAACTCGAAAATTAGCATAAAAAACACATAAGACAAATAATGGATTGGACAAATATTTTGTGATCTTTCCGTTTTCATAAAAAACTACGAAAACACGAAATCCACAAGGATGAAGTAGCGAGTGAAAACATGAATATCAATATGTATAATAGAACACAATACTTATGCCTTCTTACAAACTACGTTAGGGTCAGCTTTCTCAACATAATCGGCCTGTAATGTTCCCACTGTCGGGACACAGGCGTCTCGGTCAGAGTGGGCCGTAATGGGCCCAATGCGGTTTGGTAGATTTCACATGTCTTCGAAGTGTTTGTCAGTAGGACATGCCGGTTTACTCACGATGATTTCCTTCACCATTTTGTGAGTAGTGGTGATGAATGTTATTTTTATTTCCACTGGATGCTAATTTTTAAATAGATTCCTCAGTTATTCAAAGTGCTAGTTAAAGTGTTTACCGTAATGGGAATGTAAGTGTTTTATAACATGAGAAGGTCTAGTTCGTGGTCTGTGTGAAGTGGATTCACTGCGCCGATCTATTACGTGAACCGACGCCGACGACCTAACTTACGTCGCCACTGCCACTTCCAACAGCCGTCCCAACCGACCAGATATCAACTTTACTTTGAAAGAATAAGGTTGAGGTTCATCTGTCCGTATTTTGAATCTCTTGCCAAAAACTGCTGCAAGATTACAAAGCTTCGCTGGCAATGGAAGAGAGATTTCGATCACTCGGCACCGCCCGTCCGCCCCGTCCGCCTCGTCTGCCCCGAGACCGAATTACTTTGAGACTGCACTATTTCAGACATTCATACGTCGAATTTCGATTCAAAAGGTATCCCACTATAGATTTCAACATAACTTAGTTGCTCATAGAAATGCGTTGATCTCCCTAAACCGACTAAAGAACTTAATCATAATAAAACTACAACTTAAGATTGTTATAGGTAATAAAACTTATAAATAAACCAATGTCAAATTAACAGGCCACACATCGACAGGGCACATTTGCTCGTGTTGTCTCATCTTGTGAGAGTATGTGAAGCGAGACTCACGTCTAACACTGGGCTTTAGGAAGTCGCGATGGAAAATTTATTCGTCATGTTTTTAATGTTCTCGAATGTCCATATTTCGGCAGTTCTCAGCCGGAGCCAGCATAAAGTTCCCATTATGCCCCACGCGATATTTCGCGACTCGACCTCATAAATCTATGAATTTATAAAACGTTTGAGAAAATATGCGAGTTAGTGTGGGAGTCACGTGTGCGGCGAACCGGCTGAAATCACTCGGAATCGGTTAAAACTGGTTGAAGCCGGTTGATGAATAGTGCGGACGGACTACATCCATGCTAGCGCCAACTGTATTCATAGTGTCGTTAATATCGCGTTGCCATACTTGCCATCGAATAGCGATCGAAAGTTCAGTAATACGCGCAGCGGCGCCGCGTGCCGCCCATGCGAATATTTTAAGGCAAACGAACTTACGTATTCCAGAAGAGCAGTGCTGGGTGGCGCGCATTGTGGGAGCCCTGGGCTGTGCTGTGACATGCAGAAGGCTCACATCCTGCATCATAGATAACGCAGTGCTGCGGAATGTAAAGAGTGGATGATATAAAATTTGGTAAATGAATTGATTTATAATCACTAAATACTTTGCACCTGCAGTATTGCACTTTTTCTGTTGATCAATAATTTTGGTTCACTTTTTTGTTTGTAGTGTTTAATGCGTATTTAATAGAGTAGTCCTTCTGCGTGCAACTAGCGCGCAGAAGGACTACTCTACGTCGCTTGTGTAAATAAGATGTGTCACAGAGCTCGGCATTCATATCTGCGAGAAATGCAATTATTACAGGCGAGCGCATCGACGCACCGTGTCTGTTCAGATTGGAATCTAGCGCAAACAGCTCTGCGCTGCTACGTTAGTTTTCTCACAGCGCTGCAGCGTATTCAATCCTCTAATACTTCATACATTATAATGTTTGATAATGAAATCAATTTTGTGACGTCAGATTAAATTTGCACGCGTATCAATATAAAGTGGTCGATGTTATCACAAATAGCGCTTGTCTCGCTTGTTCACTCGTGATTGAAATTAGTTATTGAGTTCTACTTTGGGCTTTTAATAGCATTTTAGAAACTAGACTAATATCAAAGCCTGCATTTTATAGTTAAGTGCTGTTCCGTTATTGCTGTGAGAACTGAACGAGGTTGTTCTGTTCTGTAGAATTAGGCCTTACTTGTCCAAGGCACTGCAGGAGTGGCACCACCCTGATTTTGACTAAGCTGAGCTATGCGGATACTGTTTACGGCTCGGGCCTGTTGACTCGCACAGCTCGGGTCACTCAGAGGGTTCGAGCGCTTGCGCTCGTGTTTGTCATACAACTCCTTCTAGAAGTCACGTGACTTCATTTTTAAACAAACATTATTGAAAATGAAATCGAGACGCAAGCTACATATGGCGTGCCTTTTTTTTGGTGTGGTTAAATACCAGAAACCGCATTACCTGTACGACAAGTTGACTAATTGGAAGGGGAAAAGACGAGATTGTGAAAGAAGGCACTGCTCAGCGCTAGTTATTAAATATTATTCCAAAAACGTCACTTATTATACGACAAAACTTTAATCGAACAAATAAATGTATTAGATCGCTTGCTCGGTGTTACCTTTATGTTAGTTTTAATACTTTGGTCACGATGTACCACCTTGGCTTTGGGCTCAATGAACCGCCCAAAGTTTAGGTTCGCGGAAGTCTCAACTCCTAAAAGCTAAAGGCGGTCGGTGCCAAAGACATTAAAATCTTAAATCTCCAAAGATACATTCCGAAAAGTGGGGGCAAATGTGAACGGGCTTCTTTTGGCGGTGAATACTGACACTTGTGTTTTGCTACAAGAGTTGCTTTGCTCTATTCGGAAACTGCCTGTAGTGCAACATTCGTACGCTCCACCATAGCCTCTCATAGATTCCTTACTTATTTCGGACCGGACTGAATTTGATTTTTCATTTCATTTGATTTAATTTGTATTTGTAGTTACATATCATTGGTGTGAATTGCTCTTGCTCTTATTTTAAACAGGTTTCAATTATTCATTAAATTTATTTATGTACACAAGCGAAAGTCTATCTTTACCTTATTAGTCAGTATTTGTTTTCTTTTTTTTTTAATATTAATCTATGTTACACTATTTCGTTATCATCTTTTATCTAACACGTATTTATTTTTATTTAAGTATACATACACACGTTACATTGTAGTGTAAAACTGATTAACATCCGTCACCTCACATCAGCTTCAGTTGAAAGCCAGCGTCAGGCACTAGTTGTCTGTCATTTTTGCCGACCTGGGCCTGGTGCAGCCGCGAGGCATACTTTGCTGCTATTTTTCACATCAAGGTTAATTTTTTTTTTTTTTCCTGTCTATTTTAGATGTATTGTGTGTCTTTAAATCCGTGCTGAATAAATGTATTTTCTTTGTTGTTTGTTTCTTCCTAACTAATTTTGCATCGCAATGCCTATAAAGAAAATACTCTTATTAAATAGGCCAAACTTGCCTAGCTTTTACCGTTAACAGCCGAAAATATTGAGATCCTTGCTCAAGTATTAAGTTACAACATAGTTTTGCTTTTATTCGTTCTTCAAGTACACACCGTTCCATGATGGATATAGAATTTTAAATTGAATGAGAAGTAAACTTAAGATTATTTATGGTGATGACCAAATAAAAAATTCTTGAACCGAGACAATATTACAAAATAATCAAATCAGGTTCGTATTATTATGGAAACCAAATATTTTCATATTTCAATGTCCAATTATATCAAAAGATAATTTAGACACAGTTTGTACCGTCTATCAATAGTCCCTCATGAAACGCACAGGCTCTTATCCCAACCTAACCTTTCATAGCAATAAATTATATATCATTCATTTACTAACGAAATCAAAAGTGTATGGATCATTCCAAACTAAAATCGTTTGTACGTGGTTTTATCGCCTTAGTAATATCACAGTATAAAAATCACACAGTAGGTCGACGCTATTGATCTCGTATAAAATGCCGACATCGTCTAGACAGTAACGCATCGGCCAGGGTTGTCACAAATAAACAATAATTAAGAAATTATTTATCTAATGCAGATCACCATCGATAGCTGTATTATATTTAATTAATTTGCTATTTTTACTAAGGGAACATCTCGAGACAGATTTAAGTTATCTAGATGGTATTTTCATAACCAGCACCCCAATCCACCTCGGAATTATATCATATCATATTAATATACATTTAAATTGGCGTCCGCCATCTTGGATTTCATAAAGGGTTGCTTTTTCCTAACAAGCACCCCAATATACTCAAAATTACCCAATAATAAATAATATAATTTTACTCGGTGGTAGGCCATAACATCGGCTGCCGGCGGAAGTTACCACCCACCTGACAAAGTCTTGCCGCCAAGCGATTCGTCGTGTTCCGGCATGATGTCTGGTGAAGCCGTACGGAGGACGGGTCTGGGCAGTTGTGTTGCGATGTGTGGCGGGTACGATGCGCCAAATGTTGTTGTCTCGGGAGTTTGGTCGTGGAGAGTCTCCAGATCAATCTCCCTCTAGCACAGCATCGTTTGGTCGTGTTGGTCTTGGGTTTAGTATTGCATCACCTCGCTCAACTGCCGTCATCCTTCCTATTCCTAAGTTTTTTTAAGTGAATAGGCTTAATAAACTAGTCCGCTTTACACTCAACGATTGCATCACTGCTTACCATCAGGCGGGATTGCAGTCAAGCACTAGTTTATAAATATTAAAAAAAAAAAAAATTTGACACTCATATCAAATTATAAAAAAAATGATTTCCGCCATTTTGGATGTCAAAAAGGATGGCTTTTTCATAACAAGCATACCAATTATACTCAAAATTGACACTCGTAGGAAATTATAAAACAAATAAATAAAAAAACAAACAGATAGATACCGAGCTACGAACATCGTTTGGTTCGCAGCTCGGGTGCTCTGTCTAGACATGTTCGTCGGACGACTGTATGATTTTTTTATGTTTTCTTTACATATTAAATACAAAATTATTTTTTCTTTATACGAAACCGGAATACAGTTTGTTCAAAATATGCAACAGAATCGATTCCAATCATTTTTGTACCAAGTTATATTTTTTCTCAAATACATTTAGAAATTGTTGCAGTGTGGTTACCGAGCGGGCCACGCAGCTTACGGTAGATCATGCCCGCGCAACAGTTGACGCCAGAGGTCAACGCACCGCTCACCCACCCGAACGGAGCGTTGACCATATTTTTGTTGGGACAACCAAGTAGGATAACAAGTTCATAACTTTGTAGTCTTTCATGATATTATCTTTTTGAAATTTTGTTTATAGATGCTTTACTTAAAATAAAGACATGTGTTTCAGGTTTCGCATAAACAATGTTTGCACGTAAACTGCCTTTAATCATCGTTTATGAATAAACCCCTTAAACACTGTGGTGTTTATTCATAAAGGATGATTTATGGTAAGTGACGTTAAAAGGTCAAAAATGTATGGTTAAAGAATCGCTAATTACTAGTTAACTTTAAGCAACGTTTATGAATAAGGGGGCTAATGTCCGAAGCTTGTCGACCAGTTTCTGTATGAAACTACCGCCCATCATCAGCTACGCATTAAATCCGAATGAATTCACGAGCTCATCGTCAATTACATCCTGGCAGAAGAAACAGAACTAAGAGCATACAAACTAAAGCCGCGAGCGGGCGATACGTGGCGATACGTGGCGATGTGGATGTGTTTTACAATTGTATTTACGACTTCCACGAGAACCAAGTCACGGCACAAGCTCGTTAAGTAGCTTTAACTAGACGCTCAATCTGGAGAAAGGATAATAACACCAAAGTTCTACTACCTGAATACTTAAAAGTTGTAACTTGTAAGCACAAAAGTAAACTCGCTCCGGTTCGTCTTGGCACGCATCGAGCCGTGACGGCTCGCAGCGGGGCGGTAATGAGCGCTGCTTGGGCCCTGTGGAAGAGCTTTTCAAAATGTTTCTCTTCTCCTCAAAGAAGGAAGGAGGCCTTAGTAGCTTAAATCAAATTGCAGCATCTCTAATGATTCATCGCACGTCACGTACATTATACATATACAATAAATTATACAAGAAAAGATAGTGTGAATTATTTAATCTTCAAGGCTAGAGTGAATAGGCTCTTGATAAACTAGCGCGCTCTACCATGAACGCTTGCATTACTGCTTACTATCAGGCGGGATTGCAGTCAAGCACTAGCTTATAATTTATATAAGAAAAAAGATAAGTTTTGTGTAAAATATTCAGCAAGTATTGATGAAATATAGGTATTGAGCTATCGGTTTTTTGAGACGTGGATAGTATTAAATATTCATACATATAAATTAAGTCTTAACCTTTACATCGAACATAAAAATGTCTATAACGTGTAGGACTAAATAAACTCTTCCGTATCGTTATTGAATAAAGTGAACTCACAACTCACACCCCCTTTCCAATTAAATCATAACTTGTAAAAACTATACAAAATAATTAGCTCGTAAAACAAACCGTTCAAAAGGTGCGGGGGTATGCGTGCGGGGTGAGTGGAGGCCTGGGGTGAGGTTACCCTTCGAGAGGCTTTATTCCCTGTTGTACCGGGCTTGTGCCCTCCGCAACCCTCCATTGCAGATGAACTAGGTGCAGAAGGCTCACTCTGAATCTACCTTAAAACCGTCGGATGTTCGCCCTTGTGGGCGGTTCGCAACATCACGATATATATAATAACCTATGTGTTATTCAGTAATAGGGTCAGGAGGTTACATAGAAGTGAAAATTACCTAATTTTATAAATCGCTGTCTTTGGTTTTTGTATTTTCGTTTCTTGCAATCGACTTCCGACTTTCAAGTTCACTTTGAAGAGCTTTTGTGGTCGGTTTTTTTTCTCTCTATGTTCTCAAAAGTACTGGTATTCAGCTGCACCCGGTCAGACTCGACGTTGACCTTAACATAGTTTTGAAAATACTGGCAAGCAGACGACGCAATTTCGTTAGCTTGAGTTTTGACGTTTTTTGTAGGTTTGAAAACTGAAATTACGGAATTTTATCGACATCGGTTTAGTAGTTTTATACTAAACCGACTTCGATAAAAATGTATGGAACCAAACTGAAAGTATATTCTTTCACATAAAAAAGAATCATCGAAATCGATTGGCGTGATATTGAGTCATTTGTCCATTAGTCGCGCACATACTTCAAGATATACAGTTTCCTTATGGATTCCTGAGACAAAACTCCACCAAAGTTAAATGGGACCACACGGGAAACACGAACTTTAAAAAAAAAATCCTACAAATTCCGTTCAACTGTTCCGTTCAAGTCGAAAGTTCTGAGGTAACAAAAGGCTAAAAATGGTCATGGTTTCATCAAAGGTTATGGATTCTTGAAAGGCATAAAATATGAACAGTAGCTGAACTAATATGAAATGAGTTGATTAGTATTTCAAATGGGTTGTAAAATAAAGTAGTACCGATTTTTTCTAAAACTAAAGCGATGTTTTGATTTATGCAACGAGCGTGTATTAAGAACAAGTAGCGCTAAGAGTGGACCTTCTGCAGGTGCGCGCACGTTGCGCCCCCGTATGTGGCGCCGCGCGCGGCCGCACGCTGCCCTACTGACACAGTATCAGCGCGTGTTGTCGGAGCTCGCCCGCTCGCCCGCGAGCCGGGCTCCAGGTGAATGCCGACAGGGTATAATTAACTAATGACAGCATATTATATTGGAATGTAACCCGAACAAGTACGCATCTCACTCGACCTCATCTCAAATGACAAAGCATTTAATTCAGTAGATAATCATGTTTATCTTTATCCTTAATAAAAAAAAAAACAAGACCTTTCTTGCTCGTAGAATAAATATTATGTTATTATATTAAAACCCTCTGCGATGGGGAAGATAGATGTTTATCGGAAATGTAAAAGGGAAGGTTGGCTTACAGGAACCGCCAGGACAAATGAGAGCTGGAGAATTTGGATTAGTGAGGTTCTAATTGGTATTTTATGTCTTTTATATAATTTATAGGTAGTAGTAAACGTCATCGTAATATAATAAGTCACGAGGTCGCGGTCTAGCGCACTCCTCAATCAATCTCAATGTGCCACGTGTCGGAGACGGTAGTTCTCCGCGTGGCTAATGTTTCGACGAATTATTATGAGAGAAATGTCTATAGATATACAGTATAAGTGTTTCGTAACTCATCGACAAGACAACCGCACACGTGAGGCTAGTCACCGCCGGGCGTGAACTTTGTATCGCATCGTGAGGCTAGTCACCGCCGGGCATGGACATTGTATCGCAACGTGAGGCTAGTCACCGCCGGGCGTGGACTTTGTATCGCATCGTGACATCAACGTGATTCTAGAGACATATCTAACACATAATAACACAATAACTTGATGAAATCGGCCATAATGTTAAGGTTTATTACAACTACATAAGTGTGTCGAGTGTTCTTCCAGTGGCACAGTCTCGCCCTGCGAAGTTCCCACAAACAATAGATCGTAAACTCTCGACGAAAACATCAAGGCATCATCAACATTGTAACTTATCTCGCACACAGCGTGAAATATCTCGCTGAGGAGGGAAAACTTGAACAACTTATCATAAGGTATGTATAAAAGAAGCTGAGAAAAACAACTTAGGGGCCAATGTGTGAGGACAGGCCTGTAGTTACTATCAGATGAGAAAAGGGAACAACTTGGGATATGTAAATGCCTACTTCTGATTACCCCTTTGGTGAATACAAGCGTGAAGTTGTTTCGAATTCACATACTTAATCCGGTATAGACACTCTGGTAGACATTTTCCGGCTTCATCCAGTTAAATATATATATATATATAAACATGACTTGTAAAAGTGATCAGTGATCCTACTTGCTTCATAAACGATTTCATTTCATTTCGATTACTTAATCCGGTAGACAATCTTGTAGACATTTACTTACACCGGTAGACATTTACTTACACCGGTAGACATTTACTTACTCCGGTAGATTTAGAGAGAAGAATTATATTAGAGAAGTAATATTCGTTCTCGCTTAGCGTAAATGTGAGATGGAACACCGGGGTGGTTTTAGGTCAGTAAGCGCCTGATAAATCCTCAAATATTCATCATATTTTTTTCTATCATACAAAAAAGTACATACATACCTACTTACTCCGGTAGGTAGACATTTATTTACTCTGAAAGATTTACTCTGATAGTTATTTACTTACTGAGGAAATATTTACTTATGCTGGTAGACAGTTACTTACTCCGATAAATATTTACTTACTGTAGCTTTTACTTAATCTGATAGACATTTATGTTTTTCGCTAAAATTGAGCAGTTCGCCTCGTTTAGTATTTATACAGTAGCCATTACGAACAAGCAAATTACTAAGACGGGATTAACTTGGCAAATATCGTTAAAAACTTTGCGCTCGTAACTGTGGTGCGATGCGTGCATACTAAACGACTCCCTATGGGGTGAACAGCGTAACGTGTTGGCTAATGCCAACTCGTATCATACTCATCACTGGAAAGTTTAGTTTGATTTCAATGGCTTCAATTTCAGAAGTGTTCGGTAAAACTGATGTGGTAAATCTGTTGCTCGTGTAAAAGTGTTCGGGACCTAGAAAATAACGTTGTTTATTGAATTTTGTTCTGTATATCGTTTTCATTTCTCTCTTTTTGTTGCTTACGTAGTAAGGTGTACATATACTAGGCTCATTGACCTTGTGCATGTAGGGTACTAATTCCTAGCGTGGGAAAGCTTTTTTTTTAAAGAAAATCGGTATTTTAGATTTATAAAGTATTTTATAAAGTAAGGACAGAGCGGAGTCTTTAACTACAGGCATTTTATGCCCAAATGGAGACTCTTTGACATGCGAAGTAAATCAAAACTTTTTTTTATTATTATTTTGGCATCATTTATTGATTAACTAGGTTATTTCCAATACAAAAAGTATCATGGTGTGGTGTTCTTTTCAGCCAAAACTTGATGACTTTTGGCTAATCTGGACTCTTAATGTTTGCCATGTAATTAAAATTCTCGCCCAGTAAAAAAAAGTTGCTGTAAGTATTACACTAATAGGTATACTTCAGAAATGCATGACGTCTCCGTCAGAATATAAATGTGAAAATAATAATTGATTGTACTAAAAATGTAGCAGTTATAATTTCAATACATAAATGATATCACACTACAATTGATATTAAATCGTTGCTCTTTGGTCTCTTTACCCATAAATGTATCACTCCCTCTCTCTTTACCTACAAAATATTTCGTGTAGACACACTCACATATCTGGAACTGTCTTTTTAGGCATTCATTTAGTTAGGTCGCACGTGGGCCACGACGCAACATTACGTTAGGTCGCACGTGGACCACGACGCAACATAACGTTAGGTCGGACGTTGGCCACGACGCAACATTACGTTAGGTCGCACGGGGCCACGACGCAACATTACGTTAGGTCGCACGTGGGCCACGACGCAACATTACGTTAGGTCGCACGTGGGCCACAACGCAACATTACGTGAGGTCGCACGTGGGCCACGACGCAACATTACGTTAGGTCGGACGTTTGCCACGACGCAACATTACGTTAGGTCGCACGTGGGCCACGACGCAACATTACGTTAGGTCGCACGTGGGCCACGACCCAACATTACGTTAGGTCGCACGTGAGCCACGACGCAACATTACGTTAGGTCGCACGTGAGCCACGACGCAACATTACGTGAGGTCGCACGTGGGCCACGACCCAACATTACGTTAGGTCGCACGTGAGCCACGACGCAACATTACGTTAGGTCGCACGTGAGCCACGACGCAACATTACGTGAGGTCGCACGTGGGCCACGACGCAACATTACGTTAGGTCGCACGGGGGCCACGACGCAACATTACGTTAGGTCGCAGGTGGACCACGACGCAACACGTTAGGTCGCACGTGAGCCACGACGCAACATTACGTGAGGTCGCACGTGGGCCACGACGCAACATTACGTTAGGTGGTACGTGGGCCACGACGCAACATTACGCACCCCGCGGCTAAACTTATCATCCTGAATACGTAGTCCATAAAAATTTATATCTATTTTTCTGGTTTTTGTTTGATTTCTGGTATTTATTTTGTAATTTGTTGTTGATAAGACATAACCTCTAAAACTTCAAACTGTCTCTGACTTTCTAAAATCTTTAATTTCCAACTTTCAGTGAAAGTATTGAAAACTATTCTATCAATGTGAAAATAATAATTGATTGTACTAAAAATGTAGCAGTTATAATTTCAATACATAAATGATATCACACTACAATTGATATTAAATCGTTGCTCTTTGGTCTCTTTACCCATAAATGTATCACTCCCTCTCTCTTTACCTACAAAATATTTCGTGTAGACACACTCACATATCTGGAACTGTCTTTTTAGGCATTCATTTAGTTAGGTCGCACGTGGGCCACGACGCAACATTACGTTAGGTCGCACGTGGACCACGACGCAACATAACGTTAGGTCGGACGTTGGCCACGACGCAACATTACGTTAGGTCGCACGGGGCCACGACGCAACATTACGTTAGGTCGCACGTGGGCCACGACGCAACATTACGTTAGGTCGCACGTGGGCCACAACGCAACATTACGTGAGGTCGCACGTGGGCCACGACGCAACATTACGTTAGGTCGGACGTTTGCCACGACGCAACATTACGTTAGGTCGCACGTGGGCCACGACGCAACATTACGTTAGGTCGCACGTGGGCCACGACCCAACATTACGTTAGGTCGCACGTGAGCCACGACGCAACATTACGTTAGGTCGCACGTGAGCCACGACGCAACATTACGTGAGGTCGCACGTGGGCCACGACGCAACATTACGTTAGGTCGCACGGGGGCCACGACGCAACATTACGTTAGGTCGCAGGTGGACCACGACGCAACACGTTAGGTCGCACGTGAGCCACGACGCAACATTACGTGAGGTCGCACGTGGGCCACGACGCAACATTACGTTAGGTGGTACGTGGGCCACGACGCAACATTACGCACCCCGCGGCTAAACTTATCATCCTGAATACGTAGTCCATAAAAATTTATATCTATTTTTCTGGTTTTTGTTTGATTTCTGGTATTTATTTTGTAATTTGTTGTTGATAAGACATAACCTCTAAAACTTCAAACTGTCTCTGACTTTCTAAAATCTTTAATTTCCAACTTTCAGTGAAAGTATTGAAAACTATTCTATCAAACAAACAAACTCAGTATTAGAAAATATATTTCATAGATAGACGCAAAAAAATATATTTCATAGATAGACGCAAAAAAATATATTTCATAGATAGACGCAAAAAAAATTGTTTGTGAGTTCGTTTACTTTAGTGAAAACAACAAGGGCCCTAGTCTGCTCTTTTTATAAAGTCATTCCAATATGATTCTGTTGTCATTCCATTGTCATTTACTTTGTCCTATTGCCATTATTGTAAAACTCGTTACTAGAAATGATTTTCTTAAAACTACTACTCAATTTGAATATTTAATAATACATATAAAGTGAAGTGTCAGTGACTGACAACTGGAAAGTCATAATAACCCCCATTTTGTTAGTACATTACGAAAATTGTCAAAATTTATTATTATGTGATCACTGATCGACTGTTCTGACACTATTGTAAAAGTAGACTAGGTCTACAGTGCAGTGCAGTGCAGTTCAGATCTTTAATTCGTACATAACTACACAAAATATCATAAGTATCATATAAATACATAAATATCATAAAACTAAATAAAATATCATAAGTTCGCTGAAGCCGGCGAATACAGAATAGAACAGCGAATATGAACTGAACTTGCTCCAATGGGCATTTGGAGGCGGAGGCCCCGGGTTCGATCCCCGGAAAGGTCATGATGGAAAACGATCTTTTCCTGATTGGCCTGGGTTTTGGATGTTTATCTATACAACGTGTAACAAAAAGGGTATATACATACCAAGGGCATGGCATCTTTAGATGATATCAAACGATATCGGAAGGGTTTCAACTCAAAATAAAATACTCAAAAAATTGGTACCAAATTTTCGGTTTCGTGTGTTTCTTAAAATCAAATCATAACAACAGTGGCAGCACACTACATACGTTAATAACTACTCGTTACCCGTCACGTTACTTGCCAAAATCCGATAAATGCCTTCAATATCTCTGTGCGACTAGTATGATAGTAGCCTATCACAGGCGGTGTTTTTCCTCATAACTTCCTAACAGAAAGAGATAGGATTAAAAAACCCTTCCAATATCGTTTGATATCATGTAAAGATGCCATGCCTTTGTTATGTATATACCCTTTATGTTACACGTTGTATATGTATCTATTATAAATATAGTATCGTTGAGTTAGTATCCCATAACACAAGTCTCGAACTTACTTTGGGGCTAGCTCAATCTGTGTGATTTGTCCGTATATATTTATTTATATAATTATTTGTAAATATATGGCGATCGAGTTAGGGCTGCTTATTTGTAAATACAGAAGTAGTACTGAATGCAAGTAGGTACCGGAACTATATAGTTATAGATCGATTATTGTGGCCGCCTCAACAATATCTGCTTATTCTAGATCAACAATTTTGGCCTCACCTGCAATATCAGTTCATTTTTGTAGCCTACAAACGCCACATATAAACAGCGCGTCATACTGACGTCACACGGTTTCTACATCGATCTAGCAAGCAGTGTATACCGTGCAACTAGTATATATACAGCTTCCCAACATAAACCGTGGTGCAAGTGCCAGCCAGACACAACACCCTCTGGTCGGAGGTTCCTCCCTTTTCTATGGGATGAGTGAAAAAAAGAATTTTATTATTCAGTTAGTTAACATTTATTTTTAATATTAGAACAATTCCTGCTATGACATTATCAAAATTATATAATGTTCATGAATACAGGGCGTACGAATCACAATAATCAAAGGCCATTATTCATTATAATATCAAATGTAACAATGTACGTGCACGTTTAGCGGAAACATAGCAGCCATGCAAAGTACCGCTACGGTCACAGTTTAATTTATTATTTCTATCAATATGCGAATAGTTAGTAATCCCGTTGTATCCCGGCCGGCACACAAGGCGAGCGGCTGCCCCGGCCCGTCGTCGCTACCCGTTGTTTTTATCAAATATTGGCACTTTTATATATTATTCAGCGCTCGCTCCGTTCTCTCGGCTGTTTTCACTCGTTGGCAGTCAGTGCCGGAAACATAGAGAAATCGATGCGAACAGCAAATGTTTTCCGCATCGCATTGAATCTTACTGTTTTATTATATTACATGAGCCGAGTTCCCCGGAATAACGAGCGCTCGTAAGTTAAACGAAACGTTTTATAATACGCACGTAAATATTACAGCGGGCGTCGGCACTAGCGGTGGGTGTGTGTATAGAATATTACTTTGATGATAATTGCGAACCATTTGTGTGCTGACGTCAGCACACACTGTATAGCGAACGGAAACGAGATTTGGCAAACAGATAAGTAGGTACATATATGTTCATTGGTAGTTAATATAACTACATTGAACCTTTGTTACATTGGAAGCAGTAAGGGTTCGTATTAAATGAAAGGCTCAAACGAGTCACTAAATATTAGAGTCAGTAAACTTACTTGCCCGTTATGTGAACCACACATATACAAAAATACATATAACAATATACATTTCTGTGTTCTCCTTAAAACTTAAGAAAGACGTCCTTATCGATAAGGCATTTAAAAAAATAACAATAATTAGGTGCTTAAATCCAGACACATACATCGTTAATATATCTACTGTATCACGAACTACTAAGTTAAAAGTCACCATTTCTGCAAATAGTTCGCAAGCAGTTCCATGAAAGTAAACAGCTGGCTCCACAACAATACCTCCGTCCATTAGAACCGTGCCCGCTAGCGGCGCGCGGCGGCGCTCGGAACGCTCGGAAGGTGTAACAGAGGGGTCTGCTTAAATAAATATCACCACTTAAGATTTGAGCCCCATCTCGAAGAAAACGCGCCGCGATCCGACGGCTATAGCACCCTACATAATGTATGAGACGCCAGGCCCGGACGAACGACCCGCCTAAAACGTGCACACCAAAACCGACTTTGGGGAAAGGCAAGTTGAGTTGGGATTAGGTTATGCATGGCGGGAAAACGGTCTTTTGAGCAAAGCCTGGCTGTCCGCGCGCATTGAAGTCAGAATGAATGATCGTTGCGTATTTATGAGCCGCAATCGATGGATCTTATTCATTGCGCGTGTAACGTAATCGTTATCCCGACTACCGACTAACAGGAGCGCGGAGACGCTTCCAACAAAACTTTTAATGAATCATTCGCAATTAACGTCGCTTCGGTTCGACATCTAAAAGTATTATGAATTTATTCACAGGTAATCACGGCTCTTGTGTCCTAGTCTCAGGTAAATCTTTTGGTAATTCAATTACGTTCTTCACCGGCTATGTTATGTATTCCTGTTCGGTATTCTGATGCTAATCCGGGCTCTGTTAATGAATTAAGAACTCCGGCGTTAATTAGTCACGCCTTCACTAATGTATGCGCGACGGGTACGCAATTAATGCGCGTCTGTATAAATTACACAGATTTTGTGAGAAATGTATGTATGTAGACTATGTCGTACTTGCATACTGACTCTTATGGTTCAGCGATTAGGAACCTAACACTAAGCCCAGCTAGGTTTATATTCCAGTGCTCGCAAGTTAAATTGGCAGTTATTATGTAACCTTATTTTATTTTGACATAACAAACACCCTAAATTTTATAAAAATATCAAGGCATTCATAAGTTCGCTTCTAATACAAATCAATCGTTGTGAATGATTCTCTGAGCAGTAGTAGTGTATCACAGGTAAAGTAAACCGCGTTTACATATTAAATATTAGCCTTTAGCCGCGCCTTTATTTTGTAGGTTTAAGGACGATTTTATAATTGAGGAGTAACACTTCTGATGTGCAGTTGACCTTACCGTATTGTATGTGTACTATAATGCATGAGTACAGAGATGAAACCAAAAAGCGCTCTCCATGAAAAAATAAAACAACAGCACACGGATCTAAAGCGATGTTCGCTGCTGACACAAAACTACCAGCAGGCTAATCCAACAGAGCGGATGGATTTATTAGCAATATTAAGATTCATCAACATACACTCGTAGGCTGCAACTAATTCTCTAGCATGATGGCTAGTATACAACAGTTGTACCAAGAAGGTAGTTCGTAAGTTCTAAATTATGTCACTTAGACTACAACGGTACCTATAAACCATACTGAATGACAGCTTGGTATTACTAACTACTAGTACAAGTGCAGTGTGAGTGAATATTATATGTTTATGTTTGGGTGAATCCGGCTCAGTGAATCTTGAACGACTTGAGGGTCAATTTTACGAACTTCGCAGTCTGATCTGTGTCTCATTCCATCAGGAATGTCTCTGGTTTTCTTTATTTGTGACAAGTTTTCGACATTTATTTGTCGCTGATGAGACTGTGACTAGTTTTTCGACGTTTTATAAGATTAAAAGATTAGATTATTAGATTAGATTAGATTATTATAAGATTTGGTGTTGTATACTAAATGAATATAAAGTCCTAGGATAAGTCGTCATTTATCGTATTACTACGTTGTTGTCCCGACCAGGGACCGTTGTCCCTGCGCCCCTGTACAACATCGAACTCGTGGCTACTGTAGGCGCGGGCCTGCGGGCGCTGAGCAGTGGGCTGCTCGCCACCCGGTAACGACCAGGCCCGAGTCGACGGCGCGTCGTGTTTCAAGCGCGCCTCAAATAGATGTCAGCACATCGTAACGGGGTCCACGAAGACCGATGCCTCCCGGGTCAGGGTTGCGGGTTGGTTAAACCGTAGCCCTGACCGCCGCACAGACAAGTGAAGAAACACGGGTGGGTTTCAGTCAGTAAAAGTCTGACACGCCCTTCCGCTTCGCCCAGAGCGGGACCGGTCAATTGAAGATTTCCCACCCCAAACAAAAAGAGGAGGAGAGACGATAGTGGGTTCATACCTACCATATATGATTTGAATAGAAACTGATTGAATTCCTTCATTAATACTTTAGAAACATAAAAACAATAAAATCCGCTCTAAAAAATGGTTTAATAACACAGCAACCATGAGCAGCCGCGCGACGACTGATAACTGAAATAATTAACGCGGCAAACAACATAACATACGTAACACCAGCACTTACATAGTGGTAAGTGTATAGGTACTTACACTAACTAGACAACGTATCGGGCTACAACTGATGGAGAAACGATTTCACCAAGTGTGCGGCGCGTGTATTGGGTCGCACTACTGATTAGCGACAGGGACACGTGTCAAGTGTCGCCGCTCGACTTTCAGTTGTAACACTCTCTTGTTCTCACGACACACTCAAATGGAAAACGTTCCCAAGACACCACTCGTATTACGACACGATAGCGTAGCAGTTCGTAGCCGCGTAGCTTTGACCTTGCGTAGAACAGAGTTCGTAGCACTGGCTACGATAAACATTTGTGAGACGAAATGTTCTCGACTGGCTGTGTACAATATTAATAACAATATCTATTGTAAGAAAGAAAATGTATTATGTTACAAAATATTTGGTTTTATGTCTGACTGTTTATTGGAGTATATATCGAATGGAAGACAATATCTTTATCATAAAAATGTTTGAGCGTGCTTGTACAAGTAAAAACTATTTGAGTGAATTGTGTGTCTGGGAACATTCCTGCTAGCTTAAACAAGCATTGAAATAAACATGAAAATAATTTGTTCAAGTGCATTATTTATAAATCGCGCGCAGGTCTGTGTACCGTGTTAATATTAATGTGTGCACAGCATTAACCGCAGTGTCGTTAGCACACCGCGTACGCGCGGAGGGCGCGGGAGCCGCGGGGCGAGGGGCGCGAGGTGCGCGGCGCGGGGGGAGGTGGTCCGACCACGTTACATATTCATGCGCTCGCCCGGCGCACTATGAATTATTCCGACACATTATAAAACTGAGCGACGTGTTCGAGTATTTGCAAAAACTCCACCGAACTTAACCGACTGCTTCCGAAGGACTCCGAGCGACAAGGACCGTCGGGACTCGCCGAGACTCAGTTTATGGTAATGCACATTAAAACTCGCTTCCTCTGACATAACATTACTTCTACAGTATCTACGCAAAGTACCGTTTCATAAACCGACACTGTCAAGTTCCCGCGACCCGCAGGTGAGATCACTTGTCTGGGAAATAGCAACGACTAACGCAGTTCATAGTTGGTTGTGCAGGATTACCGACACGTGGACACGACGCTAACGCGGCGCGTTTTATTTCGACACAATTCAAGTTAAACTAGTTGAAGGCTGTCAAAGTATGTTTACTTGCATCGGATGCGGGTCTCACTTATTGCTTGTAATCTTTATTAATCTATTTGAAAGCAGCTTTATTTAATCAAATGGTAACTTGGTAAGTAATGACTTACAAAAACAACAAAACTCTAGCACAAATACTTCAACATGAGTTAGTTCCAAATCTTTATGAGTTAACAATAAGGGCCATTCCCATCATTTAGGAGCGACTATTAATAAAGTTCTGGCTTAAAAATCCAAAAATCCCTATCGGTTAACCTTCTATTTTTCTGACGTGAATCCTTTTCTTGATCAGGAAGTATGAAGGGGTCATCCTTACCTACTTATCACAATATTTTAGGCAACTTCTAAAAGATTACCTAAATGACACATAACCAGTAAATACTATTTACCGACAGGTTACATTAGTATCCTCGTACCTTTGTTTTCGTGAGAGTGAGTGGAGGCAACTCCCCGTGGAACCGATTAACAGATCTGAACCGAACGTGAGGCTCCCGGGTTTATCTACTTTGGAGTGTGCTAAATTAGATATAACAGAAATTACAACAGAGACTACCTATCATTAACAGATCTGAACCGAACGTGAGGCTCCCGGGTTTATCTACTTTGGAGTGTGCTAAATTAGATATAACAGAAATTACAACAGAGACTACCTATCATTAACAGATCTGAACCGAACGTGAGGCTCCCGGGTTTATCTACTTTGGAGTGTGCTAAATTAGATATAACAGAAATTACAACAGAGACTACCTATCATTAACAGATCTGAACCGAACGTGAGGCTCCCGGGTTTATCTACTTTGGAGTGTGCTAAATTAGATATAACAGAACTTACAACAGAGACTACTTAATATCATTAACAGATCTGAACCGAACGTGAGGCTCCCGGGTTTATCTACTTTGGAGTGTGCTAAATTAGATATAACAGAAATTACAACAGAGACTACTTATCATTAACAGATCTGAACCGAACGTGAGGCTCCCGGGTTTATCTACTTTGGAGTGTGCTAAATTAGATATAGAAATTACAACAGAGACTACTTATGAGATCTGAACCGAACGTGAAGCTCCAGGGTTTATCTACTCTGGGTGTGCTAAATTAGATATAACAGAAACAGAGACTACTTATCATTAACAGATCTGAACCGAACGTAGGCTCGGGTTTATCTACTGGAGTGTGCTAAATTAGATATAACAGAAATTACAACAGAGACTACTTATCATTAACAGATCTGAACCGAACGTGAGGCTCCCGGGTTTATCTACTTTGGAGTGTGCTAAATTAGATATAACAGAAATTACAACAGACACTACTTATCATTAACAGATCTGAACCGAACGTGAGGCTCCCGGGTTTATCTACTTTGGAGTGTGCTAAATTAGATATAACAGAACTTACAACAGAGACTACTTAATATCATTAACAGATCTGAACCGAACGTGAGGCTCCCGGGTTTATCTACTTTGGAGTGTGCTAAATTAGATATAACAGAAATTACAACAGAGACTACTTATCGTTAACAGATCTGAACCGAACGTGAGGCTCCCGGGTTTATCTACTTTGGAGTGTGCTAAATTAGATATAACAGAAATTACAACAGAGACTACTTATCATTAACAGATCTGAACCGAACGTGAGGCTCCCGGGTTTATCTACTTTGGAGTGTGCTAAATTAGATATAACAGAAATTACAACAGAGACTACTTATCATTAACAGATCTGAACCGAACGTGAGGCTCCCGGGTTTATCTACTTTGGAGTGTGCTAAATTAGATATAACAGAAATTACAACAGAGACTACTTATCATGAACAGATCTGAACCGAACGTGAAGCTCCCGGGTTTATCTACTCTGGAGTGTGCTAAATTAGATATAACAGAAATTACAACAGAGACTACTTATCATTAACAGATCTGAACCGAACGTGAGGCTCCCGGGTTTATCTACTTTGGAGTGTGCTAAATTAGATATAACAGAAATTACAACAGAGACTACTTATCATTAACAGATCTGAACCGAACGTGAGGCTCCCGGGTTTATCTACTTTGGAGTGTGCTAAATTAGATATAACAGAAATTACAACAGAGACTACTTATCATTAACAGATCTGAACCGAACGTGAGGCTCCCGGGTTTATCTACTCTGGAGTGTGCTAAATTAGATATAACAGAAATTACAACAGAGACTACTTATCATTAACAGATCTGAACCGAACGTGAGGCTCCCGGGTTTATCTACTTTGGAGTGTGCTAAATTAGATATAACAGAAATTACAACAGACACTACTTATCATTAACAGATCTGAACCGAACGTGAGGCTCCCGGGTTTATCTACTTTGGAGTGTGCTAAATTAGATATAACAGAAATTACAACAGAGACTACTTATCATTAACAGATCTGAACCGAACGTGAGGCTCCCGGGTTTATCTACTTTGGAGTGTGCTAAATTAGATATAACAGAAATTACAACAGAGACTACTTATCATTAACAGATCTGAACCGAACGTGAGGCTCCCGGGTTTATCTACTTTGGAGTGTGCTAAATTAGATATAACAGAAATTACAACAGAGACTACTTATCATTAACAGATCTGAACCGAACGTGAGGCTCCCGGGTTTATCTACTTTGGAGTGTGCTAAATTAGATATAACAGAAATTACAACAGAGACTACTTATCAAGAACAGATCTGAACCGAACGTGAAGCTCCCGGGTTTATCTACTCTGGAGTGTGCTAAATTAGATATAACAGAAATTACAACAGAGACTACTTATCATTAACAGATCTGAACCGAACGTGAGGCTCCCGGGTTTATCTACTTTGGAGTGTGCTAAATTAGATATAACAGAAATTACAACAGACACTACTTATCATTAACAGATCTGAACCGAACGTGAGGCTCCCGGGTTTATCTACTTTGGAGTGTGCTAAATTAGATATAACAGAAATTACAACAGAGACTACTTATCATTAACAGATCTGAACCGAACGTGAGGCTCCCGGGTTTATCTACTTTGGAGTGTGCTAAATTAGATATAACAGAAATTACAACAGAGACTACTTATCATTAACAGATCTGAACCGAACGTGAGGCTCCCGGGTTTATCTACTTTGGAGTGTGCTAAATTAGATATAACAGAAATTACAACAGAGACTACTTATCATTAACAGATCTGAACCGAACGTGAGGCTCCCGGGTTTATCTACTTTGGAGTGTGCTAAATTAGATATAACAGAAATTACAACAGAGACTACTTATCATGAACAGATCTGAACCGAACGTGAGGCTCCCGGGTTTATCTACTCTGGAGTGTGCTAAATTAGATATAACAGAAATTACAACAGAGACTACTTATCATGAACAGATCTGAACCGAACGTGAAGCTCCCGGGTTTATCTACTCTGGAGTGTGCTAAATTAGATATAACAGAAATTACAACAGAGACTACTTATCATTAACAGATCTGAACCGAACGTGAGGCTCCCGGGTTTATCTACTTTGGAGTGTGCTAAATTAGATATAACAGAAATTACAACAGAGACTACTTATCATTAACAGATCTGAACCGAACGTGAGGCTCCCGGGTTTATCTACTTTGGAGTGTGCTAAATTAGATATAACAGAAATTACAACAGAGACTACTTATCATTAACAGATCTGAACCGAACGTGAGGCTCCCGGGTTTATCTACTTTGGAGTGTGCTAAATTAGATATAACAGAAATTACAACAGAGACTACTTATCATTAACAGATCTGAACCGAACGTGAGGCTCCCGGGTTTATCTACTTTGGAGTGTGCTAAATTAGATATAACAGAAATTACAACAGAGACTACTTATCATTAACAGATCTGAACCGAACGTGAGGCTCCCGGGTTTATCTACTTTGGAGTGTGCTAAATTAGATATAACAGAAATTACAACAGAGACTACTTATCATTAACAGATCTGAACCGAACGTGAGGCTCCCGGGTTTATCTACTTTGGAGTGTGCTAAATTAGATATAACAGAAATTACAACAGAGACTACTTATCATTAACAGATCTGAACCGAACGTGAGGCTCCCGGGTTTATCTACTTTGGAGTGTGCTAAATTAGATATAACAGAAATTACAACAGAGACTACTTATCATTAACAGATCTGAACCGAACGTGAGGCTCCCGGGTTTATCTACTTTGGAGTGTGCTAAATTAGATATAACAGAAATTACAACAGAGACTACTTATCATTAACAGATCTGAACCGAACGTGAGGCTCCCGGGTTTATCTACTTTGGAGTGTGCTAAATTAGATATAACAGAAATTACAACAGAGACTACTTATCATTAACAGATCTGAACCGAACGTGAGGCTCCCGGGTTTATCTACTTTGGAGTGTGCTAAATTAGATATAACAGAAATTACAACAGAGACTACTTAATATCATTAACAGATCTGAACCGAACGTGAGGCTCCCGGGTTTATCTACTTTGGAGTGTGCTAAATTAGATATAACAGAAATTACAACAGAGACTACTTATCATTAACAGATCTGAACCGAACGTGAGGCTCCCGGGTTTATCTACTTTGGAGTGTGCTAAATTAGATATAACAGAAATTACAACAGAGACTACTTATCATTAACAGATCTGAACCGAACGTGAGGCTCCCGGGTTTATCTACTTTGGAGTGTGCTAAATTAGATATAACAGATATTACAACAGAGACTACTTATCATTCATCTACATTTTGCAGGAAGTTACAAAATCAAGTAATAATTATCATCATTCCTGTGGTCATATTGCACCGGCAATCTTCGAGTCCCGCAAGTAGACGAGTCTATGCCTATTAATTGGGAACAAGTAAAGATTATTACTTGCTACTAGGATTCCTGTCCGATCTATGGTTCACAGCCAAGACCTAGCAGCACTTACGAACAGCAGACCAACGAAGCATCAGAAATAATGTAAGCACTTAAATCCATACTAATATTATAAATGCAAAAGTATCTCTGTCTGTCTGTCCGGCTTTCACGCCAAAACTACTGAACCGATTGTAATAAAATTTGGTGCACACATAGTCTACAGTCTGAGAAAGGGCATAGGCTATATAACATCCCGATATGACCAGTAGGAGCAGAGCAGTAACAATAAATGTTGCGAAAACGGAAGAAAACGCGGAAGTGCATATTGCTCTTAATATTTTAACAGGCGCTTACTTAATATCAAATGAGCAATAATTCAAAATGTTGCCAGTGGCCGAGGTGGTTTGTTCTTTTTGGATTCTCCAGGAAGTACACGCAAAACCTATATTTTAAGATAATGGAGTTGCTGATGCAGTTGCTTCTTCGGGAATAGCTGCTACATTACTGAGGCGGGGACGAACAGCGCACTCAGTTCTAAAGTTACCATTGAACTTATGCAACATTAGTAAAAGCAGTGAGCGCGAAAGAATGTTACACCAGTGTAATTTTATGCGACTACTACTAGGGGTACGCCGGCAGATGAAATAAATGCCTGATTGAAAGCATCTGCATTATGGGTTCACGTAAAAAAGTATTGTCTCACAACGAATATGCGAGTACAACTTCACCTAATTTTTTACCTTTTGTCCAAGGCCTTTGATTGCGTACATCATGATACTCTTATCAGGAAATTGTACCATTATGGTTTGAGGGACAGAGCTCTCGACCTTCTGACTTCTTATCTGAATAATCGAATTCAGAGGGTTGATGTTAATGGCAAGAGATCTGCAGGATCTGTGGTCACCATGGGCGTTCCGCAGGGCTCAATTCTAGGTCCATTCTTGTTTTTAATTTATATTAATGACTTGCCTCATCACGTGAGGGATAATCACAACATAGTATTGTTCGCGGATGACACTTCTCTTATTTTTAAAGTCAAGCGTCAGCTAAGAAATTTTGACGAAGTTAACAGTGCACTCTCTAAAGTTGTCCATTGGTTTAATGTAAATAACCTCCTTTTAAATGAAAAAAAAAACTAAACTCATTAAATTTTCTACGCCAAATGTCAGGCAGCTAAGTACCAATGTTCAACTGAATGGAGTAGAGTTGATCCCTGTCGAGTCGACAGTTTTTCTTGGATTAACTATTGACGCCAAGTTACAATGGGGTCCTCACATTGAGAAGCTGTCGGGTAGACTCAGTTCTGCCGCCTTTGCTGTTAAGAAAATTAGACAGATAACTGATGTGGATACAGCCAGAATTGTTTATTTTAGTTATTTTCATAGTCTTATGACTTATGGGATTCTTCTCTGGGGAACTTGTGCGGACATCAATACCATCTTTGTTTTACAGAAGAGGGCTGTTCGAGCCATTTACAACCTTGGTCCTAGAGAATCTCTTAGAGAAAAGTTCAAAGAGGTGAACATTCTGACTGTAGCTTCACAATATATATTTGAAAATCTTATGTATGTTCATAAAAATATCTCGAATTTTAAGAAAATAAGCGATATTCATAATATAAATACCAGGAACAAACACAATCTTGCTGTACATCACACTCGTCTCCACAGAGTAGGCAACTCGTTCATGGGTCAATGTATACACTTTTACAACAAGCTTCCCATGGACGTTCGAAACTTACCCATTAAACGATTTAAGAACCATATAAAGGCCAAACTTTGCAAAAAGGGGTATTATAAAATCACAGATTATTTAGAAGACAAAAAAGCTTGGGACTGAGCTGCTCGCTCTGTTAAGCATTGTTAATTGTTATTAAGCAATATGCGTAATTATAAGGTAAATTATTGTAAACATTTTCATTTTTAATGTCTGGACTTGAAAAAGACGATGATCCCTGAGTTTGTTTCGGCTATTTCTTCTCAGAGGTAGTCAGTTAGGAAATGCCGGCTTCATCTAGTTAAAAAAATAAAATAAAAAATAAACATGACGTGTAAAAGTGATCAGTGATCCTACTTGCTTAATAAACGATTTCATTTCATTTAATTTCATTTCATTTCCACGATTCTCAAGCCGGGCAATATGCAGCTACTCTTCTAAAATTCGGATATAATCGTATGCCAACTAACAGGAATGGTATAATTACACTGAGTCATGAGTTCTGTCAAATTGTGGATAGCTCAGATGACCTATCAAATAATGTCTATCCGGATCTTAAAACAAATATGGCCAACCAAGAATGGCTATGCGAAAATGCAATTTTGGCGCCGACTAATGAAATAGTTAATAAAATAAATGAACAAATCGTGTTAAATGTTCAGGGAAATGTTGTCGAATACCTCTCAGTGGACAATATTATGGACACTGAACAAGTTACATCATACCCTATAGAATTTCAACTTTTTACAATTATCAGGAGTGCCATCCCATAAGTTGATACTAAAAGTTGGTGTTCCTGTCCTATTAATGAGGAATCTTGACGCTCCAACGCTGTGTAATGGTACTTGGCTACAAATAACAGATTTGGGTCACAACACTGTAAGGGCTACAATCATAACTGGAATGGCAAAAGGACAACATATCTTGATTCCCCGTATTCCCATCGTCCCGACTGATTTGCCATTTCAATGTAAGAGAGTACAGTTCTTTCTTAAATCAACATTTCCTACAACAATTAACAAAGCCCAAGGTCAGACGATTAAAGTTGCAGGAGTTCATTTAGAAACAACATGTTTTTCTCATGGGTAACTCTATGTCGCATGCTCACGTGTAGTGTCAAATCCTGAAAATCTATATATATGTTTGGGCAGAAGATAGCAAAACAGAAAACGTTGTTTATAAAACCGTACTTACTTAAATGTGCTCATATTTTATCAAGCATACCATACTTTTTAACCCTTATTTTCATAACATACTAAACATATCCAAAACACCAATCAATGCAAAATAATTAAAAGTATGATATTTGATGTTGCTTTCCTTAATTAATCTTTAAACCCGGTAAAATTAAATCCTACTAATATTATAAACGCGAAAATTTTTGAGGATGTTTGTTTGTTGCTCACGAAAACACTACTGAATGGATTTTGAGGAAACCTTGCAGTAATGTAGGCATTTATCTTGGCATTCCCACGGAAACCACCGCGCGCTGTAAACTGAAGTCCACGCAGACGGAGCCGCGGGCAACAGCTAGTAGATTATATAAGTGACGAACCTTAATCAAACCGATTACAGTTTGCTTTGGCACATTTCATGGTTGCCGATGAAAAAAACGAAGATTATGTCTGAACTTTAAAAAATACTCACTTTTTATTATCTCGGTCTTTGTTAAAACTGGTTAATAAATCCGAGCCATGTTTTAAGCCATTTTTCTGTTTGTCCTACAAAGAGCAGCTCCTAAACATAACTGTCGAGGACACGCGGCCGGGTGAAATAAAAATAAATCAGGCTATAGGGTAATTGACTAATAAAAACTAATTAGTCCGTCAATCAGATTTCCAAAAAATACTAGAAACGTATTTTTTTTTTCATTTATACAAAAAATGAAGACGACACAGTGCGTTGAAAACTCGTGTGACGTCACTGCACGCTACACATTTTAGCGAGCAGTGACGTCACCAGCCACCACTCCTGATCTTTGATGCCTGTATATTTGTCAATTTTTATTGATTTGATAAAACAAAATATACGTATCCAATATTTTTCTATAATCTGAATGACGGACTCAATAGAATCTATTTTTTTTTTACCCAGAATTCATCCCTATTTTCACGTTTCTATTTCTACAACTACAATAAAGCTTCGACTAAAGCCAACGCACAAGTATTTATTATATATAGGTACTTTTAGATTTGTTTTCTATTTGTGTGCCAAAATGACGCTTCCAGAAGCAATTCTAATCTGCAGAAAGGTCTCCAGAAAATGTTTATGCGATAAGACAATTGAGAACAGATCGGTTAGAATATTATAACACGCGAGCTATGGGGCATGCGCAAGGCATCGCGTGTCGGATATTGTTACATAAAAAAACAAACACAGTGCTGGATATGATTTGTGTGAATGTAACCAGCAGACAGTGACTGATACATGGATCTGTTCCCGCAGACAAACGAAGCTGTATCGTGAAGCTAGGGACGAGGCGTGTGCTAGACAAACGCAGCTGTATCGTGGTGCCGGAGCTGGGAATGCGGTGTCCAATAGGCGGCGCCGCGCCAGCCGTCATGATGTGCCGATATTGCGGCTCACGACGGCGGCGCTCGTAAATCTAAGACGAAATAAAGAGTGACCCAGTTACAGCGCGTACTTATTGGCGAATGCGCGCGCTATAGCGTACTAATGTCGGTGTTTGCTCTGCACTGTTCTTATGAAGCAGACATAAAAATATTTTCCATATAGAGCAACCTCAATTATGGGTGGTAATTGATAACAGGATCAGCTCGCTAATAGCTATTTACTTATTCGAGGCAAAGTAACATGTCAATGTGTGTTTTTTTCCAGCTGAAGTATCTGAAGTAGCTAAAGTGTGTGAATCAAGGACTTCCTAACAGAGAGTGAGCCTGTCCGTCCGTCCGTGGATAATCTCAGCGACCGTTATCACTAGGAAGTTGAAATTTGGTCATCATCATCATCTCGCGTTTATCCCAGTCGCATCCGAAGCTTCTTTTTTCAGCTTTGGAGTCTGAGTTTTCGCTTTTTACCAGTCTAACTGCTGGTATGGCTAAGCCTCGACATTTTCCGTGAAGCGATTGCCGTCTGACTTCCACAACCCGAAGGCGACATCGAAGCATTGCAGCTGACCAATTGTTGGACTTTTTGAGGGCTGCAACAACCCTTTAACGACTGCCACTAGATGTTCGTATGGCAACCGGGACCTACGGCTTAACGTGCTTTCTGAGGCACGACCAGACCAGTGCAAATATTCATATTCATCCATACAAATATTTGCACTGTGCGCGGATCGAACCCACGCCTCCTTGCGTAACGGCCGCGTTCGCTACCGCTACGCCACACGATGGGCTGAAATCAAGCTTCCATAGACTTAGGGATTCACGAAAATTGATGAGCAATTTATCAGAAAATAATCACGGATTTGCAATCTACCACTAAATACCAGACATTTTTCCTCTTTTCGATTTTTGTATATACCTAATATTTTTAAAGTTATAACAATTTTAATTTATTTTTGTATGAAGAAATTTTATTTTATGCGAATAACTTTTAATTCTCAAATGTTTTCAAGAAACGGCTTTTGGTATTCGACTGTGCTATTTTTTAGGCAAATTATCCAATATATCACTTGCTTCGATTTTCTTCGATTTTGGAAGAAATTGATTTTCATTCCCTTTTCCGCACTACCCTTGACGTGGAGAACTAATCGCGTTTTTTTTTATCAGTGGTGTCCCCAGGAGGCCTAATCCACTCATACTCACACTCTCACTCACACACGCACTCACAAAACTATCACTTACGCAATTTTATCAGATTCTGATTCAGATTCGTTGTCTAAATGTTCCACATTTACAAATTCTGTATATTCCAGCTCATCATCCTCAAATGTTGGAAGCAACAGAAGCATGGCTTCTTCTGAAAATAGTTTGTGTTTCCGTATCATTTTATGACGTTTTGATGAAATATAAGGATCTGAACTAATAATTAAATTATTCAAAATATCCTCATTATTAGCTCTTCTGCAGAATTTTCTTGAATGGTATTGGCGATATCGCCTAAAGTCTTTATTTCTGGATTCAGCCGCTTCTTCCGATAACTTTCCAATCGGAATTAATCCAAAGTTTTCAATGATAGCTGCTCCATGAACCAGAACTTTATGCACACTAGACGGCATGTGAAACCAGTCATATAAATCCACGTATAATTTTAAGGTGGCTTCCGCATATTCCTTAAATTTTGACTGTGTCAATTTTATGGCCTGAAGATATTGTTGCTAAAATGATTGAAAACCGTTTTATTAAGTTTTTATCGATACCAGTAATTATACTTCATATCACTCCCGAAGATGATTACCAATTTACATGCAGCAGTACGTAGTATGGTGCCGTCCTTGTCACACTTTAAAGACTTTTCATAAAGAAAAGACAAAAAAAAATATTCAAATACCCGCTCATCGACCCCACTCCGGCTCCGGTCTCACTGTCCTATGTTCATTACGTTTTTTTGTGCTGTCCGAGTCACACGCATAATTTTGTGCAAAAAATTACCGTTGCGACTAAGTTGTTTCCAGATTGTCCAATCTGATTTTGCGTAATCATGGTGAAGAAAAGTTCACGTTCGAAAGATATTGATGATTATACCTAGTGGTTTATTTAAGAAATTAAAGAAATTAGAGAAAAAGTGAAACATAAATCTAGATTGAGATTGCCTTCAACGTCATCCTAAAGTGATCAGGTTAAGCGTGATACTCACCAAGAGGAAGTTATTGAAAGTAAGTAGCCTAATCTGTAGTTGCTAATATAGATGTCTAGTAGGTACCTACAATGCGCAAGCGCCTGCCGCCACGCGCCGCCCGTCAGGCGCCACTCTGTCGGCCTCGGGTACCTACCGGTACGATCCTGTGTTGCCGCTGTCACAGCACCGCTTAAAATTGTTTTTTTATCTACCATTTTATTAACTTTATATAACAAAGGTTTTATGTAAATCATGAAACAAGTTTTATTGGTACTAAGTATATTTAAACCAGTTATTAGATTGTAATAAGCAAAGATTAATCGAACTATAAAATGTATGTATTTGTATAAGTAGCTAGATATTAAATGTATGAACGTAACGTAACGTCATTATTAAATCGCGATATTGTTACCTATAAACATCGCTCGGCGTAAACCGCCTATGAGCGTTGACCTACCTATTTTTTTGTTTTTTATTTACTTCGTGTATATTGCGCCTAAGTCTTATAAAAGTACTTACCTAATGTGCTCCGCGTAAATCGTGTCTGAGCGTAAAGTACTTGCACACCTTGCTCCGCGTAAATCGCGTCTGAGCGTAAAGTACTTGCATACTTTGCTCCGCGTTAATCGCGTCTGAGCATAAAGTGCCTACTTGTATACCTTGCTCCGCGTAAATCGCGTCCGAGCAAAAAGTACTTGCATACCTTGCTTCGCGTAAATCGCGTCCGAGCATAAATTACTTGTATACCTTGCTCCGCGTAAATCGCGTCTGAGCGTAAAGTACTTATCCCAACTTGCTTCGCATAAGTCGCATCTGAACGTAAAGTGCTTGCATAGCTTGCTCCGCGTAAATCGCGTTCGAGCGTAAATTACTTACCCAATTCGCTCCGCGTAAATCGCGTCTGAGCTTGGATTACCTATTTACATCCGCGTTAATCGCGTTGCATTACTAGAATGGCTACCAATATTGTTATTATAAAGATTTTGCTTGCTATTTGCTATAAAAGAGAGATTCTTGATATGTTAGGAGATGATCCTTCCTTGGATAAAAGTTTTGGTGAAACCTTACATGAAGACATTGTATCCAGGTGCGAGCACACAAGTAAAGAAAAGCGAGCTGATCGAATAAAAGAATATTTGCCTCCAGAAAACTGTCCTCACCTAAAAGACCCGGCGTAGAATCTCGAGATCAAAGCTGCGCTTACAGAAACAATTAATAAGAGAGATGTTTACAGCCAAAGTCACCAGAATCAGCTTGGTAGTGGTCTGGCTGCACTCTGAAAAGCGATCAATATAGCTCTAAAAATAAAACAGATTTCCGAGATATCATAAAGCCACTCAGTGATGCAGCTAAACTTTTTTGTGATATACACTATAAAGAATCTCTCTCAAGACGGTTTGCCGCTATAAATACTCTAAATAACTCTAAATAAGCAAACCCGACGTACTATAAGAAATACGCAAATAGACAATTTTTTATATTTGGTTCAGAGTTGGCCGAACAATTGAAATCGTCCAAAACTATATCAAAATCTAGTATGGAACTACGCCCTCGTATGCCAGCAGTGCGACCTGCCATTAAAACACAGCACGCGCTCTAATCTGGTCCATCCATATCAGCGCGTCGAGGGGCTTTAAACGCGAGGGGGGCGTCGCGGGCTGCCGCCGCCGGGCCGCGAGCGTATCGGCCCCACTAGACGGCCCGACAGCCGCTGTCGCGCAACCGCAACCCGATGCACACCAAGAGCCACACACGGTACCGCTCCAGGAGGAACTGACTTCAGAACCAGAGGTACACTCATCAATTGTCGGCAGATTGCAGTTTTATTATAATTATTGGTGTACTATTACGAATGACTCCAATATTCTGTCTTGGGGTCAAGGTTATAAAATTCCCTTTAAGGAGGAACCCGTACAAAAAAATAATACCTAAAAATGACCGATTTTCTTCTTGTGAATCTAAAATAATCCAAGAATCTGTACTTAAACATCTTGATCCAAAATATATTTCATTGTGCAACCCCTGTGATGATCAGTTTTTTGTCGCCCGTATTCACAGTTCTAAAACCGAATGGTGAACATCATTTTATACTAAATTAAAGGAACTAAATAAACTCATCAAAGTGGAGCATTTTAAAATGGAGCATTACCGTACTGCACTAAAGCTCCTAGACCAAAATTAATTTATGGCTACATTTGATTTAAAGGATGCTTAGGCTCACTTTTTGATAACAATTAATAATGAAGAACGTAAAAAGCTACGCTTTTATTGGAATTCACAACTTTATGAGTTTAATGTTCTGCCATTTGAGCTTTGCACTGCTCCACTTGTTTTCACAAAGCTACTAAAACCTGAATTACAATCTCTACGTTCGGACGGCTAAATGTCGGTTAATTACCTATACGATTTTTTATGTATTGGCTCTAACAGTGAGTGCGTTGAAATGTTATTGCTACAAGAGATATATTAGAATCATTTGGACTCCTAATAAATAATTTAAAAAAGACCAGTTGACACGAAAATTCGCATTAATAACGCAGTCAGGTCTTTTTCACAAACGAAAATGTGCAGAATAAGACAACTTGTGGAATTTCTAGGACTTTTGACATCAGCATGCCCAGCCGTACAGTACGGATGGGTGTATACTAAGCAAAAAGAACGCGACAAATTCTTAGCTTTAAACTATTCTGATAATTATAATAAGCTTATGGTTTTGCCTAGCTGTCTACAGCCAGATTTTAAATGGTGGAGTGACAATATTGAAACAAGCTATTCATCTATTCAAAGTAATGATTATTTACTAGAAATATTTTGCGATGCATCTCGTACAGATTGGCGAGTACCATGTAACAGCGAAATACCTGGTGGTAATTGGAGTGCAAGAGAGATTAAAAATCATATTAACTTCTTAGAACTAAAAGCTGCCTTTTATGCGATAAAAATATTTGGCTCTCATTTAAGTAATTGCAATTTCCTTCTCAAAATAGATAATACAACATCCATTGCTTACATTAATAAATTGGGAGGAATACAACACACTCGCTTAAACGATCTTACACGACATATGGAAGTGTTTTGAAAAGTGTAGAATTTTCATATTTGCGATATATTCAATCTAGCGATAATGTTGATGCAGATCGCGCTTCACACTAATAGTCCATCGATACCGAGTGGCAACTAGCTGACTACGCGTTTTCTGAAATTTGAGCTAAGTTTAGCACCCCCCTTTTTGATCTCTTCGCAAGCATACAGAATCATAAGTGTGACAGGTATGCTTCGTGGAAGATTGATCCGCAGTCGGAAGAAGTTTATGCATTTACGTTTAAATGGACAAACATAATATAATTTTACGCATTTTCACCATTTTGCCTTATTACAAAAGTTCCTCACAAATTCGTAAATGATAAAACCGAAGGCATTATTGTGTTTTCCTACTGGCCCTCACAGCCGTGGTTTCCGCTATATCGAAAACGACTTGTGTCACAAGAAATATTTTTTGAGCCGAATACTAAGCTAATGCATTCTCCTTTCAGAGAAGCACACTCACTGTATAAGCCTTACCCTCGTGGCAGCTATATTATCCGGCAGTCGTTGATTGAACGTGGCGTACCAGTATCGTCAGTAGATTTACTCATGGCTTCGCTAGCCCAAAATACACTATCTCTGTATAATTCCTCATTAAAATTTTGGTTGGAGTTTGATCAACAAAAAACATTGCAGTTTCTGGATTGACGATATGTCTGGCAATAGAACATTTTTGTCAGATAGGCATAATGATGGGGCTAGCTATAGTACTTTAAATACCACGAGATCCACTTTAACGCTGGTTCGGGGTAATTCAATAATGAAAACTGATTATGTGAATAGATTATTGAAAGGTTCTTTTAGACTAAATCCTCCTACTCCTAAATATGATACAACATGGGATAGCTCCGTGGTTTTTAATTATTTAAGTGATTATTATCCTTATGATAATGTGAGCCTTAATGCTTTATCATATAAAACTGTCGCTTTGATTGCCATTGTGTCAACTCAGAGAATTTCAACTCTTAGCTTAATCAAAAATAATAATATTACTGAAAGTAATGATTCAATTGTATTAAAAAAAAATACTGACTTAATTATATCGTCAAGACCCCGCGCTTACCAACCCCTGATCAGACTGCCTTTTTTTAAAGAGAACCGTAATATATGTCCAGCCATCGCATCGAAAGCATACTTAGATAAAACAAGATCTATTAGAAACACTGAGACAAATAATTTATTCATAAGTTTTCGTAAGCTTCACAGGAAAATTGGGCTTCAAACTTTATCCCACAGGGTAAAGGATACTCTCCAAAGAAGCGCTGTGGACGTGACAATGTTGGTGCACATAGCACAAGGCACGCGGCGTACATCAGTTCAGTCTGCAGGCGGTTCGGAGGGCTGTGGGCTGGACTAATATCTCTAATATTTTTCAAACGTATTATAATAGAGAAACTATTGAATCGATAGGAAATCGCCTCCCAAATTCATTGTTTACTTAATTGTATGAATCTTTATCCTTATTTACTGTTAACACAAAAACTGCAGTTTGCTAGTAAATATTGCAAATCAATTGTTTATAAATTTGTTTAATCATTACCATTTCGAAACAAAAAAGAAAAATCTGTATAAATTTTATATTACACTCTAAACATCTGCATGTAAATTGGTAATCATCTTCGGGAGTGATATGAAGTATAATTTAGAATTAAACGAACTTACATTGTGAAGTTCGATTCTAATTATACGAAGATCACGAACCGAAGATGATTACCACAACCCTCCCGGCCCTAAAGCCCAATATTTTTCTTATTTGGTTAGACTAGCCCTAAAACGTAATGAACATAGGACAGTGAGACCGGAGCCGGAGTGGGGTCGATGAGCGGGTATTTGAATATTTTTTTTTGTCTTTTCTTTATGAAAAGTCTTTAAAGTGTGACAAGGACGGCACCATACTACGTACTGCTGCATGTAAATTGGTAATCATCTTCGGTTCGTGATCTTCGTATAATTAGAATCGAACTTCACAAGGTAAGTTCGTTTAATTCTAAATTACAGCAGCAATCTCTGTATTTGAGAAAAATCTTCGAGCGGTATTCCCGTCATTAGTAGTTCCATGCCCTTGCTTTACAACATCGATTAAAAGCCCTGTTTGATTTTTAAAAGCGTCCTGAATTATTTTTTTTCTATTTTCCATCAAAACTTTGTTTTCACCTTTTGCAACCCATGTTTTAAAATCTAGACTATAGGCTATGTGAAGAATGCATTCCATAAAACGTATCCATATATGTAGCGATGATAAACCATAATTGTACAAGTCGGTATCAATGTTTTTAGTCAATAACAAAGACAAGTTATTCATTTCTGTAGGAACAGCTTTACATTTATGTCACATCGTTGAGCTAAAGTTTCACAGAGGATTGATGTTGCTTTACCATCTATCATGGTAAGCAATAATGAATGTGAGACTTTTATTTCGCCAATTTCTGTTTCCTTCAATTCACTTATCTCCGTTTCAATTTCGGTTTTCTCTCTTAAAATCGTTGCTTTGTTCTCTTTTTCAAACTTGAAAAATATTGGGCGACACCAATACGCTGAATTTGGGGAGTCGTTTTCCCAGATAATTTGTTCCTCGGAAACAATTTTTATTGGTACTAAACTACCCATAAAAATACTTGAATCATCTGTCGAAGCACTGTCCTCTTTGTCATCCGTTGTCATTTTTTGCTTGTAGTTTGCTTGATTCGAAGCACCATCCATTCCCCATTTGCTTATCATTGTCAACTTCTTACAGTTTTTGCTATCAATATTGATTGCTTTGAAATATCCTTTTGGCGGTTACATCTAATAGAAGCTGCAATTTTATTCTTGCAGTTGTATCTGTTAAGGTGATATCATCTTTTGGCGGGTAGCAGTCTTGTTTTGCATTTTGCACCTTGTAGTAGGAAGGGAACATGTCGACATTTTTCTCTTTGATACTTATTCTTAAAGAATTGTATTGCCACTTTGTTAATTTAAGGGACAAAACAAGTCCCAAAGCTTCATCTGGAGTAACTTTAGGCTTTTAATTTTTTTCTAAAAGACTATCTTTTACTTTATGTACATCCTGTGGATTTTTAAGTAGGTGTTCGAGGATTTCAGCTATTCCTTGTTACCATTCTCTCGTAATTTTATAATACATGCATGAGATATTTCCTCTGTAGTCATAGTTGTATGAGTATGTTCCGTACGTCTCTTTTTTTTGCTTAGGTCCTAATTCACAAAATGGTTTTCTTGGACTTACATTCGTTGACGTGGCAGCAGACACTTTTGCTGGAGATTCATGTACACATGATGTAGGTACCAGGAACAGAGTCTTGGTATCTTTCAAATGCACTTGCAATGAAATCAGGCCAAATTATTTCCGACGATAACCATTCGTTATTATTTTTACTAAACATTTCCTCTTTGCTATGAGCATTTTGCCATCTCCTTTGCAGATTATAGCAATATTTTGCACAAAATGGCAGTAGTATATATCCATATTTACTGAAAGTATTAGGCGGGAAAAATTTTATTGCAAAATATGTGAATATGTTGATAATTCACAATTAATAAGACTTTGAAGAAAGAAGTGAGAACGAGTGAGAACGTAGAACGTAAGCTATATATTTAAAAGAATATTTTTAAACGTTTTCACAAGTGGCCGCTTTGTAAAATCATGTTCACAAATTTGCTCAAACAATGTTACAAGAAGTGTTCTTTTAATACCTTGTAATGTCGACATCATTTCTATATTTGGTATTAGTGGGCTAGAGGACGCCATTGAAATTAATGGCAAAACCTCAAACTGTCCTGTCGAGTCATGTCATGGAATAGTAACCAGCACGTACTTCGTAGACTCTAGAACGTTTTCACAAGTGGCCGCTTTGTAAAATCATGTTCACAAAATTGCTCAAACAATGTTAATGAAATGAAATGAAATCATTTATTAAGCAAGTAGGATCACTGATCACTTTTACACGTCATGTTTATTTTTTATTTCATTTTTTTAACTAGATGAAACCGGCATTTCCTAACTGACTACCTCCGAGTAGAAATAGCCGAAACAAACTCAGGGATCATCGACATTTTTCAAGTCCAGACATTAAAAATGAAAATGTTTACAATAATAACAATGCTTAACAGAGCGAGCAGCTCAGTCCCAAGCTTTTTGTCTTCTAAATAATCTGTGATTTTATAATACCCCTTTTTGCAAAGTTTGGCCTTTATCATCATCATCATCATCTCAGCGTTTATCCCGGTTGCATCCGCGGCTTTCGCGTTGGAACCCGGGGTCCGCTTTCCTGCACATTCTCCTCCATTTCGCATGATCTTTAGCATCCTGTAGTAAGAGCTTGTTGGCACGCATGTCATCTCTTACAACGTCAAGCCAGCACCTCTTTGGTCTACCTCGCTTGTTCCGGCCCGGCGGAGGCGCCATGGCAAGACATTTATTACCCACGTAACCTGCCGGTTTACGTAAGATGTGACCGTACCAGCGCAGGCGACTCTCTTGCAATTTGTCTGCTATGTCACGGACACGGAGACTGCCACGAATGCGGGAGTTTCTAATGCGGTCTTTCCGCGTAACTCCACACATCCACCGCAGCATATTCATCTCCGTGACACGCAGCTCCTGCTTGTGTCGCTCAAGCGCCGGCCACGCCTCACTGCCATATAGAAGGACAGGTCTAATGATGGTCCTATAGACCAGCCCCTTAAGCTTAACCGGCATTTTGGGGTCACAAATGACACCTGTCACCTCACGCCATTTTGCCCAAGCTGCGGAAATGCGTGCCTTAACGTCGCAATCAATGTCACCGGACGCGTGGAGCACAGACCCCAAGTATTTAAATTGGTCTGTGCACTCGACCAAGTCTCCGCCTATGCACACAGGCATAGGGTCCGTGGTGTTGCTGGCCATGTACACCGTCTTCGCCACATTGAGTTTAAGACCTCCGTTCTCAAGCGAGTTCTTCCACGCATTTACCCGCCGCACCAACCGTTCCCTGTCCGCGTCTGCCAGCGCGATATCATCAGCATATATGAGCAACCAGGGAGGTTGCTCATGTGAATTCTTGATGCTGTCTGACAAAACATCTAATATCACGCTGAACAGGAACGGACTAAGGACGGATCCCTGGTGTACTCCGACGGTGATGGGGAAGGGTTTAGTGTCGCCAACAGAGGTCCTAACAAAGGAATCGAAATTGAGGTACATGTCTCGAATTATGTCAACATAGGCTTCTGGTACCCCTTTCGACTTCAGTGCCCACCAGATCACCCCCAGAGGGACAGAGTCGAAGGCCTTCTGCATGTCTAAAAAGAGCATATGCAGAGGCGTGTTCCTCGATCTGTATCTCTCCATGGTGATCCTTAGGGCGAAGATAGGGTCCGTGGTTCCGTACCCTGGACGGAACCCATATTGACACGTCGAGACAGCACACTCCTGCCGGATCCGGCAGTCTAAAATCCTCTCAAAGATCTTCATGTGTGGAGTGGAGTGTGGCAACTATCGCGGTATAAAGGTCATCTTTATACCGCGATAGTTGCCACACTCCTGTACCGAGCCCTTGCCTTTGAAGACTGGAGTAATAATACTCAGTCTCCATTGGCTCGGGATTTTACCGGTCAGGAGCACGCGGTTCAAAAAGCAAGTTAACATGCCCACACCGCGAGGACCCATCGCCTTCCAGGCCTCAATGGGGACGCCATCAGCTCCGACAGCTTTCCGATTCGCCATGCGACGAAGAGCCGTGCGGACTTCCTCAGGCGTTATCGGGGGCACTAATCCAAGGTTCGGAGGGAGTTCCGGTGTCTGCACCTCTTGGTGCTGCTTATTCAGCAGCTCGTGGAAGTACGTGCGCCATCCTCCTTCACCGCGCGATCCTCGCAAAGCAGGTTGCCAGTAGGGTCTTTTACACAACGGCACTTGGATATATCCAGTGCCGCTTTCACCGTAGAACGTGCCAACTTATAAATGACCTTCTGCCCCTCAGACGATTCCAACTTCTCGTAGAGCGGTTGCAAGTGGTCTCATCTGGTTCTGGCTACAGCTCTTTTAGTGGCACGTTTGGCAACCTTGTATGCGTCGCGATCTTCAGGAGATCCGGTCGCCTGCCACGTTTTGAAGAGGGCTTTCTTCACCCTTGTCTCCCTCTGGATTGTGTCGTTCGACCACCAGGTCTCCTTGTCACTTTTGCGACCGCCCTTAGACACGCCGAGCACCACCCGCGCCGCCCTAGTAATAGCTGCCTGGATTCTGTCCCAGTGATCTTGGGCAGATTCTCCCTCGGTACCAGCGCACTTGTCGCCAATAACCGAAGCGAACTCCTGGTACTTATTTTCATCAAGCAGCCACCACCGGATCTGGCGGCGGCAGCGCTCGACACGTCTACGTTGGGCCTTAACGCAGAGATCCATGACAAGGAGACGGTGTTGTGCAGTAAGACTCTCACCGGGTATGACCTTGCAGTTGGCTACTTTGCCGATGTGGTGTCTCCTAGTTAGTAGGAAGTCGATCTGGGTAGCGCTTCGTCCGCTCCGGAAGGTAACAAGGTGCTTCGGTTTCTTTTTGAAATAGGTGTTCACAATTGCCAGTCAACTAGATGAAGCCGGCATTTCCTGACTACCTCTGAGAAGAAATAGCCGAAACAAACTCAGGGATCGTCGTCTTTTTTCAAATCCAGACATTAAAAATTAAAATGTTTACAATAATTTAGCTTATAATTACGCATATTGCTTAATAACAATGCTCAACAGAGCGAGCAGCTCAGTCCCAAGCTTTTTTGTCTTCTAAATAATCTGTGATTTTATAATACCCCTTTTTGCAAAGTTTGACCTTTATATGGTTCTTAAATCGTTTAATGGGTAAGTTTCGAACGTCCATGGGAAGCTTGTTGTAAAAGTGTATACATTGACCCATGAACGAGTTGCCTACTCTGTGGAGAAGAGTGTGATGTACAGCAAGATTGTGTTTGTTCCTGGTATTTACATTATGAATATCGCTTATTTTCTTAAAATTAGAGATATTTTTATGAACATACATAAGATTTTCAAATATATATTGTGAAGCTACAGTCAGAATGTTTACCTCTTTGAACTTTTCTCTAAGAGAATCTCTAGGGCCAAGGATATAAATGGCTCGAACAGCCCTCTTCTGTAAAACAAAGATGGTATTGATGTCCGCAAGTTCCCCAGAGAAGAATCCCATAAGTCATAAGACTATGAAAATAACTAAAATAAACAATTCTGGCTGTATCCACATCAGTTATCTGCCTAATTTTCTTAACAGCAAAGGCGGCAGAACTGACAGCTTCTCAATGTGAGGACTCCATTGTAACTTGGCGTCAATAGTTAATCCAAGAAAAACTGTCGACTCGACAGGGATGAACTCTACCCCATTCAGTTGAACATTGGTACTTAGCTGCCTGACATTTGGCGTAGAAAATTTAATGACTTCAGTTTTTTTTTTTTTTTTCATTTAAAAGAAGGTTATTTAGATTAAACCAATGGACAACTTTAGAGAGTGCATTGTTAACTTCGTCAAAATTTGTTAGCTGACGCTTGACTTTAAAAATAAGGGAAGTGTCATCCGCGAACAATACTATGTTGTGATTATCCCTCACGTGATGAGGTAAGTCATTAATATAAATTAAAAACAAGAATGGACCTAGAATTGAGCCCTGCGGACCGCCCATGGTGACCACAGATCCTGCAGATCTCTTGCCATTAACATCAACCCTCTGAATTCGATTATTCAGATAAGAAGTCAGAAGGTCGAGAGCTCTGTCCCTTAAACCATAATGGTACAATTTCCTAATAAGAGTATCATGATGTACGCAATCAAAGGCCTTGGACAAATCACAAAAAATACCAAGAGCATCTTGCGATTCCTCCCAGACCCCAAATATGTTCTTTAGCAACGCCACGCCCGCATCCGTAGTTGAACGACCCTTTGTAAAATCAAATTGTTTCACGTGCAATAAATTGTGTAAGTTAAAGTGCCTCAACAACTGTTTCAAAATTAATTTTTCAAAAATTTTGCTCAAAGTTGGTAATATCGATATTGGCCGAAAATTCGTGGGATCAGTTGTACTACCAGATTTGAACAGTGGAATTACTTTGCTTAGTTTCATCAAATCAGGAAATACACCAGATGTGACACAAGAATTAAAAACAATTGCTAAGAAAGGTGCGATAACATCTGTTATTGAAGCTACAGTGTATACTGACAAACCCCAATGATCGACAGTTTTTTTTACATCAAGATCCTTAAAAGATTCTATAATGTCTTTAGCAGTCGCAAATGTAAATTCAAAGCGATTGTCACAATCTGGAACACATTCTTTTAGTATAGCATAAGCAGAAGTGGAGGAAGAAGACAAAGTTTTTGTTGTCATTATTGGAATATTAGTAAAAAAATTCTCAAACTCAGTTGCTACCTCCAAGTCCGCCTTTATATCTTAAAGTTTATAAGTATTAAGTTATGTTACAAGACGTGTTCTTTTAATACCTTGTAATGTCGACATCATTCCTATATTTGGTATTAGTGGGCTAAAGGACGCCATTGAACTTAATAGCAAAACCTCAAACTGTCCTGTCGAGTCATGTCATGGAATAGTAACCAGCACGTACTACCTAAATAATTATAAGTCAGTTTAATTTTTAAGCAGTTTTAATATGATTTTCATGATGAGCGCTTTAAAGGTATTAATAAAATACTTTCCTTATTTGATTTTATTGAGTGATTTTCAACACTATTTCAAAGGTTAATGGTAATGAAAAATGTAATGTAGCATTTATTTTTATGGTATCTCTGGATTTTCTGCTCATGCTTATCAAATGTAATTTATCAATTTCTACTATAGTAGCAAGGGATTTCTGCACTCACGTGGAATATGTTCCTTCCCCCGCAGATTCCCTGTGGCGCCTTGCCCTGTGACGTTATAGAGTTCAGATATTGATAATTTATTAGAACCAGGCAGGACTAACGAAAATGGGTAGCTTAAGTTCTGGCTGATCTTACTGGAAAGAAAGTCGTAATATTGTCGACCAGTAGTTTTAATAGTTAATTTGGGGTATTTATTGTATAATCTTACTGTGATGTATTTAAAGAACTTTACTTGTAAAACGTGTAATCTAGTTTATCAAACTAATAATAATATTACCGGGTCACCATCAATGGAATCTGTTTGTGTATTGTGATAATTTGGTGGTTTGATAAATTCCTTCGATAAATGGAACTGCATCACGAGGCGCGTCTTACTGAGAAATTCTTAATTCAAGCATATTACAGAAGATGGATAGAAGGATCGAATGGGACTCACCAGAATATCCAGGTTTTCTCGCTCAGCCTGTTGCGTAGGGGCCCCCATGTTGAACACAAATCACCTTGGTTTAAACTCGCTAATTGCTGATTTATCTGATTTTGATCTGATGCTTGATCGATGATTTAATGATGAATGTCAAAGAGATTGCTTGCTGTCTATGGACAATGTATCCGGTCTTGAACCAGAGACAAGTTGCTGGTTGTGTTTTTATTAAGTCCCAAATGGCACGGGATCTAGCCCTTTAAGCCAGATGTACATGGAAGTAGGGAGTACATAGGAGGGAATCAGGAAATTAGAATATGCTTGACTTTATAATGATTTCATGCTTTATCAGAATCTGATTTGACAAGTTTCAAGTCAATCACCTTGCAGTAAACACAAGAAGCTATCAAATCAAGCTATCTTCTCTAAAAAAAATGTAATTTATTAAATCTAATTCTAAAAAGTATAATTTATTATGTACGGATAACAGCAAATGTAGCTATTATATATCTGTCAGATTTCGTTATCAGATTTTCAACTTTATCTCTAAAGTATTAAAGATCAAGGTTGATTAGGAATATTTGACAGTTTCGGGTAGTTTGACCTGCTCTCGTCCGTACCTAACTACCTACCGCATTTTCGAATCATCATCATCATCATCATCAACCTTTTCATCGTCCCACTGCTGGGCACAGGTCTCCTCTCATACAGAGAAGGATTGAGCCTAATCACCACGCTTGCTCAATGCGGGTTGGCGATTTCAGACTTAAAGTCCAGGTTTCCTCAAGATGTTTTCCTTCACCTTCAGTCATTGGTGTCCAAGATATACTTAGAAAGTACATATAACTTTAGAAAAGTTACATTGGTACTTGCCTGACCTGCATTTTCGCATTTTCGAATGATTTATTACAAATAAAGCATTTTTTTACTATGTGTACCTATTTATTCAAGTAGGCTTATACATACTCACTCAAATTTTCCCATCTCCAATGTCAGTCGCCTTTCCACTTTCGTTTGCTTTTAGCCAAAACAGATTCAAGTAATATTACAAAAAATTCACAAGTGGAAACTGATATGTAGGCAACAGCTCAACGTTGCTTGTACCTATATAATTTAACATTACGTGTTTTGCGTCATTGTTTAGGTAATTAAGTACTTGATAAATACTTGTTGCGTTGGAATACATGGTCACCCTATTTGAGTCGCCATCCGCCATTGTGCAATTTTATGTAGATTGAGATTGATTAGACCAATGTTTTGAAGTTATATGTAAAATTTTCAATTTATTATTAATTGTGGCCGCCACAAAAAAAAGCAATAAAAAACGAATTGGTTGGGGAAAATGATTTTTTCCTGCGTATATCTCAATGGTCTTATATTGATTAGGCGTTCTAAGACTTTGGAAATGGAAGGCAACACAATAAGACGATATGTACACCCTTTGCTTCTAATTTTGTGAATTGGGTACATGACGGTCTTCTTAAAGAACAAATGTGTAACGGTACCTATAACGTTACATACGAACAACGCGTCATACTGACGTCACGCAGACATGTCTATATCTCAATCATTCATACATTGTATCGGGAGAGGTGATACAATGTCGTCAGTAAGCGGGAACCGCATTTGTAGTTTATTTCGTTTACGGTCAACTGCTTTTAATATATTCACGTTCTTTAAAGTTTCAATAACTTTATCACCATCATCATCATCATCATTCTCCTGCCCTTATCCCAATTTATTTGGGGTCGGCGCAACATGTCTTTTTCTTCCATACATCCTTATCAGAAGCCATCTCGGCAGTCACCCCCTTCTTTGCCATATCATCCTTCACACATTCCATCCATCGTTTCTTTGGTCTTCCCCTAGTGCTATAAAAGTTCATCATCAACATTCATAATTAAAACTCTCCTCACGACATTCTCCTCATTTCTCCGTAACACATGCCCGTACCATGACAACCGATTTCCACACAACTTTTCAGCTATCGGTGCCACTTTCAGACTTCCTCTTATGTACTCATTTCTTATTCTATCCATTCGTGTAACACCACACATCCCTCTTAGCATTCTCATCTCGGCTGCATGCAATTGCCTTTCATTCACCCCTTTCGTAGCCCAACATTCTGATCCATACAAGACAGCAGGTCGGATCATGGTTTTATATATTTTCCCCTTAAGTTTAAGGGAAATGCGGGAGTCGCAGATTGTTCCCGTTCAATAACTTTATCAGCATCAGGCGAATATAAAATTTAAGGAGAAAATTGAAATTTAAATTCAATCTGCTTAAAATTTGAATTTCTGGAACATTTTTGAGCTCAAAATAAAGCCTCTGAGTGCATTTAGAATATCGTCCCTATCATGTACATTGTCCTTATCTCATTAGTATGCGAAAAGTACTCATACAAAGTATTTACAATGTCGCAGAGTAAAAGTAACAAAAGGCGACTATTGGAAAACAACAAACAAAAAAAAAAAATACTATTAGTAAGTCGACCAGAATTTCATTTTTTTTTTTTATAATGCAAAATACGAACGCGTCTCTGTTCTAAAGCGCGGTGTCCAAGTGATACGCTACAAAGCTCCGCGGCAAGCGAGCGAAATAACGCTGCTGTTGGTAGCGCCGGCAAGTGTGAGACTCGGGGCGCGCGAGGGGTATCGGGAAGTCCATGGATTTGGATAGGTGTTAAGGCCCCGTTTTTGTTTATAAAGTATACAAGTTATTTCCCGACATCTTTTAAGTCCTGGGTGTTCTTTTTTTCCAATCAATGTGATATGTGATGGGACGGTATCTCCACGTCGTTTATTAAGAGAGCAGTGGATTCCATTATTGCACCACTAGCGCGTATACAATATGTAAAGAAAACCCTGTCCGACCCATAAGGATAATAAAGGTTAGGTAAACACTTGACCAAATATAATATAAAATTTTACATAATCATCACAGTAACAATAATAATGAATTTTGAAATAATCTTTTTTCCCCGGGAATTAATTCCAATTTCCCCAAAATTTGGTAATTTTTAAAAAACTGACAACACCATTTGTGACGGAGCGAATAGCGATGCGACCATGTGCCGCATGGCCCCGCCCCCCTTCACCCGCGCATGTATGCGCTATCGCTATCGGGTTGCCTACCGCACATGCATTAAGTTACCTCGCTTTTTCGAAATAATATTTTTTTTTTTGGGGATTTTTTTTTAAGTTTAGCCCGGCTTTGTAGGCATTATTAGAATCAGTTAACGATACCTAACAATACCTTCACGGATCGGACAGGGTTTTCTTTACATATTGTATATAATGCTTGCTTCTTAAAAGGAGATTTTTAAAAAACTCCTTTTGAGATAATACTTTACTATAAGTCAATAATAGATCGGAAATACATTAAAACCGAGAAAATCCCGACGACAACCGAAGACATCCGAATGTACCACGCTCATGAAATGCATGTCGTATATGAAAAAACGCTGTTTTCTGGCACATTGTGAATAATTCAGATGAGAAACGACGATGTAACCCGCGCCAGCCGAGTGCCACGTGGAGCCGGCCCACGTGTTCTATGAAAAATGAAATAGACACTAATACACGCGCTCGCAGTAAAAGGGTTACGTGATGCATAGTGGGAGAGCAACTAGTGTTCAGTTTCCGTGTTATTTGTTGCGACTCCAGTCCACACTCTATCTATACATCTACTTTTTGTATATCCACGTTTGTGTAAGACACTTTAGGATTGCAGGCTTTTACTTGTAGCTGGCCTTCATGAAATAGTACCTACTTTACATTTACTGAATTAAAAAGAATAGCGGCACTCTTAATAAGAGAGTCCACTCATAATATAATATTTATTTTATTTAAGTAGGCATACACACATAACGTTGCAGTGTTAAACTAATTTACATCCGTCCAGTTAAAAACCAGCGTCAAGCACTAATTGTCTGGCATTTTTGGTGAACTGGTCCTTTTTGGCGAGCCTGCTATTTTATCTCATCTAGCTTTTATTGTCTATATGTAATGTACATAATATGTCTTTTAGTCTGTGCTTAATAAATATATTTTCTATCTTACAGTAACCATTTATAGTAACCGTCAACACTTTCTCCAAAGTCATCTCGTTCGATACTGTTTACGAGCGTATGGATGCAGCGTGGCGCCATAATAATGCACAATCACGGCCATATTGCCGTGATTGTTGACCGAAATTTTGTGGACTATTGCCGTGATATTAGTGCAGTGGCTGGGCGGCGCTCACAGCCCTGTTCACGGGGCCTCTCGAAGCCATTATAACTTTCGGGGGAAGGGAGCGGAACTCATCAAAACCGTTGAGGGTTTGAAGGACTGTGTCATGATCACAATGATAATACACGTTTTAACAGAGTCTTTGATAGATCTACATAGAGTTTTTTTAGCATGCTTTTGGACGAATTACTAACAAACTTATTAGGTAATTAAAACATGGTGTACTTTCACTATTTCATATTATTAATTTTATCGACATTTTCACTATATTGAAATTGATCTTTATCTAAGAAAAACGGCGATAGAACTCCTTCCTCCGCGGATGGAGCTATATCATTCTACCTCACATTATACAATTACTAGCTTTCCGCCCGCGGCTATGCCCGCGTGGAATTCGGTTATATCACACTTTTTAGATTTCCCTAGGGAATATCATTTTTTTTTTATTTTGCAATAAAAGGTACCCTATGTCCTTTCTAAGGGTCTACAGATTGTCTGTACCAAATTTCATCAAAATCGGTTGAGAGGTTTAAGCGGGAAAGCGTAACAGACAGAGTTACTTTCGCATTTATAATATTACTAGCTTTCCGCCCGCGGCTTCGCCCGCGTGAAGTTCGGTTATATCGCGCTTTTTAGATTTCCCTCGGGAACATCAAATTTTTCCAGGATAAAAGGTAGCCTATGTTCTTTCTCAGGGTCTAAAGATTGTCTGTGCCAAATTTCATCAAAATCGGTTGAGAGGTTTAAGCGGGAAAGCGTAACAGACAGACAGACAGACAGACAGACAGACAGACAGACAGACCGACAGACAGACCGACAGACAGACAGACAGAGTTACTTTCGCATTTATAATATTAGTATGGACTAGCTTTCCGCCCGCGGCTTCGCCCGCGTGGAGTTCGGTTATATCGCGCTTTATAATTTCCCTCGGGAACATCAACTTTTTCCGGGATAAAGGTAGCCTATGTTCTTTCTCAGGGTCTAAAGATTGTCTGTGCCAAATTTCATCAAAATCGGTTGAGAGGTTTAAGCGGGAAAGCGTAACAGACAGACAGACAGACAGAGTTACTTTCGCATTTATAATATTAGTATGGATTATGGATATGAAGAGAGTGAAAGTCACTTCAATATTATATGATAGGACTAAGTTACTACATTTTTTCTTTCCATTTGTATTATTCTTTTTTTAATTTATTTATTTAATAACATTGATCTTGGGCAACAAAAAACACTCTGTATTTAATAGACGGTATAAAAGTACTATGATTTTTGTTATGAAAACTATTCCTGAGCACCATATTCCATGATTGAATAGATGTTTTTGAAGGTCTCCGATGATGTGAACTGACCAAATCAAGTCAGCAGTGGGGGGACCTGTTAATGAATGCTCCAGTCTGTCATCCAACAGGGATGGATAGAGATCGTGCGGCGTGCGACATCAAAGTCTCGAATTCAGTGATAGTGACCACGAGCGGTCTGTCACGTCACGAGCCAAATGAAGAAGAAGAAGACGTTTTTATTTTTTATCAATATTTGATTGAATTTGATACAATTTACCGGCACGCTCTAGTCAACTTTTTTTATTAACCCACTAATATCAAGTTTTACTTATATGTTTAATCTGCCAAATTAAAAACAAATTTTCGGCGCCAATTAGTCGTCTTTGGATAACTACATTATTAAAATTAAATCTAAATAAAAATAAGGATAAGACTAAGGGTATGTTTCTGATTCTGGCTGTGGCTTCCACACAGCCATAATTTTTTTTTCTGGATGGGTAATCATCAAATGACCTCTCCCGCTCTGGACGGAGCGGGCATGTCAGACTTTTGCCTGTGCGCCAAGACCACGTTTCCTTTTTTAACCAATTCGCAACCCTGACACAAGAGGCATCGGTCTTCGTGAACACCGTCACGATGTGCTGACATCTCTTTGAGGCGCACGTGAAACAACGCGCCGTGGACCCGTGCCTGCTGCTTATCGAGCGGCGAGCTGGACTAGCCATGCGCAAGGCCGCGCTTACGGTATCCGGAAGTTACATGTTGTCTCCCGATCAGGGCATCTCCTACGGCGGCTACAGGCGCGAGTGATGCTAGCATCACTGCTTGGCTGAAGGAGGTGACGGCCTGCTATGCACTCTCGCTCCGTACCATGGGCTGGACCAGGGTCGGACGCGACAGATCGCCGCCAATCACCGCCACGAGGACACGGCAGTGTCCCACCCAAGCCGGGCTGACCTCCACTGTATGCTCCACCGTGTCCTCAGGGCGATCCCCACAGTAGCGTTTCCTCTCGCCTTATCCGGATCAGTAACCTCCCGCGTGTCCGGTGAGGACCTGCGTCAGGCCTACGGTGACGGGTCGTGGCGCGTGGTGTACTTGAACATCTCAGGGGTAATGGTCAGTGATTCTTTTAGGTGGTTTTGCCTCTTAAAACGATTGCTCGTTCCCCTCTAGGTAATTCGTTTATTAATGTCACCCCTACACATTAATGAATGAATCCATCGTCTAATACTCTAACCGTAATCATTTTTCACAACTGTCTCATGTAGTTTCTTTTTTAGCAAGTCATGAACGTTATTATAACATAATTCATTGTTTTATTTTTATTTTTTGTATTTTTTAATTCTATTTTTTATATATATATTGATATGAAGAAAATAACAATAAATGTACATATTTATTACCCCAGCCCAGTACGGAATACTATAGCCCTGTTATCCGTGACAGTGAAAATAGCATCCTTTTATTGAAGGTCGCAGAGATCATTGATATAGGCCAAGAATACAATTGGCCCAAAAACTCTTCTTTGGGAAAGCCAAAGTAGATAACAGAATGTTCGCTCGTTGCTTTGCCTTTATATATTATATTCTTTGCTGTCGGTATTCTATGAGAATCACGGTGTCGAATACCTTGGTCATATCAATCACCACACCAAAATGGATTGGTTGCTAGGATCTACCCTTTCATTGACGTGGTGAACAAGTATTACGACTGCATCCTTGAGACAGTCGTACATACGTTATATATGTGTGTGTACACCTATTTTCCCTTCGATGTACGCGGTATAAAAGAGGAAGCGAAACGCTTCGTCCGGGTCGTAGCGGTGTTAACAACGTAAGGGTGGAAAGTCGCCGTACGACGGGTCGTCCGATGGTGGAACAGAGATGGGGGAATTAAATCATGCAATAGCGTTGCACACTCACCAGAATGCATACTATAGAAGACCGAAAGGCTGGCTACTCTACGCCTGTGCTCCTGGCGTTGGAGACCGTTTCGAGTTAAATCTGGGTCACCAATCAGCCTCTTCGGACGCCTCTCCACTGAATCCAAAGTAGCCAGGTGACATTATGCAGCACCAACCCAAATGTGTGCAGTACTCCACACACGAGCGGACCTGTGCTTTGTACAACATTAGAAGCTGCCTTGGTGTGAAGTACCGCCGGACCTTTGCGATGACGCCAAGTTTTCTGGCAGCCACCTGGGCCTTGGACTCAATGAACTGTCCAAAGTTTAGGTTCCAGGAAATATCAACTCCCAAAAGCTGAAGGTGGTAGGTGCACCCCAAGGATACATTCTGAAAACTGCTCCTTTTGGCGGTGAAAAGACACGCCTGTGCTTTGGCGGTATTGAATGCTACAAGATTGGCTTTGCCCCATTCGGAGACTGCCTGTAGTGCAGCACTCGTACGCTCTACCAAAGCCTCTCTTTCGGATCGGATTAATTCCTTACTAGCCCGAGCTTCCGGCAGGTATCTTTCCACAACTGTGCTATTATCTGCATACCCAAATTCCGGTGTTAGTCAGGGGTCTGTTCTCTCTGCAACTCTGTTCCTGCTGCATATTAACGATCTGCTGATGCTCGGTATCTATGGGTATTAACACCGGCATCGGTCGACATGGGCTCCGATGAGCACTACAAGAGGTATTTTAGATTGTTTTCAAATCGATTTGTTGATCAAATCACTTCCAGGAGCTGAGCTATTTTAGTTTTAAACAAATAATTTTAAAAGTTCTTCTTGTCTAGTCGGAGTAAAGAAGAAAGAGATCTCAGTAATGCTATCCAGTCTTGTTTTAGCTCAGACTGAACGAAATCACCTAGTTTTTAATAACTGTATCTACTAAAAATATTGGCAGGTATTATCGCTTCCACAGAATCTTCTATAGTACAGGATCCTACTTCTCGATTCTGCGAATATTTCTTCGTTTGGTAAAACTATTTTTCCACGAATGTTATAAAAATATATGCAATGGATAAGCGATTGGTTCCCTAAAAAAACTAACTGTGCCCCTCGATTTCACTCGCACAAGTTTTGATCCAGTCGGAATATCGGGGTTAAAATTATCCTATCATGGTTATAAACACTGTGTACAAAATTTCATTACATGTTCAGTAATTTTTGGGTGAAAAAGTAACAAACATACATGCACATACAAACACCGTCACAAACTTTTGTGCTTTTATATTATTATTAATTATTACAACTAATTACATTGGATTGGACCCCAAAGAAAAAGGGATCACTTAGTAAATGTTTAATAATATCTTCCAAAGTATCTGACCTAGCTTAATGAAATAAAAACTAAATTAAAGATTATTTTAATAACTATGAAAATAAAATAAAAGATATTTTTAAGACTTTTATTTTTAATAAATTTAAAAGTGATATAAATGTGTATTTTTCCAGTAATTCCTAAATGTAATTTAGTTACAAATGAGTTATTAACGCGAATTTTATTACTTCGTGTTGCGTTCGAGCTCTATTACGTTTTTGAGACGATATTGCGGAATATTCGGCGATTCTTTTATTAGAGCCTGTTTCATTCCGCATTGCCTGATTGGTGGCGGATGACGCTCCCGTACACATCGTCCTAGCTCGTCCCATTCATGTTCAATGAGGTTGCGGTCGAGGCTGCATGCTGGCCGCTCCATATTCGAGATACCTATTCCTGAAAACAGTCATTTCATGTCTGAGCTCTGTGCGGACGAGCATTGTCTTCCATAAATGGCATGCGCCGTATATTATTTTTTCTACTATGTAATCTTGGTTATAGTACACTCTCGTTCTTCGGTACACTCTTTTTCTCCTATCGTGCCTGTATAAGCAGAATTTAGACCTGTCTAAAAACATAATTGGATACTACAAAAGGTCTCCTATATCCCTTCAACCTCATTGCCTGGCGGAGTATCCAATCAGCATTAAAGAATAGAGAAGAAGAACGAACAGATAGCAAGTTTTTCCAGTCAGTCAGTATAACGTGGTTCTCTCTGTAACGTAAATCATAATATTATGTAAAACTAACGACACTACCGCAACTTAACTATAATTCTTTCGTTTAAATTTTTTTAAAGAGAATCACTAGTTCACAAAAAATATTCCACTATTAGCTGTTGTTGGTTGGTGAACATAGTTACGAGCGTTTGTGTTATTGGTATTACAGTTATAGCGATTTCACTTGTTTTTTTAATCAATATGCAGGATAATATTAGTATCGAAGGTAAGGCAAATATTATGGCCCTATATACGAATGGTCTCAATATATCTCAAATATCAAATGAAACCGGCTTTTATGTATGTTGTTTTTATTATTATTTGGATAAGGTGCAAACCAATCGCTTGTTGCAAGCGTGTAATAAAATTGTTATTGTATTAGAGAAATACTGTAGGTCCTTGAGTCAAGAGCTTGAAGGACGAAGGTAGCTTAAAGTGTCGTGAGAGAAATGGAAGTCCTGCCCTTATTAGCCAGCCTCAACGTCGTTATATGGAAGCTGAATATGAGGCGAACGATTTCATATCAACAAGGCGTTTTGCCAATGAGTTGGGCACATCATTACGCCGCACACTACATGCCGAAGGTCTGCATCACCGACCGCCAGCAAAAATAAAACCGTTTTTACGAAACGGCACAAAGAGCTACGTTTTGCACGGGAATATTTAGACTTTGATTGAAAAAAACCTTAAAATTGTGCTGAAAAAGGAAAGTGCATTTTTGGTTTAAAAATAACATGCGTTGGTTTGAAAGCAATATTTTCTCAAATACGGAATCAGGCTGAATAAGTGTTAATATATGGGGGTGGATTAGTGCTCAGGGGCCAAGTGAATTAAGTTTCCTAGGTACCTACGAGCCAACAGTGTCAGCTACGTATAAGTGTTGAATCCTTACTAATATTATAAATCGGAAAGTGAGTGAGTAAACGTAAAGTTAAAAGTCCGGATTAAATAATAGGGCACTCCTTATCCCGGAAAAATTTGATATTCCCGAGAGAAATTTAAAAAGCGCGATATAACCGATATCCACGCGGGCGAAGCCGCGAGCAGAAAGCTAGTGATATTATAATGTTGCCTATGGTGCTCAATGTCTACCCTGCAGAAGACTTACACGAGTTTTGTTTATGCAAGACAATTGAGGACAATTTTATAGGAAATAGGAATTCATTGTGCTCAAAATGTTCACAATGGTTTAAAAATAATTTGGAAATAAAAGTTACTCAGTGGCTAGCAAGATCGGCTGACTTAAACCCCATAGAAAATATTTAGAGTTTAATGATGCAAAGATGGGAAGCTCGGGATGAGAGTCCCACTCTATGCAATATACACAGATATCTGTGCAAACATTGTAGCGGCTATGCGTAGACGTCTTAATAGCTGCATAGAAAATAACTTGTGTCATATAAAACTTTTTTACAAAAAAAACAACCGACTTCTAAAAACCACTACAAAGTGAAAAATAACTAATTTCGGAAGTCGGTGTCTTTGGTTTTTGTATAGGTATTAGTTTTTGACACCGACTTCCGAAATTAGTTATTTTTCACTTTGTAGTGGTTTTTAGAAGTCGGTTGTTTTTTTGTGAAAAAGTTTTTATTTTACACTTTTTAAATGTGAAAAGTAGGTACTATGTATTCAGTTATATCCGGTCAGACTGGAAGCTGACGCAAATATAGTTGGGAAATGACGTAATTTTGTTTACTTTAATTTTTACCCGTAATTTTGAAGAATTCTCTCGACTGCCTATGATCTTAATCATCAGATTTAGGTACTGCAGAAAATTATTTTAACTCAATGGGTGCAAAGTTCTCATCAATATAAATGAATTAAAACCAAACACAAAGTAGCTACTGCAAACCGTTGAGGAGTTCCCGGAACTGGCCTTTGTCTTCATCATCAGAGCTCTTATGACAGTCACAACCCATCTAGGTGTAAAGTTCTTATCAATACAAATTAATCAAGCCCAAACACAAGATAGCTGCTGTGAATTGTTGAGGAGTTCCTTCGACTGTCTTCCGGCTCCATCATCAGATCTACTCCAGACCTTTATCAAATTGTAGTGCTTTAAATACTTAATGAAAATACTAAGAAATGCACTAATCGCCCCTACGATTTTTGAAAGTTCCCCTTGATTTCTCTAGTCTTCCATCATCAGACCCTGATGTCATTATCATGGGACCACCTTGGGAATGTCTTCTTTCTAACAAAAAAAGAATTATCAAAATCGGTTCATAAACGACGAAGTTAAGCGCGAACAAACATAAAAAAAAAAAAAAAAAGCGTATATACGGTCGAATTGAGTAACCTCCTCCTTTTGAAGTCGGTTAAAAATATGAAATGATGAGTGGTGTGGTAATTTTGTGTCAGGGGACATGCTGGACATAACTATAATAGATAAGTTCATGATTGTTAAAATACTAAGGTTGACACTCCGAGACAGCACCCTCCTGCCGGATTCGGGAGTCTATAATCCTCTCAAAGATCTTAATGGTGTGGGACATGACCTTGATACCGCGATAGTTGCCACACTCCTAAACCGAGCCCTTGCCTTTAAAGACTGGAGTAATAATGCTCAGCCTCCATTGGCTCGGGATTTTGCCGGTCAGGAGCACGCGGTTGAGAAAGTTAGTTAACATGCCCACACCGCGAGGACCCATCGCCTTCCAGGCCTCAATGGGGACTCCGTCAGCACCGACAGCTTTCCGATACCCCATATGACGAAGAGCCCTTTGGACTTCCTCAGGCGTTATCAGAGGCACTAGTCCAAGGTTCCGAGGATATTATGCGTAAATTCGTTCATTGATGCTATCACCTCCAGTCGACAACAGAGGTCGCTAACACAGCAGCTACCTTGTGTTGGGCTTCATTCATTTGTATTGATAAGAACTTTACACCTAGATGGGTTGTGACTATCATAAGAGCTCTGATGATGAAGACAAAGGCCAGTTCTGGGAACTCCTCAACGGTTTACAGTAGCTACTTTGTGTTTGGACTTAATTCATTTATATTGATGAAAACCTTGCCCCATTGGATTAAAATATGGTCTGCCGTAAATGTAATGATGAAGACCATAGGCAGTCGAAAGAATTCTTCAAAAATACGTGTAAAAATTAAAGTAAACAAAATTACGTCGATTCCCAACTATATTTGCGTCAGCTTCCAGTCTGACCGGATGCAACTGAATACATAGTTTGTTTTTGTTTTTGGTTTAACTAAAAAGAAAGGTTATTTTTAATGAAAAGTAGGTATTATGAAAATTATATCTGGTTAGCAGGCCGTGTAGTGTATATACACAAATAAATTGTTTTGTTTCTCGTGTAGGTGTATTATTTTAAAATGCGGTATTGACAATGTTCAAGAATATTACAGGCGCGTGTTTTATGAGATTATTGATAATGTCTTGAAAGGGTGTCATAGCCGTTATAAAAACTTAAAAGACCTTAAGATTTTCAACCTACTTGCTTTTGAATTTGAATACTGTACTTTATATTGTAATAATTTTCCTGAAGTTTACAAATTAGCAAAATTGAATAGTTATGATTCCAATGAGTCATCACGCATATTTATGAAACACACAGAGCCAAAGCAGACTCACAGATTTGTCTTTATTTCCATTGAAAAAGAACTTTTAGCGATTTTAAAACGATCTTATACCTAGGGTCGGCAAACTAAAGCACTTAAGTCAAAATTTCGAACTTTTCAGGAGATAAAAAAAACTATTTAAAAATTAAGAAAGCGCTAATCTTTAAACAATATATTTTAATTATGTAAGTAAATAATAATAACTCTCAGTTAAGATTTAGTATTTAAATGAAAACATTGTAGTTTAATATTTAGATGACTTATGTTTTAAGGAACACTGTAATAATATAAGTTATGTCAAAAAGTCCAGTCATTTATAAAATTTATGATACAAGACATATTTTTAAAAAGCAGTGAAATTAACTAAATATATAATATCTCAATGAATAATTTAATCTTATTTAAAATTCTTGTTCTCCTTCTGATTCTAAGATGTCAAGATCAGTATTACGAAGACTTTCTAATTTAGGAAGATTTAAATAAAACTCATTGAAAACATCGGGTTTTAATGGTAATAGCGAAATGAAATCATTTTCTTCCGAATTCTTTTTCATACCGTGGCCATCTTTTTTCCAGCCTCTTAAACTGCTGGCCCTCATTATCTTTATTTCTCAAAACCAAAGCAGTTCTCAAAAGGGATGAAAAATCAACGAAGTATTTAGTTTTCTTTATATTACTGTAAAGTTCTTGATACTGGAACGTATCAATTGCATGCTATCAAGCAGGTGAAAATGTTGTAAATCAGTTTTCTTTTCTATAATGACATGATCTGTATCTACTTCTAAATCGCTATGACCAGGAACCATAAACTTATGATTAATCGTTTCAATTATTCGAGACTTCTGCAAAACCCAAGTGAACATAGAACTGACATGAGACAGGAACACTCATGTTAGTTCTATGTTCACTTGGGGTTCTGCCCTCCGTATGTATACGTATAAAAAATGATATGTTTCGTGTTTCGAGGTACACCAGCTACAAGGTGTTTGTAGATACATGAGGCTATTTGATTAGCTCCACGAGCCGCAATTGTCTTGTACCAGACATAGCACACAGATTTGCCAGTTTTGTTGTTATGGACAGTCAAATTATACATCCATATCTGATGCTTATAGAAGGCAACAGAAGATGTGAGTGGTAGTGTAGGCAAACACTGTTGCAAGTCAAATGTGTAAACCTGTAAAGAGTCATCATTTTTACACATTTCTGTATCAGTGCGTTTCATGGAATATGCTTCGTCAGCTTGGGCTTTATGATTTTCTTGTTGAGATATGTGATTGATTTTATCCTGGTCATCTTGACACAACTCTATCTGCATCTGAAACCTGTCACTTGTATAACAAGTGCCATCACGAGGCTTTAGAAAGTCCTAATTTGTTAAATTCTTGGCTATAGATTGATGGTGGATTACTACGATCTTGACAAAATAGCTCATACATTTTCTGTATTGTTAAGTTAGATGGCAAATACTCCTTTGATGGACACCTTGTATATTGGCTATCGTACGATGGAAATAACAAGACATGATACTTCATTTCCAGTCGTTTTTCGTCTGATATCTTATGCGTTGCAATAGTTATTCCACGTTTGTCTTCGGTTTCAGTACCACCTATAGAAGATCTCTTTTTTAAAAGCAACTGTTTTTTTTTTTAAATATTGGTTTCGTCTAAAGTTTTTATTAAACACCCTCGGCATACCGGATCACGTTTACCGTGAATGGTGAAAAAAATATTTCCAAGTTTTCATTCTGTATTTTTACGTATGAACCCATTTTACAATATTCTGTAAAAGTAGCACGTTTATCGGTATATGTTATACGCTCTTTACATTTTATCCTGTACACAGGCAATTCCTTCATCTTCCGATCTGGTATATTTTAATTCGTCGACTTCGGGTTATCTCGCTAACGCCATTTCTACAATTTTTTCCCCCTTTGGACATCCATGTTAATAAATATTGCACTCACAATAAACTCACAAAGCAACAGTTAGCATACAACTAATTGTTTGCATAAGATTAGACCCACTTCTCAATTTCAGTTTAGACCATAAATTATTTTTAAGTACCATCATTCTCATGACAAAGTGCTACACTTGAAGTTCCTAATCACATAAGTCAAAGTTTTTGAGCCAAGCCAGTGGTCACTTGAAGTGTTCCTTTTAACATATGTCTAGTTATGTGCTTTTGTTCATCAGAGTGTAATTGAATTGTTATTGGTTGATAAAGTACGTAACTCTGATACGCTACGAAATAATTGAGTGTGACTTATGTGCTTTAGTCAGCTTGTGTATTGAATAAAATGTATATCAACGGCGTAATAAAAAAAATATCGGAAATTTTGACTTATGTGCTTTAGTCTGCCGACCCTAGAATACTTAATTTTTGATTGATTTAATTTATGGACAGTTAAATAATATTTTTTGTTTTTTTGTGAAATAAATTATTACTTATTTACAGTTGAGTAAGTAATAACATTTCATTGTATTCATTTGGGCAAAAATAAAATACTTAACATTCCACGGATATCATTTATTTGATTTGTTCTTATCATCAATTACATATTTAGATGTTCATTGTAGCCACACACAAACATCAATTCCATGTTGACATGCAGAAAAGTACGCGACTATGCTAAATTGAAACTAGGTATACGTTACGTTTTTTAAGTTTTATCATATATTAGCACAGAGATTTCGGTAGTGTATGTATGCATACCCTACACAAAATCTCTGTAAATGTTTTATTTATTAAATTTATCATGTAATGTATAACTACAGTGCTTTCAACAAATGTACAATCCACTACGTTTCTATAAATTACTAAGGTTTTAGGATACAGATGTGGATGTCATACAGGGAGAAGGTGGGTTCTTTGGGAAGCTTTATCACATCTCTGATTTCAACCTATGTTTTAAGGAAATTTGTTTCAGCCGATCAAGTTTTCATGAACTTAGAGACGTAGTCGGGAAATTCCGTTCTCTCCTGTGCCATACCAAGAACTTTATAATCCAAATCACCTAGACGGTTGCAAAAAAATGTTTTCAGCATTGTTTATTTACATGCCTCGAGGTCAACGAGTATATCTGGGGAAGAAATTGTTAATTAAAATAATCCGTGTCTATAGTACCTAACTAAATATAGCAGGTAACTGTTATAGTATCCGAGCACCAAAAAATATTATACAGGTACATATTATGCCTTGCATACTTGCGTGTACTTAATCTCAAAATCTTATGGCGTTATCTTATTACTTGAAAGGTCGTAAACCTAAACAGGTTAACATCACAAGTCTACAGTACCTAGTCTCTCTACTTACGTTGCATAAACACTCGAAACGTTATATTGAAACATGTTCCCAGGAAACCAGCTGCGAATGAATATCATCATTTAGTGTAATGTTGTAAATGTCACAATGTTTTGGGTAGTGTTCGCAAAGTATACATCGTGAGTCCTGTGGGACTCGTACATAACCCGGGAACCAACCTAGCTGACGGTGACACCGTATCGGAAACTTAGAGAAGATCTACTCCTCATAGCCCTGTCGAAGAGTGGTTAACACGACCAAAAACTGATAACTAAAAGCAAGAACTTGTGCTTAGATATGGCACACGACTATCATATCTTAGGCGCCTTAGTACAGTTGACAGGGATAGACAGAATGTTTTTAGGCGTGAGTTTGAAGGATCGTGCGTCCACATGTCATCGTATATTGCAGGTAGAAGTTGACCTTCTGCTCATGTTCTGTGCGTGCGTACCTGCGCACTTAGCGAGTAGTTCCCCAGCTCCGGATGACTAGCTCAGTGCGCATCTGATCACTAACTAATGGCCTTTTACAATTCCTACTCCCAGTCGGAGCGCGCCATACAAAGAGGCGCTAACTCTCGCGTGTGGAAGATAAAGAGGCTCCGGGCGTCGTGTTCATCAACGGTAACCATCTCTGGAAACTAAAAACTTGTGCTATAAATAGGTTAAAAACTTGGCAAGCTCACGTGTGACAGATTTCACTAGTAAAACGAGTTTGTTGGAATTGACCATATTTTACCAATATTATTTATATTAAATTAGAGTTAGGAATTGAAAATATTTTATTTTTTTAATAAAACAACTTTGTATTTGTATTGCACATCATCATCATCATCTCAGCGTATAAGCACAGGTATAAGCCCGGTTGCATCCGCGGCATTCGCGTTAGAGCCTGGGGTCCGCTTGTATACCACATTGGACCGCAATCTATTCACTTCTACAGATCTGAAGCGAAAATCGCTAAACCTATTAGTCGTATTACAACGTATACAAGCGCGCGCGCACACACAAACACACACACACACACACACACACACATACATATGCACGTACATATGCACGTATACGTGATAAATGCACACGTAGGTGGAAGCTTTACGCGAACAAACGACAGACCTTTGTAGAATTCAATTATGGAAGAAAAAGCGTGCCTACTACGCTCCACAATGCATTTCCCATGAATTCGATACCGAGATCGGGAGCGACACCGGTAGCTTTGTGATTCTTTGCTCACCACTCGAGACCGGTGTAACATAGTATTTGTACTGCTGGTTTTATTTATCACTGACAGAGGTTTATTTTATACAACTTGTTTTACTACCTAAAACAAAATGATGGAACTGTAAAGTTCAGTATGTAAACATAAGAGGTGTAACAACAAATATAAGAGGCATATCAACAAAAATACGTATCTAACAGTAAAAATACCTAAATCAGATACGACACGACTCCAATAATAGTTGTTTGTGGACCAATTCACCCCTTCCAATAATTGGCGATATGTGGGTGTTACAGACACTTCAACCTAACCCTATAGGGAATACCAATAAGCGTAATGTTATTACTGCCTACTAATGTCCTACTAATACCAATAAGCGTAATGTTATTACTGCCTACTAATATCCTACTAATACCAATATTATAAGCGTAATGTTATTACTGCCTACTAATATCCTACTAATACCAATAAGCGTAATGTTATTACTACCTACTAATGTCCTACTAATACCAATAAGCGTAATGTTATTACTGCCTACTAATATCCTACTAATACCAATATTATAAGCGTAATGTTATTACTGCCTACTAATATCCTACTAATACCAATAAGCGTAATGTTATTACTACCTACTAATGTCCTACTAATACCAATAAGCGTAATGTTATTACTGCCTACTAATATCCTACTAATACCAATATTATAAGCGTAATGTTATTACTGCCTACTAATATCCTACTAATACCAATAAGCGTAATGTTATTACTGCCTACTAATATCCTACTAATACCAATAAGCGTAATGTTATTACGGCCTACTAATATATACAATATGTTAAGAAAACCCCGTCCGACCCATGAGGGGACATATGGGTTAAAATTTTGCATAATCATCATAATAACAATACTAATCAATTTTGAAACCATCTGTTTTTTCCGCGAATTTACGCTAACTTCCCCAAAATTAGGTATTTTTGAAAAAATTACAACACCGTTTTAGGCGGTATAACTGTCGGCTTTCCTTTCATTATTTTATTAGATTCTTTATTTTTTGGCGGCGTCGCGCCTGAGCTTTGTCGGCGACGTAAAAGAAATAAATAGAGTTGCACTATTTTTTGCGTAATAACGTTTTTTTATCGCTATTAATCAAAACTTGTAAATGGTTGAATGATTTGTTGTAAAAACACTGATTACCCAATGGTAAAAGTACTTTTGTTTGTTTATCGATTAATTACTAATAACATTATTATAACACAAGTATTAGTAAACAGAAACGAGAAAGACTTATGAAACACAATTTAAGTAAAGTTTTACAAATACTTTATCGGTCAATATCATCGATATTGAGACAGAAACTGAAATTAAAACTTTGGCATGATTTTCATTTACAGGAGTGTACCTCGCTAATTTCAATTTTGTAAAAGTTCTAAACAATTCCATGCGATATTGAATCGAGAATAAGAATGAGAAACTACAATACTAAATCGATACCAAAAATAGACGAGTATCGATCGATAAAAAAATCAATATTTTGATTACTTACACATCTCTACTCAAAGCATGCCGCGAGGCCAACCGCGTAGGTACCTATTTTTACAAAATAAAAATAATGTTTACTTTAAATTATCAGTTGCGCGTAAACATTGCTTTTGTGTAGACTATTCGTGTATTGTGTGATCATGTCTGTATCATGTCAATGTAACATGCTGTTGGAGGTAGTAACTGCAATTAGCTGTGTTGTGATCAGGTGTTAGACGATTTGGAAGTGGATACTTATCGGTCAATATGGTTCCAGCATGACGGTGCCTCACGATATTTTTGCCGACCTGTACGTGAGTACCTCCATTATCAGTTCGGCGAGCAGTGGATTGGTAGGGGCCAACTGTGGCCAGCGCGGATTTGACACCACTTGATTTTTATTTGTGTGCATGTCCGTGCTAATCTCGTGCGACGGTGCCAGGCCTGTATCGTTCTTAGTGAACAAAATATGGAATATCTCCGCCACAGCCATTGTGCTCATCCAATGAAATGATACATTCGGAGAGTCAGACGACCTTCCTACTTAAAAAAAGTTCTTTTCACGAGCTGCCTAAGTATCATTGTTTCTTTCGAGAGTCATCTGCGGTCATGACCTGTGCCTGTGTTGCCATGAAATTACCTATTTATTTTATTTAAGTTATTTATTTTTTAGGGGGTATTTTTTTACAGGGGTTTCTTAAAATAGTATTATTATACAATAGTATAATAATACTATTTTATTAAGCCTACTCACTTAAAAAACTAAGGAATAGGAAGGATGAAAGCAGTTGAGCAAGGTGATGCAATGTTAAACCCAAGACCAACACGACCAAACAATGCTGCGCTAGAGGGAGATTGATCTGGAGACTCTCCACGACCAAACTCCCGACACAACAACATTTGGCGCATCGTACCCGCCACACATCAACACAACTGCTCAGACCCGTCCTCCGTACGGCTTCACCAGACATCATGCCGGAACACGACGAATCGCTTGGCGGCAAGACTTTGTCTGGTGGGTGGTAACTTCAGCCAGCAGCCGATGTTATGGCCTACCACCGAGAAAAGTCTTATAGACTTGAAACGTTAGATATATGGATTATTTGCTAGAAAGCAGTTAAACATGTCCTATATGAGTACATATAGAGTACAAGTGATGGCCCAGGCAGCAGGCAGCGGACAGGCCGGAGCACGCCGCCATAGAATAAAGAGAGGGAAGTACGTTATCTTCATACAAACGGACCGCGCGCGGCTTGTATGTGTGCGCCATAGTATCTATGCGTCGCCGCACGCACACCTAAACACAATATTAGAGTGCCTATGACTGCGCTAGTCGCGGCTAGCACGGAACGAGGTTCGCGCGTCACGGCTTTTCGGCACATTAGCTTTTAAAAAATGATCACATAAACTGCAAAGTTGGTATGTCTATTTATGAACAAATAAAAGACTTATATTTTTCAAATTATATTTCTAAAAGTTATTTACAAGGATACGGATATATTACACATTAAAGTTTAATAACAACGCGTTTCGTAATAGTCGAAACCGAAGAAAGTAGGTATTTTTCTGTAGCTAATTTGTAATTTTGTATTAAATGTGTGATTCAATAGATGTTATGTTTGTATTATTTATATTTGTATTAATTAAAAATAAAAATAAATATGGTTCTTTATGTGTACAAAACTAAAAATAAAAATACAAAAAAAAAACTGACTAGTATATGTAAACTAAATACTAAGCAAATAATTTAAACATAAGCTCTTAGTCTATAAATATTTGTTAGCGGTTTGGGCGACAACCGTAACCGACGAAGCGCGGACAGTCGTCAACCCTAAGACAGTAGGCAATTAAATCGCGGATTGGGTCGCAGATAACCTACTTCCTCTCTTTATTCTATGACGCCGCGCTCCGCCGCTCCCGCACTAAATCAGACCCGCGCCACAAGCCGTAACTGTCGCTGTACCTCTCGTGCCCACCTGCCGGCACACTTTCCTTACTTAACTTTACAAGTCAGCTCGCTACTCACGGAGACTTGCAAAGGGCTGGGTTTGATATTAAACCGCAATTTGCTCTTTGGATTGGTGTCTAAAGGGAACGGCGTTTAAAGTGATAAGTAACTTAGACGAAGTAATTTTTATGTTACGGAAATTCAAACAATTCGGTAGCCGATCTGTTGGCACGTGGTCGCTGCCACCTACAGCACCAGAAACATCGCGAATGCATTACAAGTGGCACCTCCGGTGGTACCGCGAGCACTTATCGCGTGCCGCCATGTTATATCATCATCATCATCAACCTTTTAATAGTCCCACTGCTGGGCACAGGCCTCCTCTCATACAGAGAAGGATTGAGCGTAATCACCACGGTTGCTCAATAATCAGTCATTTGTGTTCAAGATATACTTAGAAAGTTCATATAACTTATAAAAGTTACATTGGTACTTGCCTGACCTGGAATCGATCCCGCACACTCATACTGGAGAGGCTGATGTTTTAACCACTAGGCCACCACGACTATATAATATATGTTTTAGTTGTTTTCGTTAGCAGGCGCAAGAAGGTCGCTACATGTAAAAATGTAAAGATATACATCTGCTAACGAACCAAATCCTTAACGAACTTAAACATGAACACGTTCAAAAGATAAATGTCTACGAATTTACTTACAACTTGTTCTGCCTAAAATGATCTGCGGAAGACGTGATTACTTTCCGTCTTTACAACTCACTCTGATTACAAAGTTCATGTGGATTATGAAACATAATAATAACAACATTAATTTACTGAGTAAAATCCGCTTCACTCACACACACGTACGCACTTTGCGGATCCTCTCCAAGCTTCTCTCTGAAAATAAATAATTTACGAAGTCACTTAAGGCGAAAACGTCGGCTCGCCTAAAAACAATACATATGTACTTGTGCGGCAAATTCTAAATCTTGTAGTAGTTAAAAAAGACGGGACGGCTGCCACTTACCCTCGATACCTAACTTAACAGCACAGCGGTCCTGGGTGCACTACGGCGACACACAACACACACGAGACACCTACGAGCACTATACGACACTTCACGCCATAGAGCGACTCGGACACAGAGTATCTAGGGAGCAGTAGGTCCACACTATACTCTGTGGTAAAGCGGAGGCTAGCGCTTCTTTGATCGACTAGGTGCATGGGTATCCTATAAATGTTGTTTGTTCGAAAATCTACGAGTTAGAACTACACAAAACGTGTGGGTTTGCACAGCGGCTGTATCAGTTGAATTCACCTTACAAACGTAAGTGATTTCCTATTTGTAACATGGAGCTAGTGACACTTCTGTAGCTGTACTTATATTCCGCATCACCAGAACTGTTTAGATACGGTTAAGTGCTGTGTACTGAAGTCGAAAGCTATCTCAAAATGTTAATAGCGCTATAAAGTTGGTTTCTTTGAGCTAGCCGGCAGCCGGTGAGCTCGCTTCGCGAACTCTTAAAAGGTTACAAAGACCGGCTTTGTTTTGCGATGATTACGATGATATGTTTGTGGAGAGGGGAGGCTTGTGCTGTCGGCTGAACACGAAGGGAACATTCATCAAGTATAGATGACTGATGACTGGCAGATTCAGGAACGATGGTAATATCCATCAAATATATTCGCGAACTTCACAAAATATACCAAACACAATGCATTACATCACATTGCCTTATTTGTCCTGTTAAGTAAGTTCCAATACCTTCACTGGCTCTTAAGGCATCCCAATGACATTCAGTGAGGACAGACAGTAACATAACTTGTACACTAACTTCCTTATAGCGAGTCGGAGCAGCCTCAAGTCAGCCTCCGTTAAACGGTTATGCAAAGAGCGGCTCGTACAAAAGATAAACAATTTTGCATATTTCAGGAAAATCGTCTCGTTCTAGTGATGCTCAAAGTGTAGAATTCCCACAGTCCAGTGGAGCCGGCACGAGCCTGAAGCGATCACGTATCGTGTATATGTCTCACATAATAACATGAAACAATAAAGCCTAAGCTCACGAGTGCTTCTGAAACAGGAACACTCTTTATATTTAAAGTAGTTTTCCTGTTTATTTATTATTGCTTAGCGTGATTTGTGTGGGCCGCGCCTCAAATCGCAAATATATAAAAGGCCAATTCCCGTCATTAAAAATGTTCAACAGTAAGTAGCGATATCATCACAGCGACAAACAAATTGTCAAAAGTGTAGGGAAATTACTCAATACTTAGTTGCATTCCATAATGTGTACATAGAGATAAATTCGTATCGAATCGAAACAACCACCATCGAAGTAGTTAACATTTTGCCAGATTTACGTTGAGATGAGACAGTGAATGTTTTTGTACTTGCCCCGCAATCTGTTGCTGTGAGCTTATCTACGTATGTTATGAAAACACAATATAATTGTGTGTGATGGGTATGCGTAGAGAGTTAGAGACTGATGCAAAACTGAAAAAATCACAATAAATTATATGAAAGTATTTAGTCCCTTAAGGATGATAAATGATAGGTATTCTGGAACGAACTCGTTATATACCTATTTAATGATTCAATGAGAGCATCACTTTGCCCCAAGTATGTTCACTAAGCTGTTTACGCCAGTGAATCTGCTCAGAATTTCTAGCTCATTTAATATTCCGTATTTTTATGGGAGCGCTGCTCAGCACTTCAACCCGTTGGTGTAGATCGTGGCTCTGCTCAGCCCAGAGACATGACGGGAACGCTCTAAAATAATGAACATTTTGTGCCGACATTATGGCTATAAAACTTGTTGCTTTTTAATATGAATGCTGCTCGGTGCGACCTGCTGCTCGCGCGCCAAAGCAAACACAATAACTTAACTTTACACAACAGACGTTTGTTGTTTACCACTTATCGAATCAGTATCACATGATATCAGCGAGAGTTTCAGAAAGATTCGTTTAGCAGTTTCGCACCCCACTAATCTCTTGAACTTTGCTAAACTAACACTTTGCTAAACATTCTAACTCAATCAAACTCAGCCACTCTACTATATAAATGACTCAAATCAACACTTGGCTACTCTCTTCCACTCAGTAACTAAGACCCAATGGTCGTGCACTCGACTACTCCTACTTCGGTCACTGGAACGCATATTAGATCTAATATACAGTTAGTCTAATGCTGTGGTAAGTTTGGCGTACTGGTGGCGAGGTATACTAAACGTGCTCTTTATAAATCATTTGGTTATTAAGTAGAAAAACATTAGAAGAAAAACATTAAACATAGTACATCTGTCAGGTAATCAGACACGTAGATACTCGATTATTAATTACTTACCTACGTGACTATAAAAACATGTTATTTCTTTCAATGGCCACGTACTGGAAGACGCAGCGTACGGAGGCCCCCAACGAGGTGGACCGATGACCTGGTGAAGGTCGCGGGAAACCGATGGATGCGGACAGCACAAGACCGGTCAGCGTGGAAAGCCTTAAGGGAGGCCTTTGTCCAGCAGTGGACAAAGAAGAAAAAGAAAAAGGTCCCCTCGAAACAGCTTTTTGTGTTAACGTTTACGGTTCACGTCAGTGTCAGTTTCTTAAAAATATCTCTAATTTCCAAACATTTTCGGATTGTACCCTTGGAGTGCACCGACCGCATTCGGCTTTTGGGAGCTGAGATTTCCTTGAACCTGCATTTTGGGTGATTCATTGGGTCCCGAAGTCAAGGTGGCTGCCAGGAAACGTGGCGTTATTGCAAAGGTATGGTACTTCACACCAAGACAGCTTATAATATTACTAGCTCTCCACCCGCAGCTTCGCCCGCGTGGAATTCGGTTATATCACGCTTTTTAGATTTCCATCGGGAACATCATTTTTTTTTTTCAATAAAAGATAGCCTGTGAAGTATAGTATGCTCTTTCTCAGGGTCTAAAGATTGTCTGTGCCAAATTTCATCAAAATCGGTTGAAACGTTTAAGCGGTAAAGCGTAACAGACAGACAGACAGAGTTACTTTCGCATTTATAATATTAGTATGGATTATACAAAGCTCTGGTCCGTTCGTATGTGAAATACTGAAGCCACATTTGAGCTGGTACTGCAAAATGCCACTTGGCAACTTTGCATTCGGTGGAGAGGAGTGCGGTAAGACTAAGTGGCGACCCAGACTTGGTTCAAAACGGTATCCAAAGCCTAAAGCACAGGCGTAGAGTAGCCAGCCTGTCGGTGTTCTATCAGATACCGATCTCCGTTCTGTCATTGGACACCTGTCGTACGGAGAGTATCCACCATTATGATGTTGTTACCACTGCGATCCGGACGTCATTGGACACCCGTCGTACGGAGAGTATCCACCATTATGATGTTGTTACCACTGCGATCCGGACGTCATTGGACACCCGTCGTACGGAGAGTATCCACCATTATGATGTTGTTACCACTGCGATCCGGACGTCATTGGACACCCGTCGTGCGGAGAGTATCCACCATTATGATGTTGTTACCACTGCGATCCGGACGTCATTGGACACCCGTCGTACGGAGAGTATCCACCATTATGACGTTGTTACCACTGCGATCCGGACGTCATTGGACACCGTCGTACGGAGAGTATCCACCATTATGATGTTGTTACCACTGCGATCCGGACGTCATTGGACACCGTCGTACGGAAGTATCCACCATTATGATGTTGTTACCACTGCGATCCGGACGTCATTGGACACCTGTCGTACGGAGAGTATCCACCATTATGATGTTGTTACCACTGCGATCCGGACGTCATTGGACACCCGTCGTACGGAGAGTATCCACCATTATGATGTTGTTACCACTGCGATCCGGACGTCATTGGACACCCGTCGTACGGAGAGTATCCACCATTATGATGTTGTTACCACTGCGATCCGGACGTCATTGGACACCCGTCGTGCGGAGAGTATCCACCATTATGATGTTGTTACCACTGCGATCCGGACGTCATTGGACACCCGTCGTACGGAGAGTATCCACCATTATGACGTTGTTACCACTGCGATCCGGACGAAGCATTTCGCCTCTACTTTTATACCTCGTCATCGAGGTACTATAACAATTTGCCAGCGACGGTGTTTCCGTCTGACTATAATTTCAGTCTCTTCATTTATATAGTGAATAGAGTCTTAATAAACTAGTGTGCTTTGATATCAACGACTGCATGACTGCTTACCATCAGGCGGGATTGAAACTAGTTTATAATTAAAATTAAAAAATATGAAGAGACTGTGACTTAATTTTGAACGTTTTAAATTACAAGAATTGGTGTTCTGTAGTTATTTATCAATATTTTGAAGACAGTACATGACGCTCGAGCATGACGTCGATCTCTGGAACATTGTGTTCGCCGATTGACAAGCAATTTGTCATCGGCCGGAAGACACCCACTTCCGCAAATTAGCCTCAGCTCCTATGAGAATAGTATATATTAGAGTTAGCTCAGCTAAAAGGCAACTCCTACACATTGCTACCTCACAGTATGCCTTCTATGTTCGCGAGCGCAATCAGAGTGGAAAGTAGGTACCTGTAATCCCCGAAGAGTTGGTTAAGGCTAATTATTAATCTGCAATATTTCCAAGACTCACTTGCTCTCGAGCACTCTAAAGGCTTCCCATTCTGATGCATCATATAATAAGCACGCACAACAGGAGTAACCTTGTAGACTCATACAGCACGAGAGAGTCTTTCGGCATGCGACTGTCTGACATACACGGAATCACACTACACATAACACATTATAATAAGTTATGCAAGTCATTCGTCTCCGCTAGTCGTATACGAAACTCCACTAGCCGCCACGCTATGGAAAAATTGTCCTAACTGACACTGAAATAACAACAGGTATGTTGCTACTTACTCCAAAAGTTTTATAAATATGCATGTATTTATAAAACTTTTACAGATAAAGCCTGCCTAAACTCTGTTCATTAGTAACGAGATCAAAACAGTTTAGAAAGGTATACATATAACGATACTAGTAGGAATCAAATACGAAACAACGGAGACTTCATGTGGTGCAAAAGTATACATAACGATACTAGTAGGAATCAAATATGAAACAACGGAGACTTCATGTGGTGCAAAAGTATACATAACGATACTAGTAGGAATCAAATACGAAACAACGGAGACTTCATGTGGTGCAAAACTATACATAACGATACTAGTAGGAATCAAATACGAAACAACGGAGACGTCATGTGGTGCAAAACTATACATAACGATACTAGTAGGAATCAAATACGAAACAACGGAGACTTCATGTGGTGCAAAAGTATACATAACGATACTAGTAGGAATCAAATACGAAACAACGGAGACTTCATGTGGTGCAAAAGTATACATAACGATACTAGTAGGAATCAAATACGAAACAACGGAGACTTCATGTGGTGCAAAAGTATACATAACGATACTAGTAGGAATCAAGTACGAAACAACGGAGACTTCATGTGGTGCAAAAGTATACATAACGATACTAGTAGGAATCAAATACGAAACAACGGAGACTTCGTGTGGTGCAAAAGTGGTCATAACGATACTAGTAGGAATCAAATACGAAACAACGGAGACTTCATGTGGTGCAAAAGCTCTAACTTAGTAGTTGTTTAGGAATTTATTTTCTATATTAATATAGGGTGATGTAATGTCACGTACATGGCGTACCTTAATTACAGTAGTTTAGTTATATCACGCATATGTCAGAATAGTACCACTTACATTATTTGTATATAAACTCTACGTAATATGCATTAAACTATGTAAAACTACGGAAGCTTTAAATTCACCCGATGTCTCAATTGATATAAAAGCTAACGTTCCAAACTGCTGGTTGAATTAAGAAATCAATAAAAATTTAAACATATAAACCCTATGTTAGAAAATCAAATTGTCCAAAGCTTCATGGGAAATATCTATCAAAGTCTGGACGTCCATAATGAAGCTATAGCTTTGGTATTGTTTATTGTCAACGCTGGAACAGTCGATAGTAGGCGATTGGATTTTCTTTGGCCACGAACAACTATTTTCTTGGGGATCGTGATTAACTCAAGGCTGCAATAAGATCCTCAATAACATTTAACATCTCCTGCAACGGACGGACGGCAAGTTCAGCAGCTTATCAGTATATGCTGCTGAACTTGCCGTCCGTCCGTTGCAAGAGATGTAACCGTGGGGCACAGCTAGTAGGTACAGTAGTAACTGTACGGTTAGAAGCTTATGCGGATGAAACCGTGGGGTACAGCTAGTAAGCTGTACCCCACGGTTTCATCCGCATAAGCTTCTAACCGAAAGAGCTCAGTTGATATAAAATAAGCGCCTGTTAAAATAATGGGAGGAATATGTACGTCCGCGTTCGCTCCCGTTTTCGCAACATTTTTTGTTACTGCTCTGCTCCTATTGGTCATAGCGGGATGTTATATAGTCTAAAGCCTTCCTGGATTAATAGGCTATCCAACGCAAAAAGAATTTTTCAAATCGGATCAGTAGTTCCTGAGATTAGCGCGCACAAACAAACAAAGAAACTCTTCAGCTTTATATATTAGTATAGCTATAGATAAACAATCAGTAAATGTACTAATGTAGCTACCGCGAGGGTATTCTACTTCAGTTACTATGTCTTATGGTGTGTTACTATGGGGACGGGCTGCAGGTTCTATGGGGACGGGCTGCAGTTTTCGTGTCTAATTTTATTCTGCGAAAAGGAATTCTCACAGCAATATTAATACATATGGCTTTCAGATTTGATATTGTCTGAGGGAATTATTCAAAGAGATTAATATCCTGGCGGTGCCTTTTTATCCGCGATGCCGCCTGATGGTAAGCAGTGATGCAGTCGTTGTTATCCGCGATGCCGCCTGATAGTAAGCAGTGATGGTAAGCAGTGATGCAGTCGTTGTTATCAAAGCACACTAGTTTGTTAAGACCCTTTTCACTCTAGACTTGAAGACACAATTTTAGTCAGACGGATTAACAGGAGCAGGCAAATTGTTCTGTTCCTTCGATGTACGTAGTATAAAACGAAGCGAAATCAGTCGCTCGGATCGTACTTGTGGCAACCACGTAAGGGGGGTTACTCGCCGTACGACATCAAAATGCATAATATAGAATGCCGGCAGCACCTTGTCAATACATCAATGAAAACACCATGTACGTATGAAAAAATTTTAATCTTTTCAGTAAAAAAGGTGAAAGACTTGCTAAAGTAGACTCGTTCTTCATCAGGTACTGTTTAAAATGTTTTAATAAAATTTCTGCGCACTAAATGAAGCAAAATTTAAATCTTGTATTAAACGCATACTATGTAGCCAGGCATATTATAAGTTAAGGGATTTCTTCGCTAAAATAATGCTTAGCTCAACAGTGATCCTACTCCACAGGAGAGCATAAACTAATTAATATTTGAAAACATCTCATCTTAGAAAGTAGCGTCACTTCCTTGTCTTATCTCTGGTTCTGCTAACATCTTGGGAGACTATACCAGCTACGTAGCAGGTCCTAAAGTTACGTGTATTACTATTAAGAAGATAGAACAGTAATCGATATACTTTTAGGTTTCCGCAGTCATCTAGGAACCCTTATAGTTACGCCAAGTATGTCTTTCTGTCTCTATGTCCGTCCGCGGATAATCCCACTGAAAGTTAGTATGTACTAGAAAACAGAAAATTTGTAGCAATGTGTATACCAAGCACTCCAACAAAGTGGTAAAATAAAAATTCGAAAAAAAATGTTACACGGTAAGTAAAAAAAAATCACTTTGAACCCCACTTACGTGCAGGGTTTTCATTTCAACTGTAAAGTCTTTCCAGGAAAATTATTTTGAAATTGATGACTTTTTGAAAAGTTGTATAAAATGATTTCTGAACTAACTTTGTAGTTCAATTACCACCGAAAATCCAACATTCATAACCCGTCTAGTTTGTATAAATTAGTAACACAATTCCCCAAGAGATATAGATTCGGCCTTGTATAGATCATGCAAATGCCCCAACAGCGTCTCAGTAGGTTTTGTAAATAATTTATCATCGCATAACAGTTCTTGTATTACATTTGGACATTTTAACAAATACTGTCTTAGTAGCAGCAATACTGCAGTGTTTATATTACTACAATACTGCAGTGTTTATATTACTACAATACTGCAGTGTTTATATTACTACAATAATGCAGTGTTTATATTACTACAATACTGCAGTGTTTATATTACTACAACACTGCAGTGTTTATATTACTACAATACTGCAGTGTTTATATTACTACAATACTGCAGTGTTTATATTACTACAATACTGCAGTGTTTATATTACTACAACACTGCAGTGTTTATATTACTACAATACTGCAGTGTTTATATCACTACAATACTGCAGTGTTTATATCACTACAATACTGAATACTGCAGTGTTTATATTACTACAATACTGCAGTGTTTATATTACTACAATAATGCAGTGTTTATATTACTACAATACTGCAGTGTTTATATTACTACAACACTGCAGTGTTTATATTACTACAATACTGCAGTGTTTATATTACTACAATACTGCAGTGTTTATATTACTACAATACTGCAGTGTTTATATTACTACAACACTGCAGTGTTTATATTACTACAATACTGCAGTGTTTATATCACTACAATACTGCAGTGTTTATATCACTACAATACTGAATACTGCAGTGTTTATATTACTACAATACTGCAGTGTTTATATTACTACAATACTGCACTGTTTATATTACTACAATACTTCAGTGTTTATATTATACAACTAGCGACCAGCCCCGGCTTCGCACGGGTGCATGTATTATACATATAAACCTTCCTTTTGAATCACTCTATCTATTTAAAAAAATCGCATCGAAATCCGTTGCGTAGTTTTAAAGATTTAAGCATACATAGGGACAGAGAAAGTGACTTTGTTTTATACTAAATAGTGGTCGCCCGCAGCTTCACCCATGTGGATGTCGGTTACCACTGCAAAACGCCTGATTCCCAAGTCAATTCACAGACACCGACACTAACATCGACGACGCAGTCATTATTCGCAGGCTACATAGATTGTAAAGACAATCTATGCAGCCTGCGAATAATGAGTGGGTCGTCGATGTTATGACCGATGTTATGAGGATGTTAAACTTGTTAATGATAAAAATATTTAAATGTGATTAACACTAAGTTTAATAAAAATGGAGCACAGGCGTAGAGTAGCCAGCCTTTCGGTCTTCTATAGGATGCATTCTGGTGAGTGTGCAAGGGAATTGCATGATTTAATTCCCCCATCTCCGTTCCACCATCGGACGACCCATTGTACGGCGAGTTTCCACCCTTACGTTGTTGACACCACTGCGACCCGGACGAAGCGTTTCGCTTCCTTTTTTATACCGCGTACATCGAGGGACTGGAACAATTTGCCAGCGACGGTGTTTCCGTCTCATTACAATTTGAGTGTCTTCAAGGCTAGAGTGAATAGGCTCTTAATAAACTAGCGCGCTTTACCATCAATGATCGCATCACTGCTTACCATCAGGCGAGATTGCGGTCAAGCGCTAGGTTATAACTTATAAAAAAATATATATATACAACGTGTAACAAAAAGGGTATATACATACCAAGGGCATGGCATCTTTAGATGATATCAAACGATATCGGAGGGGTTTCAACTCAAAATAAAATACTCAAAAAATTGGTACAAATTTTCGGTTTTGTGTGTTTCTTAAAATGAAATCATAAAAAACGTGGCAGCACACTACATAATGTTAATAACTACTCGTTACCCGTCACGTAACTTGCCAAAATCCGATAAATGTCTTCAATATCTCTGTGCGACTAGTATGATAGTAGTCTATCACAGGCGGTGTTTTTCCTCATAACTTCCTAACATAAAGAGATATAATTAAAAAAACCCTTCCAATATCATTTGATATCATGTAAAGATGCCGCCTTTGTTATGTATATACCCTTTATGTTACACGTTGTATATACAATATGTAAAGAAAACCCTGTCCGACCCATAAGGATAATAAAGGTTAGGTAAACACTTGACCAAATATAATATAAAATTTTACATAATCATCATAGTAACAATACTAATGAATTTTGAAATAATCCTTTTTTCCGGGGAATTAATTCCAATTTCCCCGAAATTTGGTAATTTTTTAAAAAGTGACAGCACCGGTATTATTATAAGCGAATAGCGACGCGACCACGTCACAGGTGCCGCGTGCCCTGCCCCCCGCCACCCGCGGATGGGGTTGCTTATCGCACATGTATTAAGTTACCTCTTTTTGCGAAATAATATTTATTTTTCAAGGGGGATTTTTTTTTTAATTTAGCCTGTGTTTATGGGCATTAGTAGAATCAGTTATCGATACCTAACAATACCTTCACGGATCGGACAGGGTTTTCTTTACATATTGTATATAAAAAGTAAGATATTATTTATTTATTAATATAGACAACATTTGACGTAAAATTATTTTCAGGTAACAAAATATACATCAGTATATTTTGTTACCCGAAAATAATTTAAAAAAAAAATTTTTTTTTAAAAATTATTTTTATTTTTAAAAAAAAATAAGTAAAATTATTTTCAGGTAACAAAATATACATCAGTATATTTTGTTACCTGAAAATAATTTTACTTATTTTTTTTTAACTTACTTTTTATATATATACAACGTGTAACATAAAGGGTATATACATAACAAAGGCGGCATCTTTACATGATATCAAATGACATTGGAAGGGTTTTTATCAGATCGGGAGCCCCGACAAGTGATAGGGCAACGTAAAGTTGCCCATGCGTAAAACATTCTTTTCGTAAATCAATTCCTACTAATTTGAATGTTCGGCCCTGGGATTTGTTTATCTTTAGTGCGAAATAAATTTTTAATGGAAATTTTAGTCTTCTGACCGGTATAGGCAAATCAGTAGGAATCATGGGCATTCGTGGTATATGAGCTAATTGATTCACCAGCAGCAGGGCCGGTGATAATCTTCGCTTACAATAAATTATCTTTTAGCTCCTTTATAAGAAGTCACATGTTGGGAGGGCTTAAATTTCTGAGAAGCATTATCGACAACTTTTAACGACAGTTCATGAGGTGGTAACCCAGCGGGGTTCAGAGAATTTAAAAATTCCTGGGGGTAGTGCACTGCGTCTCTTGGTAACGCTCACTTCGCAACGGACCGTGTAGCAGAAATCGTAATATTTTAATTTCGCCATAACTTCAAAACCCAAAGTCCAATTTTAATCATTTACATACCAAATGTAATCTACATAAACTGTACTTAGTGATGAAATATTTTGATAACGATTAATAGCATGAGTCAAATAAAAGCGTTTAAGTTTCAAGATTTTTAAATAAAAAAATGGTTGTTGTGTCTCACTCGACATAGATAGGTATAGTGGGTCGCGAACTTTTTTGTAGATATTTATAAGATCTATAATCAATTAGAACATTTTATGGTTCTATCCTTTATAGTTTATTCAGCGTACGCAAAATAAGTAACATTTCCGGTTGATTTTTTACAACTTCTATTCAAAAAACCAAAATATCTTACGGAAACCTATTTTTTCCAAAATAAAATTTAGCCTATGTTACTCATTGATAATGTAGCTTTCTAATGAAAGAAGAATTATTAAAATCGGTTCAGTACTTTTTGAGTTAATTCGTAACATACAAAAATACAAATCTTTCCTCTTTATAATATTAGTGTAGATGACGTTAAGTTAACTCAATGTAACATATAGTCATTTTTTTCACTAAAGTAGGGACCTTACACTGAGCGTGGCCAGACATGTTCTTCATGACTGCGGATTTCGGATGTTCTTATCCTAAAGCTCATCTGTATAGCCTCAGTTAGCAAAAGTGAAGCATGTATCCAGCTGATCTGGTGAGGTACGTAGAGGAAGTAAGGACGTGATTCGTGCAGAATTTACTTTGATAGGAACTATTGGAAGTGTCATGACGTCATGCTTATGATCGTTATATAAAAGGAAATGGCAAACAATATCATGTGCGGCCAAAAGATGGTATTTCAAAAAATTAATAACTTGTTATGTATATTGTAAAACACGCATTACAGAAACGAACGCTTGCTACGGAATAACGGAGCTGTCACAGTCAAATACATACATAGTTACCATAAATGTGCGGCTCACCGCAATTTACCACAAACACAGCATATTGTTACTAAAAATGGTTAGCGTTCCACCGCGAGGCTCTAGTTGTGATCATAACAATATTCCACTGAAATTACAAATCTACAAATTACACCAGAACACCGCAAATATCTGAACTATATATGGATTCAACCGACACAGTTCGCTAACGATAACTCTATCTGAAAAAAAACTTCTGATGTCCCTACATTTTGACAAGTACAGTCGACAACAGCTCGAGCTACCCCGAAGTGTCAAATATTTCCAATCAACCTTGAACCTTAACGCTTCAGAGATAAAGTTGAAAATCTATTAAATAAATCTGAGAGATTGTAGTAACTTGATGTGCTGTCGTCTATACATGACATTTGTTTGTCGCCGAGATGATATGACGGCTAGAATTTGAACTTTTTCAATTATGATAATCGAGTGCTGCATACTGCCCTCTGATAACACAATATAACATTCAAAATGCAGCTGTTATCACTTTATAATACACTGCGCCCTGCTAATACCTTGTAATCATTTTAATGATAACAGTACACGTATGTTCCCAACGAGGTTACATACGACAGATATGTACATATGTACTCCCTAACGTATACAAAGTCTGCGCGTCAGAAAAATAGGAATCCCGCGCCGAGCTCATGTGTGCAGTCAGCAAGTCGATGTCCCGCCAGGCCGCCACCCTTCACGCGTACGTGGAGAGCCGTAATATCGATTTCTATTTCTGGTGCTACCAACAGCATTCACAAAATCACATCAGAGAAAGGTTATACAATGTTTAATTAAATGTAATCCATGTAGGATACATGGAGAACGATGTTACGTAACACGATTTAGTTACAGATATTCATATTGATTCATAGGTATTACACATTGCTCAACAACGTTCATAACAATGAAGAACATTGAGATCAATTGATGTTTAATGTAAACGTAATGATCCCGCTGTTATGGTGGAGTTCAATGTTGTGTTTATTTTACAATCGCCCGTAAAAATTCTTAGGTACAAGAAAATCCTTGTTATATTTGTCGCCAGTACACAAATTAGTAGCGCGGCGGCGGCGACGTCTTGTTCCTCCCCCTCCCCCTCCCCCCCGCGCCTCCCCCGCGCGCCCTCCGATGTGCCAATTAACGTTGAACGGTGAAACGATTTGCTTTTCCTTTAGATATTTGCAGGAACAAGTTTTACAAGCCTCCTGCGTTCGGATATGTTGGAATTAAATCTGCACAGTTTGTTTTTACTTGTGTTTCGAAAAAGGTTTGATGGCTTCGAAGTTTATAATTTGATTTAAGTTAGTGACGAGATCTACTCGAATCTTGAAAGTAGTAAAAGGGTTAAAATAATTATTTACCGAGAAAATGAAAGCGGTAGGTATTATGTTTAAAGCCTCCGTAAATACATTTAGCGGCCTTCGATCAGAACCCTTCCGCAATTACATGTTTGCCGACCTTTCCATTTTTTTATATAGATGGGAACATTTCCATTCCGTTGAACATAAACTAGTGCTGAACAATTCCGACCTCCCCCCTCTCCCGGTGCAAATGAGTGATGGACAGAGCTGCTACTTATCATAACAAAAGCAAAAGGTTCCGCGTTCGAGTCCCGGCGCCCACAAAACCTCCGTCGGACAATACATGGAGTGACGGAAGGCCATCGCTCAATGATACCAAAGACTACGAAGGAACAGAAGACCCGCTCATGATGGCGCACGATGAGGCGCCTGATGCAGACGAAAGGTAAGCGATGCAGGCGCTTCATCGTGATAGTCAAAGGGACATATTTTGTGATCTTCCTTTGTCAGAGGACACGACTTCCTTCCATTAACATCGTTCTACGAGACCGCGTGAGCCTTCTACGTCTATGTGTTCTTCGTCGTTAGTTTTGTTTGCGTTGGTATCCCTCGCCCCCTTCCCCGGCCCCGGCGCCTAGGACGCCACCAATCAATGTAACTAGCCGTCCGAAATTCCCTCGATAAGTCAGTTGAGATTGTAATTTATCGACGAAGTTGTCCCTCTCTGCTAGTTTGTCCTGTGCAAGTTCACTCCTAACCTAGTCTCTAGACTGACGGCAATAATATCGTTGGCACATTGACGCATTGTTCAACTAATAGGTACAGGCTAGGCAAAGTGGCTCAATCCATAATCTGTTTTGAATTTACCCCAAAAACCAACTTAACATTGTAGTTAGTCATCATCATAACTCATTCATCCAACTGCATATACAATATGTAAAGAAAACCCAGTCCGATCCGTGAAGGTATTGGTAGGTATCGATAACTGATTCTACTAATGCCTAGAAAGCCCGGTTAAACTTAAAAAAACGCCCATGCTAAAAAAATTGATATTATCTCCCAAAAATAGGTAACTTAATACATGTGCGGTAGGCAATACATGCGCGAGCGGAGGGGGCAGGGCACGTGGCATGTGGTCGCATCGCACTTCGCTCATAATAATATCGGCAAAAATTGTGCTGTCACTTTTAAAAAAAACTACCAAATTTTGGGGAAGTTGGAATTAATTTTAAAAAAATGATCATTTCAAAATTCATTGGTATTGTTACAATGATGATTATGTAAAATTTCATATTTTATTTGGTCATGTGTTTACCTAACCATTATTATCCTTAGGGGTCGGACGGGGTTTTCTTTACATATTGTATAAAGTTTAATCCCAAAAAAGTTAAGAAACCCTAAAACAGAGATCCTATGTTTTAATGATGATATGAATACTTCTCTAAATCTATATTATTAATAAAAATTTACTTCCATATTTGTAATGTTTACATATTTACTTCTGTAAAACTACATTATTATTTAAAAAAATAGGATTCCGAAGTACTATTAGTGTGTAAGCATTAACTATCCTAATAATTTATCCATGCATTTCGATTTTTCCATCCTTGTTACGTCAACGATGAGTAAAATAAGCGCGGGCTTCGCTTAACTCGTGCTGGTGGCGCCTCTCTCAAGAGTGCCAAGAAAAAGAGCTAGAACAAAAAAGATGGCGGACTCAGCGCATACTACGCCGCGTCTATTCTAAATAATTTCGAATATCTGACTTCCTAAGGGCTTCACTGGCCAAATCAACCCTCAGTTTCCATATTGGTGGTGTGTCTGTGCTTGACGAGTGTAGGCAGTGAACAAGCAGCATCAAGTCCACGTAAAGGAGATAGCTGACCGGCCGGCGCCTGCCCCGTCGTTGGTGATTCCCTTTTCCTGTCCTGCTGGATCCAGGTTAGTGCTTTGCATGTTTGTTTTCCCTGCTTTGAGACCCTGGGGTTGATAGGAGAATGCAGTGACCCTTCCAGAAAGCGTCAACATTAATTATGGTGCCTCCTGTGAGGAATCTTCCTCGCGCAGTTATTTCAAAAATACCTACTATCGGAAATTAAATCCTTCCATTCTCGTTATTACGTTAAATATGTAATCCCAATTATAATTTATTTGTATACTTACCTACTTAAGGCAATTTCAATTTGCCTTTCAAGTTCTAAGTGTCTAAATAAAACCTAGGTCATTCCATGATACCTAGTTATTGTTTCTTATTTGAGACCGATTGACTATTCAATCGTACATTCATACCTCGTTAATTCCCTTGTAATAAGCTGCATTTATTTGTATTAAATAACAAATTGCATAAATTACTTTTAAAAACGTGAGTTCGAAGTTTCTCGAATTTAGTACCGAGGTACCTACACTCGCCGTACTTGTCTCCGGCGGGAGACGGATTAGCTTTGAACTACCTCAAAGTCAAAACTTATATTCTAACAAATAACTTTGAGACGTGTGTGCTTGTATTTCATTCAATACGTTCGCGCGTGCATTGCTGCCGACCTACCGGCTTACGTTTTTTCCGTTTTACCTACTTTTATAACTTTTATCTTTTTGAGCGTGCGGATATCGTATACTAAGTGAACTATGAGCGAAGTGGAATTAATAACCGCTATTAAAAGGCGGGAATATGAGTTTACAAGTATGCAGATACTTTACGATTTAGCCAAAACAGTTAAAGAAACTAAAACTAAATTTGCAGCTTTTCGAGCTAGGTACAAAAAGATTGACGAGATTCGTAATAGATTTTTGGAATGCAACGATGATGTTAACCAGTTGCAATTAAAGCTTAAACCTTCGTTTGTTATCGATCATAAAGTGTTACTGTCATTCGATGAATTGTATTACTGTGTTATTGAGTTTGCGGATTCTCTCGATGCGAGCGCAGGTAGCGACTGTCGCCCGGAATTAGGTCAAGGTCACGTGCGTTCGCGAGTGAAGTTGCCGAAGCTGGAACTTCCAAAGTTTGATGGTAATATAGAAAAGTGGCAAACATTTAAAGATAGTTATACAGCACTTGTTCATAATAATAGTTCATTATCCGACACTGAGAAATTTCACTATTTGCTGTCATGTTTATCTGGTTATGCACTGACATTAGCGAAGGGCGTGCCTGTGACATCGGCAAATTATTCAGTGGTTTTTGCAACTTTACTGGACAGATATGACAACAAGCGTATCCTTGCAACAGCTTATTTAGAAAAAATTATTAAAATTAATCCCATACAAAAACCATCTTTGTCTAACTTATCTGAGTTAGCTAACACACTTTATGAATGCGTTAGTGCCTTGCGCGGTTTGTGTATTGATGATTTATGCGAATTTATTTTATTCTACATTGCGCCTAGGCCTTTAGATACAGAAACAAAAAAAAGGTTTGAATTACAAAACACTGAAGAAATTCCGAAATTTAATAACTTCATTACTTATTTACAAAATTACCTAAAAGTATTAGAAGTTAGCCAACCAGTTAATATTCCGTCATCAAATTCTACAAGTACACAAAATCGGCCTAATACAAATAAAGATTATTTATCGCGTCAACCAAAATCATCTCTAATTTCTTCCAACAATAATAATAAAGTTAGTCAGTTTGTTTGTGTGTGTTGTAATGAAAATCATTCAATCTACCGTTGTAGTAAATTGCATTCTATGAATATGACACAGCGACAACAATTAGTTAAAGATTTAAAATTATGTCAAAACTGCTTAAGGCCGGGTCACACTGTTACCGATTGTAAATCTAAGTCAACATGTTTCATTTGTAATGCAAAACATAATACCTTGTTACATGAAGAGCATAAGAGTTTACTGTCTCATACTAGTGAACTGGATTCATCCCAGCATCCCGATATGAACACTACTCTAACTAGTGCTACCCAGTCAAACATTTCAAATCAACCTATTAGCACAAAAATTCTTGGTACAGCAGTAGTTCGTTTGAAGCGATCGGATGGTTCGTGGCAGTATGTCCGTACAATTATTGACAGTGGCTCGATGGATTCATTTATTACAAGTAGCTGTGCGCGACAATTAGGTTTACATATCAAGAAATGTAAATTAAATGTAAGTGGCATCGGTCAAAATTATGTGTGTAGCATTAAAGGTCACACCTTCGGTTCAATAATACCTCGATTGAGTGACACTCCTCAGTTTGATATTCAATAAGTGATTCTACCTAAAATCACATCCCTGATTCCTTCGATGTCGTTGCCGACAATCGTCAAGGATAAGTTTACACATCTGGATCTCGCCGACCAGGACTTTGATAAATCCGGTCCGATCGATCTGTTGTTAGGAGTAGACTGTTTTGACCAGATATATACTGGCTCACGTTTCAGTCCAGGCCCGGGCTTTCCATGCGCACTCTCTAGTGTATTCGGCTGGGTGATAAGTGGTCAGTTTCTTCAAAACGTGGTAGCTAAAACTCCGGCTACACCCGTTACGCTCCTCGTCGCGTCTTCTAGTGCGCTCGACGAGATCGTTCAACGGTTTTGGGAGTCCGAGGAGCCGCCGAAATGGAAAATTTCCGGCCCCGAGGATGAAATATGCGAACAAAAATATAAAGAAGGCACGTATCGCACCTCCGATGGGCGTTGCGTTGTACCAATTATGCTTAAAGATGATGCTCCAGCCTTAGGAGAATCATATAAACAAGCGTTTAATCGTTTCCTAAATTTGGAAAAAAGACTAGCTAGTCAAAATGAGTTAAAAACTGAATACAAAGAATTTATGCAACAGTACGAGGATCTCGGACATATGCAGCCAGTGCAGTCCTCGTCTACTGACTGTTATATAATTCCCCACCATTGTGTAATCCGACCTGAGAGTACCACGACACGGTTACGAGTGGTCTTCGATGCTAGTAGTCGGACTTCGAGTGACCTGTCACTAAATAATATTGTTCATGTGGGTCCAAAACTTCAAGTAGACATCGTTGATCTAATCACCAAATTCAGAATTCACAAAGTTGTTTTTACTGCGGATATTCGTCGCATGTATAGACAAATATTGATAAGACCGCAAGAAAGATGTTATCAACACGTTCTTTGGCGTAATGACCCAACTGAGGATTTAAAGGAATACGAACTCAATACCGTTACGTACGGAGTTAGTAGTTCTCCTTACTTAGCCATTCGAACACTTCATCAACTTGCTGAAGACCACGGTGCTGAGTACTCTAGTCGTGCAGCACAGGTTATCCGAGAGGAGACATTTATGGACGATATCACCTCTGGCGGATCTTCTCTCGAAGAAACTATTGCATTAAAAAACGATATTATATCGTTACTATCAAAGGCTCATAATGAACCCGGTAATGTAACCACGACCAGTTTGTTAATAGGGAAATCTAGAGTTGCCCCCTTAAAACCAACAACGGTGAATCGACTTGAGCTAAGCGCAGCTGTGCTTCTAGCAAAGGTTCTATCACACATGTATAATTTACTTAAAGATAAAATTTCCATCGATTCCATTCGAGCTTCTTCAGACAGCAGCACTACCTTGTCTTGGCTTAACACTGGCCCTCATTTACTAAAAATGTATGTAGCCAATCGTGCGGTTCAGACAACTGATTTAATTAGTCGAGATCGCTGGTACTATGTATCAACAAATGATGGCCCCGCCGACTGTTGTGGCCGCGGAGTGTCATGTCCAGGGATTCTAGATCGCCCGCTTTGGTGGACAGGACCTTCTTGGCTGAAAGAATCACCTGAGCAATGGCCTAAAAGGCAGGTATTACTTCCGAAGGAGAACTTGCCTGAACTTAAATCAATAGAAAGTAAAAGTCTTCTTGTTACGGATGATGAGAATCCACTGTTGAACTTAATGTCTAAACATTCTTCATTTACAAAAATTCAAAGAATGGTAGCATGGTGTAATCGTTTTGTTTCTAACTCTAAAACGGCCAGGCAAGACCGAAATCTCTCTCCTCTTAGTGGTGCTGAGCTTGAAAAAGCAACGAAAGTGCTGGTTAAATTCCGTCAAGATAATTACATGACTTCGGAAGTTGACCGGGTGCGTAAAAATGAACCTTGTGTAAAATCTATTCAAAAGCTGTCACCTTTCCTAGACGATGATGGTATTTTGCGAGTAGGTGGACGCATCGATGAGGCTCAACTGTCGCCATCTGCGTTACACCCTTTCTTGTTACTTAAACAATGTCCTATCTCTCGAAAGATAGTCGAATATTTCCATATAAAAGATTTGCATTGTGGCCCTCGCTCTTTACAATCTTTTATTCAAAGAAAATTTTGGATAACCGGATTAAGGCTCCTGATACGGACCGTGTTATCAAAATGTGTCAAATGTTTTAAAGTGAATCCAGTTGCTTGTCAACCAATGATGGGCAAGCTACCTGCAGCCAGGATTCGACCAACTCTCCAAACTGCTAACGAAAAGACGTTTCGTAGGCCGGTGGTAAAGGTTTGTCCCTTACCAATTAATTAGTTTATTTTCCTTTTATATACCTAACTAGAGTATAAGTCTCCATGGTATAAGTACACACTGTCTTTAGGTTATTTAAAATAAGCCACCAATTATTTACACTTATTGACTAGATTTTTATGCATTTTTTCGGCAGTAGCTCATAGTCCAGCTATTGCTGATTTCACTCTTAATTTTTCGCATTCTTCTTGAAACCCTTGTGGATTTCAGGTGGGGGGAAATGTGTAAGCATTAACTATTCTAATAATTTATCCATGCATTTCCATTTTTCCATCCTTGTTACGTCAACGACGAGTAAAATAAGCGCGGGCTTCGCTTAACTCGTGCTGGTGGCGCCTCTCTCAAGAGTGCCAAGAAAAAGAGCTAGAACAAAAAAGATGGCGGACTCAGCGCATACTACGCCGCGTCTATTCTAAATAATTTCGAATATCTGACTTCCTAAGGGCTTCACTGGCCAAATCAACCCTCAGTTTCCATATTGGTGGTGTGTCTGTGCTTGACGAGTGTAGGCAGTGAACAAGCAGCATCAAGTCCACGTAAAGGAGATAGCTGACCGGCCGGCGCCTGCCCCGTCGTTGGTGATTCCCTTTTCCTGTCCTGCTGGATCCAGGTTAGTGCTTTGCATGTTTGTTTTCCCTGCTTTGAGACCCTGGGGTTGATAGGAGAATGCAGTGACCCTTCCAGAAAGCGTCAACAATTAGTAAACTAGTAATTCAGTGTGTGCCAACTAATTATGAAAATAAACAAATTGCCCAATCATCCTAAAGATCACAGCTCATTAGGGCCACTGGTCGATAGGTGGACCACGGGTGGACGCCACGTTATCACCAATGCAAGTCAGTCAGACAATGCAGTCAACCCAAGGCAAGCATGCGAACAACGACCTAACACCGAGTGGTCCTCCCGCCGTCCGCGCGTGGAGGGCTTACGACCGAGGCGATCCGGTGACTCTACGAAGTTGATATAGTGAGCGCATGTCCATACAAGTCCATGTACCTTAACATAACTGGACCCACATTGTCGATATTAACTAAGTACATCATGTGAAAACTCGTCCGAACAAAGATTCAAAACGAATGAATAAAGATTAGGTATATACATCTTTGATAGTGTCTACTTACCTTATAAAGTGTGTGGGAGCAGCAAATATACTTAGGAAAATAAAATAAAGTTTACGATGGAGTCACGTCTGCGTGGAGCGGACTCGTAAAATGTTCCAAAACTGAGCAGCGACACAATACGTGTCAAATAGTCTATAAAGAACACGATTTTATTTGTGTATGAGCGATGTCGGGACGTTAAGGCTTTTTTAAATTCATATTGGACTGAATATCACATATTTATAATTCCTTAACAGTTTTACCTTAACTTGTCTCCTGGGTTGGCACAACATTTGAACATTAGGTGAATCTCATGTTTACTTAACTACAACACTATTTGTAATGTTTACGTTGTTTGTGTTTTTCCACAAAACTAGAATCATATCAGTGGCGTTTGAATACAGAGCTGGCCCACAGACCTGTCTGCCAACTCACAGGGTACGTCAGCTATACAATTAAATACAGAGCTGGCCCACAGACCCGTCTGCCAAGTCCCAGAGTACGTCAGCTATACAATTAAATACAGAGCTGGCCCACAGACCTGTCTGCCAACTCACAGGGTACGTCAGCTATACAATTAAATACAGAGCTGGCCCACAGACCCGTCTGCCAACTCCCAGAGTACGTCAGCTATACAATTAAATACAGAGCTGGCCCACAGACCCGTCTGCCAACTCACAGAGTACGTCAGCTATACAATTAAATACAGAGCTGGCCCACAGACCCGTCTGCCAACTCACAAAGTACGTCAGCTATACAATTAAACTAGCTTAATTATACTAGCTCGGAGTACGTTAAGCAAATACTCCGCGGATAGAGGAGCGCTGCCTACAAGGCGGTTCAATAAAAGGTCAACATTAGTTGTCTGCTGTCCTTTGAAGTATTTGTGATAATACTAAAATAACTAATTAGTCCGTCAGTCAGATTTCCAAAAAATACTAGACACGTATATTTTGTTATATCAAATCAATAAAAATTGACAAATATGAAAGGCATCAAAGATCGAAGTGGTGGCTGGTGACGTCACTGGCCGCTAAAAAGTGTAGCGTGCAGTGACGTCACACGAGTTTTCAACGCGTTGTGTCGTCTTCATATCCAGTATTTTTGAAAATCTGACTGACGGACTAATTAGTTTTCTTTTAGTCAAATACCCTATTAAGGGATTTATAAAGTCTCATTAGAAGGGATATTATATTTATTACTTCGTACGTTAGGGCTGAAGTTACAATAGAATTAGTTCAGAGTTAGTGGGGTGCTATGTTCTTCTCTTAACCATAATGTAGAAAGATGACATTTAGTAATAATCCGAGGGAGACAAGTCTTTATATTTTATCTTGAAGCGTTTCTTTTCTTCGAAAAAGGCTTGAAAAAAACGGTTTAAAATACAGCTTGGCCGGGTTTAAGCCTTCAGTTCCGCAGTCCATTCAACAGCAGACGGCGAACATGTTGTTGACCCTCAGCTGACCTGCCGAGCACAGCAGCCATTTACTGAACTAGGTCGGTTCAAAGAGTACGTGGTTACTTACAATGCAGGTTATATTTACAAGCCAAGCGTACACAATAGCGGACTTGCAGTACTTTATGTTGTTTACGGCGCAGCGCGGTCCCGTACTGTGTGTGGTGTAAAGTAAGGAATAATGGAGAACAGTAAATAGTTGTGCGCGAACAATGGCATGCCTCCCGGCTCCGGCTACGTCGGGAAACATTCGCCAGCCTTTATTATGACCGGACATTATTTTAATAAGCTCTGCTCATCTTCACAAACGTTTGATGTAGAACAACAATTCATTTATTATTTTTTCTAAATACGTTTTAAGAAAACTAATGCAGATTACAAAACTCCAGAAGACATAGCTGAGCTGAGAGATAGCTGCTTGCGGTCGCAAGCAGCTATAAAATCGTTGATGGTTAAACGCACTATATCTACTCCTTTCCCAGCATTAGACAGAAGTTAGAAAAGGTTATTTTTTGGGCACACTTTGTAATGAAATTAATATACATTGTGCTTTATTACACAATCACAATTTAAATCGGCAAACCGACAGTTTCGGTTTGGAGAAGTGCCTTGGTTTGGTCCGCATCTCGATGCAAAGTGACCGTTCGACGAACCCCACTTTCCAAAGCGACTCCATCTATGTGCCGCCATCACAAAATGACGTCACAAACTCACAAGCGTTTGCCCCTGAACTACGTAAATCAAATGAGCAACTTTTCTGCTGAAGCTGAAGAGTTTGTTTGTTTGTTTGAAGGCGCTAATCTCAGGAACTACTGGCCCGATTTGATTTTTTTTTGCGTTGGCTAGCCCATTAATTCAAGAAGGCTTTAAGCTATCTAACATCACGCTGCGACCAATAGAAGCAGAGCATAACTAACTCCACGCGAATGAAATCGCTGGCGGCTGCTAGTATATTATATTCAACTTATATACCGAATGTATACTTAACTTATCAACTTACTTGAACTATCTTCTGAATTTGTGAGAATTTTAATTAAATAATTTAATTAGTTAAATGTAATCTATGTCATTCTCAAAGGCGAAACGTCTAACGCATGGCACAGGACCGTTTTGGTATGGTCAAAAAAGGTGAAAATACCCTCCTGAAATCTACCGACTGATATCGCTCCTGAGCCATGTCTATAAGCTGTTTTCTAGGGTCATCAGAAATCGTCTCTCTCCCAGGTTTGGCGACTTCCATCCTCAGAACAAGCAGGCTTCCCAAAAGGCTTCAGCACCATAGACCACATACATACGCTACGGCAAGTTATACAGAAGTCCGAGGAGTATAACACACTACTACACATAGCGTTTGTGGATTATGAGAGGACTTTCGACTTGATTGCGGCCAAATTGACTATTGGTGAGTACATCACTAACCTTCAATTTGCAGATGATATCACGGTCATGGTGGAAACCCCGGAAGACTTTGGCAAAATGCTCAATGATCTCAGCAAAGCTTACCAATAAGTAGGTCTAAAGATGAATATGGATAAGACGAAAATCATATCGAAATCCCATGTCGCACCCACTCTATTTCTAGTGGCTGTTCTGTACTCGAAGTTGTTGATCGGTATACAACAGTTTTTTTTGTTTATGCGAAACTCGAAACACGTCGAAATTTTTAAGTACAGAATCTATGTACAAAATATCAAAAAGATATAATGAAATCCACAAAGTTATGAGCTTGTTATCCTACTTGGTTGTCCCAACAAAAATGTGGTCCACGCTCCGTTCGGGTGGGCGACCCGGGTGCATTGACCTGTGGTGTCAGCTGAGCGCGGGCATGCGCACGCGGAAGCTGCGTAGTGCGCTCAGTAACCATACTACAACAATTTCTAAATGTATTTGTGAAAAAATATAACATGGTGTAAAAATGATTGGAATCCATTCAGTTGCTTATTCTGAACAAACTATATTCAGGTTTCGTGTAGAGAAAAAATAACGTTGTATATACCTGGGAAAATCAGTTCAACTAGACAAGTCCAACCTCGAGGAAGAGGTGTCTCATCGAATCCAGCTCGGCAGGGCAGCGTTCGGGAAGCTACGCTACATCTACATATCGCCGCGTCGTCCAAGATATGTCAGAGTGTCTCAAGGCTAAAGTCTTGGACATGTGTGTGTTGCCAGTGATAACATACGCTCGCTCACAATGTTCCTCATACGAAGGCTCAGAGTCACAAAAGGCGATAGAAATAGCTATGCTAGGAGTTTCTGTGCGCGATAGAATCAGAAATGAGGAGATCAACGGTTCTCCGTTGAAGTCAGCGACATAACTCTTTGAGTCGCTAAAATTAAGTGGCAGCGGGCGGGCACATTGTTCATAGAACCGATGGCCGATGGGACAGTAAGGTTCTGGAGTGGCGGCCATGTACCGGAAGACGCAGCGTAGGGAGGCCCCCAAAAGGTGGACCGATGACCTGGTGAAGGTGCCTGGAAGCCGATGGATGCGGGCAGCACAGGACCGGTCTTTATGGAAAGCCTTGGGGGCTTGGGGGCTTTGTCCTGCAGTGGACCTCTTTAGGCTGAATGAAGAAGAAGACTAGTCCTGTTAAAACCTAAACTAAACGAATCAGAGGTGGTCAGTACCTGGAACGCTTTACATTTTACTAAAGGAATCAGATGTGCTCAGTACCTGGAACGGTTTACATTTTACTAAAGGAATCAGAGGTGGTCAGTACCTAGAACGCTTTACATTTCACTAAAGGAATCAGATGTGGTCAGTACCTGGAACGGTTTACATTTTACTAAAGGAATCAGAGGTGGTCAGTACCTGGGACGCTTTACATTTTACTAAAGGATTCAGATTTGGTCAGTACCTGGAACAGTTTACATTTTACTAAAGGAATCAGAGGTGGTCAGTACCTGGAACGCTTTACATTTTACTAAAGGAATCAGATGTAGTCAGTACCTGGAACGGTTTACATTTTACTAAAGGAATCAGAGGTGGTCAGTACCTGGAACGGTTTACATTTTACTAAAGGAATCAGATGTGGTCAGTACCTGGAACGCTTTACATTTTACTAAAGGAATCAGATGTGGTCAGTACTTGGAATGGTTTACATTTTACTAAAGGAATCAGAGGTGGTCAGTACCTGGAACGCTTTACATTTTACTAAAGGAATTAGATGTGGTCAGTACCTGGAACGGTTTACATTTTACTAAAGGAATCAGAGGTTGTCAGTACCTGGAACGCTTTACATTTTACTAAAGGAATCAGAGGTTGTCAGTACCTGGAACGCTTTACATTTTACTAAAGGAATCAGATGTGGGCAGTACCTGGAACGGTTTACATTTTACTAAAGGAATCAGAGGTGGTGAGTACCTGGAACGCTTTACATTTTACCAAATATTTGAAATATTTCCTAATAAGGTCATACGTCGTGAGAGCAGGTTATTTTTATATTTTGCTAGGACGCACTCGTCCCTCGTCGTCAAGGATCAGTATCCTTCTGAACCTTTGTATGTACATTTACTGTCGTGTCATTTGCCGTTTCTTTCTGTCAACTACATTCATCGCCATAACCATGTTCTCTATACGGTCGGTACTTGCGTAGCAAAAAAATCCTACATCTATGGTCGGTATACTTTGATTCTCATTCTGTCGGGTTCTTAGTAAAAACACGGAATTGGAATAGCTGACGCGTAGGAATAGCGTTCGTGTCGGATTGCCATCCCACCACAAGGTATCCTAGTGTGGGATCTAGAGCTGCTACATTGCACGACATGTTTTTGTTAATTTTGATTTCTGTTTTCCTGTTTGTCTGTTGTGCTTATGCTATCAACAAAATGTGTCTAAATTTTTTTTTTTAATTGTAAAGGATGACAATTAAATTTTAATTTCATCGGCAGTAATGCATCCTTAGGCATACCGCGACGTCATACATATAAGTTATATTCGTCACGAAAAGATCCTTTGCCATGCCGTGCCGCCAGCGCCGCCGCGCCGTACCGACAGTGACTACTACACGCCCGAACTCCCGAAGCCTTCTCAGTTTCTCACACTACCCCTACCAGGTGTAGTACTACATCAATATATACAAGTCCCATTCGGTTTAAACTTGGTTCAGTTTGCCGCGTGAGTCCGGCCTTAAGCGAGGGTTATCAGACGGTCATTTAACAATGGAGCCCTTGATTTACAAAAAACCTATATGAAAGTCTGGTGCGCGGCGATCGCGGTCCGCGGGCTACATGCAGCCGGATAGCTCACTAATAATATGACTGTTACTTGAATAACACGACTTAAATAATTTTCTCCATTTTTCCACATTTGCCTCTGATTCTTCGGTCCTATAGGTCGCAGCGCGATGTAATATAAAGCCTACCGCGATAAATGGACTATCCAACACAAAATGATTTTTTTAATTCGAACAAGTAGTTAGAATGGTGCGTTCAAACATAAAAATTTCTCTGCTTTATAATATTAGTATAGACTCTCCGGCTTATGAAGGATTGACGAGAAAACCCACCATCAACCTCGTCAGAATTCAGGGCCTTCAATAAGAACATCTCAAAAGCGATAAGGTGAGACCTCCGGAGCTTCAACACACGCTCCATAGAGGAAGCGATAGAGCTAAACCGGGGGTCAAAAGTCTTCGTACAAAAGCTTGGGAGGAGCCATCTGACGAAGCTGACGACATCGGATGGGAGAGTCGTTACTTTGAGGCCGGAGGTACTTGCGGAGGTTAAAACCTTTTATAGTCAGCTGTATACCTCGCAAGCGCCTAAACCAGTTCCCCGCACTGAAGATTCCAGAGCCACTCTCACACGGCACTACACCGAAGACCTCCCTGAGATCAGCCTAGCCGAGATCGTGGTAGCTCTTGGACAGCTTAAAAATGGAAAGGCCCCGGTAGAAGACGGGATTACCTCGGAGCTCTTGAAAGCTGCAGGTACGCCTGTGCTTAAAGAGCTTCAGCGTATATTTAATTCTGCTCTCTTTTCGGGGAGAACTCCTAAGGCATGGAACGAGAGCGTGGTGGTTCTGTTTTTCAAGAAAGGTGACAAAACCTTACTGAAAAACTATCGAACCATTTCGCTTTTGAGCCATGTCTACAAGCTGTTTTCGAGAGTGATCACGAACCGACTAGCGCGTAGACTCGACGAATTCCAACTGCCTGAGCAGGCCGGGTTTCGAGGAGGATTTAGTACCATAGACCACATACACACAGTGAGGCAGATTATACAGAAGACCGAAGAGTATAATCAGCCCCTGTGTCTAGCATTTGTGGACTAGAAGGCCTTTGACTCCATCGAGACCTGGTCTGTTCTTGAATCTTTGCAGCGATGCCAAGTCGATTGGCGATATATCCAAGTGATGAGGTGTCTCTACGACGCCCCAACAATGTCCGTCCAAGTCCAGAACCAGCAGACTAGACATATCCCCCTTAAGCGAGGAGTGAGACAAGGGGACGTTATTTCCCCCAAATTGTTCTCCAATGCCCTCGAGGATACATATGTTTAAGACGCTGGATTGGCAGGGTCGGGGCATTAACATCAATGGCGAGTACATCTCACACTTGCGATTTGCGGACGATATCGTCATCATGGCGGAAACGCAGCAAGAGCTGGAACAAATGCTGGCCAACTTAGCTGACTCCTCCCAACACATCGGTCTCCGGATGAACTTAGATAAGACCAAAATTATATTCAATGAACGGGTCACTCCGGGACCGGTTGCCGTAAACGGAATGCCGCTCGAAGTTGTTTTAGAATATGTGTACCCCGGGCAAACGTTGCAATTAGGGAAAAACAACTTCGAGAAGGAGGCAAATAGAAGGATCCATCTGGGATGGACAGTGTTTGGTAAACTTCGTCGGGTATTTTCGTCGCCCATACCCCAATGTTTGAAGACAAAAATCTTCAACCAGTGCGTCCTACCCGTCATGACTTACGGAGCCGAGACGTGGACACTAACGGTCAGACTAGTCCATAAGTTTAAAGTCGCTCAGCGAGCTATGGAGCGGGCTATGTTGGGCGTCTCTCTGAAGGACCGCATCAGAAATGAGGTGATCCGACAGAGGACCAGAGTCACCGACATAGCTGAGAGGATTAGCAAGCTGAAGTGGCAATGGGCTGGTCACATATGCCGCAGGACCGACAACCGTTGGGGTAAACGAGTCCTCGAGTGGAGACCGCGTCTCGGCAAACGTAGCGTGGGACGCCCTTGGGCGAGATGGAGCGACGACATCAAAAAGGTGGCTGGTAGTGGCTGGCGGAGAACTGCTCAGGATCGAGCTTGTTGGCGTGCCATGAAGGAGGCCTATGTCCAGCAGTGGACGAGTAGGGGCTGATGATGATGATGTATATTTATAATATTTGTAAATAAATAAACTCTATTGACAGTAACAACTTCTTAACCATACATGATGTAGCATAAGTATGAATATGAATTAATGGTTTGTTTTGCATTTACTGTTGAGATGACGGCTCACAAGTTCCTAAAGCCGAAAATATTGAATTGTTCTTTACAACAGAAACAGCCTAAAAAAATCAAAAGCAAATGTACTCACAAGTAGAGTGACTTGTGAATACATCAACAACAAACGCATAAATATTGTATTTTGGTACAGTTCCTTATAATTAGAAAAAGCTTCCAATATATTGAAAAAGAACATTGAGGTATTAAAAACATGTTAGCGAGGTTGTTGGAAATAAGAAAATATTTGAAGATTTAGGGTCTAAAAAAACTTAAGCTCTTGTTAAATGTTCATATAGTGTCATTGTTACGTCAAAGTCTGTATAATAACGTAGTGTTTAAAAAGAGCTCACACCTGCAAAACACTGCTTTGTGGGTAGTAAGGTTAAATTCCAAGTACTCAACAACCCGACTTCCTAAACCGACTTAATAACGCCTTTCTTCAGAAATAATGCGTTAAGGAAACCTGAAAGTATAACACATATAAAACCGGCATAAAGGAAACCATGAAATATCTTTTATTCCTCGTTTAATTTCGAGCGTCTAAAGAATATCATAACATTTTACAGCATCGTTCCTCGTCCCCACCTTATTTCCACAATTGATCCTTTTCAGAAGTTTCTCAAGCGAAAGGAAGCCATCATTGTCAAATGGTGGTGTCGAAAGATTTTATTATGATGTTAAGGGGCAAGTTGACTCGTTCCAAACATTTGCCATCATTTCTCGAGGCCAATGTTGGTAAAAAATTAACTACTGAACTTTGAACAGCCGTTGGCGACGCATCGCAGCTTACCGTTCGGACAAACATGTCCACTGCGACTCAACGTATTCTCAAGATACTCCCAAGTTTAATTAACAACACTTTATTTGGATTAGATCTAACATGTATCTCTCCACTTATTAAAGAAATTCCTTAAAAGTCCGCTCTCGCGTCCATCCTCCATCAATAGAATCGACAGTTCATGATACCATCTTACTAAGTGTAGCTATCCTGTTTCATTGATAAACTTCTCGTTTCTTCTTCAGCCTATAGAGGTCCACTGCTGGACAAAGGCTTCCCCAGGGTTTTCCACAATGGCCGGTCATGTGCTGCCCGCGTCCATCGCCTTTCCGCGACCTTCACCAGATCATTAATAATTATAAAATAGTGCTTGACTACAATCCTGCCTGATGGTAAGCAGTGATGCAATCGTTGATGGTAAGTTGCACAAGTTTATTAAGCCTATTCCCTTAAAATCTTAGTGAGTAGGAAGGAAGACGGCAGTTGAGCGAGGTGATGCAATGTTAAACCCAACAACACGAACAACGTTGCTGCACCAGAGGGAAATTGAACTGGAGACCCTCCACGATAAAACTTCCGACACAATAACATTTGGCGCATCGTACCCGGCACACATCACAATACAACTGCTCAGACCCGTCCTCCGTACGGCTTCACCAGATATCATGCCGGAACACGACGAATCGCTTGGCGGCAAGACTTTATCTAGTGGGTGGTAACTTCTGCCAGCAGCCGATATTATAGCCTACCACCGAGAATAGCAAAAGCAGAGAGCGTTTTCCGGTACGTGGCCATCACTCCAGAACCTAACTGCCCCATCGGCCATCGGTTCTACGAGCAATGTGCCTCGCCCACTGCCACTTAATTTTAGCGACTCGAAGAGCTATCTCGGTGACTTTGATTCTTCTGCGGATCTCCTCATTTCTAATTCTATCGGAGGAGGTTTTCGCTGACGCACAGGATGGTTTTGATATGACTAAGCGATGGCTGCAGAAAAATGTGCTTACTTTGAATGTGGACAAAACCAAGTATATTTGTTTCAGCATTAGACAGGCGGTGGATATTCGCGATGACCTAAGAATTGTTTCTCATGGTTGCAATTCTGCGGATAGTTGCTCATGTTCACCTTTAGAACGCGTTCCCACTTTGAAATACCTTGGTATCACTTTAGACCAAAATCTAAATTTTAAAGAACATGTCAAAATTCTTTGTTATAGAGTGCGTAAATTAATATACGTGTTTAAAAATCTACGTCATGTTGCAGACCCTCCGCTGCTGAAGCGAATATATCAGGCCCTTTGTCAGTCGCTCCTTACCTATTGCCTCTCCTCCTGGGGAGGTATCTGCAAAACCACCTTAAAGTCAGCTGAGGTCGCTCAGCGAGCTATACTCAAGGTAAGCACATTCAAGCCAATGCGCTTTCCCACTTGCACACTGTTCCAGTTGTGCGGGGTTTTGACTGTAAGACAACTATACATACTTAAAACTGTCCTACATGAACATAAAAAACAGCCCTACAACCCGGTGTTACTACAGAAACGACGTAAACATCATGTATGCGACTACTTAAGTACTTTTAAAACAACCTTTGGTAAAAGATTTCTAAGATTTCTAGGCCCTTTCCTTTACAATAAAATTAACAAATCAATAAATATATACACATTGACCACAAAACAATGCAAAATTAAAGTATCCCAATTCTTACAGAATTTAAACTACGAGGAGACGGAACAATTAATATACGTACCTCTTTAGGAATACTGTTCAGAGAAGAGCTCAGAAAACAAAGATAAAACTACTACACAGCTCACCAACACACTCATCACTCACATTCACACTCATATCCACATGTCACTGCATATTTACTCAAACACACATACACACACATTATCATAAGCCACTCACACAGCCATGCAATAAAAAACATATATATGCATGTAATCAACTTATTCCATTTAATCGATGTATTCAAATTATTATTATTTTTTTTTCAAAATAATTACTTTTTTTTTTCAAATTAATAAATTATTTTTTTCAAATTAATTTCTAAATTACTCAAAAATTATAATTTTGTATTTCTTTATCATTTTAATCAATTATTATTATTTTATTGTTCTTTATTATTCTGTATTTTACACAGCACTAATGTAATTGTATATGCCTTTTGACTGGCACATTCTTGTTGTAGTTCACGAGGGGAATGGTGCTGATAGCCGAAATACAGGCTATGCCTAGTTCGGCTACAGACGCTAAACTCTCATATTTTAATTGAAATTGTTGCCGCATGTCATGTGTAATAGTAATAAGCTTTTTGGAAATAAATTATTATTATCTTTTATTCCATTATATACACTTATAAATTATATTTTTAAATATTTCTACATAAAAAAAAATATATAAAAAACATTTAAAAATATAAAAAATAGTAGCCCACCGGTATCGGGAACAGGGTCCAAGCTACCGGCGGTCAGGGCTCCAGAGAGAGGAACTTCCTGACGATGCGAGCCGTGTCCAGCAGTACCGCTTTCTGAATCAAGCCCTTGATCCAGCTGCCTAACGAGAGCCTCCTGAGGTGTTGGTCGAGGCTCTTGGCTATTAAGCCATTAGCTGTCACGACTATCGGTACAATGATTGCTGAATCCACTTCCCACATGTCGACAACCTCGTGAGCTAAGTCAAGATACTTGATTTGTTTATCTTTCTCGGCTTTCACGAGGTTCTCATCATGCGGGATGGTTATGTCAACAATCATTGCACGCCGCTCTGATCGATCCACCATCACTATATCAGGCTTATTGGCAACAATAGTCCTGTCAGTGATGATGGATCGATCCCAGTATAATGTGATATGGCCATTTTCGAGAACTGGGTCGGGCATATGCCTGTAGTACGGCACCTCCGATTCCACAAGGTTGTATTTAAGAGCAAGTTGCTGATGAATTATCCTGGCTACAAGGTTGTGTCTATGCAAGTACTCTCCGTTAGCTAGACGAGAACACCCGGATATGATATGCCTTATTGATTCCCCCGGCCGGTGACATGCCCGACAGATGTCAACTGTGCCGTCTTTCACAATAAATCTCCGGTAATTGTTCGTCATCATAACTTCGTCCATAATTGCACATACAAAACCTTCGGTTTCCCCAAAAAGGTCACCGAATCGTAGCCAGGCTACGGACGCTTGTAAGTCTACATCGGGCCCGTGAAGGGCTCGGAAAAATCGTCCGTGAAGCTCTTTGCTCTTCCATACCTCCATGCGATCATTTGCGTCAAGCACTACTGGTTTACGCCAGTTCTCTTTAGCCAAGGAGAGCGGAGTGAGGCCCTTGTCAACCACGACCACATCCTGATGCATCCCCACGTCGGTTTCTAGAAAATATTCTCTGAGACTGCATATCTCGCGATTATGGAGGGTCTTGGCGTTTAAAAAGCCACGACCTCCACATTTTCGCGGGATATACAACCTCATAACCGATGACCGTGGGTGATGCAATCGATTTGCAGTCAGTAGCGTACGGACTCTCTGATCCAGGGCGTCAAGTTCGGTCTGAGTCCATTTGAGTATGCCGAAAGAGTACATCAAAACCGGCATGACCCAACCGTTGAAAGCGCGCACCTTGTTACCGCCTGATAGAAGACTATTAAGTACTTTTTTCAAGCGGCCAAAGAAGCGTTCCTTCAACGATTGCTTCATGACAGTAACATTGATACCCAACGCTTCCGACATACCCAAATACTTATAGGTTTCGGATGCAGAGAGGGCTCTAAGGTTTATGGAACTCGTGAGTTGGGTTCCCACGGATTCCACAATCTCTCCTCGCTTTATATGCATGACCGCACATTTGTCCACACCAAATTCCATCCTGATGGCGCTACTGAAAGTTTCAGTAATTTTCAGTAGCTCCTTCAGTTGTAAATTGTTGGGAGCAAAAAGTTTCAAGTCATCCATATAGAGGAGGTGCGATATAACCTGACCACCTCTCCTCAACCGATAGCCTAGACCTGAATCCTCCAACAGTGTGCTTAGAGGATTCAGTGCTAAGCAAAACCAAAGCGGACTCAAACTATCGCCCTGAAATATACCTCGCTCGATCCTTATCGGTTCGCTATTCCTGTGAATATTTCGACATCCTGGATAGCGAAGGACTGTCCTCCATTGCCCCATACACGTCATCAGGAAGGTGCGTAGAGTTGTATCCACTTTATACAACTCCAGCACCCGCATGAGCCAAGTATGCGGCACTGAGTCATAGGCCTTCTTATAATCTATTATTATTATTATTATCGCGCAGAGAAACTCGGAGCATAGATCTTTCCATCGCCCGTTGTGTGACTCTGAGCCTTCGTATGAGGTTCATTGTGAGCGACCACGTTTCAGTTCCGTAAGTCATCACGGGCGACACACACTGGTCAAAGACTTTAGTCTTGAGACACTGTGGTATCTTAGACAACGAGAAGATGTAGCGTAGTTTCCCGAACGCTGCCCAGCCGAGCTGGATTCGACAAGACACCTCTTTCTCGACGTTGGACCTACCTAATTGGACTGTTTATCTCAAGTATACTTAAATTATACTCGTCAAGAACTTCGAGTGCAGAGCAACCAACTAGAATTGGAGTGTGTGCGACATGAGAGAGCTTTGAATAGGGGAAAACAAAACTAGTTCGTTACCCAACCCCATCGTTGGGTTGGTCGACACTCGGTGACGTCACGGACCGTACTTTAACATTCCGCACCATGGACCCACTTGTACTCGTAGAGCTGTCGTCTTTAGGACTCGCGCTCACACTACCTACTACGTACAACATTAGCTCGTTCAGCTGCGCTCATAAGTCGATTGCATTCTTTTGGGCCTTTGTTGCCTGGGATATATAAATAAATAAATTTGGACTAAATCGAAAATACCATAAGCACCGGGTTATAATAATACGTTGGATTTCGAACAACCGAGTGCAACAGTGCATCTGTTGATCTTGGTTGATACCAATACATACAATAGTAGACTAAAAGACTTACTGATCACCAACTTGATATGGCTTCTCAAATCGGTAACTAATTTGCTGCTCTTTAAATGTGTTGTGTGTGATAAATATCATTAATAATGATTAACTACATAATGCTGCCATTTTCTCTTTCAGCGTGAGCTAGGAGCTTGGATTTATTATGACAGAGACCACAGACATTCGGTGTCACTTTACACCCACCCGGAGCACTCTACGACCCCCCGGTCACTGGAGACTGGACAACATTCACAAATGTTTATAACCTCTGCATCTGCTTATTTGACGAACCTCAGTGTGAGATCCCATCTAACATCCACCTTAATTTATGTTTTCTAAATGTAACTGTAACTAAAATATCCAAAGCAACTTGGGGTCTATCATTCCTAACTTTAAAAACTATATATGGAGCTACCTACTTAGGATGTATGTGCTACGGTGCACCTGTTTGGACCAATAGGGCCAGCATAGGGGCGGCACGACGTAAACTGCTTCAAAGCCAATGTTTGGCATTAATATTTTTATGCAAGGCGTATAAAACATTCAGTACTGAAGCCTTACTCGTACTTTCAGTCGATCTTGAAGTACAGCGGCGTGCTTTAATGTACTACTCCGCGAGAGGGGAGGCCATGGACACTAACTTTGTCACACAATGCTACCTTAATAGAATTTCTAGATTATTTAAAACTCAGACTGACGTCTGGAAGGACCTCTTATCCGAATGGCAAAGTAGGTGGGATAATTCCATCAAGGGCCATCACCTCCATCTATTCTTGCCATCCGTTGGCGATCGGCTGGCTAAGACATGGCTGGAGGTTGACCACTGCGTTGCCCAATTTCTCACAGGTCATGGCAACTTTAAAAGTAAACTGTATTCTTTTAAACTTGTTCCTTCGCCTTTGTGTCAATGTTCTACATCGAACTGTGAATTTGAACAGTCCGCACATCACATCTTGTGGGAGTGTGTTATTTGGCAGAATGAACGCAATATTATGTTGGATAGTGTACAAGTTACATGCGGAGTCGTTTATTATACGGACCTTGTAGAAACTAGAACCAAATTTCGTGCATTCAGGCGCTTTTGCCATACCTATTATTGGAATCAATTGTAACAGCACATACCTACTTAGGACCCATTAACTTAATCAAATTTTATTCCGTGGTGCTTGGCAATCTGGGCTTCTCCCAGTTGCAATAATGTCCCTTTGTGCCGATTGGCCTAGTTCTGTTCTGTCTCCTGCTTGTTCAAATCAAAATCAAAGCATTTATTTCAAATAAACCAGTTACAGGCACTTTTGAATTGTCAGAAGGTCGGTCAGTCAATAAGATGAAGCTAGTCGCCCATTCCAAAGAGTAGGTACCTATGGAGAAGAACGGGCAAGAAACTCCATGGACACTCTTTTAAAGTTTCAAGCTATTGTTACAAATATTTGATTACATCATTCATGTTGAAATCAACCGTGTGAGAACGATGCAGAAATAAATTGTACGCCGAGAGCGTCCATTATGAAAACACACAAAAATCAATTCAGAAATTAAAATACGCCGTGGCAGCTAAGAGATGACCAGTCCCTCCGACGGCGTCCGTTCACGAACATGACGAATGGATCAGCATCATTCAGCTCAACCATATTCAAGGGAACCCAATGACCCAACACACACGCCACCATCAGCGAGACATTTGAGTGAGCATGACATACTCTCAACAGCCAGAGCACTATCAAGTCAATAAAAAGACTAACCCAACAAAAAAATGCCTTACAGCACATTCGTACATTGTGCTCACACGTTTGCCATGCAATTATACAATACTAAGAAATTGAATCTACACAATGCTAAGATAGTTTTGTCCAAGGTTCAGCAGCTCCAACAGTGTTCCCGAATCTGTGGAAAGTTTAGCTCCTGTGTAGCTGTACAAGTGCCGAACACCTCTGTCAGCGATACAATTCCGTAACGTACAATATGCTTGGCTACATAGTGTGTAATACAGGCTTTGAATTAGTAACATTAACAGTTACATATTAAAACTACAAGAGGAAAAATCAGAGAACAATCAGTGTATAGAAATCGGACGCAGCTCAAGCCCAAGCCTTTTTGTCCTCAATATAATCCTTCACACTATAAAATGCTTTCTGACACAACTTACGTTTAATGAAGGATTTGAATTTATTCAGGCTCAGATCTTGAACCACCTCTGGAAGTCCATTGTAAAAATGTATACATTGGCATCTGAAGGAGCCACCTATTTTCTTGAGCCTTGTTGTAGGTACAATAAATTTGTGCCTGTTCCTAGTATTTATATTATGGACATCACTGTATTTTTTAAACAATTTTATATTTTTATGAGCATACAAAAGATTTTCATAAATATATTGAGACGGCACGGTCAGTACATTAATCTCTTTAAATTTTTCTCTGAGAGAGTGTCTCGGACTTAATTTATAAATTGCACGAACAGCTCGTTTCTGCAAAACAAATATTGTTTGAATATCGGCGGCATTTCCCCACAACAGAATGCCGTACGACATTACGCTATGGAAATAGCCAAAGTACACTAAACGGGCCGTCTCAACATCAGTCAAATTACGAATTGTTCTAACTGCGTATGCAGCAGAACTTAGTTTTTTGACAATTTTTCTATATGTGGACCCCATTGAAGCTTAGCATCCAGAGTTATACCCAAGAATACTGTGCTGTCTTCAGATTTCAATTCTTCGCCCTTTATCAACACTTTAGTTTCCACCTGCCTAACGTGAGGTAGAGTAAACTTAATGCATTTGGTTTTTTTCTCGTTTAAGAGTAAATTATTAACATTAAACCAATGGACTACTTTGGAGATCGCGCTATTTACATCATCAGTAACCTGCTGCTGACGTTTCAGTTTAAATAAAAGTGAAGTGTCATCTGCAAACAACACTATATCGTGGTTATCCTTTATTAGGTACGGCAGGTCATTGATGTAAATAAGAAACAAAAAAGGACCAAGAATTGACCCCTGTGGGACTCCCATTGTTACCAAAGACCCGGAAGATCTTGTTCCATTAACGTCAACGCTTTGAATCCTACCACTCAAGTAAGATGTAATAAGATCCAGTGCAGAATTCCGGATCCCGTAGTGGCGGAGTTTCCTGATTAACGTATCGTGAAGAACGCAATCGAATGCCTTAGACAAATCACAAAAGATGCCCAAGGCATCGCATTTATCCTCCCATGCATTATAAATATGTCCTAGAAGTTCAACACCGGCATCAGTAGTTGAACGACCCCTTGTAAAACCGAACTGTTTGCTATGTGATAATTTATGTTTATTAAAAAAAATTTGCATTTGGTTTAAAATTAATTTCTCAAAAATTTTACTAAAGGTAGGTAGTACAGAAATAGGTCTATAATTTGTGGGGTCTGATGTACTACCTGATTTAAACAAAGGTATTATTTTACTATTTTTCATGAGATCAGGAAACTCTCCACAGTCAATACAAGCATTAAAGATATCAGCTAGAGTGGGTGCCACAATATCAATAATAGACTTAGCAACTTCCACCGAATGGCCCCATAGGTCAGCAGTCTTTTTTACATTTAGAGTGTGAAAGATTTTAATTATATCTCTACTGATAACATATTCAAAATGAAACTCCGAATCACAAACATTAACATTTTCTTTAAGCAAAGACTCGGCAACAGAAGGTGATGAGTTTAGGGATTTAGTAGTTGAAACAGGAATATCCGAAAAGAAATTTTCAAATGCCTCAGAGACTTGCGAGTCTGATTTAATTATGTTGTTATTAATAGACAGGCTATAGTCAGTATTTCTATCACTGGACCTTCCCGTTTCACTACTAATAATTTTCCAAGTCGTTTTAATTACATTGCCACTGTTTTTTATCTTTGAACTCAAGTAACGTGACTTGGCCATATAACAAACTTGTTTAAATAATTTTGAATATTTTCTAACATACAAATTGAATTCAACAGTGTTAATATAAATTCTCTCATTATACAGTTCATAAAGCCGAGTTCTACTTTTATAAATACCGATGGTAGCCCAATCAGAGAAAGATGCGTTACTATTAACAGAGATAGTCTTGGGAACAAAGGTGGAATCAAATAGCTTACAGTATATATTAAAAAAATTGTCATAGAGATGATTAGGATCAGCATTAACAGCACTGGATAAGACTGGCAATTTATTAATGAGATTAAATGTAAAAACCTCCAAGCGGCTTTCAGTTTTGGGGTTAACAGGTCACTTTTTTACTATGGTTTGGAATAGTAATCCTTTGTCCGCAGTGATCAGAATCAAGTAAATTTACAACTTCTTTGTGGCTTGGTATTAGGTTTGTAAAAATATTATCTAGGCACGTGGCACAAGTAGGTGTTATTCTCGTGGGCTCCAAAAATAGGTTTACAAGATTGTAGGACTGAAATAGACTTATAATTTTATTAGAATAACCAGAGTTCTCTAATAAATTAACATTAAAATCACCGCAAACGATAATGGCTTTGCTTGAAACACAAATCTTATGTAAAACTTCATCCATTACCTTTTCAAAGCAGTCATACAATCCTGAAGGGGGTCTGTACACACTTAACACAATGAAGCCCTCCAACTCTATACAGGCAATTTCAGCTGTTCGTTCAACAGACAGGTTATGGAGGTTATGGAGGGAAGTGGAAAAAATATCTTTTTTCCTACTCCTCCGCTATTCTTTTCTGAATAATGTCGTTGCGGGACCCAAGACAGTTGAATCGTTTCTCCAGGACTCGTCGAGCTTCATTGCTCGGCGTTTTTCTGGCGGTCTCCACTGTTGATTCTGGCTTTCAGTAGTTGCAGTGGGTGGAAAATGTGGGGCGGGTTTTGTCAAATGAGAAGTATTTCTATAACGACAACTGCCGACCCATTCTGTAAATATCTCACCGTCAAAAGTTATGTGAACAGTGAACTGAGGTTAGAGTAATCTGTCGTCCCCTAGCAAAACTAATGAGAACTAGAAAGTAACATGGCAAGAAACAAGAACATAAGAATAAAACATGAAATTATAAAATAAAAATAAGAGAAAAATTTAAATTAAAAACAAATTGGCAAGGGTAGCATGAATTTCTTTTTGAATACTCTTAGCTTGTCGCTGAGTGGGTATACAAGGTACGTTTATTATTTAGTATTATAGTATTTATTATTATTAGATTCGTTGCTTGTTCAGACTAATTTTTATAAAAGGAATTACTGTTTAATATTTTTAAACCTTGGGTAAAATCTAGGAACTGCCATAGAAACAGCTTGCAAAAGACATTGTATTTTTCTATTATGCAATATATGAAGGAAACATAAATCTATCAAACGTTTGCAATAGCAAAAGCATACCATTCTGCTTATATTTTTTCTAACGCTCCATGTATCTCTTTCTATGGGAGCAGCCTCATGTTGTGAAACCAAGATGTATCTCTGTGGAAGCTCACTGTATACTTTCTATGGGAGCAGCCTCTTGTTGTGAAACCAAGATGTATCTCTGTGGAAGCTCACTGTATACTTTCTATGGGAGCAGCCTCATGTTGTGAAACCAAGATGTATCTCTGTGGAAGCTCACTGTATAATTTCTATGGGAGTAGCCTCTTGTTGTGAAACCAAGATGTATCTCTGTGGAAGCTCGCTGTATACTTTCTATGGGAGCAGCCTCTTGTTGTGAAACCAAGATGTATCTCTGTGGAAGCTCGCTGTATACTTTCTATGGGAGCAGCCTCTTGTTGTGAAACCAAGATGTATCTCTGTGGAAGCTCGCTGTATACTTTCTATGGGAGCAGCCTCTTGTTGTGAAACCAAGATGTATCTCTGTGGAAGCTCGCTGTATACTTTCTATGGGAGCAGCCTCTTGTTGTGAAACCAAGATGTATCTCTGTGGAAGCTCGCTGTATACTTTCTATGGGAGCAGCCTCTTGTTGTGAAACCAAGATGTATCTCTGTGGAAGTATCGTTGCGAGTGCATCTAGCTGCAACTATTAATTAATACCTAATAAGAAAAATATATTGTGTGAGTCTGTTCAGTACTTGTAATCCCAAAACCCAGATTGACAGGTGATTAAAAATCGCAATATAATATATAATATCTTTATTTACTGCCATAGGTACAGAGAAGATCTTGTATTTAATCAGCAGCGCGCTATGTTATGCTCCTTCTCTGTATGAGAGGAGACCTGTGCCCAGCAGTGGGACGATGAACAGGTTGATGATGATGATGATGATGCGCTATGTTACCGGTGCCCAGCAGTGGGACGACAAAAATGTTGATGATGATGATGATGATACGCCAGCAGATGTATACAAATATAGTGGGCAAATTTAGATTATGTCATAACTAAATGAGCTGAACGCCAAAATAATTATGATATCAGAAAAAAAATCAGCCAGGAGCATGCGGGCGGGAAACTACAGAACACTAAGCTTGACCCGACGAGCTTAGTGTTCCGTTTGCCAGAGTTAAAAGATAAGTTACTTGTTCCATTAAGTTGACATACTAAGTACATAATCCTAAAAACGTGCCTACAAAGAACGGTGATAACTAAAGAAAGAGTTATTGTCACTTCCAACTATTCTATAGCTCATACCCATCCTGACCCCATCAACTCAGAAAAAATCAGAAGCGAAGTACAGCGCTGTTGCTCGGGAAATTGGGTTATTAAGTTATACAAATTAGACGGTTATGTATGTCGGATTTTTGGTGGTAATTTTGGATTTGGAAATTCTGAACCGATTTTAATACTTTTTTTTATTTGAAAAATATACCTTCAAGATAATAAAATATGTCAAATAATTTAAAAAAATATAAATTTACAAACTTATGGTTAACAGGTTTTAAAAAATTCGATTTCTAAGATTTTTTTCGGATTTATCGAATTCATGAACGCATGGTTCATAAGTTAGAGGGGGGGGGGGGGCTAAATTTTTACTTTCGGAGCGATTATTTCCAAAAATATTAACATTAACACAACAAATAATTTCAGTAAATCCCTGTTCATTTTTAAATACCTTTCCAACAATATATCACATGTTTGGAGGATGCCCTAATAAAACATTACTTTCCACTTTTTATTTTTGCACTTTGTCGGCGTCATTAATATACATATTGATACCAAATATCAGTTCTCTAGTGCTAATGGCCACTGAGATTATCCGCGGACGGACAGACATACTGGGCGAAACTATAAGTTGTAGTTGACTATTATAAGTTAATAGTAGACTACGGAATCCTAAAAAAGAAATAGGTATATGCAGGTGACACTAAACACTAAACTTGTTGTTTTGTAATGTAATTGTCTAATTAACGGTATCCCTACGACCTAATCTCAGTAGACACCCCATTCTCGAATGTGCATTATGATTGAGAACACGAGTGGAGATCGATGTAAGGCTGACTCTTGTACTACACGATGGAGATCAATGTAAGGCGGACTCTTGTACTACACGAGTGGAGATCGATGTAAGGCGGACTCTTGTACTACACGAGTGGAGATCGATGTAAGGCGGGCGGTGTGTGTACTACACGAGTGTTTATTTAACTAACTTGTAAGTCAAAGACTTGTGGCTCCTTAGACTCCTCAGTGCCGGCGGCGGCCTGAGTGCGATCAATAATGTACGAGCAGTTCGTCTGTTACGTGTGTCCACTCACTGTGAGACAGTCGCCGGCTCATTAATATGTACGGCAGGAGAAACGGGATTATTTGGATGTTATGTGAGACGAGTAGGTAATGAAAATAATGTAAATGTCAAGAAAACATTGGAAAAGTCCTTTTTTGTTTGGGAATTGAACCTTTTTCGATTGACTCGAATGTATCGTTCATTGTCACGCCAAAAGATAGCAGTAAAAATAAAAATGATTTTAGGTGGAGTTATTTTTCTTATCGTATTAATGCTTTAGGCAATAGCGAACCGGACATTACTAATGTACTTAAATTACTAATAAAACTTTATAGGTATCGTAATTCCATAAACGCTATTGAATTTTTTTTTTTAATATATTATAAACTAGCGCTTGACCGCAATCCTGCCTGATGGTAAGCAGTGACGCAATCGCTGATGGTAAAGCGCACTAGTTTATTAAGAGCCTATTCACCCTAGCCTTGAAGACACTCAAATTGTAGTCCGACGGTAACACCGCCGCTGGCAAACTATTCCAGTCCCTCGATGTACGCGGTATAAAGGAGGAGGCGAAACGCTTCGTCCGGATCGTAGTGGTGTTAACAACGTAAGGGTGGAAACCAGCCGCACGACGGGTCGTCCGCTGGTGGAACGGAGATGGGGGAATTAAATCATGCAATTCCTTCGCACACTCCCCGAAATGCATCCTATAGAACACCGAAAGGCTGGCTACTCTACGCCTGTGCTCTAGAAATGGAGAAAAGGCTCTCCTTAAAGTTACATGTGACATTAGAGAGGCTATGGAGGATACCAAAGTTACTGTTTTGGTTTTAATTGATTTATCCAATGCCTTTAACGCTGTCAGCCACGATATTCTCCTTGCTATTCTCTCTCACCTTATGGTTTTGTCCAAGGCACTAGAATGGTTCTCTTCTTATCTACGGGGACGTCGGCAATCGATTCGGGTCGAAGAGAGCTCATCGAGTTGGTGTGGCCTGGATGCTGGTGTTCCACAGGGCGGTATTCTTTCTTCATTATTATTCTCCATTTTCATAACTCACTGTCTTCGGTATTCGTATCATCTATACGCTGATGGTCTTCATTTATAGGTATACTGCTGAGCGGGTCGAAGGTATGTCGAGCGCAATAACGGAGGTAAACCATGACATGGAGGCTATTAAAGACTGGTTTGATAAGTTTGGAGTGTCTGTGAACCCCTTAAAGTGTCAGGCCATTATTATTGAAAGCTCACGCATGATGAGCAGGTTAACTCTTAGCTCTCTCCCTCCGCTTATCTTCAATGCTACCGTCATACCCATTACCCCTACTATTAAAGATCTTGGTTTATATATTGACTCGACGTTTAGCTGGCAATGTCAGGTCTCCTACGTTAGCCAAAGAGTTAACGGTACCCTGCGTTCGCTATATCGCCTGAGGAATTTCTTACCCGCTAAAACGAAAGCCATGCTTGTGCAGACTCTTATTTACCCTATTATCGACTATGGTGATGTGTGCTACTTTGATCTGAATGCGGCTTTGCTGGATAAGCTTGATGAATTGCTCAACAATGGGATCAGGTTCATATTCAATCTCAGGAAACATGACCATGTGTCGAGCTACAGGTCTGAACTCAAATGGATGCCCATTCGCCAGAGAAGAAATTTGCGCGCTTTGACCACGCTCTTCTCCCTTCTTAACTCAGCCACTCCTCCTTCTTATCTTGAGACTCACTTCCAACATGTATGTTCATCACACACTAAGAATCTGCGTTCTTCTAACAATCTTCTCTTATTCTGTCCTTCACATACGTCTGACTTTGTTCACTCTTCATTTCATATTCAATCTATTCTTTTGTGGAATGCGCTTCCTCTTGATATCAGGATGGCCTCCAGTCGGTTTGCATAGAGTTATTATCGCAACAGTTCGGGTAGAGTCATTTCAAAACCTCTCTCCCAATTTTTTCGTTTTGTATGTATATATTATAAGTATGTATTTTGGTAATAGTATGTATGTGCATATAGCTTATTTAAGTATTTATTTAAATAGAGTTAAGAGTATGTTTTCATTATAATGTTTTCAATTAAAGCACCTGCTACTAATCTCTTCACCACCTGTTGTTGACTGGTAGAGAATGCCTAAGGCATTAAGTCCGTTTCTGTACATTTTTTTGTGCGAATGAATACATAAATAAAATAACATAGAGTAGTATCCATTTACGGTGGAGAGTGTATAACCCGCGCAAGTTAAGTGTGCCCCTCGCTGGAATGCGACTACAGTTTAAATTCCCTTTTGTTATTACTGTTTCTGTGGTGTTTTTTCTTTATTATTTTTTTTATTAGGTTTGTTTTGTTTTTTTTTTCCTTTTTGAAATGTCAGGAATAAAATCGTCTGGTATTCATCAAAACGACCTTTTAATAAAATTATTTAATATAATATTAATAAAATAATATTTTGTAATTTATGATTTTTAACATAATTCTAATTTTTTTACAAACGGAACCGTCCGAATGACGTCACAGAACGAGGTGCACAGTCAACGCATTTCGCGCGAGTTGTACGACACAACACGTGTCGAGTTGTACGACACAACAAGTGTCGAGTTGTACGATACAACACATGTCGAGTTGTACGACACAACAAGTGTCGAGTTGTACGACACAACACGTATCGAGTTTCAGAAAATTATTATTTAAAATAATACAATTAAACAAACTTCTCCTGACCGTGACCTTCTCGTGACCTCTGAGTTTGTTTTGACATTTCTTCTCAAAGATAGTACTAGGAATTTCCGCGGTCATCAAACCAAATTAATAATCAGCCGTCTCTCCAGCGACACTCTAAGCTGATGCTCGTACCCCACAAGGATACGCTATATACGCTAAGGGCGCTTAGCGTATAGTCACCTAGTTTTTAATTTACCAGTTCTGACTAGAGGCTTCAAATGTTCTTAAAGCAACCACAGGTTTAAATAATCACGGCCTCTCAAGGTCAACTACGAGATGCCACATATGAAAAAAAGAAAAAATGGCATTCTTAGTTCAGGCGTTGCCTGATGCACAAGTTGTATTAATCTTTACTATTGTTACTCTGCTTCTCTGAACATTGTTACTGTGTTGTCTGTTATTATTGTTAGGTATTGAATAATGATCTATTTTGGTGAAAAATTAATTAATTGAATAAGATATAATATAAATCCTTCTATATATCCATGAGATTTGTTGTGAACAAAGCATTGATCTGTTATGAACTATATCAGACACACTAAGAAAACTCTTACCAAGCCATTCTTTGGACAAGAGATACCCACATGTACTTGAATAGCTTGTTGTTTAGATTAGGATAAAATGTGAACAAACCAAATAAAGCAAACCTCAGAAACAAAGTATTTTTTTTAATTTACCTGTGGATACTTCTAATTGAATTTAGTATATTACTATTTATTATAAAGTTATTTTCTGTTAGCTCTTCAAAAATAGAGAAAAGAAAATAAAAAATAAGCCTATAACGAAAATAATAGCTAACTATGTATATTATTAGACCCGGAACCGAAAATACAACGACATAACAATAAAGCGGTCCGTAGAGCGCGCACCAAAGTGACGGCTCACTAAACACGCGGCACTACGAACGTACGCAACGAACCGCACGCAGGCGCAGAGGGGCAACCCACGTACTACGCAGAATAAATAACAGCGGTATGGTTAATACGCGTAAGATGGATGTAACGCTTAAACTATCTTACACATTGAGCTATTTAAACGCAGATTAATTAATCCCATCTACCGCGTAACAGGAGAGACAAACTACCACACTACCTCAGATACCCCAATTAGAAGATAAGCAACTAGGGTCGGCGCCCTAGCCTCGCCGAGTTTGTGTACCATGATTTTCAGGAATGCAACACACCAAGGGCCCACCAACACTCTTGTGCGGAATATTGGTGTTATTGTGGTGTGACGTCAGAAGTTGTCAAATTTTTTATTTTCCAACTTCTCTCAATCGACCGAAGCGCAACTGCAATTTAGTTTTTGTAAAGTAATTTTGTGTCGTTATTTCCTCCCAACTTCGTAAGTTGATAACGTTGCTTTATACGCGTGAGTTTGGCCACATGTACCAAAATATACTGTTATATGGCTATCTCTCAGTATCAGTAAAGATTTTTTACATTGGTATTTTTATATTGGCACACTACATACATCCTCTGTAACATCAACGTCATAAGTTAAGGAAATTTATGAATGTTGTAAATACAAATGCTGAACAAGAAAGTGTTTCTCGATGCACCTAACTAGCACTAACCACGGCGTCGCGTCGCTCTCCTCGCCCGCGTCGTCTCCGTCGCCGCCTCCGGCACATCGCCACAAATGTGATTTGCGCACGACAGAGCCCGCGGCCGTTGCGGAAATCTGATCAATTCGTGGCTCCGAATATTTGCTACAAATACATAATATTCTATTGCATCACATTTTTCTATCCATGCAATTCCGTTTTCGAAACAGCAACAACTCTCAAAATGGAGAAAACGTGTCTTTTTTTTTAGATTGCGGAAGATTTTTAGGTTGTCGCACTGAGATTACTGATGTAATATCGCGCTTGTTTTCCCTAAGCGCTCTCATTATGCAGATGTTAAGTACCATGAAATAGGAGCCTCTGTCATGAACCGATCACAAATCCAAAGTATGGATCCATTCAAACCAACACCAACCATCACTTTGCTTAATTTAAGTTAGAACCTACAGCCCTGATGATATGCAGTAGAACTCGCCACCACTGAGCCAACAAGGCGGTTAAGCTGAACTAAATGAGTGATTTCCCAGAGACATGTAGAGGCATGTCTCTGGGAAATCTCTGGGAATCTCTTAAGCAGAGGCTTAAGAGATGCAATACAATTCAAATGACGTCTACAAGTAGCTTCTTCTGTCGCACTGCTGCTGTTTCAGATAACTGTAAAGCAATCTCCTCTATACTCTAATTCTGAAGTTATTGCAGAAATACATCGAACGAACCTAAACACCAAACAGGTAATTGAGTGTTGCTCGTAACACTGAACGAAAATATCTGCATACGTTTCCTGACCTTAGACAGATCTGATAGTTGACGTCGTTATATTTCTAGAAACAAGTTTACTGTCTCACACAGTGGTTTCAATACTACACACCTAATACAATTTCGTCCTTTTAGACTACAGACCAACTCTACATAGCATGTAATGTACTAACAGTAATATAAGACAATAATTTATTGTCAGCACAATACAACACCATTTACCAGTGGCAGTGTTTCCATCGGACTACATTTTTAGTGTCTTCGTCTGTGGCTAGGGTGAAAAGGCTCTTAATAAACTAGCGCGCTTTATAATCAACGATTGCATCACTGCTTACCATCAGGCGGGATTGCGGTCAAGTACTAGTTGATATTACATAATATGTAAAAAAAGTGTAAGCTATAAAAATGTACACAATGTTATCAGAATACTTCAAGACACTCAATTACACAGACACAGAAAAATATCACGATCGTAATTAGTGCTTATATAGGCTTTTCTCAGTAATCTCGAGAAACCACCAAACCGCACTGGGCCCGCGTGGTAGATTACGGTCCACTCCCTCTCACCCAGAGGAGGTCTGTGTCCCAGGAGTGGGAATATTATAGGCGGAATATGTATATGTAAAATTGAAACCATAATGTTGTTGTAATCAATGTATATGTAATATTGAAACCATAATGTTGTTGTAATCAATGTATATGTAATATTGAAACCATAATGTTGTTGTAATCAATGTATATGTAATATTGAAACCATAATGTAGTTGTAATCAATGTAGATGTAATATTGAAACCATAATGTTGTTGTAATCAATGTATATGTAATATTGAAACCATAATGTTGTTGTAATCAATGTATATGTAATATTGAAACCATAATGTTATTGTAATCAATGTATATGTAATATTGCAACCCTAATGTTGTTGTAAACAATGTATATGTAATATTGAAACCATAATGTTGTTGTTTTAAATGTATATGTAATATTGAAACCATAATGTTGTTGTAAACAATGTATATGTAATATTGAAACCATATTGTTGTTGTTATCAATGTATATGTAATATTGAAACCATATTGTTGTTGTTATCAATGTACATGTAATATTGAAACCATAATGTTGTTGTAATCAATGTATATGTAATATTGAAACCATAATGTTGTTGTTATCAATGTATATGTAATATTGACACCATAATGTTGTTGTAATCAATGTATATGTAATATTGAAACCATAATGTTGTTGTAATCAATGTACATGTAATATTGAAACCATAATGTTGTTGTAATCAATGTATATGTAATATTGAAACCATAATGTTGTTGTAATCAATGTATATGTAATATTGAAACCATAATGTTGTTGTAATCAATGTATATGTAATATTGAAACCATAATGTTGTTGTTATCAATGTATATGTAATATTGAAACCATATTGTTGTTGTTATCAATGTATATGTAATATTGAAACCATATTGTTGTTGTTATCAATGTACATGTAATATTGAAACCATAATGTTGTTGTAATCAATGTATATGTAATATTGAAACCATAATGTTGTTGTAAACAATGTATATGTAATATTGAAACCATAATGTTGTTGTTATAAATGTATATGTAATATTGAAACCATAATGTTGTTGTTATCAATGTATATGTAATATTGAAACCATAATGTTGTTGTTATCAATGTATATGTAATATTGAAACCATATTGTTGTTGTTATCAATGTACATGTAATATTGAAACCATAATGTTGTTGTAATCAATGTATATGTAATATTGAAACCATAATGTTGTTGTTATCAATGTATATGTAATATTGAAACCATAATGTTGTTGTAATCAATGTATATGTAATATTGAAACCATAATGTTGTTGTAATCAATGTATATGTAATATTGAAACCATAATGTTGTTGTTATAAATGTATATGTAATATTGAAACCATAATGTTGTTGTTATCAATGTATATGTAATATTGAAACCATATTGTTGTTGTTATCATTGTACATGTAATATTGAAACCATAATGTTGTTGTAATCAATGTACTTATATGTAATATTGAAACCATAATGTTGTTGTAATCAATGTATATGTAATATTGAAACCATAATGTTGTTGTTATCAATGTATATGTAATATTGAAACCATAATGTTGTTGTAATTAATGTATATTTAATATTGAAACCATAATGTTGTTGTAAACAATGTATATGTAATATTGAAACCATAATGTTGTTGTTATAAATGTATATGTAATATCAGCAAAAACTGTCACTGTCACTGTTTACTATCACTATTCTCTGTTCACTCGTAGATCAAGTGGAACGATAATTCAAAACTGAATGACTTCTTCTGTGGAAGTCGCGACGCCCCCGTTAGGGGGCGTGGCGAGCGCTACCAGGGCTATGCCCCCCGGCCGCGGAGTCCGTTAAATCAGCTCGTTACTACGGGCTCCTCCTCGTGTTGGCGACAATGGCCTGTCGGTAATGTCATTTACGTGCGTGAGTTGCGCACGTCTGTGTCAATGGTTGCCATGTGATTTCTGTATATATGTATATATTCTGTGATATGTAGGCGCGTCACAGAACCCACTCACGGTTCTGCTTGCTTCACGGCACCCCGGCGGTCTGCCCCCGCCAGGTGAGACCTCCAGCTACCTGGAGGAAGCCCAGCGGGGGACGACCAGCGACAGAGGTGCCGACTCGACACCCTACAGAATTACGGATGTAAACCCCCGCCCGTCCGGTTACCAGCTATGTACGGTAACGTTTCAGGCTAAGAGGTCGTGATGTATGTGTGGGCGGTATTGAACTGTACAGTAACACCGCCCAGTGATTACACGTACCGCGGCCCGCGCTGCGCATACGCGTGTATGTGTAGGGTGTCTGTTTTGTAATGGTTGTCTGGTCGCCGCGTAAGCGCGTCTATATTAACCTAGCACGCGCTACGCGATGAGTGTGTGTAGAAGGGTGCAGTATTATTGGGTCAGGTGAGCCGCGTGTAACCTGGGTGCGACTCACCTGTGAGGTCAATCCGGTGGAGAGGGGTCACTCGTCCGCTACCAGGTTGCGGGGAAGGGTTTCGCGTCAGGAGGGCGCGCGTGCCAGGGCGCAATGTCCTTGACATGCGTCAGAATGACTTCTTGCCGGCTTTTACGCATATTTATACGGCCAAACCGGAAGCACAGAACTCTCTCGAATTGCTTTACAGAACCCTTGATCTGAATTTGTAAACCCGTGGAGTTAATAACACCACGAACTCACTTTGTATTGTAAGACCTATGTTATATAAATGTGTATCACAAATAAAGTATTTAATTTGATTTTAATTATTTTATAAACAAAGTGTCAAGTGTCTAATTTATTCCACGAATAAAAATTATCTGTAGTCTCAAAAGTAACATTTACACTAGCTATGAGCTGAACGACTACTAATTTTTAAAATTGTTGTATTGTACGCTACTTGTGGACTAACGAGTGGAGTACACAATATAGTGTATAGTCGTACTGTACGCTACATGTGGACTAACGAGTGGAGTACGCAATATAGTGTATAGTCGTACTGTACGCTACTTGTGGACTAACGAGTGGAGTACACAATATAGTGTATAGTCGTACTGTACGCTACTTGTGGACTAACGAGTGGAGTACACAATATAGTGTATAGTCGCTGTGTTTACTCCATCGTTAGTGTTAGGCTTTCTAAGCTCGAAGTACTGGGCGCTGAGTTGAGTGACGTCATACTTCCTTAGCGATAGAAATACTTGTTTAAATGCGACCCCCATGGATAAAAGTTTTGCTACCGCTACTTCCCTGTTCTGGAGTGATCGAGTTTGATCATTATCTCCGCAAACTGTTAATGAGACTTGTTGAGAAACGCGTTACATCCACACATAGAGTATTGCATGTACAGGCATGTCTTACAGACAGGCTGAAGTTATATCCCAACTATCGAACCCTATGTCATCATCTCAGCGTTAATTCCATTCGCATCCCAAGCTTTTTCAGCTTTGGAGTCTGGGGTCCGCTTTACCAGTCTAACTGCTGAGTTTGGCTAAACTTTGACATTTTCTGTGAAGCGACTGCCGTCTGGCCTCCACAACCCGAAAGTGATATCGAAGTATTGCAGTTAGACGGATTGTTGGAGTTTTGAAGGCTCCAACAGCCCGTAACAACTGCCATTAGATGTTCGTATGAAAACGGGGACCAACGGCTTAACGTGCTTTCCGAGGCACGACCAGACCAGTGCAAATATTCATATTCAGGCATACAAATATGTGCACTGCGCGGGGATCGAACCCGTGCCTCCTTGCGTAGCGGCCGCGTTCGCTACCGCTACGCCACGCAGGCAGTCAACAATCGAACCCTATGTTATGTTGAGAAACAGTTGAAAGCTAATGTTGATTCATAAAATAAAATAGGGAACGCCAAAAAAACATACTTTAAGGGATGTCTCTGCAAACATCTGATGACTTTATTCAAGTAATAATTCTGAAATTTTTACAGTTATTTCAAACAAAAACTGTCAAACGTCAAATTTAATTATTGAATAATAAGAGAAAAATCAACCTCAAAAAGAATAAAATTAGTTTTTTATTTAGCCTATTATGTCCATTGGCTTGACAAGACCACCAGTAAATCCTATACTCAAAAATAAATAGAGAAAAAAGTAGAGATCAGCTAGGTCTTACGTAAGTTTAAAGCAAGTTTATTAGCACAATTTGCCGTTTATTTTTCTATAGTTGATTGACATGAAATTAGAACCAATCAAATCCTACTAACGTTATTAACGAGTCAGTTTGTACTGATCGATGGATGTGTCTTACACGCAAAAACGACTGTTAGGTAAGAAATTAAAAAAATCACACAGATAAAATCGAAAGTCGTTTATTCAAATTAAACTGATGCTGAGAATCAGTACTTTTTGAACGTCAAAATGACAAAATACTATCCCCCAAAACGCCCGCCCTTCATGTTTAAGATTTAATCAGAAACACATAGGATTTATTCTAATTTCTACCCCGATCTCGACCAGCTAAATAATAATTCATTAATAGATATATGATCCTGACAAAAAGTATTTCTTAAATATCTGTTGAAATAATACCTCATCGCATGAGTTGCACTTCTCAAGTTTAACCAAAACCTACAAACTTAAAGCTAAAGTTTAGAATTATCAACCAGGTCATAATATAAACAAAAAATAAAGTGCAATGCCGACTTTGGGAACATCTCTAGGCGCGCTACTATTATTGGAAGTTTGAAGATGCCACCAGTTTGACGACAAAACATTGGAAAGTTCCGCATTAAATGCACGATGGGTAGGATAATGATGGACGGATGTTATATTTTGTGGATGTAACACCCCGTTTTTTGTCTGTTTTATCTATACAATATGTAAAGAAAACCCTGTCCGACCCATAAGGATAATAAAGGTTAGGTAAACACTTGACCAAATAAAATATAAAATGTTACATAATCATCACAGTAACAATAATAATGAATTTTGAAATAATCTTTTTTTCCGGGGTATTAACTCCAATTTCCCCGAAATTTGGTAATTTTTAAAAAACTGACAACACCATTTGTGACGGAGCGAATAGCGATGCGACCACGTGCCGCATACCCCGCCCCCCTTCACCCGCGCATACATGCGCGGGTGAAGGGGGGCGGGGCTATCGGGTTGCCTACCGCACATGCATTAAGTTACCTCGCTTTTTCGAAATAATATTTATTTATTTTGGGGGATTTTTTTTTAAGTTTAGCCTGGCTTTGTAGGCATTATTAGAATCAGTTAACGATACCTAACAATACCTTCACGGATCGGACAGGGTTTTCTTTACATATTGTATATAATCGTAACGCACTATCAGTGGCAATAGCACACATTTTGGTAGTTCAACAACGTTTATTGGGTATTACATTAGCATTTAGTTAAATTTTACGAAAATATGAAGCAATAGATTAGTAATATACTTAAAAAATCAGATTGAGTTTGATATTATGGTAGTACACTATAAGGCTACTTACTGGTCTGTAAGTTTTCTTCAATCAATTAAAAATCTGAAAACGGGCGTAGTGGACCACAATGTTTCGTGACAATAAAGAGTTCCGGAGTTAAAAGTTGTCATTATCATACATTTTTAATTACAATAAAATTCACATATATATATACAAAAACATGCATTGCACAATAACATCAGCAACAACAATATCAGCCGGGTCCTCCCCGCACTGGACGTAGTGGTGGCACCGAGCATCTGGCTCCCTGCCTATGCAACGCAGGTACTTGCTGAAGCAGCCGTGCCCCGACATTATCTGCGTCACCCTGAACGACAGGGAGCCAGTCGTCGAGTACTGGCCGGATCGCCTTGACGATAGCGAGGCCGGCGGTAGGGCGCATATGCCTCTGCCGCCAGTCCGCCACCAGGACCTGACAGAGCTCCTGTCAACGCAGCTCTATCTGCCGCTGCACCGGACTGGAGCCACGTGTCCGCTCTTCCTCACGCCATCAGTACAATGGCGCGAGTACTTTCGCCTCTAGGTCCCAGGGCGGGGATCCGGCCAGGACGCAATCCGCCTCGTAGGAAATCGTGCGGTACCGCGAACGACCCTGACGGCCATCGCCCTCTGCGGCTTGCGCAGAATGGCGAGTGTTCCGGCCGTCAGGTCCATCGCCCAGACAGGGGCCCCATACAGGGCCAAGGGGGATGTTTCCGAGCTAACATATGTCATCCGTACAGACGGAAGCTACAGAGTTTGGCTCAGCTAAGGTACCTTTGCTAAGGTTCCTTGTTGGACTACGATATCTTTTTTGTTTTTAATTTTATTAAACACATTTTGTCAATATCAGGATGTCATAGTGGAAGCATGAAGAACAGGGTGTAAAGTTCACTCATCCTCCGTAGAAAAGGGAGGATCCTCTGACCAGACGGGTGTTATGTCTGGTGGGCCACTTGCCCAATGCTTGAAATTGGCAAGTTGTATGTATAGTAATTGCACGGTAAACTCTGATTGCGAGATGTAGAATTCGTGTGACGTCAGTATGACGCGTGAGTGATGATGATGACGTCACGCTGAAATCGTTGCACGAAGGCTGTGCTGACGTTCATGTTCGAGGTCACCAATTTGGAGGCATGATGAACAAGGAGTAAAGTTCACTCATCCTCAAAAAAGGAGGATCAAAGGGACGATCCTCCGATCAGACGGGTGTTATGTCTCGCGCCTTTCATTTTTGTTTTTGTGGCGTTTGTAGGTACTGCTACATCACTAATGATGTAGTGCCCAGTCATGATACGCAACGAACCACATTACAGCGAACCAACACGTCGCAATAATGGCCGTACCAGACATCACACATTTATTCACGTCTATTGGCCGAGAAGCGATCAATATACGTCTCTAATACTTTCGCGAACGCCGCCATCTATTCAGTAATTACATAGAAATGTGCAAGGTCCTCTATCTACTTCGGCCGACACCGTAATTATATCTATCCCTTTCGATGTTATTAGTTCTCAACAGCCAATATCGCCGACTTGCAATAACGTTGTATAAATCAAATCGTACCTTTTATTTTTGCCCATCTACGTAGCTTGTTAGTACACATAGGAATTAGAAACTAGTGTTAGTACTTAAATAAATAAATAAATATATACGGACAAATCACACAGATTGTGCTAGCCCCAAAGTAAGCTCGAGACTTATGTACGAGAGTACTACGTTATGGGATACTAACTCAACGATACTATATTTATAATAGATACATATATAGATAAACATCCAAGACCCAGGCCAATCAGGAAAACATAAATAAGGAAAATCTAGCAGAAAAACAACACAAATTAAGTATTCATTACAATGGCACAGTGGCAATGTGGCATGCAGGCGTGTCCGATGTTTCAGTATGGGGCTGTCCCATCTATCTGCTATAGTTTTTGTCTTTGTGAGTCGAAACTTTCATCCGTTCCGCGTCACCCGCTGAGCTCTGTAAAACGTCATCTTGTGTGTTCTCACGTCGTAAAAATGTTCGTTGGCGGACACAGGGGTGGGTCACCTGGACGTCATCGTCTGACCAAGTCGACGCAGTCCGCCACTCGCTATAAACAAGTCGACGAAGTCCGCCACTCGCTATAAACATTTATTTCTCGATAACTGCTTATCGCTGCTCTTAAATTTATGATGGGATATCAACTAAAGTCTTGAAGTATATTGCTACGACTATTTCTACTCATCTTTCTATCTGATAAATATATCTATTGAAGCTGGAATTTAACCCGACAAATTAAAAACTTCTATCATAAAACCAATCTTCAAAAAAGATAATAGTGACTGTCTAGAAAACTATAGACCTATTGCTTTGGTTCCGGTTATATCCAAAATTTTTGAGAAGCATATTTACAAAGAACTGAAATATTTAGTATTTAGAAAGTAACAATATTCTGGCAAAAGAACAAAAAGGTTTCAGACAAAATAAATCAATAAATATGGCCATATACGACTTTCTGAATTTTGTTATGGTTAATGTTGATAAAAGAATACCTATCTGCTCTATTATTGTGGATATGACGCAGGCTTTCGATTATGTTGAACATAATTTATTGTTGGGTAAACTTAATAAATATGGAATAAGAGGTAATGCTTTAAAATTATTTGAATCTTACCTCAAAGGCCGTCGCCAATACACTGAATTGACTAGAGTGAATATCATAACAAGAAAAGAAGAAACTTTCAGATCATGTGAACGTCGACTAAATTACGGTGTTCCTCAAGGAACCGTTTTGGGGCCACTATTTTTTATATTGTTTATCAATGCCACTGATAATCCTGTAACTCTTTTTGCGGATGACAGTACAGTAACCGTTAAGTGTAAAGATATAAGTACTTATGAAGATGACATAAACAACACATTGAACTCAGGCATGAATTGGCTTAATATCAATAACCTTAAAGCCAACTTAAGCAAAACTAAATTAATGTACTTTAGACAACGTTTACCGGCACCAAATAACCTAAATGTAAATTATAACATGCAAAAATTAGAGGAAGTAGACAATTATAAATTTTTAGGCCTATATATTGATGACAAAATGACCTGGAAGCCACATATTCAACAACTATGCAAACGAGTTAGTAAATCTGCCTATGCTCTACATACACTTGCAAATAAAATAAATTCCGGTGCCCTTATAATTGCGTATCATGGGCTGGTGGCATCTGTTCTCAGATATGGCCTAATTTTTTGGGGGAATTCCACCGACAAAGACATTGCCTTTAAAGCGCAGAAACGTTGCATTCGAGCTATGTTTGGTTTAAAGTCAACAGAGAGCTGTGTGCCTTTCTTTAAGAAGCACATCATTCTACCACTACCGTCATTATATGTACTTTAAGCAGCGGCTTTCGTTAAACAAAATCCTCATTTGTTTACCTTAGTATCTGTAGCTCAAATCGGACCCAAAGGGACGAAAGTCGTTTGTGTATTCCAAAAACGAACACTGCCTTAATGTATAAAAGTGTATTTCACTTGGCACCAGTTATATATAGTAAATTGCCGAAAGAGCTTAAAAAATTGCCTGTAAATTCATTTAAAGTAAAACTAAGAAGGAGAGGACTTTTTATTGGTCAAATCCTGACATTGTATAATTGTAATTTTTTTATTTGACTTTGAATTATGTAAGTCCAAATTATTTTGACATTTATCTAATTAATTGTTTTGACTTCATTATGATAACGTTATGTGATTTGCTTATTTGACAATATTGTATTTAAATCAGAATGAGTTTGACGTTAACTTAGAAAATTATTATGACTTTTATTATCCCTATTATAATGTAATCATTTATTTAGTTATTTTTATTATTTTATTTTCATTATTTTATTTTTTATATTTGTATGCCTATAGGCTGACCATAGCGCACTTTATCCTCCAATATGAATACCTAACGACTGTACCTATGTATCACAAATAAAATATTTTTGATTTCTGATTTCTAAATGTTATCGTTTGGATTTTCAATATAACTCAACACTTGCTTTGACATTTAGTTTCGCTCTTGATTTTTGGAAAAGTATATAATTGATATTTTATTTGAAAACAACACATACACACGTTAGCTTGTTCGAGTTTACATAACCAGCCTGCAATGTTCCCACGGTTGGGACACAGGCCGCATCTCGGTGTGAATCACGATGCGATGCTCGAGTTTAAACACAGGTAATTTAAACATCAGCACACGTTTAAAATAATTGTGTTAAAAACTCTACGCCTAGAGACTTAACGATGGTCTCTGGAAAAACTATAAATATTACAACAGAATAATACTTTCAGTGCAGTTACGAGCATACTACAAGCACAGACTGATATTTCCGTCTTTCGTTTTAGCCGACACTCAGAAATGAATGTTAAATAAACAGCCTGTTACATCCATTCCATATCAGAGCTGCTTGTTAGAACACTACGCCACATTCAGACCTTTCATTTCAGTGAACGTACTATTTCTTTTATAACTCGTTACGCCGGCCGGAGGTTATTTGCTAAAAATGTTGGCATGCTTCAACGAGCGAACAACGGCTAACAAAACTATCAAAATGAAATATTCTTGAAATGAAAATAACACGGATTTGTTACAATACAACGGAACTGGAGCAAATAACATTGAAAGGAAGGTGGAGTCACATGTGCCGACTGATGAACAAACAAACACCGTTACTGTTTGTATACATATGTACCTACCTATGTAGGTGTGTGTCGATGTGAAGGTAGAAAGCGACCTGGTTCCGTGTGCGAACCATCAGGAGCTGGTTGGTGTTCAGGATGAACCAAATGCGGAATAACGTGACAGGGGCACTGCAGGAGGAGTGTGTCTACTAGTAACCTCGACCGAAACAAATGGAGGCTCTACTAGCAATATGATGAACAAACTCGCTATGGTTGACGTTGTTTCGCATACACTTATTAGGGCGAAATATATCGCCCTAATAAGTATCTTTAAAAATGCTATGAAAATCTCTCCACGTTAATGACTTGCACGTTCCTGAACTCTAGGTCTATGCTGGTTGAGATTACTCTGCCGAAAGATGTATAAACCCGCAGGACAGCATGTGGCTAGCCCAATGACCTTATCTCTCGGAAGAAGTCATATTTCTCACCTTTAGATTAACTTTATTACCCAGCTATAGTGAACACTGGCAAAAACAAAGCACCCGTTTCATGCTTTTATGAGTCTCCTTAAATGAAGATTCACAAGAGCATTCTCCATGCTCAGAGGATGGAAAAATCAAAATCAAAATTGTTCGGGGCCCATTATCGAGTGTGCAAGTCAGATTTTTTTTTTTTGTTAATTTATAAACTAGTGCTGGACCGCAATCCCGCCTGATGGTAATCAGTGATGCAATTATTGATGGTAAAGCGCGTTAGTTTTTAAGAGCCTATTCACTCTAGCCTTGAAGACACTAAAATTGTAGTCCGACGGAAACACTGCCGCTGGCAAATTGCAGTCCCTCGATCTCCACGGTATAAAAGAGGAGACGAAACGCTTCGTCGGGATCGTAGTGGTGCTAACAACGTAAGGGTAGAAACTCGCCGTATGACGGGTTCTACGATGGTGGAACGGAGATGGGGGAATTAAATCATGCAATTCCCTTGCACACTCACCAGAATGCATCCTATAGAAGACCGAAAGGCTGGCTACTCTACGCCTGTGCTCCATTTTTATTAAACTTAGTGTTAATCACATTTAAATATTTTTATCATTAACAAGTTAAAATAATTATGATTATTATTTATGTTATTTTTCATAACTTAATTTTGTTTTACGATTAAAACAATTTTTTGGAATAAAGTGTGTCGATAATGTAGGTATTTGCTATTTATTTATTATCAACGATGCGTCAAGATAATGATAAAGTAAGGATGTGCTAGTTACGACTTGAGACGTAGTGTGAGAGTGAAGGTATAAACGAGGAACTGAGTCAGATAGGAATTGTATAAATGTGTTTTGGAATTACTCCATCGAAGGATTCCGTTTCTAACAGTCATTGTGTAACCATTTTATGAACTTGTGATCGTCGGGCAACAGTGAGTGTCAATTTGGGCTATTATTAGAACTGGATTTAGAAAACTAAATTAGTTGTGAAAACTTTCAATGTTGATTATAAATTTTGTACTTCTCAAGAAAGGACTTACCCTGTCACCGCTATCATTAAATTACTTACCCTGTCACCGCTATCATTAAATTACTTGTCCTGTCACCGCTATCATTAAATTACTTGCCCTGTCACCGCTATCATTAAATTACTTGCCCTGTCACCGCTATCATTAAATTACTTGCCCTGTCACCGCTATCATTAAATTACTTACCCTGTCACCGCTATCATTCAATTACTTTCCCTGTCACCGCTATCATTCAATTACTTACCCTGTCACCGCTATCATTAAATTACTTGCCCTGTCACCGCTATCATTAAATTACTTGCCCTGTCACCGTTATCATTCAATTACTTACCCTGTCACCGCTATCATTCCATTACTTGCCCTGTTACCGCTATCATTCAATTACTTACCCTGTCACCGCTATCATTCAATTACTTATCCTGTCACCGCTATCATTCAATTACTTACCCTGTCACCGCTATCATTCAATTACTTACCCTGTCACCGCTATCATTCAATTACTTACCCTGTCACCGCTATCATTCAATTACTTACCCTGTCACCGCTATCATTAAATTACTTGCCCTGTTACCGCGCTATCATTCAATTACTTACCCTGTCACCGCTATCATTCAATTACTTACCCTGTCACCGCTATCATTCCATTACTTACCCTGTCACCGCTATCATTCAATTACTTACCCTGTCACCGCTATCATTCCATTACTTACCCTGTCACCGCTATCATTCAATTACTTACCCTGTCACCGCTATCATTCCATTACTTACCCTGTCACCGCTATCATTCCATTACTTACCCTGTCACCGCTATCATTCCATTACTTACCCTGTCACCGCTATCATTAAATTACTTGCCCTGTTACCGCTATCATTCAATTACTTACCCTGTCACCGCTATCATTAAATTACTCATCCTGTCACCGCTATCATTCAATTACTTACCCTGTCACCGCTATCATTACTTACCCTGTCACCGCTATCATTACATACCCTGTCACCGCTATCATTACTTACCCTGTCACCGCTATCATTACTTACCCTGTCACCGCTATGATTCAATTTAAAATACTTGTTATTTACGTGTACTAATATTCTGAAAACATTTTATTAAAGAGATTTTTCTTTCAAAGCGAGGGTTTTATTTGCAGTAACCCAGATTAACCCAGTCAAACATTTAACCACTACGCCAACCATGCAGTCAAATTTGATGATTTTATGGGAGGAAATGAGAACGTACGCAGTCGGTCCCATAATGAACTGGCCTGATATATGATATGATGATATCTCGAAAACTGAAAATGTGTATATGTAAGTGTCATAAAGTTTCTGTTTAACGAAGATTTATCGTCTGCCGAAATAAAAGAACGATTAGATTGCGTATATAAGAAGTCTGCCCTCTCCTAAAGCACAGTGAAAAGTTGGGTGAAAGAGTTTCTCCTCCGGAGAGAAACTGTCACAGACATTGGCCACGTTGGTCGACCTGTGGAAGTACTCACTCCCGAAACGATTGCTCTTATCGAAAAGGTGATTTTGTGTGATCGCCGTTTGAAGATTAGAGAAAGGTACAGAGACAGGAAAGAGTGCGCTGCGCTTCGGAGTTTTTGATATTTATGGCGAAAATCCAAAGACTATGATCGACGGCAAGTGACTGGTGATAAAACTATGATCTTGTATTACGATTCACAAAGCAAGCGCAAGTCAATGGAATGGCGTTATAAGGATGAAAAGCCCTCTAGACAAGCAAAGGTGCAACAATCAACTAAAAACCTGTTGTGCTCAATCTTTTGGGATTTTCAAGTCAATTTGATGGTGACAAACCGGTTCTTAACGAGCTTCAGAAGCTATTTGATTCCGTCATTCTTAAAGGAGAAACGCCTAAGGCATGGCACAGGAGCGTGGTGTTATTGTTTTTAAAAATATAGTTTAAAAAACTAAAAAAACATGCTTTTAAAAAATATCAAACTAAAAAGTTAAAAATAATTTTAAAAAAAGCGTGAGGCGCATTGTGCCATAGTTTTTGTGTATTAAGCGCCTCACGCTTCTTTTTTAATTATTTTTAACTTTTTAGTTTGATATTTTTTAAAAGGATGTTTTTTTTAGTTTTTTTAAACTAGGTATATTTATTTTCAACTTTTTAGTTCGATATTTAAAAAAAAAAAACGATCGAACAAACGTATTGAAAACGGTGGGACATTTTACAGTAATAAGCCGCTCACTCGTAGTTCAAAGAGTTAGAGACGGACAAACAAACAAACAAGCAAGCAAACATACAAGTGAAGCTAATAAAAAGCATGTAAAAAAGGCTTCAGAGCCATGTCCATAAGCTGTTTTCTAGGGTCACCACGAATAAGCAGGCTTCCGAAAAGGCTTTGACACCATAGACCATATACATATACTGCAGCAAGTTATACAGAAGTCCAAGGAATATAACTAACCACTATGCTTAGCGTTTGTGGACTATGAGAAGGCCTTCGATTCGATCGAAACTTGGGCGGTGCTGGAGTCTCTCCAGCGGTGACCTCAGCAGAGCTTAACAACAAGTGGGTCTAAAAATAAACATGGATAAGACGAAGATCATGTCGAACTTCCATGTCCCACCCTCTTCAGTTGTAGTTGGTTGCACTCGACGTTATGGACGAGTATACAACATTGTTTTTTGTTTATGCGAGACCGTGTCCAGTATTTTTAAGTAAAGAGTCTATGTACAAAATTTCAAAAAGATATTATGAAAAACGACAAAGTTATGAGCTTGTTATCCTATTTGAATGTCCCAACAAAAATAAGCTTTGACCAATGGCGTCAGCTATTGCGCGTACTATGATCTACCGTAAGCCGTGTTGTGCACTCGGTAACCACACTGCAATAATTTAGAAATGTATTTGGAAAAAAATATAACATGGTGTAAAAAATTTTTTTTCAAAAAATTGGAATTGTTTCATTTGCTTATTTTGAACAAAATATATTCAGGTTTCGTATAAAGAAAAAATAACGTTGTATATTCTCACTGAAGGGTGAGCAGATCAGGGATGTGGAGGTTGTCGTGACGGGGGTTTCTGAACGTGTCACAGCAAAGCAAGTTGCGCTAATAATAAAAGGCATGACACGAGGGAAGTCCCCCGGGCACGATAGCCTGAGCATCGAACATTTTCAGCATGCGGGGCCGCACCTTCCAAGGCTCCTGGGACTTTTATTTACTTTGTGTATTAGGCATTCCTACCTGCCAAATGAGCTGATGAAGACGGTGGTAGTGCCTTTAATTAAAAACAAGACCGGAGATAGTTCCGATAAGTGCAACTACCGCCCGATATCATTAGCTACAACCGCAGCTAAGGTGCTTGATGCTCTGCTTGAGAGACAACTTAAAGAACACCTGAACTTAAATGACGCACAGTTCGGTTTTAGACCTGGACTTTCGACAGAATGTGCGGTTATGTCTCTCAAGCAGACTGTCAGGTATTACACTGACAGGAGCACGCCTGTTTATGCAGCCTTCCTTGATCTCTCCAAGGCTTTTGACCTAGTTAGGTATGATATTCTCTGGCATAAATTGAAGAGCACAGGTGATGTCATCAATATTTTTAAATATTGGTACGGCCATCAGACTAACCGGGTCAAATGGCTTGGGGAACTCTCTGACGAGTACGGGCTGGAATGCGGAGTGAGGCAGGGGGGATTGACATCTCCTTCGCTCTTCAGCTTGTATGTAAACGGGCCGATTCGTGAGCTGAGTGACACTGGAGTCGGATGCTCAATTGATGGACATAGTATCAATAGTATCAGTTATGCAGACGATATGGTGTTGCTCAGCCCATCAATAGCCGCGCTCAGAAGGCTGATAGGTGTGTGTGAGGAGTACGCGAGGGTACACGGTCTCCTGTACAATGCCCAGAAAAGCGAGCTCCTGGTTTTCCAAGCCAGGAGTCGAAAACTGGAGGGTGTGGCACCTGTGCTGCTTAATGGTGTCGCGCTTCGAAGAGTCAATGAAGTGAAATACCTCGGCCATGTTGTTAACGAGGAACTGAAAGATGACGGGGATATAGAAAGGGAAAGGAGAGCGATGGCGGTCCGCTGTAACATGTTGGCACGCAGATTTGCTAGGTGTAGTCTTGAGGTAAAGATTACTTTGTTTAAAGCATTCTGCCAATGTCTCTACACCTGCAATCTGTGGGTCGCCTACACGCAGCGGGCCATCAACGCTCTCCGAGTACAGTATAATAATGCGTTCAGGGTGCTGGTGGGGCGCCCACGTTACTGTAGTGCGTCTGCGATGTTTGCGCACGCGCACACAGACGGCTTTCACACTGTGCTGCGGCGCCGTATCGCGTCGCTGATGTTTCGTACGCGTGGGAGCGCCAACACCATTCTGAACGTGCTCAGCCACAAGCTGGACAGCCCCCTTCTGCGGCATTGGGTTCAAGCACAAGTGCGGGTGCCTGGTGCCCCAGAGGGAGGCAAATACCTTAATTAAGTTCTTTTTTTTTATTTTTTATTTTTTTATTTAATACTAACATAGTTTTTAAGTTGTACACTAACAATATATGGGCATGTTGCCCGAAATAAATAGATTTTATTTTATTTTTTTATTTATTTTTTAAATTGTAAAGCTATTGATACAAATATTTGATTACATCATTCATTTTAAAATCAACCGTGTGAGAACGATGCAGAAATATATTGTACGCTAAGAGTGTCCATTATGGAAAACACACAAAAAAAGAACAACAATTCAGAAATTAAAATACGCCGTGGCAGCTAAGAGATGACCAGTCCCCTCTGAAGGCGTCCGTTCACGAACATGACGTATGGATCAGCATCATTCAGCTCAACCATATTGAAGGGAACCTAATGACCCAACACACACGCCACCACCAGCGAGACATTTGAGTGAGCATGACATACTCTCAACAGCCAGAGCACAATCAAGTCAATAAAAAAGACTAACCCAACAAATAAATGCCTTACAGCACATTCGTACATTGTGCTCACACGTTTGCCATGCAATTATACAATACTAAGAAATTGAATCTATACAATGCTAAGATAGTTTTGTCCAAGGTTCAGCAGCTCCAACAGTGTTCCCGAATCTGTGGATAGTTTAGCTCCTGTGTAGCTGTACAAGTGCCGAACACCTCTGTCAGCGATACAATTCCGTAACGTACAATATGCTTGGCTACATAGTGTGTAATACAGGCTTTGAATTAGTAACATTAACAGTTACATATTAAAACTACAAGAGGAAAAATCAGAGAACAATCAGTGTATAGAAATCGGACGCAGCCCAAGCCCAAGCCTTTTTGTCCTCAATATAATCCTTCACACTATAAAATGCTTTCTGACACAACTTACGTTTAATGAAGGATTTGAATTTATTCAGGCTCAGATCTTGAACCACATCTGGAAGTCCATTGTAAAAATGTATACATTGGCATCTTAAAGAGCCACCTATTTTCTTGAGCCTTGTTGTAGGTACAATAAATTTGTGCCTGTTCCTAGTATTTATATTATGGACATCACTGTATTTTTTAAACAATTTTATATTTTATGAGCATACAAAAGATTTTCATAAATATATTGAGACGGCACGGTCAGTACATTAATCTCTTTAAATTTTTCTCTGAGAGAGTGTCTCGGACTTAATTTATAAATTGCACGAACAGCTCGTTTCTGCAAAACAAATATTGTTTAAATATCGGCGGCATTTCCCCACAACAGAATGCCGTACGACATTACGCTATGGAAATAGCCAAAGTACACTAAACGGGCCGTCTCAACATCAGTCAAATTACGAATTGTTCTAACTGCGTATGCAGCAGAACTTAGTTTTTTTGACAATTTTTCTATATGTGGACCCCATTGAAGCTTAGCATCCAGAGTTATACCCAAGAATACTGTATACCTGGGAGACACGGTCCAACGAGGTTCAACATCAAGAAAGAGGTGTTCGTCGAATCCTGCTCGGCTGGGCAGCGTTCGGGAAGCTATGCTACAGCTTCTCGTCGTCCAAGACACCACACAGTACACAAATACAGTGTCTCAAGACTAAAGTCTTTGACCAATGTATGTTACCAGTGATGAGATACGCAACTGAAACGTGGTCGCTCACAATTGGCCCCTTACGAAGCCTCAAGGCCACGGAAAGGGCGATGGAAAGAACTATGCTCGGAGTTTCTCTGCGCGATCGAATCAGAAATGAGGAGATCCACAGAAGAACCAAAGTCACCCTAGCTCTTCGAATCGCTAAAATTAAATGGCAATAGGCGGGGCACATTGCTCGTAGAGCCGATGGCCAATGGGACAGTAAGGTTCTTGAGTGACTGCCATGTACCGGAAGACGCAGCGTAGGAAGGCCCCCAACAAGGTGGATCGATGACCTGGTGAAGGTCGCGGGAAGCCGATGGATGCGGGTAGCACAAGACTAGTTATTGTGCAAAGCCTTGGGGGAGACTTTGTCCAGCAGTGGACCCCTATAGGCGGAAGAAGAAGAACACAGTCGTTAAAGACGAACATTATGCTTCTTTAATATATAAATTACAAGACAATATAAAGGAAAAACGAAGAGGCAAGCTGGCTACAGGTGTCGTGTTGCTCTATGACGGCGCGTGTTCATACCGCTGGTGTTTCGAAGGATGCAGCTCGTCAATGCGGATTCGCAGCAGTGGAACATCCTGGAAATCCACCTTATTCCACTTGACCCCGTCCGACTATTATTTATTTCCATATTTAAAGCGACTTAAGAGCGAGACTATTTTCAGGCGATGTAGAGTAGCAGGCGGTCTTCTTCGGTCATTTTGAAGATAAAAATTGTGATTATTTTTATAGGGATGTTAATTCACAGAAGCCAAAATGTTATGTTGAAAAATAAAGTTACTGAACTGAAGAAATAAACTACGTCCATCGACTTTGCTCAGCAGTCGGTACCACAGACCAATAAAGCAAGCAGGTACAAACAAACAAAATTCAAATCAACTATTACAGAAAGTTACAAAAGTCCCAGGATGCAATAGGTATTTTCTGTGTCGTCTCAAAAGTGTTTGCATTGACGTCCTTGTGATCTCTAGTTAAGATGAGCGTACCTAAATGCTCAGTTCCTGGCCCTTTCTTTTTTTTTAATAATTATAAACAAGTGCTTGACCGCAATCCCGCCTAATGGTAAGCATTGATGCAATTGTTGGTGGTAAAGTGCGCTAGTTTATTAAAAGCCTATTCACTCAAAAAATTACCTGAGTGAATAGAAAGGAAGACGGCAGTTGAGTGACCTACATAATCATTATAGTAACAAAACTAAATAATTTCGAAATAATCTTTTTTTTCCGGCAATTTATTCCAACTTTCAAAAATTTAGTTTTTTTTTTTAAAAAAGTGAAAGCATCATTTTTTACGGTATTATTACAAGCAAATATCGATGCGACCGCGTGCCGCGTGCCCTGCCCTCCATCACCCGCGCATGTATTGCCTACCGCACATGTATTATACCTCCTTTTGCGAAATAATATTAATTTGTTTAGGGGGACTTTTTTAAGTTTAGCCAGGTTTTGTAGACATTAGTAGAATCAGTTATCGATACCTAACAATACCTTCACGGATCGGACAGGGTTTTCTTTATATATTGTATGCATCTTTATATAGCTGTTCTTACGAAATGGTATCCTGATAACATTTTTACTAAATGTGAAGAAAACTATATGTCTTAAGTTAACATTACCAAATGTGAAGTACATTGGTAATGAGATAAAATTGTTACAAAATACGTATATTTCATTACGTAATTCATTAGAGATTGCGTTCCGAGAAAACGTAAAAAACAATCCAGAAATTGAAATAAGCCGTGCTTAGAAATGAGCAATTCTCTCTGAGCCCGTTTATGAACATGATGTGAATTAGCAACACTCAGCTCACCGCTTTGAAGGGAACCAAATGATTGAACATACACGCCAACACCAGCGAGACATTGAAGTGTGCAGTTGTGTGACACTTACCAGTCGTGCTACAACGATTTATTGTAATAATTTATTTGAAATTACATCGATGTAATAATAATTAAAGCTATATACGAAATTAAAAACAGAAACATTTCCATAGCTATCTGGTAACATCTTTGCCCTTGATTAAGCTTAAGATGCCAAACATCTGAAACGGAACAATATTAACTTCTTTTGTCACAAGGAAGTTAATAACGTGTAAAATATGCAATACCTCTGACAAGGTGGATCAAGAATTGTTTCTTAATAAATTCGCCTTCAATGGAATTACACGAATATTATTGTGTTGGTTTCCATCATATTATTATGTATACAAAGTGGTGCTGATGTAAACACGGATGCTGGTTCATAAGAATAATCCTAAACCATAGAAAAAAACCTAACATCAAAAATAAAAAAAATAAATTTCACACAAACTAAATCGCATAAAATTTGAAACGGAATAGAACATCCTTTAAAATATTGGTTCACTGACCTCCGATCGACGACAGCGCGGTCCTATATCGACTTGCTTATTTCGCAACATTATTAAGCGCTTCCTTATCAACATGTATCTACATCATGTAGAAAATGTGAAAAATTAAAAATAATTTCCTGTGACTAAACTAATGGATATATTTTTATAAGTTTTTATGTGTAGACTATGAATGTGTTTTTGTATATACAGGGCGAACTTTCAAATTAACATATGGCGTTCCGCAGGATTCTATCCTTGGGCCCTTATTATTTTCATGTTTCTCAACGACGTAACATAGGGAAATGTTTTCAGTATACTGAGTTCCTTTTGTACGCACGATTAGAATCCTCAAATCATCACAAGTCATCGAAAACTGATGACCGTTGTGCTCTTCTCCAGCAAGACCTGGTCCGACATAAGTATAGCTTCAAATTATTATTTTACATCTGTTTTAGTTGTATGTTATGCTTGCTAGTTGTATGCTCTTCTTTACTTTATTTTCTTTCCAATTTATTTTTTATAATATTATTTTATACAATATGTAAAGAAAACCCTGTCCGATCCGTGAAGGTATTGTTAGGTATCGATAACTGATTATAATAATGCCTACAAAGCCGGTCTAAACTTAAAAAAAAAATCCCCCTAAAAAAATAAATATTATTTCGAAAAGCGAGGTAACTTAATGCATGTGCGGTAGACAACACGTTAGGCATACATCCGCGGGTGATGGGAGGCAGGGCACGCGGCACATGGTCGCATCGCTATTCGCTCCGTCAGAAATGGTGTTGTCACTTTTTAAAAATTAACAAATTTTGGGAAAGTTGGAATTAATTCGCGACAAAAAAAGATTATTTCAAAATTCATTAGTAATGTTACTATGATGATTATGTAAAATTTAATATTTTATTTGGCCATGTGTTTACCTAACCTTTATTATCCTTACGGGTCGGACAGGGTTTTCTTTACATATTGTATACATTACACTAGCTGTTGCCCACGACTTTGTCCGCGTAGACTTCAGTTTACAGCGCGCGGTGGTTCCCGTTTCCGGAAGAATGCCAAGATAAATGCCTACATTACTGCAAAGTTTCAAACATCCTCACGCATTTTCGTGTTTATATTATTAGTAGGATTATAAAGACACTAAGGTCTATAGCAACGTTAATTTTACCGGGTTTAAAGGTTTAGCAAGGAAAGAAACATCAAATATTATACTTCTAATTATTTTGCGTTGGTTGGTGTTTTGGATATGCTTAGGATATTATGAAATGAGGGTTATAATCTTATAATTATTACGCTTGATAAATTAAGAGCACATTTAAGTAAGTATAAACAACTCTTTTGTTTTGCTGTCTTTTGCCAAAACATAAAGGTTTTCTGGATTTGATACATGTGAGCATGCTACATAGAGTTGGCCATGAGAAAAAACATGTTGTTTCTAAATGAACTCCGGCAACTTTAAGCGTCTGTCGGATTTGTTATTGTTGCAAATGCTGCTCTTTTAAATTGAAATGGCAAATCAGTCGGGATGATGGGAATATGGGGAATCAAGACATTTTGTCCTTTTGCTATTCCAGCCTTCACAATGTTGTGACCCAAATGTGTTATTTGTAACCGAGTAGCATTACACAGCTTTGGAGCGTCAAGATGCCTCATTGATAGGACTGGAACACCAACTTTTAGTATCAACTTATGGGGTGGCACTCCTGATAATTCTAAAGAGTTGAAAAATTGTAAATGGTACGATGTAATTTGTTCAGTGTCCGTAATATTGTCCACTGAGAGGTATTCGACAACATTTTCCTGAACGTTTAACATGATTTGTTCATTTATTTTACTATTTCATTAGTCGGTGCCACAATTGCCTTTTCGCATAGCCATTTTCGGTTGGTCATATTTGTTTGAAGATCCGGATAGAATTATTTAATAGGTCATCCAAGCTATCCACAACTTGACAGAACTCACGACTCACTCTAATCATGCCGTTACTGTCAGTTGGCATGCGATCTACTCCGATCTTTAAAAGAGTAGCTGCATATTGTATATACCCGGCTTGAGAATCGTGATATAGTTGCCCTCGCATATTCGTGGTGAGACAATACTTTTTCACGCGAATCCATAATGCAGATGCTTTCAAAGAGGCATTTATTTCATCTGCCGGTGGCATACCCCAAGTAATCACCGGAAGGGTCTGCCTAAAGTCTCCAGCTAAAAGTACCACCGTCCCTCCCATGATATCTTGGTTGCCTTTGATGTCCCCCATTGTGCGATCTAGTGCTTCAATTGCCCTTTTGTGGAATATCATCACATTCATCCCAAATTAACAACTTACACTGCTGTAAAATTCTTCCGCGCTCACTGCTTTTCCTAATATTGCATTTCCTCATTAGCTAAGTTCAATGGTAACTGAGGGAGCTGTTCGTCCCGTTCCGAAAATAATTAAAAAGAGCTGAGTTGATATAAAATAAGCATCTGTTAAAATAATGGAAGCAATATGTACGTCTGCGTTAGCTTCCGTTTTCGCAACATTTTTTGTTACTGCTCTGGTCTTGTTGGTCATAGCGGGATGTTATATAGTCTAAAGCCTGCCTGGATTAATAGGCTATCTAACGCAAAAAGATTTTTCAAATCGGACCAGTAGTTCCTGAGATTAGCGCGCACAAACAAACAAACAAACTCTTCAGCTTTATAAATATTAGTAATAAGATTATTAGCATAATGCAAATATTGTTATTGCTTCATGTTTTCATAAAGTATCTGTTTAGTTGTCCTCGTAATAAAAATAAAATTACGTTTTTCCAGGAAATAGCGCACGTACTAACATTAATTAGGCACAGTGGCCCGGGTTCGCTTCCCAAGTAATAAACAGTGATGTATCGCGTGACTATCGACACAGAACAGATCAACACAAAAGGTCCGTCGGTACAATATTTCAGATGGCACCTACATTGTATCCAATTCCACAGTAACAGTAGTGAACAATGTATAGTGATAATGATAACCTTGTCACTGTTTTTATTTCAACACTTGCGAGTTGAGTTTTGTAATTTTTATCAGGTAGACTTTCTGTTATGTTCTCTTTTGTGTATTGTAAGTGGGTGGGCAACGGTCGTAGCTCGTTAGGCAAATGATTAATATGTCCAAAGAAATGGCGCTGTAGCTCGGAGGGAATTATTGTGGCGAGGCAATCGGGCAAACGACAATGTGAACATTGTACTGTTGTATGAATGGCTAGTAGTAGTAGCTCGTCTGTTGTCTAGCAGTCGTTCTGTATGTGGCTAGTAGCTCGTCTGTTGTCTAGCAGTCGTTCTTTATTTGGCTAGTATATCGTCTGTTGTCTAGCAGTCGTTCTGTATGTGGCTAGTAGCTCGTCTGTTGTCTAGCAGTCGTTCTGTATGTGGCTAGTAGCTCGTCTGTTGTCTAGCAGTCGTTCTGTATGTGGCTAGTAGCTCGTCTGTTGTCTAGCAGTCGTTCTGTATGTGTCTAGTATATCGTCTGTTGTCTAGCAGTCGTTCTGTATGTGGCTAGTAGCTCGTCTGTTGTCTAGCAGTTGTTCTGTATGTGGCTAGTAGCTCATCTGTTGTCTAGCAGTCGTTCTGTATATGGCTAGTAGCTCGTCTGTTGTCTAGCAGTCGTTCTGTATATGGCTAGTAGCTCGTCTGTTGTCTAGCAGTCGTTCTGTATATGGCTAGTAGCTGGTCTGTTGTCTAACAGTCGTTCTGTATATGGCTAGTAGCTCGTCTGTTGTCTAGCAGCCGTTCTGTATGTGGCTAGTAGCTCGTCTGTTGTCTAGCAGTCGTTCTGTATGTGGCTAGTAGGTCGTCTGTTGTCTAGCAGTCGTTCTGTATGTGGCTAGTAGGTCGTCTGTTGTCTAGCAGTCGTTCTGTATGTGGCTAGTAGCTCGTCTGTTGTCTAGCAGTCGTTCTGTATGTGGCTAGTAGCTCGTCTGTTGTCTAGCAGTCGTTCTGTATGTGGCTAGTAGCTCGTCTGTTGTCTAGCAGTCGTTCTGTATGTGGCTAGTAGGTCGTCTGTTGTCTAGCAGTCGTTCTGTATGTGGCTAGTAGGTCGTCTGTTGTCTAGCAGTCGTTCTGTATGTGGCTAGTAGCTCGTCTGTTGTCAGCAGTCGTTCTGTATGCTAGTTGTCTGTTGTCTAGCAGTCGTTCTGTATGTGGCTAGTAGCTCGTCTGTTGTCTAGCAGTCGTTCTGTATGTGGCTAGTAGCTCGTCTGTTGTCTAGCAGTCGTTCTGTATGTGGCTAGTAGCTCGTCTGTTGTCTAGCAGTCGTTCTGTATTGTGGCTAGTAGCTGGTCTGTTGTCTAACAGTCGTTCTGTATATGGCTAGTAGCTCGTCTGTTGTCTAGCAGTCGTTCTGTATATGGCTAGTAGCTCATCTGTTGTCTAGCAGTCGTTCTGTATATGGCTAGTAGCTGGTCTGTTGTCTAACAGTCGTTCTGTATATGACTAGTAGCTCGTCTGTTGTCTAGCAGCTGTTCTGTATATGACTAGTAGCTCGTCTGTTGTCTAGCAGCCGTTCTGTATATGGCTAGTAGCTCGTCTGTTGTCTAGCAGTCGTTCTGTATATGGCTAGTAGCTCGTCTGTTGTCTAGCAGTCGTTCTGTATATGGCTAGCTGTAGCTCGTCTGTTGTCTAGCAGTCGTTCTGTATATGGCTAGTAGCTCATCTGTTGTCTAGCAGTCGTTCTGTATATGGCTAGTAGCTCGTCTGTTGTCTAGCAGTCGTTCTGTATATGGCTAGTAGCTGGTCTGTTGTCTAACAGTCGTTCTGTATATGGCTAGTAGCTCGTCTGTTGTCTAGCAGCCGTTCTGTATATGGCTAGTAGCTCGTCTGTTGTCTAGCAGTCGTTCTGTATATGGCTAGTAGCTCGTCTGTTGTCTAGCAGTCGTTCTGTATATGGCTAGTAGCTCGTCTGTTGTCTAGCAGTCGTTCTGTATATGGCTAGTAGCTCGTCTGTTGTCTAGCAGTCGTTCTGTATATGGCTAGTAGCTCGTCTGTTGTCTAGCAGTCGTTCTGTATATGGCTAGTAGCTCGTCTGTTGTCTAGCAGTCGTTCTGTATATGGCTAGTAGCTCGTCTGTTGTCTAGCAGTCGTTCTGTATTTTTATTTCATTATTATGAAAGGTCACCGAATAGGACCAGTGTTCCGTTATACTAAGTTCATGGTTCGAATAAAAAATGACTTAATAAAATACTCCTCATTTATTATAATCCACCAACAAAACATGTCTTAACAAAATACTTTTGTAAAATCATTACAACTTACATAATTTATTAAATCCTAATTAACAAAAATAAATTAGTTACAGTTTGTACATATGTACATAATGTACTAGCGGCCGACACGTCGTGCTTCGCTACGTATAAAATGATGTAATTCATTTGTTACAAAAAATGTGATAAATGAAGAACCGCTCGACCGATTTTGTTCAAACTTCACATAAACCATCTACTAATTAATCACAAAAAAAGCCTTAACATTCGGTTTGGATAGGGGAGTCCGTTCTTGAGTTATATAATTACAAAGAAAGTGGCATTGATTTTTATAATATACACACATCAAAAGTGTCTAGGGATCAAGCATTTTTATGCGGATTTCTTGAGACTGAGATGTGGCTTTGTAATAAATTTATGATTTTATAAATTTATATGGATCCTTTTTGGTGCATTTCATAATTTGAATCAGGAACTGTGAATCAAATTCGAGTAAAAGATGAAAATCAGCTGTCAATATTTTCCCTATAAAAACATACAACGCATTGAAGACATTATTAGTGCTACTGTTTCCCTATTACTGATTAAAACCAACGTTATTATGGAGCGGCGACGTCATTTAAGCAGGGAAGAAATGCTCAGAGCCGTGGGAATGATAGAAGCTGGTTCCCGGCAACGTACTGTGGCTTTAGCTCTGAATACAAGTCAGAGTGTTATCAGTCGACTTTGGACACGTTACCGAAGCACTGGTACCGTGGCTGAGCGCCATGGAGGACGGTATCGCTGCACCACACGGAGACAAGACCGATACATTCAAATCTTAACTCGAAGAGCTCCAACAATAACCGCCATGATGTTAGCCGTGAGGCTTCATCACTCTTCAGGGAACTTAATTAGCGACCAAACAGTCAGAAACCGCTTGCATGAAGTGAACCTTCATTCCCGAAGACCGCTACGGGTACCACCTATAGCAATGCACAATCGTAGGATTCGATATCAATGGGCTCTTGAATACAGAAATTGGGCAGAAGAACAATGGCGTTTCGTGTGCTTTTCTGATGAGTCTCGTTTTGGTATGAGACCGGATACAAGACGTATACGACACTGGAGAACCCCTGGACGCCAACAGCGATTAAAATCCTGCCAGGAAGTCCATCCTTATAGTGGTGGAACCATCATGGTATGGGCGGGTATTTGGATCGGCGGAAGAACTGAGTTGATTTGGATCAGAGGCAACCTCAACGCTCAAATTTATGCTGAAACGATTGTATCAGACGTCATCGTTCCTCTACAAGTGCAAATCGGTCCCTTATTTCAGTTAATGCATGATAATGCACGACCGCACACCGCAAGAGTTGTAAGACAGACTCTCGCCGCAGCTAACATCAATGTCCTGCCCTGGCCTGCTCAGTCGCCAGACTTGAACCCGATTGAGCATGCATGGGATATGCTACAGAGAAGAGCTCTGCCGAATATGGAGGGTATCCAGTCGCAAGAAGACCTTTTTTTGTTGTTGCAACGAACATGGGCGGCCATTCCACAGCGTGATTTGGATGAACTCATTTTGAGTATGCCAAACCGATGTTCTTGTGTTGTTAGTGTTCGCGGTAGAAACACGGATTATTAATTGTTTAAGTTACCCAATAAAATTTTAGAGAAAACTGTTATTTCAGTCTTTTTTTCGAACTTTTGTGTTAGTGGTTCAAATGTCAAATATCCCTTTATTAGGAAAATGGCAAATTTCTTTATTAATGCAAAGGTGACTTGGTTTATCGTTACTGTGACAAACGAAAACACTTTATTTGATGAATCCTTAAAGAAAATTTTAATTAATATCAATCAGGAGAAAAGTTATTGCAAAAATATATGTTGATCCCTAGACACTTTTGATGTGTGTATAAATGAAGCCAACACATGCCAGCAGTCGTGTTAGATAACCTGATCTCGAAAAGTAATTTTTATAACTTTATCTTTTATAATCCATTAATATAATAACTAAAATAATATAAAACATAATCTATACGAGACTCCATATTTTCACATTTTTACATTCAACTTTTTGAGATGCTTATGACGTATGCCTAGCAGGCTGACTCTCAGGCTATTCTTCACATTCAATCGACTAAGTGTATGGCAGCCCACTGCTGGACATAGGCTACTCACACATCTGTCAGATAATACACACAACTCATAATAACCACCACACTACGAGTAAAGCTCCAAGAAGTTGTGGTGGAACCTTCGGATGCTGTCCATCATGTACTGGAACTCCTCACGAGGATGCAAGATAGTGGTGCGGAAGTGAAAGGTGCCTGGCAGCTGACCAAAGCCGGTGCCCGGGATCACACAAACTCCTGAAAATAGAAGATCGCTATAATTGAGGACTTGCGAAATGTTTGAGGAAACTTCCCCAAGTTAGCTTTTCAAATTGCATCACCAGCTAATGGGACGTGGTAACAGTCGCTTTTAGAAAACCTCAAACTATTATTAACAATATAAATTGGTTTAAACCTGTAGGAGTTATGTTCAAATACTTCATTATATTGTAAAAATATATTCGATGGAATTAAGAACATCTTTTTCTTTAGATAGCAGTTTAAGAAAGAAACTACAATCATAACCGATAATAATTAGTATTATTATAGGGTTATAATAATACTAAATAATATAATACTAATTAAATAAGCAAACGTATTGTTAACTTTGGCCCTCTCTTAGTTCGTTATTCACTTAAACTATGGTACAAACTGAAACGGCCATATGACATATGAATAATTTGAACACATAAAAGTTCAGACCAAATTCAACTTACAAACAAACATAGCTACATGATAGTTAAGGTATGAACTGTCAAGTTATGCACCACAAGTTACGTGTGCAACTTGGAATTACAACACATTACCGCGAGCCGCTTACCTGGCAGCGCTAATTAATAAGTGGGAGTCATTAGTGACGGGCCCGGGGAACCCAAACACCTTGTATGTTTCCTTAACGTGTCGTGGGGATATTAAACAGCCTGCATTGTTGGCTTCGGGCGAAGAGGGCGGTTAAATCTTTGTACGACTAGTGGTGTCTTTCGCGTGTGGGAATGGGAGCGTTTGGTAGCGATTGGTTAATGGTGTATATGCGTTAAATAGACTTGCTACACATTATAAATTTGTGGACTGTTTGGACAAATCTGACTATAAGTACAAGATGGTCAAATACAATAAATCAAGGTAATTATTATTACAAAAAAATACTTGCTGACTTTTTCTCATTATTACCGCAGCACCTATCATGTGGGTTTATAAAGTACGAAATCGTCAAATTCCTCCAGGTAACAACAAAATAATGTAGGGCACCTATATGGCTAGATTATTCTTCTAAGTAAGTATACAGTTTTGAGAATGTTGATTATTTACAAATCATCTGTGATGAACATCTACTGGCCCTGTTTGTTACAAAATATTACGTAGTTTTCAACCCATCGATGAAATTTAGGATTATGTTTCTGAAATTAATGCGCCAATGGTGGCTTTATTAATGATGCCTAATGAATCCTTCACATTGTAACTAATGGATGTGGATATCAAAGGGCACTAAGTGAACAGTTGGCCGAAAAATAGTATACATTCGATTTGGCAACCCTAATGTCATCAGAATGCGCAGCACCTGAACCTATACTTTAGCATATTCAGTCACAAACAATGAGTACAATGTAGAATGTTTGTACAGTACCTGTTTCTTCAAGTAGTCGTAGACAGTAGAACTCGTCGGGAGTCAGGTGGTGCTTCTCGGCCGCCGCTTGCGCCGCCTTCGGGATGTCCACGCGCGGGTATGCGAACATTGAACCCTGGGGACCAGCAAACGTCACACAATGCATGAAATTAAAATTGCTTTTACAAAAATTCATATCATGATATACTTAATTTAAAGAAATCTAATAAATATACTGTTGGATAAGCAAATTCCATAGTGAATTTGAAAATTTTAATGATCACAGATATCCACTCACATCAATAGGGTTGCAGAAGTATCCGGGGATAGAGTTGAAGGTCTCGTAGGCGGTCTGCGTGCGCTCGGCGAGCACTTGCTGGATCTCATCCAGCTCGCAAGCGAACTGATGGTACGAGGGCTCGCCAGGAGACGGGGGTTTCATCTGGAAAATGGGAGATTGGGTTCTGATAAATTTATCTTCTTTATATCCTGAATAGAATAAATTCGATTCGATCGAATTCGAGTCCGTCCGTGTGTGGGTACCGCAGCCACATTTGGGCTGGTACTGCAAAATACCACCTGCCATCTTTAGATTCGGTGGAGAGGCGAAGTGGCTAATTGCCGACCCAGATTTAATTCAAAACGGTCTCCAAAACACAGGCGAAGAATAGCCACCCTGTCGGTTTCAATAGAATTGCATGACTTAATTCCTCCATCTCCGTTCCATCATCGGACGAGCCGTAGCACGGCGATCCGGACGAAGCGTTTGGCCTCGTCTTTTATACCCCGTACATCGAGGGACCAGAACAATTTGCCTGCTCCTGTCAATCCGTCTACAATTTAAGCGCCTTCAAGGCTAGAGTGAATAGGCTCTTAATAAACTAGCGCGCTGTACCATCATCGATTGCATCACTGCTTTTCATCAGGTGAGATTGCCGTAAAGCACTAGTTTACAAATATAAAAAAGACAGATCCAAAAAATATATTCACACAAACTGTATTTTTTTGGTTCGTTCAACTCTGTTTATTTGTCCGTCGAAGGAAAATCCATACGTTCGTTGGACATCGAACAAATAAGCTTTGAACGTTTTCTCTTAAAGATGAAGACCCACGGCAGTTTTTAAGGATTTGTAGACTAAAAACAATACCTGAGTTCGGGAATCCACTGAATGCTTGAAGCACAAGATAGTTTTTGGTACCGGGGAGTGAGAGAGCCGCGTTAACATCTCTACATCAGTAGATACAGTAAGGTGTTAGTGACGATGCCACAGTTAGTACATCTACTAATGATCACTAACCACACAATCCAGTATGCACTGCCCCAACACCGTGGGGCACTGCATGACGGCGCGCGCCGTGCTGAAGGCGGCGCGCACGCACGGCGCCAGGCGGGTCAGCTCCACGTAGCCGGCGCGCAGTCCACACTCGGCCGCCCAGCCCTTGGATGCCGTCACGAAGCTGGCCAACTCCATACCGGAGTAAGGGGTGCCCATCTCGTGCATCACCTATAGAAGAAACATCATTCTTTAGATAAAAATCTAATTTGTGTTTCTGACACAACGATGTGTAACAGAAGGCTTTATCAGATCTTGATCGATAAATCTCCTTTGAAACCCCGTCTGTTGCATGGTGCTGCTGCGGTAAGATACAAAACACAAGCAATCAATTACAATGAGAACAAGAAGTTATAATTGATATGGGTATGCCGACAATAGCTCACGTTATAACAAGACAAACGCTTTCATTGTCACCTTCTTGAAGGAGTAGAAAGGCTTGCAGACGATGTTTTCTTGGTACACCTCATCCGCCAACAGGAACAGGTTGTGTTCGTACGCGAACCTTACGATCTCCTCCATGTTCTGCCGTGTCAGAACCTACAACACAAGGAGTAATCAATTCATAATAAGTAAGATATTAGTAGTGTGAACAAAACATATTGAACATACATATAACAAACTAGCGTCATGTCTTATCGCACGCGGTATGCAGTGGCTTAAGTTGAAAAACTCTTATACAGAATTCCTCCACACATACATACCTACAGTAAAATAAACGAAAAGCGACATCGTGTAAATATACAGGTGAATACTTAATTGAATAGGCCCATTTACACGGATTTTGATCTTATATCTTTTATCACAATCATCTGAGGTCCCTAATAACTGTAACTGCATATTCCAAATGTATCAAAATATATTTAAAGTTGCGTAAAACCTTTCACCATCGTCGCCACCAACCGTAAATCAATGCTATTTGTCGCGTTTCGTGTTTTCGTGTCCTATTTTATTGTGGCAATCATCCGGCTTTGGAATAGTTTCCAATATTTGCAATGGCGGCGGACGGGCGGCGGTCGATCAAATTGCGCGCAAATCTCCTGAATGCTGGCTGATTAAAACATGTGGCCCACAAACTGGCGGCGTGTTCACAGATGTTGTATGAACATCAACTAGATATAGTGTCTACGAATATGTTTCGATTTTTCATTTTTTATAGTATTGTACTGCTTCAATACTTTAAAAATTTCAATGTTATGGAAATGTGGTTCACATGCTAATAAATATTGAGTATATGTCCTAATCCTGGCAGTCTTGTTTACTATGGCAGTGGACTTAGGAACGTAAGGAAACTATATTACTCTAATTAGCTAATGGCTGTAACTGAAGACAAAAAAAAATACAGACCTAATAATGTTTATTTCACAATATTCAGATTTTCAGAAAATAAGATACTCAAGCGACATAAATATGCATTACTAGTTTGTCTCTCACCTGCCCAGTGGGGTTCCCAGGGTTGATGACCACGATCGCTCTGACGTGATAGTTCTCGCTAGCTTCCTTCCAGCACCTCTCCAGCTCGCTGGCCTGCAGCGCCCACTCGTGTTCCTCATCCAGATAGTAGTTCGCTTGGTGCAACCCCAGCTCCGACAGCGTCCCAGAGAACAGCGGGTATTGAGGGATCGGGATCATTACCGCTAGGGACAGGATAGAAGGTCACTTGATGAATTATTAATGTCTAACTATTAAAAATTTTTGTGCAGGCGCGTGTTGCTGGCAATGAATTCAAAATCCCTCTTAATGTATTAATATGGAGAGGTGAAATCCATTCACCGGCCACAAAATACTACAGGCTCCGGCTGGCAAAGAATTTTCAAATGTATGTTTAAACTCCACAAGCGGATAAAGTTTAAGACCTACGAATCAAACCCAGCCACGGTCAGCAACAGGAACCGACGCACAGACTGTCACTTGCTTGCACAAAAAGGCATTCAATATTATTTATGCACTTAAACCCTGAACAAACAAAAGCTAACTAGCAGGAAGCAACCTCTGACTTCCTATTTGCAAAGTGGCGTTAGTATAATACAATACATTCATAAAATACCTGCCCACATTGTTGTCATATGTGACATTATTATATTTGTTCTTGCATGCTTATGGCCACAATCGTCACAAACATCAAACTCCATGGAATTTGTATTTTTCACGTTCCAAAAGTGCTATATAGTTCATAGCCTAATTTGAATAAAGTATGTTAGATTTAGTTTTTAACAACATACCGGGTGGCTTCCCGTCTACATCTTCAACCAGCATAGTAAGCACGGCCTTGATGACGTCAGAGGCGCCAGAGCCCAGGTACACGTCATCCGGGCTAGCCGGCACACCATCGCGAGCCTCCAAGTAGTCTGCCACGCGAGCGCGCACGATGCTGAGGCCGGGCGATGGGGAGTAGGCGCCTACTGAACCCTTGCTGGAAACAAGAGGTGAACCGTGAACAATACTCTCGATTATAGTTTTCATCATTCTGTGTTTGTGCACCAACACATACGTGGGCATCCGGCGACATCGTGATTTGATTAAATTTATACCACGTTATTGCAAGTCGGCGACATTGGCTGTTGAGAACTAATAACATCGAAGAGGGTAGAAATAATAACGGTGTCGGTGGCAGGAGGTAACACAGGCAGGCCCGTGCACTTTGTTAAGTAATCACTCAATAGATGGCGATGTTCCCAAGAGTATTAGAGACGCATATTGATCGTTTCTCGGCCACTAGACGTGAATAAATGTGTGATATCTGGTACGGCCATTATTGCGACGTGTTGGTTTGCTGTAATGTCATGCCTGGTCCCTACAACGTGCATGACGTCCTGATATTGACACATGTCGTTCACCCTTTTTTACAATTTTGTAGGGAACAGGGGTTTCTAAGTCGGTGAATCGGTGCAGTGGCTGAGCCATCGACTGCTGCGCCGCGGGCCGCGGGTTCGATTCCCGCACAGAGAAAGTATTTGTATGGCCTACAATTAGTTGTTGCGGGTTTAGCTGTTTGTGTACGTGAGCTTATTTATGTTTATAAACACACCCACGATACACGAGAAATGCCTAGTGTGGAGCATTTCTTTTTTTTTTTTAATGTGATAAATTACATTTAATATATATTGAACATTGAATGTTGTCGAATTATCAAAATACTACTACTATTTACTGCTTACTATTTACTGTCGGTGTTTTAGTACCTACCTACCAGGACAACATAATTATCCTAGTGTAGCAATTATTGTCAATAGCTTTCTCAAAAGATAATTATCAAGCGTGTACTAATGACGGACCGCTGACGTGATGTTGTCACATCCAGGCGACGACTAAAGGGTCTATACGCTCTGACGACACCGGTTTACGGCTCCAACCACTTTGTACACGTACCATTTTTTCACTTCACGGAGATTAAATTACACTGCAAATTGATTCGTGTTATTATTGCACCATTCAAAATAGTTACTTTTATTCTTATAATACAAGGATACTTAGATACCTATTTATGACAGATCATCAATCATAAGGGCTACATATCATTGTACCCCTATATTTAAATGACTGTGGTAGACCTTATTTTCACGGCCTACTAAGTTGTATTGCCTGCATTGTAATTGGAATAGGCTTAAGACTGACAGGGGTCCGTAAGTCCATCTACTGTGTAGGACAAGAACACAAATATATTAAACTAGATATTCAATTACTGTCCCAACACAACCGGGAACTCATCATTTAAATTACATTTTAATCCTGCAATCCGATCACATGACCAAATCGTTCTCACAAACAGGGCAAAATGAAAAAAATATACTAAGAGATTAAAAACGAATGAAACATAGCACGTTTACACAGAATACAATGAGAAACAATACAATTTCGCGTCCAGTATCTGTCTGTTATTTGAACATTAATATCAATTGGATTTGAAATGCTAATGCGACCGGCTGCCATAAATGTCGAGCGAATCAATCTAAATCGAATATAGATGTCAATCAATCTATCATTGGAATCAGTTGGAATCAATCAGTACAGGTATTGGGCATTAGCACAGTGATATGTCAGGAGAACTGTGTACATAGCTAATGATGCGTGTATACTATGTAATGAGGAAATCATTACCGAAGGTGTTGCCATTAGGGACCTGGTAAAGTTCGCGCTGGTTTGTTTTTTTAACAGATACGTGTCGTGAATTAGTTCATTAATGTAGACGAACGGTTTGTAATTAATACGGTTCCCTTAGATAAAATAAACCCGACCCACAGCGAATTAAACCCGCGCATCAAGTGTTGCTTTTAGTTTTATTTAATTTACAAATTTGTATGTTTAAAAATTATGTACATACGTACAACATTCATTTATAAACAGTAAAAACGAATGACAATCGCCTTCAAAAATAAATTATAAGTATTAATGTTTTTTTTTTTCTGTAAGTCTGTAAACACGCCAATCGTGTTTTAATAACTAACTGAAGTAGGCGTTTTCTTGAATAAATGCCCAGACTCAGTACCTGTTAGAGGTCAGACATTATCAAAGGTTCAGAACATATGAAAGTCATGTGTAACGGTATTAAAACAGGCTACTTTTGACGTGTGGGCCACATAGATTGAGTGTTCCTGTCCAGTCATTGCATGTATTTTTCAGTAATCTTGCAGCTCAACTCAGAAAATAAGAGAAGCTGAATTTGCTCATGTTTTAATTGAATCCATTGAAATGATTTCCATTCTCCAATTAACTGTAACTACTTGTGTACTCACGTGCAGTCGTCCAGTATCTCGCGCGCTCTCTGGCGGACGTCCTCGGGCACGTCTGCTGAGCTGGCCAGCTCGGGACAAGCTACCACAGCCAGAACCTAATAACACAAACATTTCCGTTTAGTTAGACAAACAAACATACCAAGATTTTTTCGTCTACTATGCCAAAGCTGTGAGTTGCAATGATCAATCCATCAACCAATCGGTCCAACCAAGTCCAGTGCTGGATAACTGCATAGCAAACTCCCAATTTGCGCCACATCATTAAAACATTTTTTTTAATCTCAGTCTTATGTAACATTCAGGCTGCGGCATTGTTAGGTCGTGGGTCTCTACTACGGTTGGCGATTTACGATTCCCACTCAAGGACTCTTCTTTGAAGCATCTTTACAAATATTGTGCAACATCTCTTACAAATGACCTTTTTCATTTTTCCTTATGCCTTAGTTTTAGTTTAGTAAAACCCCGTATCGATTGTGATCCCATTTGTGTGCCAACTGCCTCACACATTCGGTATGCTAATACAATCATTATATCCGAATTCCGGTCCCATCGCATTTCCATGCGGAACCCATCCTGTTTCCTATAAGAATGGAACATTCACACCGCAAATAATCGCTCAACATGTATTTATTCCACCCCCTGTGTACAGTCTAGGACATATTATACATATATGTATACAATATGTACGTATATATATCACCACTAACAGCAATGTGACAGATTATTTATGTGGACTGGTGAAGGTAAACACATTGTCGCTATCGAGGTAGTCCCCGACTACTTGGAACAAGATTACGATAATTGAGAGGCATGAAAGAAAACTGCATGTTGCGACAACTTGGGATAATGGTAAGACAATGATAACAATGAAGATAATAAAGGTACTGTTTATCATTTTCACACTCATCTGTTTGTACTGTAACTGTATCACACATTTTAACAACTGAACCAGTCTACTCTGCGCTTGATTGTTTATTTTACTAAGTTTTATATATGCATTACCTCTGAGTGAGCTCGTTACATAACCCATATCTAGTCAATACACTTGACTGTTAATAATGGTTTTCGGTAATGGTGGTAGACGATAGTCAATCAATAGGGGCAGGTGACCCACGTCCACAAGTGGGCGACAGTGTAGGGCATGCCCTGTACTTACACGTCCACAAGTGGGCGACGGTGTAGGGCATGCCCTGTACTTACATGGGTGTGTACGGTGACAGATGATTGCTTGGAAAATGAGGATCGGAAGTCGTGTCGAAATCAAAATTGTTGTTTTGGAAAATTACATTTTGTCGATATCCAGTTATTATTTAGTGTCCAGAGTTTCTCCTCATCTAAAAGGCTGAAAAGACTGAAAGCTGAGAAGACTGACCTGTCTGATGAAGGTGATGGGTTTCTGTCCCAGGGCGTGACAGTCTCCGATGTTGGCGCGAACTACCCGCTCGAATGGCTTCGCGACACCCTGCAAATGAAATTAATATATTAAATAATAACTGTCATTCAAATTAATAAAATACTGGTACTTCTGGACTGTCAAGACACTTCTTCTTCTTCTTCAGCCTATAGAGGTCCACTGCTGGACAACGGCCTCCCCCAAGGCTTTCCACGATGACCAGTCTTGTGCTGCCCGCATCCATCGGCTTCCCGAGAAGAGAGACTAATTAATAATAATAAGAGACAAGCATTACATAAATATACAGTCCACGCAAGCAAATAGTGAAGCTGCAGATTATGTTGTAGCATGATACTCAAACGTTATTCGTCTCCAAACCACCATTTTCCGCCTTGTTTCACCTTTTCGTCGAGATTTTAAATCCGACATGAGAAAAGTAATGACACCAGTAAGTTAGTTTGACAGAAGCAGTGGAAAAACAACACGAATATAAATTAAAGTGAAGACCGACCCCCTCAGCCCCGCGGGAGTCGTCAGAGGCAGCGCACGAATTATACCGTTAGGACTGAATTAATATGGTGGCAATTACTATCAAGGAAAGTCGTGCGATAGGTGAGCTGCGAACAAGGAACCACTAAGACGAACTTATTGCAGCCAATCTTGGAGGATGGCACGCTGGAGGTGGCGGTGCGGTCGCGAAACGATTGAATGACTCTTTTGTAAGACGGCACTGAGATAATGTTCACGATAAGAAAATTTGCGTAGTTTGATTTAAATTAAACATTATTTACAACTAGCTGCGTCACGGGGCTTACCCGCGTAGGTGTTGATATGTTTTTTTATATGCTAAGCTCCTATTCGTCGCAGCGTGATGTTATATAGCCTAAACTCCTAAAGCCTTCCTGGGGTCCTAGTCTGCTATCACAATAGTGTCAGAATGTCCAGTCAGTGGTGATCTCATAATGATCGTTTTTAACAAGTTTTGTAATCGACTAACAAAATGCCGTCATTATGACTTTCCAGTGGTCCATCACCCACACTCCACTCCATATTAATAAATGTTCAAATTGAGTAAAAGTTTTTAGAAAATCACTTCTACTACCGGGTCTTATAATAGTGGCAATACGGCAATGTCATTATATCACCATTTCATTACGAGACGACTGAGCAATAATAATTATTGATCGATTATTATGAATTTAGCAGATTATGAACTTTTAGCACAATGACAATGGAACCGTATTAGAATGACAAATTTATTAATATAGCAGACTAAGACCTCTGGATTAATGAGCTATCCAAAGTAACAAGAATTTTTCAAATCGGGCCAGCAGTTACTGAGATTAACGCGTTCAAACAAACAAACTCTGAAGAGTTTAAACCAAACTTTAAGCTGAAGCTTTATAATAATATATTAGTATAGATTACAAAAGACAGTTCCCACAAAAACACCCACCCTTCACAGGTAGAAGAAGTGACGCAACAAACTCCTCAGTAGTAGGTATAGCTGAGTGGTCATTTGTACCTAACAAGACACTGAACATTAAATTAGATTATTTACACATGCCAGCTAGTCACGACAATATACCAGCAAAGCAAAAAACTTACTTACCGATCTACTGATTGATATCTGTCTATAATTTGAATTATCGTGTTCCATGAATCTGAATCGTAAAGTGACGGTGAATTATCTTTGCCTTAAAATTTCTCGGTAGCGCTGTGCCCATAAATATTGCCTTTACATTACATATTTAATTTATCTTGAATAGTTTATTGAATTAACATATATATACAAACTTATAAAACTAAATAAATACAAATTACTAAATAAAGCTATTACCCTAAATAAAACTATTATTAAATTACAATACAGCATCAAAAAATTCCTCGTCATCGCTGTCGACTGGTAATGTACCCAAGAGACTGGCAGCATTGCCGCGTTGAATGGCAATACTTAGCCGCTGGCCAAGGTAAAAGCCAGCCCTTGGGTCACGAGAACTGTCAACAAGCCGTTTGGACAGTTCTTTAAAAAGGCAATGAGCACTCGGACCCCACGGCCCAAGGGTTTCAACCCCAAACGGCTCGAAAATATAATTTCCGATAAGGTTGTTATATTTTCGCCGTTTGAGGTTTTCTGCAGCCGCAGCAGCAACGCCAGCACAGCACGTCGATCCAGGAAGATGGGATGGCGCAAGAGTATCGACGCAAGTTGCGTCCCACACTAAAGGCCTACCCATCTTCCAAGGAAATAAGGACATGCCGTCCGGTCTCTTGCCATCATCGCGCACCAAGCCATTAGGTTCTAAAACAGCTGGGACGCCGACAGTGACAAGAGCTCGTCGGATGATGTCGTTAATGTTTGCGTGCCGAGCTAAGCGACCCGCACTCCGGCTGCAAGCTAGGCCGTGGTGTCCGAGCGTGTTGACAACTGCACCACAATGACAGCGATGAGGAGAACAGCAAGGAGCTCCTAGACGTAAGGAAGCAGCGATGCGGAAAGTGGTGTCGTCGAACAAAGTGCCTATGTTCGACGAAGGTAGTGCGTGAAGCCAAAGACCCGACTCCCACCTTCCCACAGCTAGCAGGCGCGCACGCTCCGCATCAGTAGCAGACGAGTCAAGTAAGTTTTTCTGTACTACTCTGCAGAGCGGCTCGTCCCACTGTCTCTGGGAAGACGGATTGCTGGGTGGATCTGTATTCGGGCAAGTGAGTCTCCAGGAATCCATAGCCTCGGAGAAGAACGGCACATCAAAGTTAACCAGTGAGGGTGCTAAAATTTTCCTGATTAATTTATCAGTGCCGTGGACCGAGGATATGAAAGCCGGTAAACTAACATCAGAAATTTTGCGGACGCCGAGGCCCCCCATACGAATCGGGAGAGTAGCTTGTGCCCAAGCTCGGTCGTCCATGGCCACATTTAAAATTGACGTTAAAGTATGCCTGATAATTTGATCCATTTTGTCTAAAAGGTGAGTGTGCTTCCATAAATGGGAAGCACGAAGGAAATAAATTAATTTAGGGCTAAAACAGCAGTAGCGAATCAAGGTTACTGCCGAATGCATATTAATTTGCAACAATCTGTCCGAAACGTCATTGAAATGTTGAATTTTTTCATCAATGAAAATGGGAAAGGAATTCTCGAAGATTGGAGACCCAAGGAGACGAAGAGAGGTTTTTTCGATAATTTTGATATCCGGAGCTATTGACTTAAATTTTGGGAGTGTCAGGTGTCTATCAGTACTGTCGGCTAAATATAGTTCACATTTTGAAAGATTGAGATCGAGGCCTATGGAGTGAAGTTCATTTTGTAGGAATTGAAGGTCAGCTAAATAAATATTTGTAAGAATCATAATTATTACGTTACAAAATAAATATTTGCAAGAAACATAATTATTATGTTACAACATATATGTTGTATCATCAGTCTATATAAGTAGGTGATACAATATTTTCACTTCTGCTCTTGCCCCTACAACTTTAGCTCAAACAGAATATATGTATCTACTAAAAAGTATCCGCGCCATTTCAATAAAAAGTTATCATTGTTTCAGAGGAAATGGATCGCTACGGTAATCTCCAGGCTTGCAGCCACATCGCTGAGCCGAGCCAAACGACGGGCGCGAAACGAACTGCCTCCATCTTGGACAGGTGCCCAATACCGGCCACCAGCAGGAGCTTCAAGGAAACGACCAGCTCGCAAATGAACCGAAATGTTTGACCCCGGACTTAGCACGAGTGAGAGCAACCCTTAAATATTAAACGAATCAATAAAAGCGGGGTCAGGTCGACGAGTACGTGGGAATAATGTTAACTGGGCTATACGTTAACATTACCTATTTATGTTTTAAAACAGACGTTGATACGCTTTCACTCTTTGTAGAATCCACGAGGACGTTTTTATAACAAGTTAATATCATCTAAACATAACAAACGTAATGTTTCGCTAAGTTGAACGAGACCTCGTCACGTTACAAACAGAAACAAAACCATACACTTGTGTCCAACCCCAGAGCTTCCACATCACTGCCGCATGGCCGCTGCTTCTGAAACGCATGTCAGTAGATACTACAACATAAATGAGCACATGAAGTAACACGACCGTTTTAGAATACAGTAGATACACGCTGATAAAACAATATGCGGCCATTTTTATTGTTTCTCTTTCTACAAAGTAAACAAAACGGTTTGTGGAATTGAATGATGGTTTGCCGCTACAGAATTATTATTTGTTTTAAGGCTTCCCTATTTACACGATCAAATATTGACTATGGACTACCTACGTTCGGCAGACCGTTAGAATTGTGGATCTGTATAATTGTTAGTTGATTCAAGTGATCGATTCTTGGATACATGATCCCTATTTAAAATAACATACAAATGATCAGACAATTTTACAGTAGATATAAAATTATTTACGCTATCGGAAAGCTTAACAATATTGGAATTTGGAGTATACCGAGCTGTTTCAGTGCGCGGAGCAAAAACCGCATTACGTAGCTGCCATACACAGACTACCTTCCCTCCCCAACGCCCGACAGCTGGCGTTTTTGTGAACACCCAGATAAGTTAATGGAAATACACGATACACAGGTGTTAGGGTCATGGGATGTTCCGTGTGCAGTTTCTGGCCTGCCATCGGACGCGTCCCCAGGTGGCGGATAGGGGAACGGCCCCCAGATATGGGGGTTACCGGTTTACCGGCGCGGACCAAAACCAGATGTGGGGACCGCTTCGGCGGTCACACGTGCGGCGGGTCGGCCACCACTCGAGGTGGCTGACGTGACCCGAACTCCGGGTCACCGTCGGGCAACCCGGTCTCCTCATTGAGAGGAGCTGGGGGCCCCGTTTGCCTCCGGGCAAACGAGTGGGGCTAAGAGGAAGGACACCTCGCTAAAAAACCCTTGGCTGCTGCGTCTTCTCGCACAAAAAGACGTACCCAGCCCGGCCCCTCCCTGTGGAGTGGAGGGACCACTGTGGGCCCGCCCTAGGCGGGAATCGCCGGCGGGGGATTGGTAGTTAGGCTGTGCCATTTTCCCATGACCCCGCCACTCAGGCGATGTCGTTGTGCCGCTGTGGGTTTAGTGGGTATTCCCGGCTTCGGCTGGGCGAGTCCCACACACGCCCTTCGGGGTATGGTGCGTAAATGCATTACCACAGCGTCAAAAAAAAAAAAAAAAAAAAAAGGGTCATGGGATGTTGGGGTACTCTACAACCAACAGTTTTCGTAAGTCACTCCGATTGTTGTTGGAGATCAATACTGCGCGGTGCAGTAAGTCACTCCGAATGTTGTTGGAGATCAATACTGCGCGGTGCAGTAAGTCACTCCAAATGTTGTTGGAGATCAATACTGCGCGGTGCAGCAAGTCACTCCGAATGTTGTTGGTGATCAATACTGCGCGGTGCAGTAAGTCACTCCGAATGTTGTTGGAGATCAATACTGCGCGGTGCAGTAAGTCACTCCAAATGTTGTTGGAGATCAATACTGCGCGGTGCAGTAAGTCACTCCGAATGTTGTTGGTGATCAATACTGCGTGGTGCAGTAAGTCACTCCGAATGTTGTTGGAGATCAATACTACGCGGTGCAGTAAGTCACTCCAAATGTTGTTGGAGATCAATACTGCGCGGTGCAGTAAGTCACTCCAAATGTTGTTGGAGATCAATACTGCGCGGTGCAGTAAGTCACTCCGAATGTTGTTGGTGATCAATACTGCGTGGTGCAGTAAGTCACTCCGAATGTTGTTGGAGATCAATACTGCGCGGTGCAGTAAGTCACTCCAAATGTTGTTGGAGATCAATACTGCGCGGTGCAGTAAGTCACTCCAAATGTTGTTGGAGATCAATACTGCGCGGTGCAGTAAGTCACTCCAAATGTTGTTGGAGATCAATACTGCGCGGTGCAGTAAGTCACTCCGAATGTTATTGGAGATCAATACTGCGCGGTGCAGTAAGTCACTCCAAATGTTGTTGGAGATCAATACTGCGCGGTGCAGTAAGTCACTCCAAATGTTGTTGGAGATCAATACTGCGCGGTGCAGTAAGTCACTCCAAATGTTGTTGGAGATCAATACTGCGCGGTGCAGTAAGTCACTCCAAATGTTGTTGGAGATCAATACTGCGCGGTGCAGTAAGTCACTCCAAATGTTGTTGGAGATCAATACTGCGCGGTGCAGTAAGTCACTCCGAATGTTATTGGAGATCAATACTGCGCGGTGCAGTAAGTCACTCCAAATGTTGTTGGAGATCAATACTGCGCGGTGCAGTAAGTCACTCCAAATGTTGTTGGAGATCAATACTGCGCGGTGCAGTAAGTCACTCCGAATGTTATTGGAGATCAATACTGCGCGGTGCAGTAAGTCACTCCGAATGTTATTGGAGATCAATACTGCGCGGTGCAGTAAGAGTGAATTCTGAGCTAGTTTTAGTGCGATGATAACTTTCACTATCGATGTATGAATTTGAGTAGTGAACACGGTGAGAGAGAAAGGTTGTGTTTTAAAAAGAATACAACTCTATGTCACAAGACTCAGACAAGGATTAGACTTTACATTAGCACTTTCTCCTGACTTGGTTCATCGTCATCATCAGCATCATCATTCTCCTGCCCTTATCCCAATTTATTTGGGGTCGGCGCAACATGTCTTTTTCTTCCATACATCCCTATCAGAAGCCATCTCGGCAGTCACCCCCTTCTTAGCCATATCATCCTTCACACATTCCATCCATCGTTTCTTTGGTCTACCCCTACTCTTATAGCCATCAACATTCATAATTAAAACTCTCCTCACGACAACTGTCCTCCTGACTTGGTTATTAATTGATATTTGTGCCCATCTAGACACAAGCATAACACAACAAGATATTTTTATTTACAGCTTGTACCTAAGTATAAATGTAAAACCTAAACACTAGGTACTGAATTAATAACTTCTCTTGGAATTTCAGATGCAGTGCAATGAGAATGTTGGAGTGTAGTTCCACACCTGACATTCAAAGCTACGGGACTCGTTAGTTAGTTCTGAATATTTCTTTCAGAACACACGCTTCGTTCTTTTTGCTTTATTTATTTATTCTTTTAAAATGCTCTGAAGTTGAAACCTTAGGGAATCGCTGCCCATGTTAGAAATTTTAAGTTAACGTTTTATGTACCACTAGCTTTCAGCCCGCGGCTTCGCCCGCTTGTAGTTCGGTTATATCGCGCTTTTTAGATTTCCCTCGGGAATAACAATTTTTTTCCGGGATAAAAGGCAGCTTATGTCCTTTTTCAGGGTCTATGGATTGTCTGTGCCATATTTCATCAAAATCGGTTGAGAGGTTTAAGCGGGAAAGCGTAACAGACAGACAGACAGACAGAGTTACTTTCGCATTTATAATATTAGTATGTATTAATCATTTGAGTAACTAACTTCGATTTTTTTCCTAGTCCCAGTTGATGTTTTAGTATTAGTTTCCAGTAGTTAAAAAAATATATTCAACTAACAAACTACAAGTGTATATTTTCAGATGTAGTTTCCTCATTACATACGACACATGTGACGTAGGCCCGAGTGCCGACACATGAGTACCTCTTTCTTATCCGAAATGACCGAACGAGCATATTTCCCGAAAGAATTAACGCAGAAAAAGATGACTCGTTACTTGCAGGTCTAAGCCAAGATGTATCTCGTGCATTTTATACATCCATGTGATAGTTTGAAAAAAAAACACCGTAAATCGAACAAAAATCGAATGAAGGCGTATATAAGAAGTATAAGGCCTCTTGAAAAAGACATTGCGTAATATGAACAGACAGTTTATCGTAAGATACATTGTAAGCAACCGTTTGACAACACATTTGTTCGTAGTAAGCCCTCACAGTCTCCCCGGCGCGGACCTATGTAAATCAGGGAGCACGCGACCATCTTCCATCGCAAGCTATTTACTTTACCGGCCTAGCTTGATACACCTAACAGAAATAACAAAAAATCCACACTACACAAAATATTTGCGCAGTATGTACTTTTTTTTTACAATTTATAAACCAGCGCTTGACCGCAATCCCGCCTGATGGTAAGCAGTGATGCGATCGTTGATGGTAAAGCACGCTAGTTTAATAAGAGCCTATTCACTCTAGCCTTGAAGACACTCAAATTATAGTGTGACGGAAACACCGCCGCCGGCAAATCTTTCCAGTCCTTCGATGTACGCGGTATAAAAGAAGAAGCGAAACGAAATGAATGAAGAAGTGAAACGAATGTATCAATCAGGTCAGCGCTACATCTACAAGACCTTACTAAAGGTACCATTAAGGGCTTTAATGGTAGTTTCTGCTCATGACAGGATTCCTTTCTTATAACACCTTGCGCTATAAACTACTCGGTGGCAAATGAATGTAAGTATCAATATCATGTCTTAGTATTCCATGGTGGCCATTTTTGTCGCGGTCAGTTATAGAACGCTCAAGATGCGTTTTACTTATACATATGTGCAGATTCTTTTCCTTTCTTTCTTTACTGCGCTTTATAAATTCTTCTTCTGTAACTTCCTTCCATGTGGTTTCGATGTTGACAACTGCCTTCAAAACGGTTATTACTTGCAAATAACACTTACTCTAGTCATAAAATATGTGTCACAAGTCCCTCGAAGCCTCAGATCAACTCGATTGAGGACTTGTTTTGATACCACACGCCAGTTACAACAGGCTGGTCGATCCGTTACGTCACAATATATCGTTACATCTCAGTTATGTTCTGTTTCCTATGATAGGTTTTCTTTTGTTGGTAGAGAGCTACCGGCTGAGAGTGCACTCAAACATCTTAACAGAAAGAGAATATAATAAGGTGAATGTTCAGTTGTAACCCCAAGACACTTAATTTTTATTACACATTAGACTAACTTTATTAGTATGGTTCAAATGTAACATAGAAAGATGTTTTAATGATTGTAATGATTATTATTCTGTAAATAAGTACTTGTTATAGTAGCGGATCAAAATTTTGATCAGGATACAATCTAAAGCTACAATCGCACGCATCGAAATTGTGAAAAAAACATCGAGCCCTTTGTTCGCAGCCGCGTAGGTACTACTAACATAACAAACATAGTGTTTGATGATCGTTAGCAGTAGTCACACGCGTACAAATTTGTTAAACCATGGTTTTGTTCGATCGTGCGTGTATAAATGTACATAGGTTTATGCGGACAACTGTACATCGGCGTCGCTTGCTCGCGCGTCACCAGTCCTGAAACTTATCATAATTTTCTGAAATCAAAACTACGTAGTATATAGATTTTTTTTTTATAAAATACAGCTCTTATTTTAATATATTAATTAGGTGTCTTACGACTAAGTACCATCCGCGACATTAGATACATTCATCATTCTAATCATTTAAATCATCAATCATTCTATTCCTCAAACTATATTATTATATTGTAGGTATTAACATTCCTATATCAATAGAATTTGTGGCAAACTTGAGCAGTATGGCATAGACAACGTTGTCTATAGGGAAAGGTATGTAAACCGGCTATTGTGTCCAACTATCCCCATTAGGGGTTACAAAGACATTCATCAGACACAGTAGAGATGGGATGCGCCGCTGTGACGAGTGTGATCGCGTGTGACAAACTCGATCCACACTCGCACACGACTGTGGTGTTGAGAGTATACTGTTCTGCAATTGCATTATGATCTGTAGTTAGGCCATCTTTAAAGTTGAGCAATTCCTCTATCAGTGTAAGTAGCAGCAAGAGGAAACTATTTCAAATGTTATCTTTTTTGTCCTTTTAAGTTTCCGTATTTCCCAGTCGATTTGATCCGATTAACAACGTAGCTAGCACATCCCTCGCGACCCTCGCCGTGCAGTAACAAGTAACAAACAGTGCGATAAATCTCCCTTATTGCTGAACACATGCGAGACAACCCTGGACGAAAATATGTTTTTATTGGCCACCGCCAGCCCTGACGGCCAACAATGGAGCAAAAAATAATCCTACATCCACCATCTACACAGAACATGGAGATACAGAAGGCTCGCTTCGAGAGAAGTACGGTGGTCATGATGATACCAGGAATTCACATGGTGCCATGATGAAGACTGTCTTCACGATAAGCAAAAGTTTTTGTGACAGACTTATGTTCGTTTATCGAATTAAGAATTATGGTATTACCGGCACAGTGCTCTTTAGTCACCAATAAGAAGAGCGATCGTTTTGGGGGCTTTTGGAAAGTGTTGTGCTAGTAATTTTATTTTCGGGTCTGAGCCTAATTCAAGAAATAAATAAATTATGAAAGTTTACAAAAATTATGATTGAAACAGTTCCATGTTCGGCGCTTTAGTACTGTTAAAGTATTTCGGCAGCTGTTCAATTTGTTCGTATCGAACAATCTGATTCTGACTACATGTTACGAACTTTAAAAAATTAAATAGGTACTCTCAATGAAAACATAAAAATGCTAAATCGGTTCAGCTAGTCTGACACACTTGCCAACGAACAGTATTTAGTATTTGTTGCCCAGATAAATAATGCAATGTGGTGACCAGGATCATACTAATGTAGTATTATCCTGGTCACACACAGGTGAACCCTCTGTACCAGCTGCCCGCGTGGCTCCCACCCCTTCCGCGGTATCATATTACGTCACAGGGTTCACAATGTTGCCAGTTGCGTGAATTTTGTTATTTTTCAGCTTAAATTGCCTGTTCACTAGTGTTTCACTGCGAGGTATTGTAATCTAGGTTTTTGGTGAAATTATGTTGTTTGGAACTAATTTTGCTTTCGTTTTATTCCATTTCATGAATAGAAGATGAAAGAAGTGTGATGAAGAAGAAGTGAATAGGCTCTTAACAAATTAGAGCGCTTTATCATCAACGATTGCGTCGTTGTTTACCGTCAGGCGGGATTGCGGTCAAGACCTAGTTTATAATTTTTAATTAAAAAAAAAAATAGCATATCAGCTGATTTTTAGTTGTTGTTTATGTCAGGCACTTGAAATGTAGCATTTGTTTATACAAGCCACAAGGTGAAGCTGTAAGAGCCTTAGTAACGAACACGCCTCTCGTCATACCAACTATTTATAGCATCCCCACGTTGTGCCGGCAATGTGCACCCTAACACTAACCCTCTTGGCAGCCGAAGGCACCAGAGCAATCACGATGCATCCATAGTACCTACTTACTACCGTCTGTATTGAGCGCAGGCAAAACGAGTACTATCTAGCCAAACCCTCAGATGTGCCTATGCTACTTGGCTAGATCAATAAAAAAAAAACAGATTAGGTACTATGAAAAGAAATCCGTGTACTGCATGTACTATTTGTATGATGTTTATTAATTAGATGTAAGTATACATTTATTTAAACAAGTATGATACACTTTATGTAAAATAGTACACTGTAGACTACCTACATTATTTCTCTCTACTTTCCCGTATTCCATCCAAAGGTTGTCTGTAGCTCTTAGCGATAACACCGCCCATTGTGTCGCCCTTTCTACAATTTTCACATTTATGTTCTGTAATTTATATGGAAAGAATTATTCTATTAGAGACTATTAATCTATTAGATTCCATTACAATTAATCCATCAAGAGTATTCTATTCTATTCTTGTATTTCTACTCGTGAGGCACTGTGAGCTGCCAGCTCAGTGTGGTTACTTCTGCAAGAAATAAGGCTTGCTATGTTCGACCTAGATGAGACTCGTACAGACTCGAGCAGCCTGCCAGAAAAGGATGAGGATATACTCAGTATTGGTACAAGACTACCAATAATGGTGTCGAGGTCGTTTTTTACGGATCTATGTACAATAGAATACCCCACATCTACACCCCCCTCATCACGAAGGTCACAGAGCACCATGTCAACAAACAAATTCTGTGTCGTAGCACTCTTATAGTTCAAAGTCATCAAATGTTCGAGGACACCCCCGGGAAGCTGTCCTTGTGGAGCTGCGTGGTTGATGCGACCTTGTGGAGTTGCGCGGTAGACGCGGCCTTGCCGGTTAATATTGTTTTTATGGTTCCGTCCCTTATATTCGCTAAGTCTTTCTGTCCGTCCGACCTTGGCCAATCTCAGTGACCGCTAGTACTAGACGGTATTTTTTTTCTATATCTATACTCTAGGTATACTAATATATAAAGCTGAAGAGTTTGTTTGTTTGTTTGTGCGCGCTAATCTCAGAAACTACGGGTCCGATTTGAAAAAATCTTTTTGCGTTGGATAGCCCATTAATCCAGGAAGGCTTTAGGCCATATAACATCACGCTGCGACCAATAGGGGCGGAGCATAACTAAACCACGCGAACGAAGTCGCTGGCGGCCGCTAGTTAGTAGCTATTTTCGGTAATAACTGCTCCAAAATTAAAAAAAGTGCACCTCTCACTTTTGAACCATAACTTTAAAAATTATGGAAAGAAATAGCAAATGTAGAAAACTTTATAAATACTATCTTGGAAAATTATATTGCACTTGGTTGTTAAAAAGTTTTTTGAAAATTTTTACAAAATTATTTTAGAAATAAACCGTATACTTATCTATGTATTTTATTTTACATTATTTATAACTAGCTTTCCGCCCGCGGCTTCGCCCGCGTGGAGTTCGGTTATATCGCGCTTTTTAGATTTCCCTAGGGAACATCGATTTTTTCCGGGATTAAAGGTATCCTAGGTCAGGGTCTAAAGATTGTTCACCTTGGCTCCTACTTTTGAAATGTGTCCTTGGAGTGTTCCGACCGCCTTCAGCTTTTGGGAGTTGAGATTTCCTCGAACATTAACTTTGGGCGGTTCATTGAGTCCAAGGCCAAGGTGGCTGCCAGGAAACTTGGCGTTATCGCAAAGGTCCGGCAGTACTTCACACCTGGGCAGCTTCTAATGTAATACAAAGCACAGGTCCGTTCGTGTGTAGAGTACTGCAGCCACATTTGGGCTGGTGCTGCCAAGTGTCACCTGGCCACTTTGGATTCAGTGGAGAGACGTGCAAAGAGGCTGATTGGTGACCCTGATCTAACTCGAGTTGGTCTCCAAAGCCTAGAGCACAGGCGTAGAGCAGCCAGCCTTTCGGTGTTCTATAGGATGCATTTCGGGGAGTGTGCGAGGGAATTGCATGATTTAATTCCCCATCTCCGTTCCACCAGCGGACGACCCGTCGTACGGCTGGTTTCCACCCTTACGTTGTTAACACCACTACGATCCGGACGAAGCGCTTCGCCTCCTCCTTTATACCGCGTACATTGAGGGACTGGAACAATTTGCCCGCGGCGGTGTTTCCGTCGGACTACAATTTGAGTGTCTTCAAGGCTAGAGTGAATAGGCTCTTAATAAACTAGTGCGCTTTACCATCAACGATTGCGTCACTGCTTACCATCAGGCAGGATTGCGGTCAAGCGCTGGTTTATAATATGTAAAAAAAAAAAAAATTGTCTGTGCCAAATTTCATCAAAATCGGTTGAGAGGTTTAAGCGGGAAAGCGTAACAAACAGACAGACAGACAGAGTTACTTTCACATTTATAATATTAGTATGGAAGTATGGATATTGTCCTGACGGTATCTTCTTTGAAATTCTTTGATTTTGATTTTAAAATTACCACTAAAAATCCAACATACATAACCCGTCTAGTTTGTTGTATAATTTAGTAGCCTAATTTCCCGAGAGATGGCGCTGCGCTTTGGGCTACTTCGCCCCTGTTAAGATTTTTTTTTTATTTGATAGTGTTGGGACGGGTATGAGCTATTTAATACTTGGAATGTATAAGTCTTTCTTCAGTTATCACGTGCTTTGTCGGCCTGTTTTTATGATTCCTTACTTATTCCTTACTTATTCAACGCAATGTCAAAAAATAGCCCATTTTTGATCTCTTACTTAACTCATGTTTGTTCACTTGTTTTGATGAACGAGAAACTTGTCGATGGTCAGAACAAGGGAACAAACTGTATGTGACATGTCAATCGTGTAACTTAACATTATTTGAGTTGCTTTTGTCTATACAACGTTATTTTTTATTTATGCGAAACCTGAATATATTTTGTTCAAAATGAGCAACTGAATCGATTCCAGTCATTTATACACCATATTTCATTTTTCTCCAAATACCTACATTTAGAAATTGTTGCAGCGTGGTTATCGAGCGCGCACGGACACGGTAGATCATAGTATTCCGCACTCGCGCTACTGCTGACGCCAGAGGTCAACGCACCGCGCTCGCCCGCCCGAGCGGAGTGTGGGCCATATTTTTGTTGGGACGGTCAAGTAGGATTACAAGCTGAGAACTTTGTAGTTTTTCGTGGTATCTATTTGAAATTCTGTACATAGATTCTTTACTTAAAAATACTGGACACGTGTTTCGGGTTTCGTACCTATAAACAAAAAATAATGTTGTATATTTAGATGCAACATTTTTTCTAAACTCTTTATCGAGAGGTCATTTCTTCATTAGTAGAGTTACGCATCGTTCAAAGATTAATAAATTCTTTTCAAATTAAAACATTAATCAATCAAATCATAATAAAGCTGTAGTATCTTTATTATGATTTGATTGATTATGTTTTAATTTGAAAAGAGAATAGTGTTAAAAACTAGTCATCGAAATGTAACACACTAATATTATAGAGGCGAAAGTATGTGAGTGTGTGTGAGTTTATATGTTTGTATGTTTGTTACTTCTTCACGTTCAAACGGCTGAATCAATTTTGATGAAGTTTGGTAAAAAATAACCAGGATTAACGGACAGGTTCTATCCCGATATTATCAAGCTATCGAAACTTGTGCGGGTCAAACAGATCGTAGTTAGTGATCAAATAAGAATTGGTCAGTCATGAAGTAGTATTAATCTCTGTAGGTTAATAGATATTTAGCGAGAAACTATTCCTACATAACTAGTTCATCATATTATATCGACATGAACAACTTTACAGAGCTGAAAGTAAAAGTACATACATAATTATACTGTTTCAACTTACATATTTTACATTCAACGAAAAAAATAACGTCTATTATCGGTAAACCAGCAAAAAGGGACGTGCGACATGCGCTCAGCATCACAAATACTTATTTATAGAATCCAATAAGATATAAACCTTTATCATTCCCGTGCACAGAACAGGGTGGGAGCCGGTCCCGGGGACCTGCGACCCCAGCTCCAGATTAACCCGTACCTGCCGGTTTATGACGGTCGCAATCACACGCTATATTTTTTGTGAAACGCCCACTACGAGACCTTTAGTAAAGGAACTATTTAATCTAGAAAAGCTATTCAAATGTATTATGAAAAGGTTCTGAACGGTGATGGAAATTGTTGAGTTAAAAGTCGCCTTAAAGTTTGAATACATAGGTATTTCTAAAGATGAATAGAATTGTAAATTAAGTAATCCATATTATGATAGAACACTTTAGAACTTGCAGAGAAAAACATCCTTAACGCATATCTGAACGTGATGAAAACTTGATCGAGTACTTTCTGAAGCCGGACTCTAAAGATGAGGAAAAATCCTGACAAGTCCTTCTTAGTTCTGTAGCGGTTACGTATTGCAGTGTAAGCTAACCCCGCCGCTTGAGCCAGTTGCGTCCCGTCCGCGCGCTGGAGTTGTATCGCGCACATTTGTTACTGAAATTATATATTCGTGTTTTTGTGATACTGACTTTCATTCCGATAAGCAAATAAACCTTCTGACACTTCAGTGATTAGTGACACCTTTAATTCGAGTAAACATATTCACACAAGACAGATACGTGAAAGTGGTGACCCCGATAAAACAGCAATCTTGCGAAGAGAAATAAGGACGCAACTCCCTTCCGACGGGGACGGAAGGACGACAGGCGCACACGGTACTCCAAAATGTTTTCAACATTACCTTCAGCGAAGCAGGGCGCCGGACCGGTGTTAGAGTCGCAAACAAATAATAGTGAAACCGAAGAAGCATCGACCAAGGAAAGACAGGAAATGTCGGCTATCACCGTATCATCGAGGATACCTGAGTTTTGGACGCATATGCCTCGCCTGTGGTTCGTCCAACTGGAGGGCATCATTAGGTCCCAAAAATTGGGCGACGCAGCAAAGGCAGATTTGATAGTCACCAAATTGAATTGCGAAGCGTTGCAGCAAGTAAGCGACATACTTTTTTCGCCGCCAGAGCAAAATAAGTATGAGGCACTCAAGGAACGGCTAATGCAAGTATATGAGGAAAGCGCCGACAGGCAGTTTCAGAAACTTGTGAGCGAGATAGAACTAGGGTCGCAGAAACCATCCTTTCTCTTGCGACGGATGCGAGAACTCGGGAGAAATACGCAAGTATCCGAGAAAACCTTGCACAGTTTGTGGCTAGCTAGATTGCCATCAAATGTACGAGCAGTACTTACGGTCAGCCAAAACCAAGACCTAGAAAACCTAGCGAACATAGCAGATAAGATAATGGAAACGATAAAAACCAGCGAGATCGCAGCAGTAAGCGTTTCCAGCAGCAACAATCAGTCCCCAGTCACTGACTTAATGGCGCAGATGAACAAGATGAGCATTGAAATCGCAGCACTACGCGCGGAGGTGAAAGACCAACAGCAGCAGCGTCGACAAGACATGTTCAGAGGACGTGACCGTGGACGTGGATATAGGAGTCGCTCGAGATCGCCGTCCAGACCCAGAATGACACCAGCAGATCCGAATTGGTTGTGCAGACATCACTTTCGTTATCGAGGGAACGCGCAATCGTGTGAGAAGCCGTGCGCCTGGAAGACGGAAAACTAGCCACGGTACATTTGGCAGCGGTGAACTTTGTGCCGGGATCTAATCACCGCCTCAGCGTAATGGACAGAGGAAGCGGTATGACATTTCTAGTTGACACAGGTGCCAACATATCAGTTATTCCACCTACAAGTAAACAAAAACTTTCTGGTGAGTGTTCAGACTATAGATTATTCGCGGCTAACGATAGTGAGATTAAAACCTATGGTGTGCGAACTCTAGATTTAAATCTGAATTTACGACGTCCTTATCGATGGACATTCGTTATTGCGGACGTTAATCAACCCATTTTAGGTGCAGATTTTTTAGAATATCATAGTTTGTTAGTAGATTTAAGGAGCAGGAAAATTGTAGATCGCTTAACTGACCTGAATGTTGTAGGATCAATCGTAGAATATAATGAACAATCAATATACACTATCGTCGACACACACCCTATGTACGACCTGTTAAAAAAATATCCAGACATTACGAAACCAGTTTCATTCACTAAAAGCTCTGCTCATACCGTCTACCATCACATAGAAACGACAGGTCCTCCGGTATATGTGCGGTCAAGGCCATTACCGCCGGATAGGTATAAGAAAGTCAAGGCAGAATTTCAGATCATGCAAGATATGGGCATATGCAGACCATCAAAGAGTCCGTGGGCAAGCCCATTACACATTGTACCGAAAAGAACGGCGAGTTGAGGCCAGTAGGCGACTATCGCCGACTCAACGCCATCACCAAACCAGACAGGTACCCCGTTCCTCGTTTACAAGATTTCACCTACGTGCTAGGAGGAAAGAAAATATTTAGCAAAATTGACATTAACCGCGCATATCATTGTATAGAGGTCGCTCCAGACGATGTAGAAAAAACCGCGATTATTACACCCTTCGGATTATTCGAATTTCCCCGTATGAGCTTCGGTTTACGCAATGCAGCTCAAACCTTTCAGCGTTTTATGAATACGACAGTATTACAAGGTTTAGATTTCTTGTTTTCATATATCGATGACGTCATAGTAGCTAGTAACAACGAAACGGAGCATAAGGAACATTTAGAAATAATTTTTCAACGGTTCAATAAATATGGTATTACTATAAACTTAAGTAAATGTGATTTTTGCAAAACAGAAATAGAATTTTTAGGATATAAAGTTACTACTGAAGGTATACATACGTTGGACGACAAGGTCAAGGTAATCGAAAATCTACCGAAACCAGAAACAGTAGAGCAATTAAGAAGATTTTTAGGGATGATCAATTTTTATAGGGCGCACATACCTAAAGCGGCAGAAAATCAGGCAGTATTACATTCATATATACATGACTCTAAGAAACGTGACAAAACTAAAATAGTGTGGACAGAATCAGCAGAAAAAGCATTCGTAGAATGTAAGCGTCAATTGCAACAGGCTGTAACCTTATCACATCCGTTGCCAGAATGTCAGCTTGCACTTTTTACGGACGCGTCAGACACGTGTGTGGGCGCTGTTTTGCAGCAATTTGTACGCAATAAATGGCAACCATTAGGTTATTTTTCAAAAAAATTATCAGATGCCCAAATAAAATATAGTACCTATGATCGTGAACTATTAGCCGTGTATATGGCAATACAACATTTTCAAAATTTTATAGAAGGTAGAGAACTAGTTATATTTACAGATCACAAACCATTGACATACGCTTTTAGTAAGAAAAAAAGTGAAAACGAAATAGCAAGGAGAACCCGTCAATTATTATACATTAGTGAATTTACAACCGATATACGACATGTATCAGGCGAGCAAAACGTAGTCGCAGATTGTTTATCGCGAATAAAAAGTATAAATTGTCAAGGTTTAATCGATTATAGAGAATTAGCGGAAGAACAGAGTAAAGATAAGTTATTACAGGAAATACGTAAAGACGAAACACAGTTTAGGGAAATTGCAGTACCGACCTGCGATAAGTCTATCGTATGTAATATAGAAGGAAGTAAAGTTCGACCTTATTTAACAGAAAAGTTTAGAAAAATAGCATTCAATATGATACACAACTTAAGTCACGCTGGCATTCGTACAACCAAAAAAATGATTGCAAACAAATATTATTGGCCGTGTATGAACAAAGAGGTAGGACAGTGGGCCAAAGCTTGTATTAGGTGCCAACGCGCAAAGGTACACCGTCATGGCAAGTCAGAATTAGGTACTTTTCCATTATGTGATCGGTTCGAACACATACATGTGGACATAGTAGGGCCCTTGCCGACCACACCTGAAGGGTATAGGTATTTAGTAACGGTAATAGATCGGAAAACCAGGTGGCCAGAAGCTTTCCCAATAAAGGAAATTCATGCAGAAACAGTGGCAAAAGCAATTTATGACGGATGGATAGTCAGATTTGGATGCCCGACTAGACTAACTAGTGATCAGGGAACTCAGTTCGAAAGTAATCTATTTCAACAAATGATGAAACTAATAGGTATAAACAAAATTAGAACTACTAGTTTTCATCCTCAAAGCAACGGTAAGGTAGAACGGTGGCATAGGTCGCTTAAAGCAGCATTAATGGCTAGAATGAATCACACGAATTGGTTACAGGAATTAGGTACAGTAATGTTTGGTTTACGAGTAGCTCCATGCGAAGACACTAGTATTAGCGCGTCACAAATGGTGTATGGTACAAACATAAGACTTCCAGGTGAGTTTTTCGAAGATACACAAGAAGTTTTTCGTGACGAACACGAATACGTTAGGCAGCTCAGGAAAGTAATTGGTAATTTAAGGTCAAGGCCAACGCGGCACCATGATAGTAGATCTATTTTCCTTCACCCAGATTTGAAGACATGCGATCAGGTATTCGTTAGAAATGACACGGTTAGGAAAGCATTACAACCCCCCTATGACGGCCCCTACAGCGTCATAAGTCGTGGTGACAAACATTTTTTGTTAAAAATGCCAAATAGAAAAGCGCGTGTTTCAATAGATAGGTTGAAACCAGCATATACACTTCGTGATCCTCAAATTACAGGTCAGGAATCAACAGAGAATAAACAATGTGTAGAACAGAAAATGAAAAATGTAAAAAAAACATTAGAGACTAAGAAGAAAGTTGTATTTTGTGAACCGGCCGCAGCGCCTAAAACTTGGACCACACGTAGTGGCCGAGTTATTAAAACGCCAACTAGGTATGTTTAGTATAAATAAGTAATTTTTGCAAGTAAGTAATAATAACGTGTTTAAGAAATTAGAAATAAGCATCCTATCATATTTTGTAAACCATCAAGAGTAGACAAATATAAACGAAAAATATATTTTGTTAATGATATTCAAAATGGGCAAAACTTACAGTAAGCAAGAGGAAATAATAATTGCCCAAAATGGAGCTAACAATTCGGATTGGACTAACGTAGAAAGTCATATTAAAATTTCAAGTATAATGCTATTGGTTATATTAATGATCATAGTATGTGTTATTTTCTATGTGTCGTGTAGAAAATGTAAAAGAGGAATACAAAGTGGTCTTCGGAAAGAAATAGGAACAGTCATTCAGCAACAAGTCCAGGCCCAAACAGTGTAATGAATGTACCAACAACAGAAAGAATAAAAAAACCTATCGAATAATTACGAGTATTCAGTCATGCTCATGGCTCTGATAACGTGGACATATGTATGCATATATTATATATAAGAAAAAAAAAAAAATGTATAACAGAGGTAAGCTAAAGTGAAATTGTATTGCATAAGTATTATAATAACATTTTGTCAACTAAAATGTATTGGGTAAAGTGTGTTGTAATAAAAAAATGTCTTTTTCAAAAATGTAACCGTAATGTGCACAAATTAAAATAGGTCAAGACACCTCGTGGAATGACGAATCACCTACCGGTTTAAGGGCGGCGATTCGGAAATGACACGTGGATTAGTGCGTCATAATGTGATCATGGTGTTAAATAAAAAATATGTGCGTTAATTGTATACTTAGAGTTAAGTTAAGTAGAGCTTGACTGTAGCCCGATTAATTGAGGATATAATATTGTAGTGTATTGTTTGTATCTAATTTGAGCAGAGTTTGGCTATTGCCTGAGTAATTTTATATAATGTATGTGTTATTTCAAATGTAGTAAGTAATGTATCGTATTATTGATAACTAAGTATGTGTAAAACAGCGTTCAATTGTAAGCCATGGAGTCAGTTTCCGTTGTCGAAGTCAAAACAAGGCCCGAGACTTACGCGATTCAGCTGAACACGCTTATCGCGTAATGCAATACGGGCATGGAAACATAGAACGACAGCAAGTAATGAGACCACCACAGCACACACACGAGCAAGTAGCTGAATAAGCAAATAGCAACGGTGTCGTGTGCAGTGGCAGGTATTGTGGGAGAAGTACAATGTATGTACCGCGGCTCCACTCGTAGAATATTTTTAAATTTTTAGATTGTCATGTGTCAAAATTTTTTTTTGTAAAAGGGGGAATGTTGTAGCGGTTACGTATTGCAGTGTAAGCTAACCCCGCCGCTTGAGCCAGTTGCGTCCCGTCCGCGCGCTGGAGTTGTATCGCGCACATTTGTTACTGAAATTATATATTCGTGTTTTTGTGATACTGACTTTCATTCCGATAAGCAAATAAACCTTCTGACACTTCAGTGATTAGTGACACCTTTAATTCGAGTAAACATATTCACACAAGACAGATACGTGAAAGTTCATAAGAATAGATTTTCAAATAAATAACCAGCACTTCAAAGGAAACGGTAACAGTATTGAGATTAAATAAATATTTTTGTATTTTTTTTATTTTCTCCTACAATGAATGGTGTAATAGATACTCGCTTCTACGTTAATCTACGGATTAAATCCCCGCTCGGAAAACAATATTTTTTCATTACGTCTGTTCATTTTTAACAGACTAGGAGTTCAATTCAACTGTATTCTTGTTTGTGTTTGCTACATCAGAACTTTCAGATTGAACGTATTTTGACGATTCTTTTTTATTTGAAAGCCGGTGCTTCCCGTGTGGCCCCGTTTCATATCCCATTTTATTTTAGTTCTGACAATGACATCCAGAAGAAAGCCGAATAAGTCTTATTGCATTAACTATGTGAGGGATAAATAACTGCTTTGTTTAAATAAACTCTGCTCCACTCTAGTAAGTACACACTCGAAAAATATAAGTTTGGTAAACTAACTGGTTACCTAAAACTGTGGAACAACTACAGCGCCTACCTGATCAATGTTTTATACATATAAATTACACGGATCAATTGACGGCCCCGTCGTAGCGTCAAAGAATAATATGTCTTGAAGTGCTTATTAGGAGTGGAGAGGTATGCCACGGCTATCAGGGCCATCTCAGAAGTACGGTCCCGATCCCTACCAGCATCTGACTGGGATACTTTCTTCCTCCAAGCACGTTTGTTCTTACGAATCCCCACTTAAGCCGGCCAATAAAGGCAAAAATGAGAGATAGAAGCTCTATTTCTCGTCAGTGTAGAAGAGCTAGGGAACAAGATTTCTCCTGGGAGATCGGGTCCGTTAGGTCTCTACTGCCCATTATTATTAGGACATTTAAGTATCAAGTAGTATTTAATGTCACAATCCAAAAAAATACTTTATAATTCAAGTTAACTAATTCATAAAACAATAAAAATTTTAGTAGACTGAAGTTTCACAAATTAAAAGACTACAAGCTGCTAAACAAACTAGCTAAAAAAAATGGGTAAGTACACCTTTCAAGTAAAATATTTCAGATGGAATAAAGGCAAGACTTTCTGTACAATAATACTACCAAGAAGTTTAAGTAAAATAGATTTCAATGTAACAGTTGATATTGAACCATGTCGTGGATCAATGTCGACGATGACGTTTAACTTAATGGCAGACCGTTCGATTCGAATTTCTTTGCAACTTCTCCTAATTGCAGTCCGCACCACTATTGCGTGAATATAGTGGATCGTTGGAGTGCAGGGGCTGATTCAATTATATGGCGTAATATAAATATTAACAACATCAAAATCAAAGCATTTAGTTCAAGTAAACTAACTACAGGTAAATTTGAATTGTTAAAAGGTCGATCAGTCAGAAAAATGGAGCCAAGTGCTCATTCCAAAGTGTTTGTCTCTATGGGACTATAAACGAGCAAGAACTCCACAGACACTATTTTTTTTAAAAAGAGAGTAAATTTATGAACAATAATAACTAAATTAATAGTTGCGGATTGGATTTTTAAACACAAACCTTTTGCAGCTCCCTCTCAATCTGCACGGCCCTCTGCAGGATGGGTCCCCGCACTGCATACTGTATGTTCAGCAGGTTCTGGTTGATGTTCGCGAGGGTCAGGCTGTTGTCCAGTTTCATCGTAATATGATATTGTATTAGTTAACAATTAATTGTAGTAATTACAGTTAGCGCAAGCGCAGTCGACGCAACGCGAAATGTACTGACCGAGCGCAACCAAAGATGTTATTTAAATGTACCGCGCGTGCGATTGTATGCGTATTAAGGTCTGGTCGCATTATGGCTGGCAGATGTGTGGGTGTAATAGGTTCTTTTTTTTCCTGTTTCCTAACCGCCAACTTTAGTAATAAGATAGATAGTATTTATCATGAAATAGAAAATATACCGATTCACAAATTGACAACACGGTTGGCGCAGTGGTTGAGCGATCGATTGCTACACTGCGCGCCGATGAATCGATTCCGCACTGAACAAATGTTTGTATTGTATACAGGTTGTTCCGTGTCCGGCTGTTTGTTTATATGAGTTTAAATGTATGTTAACCCACCACGATACAGGAATAATTCTTAGTGTGGGCAATGTTTAAAAAATTGCATTATTTATAAATCATATTGTACATATACCTAAACAAAACACAGTACAGTAAAATTACATAACATGAAAATGAAATTAATTCAAAAAATATACACTCATTTGCAAAAAAAAAAAACGGGCGGTTTTGATTTTCATTCATCTTTTAAAAGATACAAAAAAAAATGTTTCAGTCGTTTGTACACGTTACTGGCCAGTTTTAAAGAGGCCGTGGTATTTAAAAAAGGAAGTGTAACGTTGGTACGCTAACTGGACGTGCGAGAGAACTGGCCGAGACTTTCCACAGGCGGAGGGTGGCCGTGGCGTTCCTGCAGGGGACTCGGTGGAAAGGCAGCAGATCCCAGCTTATTGGGAATGGCTACAAGCTGATCTACACGGGTGCACCTAGTGGGAGAAATGGGGTCGCCGTGGTGTTGTCTGACAAGCTCCAGGATGACGTCTTGGAGGTGAATCGCATCAGTGATCGGTTGATGTCGTTGCGGGTGCTTGTCAATAGGGTTATAGCCCACTTGATAAGTGCCTACGCTCCGCAGGCCGGGTGCGCTGATGCCGAAAGGACGTTGTTCAGGACCCAGCTCGAAGGATTGCTTCGCGGGATCCCGTTATCCCAGGGAGTCATTCTGGGTGGGGATTTGAACGGTCATGTGGGTGAGAAATGTGACGGGTTTGATCGTGTTCACGGTGGCTTTGGGTACGGTAGCCGCAACGCGGAAGGAAACAATATTCTCCGAACGTGTGCGGCCGCTGACCTTGCAATCGTGAACACCTACTTCAAAAAGAAACCGGAGCACCTTATCACCTACAGGAGCGGACGGAGTGCTACCCAGAACGACTTTCTACTAACTAGGAGGCACCACATCGGCAAAGTAGCCAACTGCAAAGTCATACCCGGTGAGAGTCTCACTACACAACACCGTCTCCTTGTCATGGATCCCTGCGTAAAGGCCCAACGTAGACGTGTGGAGCACTGGCCGCGCCAGATCCGGTGGTGGCTGCTGGATAAAAATAGGTCCCAAGATTTTGCGTCGGTTATTGGCGACAAGTGCGCCGGTACCGATGGGAAGCCTGTTCGAGAACACTGGAACAGGATCCAGACATCTATTACTGGGGCGGCGCGGGTGGTGCTCGGCGTCTCCAAGGGCGGCCGCAAACGTGACAAGGAGACCTGGTGGTGGGACGACACCGTCCAGAGGAAGACTAAGGTGAAGAAAGCCCTCTTCAAAACGTGGCAAGCGACCGGATCCCCTGAAGATCGCGACGCATACAGAGTTGCCAAACGAGCCACTAAAAGAGCTGTAGCCAGAGCCAGACGTGACCACTTGCAACCGCTCTACGAGAAGTTGCAATCGTCTGAAGGGCAAAAGCTCATTTACAAGTTGGCACGTTCTAGGGTCAAAGCGGCACAGGGTATATCCAAGTGCTGCTGTGTAAAAGGCCTTGTTGGCAACCTACTATGCGAAGACCTCGCGGTGACGGAGAGATGGTGCTCGTACTTCCACGAGCTGCTGAATAAGCAGCACCAAGAGATGCAGATACCGGAACTCCCTCCAAATCTTAAATTAGTGCCCCCGATAACGCCTGAGCCGTATGGACTCCCCATACGGCTCGAGACTCGCTCGAGAACGGAGGTCTGAAACTCAATGTGGCGAAGACCGTGTATATGGCTAGCTACACGACACACCCCATGTTTGTGTGCATAGGCGGTGACATGGTCGAGTGCATAGACCAATTTAAATACTTGGGGTCTGTACTCCACTCGTCCGGCGACATTGATTGCGACGTCAGGGCACGTATTACCGCGGCTTGGGCAAAATGACATGAGGTAACAGGTGTCATTTGTGACCCCAAAATGCCGGTTAAGCTTAAGGGGCAGATCTATAAGACCATTATTAGACCTGTTTTCATGTATGGCAGTGAGGCGTGGCCTGTGCTTGAGCGACATAAGCAAGAGCTGCGGGTCACAGAGATGAATATGCTGCGGTGGATGTGTGGAGTTACACGGAAAGACCGCATCAGGAACTCCTCAATCCGTGGCAGTCTTCATGTCCGTGACATAGCGGACAAACTGCAGGAGGGTCGCCTACGTACGCCTACCTAACACAGCATGTTACGTGGGTCACAAATGTCTTGCCATGGCGCCTCCGCCGGGCCGGAACAAGCGGGGTAGACAAAAGAAGTGCTGGCTTGACGTTGTAAGAGATGACATGCTTGCCAACAATCTCACACCACAGGATGCTAAAGATCGCGCGAAATGGAAGAAATTGAATAAGAAAGCGGACCCCGAGGTTCAACGCGAATGCAACCAGGATAAACGCTGAGATGGTGATGATGATGATATTCGAAAAATGTATCTGCTTAAGAAAGGAATCCAGTGGCGTCTTCTCCATACAAACGCTTCATTTGCGCCTCCATTCGTCATATTCCGCTGTTTTCTTCATGGATAACGCTTTTAGAGCAATTATTTTTTCCTACAATTTCGCACCTTCATTATACATGCCCCTATCGATTGATTTTTTCGAAAACTTAATTAATAAAAGAAATATGATATTTCAAAATCCCGAAAAATAATCCATTTTCACAGCGATGTTCAGACGATTATTAGGCAAATGTGATAAGTTTTTGACATAAAAGAAAATAATAGGCGCGTATGTTTATGTATAGTCAGCTTCTAACTTTTGATATAAAAATAATTGAGATCTGTCGTGTTTTGAAAAAGAAAACAGCGGAATACGAAACGTCTTTTGGTCAACGTTTTTGTTGGTAAAATCAGCCTGAGTTGCGGGACAGTTGCTTTCGTACCTTTCGCACTTTTCGGAGAGAGGTTGGAAGCGGCGCGCCGGCAATAGTCTCTTTAAATACTATTTATATTTATATATTATATATTTCAAATTCCTCGGCACTAGAGTTCTCTCTTAACAATGTAAATAACACAGTGATGTTAAACTGTCAAAATGAAACCGATGATAGTATGTTACCAAATTACCTCGCACTTGTAGGTAAGATATTGGTATTGACTACCGTCATTTATTGGGTTTTATGATACACTGGCCGTTTATCCACCACCATATCAATTAATTAGTCATTTTCTTTATGTAGTGGAGGTTTATGCAACCTCTACTACATAATATAAGAAAATAAGTGTATATAATTATAGTACCTATATACAAATGAAAATGTGTATCGTGATGTCTATATCTATACAAATAAGTATACTCTGTAGGTACCTATCACAATTTCTTTTATACTTAAAATGAATTGTGTTGTGGACGTTGTAGTTATAGTAACAATAAATACTCTAATGATATTTTGCAATAGCTACCAAATATTCGTAATATTAATTTAGGTCCTTAACCGTGACGTGGCATTTAGTGATCCTCTCAGAATGTCCCCCTACCCGTCGTTATTCCACGTAAGAGATACTATAAGCATTTCCCAATATAATATAAGGGAAATTGGTAATGTTGCCGCAGTAAGGATATCCCGCCATCCTCGATAGATAGATATGGGTTCACGTCAGATGTACCATAAAATCTCATGAACTTTACATGTCCGTAACTCTATCAATCAAAACAAAAAGTTCGTATCTAGTGACGGTCACAATTGTAGGCTCCACAGAATATCTATTATTAGACCATATGTCTGACAAACTTACAAAGAAAAAAACTAATCTTCTGTTGTGCGTCAATACAAAGAAAGTGACTAAACAGAAAGAAGATGATTGTTGTTCTAAGCAACATTCCGGGCAAATTATCACATTTTTCAGCTCATTTGGTGGTTGACGGTATGCAGCTGTGCTCGGCCATCAATCTTGTCTGACGTCGGCCAATTCGCCACTTAATCAACACAAAGTTTGGGCTCTGCGGCACTTTTAGCAAATAGCAACCGAACAATTCTTCAAGACATGCCAAGTTAGAGAACGTCACTAAAAGAAAATTTCTGTATTTAATAGATCAACAATACATACTTAGGTTACTAGATAGGTACCTACTCTACTCAAGTCTCGTACCAATGTACGAGTCTTACAATTCTTATCAGGAAACAAGGTGATTCCCTGATATTGTTTACAACTTAATTATTTTCTATAAGTATACATATTGCTAGTTAATTATTCTTCGGTTGCGATAGCCGTCGGGACTTTGTAATTCCCAATTGTCTCAAAATGATAGTCATTAACATGAAGATAAGAGGTCGCGCTACGGTAACGAATTGTGCTTCTTTCGGTATCTGGCAAACAGGAAAACGTTAAGATTTTCCTCACATTCAAACTTTACTATAGTTCTAATAAACGATTACCTATATGTATATCGATGGGGATTCCCACGTTTTTGACAACGACCACCGTGTGCTGGCACGGTGTCAAAAACGCCCGCGTGTTGACTATACATACCTACAGATAGATCGCGGCATCTGTTATGTATAACTTAACGAAAAAACTTGCTGACTAGAAATTTTATCAGTCGTAGAACAGTTCGATTAGTTGCAGGAAAATAATCCCGAGGAATCCCCTTCTTTAAATAAATATACCGTTAATAGTGATATATTGTTGATTGTAGTGACTATGTACCATATTCATAATATATATTGATTTGATTTTGATTTCGCATCACACGACTATTTTATTGTGTAGATACTTGTATTGCTTATCACAAATATTTAACGAGAATGACAAATAAATTGTAAGTAGGTATTCAATTTTACACAGATATCATTATCTAAGTATCTATATAAAAAAAACACAGCTTGGTGACAGAGAGAGGCATAGTGAACTATTTACATGGTCTCTTTTACGTGGTTTAAAAACCCTAATAATACCACCTGCTACATAGGTTACGGGAATACAGGTTGACATTACCGTTTTTCAAAATAGGAATTTTTCAAAAAAATACATTATTTCAGCTCAACATATACCTACTCTTGCTCAACGTCTTTCGAACAATAGATGTGTGACGCTGAAGACATTGATACCGAGCAAGGGGTGTGTGATGCTGTTGATATCGAACAATAGATGTGTGACGCTGAAGACATCGATACCGAGCAAGGGGTGTGTGATGCTGTTGATATCGAACAATAGATGTGTGACGCTGTAGACATCGATACCGAGCATGGGGTGTGTGATGCTGTTGATATTGATAACGAGCAAGTGTGATGCTCCCAAAAAAGTAGACCAATAAAGATAGAAGTTTTGTTTTTAATTTTAGCAATCACACCCACGGTAGGTACAGGAGAAATTAAATTACTACTTAGTGTGAGACAAACTTTTTTATACAAAAAATGTATATGTATAAAATGTAGGTAAGTATATTAATTTTCTAATTAAACGTCGATTTGTTTATGTATTAATAGTTTATTTCGGAAGAAAACGTAATACTTAGGTAGGTACTATTCCACCATGATTTCTCATGACAATGTGGCAACAATTTCCATTAAAATATAGAGAATTCCCCTAGTGAATTATACCGAGGAAGTGTCAATCAAAAAGCATATATGTACCTAATTACATTAGTACTACAGAAATAAATAGATGATTCATTCGCTTATAACTTAATGTTAGTGATCGTCAAGGTAATTGATAAGTAGAGCTCGGATATTCCGGCGGTTAAATACCTAAACTTGATTTGACTAAAGAAAAATATCTGTTTATGCATTTTGGTATATGAGGCGTATAAAATCAAAAACAGCTAAATAATCCATTTATTGTCACTTTTAAGCTAGGTATACATTTTATACGTTAAGCAAAATGCTCACTATTTCCTCAATTCTTTGGCACCAAAAGCAGATAGATCCACCTTTAAAATCGTTATAAAAATGCAGTTAGTAACAGAGGTAGCTATATCCTGCTTCCTGAGAATCAAAGACAGCTAAAGTTATAACCGACCAATCAGAGAGCTCTGTTGTCCTTCTATCAATCTGGCAGATGTCATACTGTCGAGTGTGGTATTATTTTAATGAAAACTTGGGGTTTTGGGTTGTTTCGGAAATAAAAGATAATAAAAAACTTAGTTCAATACACAATGGAGGTGCCTGTACCAGTAGCTATACCAGGGAGGCCAGGAAACGTTCAAAAATCACTATCTTTGTCACATGATCGATAAATTATTTGGAAACAAACCCAGCTATGTCCGTTTCAATTAGATTCAAATGCAGCTAAATCCAAAAGTTGGGATCAATTTCAGCTATGTCCATTTTATTTAATTCAATATAAAAAGAACCTACTTCGGCAGTTTAGTTGACTATCCATGGGCCTTTAATAACTTCTCTATGTGTCCAGAACATAATTCATATTATAATGTATCTAGCCTAAAAATATCAAAGTAACGTTTTTCTTTATTTGTGAAAAAAAATGATAATTGGATTTAGCTGTGTTTGATTTTATACGCCTCATATGTAGGTACCTAATTTATATAAAAATAAAATAAAACCTTTTTTTTATTTAGACTTTACAATCCTTAAAGTGTTAGTACAGTAAAGCTTACGAAACTAGTATTAGTAAAAAAATATAATATAAAATGAAATCAAAATAAATAATTAAAATACACTATAATAATTCAGCGCTTATTTCCTAATGTGGGTATAAATCCATGCAGTCCTGGACGTAACGCGTATCCAGCCTATCCGCAATAACAGCCAGAATAATGTTGGTGCTGCCGGCGCACCGCTTCAGGAGTACGACGTGAGCGTCCGCAAACATTCCCGACGCACTGCACTAGCGCGGCAGCCCCAACAAACATGCCCGACGCACTGCACCAGCGCGGCAGCCCCAACAAACATGCCCGACGCACTGCACCAGCGCGGCAGCCCCAACAAACATGCCCGATGCACTGCACCAGCGCGGCAGCCCCAAGAAACATGCCCGACGCACTGCATCAGCGCGGCAGCCTCTCCAGCAGCACAGCTGTCTGTCCATTTAGAAAAAACACAATAGTTTATACAATACTATGTAGGTACAGTAGTACAAGAGAAAAAATAATAAATATATATATATATATCTTTATATATATAATTCTGCTGTACGTGTGTATGTCATTGAACTCCTCCTAAACGGCTTGACCGATTTTAATGAATTTTTCTGTATGCGTTTCAGTGGCGACCTGGACGGTTTAGATTCACAAATCAGCCCGACAGATGGCGCTGATCGCTTGAAGAAGCATGTGATCTCGGAAACGGCCCTAACGATTTCGCTGAAATTTAATATGTGGGGGTTTTCGGGGACGAGAAATCGATCTAACTCGGTTTTATGTCTGGGGAGGCGCATGTTTTCGAGTTTTCTCTTTCGTAATATTTCACGCATAATATGGGCGCTAATTTCGCGCGGCTTGACATAGCGGCCGTGGCGTAATCGATAATGGTATGGTCTACTCGCGATGGGTGGTGTTCCTCGGTTCAAACCCGGGCACAAGTTTTTTTTTTTTTTTGTTTATATACAAGTTTATAGTCTTTTTTAATTTTTGTAGTTACTTAAAAAGAAAATTGTACATAAGAACTAAACTATTCTTATTTAACTAAAATTGTACTTATGAACTAAGGGGCCATCCATAAAGTACGTCACACGAATTTCATGATTTTTTGAGCCCCCCCTCCGTCCTTGTCACAGGTGTTCACATTTCTGAGACCCCCCCCCCAATGTGACGTCACATGTTTTGCAATTTCACATCGAAAAATCAATTAACGCGATTATTACCTCTAGCTATATTCGATTTTGAAATGTGATGTCACGAAACATAGTACCCCACCCACCCCTTGTCACACCATGTCACACTTTGTCGACACCCCCCTCCCCCCTTTATGTGTGACGTACTTTATGGATGACCCCTAAAAGAGAAAAAAATAAATAAATATTTAAGATTTTTTATTTAACTTAAAGAGACTGAAACAAGAGCTCTAGGGGTAGAGAGAGGTATGATATCTTTGTTACAAATGTAGATGACAATGCTTTCCATGGGCATATTCCTAAATCTGCTGTACGTGTATACGTCACTGAATTCCTCCTAAAGGGCTGGTCCGATTTGAATGAAGTCTATGTATATAAATGAAAGTCGTGTTAGTTACTCTATTTATAACTCAAGAACCGCTTAACCAGAATGGCTCAAAATTGTTACGAAGGTAGATAAGAACTGGGAGAAGGACATATCACATAGGATACTTTTTATCCCGTTCCCGTTGTTCCCGTCGTTCCCGTGTGACGTGACATAAGACATGGTATAACAAAACGCAACTGACATGGAATAACAAAACAACTCAGTCAAAATATAAGTTAGCGGTTTATTTGTTAAAAATGGTACAAACACACTGCTGCACTACTCAGCATATTAAAAAAAAAGTCTTACCGGTTGAATGTTGATGCATTCATTTAAAGCAAGGAATATAAATACTCTCTGCTGGTTTAATTTTTATAATAAAAAGCCCCAAAGCAAACTTCAACTTCAAAATTTCGAATATTGTATTGCTGTCCCATTTACCACTTCACTACATACTATAAAACAAAGTTACTTTCTTTTTCCCTGTGTCCCTTTGTATGATTAAATCTATAAAACTACGAAACAGATTTTGATGGGGTTTCTTTTAATAGATAGAGTACTAATTAAAAAGAAACGTTTATATGTATAATAAAATCCATTAAATTGTGGAGAAACACTATCCCTCGCCCACATGTGGGAGTGACGAGAGGAGGCATAACTCCGTTGCCGCGAAAAATCGCAGTACAGCGGACAGAGCTCCGGCGGGATCTCATGGCGACATAGAAAGTGTGATTGTCGCAAAACAGCACTGAGCACGCCACAATAGCGGCGGTAAGTCCCCTCTTTGAGGAGTAGCTAGACAGGTGCCACGGCGTCCTCACCTTCCGACTGACGTAGGACCTCACCGGACACGGCTGTTTTGGGAGGTTCCTGTTCCGTATAAGGCGGGAGGAAACGCCAGGGTGACCACTGTGTGCATCGCCCTGAGGACACGGTGGAGCATATGGTGGAGGTCTGCCCGGCTTGGGTAGAGCACAGCCGTGTCCTTGTGGCGGCGATCGGCGGCGATTTCTCGCGTCCGACCCTGGTCCGGGTCATAGTCCGGAGCAAGAGTGCATGGCAAACTTTCACCTCCTTCTGTGAAGCAGTGATGCTGGCAAAGGAGGAGGCGGAGCGCGTGAGGGAGCGGAAATCCGACAACCCTCACGCCTCAAACCTCCGCAGGAAGCGCCCTGGTCAGGAGGCAACATCGGACTCCCGACCACCGTAGGCGCGGGCTTGCGGGCGGCGAGCGATAGGCAGCTAGCCTCCTGGTAAGAACCAGGCCCGGATTGACGGCGCGTTGTGTTTCACACGGGCCTCAAAGAGATGTCAGCACACCTTGACGGGCTCCACGAGGACTGGTCCACAGGGTTGCGGGTTGGTTAAAAAAGAAACAATGGCACTGGCCGTTGCATAGGCAAGTGAAGGAACACGGGTGGGTTTTAGTCAATAAAAGTCTGACACGCCCTTCCGCTCCGCCCAGAGCGGGAGAGGTCATTTGATGATTTCCCATCCAAAACAAAAAAAAAGAACTGAAGAAGAGCAAGAAATTGCACTTGAAGAGCGCAGCCTTAGTATGGCTCGACTTCGTGCTTCTCACTCACCAGAGCAAAGGGAGGCAGCCCGTGAAACGGCTCGGTTGGCAATGCAAAATCGTCGAGCAAACCTCAGAGATCAAGCGCTAGATAATTTACGAAGCACAAGAAGAAATTCATTAAATACTGATTTGAATCGGGCAGCGTTTCAATACGCATATAATATAGCGCAATGGCGTTCGCATTGGGCCAATGGATGTTGTTTGCGAGTATTGTAGCACATTAAAGATTTCCGGAGAACCGCCAGGATTGTGCTCCCAAATAAAGAATCATTGAATAATAATATTCATTTATTTAAAATTATCCTAATTTAAAAAGTAGTCATGTGATACTGCCTTTAAGGCGGAACGAAGTTCGCCGGGTCAGCTAGTAAATTTATAAAATCATAAATTTATTACAAAGCCACATCTCAATCTCAAGAAATCCGCATAAAAATGCTTGATCCCTAGACACTTTTGATGTGTGTAATTATAAACTAGTGCTTGATCGCAATCCCGCCTGATGGTAAGCAGTGATGCAATCGTTGATGGTAATGCGCTTTAGTTTATTAAGCCTATTCACTCAAACACTTAGTGAATAAGAAGGAAGATGGCAGTTGAGCGAGGAGATGCGACCAAGCTCCCGACACAACAACATTTGGTGCATCGTACCCGGCACACATCGCAACACAACTTCTCAGAGCAGTCCTCCGTACGGCTTCACCAGACATCATGCCGGAACACGATGAATCGCTTTGCAGCAAGATTTTTTGTGATGTGTTTGATCAGTGGGTTAATTATCGTAGTTTTAAAAGTTCGTTCCATTTTGATCTCAGTGTCAACCTGTCAAAATACCTATAATTTTCCTACACTTTCGAGTTTTTGTTATTTGTTTGTAACCGAGTTGTCACTGTGAGTAGATTTTGAACATTTTAGATTATGAGAATTGGGCTTTATTTATTTTCTACTACTTCTTATTCTCATCCTATAGAGGCCCACTGCTGGGCAAAGCCTTTCCCCAAGGCTTTCTTGCATTGGGTGGTGTAACATTAATAAACTCTGGGTGGCTAATTTCACCTTTACCCGGCAGTTACGGTAAATTTAATTATGTAAATACTTGGTAGCTAGGAGCATTAAATAAAACAATAAATGGATACAATTACAAATTTATTTTATAATTATCTTGTGTCATAAATATATGACAAAACAATCTCCTAACTTACCTAGTCGATTTCCTGACTCACTCCGTCTCGGGTCGGAGTGGGATAGGGAATCCACATGAGACAATTCAGCAAGCTCAGGGTCGCTTGATGAAGGATTCGTGAGGTGAACCGTTGTGACCACAGCTCAGTCGTTACAAAAGTATCTCAGGTTATGCACAACATATATCAACAAGACTTGATAAGTATAGCCTATTTACATGCAACCTGTTTTAAACTCACTCTCACTCACTAGATACATCAAAACAAATAAACAAGGACCTGTCCTTGTTTATTTGTTTACACTCCCTGGAGACTCACTCCTTTGTGTAGACTCCCTGGAGTCTACGTTTCTGATTAGCTCTCCTGACTAACGCTTCTGGTTTACGGTACAAAGACCCTTGGCTTGACTAACTGACGGGTGTCAGATTAATGCACGGTTGAACGCGGCCTGCGGGATTAGGTATTTCGGGAACACCCGGAGCAAAGAAATTATGACAGCTTATACCTGTCTAGTCGTCGTCGAAAGAGAATTGGATGTGCCGTACCACCAGGGTTCAGCACACTTCCACTCCAAACAAGCCTGATCCAATCGGAATCAAGGCCACCTGAGGCAAGTCATGACGCGACGCCTCCACACGGGTTCCTGCCCTAGGCCCGCCAAAAAGCCAAATCTAGAACAACATTTAACCTAAGTCAGCACTATAGAACAAGAAAACACGTGGAGAAATATTCCGGGTACAGAAATGAATACTCACAGAGATTATCAGCCAAATCGCCAGACGTTTAACCCCATTGGGTTATGGTGCAAACACGCCAACCTTGCGTACCAGCAACGCCAGCCAACCAGCACCCTCCGAGCAAACCTCGATCCTTTTCTCGAAGCTTCTCTAGCCAAGCGATCGACCGCTCCCAATTGTCTTTTCCTGAACCATAGACAAGTGCGTTCCGCGACTTGTATTTTAATTTCAGACTCATGAGTTGGTTCTTATTTTTTAATATCTTTATCCTAAGTCCTTTTTTATATTATTTAACCCGGTCGTTCTTTATTTGAATTTATTTATTATATTAACGACCGTCCTTTCGCGCAACGCCATCTCTCGGCTCGATGTAAAATATGTGACCCGAGTTCAGCCCTAGTCCACGAGATGTCGCCTGCTGCTACATTTTGCTACGTGACAATGCCCCCTTTCCCACGGAAAGGTTTTCTGCGTAAGCAGAAAACCGTACACCGCCCTCGGTGTTTAAACTATACGAAGAGGCAACATGCTTGTCTTGAACGTAGCTAATGGCAATTTTCACCAAAAAATTTTCTAAATTAACTATTGATGTTTACTCTGCCTAAAGTGATATGCTATCCTTAAAAATTCGACTTTGCCAGGAAATATCTTCTACCAACCGACTTTCATCCTGCAGTCCGGGCACAAACCCCCCCGTAATCTTTTATACATCTCCATCCATTCCTCTATCATACCTCTCTCACAAATCCGTAGCAACCTGCATTCTTCCGCAGGAAGCCACTCCTTGCAGTTCCCCCGAATTCCTCCTGTTCGCCAGTGGAACTCTAATAATTTTCTGCTTTTGTTTATAAACGGTACTACTGGTGAACATGTTCAGCTAGCTGAAACATAATTACATGGGCAATCATATCCCTATCGCTCACCAGAGACACGTGAAAGTCTTTCCAGAAGCAAAACTTCTGTAAAAATATATTGTGTAGGCCTATTTTAGAAGTCACAATCCGCTTCATAAATGATAGTAGACAAAATTCATTTGACCTGTTACCATCGTGTAGGCTTATTTTTGAAGTCACAACCCGCTTCATAAATTATTGGTAAACGAGGTGCATTTGAATTGTTACTAATGTGTAGGCTTATTTCAGAAGTCACAATCCGCTTCATAAATGATAGTAGACAACATTCATTTGACCTGTTACCATCGTGTAGGCTTATTTTTGAAGTCACAACCCGCTTCATAAAATTATTGGTAAACAAGGTGCATTTGAATTGTTACTGTTGTCCTGAGTTAATCAGAGCGACCAGCATTTACAGAATAATATGGCTTTGAACAAAGCTTGGATTTGATTTGTGCTTTAAATGCATTGTAAGGCAAGTCTAGCAAAGCAGAGGGTATATTGTTATAAAAAGTTATACCAAGCCCAACAAAAGAGTTATGGACCCCTTGAAGTCGGTGAAAAGGGGCTCGCAGTTTGTCCTTATTTCGGGTGTTAACATTATGGATCTCACTGTTTTTGGTGTACATGTGAATATTTTGCCTAACATATAAGATGTTGGCTAAGACAAATTGCAAAGCAACCGCGAGAATGCCAATATCTTTAAAGAAAACTTAAAGAAACTCTTACACCGAGCTGGTAAATTGCTCGGACAGCACGTTTTTGGAGAACAAATATATTTTGTATGTCAGCAGCTTTGCCCCACAGTAGAATAGTGTAGGACATAACGCTGTGGAAATAACTAAAATAGACTAAACGAGCTGTATCAACGTCAGTGTATTTTCTTACTTTCCTGACGGCATAGGCGGCCGAACTGAGCCTTCCTGCTAGGGCTGATATGTGTGGTCCCCACTGAAGTTTGGCATCTACTGTTATTCCCAGAAAAACTGCCGAGCCCAAAGTTTCAAGCACTTTTTTATCTAAAACGATATTTGGTCCCAAATTTCTAACGTTTGGCAAGGCGAGCTTTACACATTTCGTTTTCTTGGTATTAACAACTAGGTTATTTGACGTAAACCAATCCGTAACTGTTGAGAGCGCCCTGTTTACTTTGTCAAAATCATATCTATTCTTGTCTACTTTAAAAATTAGAGAGGTATCATCTGCAAACAGCACAACGTCACAGATGCCCTTTAAATAGAATGGTAAATCATTAATATATACTAAAAACAAGAATGGACCCAGTATTGAGCCTTGCGGTACACCTAACTGAACTGGTCGCCCGGAAGATTTCACACATTTAATATCTACACACTGTAATCTATTATGTAAATAAGAACCTATCACATTGAGAGCTTCATTTTCGACACCATAACGGCGGAGTTTACGCAATAGTATGTCATGGTGCACGCAATCAAAGGCTTTGGACAGATCACAAAAAAAATCCAATAGCATTTTGCGACCTCTCTCATGCGTTAACTATGTGTTTCAGAAGAGCAACACCCGCATCCATAGTCGAACGACCCTTTGTGAAACCATATTGTTCACTATGTAGGAGATTATTCAAATTAAAATGTTTTAGCAACTGCTTAAGTATTAATTTTTCAAATATTTTGCTGAATGCAGGTAAGATAAAAATGGGCCTGAAGTTGCCAACATCGGTTTTATTACCTGATTTAAATAATGGTAGGTATAACTTTACTTTTCTTCATTAAATCAGGAAAAATCCCTAAGTCAATACACTTATTAAAATTAACAGCTAGATAGGGGGCTACGATGTCTATTATATTACTTAATACTTTAATGGAAATGTCTCAGTAATCACCGGTGTTGTTAGACTTCAGTGTTTTAAAAATATTAACCACATCACGCGGGGATACGTGTTCAAAGTGAAACAGATGACTACACTTAGATACACTACTATGCAAAAGATTCTCAGCTTTAGATGGGGATGAATTTAAGGAGCGAGTTGTACCTACTGGTATGTTAGCAAAAAACTCATGAAATGCCTCAGCTACGTCAGCGGCTTTATGAACTAATTTGTTGTCGACCATAATCTCAAGTTGCTTTATGCTGTTTAACAGATTTGCCAGTTTCATTATTAATAATTTTCCAAGTGGTTTTTACTTTATTATTTGAATTTTTAATTGTATCGCTTAGAAATTTTAATTTAACAGATACCTACACATTTTTTTTTAATAACTTTGAATATTTTTTTATATACTCTAGAAAGGGAGTATCAAACCTAAATTTTTTCAAAGCATATAGCTCTTGTAGGCTCGCTCTAGTTTTATAAATACCCTGAGTAGCCCATTGGTTAAATCCAACAGACGATCCGATTCGAATCTTAATGGTTTTGGTCTTGAAAACAATTCGGTACTCCATTTGCACAACATTAAAAAGGGTACTATACATTTAAATCTGCGTTTAAATGTGCGGGCTATCATATCAATTGGCTCTGATCGACAGCGACCTACGCTCCCTGTCCATGTCCTCATCGTCACGCAGGTGATCAGTGACTATGTGCTCAAGATATTTAAAACCGGTGACCACTTTCATGGGAGTACCGTTCAAGTTCACAGGAGGAATCCAATCTGGTGTCTTAATAGCTACCTAAAATACCATGTGCTCGCTTTTTGTGGCAATATATTTGAGGCCCTTAATAACCGCGTATGTCTCACACACATTAACTAACTTCCTAAGTCCACCGATCGTTGGGCTCAGCAGCACTATGTCGTCCTGCTTATCTTAGATTATTTACACAAATTAATATTGTCTATGTGACAACCGAAATTCATGCTGCCAAGCTAAATCGGTGATTACAATCCACCCCGTCTCCCTCCACATTGTAGTGAATACGGATCCGACAGCATGCCTGCCCACTTCACATAACTGACCTGGCTCTTGTACCAAAATTTTAGGATATCATATTGTCGCACCAGTTATATTTCTATCTTTAAGCTTATTCCAGAGCCTATCATAAGCAACAAGGTCAAAAGCTTTAGAGAGGTGTAAATAACAAGCATAAATTGTCATTTTCCTACTCGTGTACCTAATACTCAACGGTGTGCTTTAGGCTCAATATAGCACTCTCTGTAGAAAGTCCAGCGCGAAAACCAAACTGCGCATCATGTTAGTGTACAAACTCTTTCAAATGAACCTCAAGCACACTGTCTAGAACTTTTGCAATAACAGTGGCTAGGGAGATAATTAGATTTGACCAAGCTATCATCGGTCTTGTTTTTTATTATGGGAATAACTACTGTTTTCGTTAGATCATTAGGTAGGTAGGAGTGTCTAATACATATAGATACGTATTAAAAAAGATTGATAAAACTCTAGAGATGTGTGACCCCGCATTTTGTAGATGTTCGACGCTGAGCCTATGTATGCTACTCATGAGAGGACCCAGATGAGGGCAGGTGGGGGCAGCTGCCCTTGGAAATCTCGCAGAACATGTATGAACTCCCCTCATTACTAAAAAAGTATAAACGAAGACTTATCTCTAACCTTTAAATAAACCACGTAGTAGCCACTGACAAAATTTACGGTTTAATTGCCAAAAAACAGCGTACGACTATAGCGCACAAAGATTACTCACTCTAAAAATATTACTCGCCCGCGTAAAAAATATATCTTATTACTATATACAAAAACTAAAATGTGCTACACAATTTTTAGTTAAAAGGCGTATTTACACTATTCTTTCATCGGATTTTTTTTCGTATATAAGCGCCGTAATTTCCGATCTCTATTAATAAGTGTTCTAAAATAAAATTCGGACATATTCCGAAAAGTGATGTAAAAAAGATCTGAGTTTTTGGAAACATAATATTTATTCAATAAAGTTTTCCTTCAAGGAATCCTTCGATTGTTGAAGCATTCGCCTAATGTACATAGCAGCAAATCGGTACTCTTGAATCAGCCACAACACAAACTAAACGATACAGCAGTCTGATATGAAGCTCTGACCTTAGGTATGACTCACCAGGGTGCCATTATATCTGTATTCTGTTATTGTTATTTTGTTAGCAGATCATTCAGTCCCTTGTTTTTTCCAGTAATCATCAACGAGCTTTTTAAATCAGGAGCAAGTTGCATATTTCGGAATATCAGCTTTATTCGCGCAACCGGATATCGAATGGTCAGCATTTAGGTACCACACGAGCCAATTATGTGCATACTTTATTTAGTTGAGAACACAAATTCGCACCATCGGCATGCAGCACCATCTAGGGGCAACACTGGCTGTAATCAGGATTGAGGTGATCCGATACAGAACGAAACTGGTTGACATGGCTCACAGGCTGCTGGGATATTGTGAATGTAGGTACAAATATAACGCTAACTAATATAATTGTATTAGTAAAATCGATTAAGTTGACCTACTCGTTAAGTAGGTAAGGAAACGAATCTTGGCAACAGTACAACTAGTGGGCAGGGCCGCAGGGCACCCCTGGGAAATGGTTCAAACTCGTGCCAACTAGCGCCCTCTACATTCGTAGATTGGGTATTAATTCTTTCGATACTACTAGCTCGCATCCGGTATTCAGAGCTCCAAGGAGTGGCCCTATTTCACACTACGGAGTTCACACTTGGTAGCTATTGAAATATTAGGGGTTAAAATATGAAATTGGCGATGTTTTGTTGCAATAGGTTCTTTGAATTGACATAGGAACTTCATGGTTTGAGGTTTACGAATAAAACTTTTTTCACATGGTTTGGTTGGACGCTAAAGTAACGCGCCAGAAATAACCCGCAATATCAATGTTGCGTTTATAGAGGGGTCTACTAATGAACACACCGTACGATTTTGGTTATAACGCTTTCTTGATGGAAACTTCGACTTGAAGAACGAGCCACGAGGAAGACCGCCCACGCAGGTGAATAAAGATGAATTAAAATAGAAGGCAGCAGCAGATGCTTGTCAAACTACCCAGGAAGGCCAGGACGTTACTCTATGGCCAGGAATTAGTAGCGTGGTTTAACTTTAGGTACCTTACCCAATATAAAGAAAATTAAAAAAAATACGAAAAATGGGTGGCTCAAAACAAGTTTCTTTTTGCAGATCAGTAAAACATGATCTGCAAAAAGAAACGTGTCTTGAAACTTTTGATGCCTTGTTGAATCAGTACTTCTGTACTGTCGTACCGATTCAACCATTCGATTCGATGTATTCGATTCTCCATTTCTATGGAGGAATATTGGATCGAATTGTGACATGTGATGAAAAGTGGTTTCTTTAAGAAAACCGTAAAAGAAAAATGCAATGGTTGCCCCCAGGCCAAACGCCACAACAATGTCCTAAAGCAAAACTTACCAATAAAATGGTAATGGTTCTGTTTGGTGGTCATAGTGTGGTATTATTCACTACAGTTGTCTCCGATCTGGTCAAGCAATAACGGTAGTCTATTGTACCAACTCCGAACAATATCAGTAAAACAGCCCCAACTCATGAATCGATCTTGACCATTATTGCTCCATGACAACGCGATGCCTTATACAGCACAAGAAACCATTTTGACCCTTCAAGAATGAATTTGAACTTTCACACAGCTTGTGCAGTCTAGATCCTCAGAGTTATATCGCAAAGGCATAAATGAATTTCTATTAGATGCCAGCAATGTATAGACAATAATGGTAACTATTTTGATTAAATAAATTAGTTTAAAAATTAATAGATTTTCAGTTGAGTTTCGTGGACGAGTTTTGGTTTGAACCTACAGCTGTACAAACTTGACAAAAGCTTGTTCTTTCGACATAATGTAAGTGAAGAGTATTTTAATAAAACACATGTTTGCTTTTCTCTTTATTATAACGCATAACAATCACTTAACAATGTGTAGTAACCAAATCACAATTAGCACTACACGTCATATTCCTACACGGAATGTCACCAAATATCATCATTTATTGCATCATTAGACGAGAATTTATAACAAAACAATCACCACAAACCAACATTAGTTCGCTAAGTATTATAGTATAGACAAAAAAAAAAAACAATATATACGACATAATTTAAACAGCAAAAATACATTCAAAATATTTTCATAATTAAACAATAGTTTAAAAAAATTAATCCGGCGCGGGATACTCGGATATACGAGGAATTTAAATGCCTTCATTATTCGCAAATACTTTGAACGTGACATACAAAATACTATGTTGTCACATTAGAAGTCCTGCAAACAGGACTTAGCATAGAATAACACGTTCACCAAAGTAGGTATTCTCCTCCCATCTCCTCACATATACACACATGTCCATAAGATATGGACTTCAAAAATGCCTGCTAGCCCGCGCCGTAAAATTAAACAAAGGAGATTAACTTAGTAAATTAAACAGTTGGAAAAAGAACAGTATTGAGTATAATACAAAATTTAATACAAAAATATAATTGCACCATCAGAAAAATAATGTATTTGGGACGAAAGCAGAGATATTGACTATGATGTGTGACTAGTCCCGAAATGGCACATGACGATATATGATACTTTATAATCAGTGCTGACAAGGTACAAGGTGCTCCCTGGCTATGTGGCGCGAGATAGTGTGAACAACGCCTTAGCTACAAATTCATGTACCTAGCTAAGGCGACAGTAGCGACAAAAACTGTATATAAAATGGGTCTCGTAGTAATCTAATATTCACTACATACAAGAAATACGCGGAAATAAAAAAATACGCGTTTATCTGCGCTGCAGACAGTCTCAAAGATAACTTGCTTAATAAATTGTAAGCTAGGAGCATTACAACTAACTGTAAAACTGCGGCACATCTATCCACACTGGTGTGGGGCTCCATCGCGCCGAATTTCTCTTATGTAACTATAGCACAAGGAACATAATCCTACATTTACACTTACTGACAGATTGTTTACTAGTTCGAAGCTGCGAAATAGGGCAAAAATCATACACAAATCATGCATGTTCTGCACCATCTGATTAGTTCAACGGTTGGTAGATAAATATTTATTTTACGTAAACGTAAAAGACACGGGTAATGATTTTGATAAAGTAACATTACAAAAAAATGTCCGGTGTTTCAAAATTTGCAAAAAATGTAAACAAATGAGCGCTTGAAATTGTCTATGATTTAGTGATGTGCTGTGTGAATTTAAAGTTTTGATGCTATCGATGTTAATACTAAATATTTGGTACATGCGAGTTCAAATTCGAAAAGCTAAATAGCCAGCTAATTGTATTTTTACAAAAAAATTGTAAATGACTACTACCCACGTCATACAGTGCTGTTTTTAACTGTATTATTAACCTCTAAAGGTTTGAGAGACCTAAATATTATCTACAAACCTATGACATAAATTTAACAAGGACAAAGACCTCATCTTTATAAAGTAGAACGTGGGCTAGCTTCGACATCATCTTGTAAATCTTAGCGCAACAACAGGATTGTTATCAATTTAATATTTACACCTACATTAGATGATTGTATTACATTTGGTGTTTAATAAGAGAGTATTAAATACTCCTTGTAAAACAGTCGATCACATTCGTTTCAATGACTAGATAAATTTAGACGAGACGAAAAAGGTTATTAATTTTATCAATCCCAGTTTTAGTTTTAATTGATAAATATTATAATATATTAAATTTCACTGCTATTTGCAATTTTTTTGCAAACGCCATTTTTTCGATCGTATCTTTTAACTGTGTGTTGTCTTTTCTACAATACATTTCGATATTATTGTAAATTTTAGAAACGAGAATCTGTCTTAGCAAGGTCATGCGCATGTCAGTGGTAACACTAGAGCTGCGGAACTGGCCTTTATTAGCACGAAATAAACGCGGAGAGAATGTCGATCTGTTACCATGGACTATTGAGATATTTTATGGTGTACCTCGCAGCTACAAACTCCTCACAAGATATAATACAAATCATAATCTATAATATCGCTTTCTCAGCTTTAGTTGTGGTGTATGAGCGAGACAGAGGCATTTTTAAGAGTATTCTCGAGTGAACTTCTGGTGGAAAGCCTTGAAGACGTCCAGCATCTCCTGCAGCAGCTTGGGTTGCGGCAGGATGGTGGTGCGGAAGTGGAAGGTGCCCGGACGCTGACCAAACCCGGAGCCCGGGACTATGCAGATACCTGCGAAAGGTGGTATTTATACATTAAAAGACGCGGGCGGAAAGCTAGTTTATAATATAAGTAAGGATGGCACCGATTGTGTTGTTCACAAACTAAACTAATTTTAAGGTAAATGCATCTTTTTGAAAGCTAGTTTATAATATAAGTAAGGATGGCACCGATTGTGTTGTTCACAAACTAAACTAATTTTAAGGTAAATGCATCTTTTTGAAAGCTAGTTTATAATATAAGTAAGGATGGCACCGATTGTGTTGTTCACAAACTAAACTAATTTTAAGGTAAATGCATCTTTTTGAAAGCTAGTTTATAATATAAGTAAGGATGGCACCGATTGTGTTGTTCACAAACTAAACTAATTTTAATGTAAATGCATCTTTTTGAAAGCTAGTTTATAATATAAGTAAGGATGGCACCGATTGTGTTGTTCACAAACTAAACTAATTTTAAGGTAAATGCATCTTTTTGAAAGCTAGTTTATAATATAAGTAAGGATGGCACCGATTGTGTTGTTCACAAACTAAACTAATTTTAAGGTAAATGCATCTTTTTCTTTCCATTTCGCTAAAAAAAGGATACAAGATAACATTTTAGTTTATATCCTGTCAAATTAAGATACTCCATAGTTCCATACACATTATAGACGCGGTTACGTCAGGAGCGCACTAATTTGACAGGTCTAAACTGACATTTTATCTTCTGTCCCTTTCTTAATGAAATAGAATGAAAAAGATGAAGTTAAATTTAATTTAGTTTGTGACCGGCTGAAGGGAACCGGCCCAATCACTTGTTATAAACACATTTGGCACTTCAGTACAACTAGTACGTCAGCAGACGGCATGGGCACGACGCGGCGACGTGTCTTATCACAATATCATATTCCTCATGTCAAATTTAATTTGGAGTGTTTATTCATCTCACCAGTCTCCTCCAGCAGTTTGAAGGCGTAGAACACGTCGGGTTGCTTGTTCGCAGCCTTAGCCGCCTCTATCGCCTTGGGAGGCATCTCGATTCTAGGGAATGCGTACATCGCGCCCTGAAACAACAAAGTACAATTAAAATATCTGTTTATACAAATTGCAACGCTGACATTGGAACTTTTGGGGTTTTTACAATATATCGGTCGCTGTGGTTTTTTTGTTGAGGTTCTTCTAAATTTCTAAGCTGTCCAGAGTGTGTATTTGTGGCGATAGCCTCGCCTTTATTACGTAGGATTAGTTTTGTCTAATTCTCCGCTAACACAAATAGGATGTTTATTAATTGATGTTATGGGTGGGTCAAAGCAACTTTTTGCAAAAAAGTTTCCATTTTCCTTTTTATATATATGTAGTGTACATCACTATGTACACTACATATATATATATATATATAAAGGAAAATGGAAACTTTTAACAAGAATTTTTAACAAGACGTCTAATATCACGCTGAACAGAAACGGACTAACCACTGTTAGTCCGTTTCTGTTCAGCGTGATATTAGACGTCTTGTCGGATAGCATCAGGGATTCACATGAGCAACCTCCTTGGTTGCTTATGTATGCTGACGATATCGCGATGGCGGACGCGGACAAGGATCGGTTGGTGGTCGGTGGTGAATATGTGGAAGGACTCGCTCGAGAACGGAGGTCTGAAACTCAATGTGGCGGAGACCGTGTATATAGCTAGCAACACGACAGACGTCATGTCTGTGCGCATAGGCGTAGACATGGTCGAGTGCACAGACCCGTTTAAATACTTGGGGTCTGTGCTCCACGCGTCTGGCGACATTGATTGCGACGTCAGGGCACGCATTTCCGCAGCTTAGGCAAAATGGCGTGAAGTGACGGGTGTCATTTATGACCCCAAAATGCCGGTTAAGCTTAAGGGATAGGTCTATAAGACCATCATTAGACCTGTTCTCTTGTATGGCAGTGAAGCATGGCCTGTGCTTGAGCGACACAAGCAGGAGCTGCATGTCACGGAGATGAATATGCTGCGGTGGATGTGTGGAGTTACGCGGAAGGACCGCATCCGGGACAGTCTTCATGTCCGTGACATAGCGGACAAACTGCAGAAGGGTCGCCTACGTTGGTACGGTTGGGTCACAAATGTCTAGCCATGGCGCTTCCGCCGGGCCGGAACAAACGGATGACATGCGTGCCAACAATCTCACACCACAGGATGCTAAAATTCGCGCGAAATGAAGGAAATTAAGCAAGAAAGCGGTCCCCGGGCCCCAACGCGAATATCGCGGATGCAACCGGGATAAACGCTAAGATGATGATGGAGTGTACATAGTGGTGGCCCAAAATGACATCTCCTGTACTAATTAACAAATTGGCGCAGAGACCAAACCAAATACCGGGAGAGGAGCGGGGATAGGTTAACTGCTGCCCCACTCTGAGCTCAAGGCTGGCTACGTCTATTCTATGCTCAAAAGTTCAAAAATTGGTCTAACTGCAATGCTTCGATATCGCCTTCGGGTTGTAGAGGTCAGACGGCAGTCGCTTCAAGGAAAATATCGAAATTTAGCCAAAATCAGCAGTTAGAATGGTAAAGCGGACCCCAGACTTCAAAGCTAACGACTAGAAAGCTACGGATGCGACTGGGATTAACGCTGAGATGATGATGATTATTTCAAGTTAATTAAATGTTATTCGTTTAAAAAATAAGAAATGCCCATAAATTGGAATAATTTTGAAACCAATTCCTAATCCGTTGCTCCATATGATTGAAAAATGAGTCCACCCTTTATATAAGAACTTTTTACGCCATAATTTTATTTTTCATAGCAACGGATAGCATAAACCTCTTTTCGTAGAAAATCGTTTGGCATAGTACACTCATATACCATACACCGAAACCCATAATTTTGGAAGTCAGAATCATCTTTAGGGATAAATATCATATCCATAATAATCAATAAGTATAACCATCACATCACAGAAAATTCACATCCAGAATCATCTTTTGGCAAGCATTTCATATCCATAATAAACGAAAAAATACTTAACCATAACCATGATCCTGATGCTATAACTATGTTTATTTTGATTATTTATCACTCAATAAAACAGTTTGCTTTGAACATAAATTGTGTGGTTTTTATTTCCCTGCCAGTAACATAGCATTATCTTACTAAAGCATGCAGCAAGCGTTCAGCATACAAGCATGCAACATGCAGCAAGCATGGCTTCTGTCACGGCTCGCGGTCCCACGCGACCTAATAGGAGCTGACCGTTTTACGCCCACCACCGCCTCACCCCTCCGCGCCATAGCGGGTTTAGATTACACTCTAGAGTCTTAGAGTGTAGGGGTAGGGCACACAAGACTACGTCAAGTCGGTTTTGCATCGATTCATTTCTGTCACTAACTTCTGTAGCACACCATAGCGATTTTTTGTTTATTTTTTTTTTTTTTCAATATGACTAATAAACTTATTTCTATTGAAATTCTGTGATCTTCGTATATGCTAAGTCAAATTATGCCAAATAATCGGCGCTCTAAATAAACGTTATGCTAAACGAAATTATACAAAATTGTAACTCTGACAAAGGTAATTATGCCCAATTCTTTAAAGTCATCATCATCATCATCCCAGCGTTAATCCCAGTCGCATCCGAAGCCTTTTCAGCTTTGGAGTCTGCGGTCCGCTTTACCAGTCCAACTGCTGATATGGCTAAACTTCGACATTTTCCGTGAAGCGACTGCCGTCTGACCTCCACAACCCGAAGGCGACATCGTAGACCAATTATTGGACTTTTGAAGGCTCCAACAACCCGTAACGACTGCCACTAGATGTTCGTATCGCAACCGGGACCAACGGCTTAACGTGCTTTCCGAGGCAAGACCAGACCAGTGAAAATATTCATATTCATGCATACAAATACTTGCACTGTGCGGGGATCGAACCCGCGCCACCTTGCGTAGCGGCCGCGTCCGCTACCGCTACGCCACGGAGGCTGTCTTTAAAGTATCTTATTTTAAATTCGAACACAAAAACCTTAGGCTATACGTTTAAAAAACTTTATGTCAAGTGAGTTATGCCAAATAGGTTTCGGAGCAACAAGTTTCTGCCAGATAGACGGCACCCTTGAAAAATATGTCTGCTCTAGAACATAAATAGCGCAATGAATGTTGATAAAATGTCAAAATGAAACCGATCGCTACTCATAGTGTGTTACGTCATTACCGTGCAGGCCCGACACGACTCGACGACGCCTTGTGTTTCACGCGCGACGCAAACAGATGTCAGTACGGATGATGCCTGACAGGGGCGCGGATTGTTCCACAAGATACAGCCCCTAATGTACAGTCAAGTGAGGGAACATGGATGGGTTTTATTCAGTTAAAGTGTGACACGCTGTTCAAGTTGGTTCCGAGCGGGACAAGTCATTTAATGATTTCTCATCCGAAATATAAGTGTTGCGTTAGTGAATATTGTTATCTACGAGTTACAAATAAAGTAGATCGTTCTCACCTGCACGACGTTACACTTGAAGCCCTCCATGCTATTGAAGGTGCTGACGATCATGTTGGCTCGCTCCTTCAGCGACTGCAGCACGTCGGTCTTCTCCTTCAGCCACAGCTGGTAGGAGGGCTCGCCCGGCGCCGGCGGTCGCGCCACACAGTCGACGGCGGCCTGCCCGAGGGTGGTGGGACACAACATGGCGGAGATGGCCTTGTACAGGTTGGCTTGCACGTCGGGCTCCAGGTTCACGAGCTCCATCCAGCCGCCCCGCAGCCCACACTCGCCCATGTAGCCTTTGCTGATAGACATAAAGGACGCTAGCTCGATCTGGTCGTAAGGAGCGCCCATTTCTGTCATTACCTGAGGATTTTAAGAGCATTTTTTGTAGGTACCGTTGCAACTTTGATTTTAAAGGGATAAGTATACATTAGGCAAACGCAAGTCTTGTATAAGCATATCAGTGATAGAGAATTTGATCCTGAGATACTTGTCGTTTTAATTTGTCGTTTAATGTTGTTTATTATGAGAACTTAAATACCGTAAAATGGAGTGTACAATTTTTATTGAGAGAATCTTTTAATTATTCAATTTCATAATGTGAGTAGTATAACTAATAATATGTAAATGGGAAAGAGAGCTTGTTTATTCCGCTTTCAGATGGCACAGTCGTTCTGTTAATGAATTTAAATTTCTTTCAGAAAGTGTCTCGGACTTAATTTATAAATACATCTAATATCGAAATAAAAAGTGACCTATGTGTTATTCGTGGTCATAAACTATCTGTTTACCGAACATCCAAATCGATTCAGTAGTTTTTGCATGAAAGTGGAATAAACAAACTCACTTTGACATTTATAATATTATTAAGGATTGTTTTAATACAGGGATATTAATAATATAAGTACTAGGAACAAACACAAAGAATACTTAGTGCCTTCAACAAGGTTCAACAAGCTAGATGCCTCTTTCGGATGTGATATGTCTTTACAATAACCTTCCAGACGTAGCTTTCAAGATCATTCATTTAACGTAAATTATGCTAGAAAGCAGTTTTTATACTGTTCAAGATCATATCAAGGACAAAAATGTTTGTGCTTGAGCTACTTCCAATCTTGCAGTAGGTACTTAATTATAAATATTTCGTAATGTATTTGTGATCCAAAAGACTGTCGGTGGAGTTTCTTAACCGTTCTTCGCCATACAGACCTATGCTTTGGAATCGGCAACTAGATTTTCCTACTGACTGAAACTTTGATAATTCAAAAGTACAATCAATGATAATGACTTTGACATTTGAAAAGTGAAATTATTTTACTTAAAATTAATGCTTAGATTTTGAATTGATTATTAATTAATTAATCATCTGTAGGTACTAATATTATAAAAATGAAAGATGTGTAGTTTGTTTGCATTAAATATAGAGCCAAGACAAATTTAGAGGAGACAAAAAGCAGACGAATGTTTGTTAAGTATTTTTAAAAAATCATAATCCACCCTAATGACCACTTTTTATTAATAAATGTAATAGAATATATTAAAGTTTTGAAAAACTCACTGGGTGCAACAGTGAGTGTGAAAATACGTGTATCTTATTTAATGTGCATTTAATCAGTGACATACCTACAGATATCACACCCAAATGTCAACAGCAGATCTTAGTCAGTATGCAAGTGTTAGGGGACCTGTAGCGCATACCTTCTTGAAGGAGAAAAATTTGCTGTCCTTATCGTAGACGTTGTCCTGGTACACCTCGTCGGCGAACACGAACAGATGGTGCTTCTGGGCGAACTTGATGATGTCCTCGATGTTCTTTCGAGTCAGCACCTGTCAAACACATGTACTACGTCAATAAGGTTTCTGTTTCTCTTCTTATAGATTCCACACAAATTATGTTATGCGAAAGTAACTCGTGTTTGTTACCTTCTGATGCCTTAACGGCTGCACGGATTTTGATGAAATCGTCTCAAAGGTAGACTTTTTAGAGTTTCGTAGACAAAGGGTAAAACTAGATCCAATTACTAAACGTCCACTGTCCATCTGTCTCATGTCTGTCGCTTTATGAAATTTTCTCAGATGAGGTATTTGTGTTGTTGTACTAGGTAGCGGTGAAGAACGGGCGTTCTGGTGGACTGGCTGTCTTATATAATTTTGACGTCCAATAGTCGCTTATACATATGTGGTGTGTAACACGGCCCGCTCACCTGTCCGGTGGGGTTCCCGGGGTTGATGACGACGAGCGCCCGCACGGCGTGGTGCTTGCTCCCCTCTGTGAAGGCGCGCTCGAGCTCGGCGGTGTCGAGTCCCCAGTTGTTGTCCTCGTCGAGGTAGTAGCCCACCTGCCCGAGCCCGTACTCCGCCAGCGACGCCGAGTACAGCGGGTACTGCGGGATCGGAATCAGCACACCTGCAAGCATGTTCAACTTCACTTATTTATATGAGCATTTTATTAACGTAGGTATCGCTCAAAATTTAATAACGTAGGTACCGCTCAAAATCCAACAATGTTTGTATTATTTCTTTTACATCGGGTGATACAATTAGTGTTCTTATTTAGCTTTTGTTGCCGCTATAACAAATACTAAATACAGCATAAAGTCACTATTAAGGGCGACACCCATACAACAGACATGATTACCTACTATGGATAATGGGACGGAACCAAAAAACATCTAAGTATAGTATAGGCACTTTTTAAGAAAGGTAACAGATATGGCAGGATGAAGAAACAAGAATAACCAATAATGTAACAATTTTGTGATTTAATACAAGAATTTGATACAAAAGTTTTGCGACAGGCGGAGGAAGCTGTCTGAGTGCGTTATACGAAAAATCGGCTGAAACCCGATAGTAGGTCCACTTTATGACCAACTGGTCCAGCTGCATCAAATGCAAGCCCATTCGACGTAAGATTATCAACACATTAAATTATTTGTTTTACACATCCATCATGGTGGTTAGTCGCTCAAGGTCCTCGTGAATGATTCCGAATAACTGTGAATATGTGCAAATATTAAAGCAGTCCGTAACACAGAGTACATTATACATGCATAGAGTTCGGCGTCCGGCGCACTACAGTTGTGAGCTTGCCAACTAACATAAAACTGTTGGACAAATTGACGAGGACACGTGGACGGGTCGTGACTAGCTCCTTACATTACTAGCTTTTGTCCGCGGTGTGGGTGAAAGTTGGGAATTATCCCAAGGTAACGTACTACCAAGATAAAAGTATAACTAACAGAGGACATGGGCCATCCTTGTGGCAAATTACCATTCCAATAAGCTATTGTTTAGCCGTTAAGGTGTGGCAAAGTAACAGACAGGAATGAGAGTTAGGTACTTTTTCATTTAGAATTTTAGTTGGATTTAGCCATTTAGGTCTGTTTGAGGAGTCTACTTGGTTTGACTTGGAAATTTAACTGTGTTTTGAAAGCTGTCTCCCTTCTTACATTTCGTTACGTACGTAACAAAACAGTTAGCAGTACAGTTAGCTTCCAACTCTGCAGTGTGACAAACATTTACTTTGCGATGTCACTTATTCTCGTATTGCAAGTTTATTCTCTATTGAGAGAGAAATTTATTTAACGAATTTCCATAGACCATGGTCCGTCATATTTTTACCTCGGTGCATACCTAATAATAATAGGAAAATACCTCATTATTTCTCTCGTCTTGCTAGCCAACTCAAGAAGTATCCCTAGGTTGAATTGGACTATAGAAAATCAAACACAGTACTTTTTGCATATAATTATTATGCACCGAGTCATTCAACAGAGGATATTAATAGGAGTGATTATTTCGACCTTGAATATTATTAACTAACATGTTCTTTAGCAGTCTTGAGTCGCATCCAGAATATTATGCAAGTATACAACAAATATGTGCGGATTTTAAAGTAAATGTCACTGAACGAAACACGTAACTGTCGCAAAACGTGTAGTATGACGTCAAATATAAAAATGCATGTACAATGGTCCACGGGCTTCAGTGCCACGAATAGTATTCTGTAGCATGACAAGTGTGATGAAGCGACGTAAACTAGTCTACTACCAGTCGGTACTAGAGCGCGCCACCGAGAATCAGCTAGTGACCATGATTTAACTCAGTGCCACGAATAGTATTCTGTAGCATGATAAGTGTGATGAAGCGACGTAAACTAGTCTACTACCAGTCGGTACTAGAGCGCGCCACCGAGAATCAGCTAGTGACCATGATTTAACTCAGTGCCACGAATAGTATTCTGTAGCATGATGAGTGTGATGAAGCGACGTAAACTAGTCTACTACCAGTCGGTACTAGAGCGCGCCACCGAGAATCAGCTAGTGACCATGATTTAACTCAGTGCCACGAATAGTATTCTGTAGCATGACAAGTGTGATGAAGCGACGTAAACTAGTCTACTACCAGTCGGTACTAGAGCGCGCCACCGAGAATCAGCTAGTGACCATGATTTAACTCAGTGCCACGAATAGTATTCTGTAGCATGACAAGTGTGATGAAGCGACGTAAACTAGTCTACTACCAGTCGGTACTAGAGCGCGCCACCGAGAATCAGCTAGTGACCATGATTTATCAGTGCCACGAATAGTATTCTGTAGCATGATAAGTGTGATGAAGTGACGTAAACTAGTCTACTACCAGTCGGTACTAGAGCGCCACCGAGAATCAGCTAGTGACCATGATTTAACTCAGTGCCACGAATAGTATTCTGTAGCATGACAAGTGTGATGAAGCGACGTAAACTAGTCTACTACCAGTCGGTACTAGAGCGCGCCACCGAGAATCAGCTAGTGACCATGATTTAACTCAGTGCCACGAATAGTATTCTATAGCATGACAAGTGTGATGAAGCGACGTAAACTAGTCTACTACCAGTCGGTACTAGAGCGCGCCACCGAGAATCAGCTAGTCTCCATGATTTAACTCAGTGCCACGAATAGTATTCTGTAGCATGATAAGTGTGATGAAGCGACGTAAACTAGTCTACTACCAGTCGGTACTAGAGCGCGCCACCGAGAATCAGCTAGTGACCATGATTTAACTCAGCTAGTGACCATGATTTAACTCAGTGCCACGAATAGTATTCTGTAGCATGATAAGTGTGATGAAGCGACGTAAACTAGTCTACTACCAGTCGGTACTAGAGCGCGCCACCGAGAATCAGCTAGTCTAGTCTACTACCAGTCGGTACTAGAGCGCGCCACCGAGAATCAGCTAGTGACCATGATTTAACTCAGTGCCACGAATAGTATTCTGTAGCATGATAAGTGTGATGAAGTGACGTAAACTAGTCTACTACCAGTCGGTACTAGAGCGCGCCACCGAGAATCAGCTAGTGACCATGATTTAACTCAGTCGGTACTAGAGCGCGCCACCGAGAATCAGCTAGTGACCATGATTTAACTCAGTGCCACGAATAGTATTCTGTAGCATGATAAGTGTGATGAAGCGACGTAAACTAGTCTACTACCAGTCGGTACTAGAGCGCGCCACCGAGAATCAGCTAGTGACCATGATTTAACTCAGTGCCACGAATAGTATTCTGTAGCATGATGAGTGTGATGAAGCGACGTAAACTAGTCTACTACCAGTCGGTACTAGAGCGCGCCACCGAGAATCAGCTAGTGACCATGATTTAACTCAGTGCCACGAATAGTATTCTATAGCATGACAAGTGTGATGAAGCGACGTAAACTAGTCTACTACCAGTCGGTACTAGAGCGCGCCACCGAGAATCAGCTAGTCTCCATGATTTAACTCAGTGCCACGAATAGTATTCTGTAGCATGACAAGTGTGATGAAGCGACGTAAACTAGTCTACTACCAGTCGGTACTAGAGCGCGCCACCGAGAATCAGCTAGTGACCATGATTTAACTCAGTGCCACGAATAGTATTCTGTAGCATGACAAGTGTGATGAAGCGACGTAAACTAGTCTACTACCAGTCGGTACTAGAGCGCGGCACCGAGAATCAGCTAGTGACCATGATTTAACTCAGTGCCACGAATAGTATTCTGTAGCATGATAAGTGTGATGAAGCGACGTAAACTAGTCTACTACCAGTCGGTACTAGAGCGCGCCACCGAGAATCAGCTAGTGACCATGATTTAACTCAGTGCCACGAATAGTATTCTGTAGCATGATAAGTGTGATGAAATGACGTAAACTAGTCTACTACCAGTCGGTACTAGAGCGCGCCACCGAGAATCAGCTAGTGACCATGATTTAACTCAGTGCCACGAATAGTATTCTGTAGCATGACAAGTGTGATGAAGCGACGTAAACTAGTCTACTACCAGTCGGTACTAGAGCGCGCCACCGAGAATCAGCTAGTGACCATGATTTAACTCAGTGCCACGAATAGTATTCTGTAGCATGACAAGTGTGATGAAGTGACGTAAACTAGTCTACTACCAGTCGGTACTAGAGCGCGCCACCGAGAATCAGCTAGTGACCATGATTTAACTCAGTGCCACGAATAGTATTCTGTAGCATGACAAGTGTGATGAAGCGACGTAAACTAGTCTACTACCAGTCGGTACTAGAGCGCGCCACCGAGAATCAGCTAGTGACCATGATTTAACTCAGTGCCACGAATAGTATTCTGTAGCATGACAAGTGTGATGAAGTGACGTAAACTAGTCTACTACCAGTCGGTACTAGAGCGCGCCACCGAGAATCAGCTAGTGACCATGATTTAACTCAGCTTAGGGCCTCATGTGTATCGGATGGAAATTTAAACTACGATTTCTGATAGCATGACTGATGTGTTATGTGTCCGTAAACTAGTCTACTACCAGTCGGTACTAGAGCGCGCCACCGAGAATCAGCTAGTGACCATGATTTAACTCAGCTTAGGGCCTCATGTGTATCGGATGGAAATTTAAACTACGATTAAGATACGCTGATGTTTAGTGTCCAGTCTTCTGGCGCCCAATTGCTTGTTATGTAGGTAGTGCTTTCTTTTTCAAAGGCTAAACGACAAAACTTTTGAAGTTGGGAAAAGTGGTAAGATTTATATAAAGCGTAAGCCTACTAAATACAGACTAATGCATATAGTAGGTTTACACGTTATGAAATGTATTCTCCCTTTAATGGGTGACTTCCTAACAAATTAACCTGAGCATTGGCTTATTAACACTTCCATCAAATACTGTTGATACAGCTACTACTTATTATAATACTATACTGGTCCAAAAGTCGTAGTTTAATATAAATGTCCCCTTAATAAAAGTGTCGGAAGCATGGCAACAGTAGGCGGGTAACATGCGATCCATGCGCCTGTCCGGGGACACACTACGAGGTCATACCTTGGTATCCGTCGTCCATATCTAACAACAAGTTCTCTTGTATCTGCTATCTATTCGCATATCTGTGTGTTCGTTATCAGACGTAGCACACACAATAGCGCCTTCATCTTCTTATTTATTAAAAAGATAATGTTGGTATTGCAGTTCCCGACAGGATCCATACCTAATTGATTCGATATTGTTATAATATACATACCAACTATGTATATATACACATTATGAAATGCAATAGAGAATTGGGTATAAAGTAATATTATCTTCGGTTTGTTATGAAAATGAACACGATGAAACAGATCATATAATACAAGCGTACTTGCGTAAAAATTGTTTTTATGCTTTGTGTAAACTGAGCGATGTAACCTTGACTCTGGCCGCCAGTTTTCTTTTCCCGCGAATGGAAACAATGGTTATTATTGCTATTCATTTGATATTTCCATTTTACTAAAATAGTTAACATCAAGCGCTTTGTATCGCGTTCTTACTGATAACAGAAACTAAATCATAATTATTATTTCCATATCTATTTTTAATTTGCAAATGAAAGTCACATTATGTAACTATCAGGCACACATACTGGAATATAGAAACAAGTCAACTCACGTGTGATTACTGGCCAAGTTGAGATTATTTCTACTGTGTTATTACCCTCTTTTCCGTCACCTCGTGATAATACTTATACCCTAACACGAGTAGGTACCTACTTATGCCCTAGCACTAATACATAAATACAACCAAAAGGAAAATCAAAGTTATGACTCAAACTTATGATTTTATGACACACGATCATTCTGAAATGAACTTATTACTGGAAGTACTAAGTACATCCGTAACAAGTTAACAATGACAGTGCCTATAGTAAGCTACACTATGATTTATAGCATACTTCCACACAGACGGAAGTCGCTTGCAGAAGCTAATAAGTAAGTGATATTAAAAGGCACAGTCGTAAGGACATGAGCACCTAGAGGCTATAGGCGCCGCCTCGCCGGGGAACAGTAAGTTGAGGTCCCAACTGGCCAATTCTAATTTGCCATGGAACGCTATGGAACGTTACGGCAGCCACCGACATTAGACGATTGCGTCACAGAAATGTTTAATAAACTCACGTTCATAAACTAGTACTATATTTTAATTTGGAAGCGTAGTGTCAAGTAGTACCGCAGCGCCAATGTGTTTCTATACACAGCTACTACTTAGTGCAGCGATAGGTATGGTAAACAAAGCTTGTTATATATTCAGCACATTCAGTATGTCTTGTGTATGCGGTTGCAATAGACAATAGTGAATAGGCGCGCCTATTACATAAGACTGAAACATAACTGGTGACAAGTGAACTGAATATAACACCTTCCAACTTTAGTAGTAGTGTTGTGGTCAGTGGTCAGTTGGTCCGCCCTTCAACCCGCCAGCCGGCAGATCAGACGGGAACCAAACTAACTGACCATATTGTGATAGCCTTCAGTTGGCCTCGTTACGATAAAGTGAACTAATAAATATTGCAAGATTCTAAACGGCGCTACATTTAAATCAAAATATTCAAAGAATAAGTACTGCATGTGCCTCGTACACATTTACTGTTTTCGATGATATTCCCGATTTGATATTTAAATATTTTTTTTAAATGCGCTTTGTTTCGTTTGGTCCGCCTGGGACCAGTTATTCTAATAATAATAAACATTTTTTTATGCAGACTACAAGCGATCCATTGTGTTAGTACTGACCGGATTCCTTTCCGTCAATTGTATTGCAGAGCAGCTGCAAGCAGTTCTTGATGCCGTTGGAAGCTCCTCCGGTGAGACAGATGTCCTGCCAGTTGGCCTTGTGTCCGTCGCGGCGCTCGATGTACTCGGCCACGTGGTGCCGGATCAGCTCGATGCCGTGCGACATGGTGTATGAGCCCACTGACTGGCCGCTGTAACAATATATCACAGTTTATAAACGTGTAAGGACTTTGACTACTTGATAGTGGATTCGAAACCACTATTGTATACAACGTTATTTTTTTTTTATTTTTTTACTAGCTTTCCGCCCGCGGCTTCGCCCGCGTAGAGTTCGGTTATATCGCGCTTTTTGGTTTTCCCTCGGGAATATCAATTTTTTCCGGGATAAAAGGTAGTCTAAACCTTCCTTAAGAATCACTCTATCTATTAAAAAAAACCGCGTCAAAATCCGTTGCGTAGTTTTAAAGATCTAAGCATACATACGGACATACAGCGAAAGCGACTATGTTTTATACTATGTATTGATGTATAATATGCAGTTTGTTCAGAATAAGTTATTTCTACACCAAGTTATATTTTTTCCCAAATAACATTTAGAAATTGTTGCAGTGTGGTTACCGAGCGTGCCACGCAGCTTACGGCAGATCACGCCCGCGCAACAGCTAACGACAGAAGTCAACGCGCTCGCCCGCCCGAACGGAGCGTTGACAATATTTTTGTTAGGATAACCAAGTAGGATAACAAGCTCATAACTTTGTGGTTTTTTCATTACATCTTTTTGAAATTTTGTACCTGGATTCTTTACTTAAAAATGCTGAACACGTGTTTCACATAAGCAATACATAACGTTGTATAGTCCACCTCGTAAGTACTATACCTACCAATTTTGACAATTCAAAGAAAGTGATAGTTTCAACCATACTAGAATACTTTATATTCCAGTAAGGTTGAAACAATCACTTGCAACAAATAGACCTTGTCATGACGTGCTAGTGACATTGAGATGGCGAGATAATTGTGATAAAGCAGTCACTAATCACTGTCGTATAGTCACAAACGACAGTCATTAGTGAAACCTCTAAAGAAGGCTTTAGTCTCACATAATTTCACTATTATAAGATCAGGGCACCGCGTCACTATCATGTACCGTCGTATGTTCGACACGATGTTTAGTGTGCCTTTGAGGCCGATGCAAATTCTAATCCTTTCAATCCAGTTAAAAATAAAATAATTTAAAAACAATATAACTTACCCACAACCCCCCAGTATCGCACGAGCCCTCTCCTGTACGTCGGATGGGTATTTTCCTGATTCAATGAGTTCAGGATTAACGACGCATGCCAAAACCTGCGCAAAATATCACAGTATGAATTACCATCATTCTGGCCCAATTTATTTGGGCTCGACATAATATTTCTTTTTCTTCCATACTTATTAGCCGCCATCCGCCTAGACAATCATACGCTTCCTAATCATATCATCATTCAGACAGTACATCCATCGTTTCTTTGGTCTTCCTCTACTTCTATGGCTATACATATATGTATATATATTCATACTCCGTGACACATGCCCGTACAACTTTCAGACCTCCCTACCCGTCAACAGAACTAGATACCCCGTATTCATTTTTCCAGAAAAAAATCCGTCGCAGATGGCAGTCAAATTTAACGGACGCCTATGATTCATTCACAACACTAATGGAGTAATAAATGAAATTAATAATTTTATCATAAGAACTGTGCACAAGTCATTACGACATTAACCGATTGGCTAACAGGTCGGTCTATCAATGAATTCAATGAATGTGGAAAAGAAATAACAAAGCTATACTCTATCGATTTAGGTAGTTAATAAAGGTATACAAAAACCGGCTAAGAGCGTGTCGGGTCACGCTCAGTGTAGTGTTCCGTAGTTTCCCGTTCTTCACAATAAGTGACCCATGTTACCATGAGTTGACATACCAAGTACGGTATCCTAAAAACGGGCCCACGAAGGAAAGGAAAGTGAGCGAGGGTTGTTTTTATAGTAGTGAGCATGGCATAGAAATGAGTATTAGGTCTTTGTCATTATACCCTCATAGCTATTTTTTCCTTTTTTTAAAACGTTGCCCCACACGTTGAGAGATTACTCCTGTATCGTGGGTGCGTTTACAGTCATATAAATTCACATACTTACACTAACAGCCGGACGCGGAACAACTACTTGTAGGTTATCATACAAATGTTTGTTCCGAGCGGGAATCAAACCCGTAACACGCAGCGCAGCAGTCAATAGCTTAACATAACCGTGCTATCTGTATAAGAGAAAAATCTCTTATCTGTCATCATCATCATCTCAGCGTTAATCCCAGTCACATCCAAAGCTTTTTCAGCTTTGGAGTCTGGGGACCGCATTACCAATTTAACTACCTACTGCTGATTTTGGCTAAACTTCGATATTTTCCGTGAAGCGACTGCCGTCTGACCTCCACATCCCGAAGGCGACATCGAAGCATTGCAGTATACCAATTGTTGGACTTTTGAGGGCTCCTGCCGTAACGACTGCCATTAGATGTTCGTATGGCACGTGCTTTCTGAGGTACGACCAGACCAGTGCAAATATTCATATTCATGCATACAAATATTTGCACTGCGCGGGAATTGAACCCGCGTCTCCTTGCGCAGCGACCGCGTTCGCTACCGCTATGCCACGGAGGCTGTCAATACAATAATAAACAATAATGATAATAATCAACTGTGCAAGACTTTAATCACCTCGAGACTTACATGGATTTGTGAGTTTGTATGTGGAGTCTTCAGAATAGCTACTAACACGGAATAGATAATATCTGTTCTGTAGCTACTGAAGTTGATATTGATATTACATTTTTATGCGATACATTTTCTTACGTATTACATTGTTATCTATACAATGGAAAAACAGTTTATGTATACCTATCAAAAAATATACTTATCTGTATGTTTGATGATCATACCTGTCTGATGAAGGTGATGGGCTGCTGCCCCATAGCGTGCGCATCTCCGATATTTGTAATATGTGTATACCTACTATACTTATCTGTATGTTTGATGATCATACCTGTCTGATGAAGGTGATGGGCTGCTGCCCCATAGCGTGCGCATCTCCGATATTTGTAATATGTGTATACCTACTATACTTATCTGTATGTTTGATGATCATACCTGTCTGATGAAGGTGATGGGCTGCTGCCCCATAGCGTGCGCATCTCCGATATTTGCCTTGATCACCCTCTTGAAAGGCTTCTGGGCTCCCTGGCAACAAATAAGAAACATAGATCAGTGCTTACGCATCGAAAGAAAAACCAGCTGTTGTAACAGATAATGAAAGAAAGGATTAAGTATTCTTGACGCCATTTCATTACTTTACAAAATAATTGTAAGATAAATAATCTTTAAGAAAATCTTTTGTAAATACCACGTAGAGATGAACTACACTAATTGTCATGAAGTAAGAAACGAGACACGATGTGACAATGATGACCTTGTTTAAAGTACATGTTTACAGTACTAGGTACAATAAAGCTGAATTAAAAACGACATATTTCTGCTGTCTGCACATAATTAATTATATACCATAAACAAAACGTCATCATTGTATTAAATGACTGCTATATGTTAATTTAAGATACTATACATATTAATGCAGAACACTATCCCCCTTATTCATAAACGCTGCTTAAAGTTAACTAGTGATAAGCGATTCTTTAACCATGTTTTTTTGATCTTTTTACGTTACTTAAATTTAATCATCCTTTATGAATAAACATCACAGTGTTTAAGGGGTTTATTCATAAACGATGATTGAGGTTTAGTGACGTGAAAACGTCTAAAATGTATATTTAAACAATCGCTAGTTAACTTAAGCAACGTTTATGAATAAGGGGGTTTATTTTAATGTACGACACTATAATTATAATTATTAAGGTAGGTCACTTTAATTATACTAATCTAGGTCAGTATATAGTAGATTAGTAGCCAGGGGCTGTAAGGCATCAATTGCAGCCTGTGATAATCAGGCGCGCAAGCGCAGCGAGAGCAGGTAAGTAGAAAAAAAACCGGCATTACAAAAATAAACAATATTTAAAGTAAAAGTTTTCTATTACCGCCTTTTTCATCTTTTTTAAAATTATTTTTTCAAGAACTTAATTGAGCTTCGCCGATCGATATTTAAAATTGATGACAATTATTATACTCATAAGAAGACAAGGCTGAATAGCGAAGCAACCTCTTTTGTCATTGGGCTGAAAAAAGGATGTCTATTGCCAGTATGATTGTCTGTCTATTGCCATTAGATGTACGCCAACTTTTTGAAAGAGAGAAATTTTGTTGTATAATACCGCCCTAGGGCTTTTCTAGCTATATTAATAACCTAGAGCACTAATTGGTCACTTACTAGCCCCATTTGGAGGTAATAAGGACCTATTTACCGAATATGAGAGATGTAAAATATATTAACGTAGGACACAATAACTATATATTAAAAATACAGTTAGTAGTACACTACATATACTAGTGTAAGACTATTGCCCGTTTTCTTGAATTATATGTGTACTAGACACAGGTTCTCTATTATTAACTTTAGAGAAAACGTCTCTTTGTTGAAATTTTGTGTTCAGTAGAGATTTAAAATGTGACGGGAGTCTGTATTTGTCCAATCAGAAACAGGTCGGACAAGAAATTAACTGAACTGGTTTTTATTGTGGTATCAACCCACTGTAAGGTACATAGGTAAGAGGAGCGTGACCTTTTAGCGCACATAGCATCGTATTTTTATAGGAACAGAAAGAAAGAAAGTACATTTATTTAGCAGCGGGTAATAATTTTGTACCCATGAGCTCGAGGAGGTACGATTTATAACTAATGAAGCCAGTTACACTTAACAGCTGGAATAGAGAAGTATGCTGTAATAGGTACCTAAACAGCATATCGGGGCCCGTAATATATTCCTGCCGGTATATTCCAACCAGCGCAGCGGGGTCCGCGACATAATCCTGCCGAGCTACAGGACAGATCGGCTGGCCTTGCCATAATCGCGAGCTCCCTATAGCTCCAGTACGATCTAATGATAATATTCGTAGATTGGAGCTGTAGAGGTTGAGCCCACTCCGCGTATCTCTAATACTTGCTGTATGCTCACTGAATGCGATATCTATGGCAATATACACAAGCTGTACCAGTTCCGATACAGTCTTAAATTTATCCGTGAAACATAAATTATAATATCAAACATTGCTTGTTGTTTAATATTGCTATCGTATTTTTTTTAGTGCTAAAAACTACGCTGAAGCTTAGGAAAATTTCAAAAGCAGAAATCGCTCATTGTGGTTGACAACTGTCGATAGCGCCTTGAAAAATCACGTGTTGTCGTTAAACACTAGGCAGTAGGTAGCATACGTGATATTTTTATAGTCAAGAACTAAGTGCCAAGAGTAATTCCTAAAATATGCGATTGATTCATGGACTGAAAGGAAAATTTCAGTCAAAATCATGTTGTGTTGCCTAAAAGGACTTAACCACAAAAAATATTCTAAGAAATTACTTTACTTTTCCTTAAGGATTGCTTTGTTATTTACTTTTAATATTTCCACTCGTTAAGTACCTATTCATACAAAACTGTTAATATAGAGTCATACACGTGTGTTAGATGTAAAGGTGACTTCGCTTAGACCTTATTACAAAGAGTTAAAGTGTACCTTTGCCTGACTCGCATGACATTGCAATTGCATATAATATTACAAACTGTGATGAAATGTAAACGTACAACGTGTAATTAATACGCCATAGCCATTATACAAGCTCAAGGACTACTTTTGGTTATGCAAAAATATAGTCTTAACTGAGGTGTGTACGCGGTTGTGTAAATTACTTACATATTACTGATAATGGTTTAAGATGACACAACAACAGCAATAACAGGCAGTGATACAGTAGATAATCGAATGATATTAAATAAAACGTGACCTTTTTATCATCACACATCGCACGTCTTTTAAAAATCTGCAAGAAACGGCTTTTTATCGAAGCGTATCACTGAACATTACTCTTGGATATTATTTATTAAAATTGTTAGATGTACTCATACGTTAGATTACAGTTATTTAGATCATGCACGTTAGATGTACTCAATTTACCACAAATCCTTATTGGCAAATATCCTCAAAATAGGTCATGTGCCTATATTGTGGACATTAGCATAAGGATCGTTAACAACACACTTCCGACATTTTGAGCTCATGTATTCTCGCGCACCCTTTTGGCAACACGAAGTCTATAATACTTGGTGCATATGGTTAAAACTATTATCCTGCCTGCCTTTGTCATTTATTGTAATATCATTAGAACTTTCAAGGTCAGGATCCTCGCTTTTTGTTGATCCTTAAGTTTTTCAACTTCTCCAATTTGTTTGAGGTTTAGATTCGCCAATGAGAATGTAGGTGATGGCAAAAATGACAACAATCTGAGCCAGTGTCAGAAGGTACAAGTATACACCACTCACCTTCCAATGTTAACCGCGACCTTGAAAGGCCTTGACCGATTGCTCTCAACCACCGAGTCAGTGTTAGTCAGTCAGTGTTACGTATCCAACACCAAGGTGTTACATAGGTATGTGCAACATTTGATACCACAGCGCTACCAGGCGACCACAATAATTTCACACTCCACAGAGTGTAAAAATTGTGGCGAGAGAAACCGTATTCGGAACTACCGCGTAAGGTATCACGAACACTCGGAACGAATGTAAAGAATGGCCTTGATCATGATTCGATTGAATGGAACCTCAATTATTTATGCACATAAGAAAGAATATCTACGAGACTCATTGGGAAATCGGCTCATCTTATTCTAACCTCATTTTCCCAAATTGTTGTTGGACATAAATTTCGAAGAAATTGCAATCTATAACGTGATTGCAATTTCTGTGGCCGGTGATCTGTCTGAACAGATATGGATTTTTGAAATATGTATCTCACACGCAAATAAACACTTGATTTACGTACGAAATACTGTACGATATGGAACCTTGAAATAAAATTACCTACTAGGATGCCAGTTTCCTAAACAAAACTGAAAACGGTGGAAACCCTGCACATGCATAAAATCGATATGAATATGCATTATTTAGCGGCGCAGTGTACATAAGCCATTTGAAACGACCTGTGGACATGCAATCATATAACTAAGCAATTACACTGCGGTTTTTATCATGGCACATGTAGTGTGCAGTTCTTTCGATTTATGCAGATCGAACCAAATGACACATGAATGAATTGCCAGACCCTTGATTCATCAAATTGATTTCACGATAAATTCTTTAAATTCCGTGACTTTTGGTTAACATGAAACTTAAAAAAGGCTTAACACCGCAGGTTTTAAACATTTTTCTCAAATTTCCTTGGACTACATCAGACACAAAGATGCAGTCATCATATTGTTACGGATGGACCTTATGTCGATGGCATAAGGTTCAATATCGCGTGACATGCAGTGTGTCACTTTTAAGCCCTATTTGTCCAGATCTAGACATTTTCTAGGTACAATAATAAAACGCATTACTAGACTTAGGACGGCCTATCGAATGGTACAGGTCTCAACAGTTTTGTCAACAAAGTGTCGACATCGAAATTTCTAGAAACCCGTTTCCGGGAATTATCGTAGGTACTTACTTGGCCGATGACCTCGAAGTTATGCAGTATTATTATTACGACTAGAGGATTCTGGAATGTTCGATCAGCTGGCCTATATATAGCGCCGTGAGGCCGGCGCACAGTCAGGGTAATCACCCAATGTAGCGGAGCGCCAACCAAAGCCGACGCCCGGTCGCTGATCGACTCTTGCTGGGCCTTCACGGGGGCAACCCGTGATCCAACCTGGTAGGGGTCTGATCACACGGGCGTCGTGAAGCACTTCGGGCGCTCCTACAGTCACACACAACAAAGCACACCGTCCACCGCCGGAGGGAAGGCACACCCTCGCGGCGTCGACTTAGGTGTGCGAAGATCGAGGAACAGCACCCCTAGGGTGCAACCCAAGGACGGGGCTCCATTTTTGGAGGCCGAGAGACCGACCCCACGGTCATGGGGCCATTAAGGAGCCCCCAAACCGTCTCCTCGCCTCGCGCCCCCAACTCGGGGTCGCAGAGAGGACCACGAAGACGCACAGTCAGTCTACACTCGACTAGCGATACGAAAACAGCGACAGTTAAGAAGCGATCTTTGAGAATACCTACTGCGACAACTGTAACGAGAACTTAGAGTACTACGGGAAGTAACATCTGTAGTGTTATTGCGTGTTTACAACACGGACTTCGTGGACGTAAGAGAAGACTTCGGTACAACATCAGCTACGTTCTACTTGTCATTGCCTACGATCGACTGTACCTTCGTTGCCAATAAACTTCGTAACCCTTAACCGGCGTTTAAGTACCCCTAGCCCGTAACAATTGGTGTCAGAAGTGGGATTTTGCCTGTGATTCTGCTACTATGGCTTTTATTTGCGCCTGGGATTCTGCTTGGAATTGTTTTATTTCCTCCATGATAAGGTACAGAAAGGAGGCATCAAAGGGGTGATACCTAGTGCTTTGCCGACGTTCCAAGTACCTCATTTTGATGGAACAACGTCATGGGTGGCCTTCCGTCTACAGTTTGAAAAAGTCGCAAAAGGCAACAATTGGGACGACGATCAAGCGGTAACTGCTCTTACGCTTGCTCTGCGTGGTGATGCGGTACAAATTCTCGAAAATATTTCCGGCGATTGCAATACCCTAGCCTGTCTGCTAGAAGCGTTGGAGTCTAGATACGGGGAGAAACACCTCGAACATGTTTACAGGGCTCAACTCCGCGACCGCACACAGAAGAGCAGTGAGGGTTTGCAACAATGGGCAACGGAAATAGAACGTGTTGTTCGGAGGGCGTATGCATCAACACCGGGCTTAATTGATGCTACTACGGTGCAAGCTTTTACTGATGGAATCCGAGATGCAGAAGTCAGGGCTGCAGTTCGTCTGGGTCACCATCAGACTCTGAAGGCAGCCTTGACACACGCTCTGGAGGTGGAAGCAGTACGCCAAGACGGCCGACAACAGCACCGCATTCGCGAGGTAACCCCAATAATAAAAACTCGGCAAGGACCAACCTGCTATGAGTGCGGCGAAAAGGAGCATATTCGGATCAATTGTCCCAGGAAGTCTAAAGGAAGAAGTACTTCTGGGACACAGGTGGAAGCCGAGGATTTAAACCGAGGATTCCTAGCACCCCCTGCCCTGACGTTACCATGGCCGCCGCCTTGGCCAGGGATATTAAGGCCGCCGGGAACTGGGGGCCATCGATTTGTTGTGCCTGACATGAAAAGTAATGGCCTACTACTACCACGCTGGCCAGACGGGTTGGTAGGTTTTGTTTCGAGTTTTCCTTCTCTCGCACAGGTGTTAGGTGCGAAAGTGCCTCTTAGTCGCCTCCTACGACATCCCGGGCAAGTATTGGAGTGTTGACAAAATATATTCTAAAGCCGTCACCACACGGCACACCACACTTCAATAGTAATTGCCGTAATATGCGCCAGTTGTGAATAATGTGGCGAGACAGTAGACTTTCATTTCGTGAAATAATCCAGTCACAGTGAAGAAGCTAATATTTGTGGACGAAATCTGCTAAGTAGTTTTTATTGATTATTCATCGATCTTTGACAAATATTATGAGCAATCAAAAACCAGAAAGTCTAATAACCACTCTTATAAATGCGTATTCAGCACTCATATTGTGGAGGTTGCATGTGAAATACTGGGTATTTAGTTGCATGCAGTTAGCTTGGAAACTGAAAAGGCTGATGAATTGTTATCATTTTGATCTGGCAATATTTTGTATTTTAAATCTTACTCTAGATTAGATCAAACTATCATAATATGCGGAGTGGTAAGATAACACACAAACAAAATGACACTATCACTATCAGTAACAGTTCACACTCATAGATATTATGTAAAAGTGATCGTGCTAGCTATTATCTCAACAACCTGCATTTAGATTATTATTTGTTGTAGATAAGCCACGGTTTTATTAAAGCATGGGATCTTTCCAAGATATGAGGAAAAATTTGTTCAAAGAAATGCTTAACGTTAGTTTTAAAGATAACAAGACTTAAATATGTGGCATAAATATGGAATTATAGTACCTAATTACTTTTATAATTAAAATAAAGTACATGAACAGAAATTTCAAGAAGGAATTCAAATGTTGAAAGTGATAGCTGTGGAGCTCGGGAGAAAATTACAGTTACAAGTCAAGAATTTGAATTTATATGATGTAAGAATTTGTTTGTATTTGGTAATTAATTACATACCTTTCATCTATAGTTCTAGACAATTTTTTTGTGTGATGAAGTATGAAGAAGGAGCTCCCTGCACATGAGTGTAAAATAAAAAAAGTACCCTTCCCTAAGGTATGAACCTATACTGTCAGCTGATTGATTTTTATTGTTCCTAATATATGCTGATAAACCAGTTTGAATTCATTAGGATATAATATGGGCATGGATGTAATCCTCGGGTTCCATTGAGCTATAGAATTACTACACATACATTATTTTTATGTTTGACTATAGACATGGACATCGGTGCTTATTATATAGACCAATTTTTAAAGAATTTTAAGAATGGCAATAATTTTAAGTTAACATGAATAAAATTTAAATACATCAATCACATCTCTTACTTTATTTTTACAACACCAATAACCTTGGCATTTCCATTATTACATTAAAAACATGTATAAAAAAAAATTTGATACCCCTATAATGTTTTTCTTCTAATTTGTACCTACTGCATACTTGACAAATCTACAACATATTTTACTATGTACATACACTCAAAATAATAAGCTGTCGATGATAACCTTTTGTTCAATATTAACCTCCTGTATAATATTATAACCATAAAATTCCACTCATAACTGACAAATGCATGGATATGTTATTAACATTAGTACAACATGGTTAATTGTTTGATCATATGACTTCACTCATTGTGATGGACACTGGGTGGTCAATTTTATATCATTCTATGTTTTGTACAATATCTGCTACCTGCACACAAGATTTTTTATGAATTATAATTGTTTTTGTAAAATTTAACAATTAGGAGTATTGTACATACATTCTCTTACTCAGAGACCTTGATACAACATTTTTAATTTTAAAAAGTGGTAGTGTTCCATTCAATATATTATTTAATTATTTGTATGCCAGTCCATGGTGAATTAGGTAAGACCATAGCTTTATTTACCAAAGACCTGTAGGTACCATGTTTTAAAGAAGATAAAATAATATCTTCATAATATAAATGGTAAAACTTTCACTGTAGTAGGTACCTACCCATTGATAAAAATCAATATTTTTATTTACGTCAAATTAATTGACAGAGGTTAAAGATGAGTGGGATAATCGTAAAAACCCGGTATGCAGATAGTTTGCAAATTAAAAAGAAAATGGTAAATCAAATGATATAATGTAGTAAATAAATACCTTCTCAAGCTCCTTTTCGATTTCAGCGGCGCGGATGACAAGAGGACCACGGACCGCGTATTCCAATGTTTTGATGTTGGGGTTTAGAGTTTCTAATGTAAGTGTTTTTTTCTGTGATGCCATGGTTCTGACGCACGTGTGATGTCTATACGGTTGTATCGAAACTGCCTCGCCTAACGTTAAATCCGACCGCACTGCTGCGCCGGGCATAACGCGACTAACGCGGCTTATCAACTTTATCTGCGACATGGTCGATATTCAATCGAGCTACTTTAACACGTCACCGTGATTGCGCTCCGCACACAAATCGCAAAAACGCCAATTAACTTTTAAATATCAGCAAATTAGAAACACATCACAAGTCACAAACGAATAAATACTGATGTTTAGGATTGTGAAGTTCGTCTCTCTTAAGGTACGAACGATACGTGCGTGAGCTCGATGACAATTTATATACAAAGATGTGAGTTCCACTGAAAAGCAAACCAGATACTGATTCTGATCACTTAGTTTTATAGAGTCATACGGTTTTTATATGATACCGATTGGTGAGATGACACACTTCCTTCGATGACCCGTCCCTAACTCCCTAGGGTTATCGTATCAACCCCGGTTATCTGTTAACATAACACAAGGAAATAACTAATATTGCGGTAACTTTAAAATAATTCCAAGATTTAATTAATTAAAATATTCACAACTGAAAACTTTACAAACTAAACTACGCAGACTATGAGTACACTAAAAGTATTAGATAATCAACGTTACATAATGAATTTGCAACATACGCAAAATTGGTGATAACTAGGTACCTATATTAAATTGTTAGGTACCTATATTATCTATTAATGTAAATAAAGATAACTCACGAATCCTATTATTGTATCAGCGTGTGTGTGCGTGTATGTGTGTGTGTAATTGTCGGAATCATCACAGTCCACAGACTACTAAGAGGATACTGCGAGTGTTGCCACATATGTTCAATGTACTCTGTGGTTGCCATAGGTACCTACTCTTTGGAATAGGCATAGACAGTAGACTTCTCTATCTCAATGGGAATAGGCGACTAGCTTCCATTGAGATAGAATATAAGTCGATGCTAGCTTCACCTTACCACAGATTGCAGAATACTCCATACAGATACCATAAGAGGAACAACAAAATGAGTCCAGCTCAATTCGGGCAGACGGTCGAGCAAAAAAAGTTTCTTAAAGAGATCACTAGATGGCCACCAGGAAGCGCTTGACCGGCCGTCCACTACCGCCATATATGTCTTGTCTACATTGTCATATAAACATCCATGCGGCATGCATCGAGAAATACGCATTCTAAAAGAAGGTTAGAAGACATCTTATCTTAACCTAAAAAAGATATGTTATGTTATGACAGGATTAATTGAGTACACTGCCATCTATTGTCCCGAGTGTAAAATAAAAATCATTGTCACTACTGAGACCATTTTACCATTTTGTTTAATTACGTTATTTACACGTGTAAATATACGGAGTAGCATTAAATAAGTAAACACAAATTGTTAGAAAAATTAAAAAGGCTATAAACTGCACGTAAGAGGTTTAAAATCCTTGCTAAGTATTAAACCGCAACCTATGCTGCCATCTATTATCTTTTGATAAGAACTGAGAGTCTGTTGTACTAGATAGGACCCCTTGACCTTACTGACTGACCGACCTTCTGACAATTCAAAAGCGCCTGTAACTTTTAATTTCATTTCATTATTAATATCTTTAAAAACGCGTTAAAAATATATTAATAACTAGGAAGGTTTTTTTTTGTTTTACTCATTTCATTTAAACGCCAGAGACCATAGATTTGTGTTTTCATTAAAACCAGTTTTGCTTCTAGTACAAAATAATGTGCTAGTATCGTTGATATAATATTAAACTAAGGTAGATATGTCACTAGCGCACTGAAAATGAACCGTACAAAGAAAAGAAGGTAAGTCCAGTATCTCGCTTTAGTCACTCTCGATACTCTCGTTCCGTACGCGCGTCTGTCCTCGGTGGCTAAGAAAATCTTTTCCGCATTCAAAATGGCGTTTTGTGTAATGCGTAAATGCACGAATTATTTTAGAAAAACCAACAAAAGTCATGGAATCACTTAACATAAGTAATTATTTCAAAATAGTTAGATAAATAATATAGTTTCGATTATTTTGTCAAACATTCTTACGAATGATGCTTAGGTTGCCATAGTAAGTAAAAAAAGAGAGAGCTAATTGGATTTCTTGCGAGTGTGAAAAAGACGGGAAGGCATTAGACATAGATTAGTTGCACAGAAGCGATAATGTTTATGGTGACTTTTATAGCTACAATTATAGTTCTGTTTAATATTATTTATGAAATTCTTATTGCAACAGTTAAGTAAAACATTTATAAAATTACGTGTTCATTTTGCGTTGCTAAGTAATAGAGTCGACATGAAATTATAAAATGGGAAAGTGCGAGTCGATATTAAATGAACATGAAGTTTTTTTTTATATACATTATAAACAAGCGCTTGACCGCAATCCTGCCTGATGGTAAGCAGTGACGCAGTCCTTGATGGTAAAGCGCACTAGTTTATTAAGAGCCTATTCACTCTAGCCTTGAAGACACTCAAATTGTAGTCCGACGGAAACACCGCCGCTGGTAAACTGTTCCAGTCCCTCGATGTACGCGGTATAAAGGAGGAGGCGAAACACTTCGTCCGGGTCGTAGTGCTGTTAATAACATAAGGGTGGAAACTTGCCGTAAGACGGGTCGTCCGATGGTGGAACGGAGATGGGGGAATTAAATCATGCAATTTCCTCGCACACTCCCAAGTATATAATAACTAGCTTTTGCCCGCGACTTCGTTCGCGTGGACTTCAGGTTCGTCCCGTCTAGTCTAGTAATAAGTAAGAAATACGGTAACTAAGCACTGCAGAGCCCTAATCATAGGTCTATAGGTAGCTACTGCAGTATGCTCCTATAAACTACATTTAACGATCTTTTTCCTTCAGCATAAACATGCAGATTCTTTGCTTTGGAAACACGTGAGCAAGCCACATAGAGCTGACCGTGAGAAAAACATGGCGTGCCCAAATGTAGGCCTGCTACCTTCAAGGTTTGACCCTGCGATTTGTTTAAAATTGAATAGACAACTTTAGACCACAGGTATGAGGCTTTTAGACATGCGTTAATTTCATCTGCTGCAGTGCCTCTCTCGATAACAGGTAAAGTCTGTCTAAAATCCCCTGCCAATAACACTACCACACCACCCATCAACTTTCGATTGCTGTGAATATCTTGTAGACAGCGATCAAGCGCCTCAATGGCGCGTTTGTGTGACATAGTGCACTCGTCCCACACGATCAGCATACATTGTTGCAAGAGGGCGCCACGGGCACTGCTCTTACTGATGTTGCACGTTGGGGTTTCTTCGCTCGCCAGATTAAGAGGTAATTTAAAAACCGAATGTGCCGTTCGTCCACCGCTCAGCAATGTTGCAGCGATCCCAGAGGAAGCCACGGCTAATGCAACTTTACGGTCCTTACGAATTTTTGCTAGAAGCAAATTAAGCAAAAATGTTTTACCTGTACCGCCCGGGGCGTCAAGAAAGAAAAGGCCGCCTTTGTCAAGCTCAACTCGTTGTAATATTTTGTTATAAATGGTTTTTTGTTCGGGTAGCAGGCGTGGTTCAGTTTCGCTGACCTGAGCGTCTAATAAAAGAATATCGTAGCTTAGCTCTTTGATCAAATCGGTCGACAACTCTCCTCGACGCTCTGGTGTAGGCATACAGCTTTATTAGAGCTTTGGGAAAGATTACACTTACGCTTTCGCGGCATAATTCTTAAGTACGTGTTGTTTGTATACTTCCAAAAAATACAGTACGGTAGTTATTGTTATGATTGTACTTTAATGCAATCCTTGCCTATTTAATTAACCTATCTATATAGTAATTCAATTATCAATGAAGTAATTCGTTATAATTAACCTATTTATATAATTTGTTATAATTAACGGTAAGTAACCTATCTATATAGTAATTGAATTATCAATGAAGTAATTCGTAAAAATGAAGTATCTTTTTGTACGTGTAACTCCTAACCAAAAAGAAACCTGGCAATAACTAACCTTAGGCCTATATTACTTAAAGTAGGCGACCATACGTTTTTATCAAATCGCTAGTGCCTTGAAAATTCGCAAAACGGACACAACCGTCAACGACGTCTGCCCTCACGCGTCTGCCCGCGTTCGGGTCGCGCACTCAGCGATGAGCCACTTCTTCCCCACCGCACCTACCCCGCTCCCCCCACGCCCCGTTCGCCTGGCACTGCTGCCGGTATTTATCACCGAAACGGTATTTATCGCCGAAATTGCTATGACTCTGCATTTTAAATCTGTGATATCTTCGAAAATATTTATTTAATTTACATGCTGTAAAAAGCCATATTGATCTTTATTAAATGCACAATGTATTTAAGATACTTAATTGGATAAGGATTAATACTGTATTGCTTAAAATCGCTTCGTAAATAAGCCATTATTTCTCGTACAAAGTAAAGGATAAAAAATTGTTATTGTGGGTTATTCCTAAGAGATAAACATATACCATTACGGACTTTTTTGTAGACCTTTTTAAGTTGTACAATACTGTAGTACATTGTTTTGATCTATCTTGTAGGATTCAGTCAGCGTTTGCAATGTAAGCGCAAAAAATGTGTTTTTTTACGACCTCACATTAGAAACCTCAAAAATTGTAGCCTATGTGTTATTCTGATGTATAAGCTACAGCCTATGTGTTATTCTGATGTATAAGCTATATTGTGGTAAAGTTTCATTCAAATCCATTCAGTAGTTTTTACGTGAAAGAGTAACAAACATCCATACATCCATACTTACAAACTTTCGCTTTTATAATAGTAGTAGGATATAAATAAATATTTCCTACGCTCACACCAATTAGCCTAGCATTTAGAAATATATACACAATGTTTGCATTATGATTTACATTTGAAAAATTAAAATATTATTTGAAATATAGTAAGTATAGATTAAACCGAATTAATTTCACTAATTATAATGGTTTATAATTGTTTATTTTATTGCATTAGGTTTCCTTTGATCAAAGTCACAAAATATTAAATACATTTTAATCAAGTATTACAAAACTTCAATAACAAGCATTAAAGTTTTGTAATATTTAATTGAAGTGTAAAACTTTTCATAAAAAAAATATATGCACCTATTGAGCACCTACTACACTACCACCTACGAAATTACTAGTAACCGTTAACTCTGATAAATTTCCTATCTGTATTTTTTGTTATTTTTTGGCCACCTTGTTGCTGTTTCCATTTAAGCGCAAACGACACACACTAGCCATCTTTTTCTTATCTATGCTTTAGATTGCGCCCCATCTCACTCACACTCTATCAACATGTGAAATGTACGCAGAATAAAAAATTTGCATGTGTGTGCTGCTGCTCCGAACGGCACATTTATTTTGGTTAGTTTGTTAGAACATATCATATCTGATAATATTATATATCATTGGCTAGTATCAATACGATTTCAGACAAGTCAACAGGGTTGAGTATGCACGACCGCAGCGCCCTCATTTATTTTCACGACTTTATAGACACATCATAATAAAATGTATCCCGATGAACAAAAAATTTAAAAAATGTAGTAGTTTATTCGGAGGATGACCAAATATGACCTAAACGCATACATTATTGATTGATGTATCAAAACAGAATCATTTATACGTACTTTTAATATCCAAGTCCAACTTATTGTTTCTAGCTTGGGAAATATTTTGTATTAATATCTAATAAAATCAACTTTATCAAACCTGTTTCATTTTTACATGCTTTACTTGCATGTTTGCTAGCTTGGTTGCTTGTATGCTGTTGCTATTCCTGCTGCATATTAACGATCTGCTGATGCCCGGTATCTATGGGTATGCAGATGACAGCACAGTTGTAGAGAGATACCTGCCGGATGCTCGGACTAGTAGGGAATCAATCTGGTCCGAGAGGCCATTGTAACGCTGTTTTCTTTATCCAAACTCAGGGTGGCTAACTCCACCCTTACCCGGCAGTTACAGTAAATTTAATTATCTAAATACTTGGTAGCTAGGAGCATTAAATAAAACAATAAATGGATACTATTACAAATTTATTTTATAATTACCCTGTGTCATAAACATATGACAAAACAATCTCCTAACTTACCTAGTCGATTTCTTGACTCACTCCGTCTCGGGTCGGAGTGGGACAGGGAATCCACATGAGACAATTCAGCAAGCTCAGGGTCGCTTGATGAAGGATTCGTGAGGTGAACCGTTGTGATCACGGCTCAGTCGTTACAAAAGTATCTCAGGTTATGCACACAATATCAAGCCAATAGCCTACCTACATGCAACCTGTTGGAAACCCACTCTCACTCACTAGATACATCAAAACAAAGAAACAAGGACAGGGAGTCTACGTTTCGGATTAGCTCTCCTGACTAACGCTTCTGGATTACGGTACAAAGACCCTTGGCTTCACTAACTGACGGGTGTCAGATTAATGCACGGTTGAACGCGGCCTGCGGGATTAGGTATTTCGGGAACACCCGGAGCAAAGTAATCATGACAGCTTATACCTGTCTAGTCGTCGTCGAAAGAGAATTGGATGTGCCGTACCATCAGGGTTCAGCACACTTCCACTCCAAACAAGCCTGATCCAATCGGAATCAAGGCCACCTGAGGTAAGTCATGACGCGACGCCTCCACACGGGTTCCCACCCTAGGCCCGCCAAAGGAGCCAAATCTAGAACAACATTTAACCTAAGTCAGCACTATAGAACAAGAAAACATGTGGAGAAATATTCCGGGTACAGAAATGAATACTCACAGAGAGATGAGCCAAACTGCTAGGCGCACAACCCCATGGGGTTTATTGCGCACACACGCCAACCTTGCGTACCAGCAACGTCCGCAAAACCCGCCACACCGAGCAACTTCGGTCGTTCTTCTGGAAGCTTCCTAGCCCTGCGATCGACCGCTCCCAATTCCTTTCCTGAACCATAGACTAGTGCGTTCCGCGACTTGTATTTTAATTTCTGACTCATGAGTTGGTTCCTATTTTCTTTTTTAATATCTCTTTATCCTAGGTCTTTTTTTATTTTATTTGACCCGGTCGTTCTTTATTTGAATTTATTTATTATATTAACGACCGTCCTTTCGCGCAACGCCATCTCTCGGCTCGATGCAAAATGTGTGACCCGAGTTTAGCCCGAGTCCAAGAGATGTCGCCTGCTGCTATATTTTTGCTACGTGACAATGCCCCCTTTCCCACGGAAAGGTTTTCTGCGTAAGCAGAAAACCGTACACCGCCCTCGGTGTTAAAACTGCACAAAGAGGTAACATACTTGTCTTGAACGTAGCTAATGGAAATTTTCACCAACCTATTTTTTACTAAACCAACTATCGATGTTTGCTCTGCCTAAAATCCTATCCTTAAAAAACTCGACTTTGCCAGGAAATATCTTCTACCAACCGACTTTCATCCTGCAGTCCGGGCACAAGAAGATCAAGATATATCATAGAAGTCACAATCCGCTTCATTATATGATAGTAGACAAAATTCATTTGATCTGTTACCATCGTGTAGGCTTATTTTTGAAGTCACAACCCGCTTCATAAATTATTGGTAAACAAGGTGCATTTGAATTGTTACTAATGTGTAGGCTTATTTTTGAAGTCACAATCTGCTTCATAATAAACACCATCAATACATTAAGCATTTTCAGTATTTGGTATGCATACGCCTTGTCGTCGTTGCTGGAAGAAACTCCAAACAACACGTGCAAGCACGGACTTCGGCTAATAAACGTACCTCTACTGTCTTTGTTGGAAAGAAAGAGCTAATGTGTGATTAAAAAAATTTCGTTAATTTATCTTAATATCTTTTATGTGCCATGAGCCTAATGATTTCCCATCTAGTCCCACTAGTTCATAAACTAGGGGTGAAAGCACCTTCCTTACTATGCACTGTTCGTATTTAGGGGCTAATTTTGAAGCTTTGTATTTAGCTGGGTCACTTTGGACATACGTTTTACGCCAAACCTGCTGTCCTTCACGTAAAGTTAAGTGACGTCTACGTAAGTTGTAATATTTCGCGTTGGTTGCATGCGCTTTAACTATATTAGCACGCACCTTTTCGAAAATATCCTTAGGGACTCCTAATTCCCCTGCGTACTCCTCACGAGGCATAGTAACTTCATAATCGCAATCTTCTGCGTTTTTATAAAATGTGCCATTTATAATGGGTCTCGGCCATGGACTAAGAAAAATGGTGTAAACCCGGTTGTTTCGTTTAATGTACTGTTTATAGCAAATTGTATTTTGTTCAAATTTAGATCCCATGTCCTATGATCCTCTTTGACATAAGAGGATACTGCTGTCATAACTGTTTTGTTGTATCTCTCCACCATATTAACTTGTGGAGCGTATCTAGGCCCGTAGTGCACTCGTGGTATGTTATACTTCTTTAGTAGACTACGAAATTCTGATCCCGTGAATTGAACCCCGTTATCGGTAATTACGGTTTCCGGAATTCCGTGAGTGAGAAGAACATAATTTTAGAAGTTTTTAGCTACTAATGCACTAGTTGCTCTACGTAATGGAAACAAAAATGTGTATTTTGAGAAACAACATGTAACTACTAATAAATGTATGTAGCCTGAACGTGATTTTGGTAGAGAACCAACTAAATCTATCGATATTGCTTGAAAGGGTCTATAGCATTGTTTGGGTTGACCCATGAGACCTGGTGTAGGAGTGGTTTTATGTTTGTAGGCTGTACAAACACTACACTGTTTAACAAAATCTACTACGTCTCGATACATGCCTGGCCAAAAATACCTCAGACTTAACTTCCGGTGTGTCTTAAAGACTCCCATGTGTCCTGAAGTAGGAGGTTCATGGTTTTCAGATACAATCTGGGAACGCAGTAATTTGGGGACCACTTTCTTTCATTCAAACTCTTGTGAGTTTGAATGGAATCGGAAAGGAAAAGAAAGGTAAATAAAAAGGAAAGGTAAATACGCGCTGACACAAGTCAGCGCGTATTTACCTTTGCTATATTTAAAGAGTGTGCCTTTCTCTACTCGATAGTTGGGATAATTTCTCGGACATGACGTTATACCGGCATAAATTTTATCATACCATCCGTCTCCAGTCGGTGTTGGCGTAGTAGATGTATTAACTGCCTCTACCTTAAGTAACCTGGATAAAGCATCAGGTACAACATTATCCTTACCCTTCCTATGCTCTATAGTATAATTATACTGTGACAGTCGACATCCCCATCGCGCTAGACGACCTGTTGGATTCTCTAAGTTCTTAAACCACTTCAGTGAAGCATGATCTGTAATGACTGTAAAATGTCTACTTCCCAAATATGGTTCAAATTTTTCTACTGCATATATCACAGCTAGTGCTTCACGTTCAGTTGCACTGTAATTACGTTCAGTTTTACTAAGGGATCTACTAATGTAGGCAATAGGATGATCATTCCCCTCAATGTTCTGGGTTAGCATACCTCCTATGCCGTAACTTGATGCATCACAGTGAACAGTAAACGGTTTCTCAAAATCTGGACAAGCTAAATATTGGTGCAGTTTTAAGGTTTTTTAGCAATGAATTAAAAGCGTTTTCAGCTTCTTGGTTCCATTTAAATTTTATTTTTGTACTGGTAAGTGCATTTAATGGCGCTGCAATTGTTGAAAAGTTTCTGATGAATCTACGGTACCAAGAACAAGTTCCTAAAAACATCTTGACTTCTTTAGAAGTTTTTGGCACTGGAAACTCCAATATTGCACGCACTTTTCTGGGATCAGTCCTAAGACCACACTCATCTACTACGTAGCCTAAGAATTTCAAGGATTTTCGGAAAAATTTGCTTTTCCCAAAATTTATCGTTAAATTTGCACTTTTAATTCGTTCATGGAGCCTTTTCAGGAGATGAATATGGGTATCTAAGTCTTCGGATACTACCCAAACCACCGTGAGCCGGCGATTAACCAGGATCCCCAGCTATTCCTGGCCATCTTGAACCGGTGTCTTGACCTGGCGTGTTTCCCAGCGCCGTGGAAGGAGGCATCTGTCGTGGTGCTCAGGAAACCGGCGCGTACAGACTATGCCCGCGCAAAGTCGTATCGCTCCATTGGACTACTTTCCATCATGGGAAGGATACTTGAGAAAGTTCTCTGCCGGCGAATCCGCTGGTATTTCTTGCCCAGGTCCAATGCGAGGCAGTACGGCTTCGTACCGCAGCGGAGCACGGAGGACGCGCTGTATGACCTGATGCAGCACGTCAGAGGCATCCTTCACAAGAAGGAGACCGCCCTGATAGTCTCTCTACCTCTAGCAACTAACCTTTATAGGAAACTGTCGGCGATGGCTCGGGTGGATTGGGGCTTGTGTCCGGAGATCATCACGACGATATACACCGCGGTGGTCGAACCCACCATCAGGATGGATGCAGGTACGCGGCGAAACCGCCGTGACCCGTCAGAATCTGCGCCCAGACAGACGTCCTGTCGAGGCACTTCAGGACCCTGCGCGCGCGCACCACATCGGGGAAGAACATTCGCGTGACCCCAGCCGTGGCCCCGCCGGTGTACCTCCCATTCCAGACAGCTCCTGGGCGAAGGCCGCCGAGAAGATCTCTGTGCAAAGAGCCTTTGCTACCGTCCAGAGGGGCTTTGCACAGAAGATCGCCACGTCACACCGCACGGTCTCGCTCAATGCAGCACTCACGCTGTCGGGTCTCCTCCCGCTCGATCTTCGAGTGTTGGAGGTCGCCCGGCTGTATGAGTGCACTCGGGGACGTCCGATTGATGAGCTGGAATCTCGCGAACTGGAGGAGCGTAGGGCCTTTACGGAGGCCCCTCACCCCGCCAGTGAGCCAGATGTAGAATATCAGTGTCTGGAGAATATGCTCCCCGAAACTGTGGCTCAGCTACAGTTGCCCGCTCATCTGATTTACACTGACGGTAGTAAATCGGATGAGGGGGTCGAGGCAGCATATTCATACTGGCGGGATGGGTCCGAGATTCGGACCAAGCGAATGAGGTTGGAGTCGATGTGCACCGTCTTTCAGGTGGAGCTGCTCGCGATAGCCAGGGCTATGGACCTGGTTGTCTCGAGAGGCTTCGACTGCGCGGCGGTGCTCAGCGACTCCCGGTCCTCGCTCGACTTGATCCGAAACCCGGAAACGCACCATCCCCTTGCTACCCATATTCGTGAGAATATAAGGGAGCAAGAGGGGAGAGGTAAAATCCTCCGGTTCTTTTGGGTGAAAGCTCATGTCGGGATCCCCAGCAATGAGCGCGCCGACGAGTTGGCGAGGCAGGCGGCGGCTCAGTCCAGGGTCGCCCCCGCGTATGACAGGTGTCCAGTCTCATACGTCAAGCGACGTTTGAGAGAGGGCACAGTAGCTGTCTGGAATGGGAGGTACACCGGCGGGGCCACGGCTGGGGTCACGCGAATGTTCTTCCCCGATGTGGTGCGCGCGCGCAGGGTCCTGAAGTGCCTCGACAGGACGTCTGTCTGGGCGCAGATTCTGACGGGTCACGGCGGTTTCGCCGCGTACCTGCACCGGTTCAAATTAAAAGCCAGTCCAGCCTGCATGTGTGACACGGAGGCATCGGAAACCATTCAGCATCTATTGCTTGAATGCCCAAGGCACGACCGCGACAGATACGGCCTGGAAGTAAGTACTGGTAGTGTCACGTAGCAAAATATAGCAGCAGGCGACATCTCTTGGACTCGGGCTCAACTCGGGTCACATATTTTACATCGAGCCGAGAGATGGCGTTGCGCGAAAGGACGGTCGTTAATATAATAAATAAATTCAAATAAAGAACGACCGGGATAAATAATATAAAAAAAGGACTTAGGATAAAGAGATATTAAAAAAATAAGAACCAACTCATGAGTCTGAAATTAAAATACAAGTCGCGGAACGCACTAGTCTATGGTTCAGGAAAAGACAATTGGGAGCGGTCGATCGGAAGGCTAGAGAAGCTTCCAGAGAAACGACCGAAGCTTGCCCGGTGTCGCGGGGTTTTGAACGTGGCTGGTACGCAAGGTTGGCGTGTGGCGCAATAAACCCCATGGGGTGGTGCATCTAACGTTTGGCTCATCTCTCTGTGAGTATTCATTTCAGTACCCAGAATATTTTCTCCACGTGTTTTCTTGTTCTGTAGTGCTGACTTAGGTTAAATGTTGTTCTAGATTTGGCTCTTTTGGCGGGCCTAGGGTGGGAACCCGTTTTGGAGGCGTCGCGTCATAATTTATCTCAGGTGGCCTTGATTCCGATTGGATCAGGCTTGTTGGAGTGGAAGTGGCTGAACCCTGATGGTACGGCACATCCAATTCTCTTTCGACGACGACTAGACAGGTATAAGCTGTCATGATTATTTTGCTCCGGGTGTTCCCGAAATACCTAATCCCGCAGGCCGCGTTCAACCGTGCATTAATCTGGCACCCGTCAGTTAGTGAAGCCAAGGGTCTTTGTACCGTAATTCAGAAGCGTTAGTCAGGTGAGCTAATCCAAAACGTAGACTCCCTGTCCTTGTTTCTTTGTTTTGATGTATCTAGTGAGTGAGAGTGGGTTTCCAACAGGTTGCATGTAAGTAGGCTATTGGCTTGATATTGTGTGCATAACCTGAGATACTTTTGTAACGACTGAGTCGTGATCACAACGGTTCACCTCACGAATCCTCATCAAGCGACCCTGAGCTCGCTGAATTGTCTCATGTGGATTCCCTGTCCCACTCCGACCCGAGACGGAGTGAGTCAGGAAATCGGCTAGGTAAGTTAGGAGTTTGTTTTGTCATATATTTATGACACAGGGTAATTATAAAAATAAATTTGTAATTGTATCCATTTATTGTTTTATTTAATGCTCCTAGCTACCAAGTATTTACTTAATTAAATCCACTGTAACCAAAGCGTTACAGTTGGCGCCCAAAGGTATATAAATTAGATTATATAAGGTGAACGGTCGTTGATTACATACCACTCTCTCTCATACATTCTCTTCTAGGTTACGGTACAATGTTAGTTATAGGCTAGTTTTAAGAATTTCATGTGTAATTTAGTGAGGATTACTAAAATATTGCCAAAAGGAAGCCACGGTATGTGTGTTGTAGTTCACTAACATAAGTTAATTGATATTCAGGCGGTGTTCAAATTTCAAATTCTGATAAAAGCTACTTCCTTTGTGGTTGACAACTTGAAGAATGGTTGTCTAGTTTTGTATTGTAACTAGTTACAAGTAAAGTAGTCCTAACTTATAGGAACAAGGAATTTACAAGTAAAATACACCACATAATTATTTTTTGACATACCTACATTGTAATATTTTTAAAAAAACCAACATTGTAACAAAGTTAGTGAAACAATATCATTGCAAGTTGGAGGGGCCAAAGTGGCTTCGCGGGGTTTAATAAAACTTCCTTCGATCTGGACTGTAATTTTTAAAGGAAAAAAAATGGCGTCACTGTCGCGCTGTAAACTCTTAACCTAGGAATGGGTTATGGAAATATCATGCACCTTACCTCTCTTGACGGGCTGTTCCGTCGTCTCGTAGGAGTTCGATCAGTCCACTCCGTCTTCGACGAATTCTTCACCCTCGCGGTTCGGCCCAGGCTCAACACAACACACACGTGGTCATAAAGTTCCCCGCTAACAGCTTCGTTTTCTTTTCTTGAAGCCACAAAGACACGTCTCCAATTGAGCGGATGGTTACAACTTATAATCGAATGATTATATCGTTCAGCGATAAATTCACACAGCAAAACTATGTGATTGCGGGTTTTGAAACAGCGATTAGGATCACACCAAAATAGCGATGTGAAACGCGGATAGCGCGCGGTACGGGATGCGCACGCGCGGAGTTCCAATGGACACTGAACAGGGTCTTTTTCTAGCATGATCAAGGCGCTGTTTTCGATCAGCGCCATCTCACGGGCAGCGGGTGCATGACGTGATAGAGGGAACGGGGACAGGGATTTTGCTAGGAGATATACAGCGCAACAGTTCCATTTATAAACGCCAATAGATGGGTCACCTTCAAAACCCCAATCATGAAATACAGCGAGCATTGCGAAAATATAATATTGAAACTGCGACTTATAAGAGAAATAACTGCGATTTTTATATAAATAACTGCGATAATACTAAACTAACTAACTGCTAACACTTAAACTACTTGTGTTTATCAAATTAATAATCCTACTGTGTAGGTAGTGGGCGCAAACGCACGACCGGACGTACGTATGTACCTTTAGCGGTTCTTACAGAAGCTACACGCGTTACCCCATCGTCGGAAGGAAGCGTCCTTTCCACAATCGCTAACGGCCACGATAAAGGGGGTTCATTATCAGTTATGATGATTACGACCATGCCAGCCTTGATTGGCACAGTCGGAGTATTCCATTTCTCTCGAGTTTGCAAACCGTGTAAATACTCCATTCTCCACCTTCTCCAAAAGGACTGAACTAACTTATCAAGTAGAGAATGTCTCTGAAGCAGATTGACATTATCTGATTCTACTTCAGGTGCGGGCAATGAAAGCAGAGGTGCGGTATGCAAAAAATGGCTCGGAGTCAATGCGGTAAGCTCTGCGGAATCGGCACTCAGAACTATGAGAGGCCTAGAATTTAACAAATACTCGCTCTGAGTGAGTACTGTAACTAGCTCTTTGTAAGAATGCCGCTGCGAATAACTTAGATCAGAATGGGTGAGTCGTCCACCAACTCTGACCAAGTCGTTATATAATTAAGAATGAGCGACTACAAAATCCATCGGCTTCCCGTGACCTTCACCAGGTCATCGGTCCACCTTGTTAGGGGCCTCCCTACGCTGCGTCTCCCAGTCTCCTCTCTCCAGTCGTCTGCCGATGGATGCGGGCAGCACAAGCGGTCAGCGTGGAGAGCCTTGGGGGAGGCCTTTGTCCAGCAGTGGACGTCTATAGGCTGAAGAAGAAGAAGAAAGAAGAAGACTACAAAATTGTTGCCTCTGTCCGAGTGCATTACCTATACAGGGCCACTGCGGAACAAAAATCGTTTAAATGCGCTTAAAATATGGCGTTTTTTTTTTTTTAATATTTATGCTGGATGAGTTTCAGTAATTTGTGTTCTGCCAAACTCAAATCAGCTGCGGTTGTTTGTGTGGAATCGCGACGTGGCAACAATCTAGCAAACTTGAGAATGTAGACCATCGCACGGAGTATTTTACTCCACGACGAAAGACGACAGAGAGCATCATAAACATGGGAGTTGTCTGCGGGAGTTAAAACAGTGTGAACGAGCTTTCTTTGCTCAGGTACTTCGTTCAGCGAGAGCGGCTCCGTACATTCAGTGGTAGGCCACTGTGACGGATGTAAAATTAGCCAGGGGGGCCCCTGAGACCACAGAGGGTGGTTTAACAATTTAGCAGGAGAGACACCACGTGACAGGCAGTCTGTCGGGTTGTCAATCCCTGCTACGTGATAGAAGTTATCTGCGGAAATATTATTAGTGATTTTAATAACGCGATTGGCAATAAACGTTTGCCAACGGTAAGTAGGATACACGTCTACGGTCTCATGCGGGAGAACTGAGACGGGCGAGAGATAACCCTTAGAAAGGTAATCATTTACGACCTCGTCGTAAGCGGCGCGCAGCCCCGGTGAAGCTTCAAGCTTCCTTTCCAAGCATAAAAATCGCTTACGAGCGACATTGAAAGAGTCACCTAGTGTGAACACATCTTTATCAAACGGTAGACCCGCGGTATAGCGACCAGTAACTGGGTCCCGTTGCGTAGTTGAACGATAAAAATATTCACATTCAACATCAGCGGTATGTTGAATGGGCGGGCCGGGAACTTCTTCAAGTTCCCAGAAGCGGGAAATAGAATTATTATTATTGTTATCCATAGGCGAATGGACTATGACACAGCATGATGTAATACAGGCTGGGCGTTTACTAAGTGTAGGCACAGTTCCCATTAGTACATAGCCTAACACCGTATTGGCAGCGGCGGGCACTGACGCTAGCATGCGTTTATCTTCATACCTACTCACTAGCGATTTAAAAATGAGTTCATAATTTTCTGCGGTGGGTACAATGCCGGTGCAGACCGCTAACGCTTTGCCAGTTAGCTTTCCTTGTAAATAATGTAGTTTCTGATAATCCGAGAGAGATGAATTATCATGAACGGCTGACTTATAATTTGAGTAGAACAATGGCCATGAGCGAATGTCACCGTTAAAACTCATTAATTCAATCGGTGGTAACTTGATCATAGACGGTCCCCTCTCCACGACGGGTGGTATATCATCTGCGGTGTTGGAAGCTACTAAGCGTTTCAGTCTGCCATACAGTTGCGAAAGAGACCAAAGCCTTATAGTCCGCGCGGGCTGTTGGATCTGCAGTCAATAAACAGCAATTGTATTGATCCATAACCTGATGAAATTCGGAGCGAATAGCGTCAATGTTCGAGCTAGCGTCTAAAAATGCCTCCGTTTTATCCACATCGTCTTTGATGTTTTTTGATAAGTCGTGGGCTGACTGTAAGCACTCAAATAATGCATTTCGCTTTGCTTCCAACGCCGACAGCGTTAATTCTGTACTACCAGACTTAATAGCTTTCTTCATTATGAAATGAGAATTTTAAATTTCTAGTTACCTAATAAGTGAAACGCGAATAACAATTTTTTACATATCCGCTTAGGGTCTTAACTGTATTTCGACATAACTATGTACTGAAATGTAAATCTTATGACTAACAGATAAGCATCGAAATCAATCACAAAAGCGAATCACTCGGTTACGCATGAGTGACGTTCTGTAATACGGACCGTAATAGTTGATTAATTTGTGAGTATTATGAAAATAAATACTAGCGGGTAACGCTCGGCTTGTGATCACAATATTTTGTAGTTACCTACGAATCTTAGCGAAAATTATCGAAATAGAAACTTTTAGATTTTTACTGGGAGTATGAATACTTATTACTTACAGCGAATATAAGATAAATGTTAGTATAACAGCGGGTAAATATATTATATAGTACCTATTTAGTGTAAAGCGGTATCGAATGAATTAATTACCTACACGTCAGCGTATACAATGGTGTAGGTGCGTAAATAGGCTAACAAACCTACAAACGGCGGGTTTTACCACTAATCTAATAGGTGCCCTAAAAAGGGGAGGCGGAAACTGGATAATCCGAGGTTAGAAGGACCACAATGGAGGAGCCAAAGTGGCTTCGCGGGGTTTAATATACCTTCCTTCGATCTGGACTGTAATTTTTAAAGGAAAAAAAAATGGCGTCACTGTCGCGCTGTATATATAATAGGGTTCCAAATGTTATAAAAAATTTGACAATAGTAAAATTTAAAAAAGCGCTAAATGACATTTTAATTATGAAGACTTATTATACAATTGACGATTTTCTTAATGATGATTCACTTGTCTGATTGACGTACTGTTTCCACTTTCTGACATAGTTATTGTAACCCTGTTTTTGATTTATTTTTATTTATTTTTTTTTTGTTTTTGTTATTTCTCTCTTGAATTTTGAATTATGAACATTTGCATGCCCATGTGACGGTAAAATATGGAGAACTATTTGAAAAAATCACCTATGTGCTATACCCATGTTTGCAAAGAAATAAATACTTTACTTTACTTACTTACTTACTTGCTGTAAACTCTTAACCTAGGAATGGGTTATGGAAATATCATGCACCTTCCGAAAATCCTTTAAATTCTTAGGCTACGTAGTAGATGAGTGTGGTCTTAGGACTGATCCCGGAAAAGTGCGTGCAATATTGGATTTTCCAGTGCCGAGAACTTCTAAAGAAGTCAAGATGTTTTTAGGAACTTGTTCTTGGTACCGTAGATTCATTAAACTTTTCAACAATTGCAGCGCCATTAAATGCACTTACCAGTACAAAAATAAAATTTAAATGGAACCAAGAAGCTGAAAACGCTTTTAATTCATTGAAAAATACATTAATAACTGCACCAATATTAGCTTGTCCAGATTTTGAAAAACCGTTTACTGTTCACTGTGATGCATCAAGTTACGGCATAGGAGGTATGCTAACCCAGAACATTGAGGGGAATGATCATCCTATTGCCTACATTAGTAGATCCCTTAGTAAAACTGAACGTAATTATAGTGCAACTGAACGTGAAGCACTAGCTGTGATATATGCAGTAGAAAAATTTGAACCATATTTAGGAAGTAGACATTTTACAGTCATTACAGATCATGTTTCACTAAAGTGGTTTAAGAACTTAGAGAATCCAACAGGGCGTCTAGCGCGATGGGGATGTCGACTGTCACAGTATAATTATACTATAGAGCATAGAGGGTAAGGATAATGTTGTACCTGATGCTTTATCCAGGTTACTTAAGGTAGAGGCAGTTAATACACCTACTATGCCAACACCGACTGGAGACGGACGGTATGATAAAATTTATGCCGGTATAACGTCATGTCCGAAAAATTATCCCAACTATCGAGTAGAAAAAGGCACACTTTATAGATATAGCAAAGGTAAATACGCGCTGACACAAGAGTTTGAATGGAAGGAAGTGGTCCCCAAATTACTGCGTTCCCAGATTATATCTGAAAACCATGAACCTCCTACTTCAGGACACATGGGAGTCTTTAAGACACACCGGAAGTTAAGTCTGAGGTATTTTTGGCCAGGCATGTATCGAGACGTAGTAGATTTTGTTAAACAGTGTAGTGTTTGTACAGCCTACAAACATAAAACCACTCCTACACCAGGCCTTATGGGTCAACCCAAACAATGCTATAGACCGTTTCAAGCAGTATCAATAGATTTAGTTGGTCCTCTACCAAAATCACGTTCAGGCTACATACATTTATTAGTAGTTACATGTTGTTTCTCAAAATACACATTTTTGTTTCCATTACGTAGAGCAACTAGTGCATTAGTAGCTAAAAACTTTGAAAATTATGTTCTTCTCACTCACGGAATTCCGGAAACCGTAATTACCGATAACGGGGTTCAATTCACGGGATCAGAATTTCGTAGTCTACTAAAGAAGTATAACATACCACGAGTGCACTACGGGCCTAGATACGCTCCACAAGTTAATATGGTGGAGAGATACAACAAAACAGTTATGACAGCAGTATCGTCTTATGTCAAAGAGGATCATAGGACATGGGATCTAAATTTGAACAAAATACAATTTGCTATAAACAGTACAGTAAACGAAACAACCGGGTTTACACCATTTTTCTTAGTCCATGGCCGAAAACCCATTATAAATGGCACATTTTATAAAAACGCAGAAGATTGCGATTATGAAGTTACTATGCCTCGTGAGGAGTACGCAGGGGAATTAGGAGTCCTTAAGGATATTTTCGAAAAGGTGCGTGCTAATATAGTTAAAGCGCATGCAACCAACTAACGAAATATTACAATTTACGTAGACGTCACTTAACTTTACGTGAAGGACAGCAGGTTTGGCGTAAAACGTATGTCCAAAGTGACGCAGCTAAATACAAAGCTTCAAAATTAGCTCCTAAATACGAACAGTGCATAGTAAGGAAGGTGCTTTCACCCCTAGTTTATGAACTAGTGGGACTAGATGGGAAATGATTAGGCTCATGGCACATAAAAGATATTAAGATAAATTAACGAAATCTTTTTATCACACATTAGTTTTTTCTTTCCAACAAAGACAGTAGAGGTAGTATATTAGCCGTAGTCCGTGCTTGCACGTGTTGTTTGGAGTTTCTTCCAGCAACGACGACAAGGCGTATGCATACCAAATACTGAAAATGATTAATGTATTGATGGTGTTTATTATGAAACGGATTGTGACTTCAAAAATAAGCCCACACATTAGTAACAATTCAAATGCACCTTGTTTACCAATAATTTATGAAGCGGGTTGTGACTTCAAAAATAAGCCTACACGATGGTAACAGGTCAAATGAATTTTGTCTACTATCATTTATGAAGCGGATTGTGACTTCTGAAATAAGCCTACACATTAGTAACAATTCAAATGCACCTCGTTTACCAATAATTTATGAAGCGGGTTGTGACTTCAAAAATAAGCCTACACGATGGTAACAGGTCAAATGAATTTCGTCTACTATCATTTATGAAGCGGATTGTGACTTCTAAAATAGGCCTACACAATATGTTTTTACAGAAGTTTTGCTTCTGGAAAGACTTTCACGTGTCTCTGGTGAGCGATAGGGATATGATTGCCCATGTAATTATGTTTCAGCTAGCTGAACATGTTCACCAGTAGTACCGTTTATAAACAAAAAAACAAAAATCATTAGAGTTCCACTGGCGAACAGGAGGAATTCGGGGGAACTGCAAGGAGTGGCTTCCTGCGAAAGGATGCAGGTTGCTACGGATTGTGAGAGAGGTATGATAGAGGAATGGATGGAGATGTATAAAAGATTACGGGGTGTTTATGCCCGGACTGCAGGATGAAAGTCTCTGTGGGTGCTCTGGGGTCCCACCGCCATCTTTGGGACCCAAGTCAACCCCACCTGCCAGACGGTGCACCTGCTGACTAACGAACGGGGCGCTGACGCCGGCTTTCCCTTCGGGGTTTAGTGGTCAGACGGCAGTCGCACTTATAATTAGCCAAATAAGCCAATCGACAATGGACAGAAATATAAGAGCACAAGTCACGGCTAGGGCGCCGCCGCAAAACGGCGCGCAGGAGCCTCGCCCGACTCCTGTGACCTGTGGGCTGGGGCTACCGTGTCAGAGGCGGACACGGCTGAAGAAGCGAGCCCAAAGCAAGAAAATCCGTTTCGCATCGTGGAACGTTGGCACGCTAACTGGACGCGCGAGAGAACTGGCCGAGACTCTCCATAGGCGGAGGGTGGCCGTGGCGTTCCTGCAGGAGACTCGGTGGAAAGGCAGCAGATCCCGGCTTATTGGGAACGGCTACAAGCTGATCTACACGGGTGCACCTAGTGGGAGAAATGGGGTCGCCGTGGTGTTGTCTGACGAGCTCCAGGATGACGTCTTGGAGGTGAATCGCATCAGTGATCGACTAATCTCGGTGCGGGTGCTTGTCAATAGGGTAATAACCCACTTGATAAGTGCCTACGCTCCGCAGGCCGGGTGCGGTGACGCCGAAAGGACGTTGTTCTGGAGCCAGCTCGAAGGATTGCTTCGCGGGATCCCGTTATCCCAGGAAGTCGTTCTGGGTGGTGATTTGAACGGTCATGTGGGAGAGAAGTGTGACGGGTTTGAGCGTGTTCACGGTGGCTATGGGTATGGTAGCCGCAACGCGGAAGGGGACAACATTCTCCGAACTTGTGCGGCCGCTGACCTTGCAATCGTGAACACCTACTTCAAAAAGAAACCGGAGCACCTTGTCACCTACCGGAGCGGACGAAGTGCTACCCAGATCGACTTTCTACTAACTAGGGGGCACCACATCGGCAAAGTAGCCAACTGCAAAGTCATACCCGGTGAGAGTCTCACTGCACAACACTGTCTCCTTGTCATGGATCTCTGCGTAAAGGCTCAACGCAGACGTGTTGAGCACTGCCCGCGCCAGATCCGGTGGTGGCTGCTGGATAAAAACAGGTCCCAGGATTTCGCGTCGGTTATTAGTGACAAGTGCGCCGGTACCGATGGGGAGCCTGTTCAAGAACACTGGAACAGGATCCAGGCAGCTATTGCTGGGGCGGCGCGGGTAGTGCTCGGCGTCTCCAAGGGCGGCCGCAAACGTGATAAGGAGACCTGGTGGTGGAACGACACAGTCCAGAAGGAGACTAAGGTGAAGAAAGCCCTCTTCAAAACGTGGCAAGCGACCGGATCCCCTGAAGATCGCGACGCATACAAAGTTGCCAAGCGTGCCACTAAGAGAGCTGTAGCCAGAGCCAGACGAGACCACTTGCAACCGCTCTACGAGAAGTTGGAATCGTCTGAGGGGCAAAAGCTCATTTACAAGTTGGCACGTTCTAGGGTTAAAGCGGCACAGGATATATCCAAGTGCCGCTGTGTAAAAGACCCTGCTGGCAACTTGCTATGCGAAGACCTGGCGGTGAAGGAGAGATGGCGCTCGTACTTCCACGAGCTGCTGAATAAGCAGCACCAAGAGGTGCAGACACCGGAACTCCCTCCAAATCTTGGATTAGTGCCCCCGATAACGCCTGAGGAAGTCTATACGGCTCTTCGTCGCATGGCGAATCGGAAAGCTGTCGGAGCTGATGGAGTCCCCATTGAGGCCTGGAAGGCGATGAGTCCTCGCGGTGTGGGCATGCTAACTAGCTTTCTGAACCGCGTGCTCCTGACCGGAAAAATCCCGAGCCAATGGAGGCTGAGTATTATTACTCCAGTCTTCAAAGGCAAGGGCTCGGTTCAGGAGTGTGGCAACTATCGCGGTATAAAGGTCATGTCCCACACCATGAAGATCTTTGAGAGGATTATAGACTCCCGGATCCGACAGGAGTCTGCTGTCTCGGAGTGTCAATATGGGTTTCGTCCAGGGTACGGAACCATGGATCCTATCTTTGCACTAAGGATCGCCATGGAGAGATACAGATCGAAGAACACGCCTCTGCATATGCTGTTTCTTGATATGCAGAAGGCCTTCGACTGTGTCCCTCGAGGGGTGAGCTGGTGGGCACTGAGGTCCAAAGGGGTACCAGAAGCCTATGTTGACATAATTCGAGATATGTACCTCAATTCCGATTCCGTTGTTAGGACCGCTGTTGGTGACACTAAACCCTTCCCCGTCACCGTCGGAGTCCACCAAGGTTCCGTCCTTAGTCCGTTTCTGTTCAGCGTGATATTAGACGTCTTGTCGGATAGCATCAGGGATTCACATGAGCAACCTCCTTGGTTGCTTATGTATGCTGACGATATCGCGCTGGCGGACGCGGACAGGAATCGGCTGGTGCGGCGCGTGAATATGTGGAAGGACTCGCTCGAGAACGGAGGTCTGAAACTCAATGTGGCGAAGACCGTGTATATGGCTAGCAACACGACAGACCCCATGTCTGTGCGCATAGGCGGTGACAAGGTCGAGTGCACAGACCAGTTTAAATACTTGGGGTCTCTACTCCACGCGTCCGGCGACATTGATTGCGACGTCAGGGCACGTATTTCCGCAGCTTGGGCAAAATGGCGTGAGGTGACGGGTGTCATTTGTGACCCCAAAATGCCGGTTAAGCTTAAGGGGCAGGTTTTTAAGACCATCATTAGACCTGTTCTCCTCTATGGCAGTGAGGCGTGGCCTGTGCTTGAGCGACACAAGCAGGAGCTGCGTGTCACGGAGATGAATATGCTGCGGTGGATGTGTGGAGTTACGCGGAAGGACCGCATCAGGAACTCCCGCATCCGTGGCGGTCTTCATGTCCGTGACATAGCGGACAAACTGCAGGAGGGTCGCCTACGTTGGTACGGTCACGTCTTACGAAAACCGGTATGTTACGTGGGTCACAAATGTCTTGCCATGGCGCCTCCGCCGGGCCGGAGCAAGCGAGGTAGACCAAAGAAGTGTTGGCTTGACGTTGTAAGAGATGACATGCGTGCCAACAATCTCACACCACAGGATGCTAAAGATCGCGCGAAATGGAGGAAATTAAGTAAGAAAGCGGACCCCGGGCTCCAACGCGAAAGCCGCGGATGCAACCGGGATAAACGCTGAGATGATGATGATGCAGGATGAAAGTCGGTTGGTAGAAGAGATTTCCTGGCAAAGTCGAGTTTTTTAAGGATAGCATATCACTTTAGGCAGAGTAAACATCAATAGTTACTTTAGAAAAAAAAATGTGGTGAAAATTGCCATTAGCTACGTTCAAGACAAGTATGTTACCTCTTTGTGTAGTTTTAACACCGAGGGCGGTTTTCAGCTTACGCAGAAAACCTTTCCGTGGGAAAGGGGGCATTGTCACGTAGCAAAATATAGCAGCAGGCGACATCTCTTGGACTCGGGCTAAACTCGGGTCACATATTTAACACGAGAGACGGCGTTGCGCTAAAGGACGGTCGTTAATATAATAAACCCCATGGGGTGGTGCATCTAACGTTTGGCTCATCTCTCTGTGAGTATTCATTTCTGTACCCGGAATATTTCTCCACGTGTTTTCTTGTTCTATAGTGCTGACTTAGGTTAAATGTTGTTCTAGATTTGGCTCCTTTGGCGGGCCTAGGGTGGGAACCCGTTTTAGAGGCGTCACGTCATAACTTATCTCAGGTGGCCTTGATTCCGATTGGATCAGGCTTGTTGGAGTGGAAGTGGCTGAACCCTGATGGTACGGCACATCCAATTCTCTTTCGACGACGACTAGACAGGTATAAGCTGTCATGATTATTTTGCTCCGGGTGTTCCCGAAATACCTAATCCCGCAGGCCGCGTTCAACCGTGCATTAATCTGGCACCCGTCAGTTAGTGAAGCCAAGGGTCTTTGTACCGTAATTCAGAAGCGTTAGTCAGGAGAGCTAATCCAAAACGTAGACTCCCTGTCCTTGTTTCTTTGTTTTGATGTATCTAGTGAGTGAGAGTGGGTTCCGGACAGGTTGCATGTAAGTAGGCTATTGGCTTGATATTGTGTGCATAACCTGAGATACTTTTGTAACGACTGAGCCGTGATCACAACGGTTCACCTCACGAATCCTCATCAAGCGACCCTGAGCTCGCTGAATTGTCTCATGTGGATTCCCTGTCCCACTCCGACCCGAGACGGAGTGAGTCAGGAAATCGGCTAGGTAAGTTAGGAGTTTGTTTTGTCATATATTTATGACACAGGGTAATTATAAAAATAAATTTGTAATTGTATCCATTTATTGTTTTATTTAATGCTCCTAGCTACCAAGTATTTACATAATTAAATTTACTGTAACTGCCGGGTATGGGTGGAGTTAGACACCCTGAGTTTTTTAAAGCGTTACAGTAGGACATTGACGGAATCATCAATCGCTGACCTAATGGCCGATAAACACTCCAGGCCGTATCTGGAGCGGTTCTGCCTCAAGGTCGCAAAAGCGTCCATAGAGCGCAACAAGACAAGGGTGGCACAACCTAGGGGAGCCATTACTTAGCACTAGTTTTTTAAGGAAGATGTATAAATGTAAGTTAAATTGTAATTGAAAAAGACTATGTATACAACGTGTAACATAAAGGGTATATACATAACAAAGGCATGGCATCTTTACATGATATCAAACGATATTGGAAGGGTTTTTTAATTCTATCTCTTTATTGTGGTCCTGTCTAAACAATACAATAACAATGCAATGATTGTATTAACTTCAAGATTTCTAATTGCTAGGCTTACTTTACAGCATGTTATTTCCTATTTTCCGCTGTTACATAAGTGAATGTTTCAATAAAGTTTATATTTTTATAACAAAGATAAAATTGTGGTGGTTATTGATTGTACAATTACCTTATGTATGTTGTTAGGCTTACAGCATGATATATTTTGAGTTCCGTTGGCAGATATGAAACTGTTTCTATAATGTATAAAAATTATTATACCAAATTATTAAATTATGGTGGTTATTGTTGGTAGGATTACATTAAATATGTTGTTAGGTTCACAGCATGTAATACTCAGTTTACCATTGTCAGACATGAAACTGTTTCAATAAAGTTTATAAATTATAATACCAAATGATCAAATTATGGTGGTTATTGTTGGTAGGATTACATTAAATATGTTGTTAGGTTCACAGCATGTAATACTCAGTTTACCATTGTCAGACATGAAACTGTTTCAATAAAGTTTATAAATTATTATACCAAATGATCAAATTGTGCTGGTAATTATTAGCAGAATCACATTAAATATGTGTTTTGACTATGATTTGAGTTGCAACTATTATTGTTTCACTAACTTTGTTATAATGTTGGTTTTTGTAATAAAAAAAAATTACAATGTAGGTATGTCAAAAAATAATTATGTGGTGTATTTTACTTGTAAATTCCTTGTTCCTTTATGTTAGGACTACTTTACTTGTATAGTTACAATACAAAACTAAACAACCATTCTTCAAGTTGTCAACCATAAATGAAGTAGCATTTATCAGAATTTGAAATTTGAACACCACCTGAATATCAATTAACTTTGTTAGTGAACTACAACACACATACCGTGGCTTCCTTTTGGCAATATTTTAGTAATCCTCACTAAATTACACATGAGATTCTTAAAACTAGCCTATAACTAACATTGTACCGCAACCCAGAAGAGAATGTATGAGAGAGAGTGGTATGTAATCAACAACCGTTCACCTTATATAATCTAATTTATATACCTTTGGGCGCCAACTGTAACCTTCCTCTTTAGTTTAAATAAACTCAAGGTGGCTAACTCCACCCTTACCCGGCAGTTACAGTAAATTTAATTAAGTAAATACTTGGTAGCTAGGAGCATTAAATAAAACAATAAATGGATACAATTACAAATTTATTTTATAATTACCCTGTGTCATAAATATATGACAAAACAATCTCCTAACTTACCTAGTCGATTTCCTGACTCACTCCGTCTCGGGTCGGAGTGGGACAGGGAATCCACATGAGACAATTCAGCAAGGTCAGGGTCGCTTGATGAAGGATTCGTGAGGTGAACTGTTGTGATCACGGCTCAGTCGTTACAAAAGTATCTCAGGTTATGCACACAATATCAAGCCAATAGCCTACTTACATGCAACCTGTTGGAAACCCACTCTCATCACTAGATACATCAAAACAAAGAAACAAGGACAGGGAGTCTACGTTTCGGATTAGCTCTCCTGACTAACGCTTCTGGATTACGATACAAAGACCCTTGGCTTCACTAACTGACGGGTGTCAGATTAATGCACGGTTGAACGCGGCCTGCGGGATTAGGTATTTCGGGAACACCCGGAGCAAAGTAATCATGACAGCTTATACCTGTCTAGTCGTCGTCGAAAGAGAATTGGATGTGCCGTACCATCAGGGTTCAGCACACTTCCACTCCAAACAGGCCTGATCCAATCGGAATCAAGGCCACCTGAGGTAAGTCATGACGCGACGCCTCCACACGGGTTCCCACCCTAGGCCCGCCAAAGGAGCCAAATCTAGAACAACATTTAACCTAAGTCAGCACTATAGAACAAGAAAACACGTGGAGAAATATTCCGGGTACAGAAATGAATACTCACAGAGAGATGAGCCAAACTGCTAGGCGCACAACCCCATGGGGTTTATTGCGCACACACGCCAACCTTGCGTACCAGCAACGTCCGCAAAACCCGCCACACCGAGCAACTTCGGTCGTTCTTCTGGAAGCTTCCTAGCCCTGCGATCGACCGCTCCCAATTCTTTTCCTGAACCATAGACTACTGCGTTCCGCGACTTGTATTTTAATTTCTGACTCATGAGTTGGTTCCTATTTTTTTTTTTAATATCTCTTTATCCTAGGTCTTTTTTATTTTATTTGACCCGGTCGTTCTTCATTTGAATTTATTTATTATATTAACGACCGTCCTTTCGCGCAACGCCATCTCTCGGATCGATGCAAAATGTGTGACCCGAGTTTAGCCCGAGTCCAAGAGATGTCGCCTGCTGCTATATTTTTGCTACGTGACACCATGGTTGAGCGAACGAGTGTTGCACTACAGGCAGTCTCCGAATGGGGCAATGCCAATCTTGTAGCATTCAATACCGCCAAAACACAGGCGTGTCTTTTCACCGCTAAAAGGAGCCCGTTCACCTTGGCTCCTACTTTCCGAAATGTGTCCTTGGAGTGTACCGAACGCCTTCAGCTTTTGGGAGTTGAGATTTTCTCGAACCTTAACTTGGGCGGTTCATTGAGTCCGAGGCCAGGGTGGCTGCCAGGAAACTTGGCGTTATCGCAAAGGTCCGGCAGTACTTCACACCTGGGCAGCTTCTAATGTTGTACAAAGTACAGGTCCGTTCGTGTGTGGAGTACTACAGCCACATTTGGGCTGGTGCTGCTAAGTGTCACCTGGCCACTTTGGATTCAGTGGAGAGGCGTGCGAAGAGGCTGATTGGTGACCCTGATTTAACTCGAGATGGTCTCCAAACCCTAGAGCATAGGCGTAGAGTAGCCAGCCTTTCGGTGTTCTATAGGATGCATTTTGGGGAGTGTGCGAGGGAATTGCATGATTTAGTTCCCCCATCTCCGTTCCACCATCGGACGACTCGTCGTACGGCTAGTTTCCACCCTTACGTTGTTAACACCAGTACGATCCAGACGAAGCGTTTCGCCTCCTCCTGTCTTAGTCCTTTATACTGCGTACATTGCGGGACTGGAACAATTTGCCAGTGGTGGTGTTTCCGTCGGACTACAATTTGAGTGTCTTCAAGGCTAGAGTGAATAGGCTCTTAATAAACTAGTGCGCTTTACCATCAACGATTGCGTCACGGCTTGCCATCAGGCGGGCTTGCGGTCAAGCGGTAGTTTATAATTTATAAAAAAAATATAGTAAACTGACCTGTGAGACCTGGCAACTGTGAACACCTACTTCAAAAAGAAACCAGAGCACCTTGTTACCTACCGGAGCGGGCGAAGCGCTACCCAGATCGACTTCCTACTAACTAGGAGACACCACATCGGCAAAGTAGCCAACTGCAAGGTCATACCCGGTGAGAGTCTTACTGCACAACACCGTCTCCTTGTCATGGATCTCTGCGTTAAGGCCCAACATAGACGTGTTGAGCGCTGCCGACGCTAGATCCGGTGGTGGCTGCTTGATGAAAATAAGTACCAGGAGTTCGCTTCAGTTACTGGCGACAAGTGCGCTGGTACCGAGGGAGAATCTGTTCAAGATAACTATTACTAGGGCGGCGCGGATGTTGCTCGGCGTGTCTAAGGGCGGTCGCAAAAGTGACAAGGAGACCTGGTGGTGGAACGACACAGTCCAGAGGGAGACAAGGGTGAAGAAAGCCCTCTTCAAAACGTGGCAGGCGACCGGATCTCCTGAAGATCGCGACGCATATAAGGTTGCCAAACGTGCCACTAAAAGAGCTGTAGCCAGAATCAGACGAGACCACTTGCAACCGCTCTACGAGAGGTTGGAATCGTCTGAGGGGCAGAAGGTCATTTACAAGTTGGCACGTTCTACGGTGAAAGCGGCACTGGATATATCCAAGTGCCGTTGTGTAAAAGACCCTACTGGCAACCTGCTTTGCGAGGATCGCGCGGTGAAGGAGAGATGGCGCACGTACTTCCACGAGCTGCTGAATAAGCAGCACCAAGAGGTGCAGACACCGGAACTCCCTCCGAAACTTGGATTAGTGCCACCGACAACGCCTGAGGAAGTCCACACAGCTCTTCGTCGCATTGCGAATCGGAAAGCTGTCGGAGCTGATGGAGTCCCCATTGAGGCCTGGAAGACGATGGGTCCTCGCGGTGTGGGCATGTTAACGAACTTCTTGAACCGCGTGCTCCTGACCGGCAAAATCCCGAGCCAATGGAGACTGAGTATTATTACTTCAGTCTTCAAAGGCAAGGGCTCGGTACAGGAGTGTGGCAACTATCGCGGTATAAAGGTCATGTCCCACACCATGAAGATCTTTGAGAGGATTTTAGACTCCCGGATCCGGCAGGAGTGTGCTGTCTCGACGTGTCAATATGGGTTCCGTCCAGGGTACGGAACCACGGACCCTATCTTCGCCCTAAGGATCACCATGGAGAGATACAGATCGAAGAACACGCCTCTGCATATGCTCTTTTTAGACATACAGAAGGCCTTCGACTGTGTCCCTCGGGGGGTGATCTGGAGGGCACTGAGGTCCAAAGGGGTACCAGAAGCCTATGTTGACATAATTCGAGACATGTACCTCAATTCCGATTGCGTTGTTAGGACCTCTGTTGGCGACACTAAACCCTTTCCCATCACCATCGGAGTACATCAGGGATCCGTCCTTAGTCCGTTCCTGTTCAGCGTGATATTCGATGTCTTGTCAGACAGCATCAAGAATTCGCATGAGCAACCTCCCTGGTTGCTCATGTATGCTGATGATATCGCGCTGGCAGACGTGGACAGGGAACGGTTGGGGCGGCGGGTTATTGCGTGGAAGAACTCGCTTGAGAACGAGGTCTTAAACTCAATGTGGCGAAGACGGTGTACATGGCCAGCAACACCACAGAACCTATGCCTGTGTGCATAGGCGGAGACATGGTCGAGTGCACAGACCAATTTAAATACTTGAGGTCTGTGCTTCACTCGTCCGGCGACATTGATTGCGACGGTAAGGAACGCATTTCCGCAGCTTCGCAAAATGGCGTGAGGTGACAGGTGTCATTTGTGACCCCAAAATGCCGGTTAAGCTTAAGGGATAGGTCTATAAGATCATCATTAGACCTGTCCTTCTGTATGGCAGTGACGCGTGGCCTGTGCTTGAGCGACACAAGCAGGAGCTGCGTATCACGGAGATGAATATGCTGCGGTGGATGTGTGGAGTTACGCGAAAAGACCGCATTAGAAACTCCCGCATCCGTGGCAGTCTCCGTGTCCGTGACATAGCAAACAAACTGCAAGAGAGTCGCTTGCGCTGGTACGTGCACGTCTTTCGTAAACCGCCAGCTTACGTGGGTAACAAATGTCTTGCCATAGCGCCACCGCCGGGTCGGAACAAGCGAGGTAGACCAAAGAAGTGCTGGCTTGACGTTGTAAGAGATGACATGCGTGCCAACAATCTCACACCACGGAATGCCAGAGATCGTGCAAAATGGAGGCGTATTAGTAGAAAAGCGGACCCCGGGCTCCAACGCGAAAGTCGCGGATGCGACCGGGATTATAAGCTGAGATGATGGACAAGAGTCCATCATCATCTCAGCTTCTAAGAAGATGGCAGCAATGTATACATAATAATGGTAACTATTTTGATTAAATGAATTAATAAAAAATTAAAATAAAAAATATTAAACAATTCAGATTTTTAGTACAAATCAGCAATTATAAACTTTAGCCCTATATTAAAAGAATTATATAAATAAAAAACTATAAACCCTGAAATTACCTATAAGCTTTCTGCTTCCTAATGTTTTTGTTTCAAACTATCAAAATACGAAAACTTCTTTAAATATTATCGATAATTTATATCGAATTGATACAAACCCTACTACAGTTTTTAGTATTGCCATTTAAAAATATTTGCAAACAAACGTGTAAAAAGAATAATTTTGCTAAAAACAAAATGCAAACAAAAATTGCAAAACAAAATGCGTTTTATAGCCTAAAAGATTTATTATACTCAAAAATCGCAATAAAGTGAGTATTATAATAATTCGTTAGCAAAACATACCTAAAATACCAATAGACGGTGTCGCGGAAAATGAATAGTAGTGAATAAAATTCTAAAACAGTTTTTGATGTTTGTACAAGACAAGTTTCACTTCATTTGTTTACTTTTCAATATTTATTTACTCGATTTGAATTATACTAGGGTATTAAATCGGATCTGGCAACATAGATCACACTGGCCACTTACCGGGCAATAGCTGAATATATTTTATATAAACTTTTTCATTTTTACTATTTTGATGTCTCCAATTGTCGATCTAATTTTGCTATATTGTACTAGATGGCGGAGCTGAGACATGGGATCAGTTTTTCTATGCCATTTTGACACATGCCCTCTCTATTTATCCTAAATCTCTTTGCTTAAGGCGCTAAGAGTGTCGTGTAATCACTGACCTCTATTATTTACCACTGGACAGGCGACTGTCGAAGTGTTTTTGTGCCCGTTTGGTAATCGCCATTTTGGCGCTGTCGAACATAACGAGTGTCCGTGGTACTAAACCTAGTGATGTCGACATCAGGGAACAAAATATATCGATAACTCTTGATCGGTACTTTCTATTTGATGCCGTGTCCCTACTAACGTGTCTATGGCGTAGACCCCTGCTTGAGAAAAGTACTCGATACTTTGAGGTATCAATACTTTTGTACCGATACTTTTACGAGTAAGAAACTTTTTTATCGATACTACTCATGAGTACAGTATCGATACTTTCTATTCGATACCGTATCCCTATTTACCCGACTACGGCAAAGCAAAAGGAGGGTTATGATTTTGACATGCTATGTATGTATGTATGTATATGTATGTATGTATGTATGTTCATCTGTTCCCTCGTAACTTCTAAACTACTACATTGTTCAGAACATTGTGCCTGTGGGCATACGAAAATTATACTAAACGAGAATTACTTATCTAATATTAATCAATTATTATGTATATAATACTATCACATTTATAATACTAATTCCATCATTCATTGCTTACCATATAATACAGTTTTTATTTTTTAATTTATACTAATTATTTGCATTTCTTCCTCTATGATATTTATATATAGTAATGTTAATCTCTATTGTTTTTTTTTTTTTAATAATTATAAACTAGTGCTTGACTGCAATCCCGCCTGATGGTAAGCAGTGATGCAATCGTTGAGTGTAAAGCGCACTAGTTTATTAAGCCTATTCACTTAAAAAACTTAGGAATAGGAAGGATGACGGTTGTAATTATAATTATGTATACATATTTATACAGTCTGTTTCGAAAACTTTATTAATTATATAATACTGTTATTTTTTACATCTAAATTAATTATAAGACTTATAATTATTATTAAAAAAATCATTTATTGAGTAGCACCATTTCTTTATTAACAGTTCCTTCAGCTTTTTACCCGACTACGGCAAAGCAAAAGGAGGGTTATGATTTTGACAGGCTATGTATGTATGTATGTATGTATGTATGTATGTATGTATGTATGTATGTATGTTCATCTGTTCCCTCGTAACTTCTAAACTACTTATTCGAATTCGATAAATGATATATCATTAGAAGCGTCTTAATTGTCTGCTGGTTATAGGCTATATGGAGTTTCACAAAATCTAACGTGGCGCCCTCTAGCGGACAAAATATACAGAGTAAAAAAATAAGGTTAAGATAAATATGTCGTGTTTAGTATCATTTGAAAGGGCTTAATTTGTACATTTTGAATATATATATATTACTAGCATTTACTTGTGACTTTACCTGTATTCGTGGGCTGATTGCATATAATTCACATCTTTTCGTTCTTAGATAGCTTCTTTACTACTTATCAGAATAAGACCACTCAGAACCATTAGAAGGGCCTTGATATTCTGTTGGTTATGAGCTATAAAGCTTGTCACCAAATTTAGTATTACGCCCTCTAGCGGACAAAAAGTTCTATGTTAATACAAAATTAAAATAAATATACCGTATTTGGTATCATCTGAAAGAGCTTCACGAGTACTTTATGTTTGTACATAATCCCTAGTAATGCTTCGTAGAAATTTGAATGTAAACCAGGGTTTGGTAAACGGAGCGATGGGAGTGGTGAAGGCCTTCGAATGGCCTGCTCTTCGGCGCGATCAGTTGGAACAGGAGAACAGCCAAGCGCTGTTCTTATACAATTTGACGACGCATCCATAAAAGCAGATACTAACGGACTTATCAAAATCGAGCCTTGCCTCACTGAATTTGACGGCTTGAGGGGTTCTGGGCAAATTCAGCGTAAAATGCTCCCGCTGATTCTTTCTTGGGGTTGTACTGTACTTAGATTACAAGGTTGTACTCTAGATAAAAAAGTTACAGATCTAGGAAAGTCATTGTTTGTTAAAGGACAGGCCTATGTCGCTCTCAGTAGAGTTAAAACCATAGAGGGATTATTTATTACTTAAAAATCCACATGACAGTCGATCGTTAGCAGAATTAGATAGATTAAGAAATCTTCCCAGATCCTCTTAATATAAGTTTTTTTTTTTAATAATTATAAACTAGCACTTGACTGCAATCCCGCCTGATGGTAAGCAGTGACGCAATCCTTGATGCCTGCGCACTAGTTTATTAAGCCTATTCACTTAAAAAACTTAGGAATAGCAAGGATGACGGCAGTTGAGCCAGGTGATGCAATGTTAAATCCAAGACCAACACGACCAACCATGCTGCGCCAGAGGGAGATTGATCTGGAGACTCTCCACGACCAAACTCCCGACACAACAACATTTGGCGCATCGTACTCGCCACACAACGCAACACAAAGTGCTCAGACGCGTCCTCCGTACGGCTTCACCAGACATCATGCTGGAACACGACGAATCGCTTGGCGGCAAGACTTTGTCTGGTGGGTGGTAACTTCTGCCGGCAGCCGATGTTATGGCCTACCACCGTTAGAAAAACATCCAATCTATTTATATTAACGGCCTCATCCACTAATTCATGACCCATTCGGTGCCATCGACGCAAATGTGCGTCGCTACTACGAAAAACCGGGAGCTTCATACGGGGAAACCGTTGCTATACGCGCTACGCTCCAAGCGCTACGAAATAGTAAAATAGGACATCTCTACATATTACTATACGCCGATACATAAGTCAAAAGAGATGTCGTATGTTAACTACCTAGTTTTTAGTTCGTCAATTTAACTTTTATTAATATTATGCGCCACAAATACACTTTAACACCAAAATAGTACAAATAATAAAAAGTTAAAAAACTAAAACCCAACTACGACAAAAAACGACGCTGAAAAAGTATAAAACAAGATTTTCAGAATACTGAACTGAACAAAGCTGCTAATATAGTTGCAGGTAAATGGACACAGTAGACTCTACCAAGATGCCTTCGTTGTAAATTGACAATAATGTCTTACGATACTATTCTGAAGTATGCAATATTCACTATTTAGAGATAAATTTTCATGTTTGGAAAGGCGTAGTCACACGTTACATATACCTACCGTAGCACTTTCATAACGTGTGACTGCGGTTTTCCAAACATGAAAATTTATCTCTAAATAACTGTGATAGGCTACAAGTACTGTATCACGATTCACAAATTTTGACAATTTATATAGTGCGTAAGAAAAGCTGTTTACTCTACAAATGACTTCTACCTGTGATTTCCATGTAAGTTTAGAATCTATCAGTAAGCCTAGAAACTTAATGTCATCTTTTTCTAAAAAAGTCTTTGTTCAAAATGCATAATGTGAGTTTTTTCTAAGTTAATACGCAGATTATTACAATTAAGCCATTCTATTGATTGCCTTAACGTGTTATTTACCTCTTCCTCATAGTTGTAAGAATTATCTGATTTAACAATTATTGTGCTATCATCAGCAAACAATACTATTGGATGTTTAGTGTTTTTTGGGAGATCATTAATATAGAGTAGAAATAATAACGGACCTAAAACACTCCCTTGAGGTACTCCATATTTTACTGGCCTCGATTTGGACTTATATTTAATATTTCTTTTGTTTATAGTATCGATATTTGTTATTTCTGTGAATTGTGTTCGTTTACTTAATTATGATATTAATAAGATAAGGATATTGCCGCATATGCCATATCTCTCCAATTTGTTTATGAGAATACTGTGATCTACGTAATCAAATGCCTTCGTCATGTCCATGTAAAGGGCGCATATGGGCACTCTTTTGTCTACGCTATTCATTACAATGCGTAGGAAATGAAAAATAGCTAAATTAATAGATTTCTTCTTTCGAAAACCTTTTTGTTCGTCGACTAAAATGTTTTTATTTTCTAGGTAACTGTATAACCGTCAGTAAATGACCTTTTCGATTACTTTTGAAAATATTGGTGCCAACGCCACTAGTCTATAATTTTTCATTACTGTTTTGTCTCCTTTTTTAAACAACGGTTTAATAATGGATATTTTTAGCAAATCTGGAAAACTCCTTGTTCAAAGCACAGATTTATAATATGTGATAATGGAAAACAGATAACGTTATGCACATTCTGATATTTGTTGTTAAATTATCATAACCAGTGCTATTAGTCTTTTTTAAAGATCTTATAGTATCAGAGATTTATTTCGGTGTACATGGATTTAAAAACATCGAGTCTTTTAATCTCTCAATTTGTGATACATTATTATCTTTATGACATGGGATAATCTGATCAATGAAAAAGTCATTAAATGCATTACAAATGTCTTCAGTTTTTGTTATTTCTGTACCAAGGTGCAAAATTTTTTAAATAGGTTCTCTAGGGAGTTCTTCGTTGTTATTATTTATTACTTTCCCGTTGCTTTGCATTTGTTGCTGGACGTTTTGATGAAATGGTTATTTTGCGTATATTTAGTAAATTGTATAATCTTTTTATATCGTTTTGAATAGGAGATATAACGGTATTTATTGTCTTCAGTTTTAGTATTCCGGTATATCCATAATAATTTTTTTATGCCTCGAGATAACCACTTCTGTTTTTTATTTACTGTCCTTTTTATATCCTTTTTTGGGAAACATAGATTATAAAATAATTTGAATGTATCTAAGAAACACTCATAAGCAATATTTGGATCTTTTATTTCGTATATTTCACCAAAACTCAGGCTACCAATACATTGTACAAATTTGTCTACTAAATCTGGAGAATAATCTACTATTTTTGTTTTCCACGAGTGTATAACACAAGACTTTCTTACATTACATTTTAAAATTTGTGCAGTGTGATCTGAAAGTGCTGTTTCTATTATTTCCCAATTATTACTGCGATCATTATGAAATATATTGTCTATGCAAGTGCCGCTAGATAGACGGGTAGGTTCATTAGTTAAAATTTTTAGATTATATCCTTTGACTAAGTTTACAAGTGTTTTAGTATTTATGTCTTGTTTTAGTATATTTATGTTAAAGTCGCCACAAAGAATGATTTTTTATTGGATTTACTACGTGTTGTTTGATGTAGTCAATTTTCTAATTTTTCAAAAAATAATTGAAAATGTATTTTTGTATTAGTACTTTTTGACACTCTATACACGCAAATTATTATGATATTATGTTTTTTTAGTTGAATTCCGCAACACTCAAAAATGTTTAGTATAGAGATTTTTTTTACTTGTGGCATCACTTCAAACTCGTGAATGTTTCTGACCAATATGCAAGAACCTCCTTTTCTATTATTCCTACAATAACTGTCAGCTAATCTATAGTTAGGAATTGTTAATATTTTATTATCACTTATTACCATATTATGTTCGGTTATACACATGACATCTATCATCTTGTTTAACCTAGACTGTTCTTCCAATATTACAGTTAACATATCTGCCTTATTAATCAAACCTGATATATTTTGGTGCATTACATACAATGAGTTATAGACGAAAAAAATTTTGATTTATTTCCCGATCAAACTTATTTAACGGTGTACTTTGAGAAACATTTGTTATTTTTTGTTTACGCGAATAAGAAAAGTAATCCATAATAGTTCTTTGTTGTAAATTCACTTTACGACTGTTAACTAAAGTGCCTTGTGTAAAATAAATGTTTGTTTGGCGCTGAATTATATTTTTCTTAGGAATAATTTTTTTATTATAATCAATTGTGTCAATGATTAAATTTATTTTGCTACTAATTAATTTTAAATACGCATATCTACTATAAACATTCTTATGGTTAATGAAGTTACAATTATCAAATTTTTTTTGAGAGAGATTTTTTTTTAGAGATAAATTTTCATGTTTGGAAAGGCGTAGTCACACGTTGCAAAGGTGCTACGGTAGGTAGGTATATGTAACGTGTGACTACGCCTTTCCAAACATGAAAATTTATATCTACATAGTGAATATTGCATACTTCAGAATAGTATTGTATGACATTACTAATGTGTCCATTTACTTGCAACTACATTAGCAACTTTGTTCAGTTCAGTATTCTGAAAATCTTGTTTTATACTTTTTCAGCGTCGTTTTTTGTCGTAGTTGGGTTTTAGTTTTTTAACTTTTTTTTAATACAATATACGTCAAAATTAGTTCCGTGGACACTCAATGGTGGCGCTTCAAATAGGCACAAAAATATAGCTGTCAAACTTACGGAACAGCCTATCCAGTGGTAATTATAGAAATCAGTGCGTGTAATAGTCATTTAAACTGTATAGTCGCGTAGTAGTCCTATTTACGTCGCCGATATGACTACATGTCAATGTGACTGCGTTATATGACAACTACATAACTTCCCGACGTATAACTGTGTGTATTCGAGTACGCCATGACAGTTGATTTAGGGATCAACAATAAAATAAAAAACGCCCAGCTAACTTCGTTCAAATAGGATGTATTTGAACTAAGTTGGCTAGGCGTTTATATTTTAAGAACCAATCTGCGTGACATACCTATAACTTACTTTTGTTTTAGGTAAACCCCACAAGGATGTTGATAAGTTTTTACCAAAGAATGCAAAAGTGTTGCACGAAAATAATCAGCAGCCAGTTGAAGAGTAATGCAATGTCCAGAATGTTGAGCTAGAAAATACACCACATCAGAAAGAAAATGCTTCGCCACTTGAATTGCCAGTTAGATTGGAATTATAAAATAAAAAGTGATAAAAGGATTTTGTTTACTTCTAGTGCTTGAACTTGATTTTTTTATGTCGAGATTTTGTATTAGAACATACAACATCTCAACATAAAAAAATCAAGTTTCAAAAGGATATAAAAGTTCCTAATATCGGAAGGCTAAAATAGGTTTGTGTCGATTGACGCACATTATCGGATTTAAACGCGTTAACTTACTATTAGTTTTAAAGAAATGTACAGACGACAGCACGTCAAGCTACTACAATCTGTCAGATTTGTTTATTGGATTTTCAACTTTATCTTTTAAGCATTAAGACTCAAGGTTGATTGGGAATATTTGGCAGTTTCGGGTAGCTTGACCTGCTGTCGTTCGTACGTTATGTTTAAGTTGCCTATTGTGTAGTCATTTTGTATGTTCTATTGTAAGATTATTAGCTGCATATAAGATGTTTCAGGCCGCTGCCTCGAATCTTGCGGGCAGCGGGGCGGCGGCGGCAGCGGCGCGGGTGCCGAGTGGGCATCGAAGACCCGTTCTCGAAACTAGCGGGCAGATCGCGCGTCACTATAGCCGCGTAGTATTGTGTTCACGATTGTGTCGACGAGATATTTGTTTTTATTCGCGAAAGGAATGTCTGAACAATGGCGGCAACATCTTTTTGGTTAAAATTTATTCCTAACGCTCGATCACCGCTCGCTGCCCGCCCGCCGCCCGCAAGATTCGAGCGCGAGAAGTACACCGCTGGCTACCCGCCGCCGCGCCACTCCCGCGCCGCTGTTTTCGAGAACCGGTCCGTTTGATTGTACGCATAAGATCTTGCCGCTCGCTCGCCGCCGCCGCCGCCGCCCCGCTGCCCGCAAAATTAGAGGTAGCGGCCTTAATGTGGCTAAATAAATGAAGGTTTGATTTTGTATAATATTTCATATTTTACATTTATGGATCAAAAAGCCATTTAAGTTTTTCCAAAATTAGCAATATTAGCTTTGCTTTTATTTCTATTTAATAAGTGTCGTCAAACTTGAAATGTTAATGACGATCCTGGGAATAATAATAAAAAAAAATAAACATTTTTTTACTGCCTTTTTTATTACCTATTTATTAAATCTAAGTTTATCACACTAACCAACTGACACTTTATATCAGTAAAATAATATAGGGATGACTTCAGTTTGCGAAATTTCGTTCTCATATATTCGGATATGAAGATTTCATAGGCATTTCAAAACATCATTCCTTAAGTTTCAAGTTATTTAATTGCTTTAATGCAATTTGGGGAATATTAAAATCAGTAGCACTTGTTATAATGGTCTCTGAAGTCGTCATTGTGGGTGTCTTTATTAACGTTAACAAGAGTCCTGAACTTCGGCAAATGAACTGCAAGATGTACCTACCTACTCGTAGAATTTTGGTTAAATTTACATTTAAATGTGATACGGAACCCTTCTCATTTTCTTCACTATCAGTTTGGGCTCTATTACTTTGTATTAAAGGACGTGCTTGAAGCGAATGATACTTGTTTTTAACTCCCCTCTTTTGAATTCCCCACTTCTTTTAATACTTTTCCACTTATATCGATCCATTTGTTATACCAAACGGTAAATAAATATGATTTCAAAATTATTGAAGTTGTATTTAAGGTGATTATAAACCTCTATTATGAGTAATAATTATATAGCGTCGTATTATCATGTTTCTAATACTTTAGGATGTATACAGGTCGCACTCGTAATACATATGTCCGTGTAGCATAGCAGCTGTTTAAAAGGTAATTAATTATATGACAGCATTATGTCGTTTATACGATGAAAACGTTTACACTACGAAAAGTTCTAAAAGTATATAAGTTTTGTAGAAGTCGTCGTAGACGCTATTATATGACGATCGTATAAAAATGTCGAAATAACGTCTACATGACATTATTATACGACGAAAAACGTATATGACTATTTGGTCACATAATGCACCAGCACATGACAAAGAGTTAAAAAATATACTATAAAACAACTTTAATAAGACTCAAGGTCATATAACTGTTTGATTATATGACAAAAATGTTAGTTGGGCTGTTTGTGCGACACAGGTACTTTTCGAAGAAACCATGCCCAGAAAATACCTGTGTCATCCGAAATGTCAGGGAGCTGTGCCTTCTCCCGAGCCAGTCCGCCAGTACCGGCCGGATCGCCTCGATGGTGGTAAGGCCGGCGGCGGTAGGGCGTTAAAGCCTGTCCCGCCATTCCGCCACCAGGACCTCTCGGAGCTGCGACCGACGCTGCTCGAGCTGACGCAGCATCGGCCGTTCGCCCCGCACCCGCGCCTCCTCACACCACCGGAACAGTGACGCGAATACCTTCGCCTCCAGGTCGCAAGGTGGGGATCCAGCCAGTGGGCAGACCGCCTCATAAGAGATCATGCGATAACAATGTATGACTCTGATGGCCATCGCTCTCTGTGGTTGTCGTAGTACAGCGATGCTGCCGGCCGGCAGGTCAGAGGCCCACACCGGGGCCCCATACAGGGCCATCGATCCCACGATTCCCATGTAGAGCCGCCAGCAGGCGGTGCTCGGGCCCCCCAGATTGGGAACCAAAGTTGAAAGCGCCTCAGCCGGTCGGATGTGGGGACCGAAGTCCCACCGGCTGTCGAGCACCAATCCCAGGTAGTTCATGGTGGACTCGACAGCGATCCGAACCCCCCTGAAATACTATGGCCTCCGACTTGCTGAGGGCCGCCTCCAGGCCTATTTTTCATAAGAGCAGGGAAAGACCAAAGAAAAGAGCAAGTAAATGGACACAGTCAAGATGCCTTCTTTGTAAATTGACAATAATGTCATACAATACTATTCTGAAGTATGCAATATTCATTATGTAGAGATAAATTTTCATGTTTGGAAAGGCGTAGTCACACGTTGTCAAGGTGCTACGGTAGGTATATGTAACGTGTGACTACGCCTTTCCAAACATACAGCTTCATTTTAGAGTTCTAAAAGTTGTCTGAAAAGTCTCATATTACCTCGTGTTTGCGTTGTAAGTCATTCGAGGTCAAAGGTCACGAAAATCGGTTTCTGGAATTATCTCCGTTTCTATTGCTCCAATGATGTTAGCACCTATTATCAAAATTGTATAGCATACATTTTTTTAATTTAGTACAGTTTAGGCGTGTCTGGCAAGGGGCAGCAACTGTCAAAAATGTCCGGCAATGGATAACGTGATTTCTAGAGATATCCTGAAGAAAATATAAAAAAATTAACATTATGCTTTACGGAATTTATGGTACTATTTTATACACCTTTGCTACCTTTTATCTGCCCAAGTAACTGAAAAATATGTGGAAAGCATGAGTGACACAACATGACAGCTTTATTTTTCTCGTAATACAACCTACGTACAAAACATTACAACACCTCCACCCTTAATCATTACACATGTATTTAACCTCAACAACAGATAATTTAGTCATTATTACTTATTAACAAACCAGAGACGTTCGGATAGGATAGGTAGGTTTACAATATAAGAGGTCATATTCTATAATTAGCAGGATTATTAAGGCGACAACTACGCACTGGACGAGACTGAGACTGAGACGATTCGGTGGGCAAAGCAAGAGGAGATTCAAAGCAATCCTGGAACTGATCGTCGGTTGGAACCCCACTCGGTCTTACGGGGCTCAGGCGTGGCGGGCTGAGGAGTGGCGGACGGCTCGGAATGCTTCCGTGGGAACCATCAGTTGAAACTCCTGATTCCTCTGCGAGATTCGCACTAGTGGAAGGACAGATCAATGAACTCCGTCTGCGCTTAAGCTGATCCACATGTTTATGTATTTCCCTACCTGACGCATCGAGAACTCTGTAATCTGTAACACCCATTCTCTCAACAATCCTGCCCGGCTCCCACTTATTGCTACCTCTATATTGACGAACCCAGACTTCTTCCCCCTCACCTAAGCTCCGAGTAACGCTACCCCTCGATTCCTGCTGTCGTGTTTGAGCGTTTTTAACCTTTGTTTCTCTATTTGGTCTCAAACAATCAAGTTTCGTACGAAGTTTACGGCCAAACATAAGCGAAGCAGGCGTTTCCCCTGTTGTGCAATGCTCTGTGTTTCTGTAGTGTAGAAGAAAATTATTTAAAAACAATAAAATGTCTAAGTTGCCTCTAATTGCCTTCTTAATTGTTCGCTTAACTAAACGTACTGCATTTTCTGCAGCGCCATTGGAGGCGGGGTGGTAAGAAGGGGAGAACAAGTGGCTAATGCCATTACTTTCCATGAACTTTGAAAATTCGACACTAGTAAAAGGTGGTCCATTATCAGATACTAACTGTTTCGGTAATCCGAAACGAGCGAAAATATCACTTAGTCTGATAATTGTGTAGCTAGCAGCTGTGCTGGGTACCTGACTAACCTCTATCCACTTAGTCCTAGCATCCACTACTACAAGATATATTTTACCGGCTATCGGACCCAAAAAATCAACATGTACTCGAGCCCACGGTTTTTCAGGCCAAGGCCAAGGGCACGGTATATGCCGTGGTGGGTCATCGCTTTCAGCCGCGCAAACGGTACATGCCCTGCACATCGATTCGATCGCTTCATCAATACCTGGCCACCAAACATAACTACGAGCAAACGACTTCGTTTTAACGATTCCCATGTGCGCTTCGTGTAATTCCGATAGTACCTTTGACCTACACGCATCCGGTATCACTAACCTATAACCCCATAGAACACAACCAAGCTCTTCATACAATTCGCGTTTTCGGTTATGATACGGTTGAAGTGCAGGGATCTCTGACGTCACCGGCCACTCGTTACGCAAATAACTCAAAATTCTACCTAACAATGGGTCTCGCTGAGTTTGCTTTTTTAATTCATTGTAATCTAACAATAATGCATTTTGTGCGAAATGTAAAAATGTTTGATCCGGTATTATACAACAATTATTAGTAGGAGAGACTAGTGCTGTCTGTGCTGGTAATCGTGATAACCCATCTGCTCCATTCGCCTCTGACCTAACGAACTGAATATCATAAGTATAAGCGGATAACTTAATGGCCCATCTTTGGAGACGGCTTGCTACCATAGAAGGTATACCTTGTTTCGGTCCAAAAATCGTAACCAGAGGTTTATGATCTGTACGTAGAAGAAATCGCCTACCATATACATACTGGTGTAATTTTTCTAAGCTAAAAACAATAGCTAGTGCTTCCCGTTCGATCTGCGAATAATGCTGTTCGGCGCTCGAAAGCGCTCTCGAGACATAAACAACGGGGCGCTCGAGTACGCAACCGGGCGATGCCGCCACTGGTTCCAGCTGACTAAGAACTCCACCTATACCCTTAGAACTTGCATCACATGTTAAAATTAAGGTCTTATCTGGATCATAATGAGCGAGCACTTCAGCACTAACGAGTAATGATTTAACTTTTTTAAAAGCTACTTCACAGTTGGTATTCCATTCCCAAACGACTCCTTTCTTAAGTAATCGGTATAAAAGCGCGAGAATAGTGCTTAAACGGTTAACAAATTTCGCATAGAAATTAATCGTTCCTAAGAAAGCCCTCAACTCTGAAATATTGGTGGGCTGTGGTATTTTAACTATGCCCTCCACTTTTTCTGGGTCGACCTTAATTCCGTCGGCAGATATAATATAACCCAAATACTTTACTTCGTTAGTTAAAAAAAGACATTTATTTGGTTTGAGTTTCATTCCATTAGAATGCAAACGATGAAAAACCCGTTCTAAAATTAAGATGTTCAGTAATATTACCTCCTTTCGTTCCTATAATGACATCGTCAAGGAAAACTTCCACATTAGGGATATCACTTAAAAGATTCGACATGATTCTTTGAAAAATTCCAGGGCTCGAAGCTAGACCAAAAACTAACCTTTTATATTTAAATAACCCCTTGTGAGTGTTAATTACTGTCAGATTATCGGAATCATCTAACTCTATTTGGTTATAAGCTTGTGATAAATCGAAAATATATATAAATAATTTTTGAGAAAATGGACGCACCGTTTAACTTGACTAATAAGTCCTCGATACGTGGTAACGGATACCTATCTACAACCAGAACTGGGTTCAAAGTAACTTTATAGTCTGCGCAAATACGGAGTCCACCATCAGCCTTACGTACCGGTACGAGCGGAGTAGCCCAGTCCGCACTGTCGATGGGCTCGATGACGCCGTCACGCAACATTCCGTCCAGCTCAGCTTCGACGCGGTCCCGCAGCGCGTACGGCAAAGGACGAGCGCGCCAGAACACAGGTGTCGCTCCCTCCCGCACACGCAGCCGTGCCTTGCCTCCTTTGAATCGACCCAGTCCCTCCGTAAACAATTCTTTATATCTGTCAAATAATTCATTTAATTTATCTTGACCGTGAACTCTATTGGGAGAAACAAAATTATTAAACACTGGAATTTTAATTTTTAGTTCAGATAACCATTGTCGGCCTAATAACGAGGTGGTTCCGCCTGTCACAATAAATAAATCTAAATTCTTTTCTATATTCTTATACCCCACTAAAGGTTTTATTGTTCCTAAAGGTAGTACTTGTGAACCGTCATAGAATTTAAAAATCATTGATGACTTTTCAATCGGAAGATGCGAAAATAACCTTTGATACGTTTGTTTACTAATACATGAAACTAACGATCCAGTATCGATTTCCATCGACAAATCCTTTCCATCGACCAAAACGTGTAAACTCACCGGTTTATACCCATTTAACGACAGTTGGTGTACCGGTTCCTCCGCTGTCCAAGTGTCCTCGTCCGAAGACGGAGGTTCGTCGTCCCCTAAAAGCTCAGATACAGCGCTGTTTTCCGGCATGTTCGGCCCACGGCCCTCCATCTGGACGTGAGCAACCGTATTATTGCCGGACTTGTAACTCCCAGCTCGTTGAGGACAACACGGCGCAGGTGACCACGTCGTCTACAGCGACCGCAAATAAATTTCTTGTAGCGACAATCATCCTTGATGTGATCACCACCACATGCTTCACACTGCAAGGTATAGTTCCGCTGCGGGCGAGTTCCGAAGGGCAGTCCGCCCCCGCCGCGGTTGCTTCGACCCCGCCCCGAGTTGACCGCGTGTACTGGCGTAGATGCGCTCGTACTTCCGCCTTTATCATACTCTCCGGGCCCTGGATGTTCTACGACCGCCGCATCCCGTTCCGCAGCTTCCATCATGTGTGCTATCTTAACTGCCCTCGCAAAAGTCAAATTTTCTTCAGCGAAAAGCCGCTGCCTTATTATCTCCGACCGCAGACCGCAAACAAACTGATCGCGTAAATTTTCATCTAACGAAATGCCAAAACCGCAATTTTTCGTCAACTTTTTAAGCTCCGAAACATAATTATGAATGGCTTCACCGCCACACTGTCTACGTTGACGGAACCTGTACCGTTCCGCAACTTCAGACGGTTCTGGTTGCAAGTGATCTCTTAAGATTTGTACCACTTCCGCGTATGTTTTCCGATTAGGCTTCACCGGGCTGGTCAAGTTGCTCAGTAACTCATAAGCCTCGTCTCCCATAGCCGCTATCAATGTCGGCAGTCTCATTTCTACCGACACATTATTTACCACAAAATAACTTTCCAGCCTTTCTATGTATGTGGCCCAGTTACCATCACTCACTTTGAACTCCGAGACCTTTCCAATAGACATTTTCACGCGTGTATCTCTTTAAAATAATAAAAATCCTCGTCGCCAATGAAAAATATGTGGAAAGCATGAGTGACACAACATGACAGCTTTATTTTTCTCGTAATACAACCTACGTACAAAACATTACAGTAACCACAATCGAAACTATAATCGCGGACAAACTTTCACAGAGAAACATTCAGCTTTTATAAAATAACGAAGGTCTGATGGGTCTGATCTCACTTACTACTCACAGAGCGAGTACCTAATCACTATGTTTTATTACTACTGTGCCACAGAGCAAGTAATCACTACGTTATAACTGTGCGTTGACCTTAGAGCATAGATTATATTTTTCAAATTCCTGAGTTTCGAATAAGTACTCTTTCTAATGCTCAGAGCAAAGAGTATGTATTAGAAGGTTCCGAGCTTCTTTTCTCTGAGGTCAACGGAACTACTGATGAAAATATAATCAAACGGATACCTGGGGCTGGGGTAGCTGGGGATGCTCTTTGGGGCAAAAGAACAAGTATAATTACATTTATATTGTTCTGGAATACTGCGGGTGCTGCTGGAGTCCACTTTACTCATAGCAACGATAGTTTGCCAGCAGCACTCAAAAATCATAGTATGTGGATTGTAGGTACCGAACGGTTCATTATTTGGGTACACTCCAAAGGGTATAACAACAGTCGTAGTGTGTAGTGTGTCGCGATGTAGTGTGTGTAGTGTGACGTGACGTAGTGTGTGTAGTGTGTCGTGACGTAGGTAGTCGAGTCAATTGTGTCCAGCGGCGTAACTACGCCACCAGCGGTTTTACATTTTCAAAATTCTGATCTTTTTTTGTATCTGGGTGGACAATCCTCATAGATGTCCTCCGTCTCGAGGGTCGGTCAGACTCTTGCTCAATAAAAACCACCTACCGCTATTCCATCCCATATCTCCACCGGGATGCGAGTACGATCCTTGTGCTACCCCTGATAACTGCTGGCAGACCACGCCATTGTACTTTTTCGCTTTAACTTAGACAAAAGAAAAGAGGGATGGACTGTGAGTAAGAGTTGATGGAATGCTAAGGAGCGAATGTTTACATGGTGGTTAATATGTGAACGTAAGAAAGACAAACATTGAGCGAGACCAAGTAACAATAGTGAGGGCAGCCACCAGGCCGTATGAGAACGAGACCAAGTAACAATAGTGAGGGCAGCCACCAGGCCGTATGAGAACAATGTGCTGCATGATTATTTACACAGTTAATGCTACGTTAGCAATGTATAACGCCTGATTCTTTGAAACCCAATACCCAGTACCTACCAGACCGCCACGAACGAATTTGGTGACGAATGAATAACTTTCCAAATAAATAGTTCTTGGGAATCAGTGGTTTATGGAAATCCTTTTTTCTTTCACCAACAGTCATTGTCATAAAGTTCATTTGTTAGAGCTATGAGTTTTCTGTCATTTTAGAGAAAACTATATTGGCATTTGTACTCTTCGTTTTATAATTGTTATTATTTGAAACATTTTAGTCATTTTATTTAACTATCTTGTTTACTAGGTGCCTTCAAAGTGAAACAGATCTATCAAAACCTAGATCAACGGTATTTTAGCTAATTGAGCCCAGAAAACGCAGTGGAGAGTGAAACTCAATGATAAGGCTCCCGGTAGTGAGAGACTATTACCTTGTCGGGTTGCACCACCGAGTCACTCGGAGAGATCTGAATAGTACGAGCAAGTTGGATTGATTACCGACCACGATACTCACAAAGATGATGAGCCACACTGGCCGGATCCTGTCCGGCATGGCAGCCGCGATGCCGGCTGTTAACTTGACAGCGATGCAGACGGCACCAATATGCATCACAAGTACCAACAAGAAAACTCTTTGCTTAGAAACCTTAAACCCCAATATTATTCAATTGCAATACGCCGTACGCGGGCCACTGGTCATTCGTGCCGCTGAATTAAAAAACGAGCTTCAAAAGGTACTATTCCATATTTGTGCCGCTTTAGACTTAGAACTAGAAGTGATTTTTTTTTGACAGAGTTAAATAAAACTACCTATATAAGCTTTCACACGTTTAAAGCATGATAACTGGAACCAAGTAGAAGTAGACACTTTTAACGGCTTAGAGCCCTAGCCACACACCACCACATCACAAAAGTTTTGTCATTTATGGCGGCAGTGCCACACGGGTGGTCCATTGTCCACCACAGTGTATTATTAATACAAGCTGACCTTACTTTTTCTCAGTGGTAGGGCATAAGGTCGGCTGCCGGTAGAAGTTACCGCCCACCAGACAAGTCTCCAAGCGATTTGTCGTATTCCGGCATGATGTCTGGTGAAGCCGTACAGAGGACGCGTCTAAGCTTTGTGTTGATGCGCCAAATGTTGTTGTGTCGGGACGTTGGTCGTATTGTTGGGTTTAACATTGCATCACCTCGCTCAACTACCGCCTTCCTTCTTATTCACTCAGTTTTTGTTTTGAGTGAATAGGATCGTAATAAACTAGCGCTCTTTATCATCAAATATTGAATCACTGCTTACCCTTAATTTAAACCTGAAAAGGGTTTTAAGGAAGTAGGTATACAATATGTAAAGAAAACCCTGTCCGATCCGTGAAGGTATTGTTAGGTATCGATAACTGATTCTAATAGCCGGGCTAAGCATAAAAAAAATCCCCTATAAAAATAAATATTATTTCGCGAAAGGAGGTAACTTAATACATGTGCGGTAGGCAATACAAGCGCGGGCGAAGGGAGGAAGGGCGCGTGGCAAGTTGTCGCATTGCTAATTTTTTCAATCCCGCCTGATGGTAAGCAGTGATGCAATCGTTGATGGTAAAGCGCGCTATCTTTCTAAAGCCCATTTACTTAAAAGAAAACTTAGTGAATAGGAAGGAAGACGGCAGTTGAGCGAGGTGGCGCAATGTTAAGCCCAACAACACGACCAACGATGCTGCTCCAGAGGGAGATTGATCTAGAGACCCTCCACGACCAAACTCCCGACACAACAACATTTGACGCATCGTACCTACCCGGCACACCTCGCAACACAACTGCTCAGACCCGTCCTCCGTACGGCTTCCCCAGACATCACGGCGGAACACGACGAATTGCTTGGCGGCAAAAATAAAATTATAAAAACGTGTTTATAATATATACTTATCTACACTAACTAATATTATCAAGAGGAAAACTTTGTTTTTGCGTTTGTTTGGTTGTAATGAATAGGCTCAAAAACTACTGAAGCATTTTCAAAAATTCTTATACCTTTCGAAAGCTATATTATCCATGAGTAACATAGGCTAAATTTTATTTTGGAAAAAAAATAGGGTTCCGTAAGATATTTGCGTTTTTTGAACACAAGGTGTAAAAATCAACCCGAAAATTTACTTATTTTACGTACACTGCCTAAACTATATAAAATAGAACCATAAAATGTTCTAATTAATTGTAGATCTTATAAATATCTATAAAAAGTCCACGGCACACTATACATATCTATGTCAAGTGAGGCACAACAAGCATTTATTTATTTAAAAATCTTGATTCTTTTTTGGACTATATTTAAACGCATTTAATTTACTCATGCTAAAAATCGTTATCAAAATAAATTATTTCACCACTAAGTACAGTCGTTCGAATGATTAAAATTGGACGTTTGGTTTTGAAGTTATGGCGAAATAAAATATTACGATTTCTGCTGCACGACCCCTTGCAAAGTGAGCGTCACCAAGGAAGGCAGTGCACTACCCCGTTGGGCTACCACCTCATGAACTGTCGTTAAAAGTTGGCACGCATAATGCATAATGCTTCTCAGAAATTTAAGCCCTCCCAACAAGTGTTAGTAACATCAAAAAGAAAAACAACTTATTATCTAGTGTTAGTACCCACCACCCTCTCTATAAATTGCTTTATAATTGGAGAGCCGAAACTCTCCGATACAGTTCTTAGGATGCTGTTGGGTCTGTCTCTCATTCTCCGCAGAAGTGACGCTGTTTTTTGCGCATAATCGCGTGAAACCCGTCGGTACGAGCAAGCGCAAACATTCCCGAGGAAGTCCCAACAACATCCTGAAGTCATTGTTGTATTGTACCTGAAGGACATCCAGCGACTTATTAAGCCTTGAAAAGAGTTATTTTAACTAGGTCCTTACATCGAGTAAATCTACGGGCCAACATATTACACCGGACAGCAAGTACCCTGCGCTCCCTTTCTATATGTACATGGTCCTTAAGGTCGACAGAAAGAAAGTGGCCTAGGTATTTAAAGGTAGGGTATCCACCACCTTTAAATACCTAGGCTACTTTACTTTTCACTTAATTACCGACCCGTTTAGAAGTAGTTCGGGTCCCACTTGACGGCATTTGCCACCGACCTCAAAGACCATGTACTCACACTTCTTTACATTATATATTAATCCATGTATAGCAGCATAGGCTTCACAAGTCTTAAGCAACTCTCTGATTGCCCCCGCTGACGGACCCAGCAGCACCATGTCGTCAGCATAGCTGATGTTGTTAATGCTAACGCCATCAACACTACATCCGACACGCATACTGCTGAGTCCCTCTATAAGGTCATTGACATAGAGGTTGAAAAGCCTGGGTGACGTAAGTCCCCCCTGTCTCACACCGCACACCTATACGGTTCAGAGAATATACTATCCCATCTCACATGATTGCTTTGATTACTATACCAATGCTAAAGTAGACCACATATTTCCGCCGGTATACCTCTACATAACATTTTCTCCCAGAGCACATCATACGAGACAAGATCGAAGGCTCTGGAAAGATCAAGGAAACACACCGGCGTCCCACGATCTTTATAGTATTGAACGGTATTTTTGAGTCCCAGAATAGCGCTTTCAGTTGAAAGTCCAGGACGAAACCCGAACTGCGCATCATGAAAATGAATAGATTTATTATATATTTAAGAAGCATGAAGCAAACCGTCCAACACCTTTGCTATTATTGTCGCAAGGAAAATGGTACGGTAGTTACCCTTCTCTGAGATATCACCTGTCTTGTTCTTCACAATGGGAGTCACGATGGTTTTCATCAGATCCGCAGGTAAGTGCGTATGACTGACACACATTGTGAAAAACATAGACAGGACTCGCGGCAGATGTACACCCGCATGTTTCAAATGCTCAATACTGAGGCCATCATGTCCCGGAGATTTGCCTCGACTCATACCGTCTATGATTGCCCTCACTTGCTTAAATGAGAAATGCATCAGAGGTTTATCTCCGGGACTGCCGGGCCCAGAACTTTCCCTCATGATTGAGGGACCGAGAGGCGAACGAATTTGAAAGTGCTCTTTGAACATTTCCGCAATTCTCCGGGGATCACTCATCCCTCCCACACTAGTCTAACTTGCCGGTGGATTTCCAGAAATCCCCGAACTTTTTAGTAGCTCGCTGTTCGGCTAGCCTATCCATGATAATTTGCTCAGCGTTGGTTTGAGAGAATTTCAGCCAGCTCTTAAAAACTTTTCGCTTTTTTCGCATATCATCATAGACAGGACCCGAAGAGGGACGCTGTTAAGCACCCAGGCCTGAAAACTAGACCTGGCCTCTCAATGAGCATCCCTTACATGTTCATTCCACCCACAAACGCGCCTACCCCGTCTCGGTCCCCCCTCGCGTCTATCTCTAGACTGCCTAGCCGCCACACATAGAATTTCTACAATTTGTCCATACAAATTATCCAGTACAACCCTATGCTCAGCCAACCCGCACCGCGAGACGGCAGTCGCTTCACGGAAAATGTCGAAGTTTAGCCATGTCAGCAGTTGGACTGGTATAGCGGACCCCAGACTCCAAAGCTGAAAAGGCTTCGGATGCGACTGGGATTAACGCTGGGATGATGATGATGACACCAAACGACGCAGAAAAATGTGACAGTTCGAACGGTGTATATAACTAAATTTACGATTTTTTGTCGCTTAGATATGATTGCCTTTCAAGCGTCGATATGTACGCACATTGTTTTTGTTCGCCAGGGAGTCAAGAAGCCTTTCACGGATATTATATTTGCAAACATCGGAGATGGGCAAGCCATGGGGGCGAAGCCTATCACCTTCATAAGACAAGTATGTATGTTTCGCATTAACAGTTTACAATTTGCAGTTACTCAAAGATATAGTTTCACAGGTAACAGGTGACAAAGTCGTGCCAAGTCTAAGGTTCGTTACTGCGATTTTTTATTATTATAGTTAATGTGGTGTGACTTGGCGATTGACGAGTACACAAGGGTACAAAACCGGGTTCTCCATGACATTATTGCACCAATCTGTCGCCACAACTGCTATCCATTGACGATGGAAAATTGCCACTTGGAAAACGTTGATAAAATTATTTCAAGTACGGACAGACTTCCAATCATTGATAGCAGTCCGTCTGTACGTCTATTTTATGTTGGATTGTTGGTCGAATTGTCGCTCCAAAAAGAAGAGAGCAGAAGTCAGCATTGTCAATGCAACAACAGCCTAAAATAAAACACTAGCGTCCAGTTACCAATACCAGTAAGGGCTATTATCTCGCTTAACAAACATAGCTATTTACAACAGATAAAACACTACATGTAAACAAAATTTACTTGTACCCACTAAAGTCAAGTCACACAACATTAACTACAATAATAAAAAATTGCAGTAACGAACCTTAGACTTGGCACGACTTTGTCTATATTTCATAACTTTTTAGAGATAATCAAGCTGCTCTTCGAGACTTGGCTAGTTTTTACAGAATGTGTTTGGTGGGATTTCACTTCATTTTGTGAAAACGAACACATTGATTTATATTATTAAATTTTCTAATTTGGCACAGTATTTCTTTCTAAGGGGAGGTATTTGCACAGCAGTGGAATGCTATAGGCTAGATTAAATTAGTAGATGTGTTCCACTATGCTGGATTTTTGCAATGACAGTCGATTTTCATGTACCAATAGTAGAAGGGAGTATTACCATATCACTAATACTAGCTGGCTTGATAAAAAAGCTTAAGGTCACTCAAAGGGCAATGAAGAGGGCTATGCTTGAAGATCAAATTAGAAATGAGGAGATCCGCAGAAGAACGAGAGTAATCGACATAGCCCGAAGAATTGCAATACTTAAGTGGCAGTGGGTCGGGCACATTGCCCGTAGGACCGCTGTCCGATGGGGCCAACGAGTTCTCGACTGGCAATCATGCACCGGAAGACGCAGCGTGGGTAGGCCTCCGACAAGGTGGACTGATGATCTGGTGAAGGTCGCGGGAAACCGTTGGATGCGGGAGGCGTAGGATCGGTGGTCATGGAGATCCTTGGAGGAGGCCTATGTCCAGCAATGGACTTCTTTCGGCTGAATTGATGATGATGATGACGAGTAGAAGGGGTTATTATCATATCTTTAATACAGCTGAGACCAGCTGAAGGTTCTTCATCAGATACTTAAGACTTTCGTTTTTTGGCATATTTGATGCCAAAAAATGAAAGAAAAACGAAGTAGCACACCAAGCTGAATATTTTTTGTAAAGGCAGTACGTCAATCTTTAATAGTTTGGTTGGGCTCTTGTGTTATCTAATCAGGGTAACCAGGTACTTACTCCAGATTTTCGATTATCCTAGTTTTTACAGTTTTTCCTTTATATGGCCATTAAACCCTAACTCTGTACCAAAGGGGAATGCCAAGTCGCCATAGTAATTTAGGCCCACTGTGCACACAAATTTAGAATAATGATAATAATAGGGGGCAATTGTAATAATTAATTAGTAAAAGAAATGCTTTACAAAAAACTTAGCATTTCAAAGTTATTTAAGATTCTTATATTCCATCAATACTGTTTAAATCAATACACTCGGAGTCAAATAATACAAAATTCATTGTAGTTTCGTATCTTTATTAATTTTGTTCATCATCATATATCACTAAAAATTGTGCTGGTGGAAAAATATTATTCTGATGCCGTGCCCATCCTAAGTACCATACTGTTATAACATGGGCACGTCATCCTACAGTGCGGCGGCCGACAATACAGTTACAGCAGAACTGCTGTATTGCTGCATGGCCTGTGTTAGCAGTGCTGACTAAAACATAGGTATATGTAGTATACTTTGCGACTAACATAATAGCTAGCGATTCTGACCCTCGCCAGTGAACAGTTATGTCCAAATATATTGCCATTCAAGGTTCTATTTCTAGCATTAGTGTACACTTCAATAATAATATATTGAAATAGTATAATATAATTAAATAGGCTGCAAGTGCAAATGTTCCTCTATGCTATCTCGGTACTTCTGTAGGAATTTTCTCAAATTGCTGTTTGGAAAATCCTAAATAATACTGAACAATATCATTTACCATAGTCTGAATGTTGTCAAAATCTAAATGCATTATCATATTATCTTTCAGTAAAGAGTTCTTCCATTTGTTCAGAGCTAAATGTTCTATAGGATTCAATATTGATTACAACAATTAATACCGGTCAAGTGATATGAGCAGATTCTACAACCTGAAGGCACATAGTAATTATATATAAACAAAGTAAACTTACGCGTAGTGATACTAGGACTAAAAGTCTTTCAACACCGTTACAATCAGGGAAAAAACAATGCCATTGTGTACTTGGGGCCCGTATGTAATTTGGCAGTATTATTTGATCACTGGTATGTATATCTGCATTTCTTTCTTCTGCTTGGGTAGAAGTCACAGTGCATGTCTCAGATTCTAGAGAAGGACTATGTCTTGTTGCTTCAGGTTCACATTCTTATGCAGAAAGTGCTGCTGCTCTGTCAATCCTTTGCCAACATGTATAACAGAGAAGTGTTGTTCTTATTAACTGCAACAAAAGTAAACAGTTGGTATAAAGAAATATTATACCAAATTATTTTGTGTTTTTAGTTAGACAATCATAAAAAAAGATGAGTAAAGTTTTAAAGTCAGCTCTTAAAATACGTCTAGAATAGTATTGTTAAATAAGATTTCTAATAAATACGTAAGTACATTATATTTACCTGAACAATCTATCATTGTATAAGACATCGAACTTCAGCGATTTCCAAAGTATATCTTCGCATTCTGGATATATTCAAACCGCCGTTTACACAACGTAGATTGTTTTTCGCCAGCTGACAGTGACTTTGACATAACAAAAGCAAGTTGCCATAAAAAGTATTTATATATTTTTCGAAAAGGTCGATTTATAGATATACATATTTCTTTATTAATAGTAATTGGAATAATAATTATTATTAAAGGAGATTTTTGGGAATTAATAAATGTTTGCTTAGAAGAAAATGACCGGTAAACGAAAACTGATTATTCGGATTAATATCTGCCAACATTTTTTTGTAAAGGCAACATTTTGAGCTCAAGTTTTATTCAAGTCAGTTCAAGTTCCATTAGTTTAGTCGGTTTAATGCTTAATATTTTTGAAAAAATGTTGCTGCATTGCTTAGACTAATGAGTACGTGGAAGATATTTGAAAAATATCAACATATTTTTTTTGTAAAACCAAATCCCTGTGCACATCTGGGCCTAAATCTGGCATTCCCCTTTATAAATTTCAACTCTCTGAGTTTATAAACACGAAACTTGTACTTTCGCTTAAATTCGAAACTTTATAATAACTGCTTGAAATTTTGGATTTTATGTATGTGATTATAGCTTATTGGATCACGAAAATTTCCGCGTTCTGGTCTTATCCAGAGGTGCTCAAATAGGGGCCTGAAAATGCGGCGAAATGGTCCAGTAAACGTAAAGGATGTTACTACGGCTGTGTTTGCTTCGCGCTCTACTTGGCGGGGGCACTGCCGTGCGTATATTGTCTGGAACATATTGTGGAGATAACATTATCCATAGTGTCAACCATAGTGGTGAAGTTTTAGAGTTGGACTTATCTGCCACACGGCACTGTGTTTGAAAAAAATATACATTAATGTTTATAATGAAATTGACTATCCAGTAGTGTAAGAACAATCAAAATACTTAATGCTTACTTCTCGATGAGATACGCGTTTATGATAATTATTTCACAGCTTGTGGTTTCGTTGTGAGGAAATTAATGAAAAGTAAAAAAAAAAGTTCTTTTTTGGAGCCAAGTTGTTGCAAAAATTTTATGTATTTAGCTCTGATAAACTAAATAAAAACTTCCTGCATTGCGTTTTGCACGGGTCATGCATTTCTCGCGCACATTCTCCAAAACGCATCCTATAGAACACGGACAAGCTGGCTACTCTTAGCCTGTGCTCCAGGCTTTGGAGACCGTTTTGAACCAAATCAGGGTTGCCAATTAGCCTCTTCGCACATCTCTCCACTGAATCCAAAGTTGCCAGGTGGCATTTTGCAGCACCAGCCCAAGTGTGGCTGCAGTGCTATATAAAGCACAGGTCCTGTGCTTTGGCGGCGTTGAATGCCACTCGGAGGTACCGTTCAGTCAAGAAGTCTTTTACCCAGTCAGTCAGTCACAGGTCAAATGCCGTAAGCTGGAAGCTGGATGCTAACTCAAAATGCCAGCGTGTCATACCGGTCGAAGGTCTTTGAGACATCTGGGGAGGCAGCCGAAATTGTCCGATGTTTGGTAGGATCGGCACGACTACCCTTTTCGGGCACGGGTTACACGTTGGCAAGCTTCCAGGACTTGGGCACTGTACCAGTCCTATATGAGAGGCGATATAAGCGCGTCAATACAGGAGACAACTCGGGCGCACAAGCCTTGAGAACAATCGCTGGTATAGTGTCCGCAACCAGTATTACTAATAATGTAAATTAATATTTTTGTATGTTTTTTACAGATAAAATTAACATTTGAAATGGTTCATTGATTAGGTGGTTTATTGCTTTGTTTGATATATAATTATAGGTAGTTTTATCTTCACAATTTGATAAATTAATAAGAAAGTAATGGTTTTCATCAGTATTTCATAAAATTTTCATACACCTCGCTGGTAATGTATGTTCGCTAGTAGTGCATATGTTCATGAAGTTAAAATTAAAAAAGTTTTTTGTTTGTTTTTCTATAATAAAGTAAAAGCAGATAAATGTTTAGTATCGAGTGTAACCCCCTCTAGCTAAAATCATAGCTTGAATTTGTCTGGGCATGTTAGCGAGTATATCTCGGTTACTTGCTTGCGGAATACGTTCCCACTTTGCAGTAATCACATTCTTCAGCTCTCTGATGGTCTGCGGAGCCAGTTGTACTGATCTTACACGCCGTTTCAGAGCGTCCCAGACATGCTCAATGGGATTGAGGTCGGGACTTCGAGCTGGCCAATCCAAACGATGTATGCCGACCTCTTGCACATACGCTTCAACATCGCGAGATCGGTGGGCGCGAGCATTGTCGTCCATAAAAATCAAGTCTTCACTTCGAGAATTAGAACTTCCGTTTTGTATCGATGCCTAGTCAGTGAGCCGTTTTCAATGAAGACTAACTCTGTACGAGCCATTGAATTTATTCCTGCCCAAAACATAACAGAGCTCCCACCATAAGGTGTGGTTTCTTCGAAACATGCCTCTGCAAAGCGTTCTATCCTTGTCTTCTTAGCACTCGCTGACGTCGATCTTCACCGAACAAAGATATCCTGGCTTTATCAGAGAACGAAATCCTATTCCAATCTTCTTGAGTCCATGATTCACAATTTCTAGCGAACCTAAGGCTGTGAACTCGGTGCTCACGGAGTAATTTGGGGCCGCGAGCCGTGCGGTGACTGCGTATATTGGCAACGAAAAATCTCTTCCTGACCGTCCATAGACTAATATGCACATTTTAAACTTTTTGAAGATTTGCAATTTCTCAATGCGCGACTCACAAGAAAACGATCATCCCGTGGTTGGGTACATGGTTTTCTTCCAGAGCCAGGCCAGTCTCCTGATATCGCTGCCAGGTCGTTTGGACCGTCGATCTAACATTTAGGCCTAAAGCCTCGTCAAAACCGGCCAGGCTGGTTTTAAAACCGGCCAGTAATCTTTTTTGTATTGTATCTTTTTAAAGATGAATGAAAATCAAAACCGCCCGTTTTTTTTTTTTTTTGTAAATGAGTGTATCATGAAATTGGTATCGCCCGCGTCGCGGCCGTAACGAACTATTTTGTATTTTATAATTCTACATCTTACAGAAGAACTATTTCAGAGTTAAAATTAATTGCAAGTTTAATCACATCGCGACAATCATTAACTTGTCAAATGAACTGAGTTCGCGTCCTGCAATATGCATGCTCTTTTTGTAAATCTATAAGTAATTGTTATCAAAAGATGTAGGTAGTTGCGCGCACACAAAACAAAGACACCGTGCCGAAGACTGCCGAATTAAAACGACGTTAGCGCGCGCCTCAAAGAGATGTCAGCACATCGTGACGGGGTCCACGAAGACCGATGCCTCCTGGGTCAGGGTTGCGGGTTGGTTAAACAAGAAACCGTGGCCCTGGCCATCGCACAGGCAAATGAAGAAACACGGGTGGGTTTTAGTCAGTAAAAGTCTGACACTCCCTTCCGCTCCGCCCAGAGTGGGAGAAAGTCATTATTGATAATTCCTATCCCAACAGACAATGCACGACTTTCAATACCGCACCGCTACAGCAGTGCGGTGTTGAAAGTCCTAACACCCTGCACTCCGAGCGGTACACCGCTCGGAGTGGAGGGTGTTAGGTTATTTTCGTTACGGAATTTCTGGATTCGGTCTCCACGCTCAGGACCCGCGATAGAAGCTATGCAATTGCTTAAACATATGTATGTGATAAAAGTATTAATATTAATACATAATATTAAATATACCTAAACCTATACTTAACCCAAAAAAAAATAACAATCACCTACTATAAGTATACTTACATAAATATGTAAATATTTATATCCATACTAATATTATAAATGCGAAAGTAACTCTGTCTGTCTGGCTGTCAGTTTGTCTATCTGTCTGTCTGTCTGTCTGTCTGTGTGTCTGTTACGCTTTCCCACTTAAACCTCTCAACCGATTTTGATGAAATATGGTACAGACATTCTTTAGACCCTGAGAAAGAACATAGGCTACCTTTTATCTTGGAAAAAATTAATATTCCCGAGGGATATCTAAAAAGCGCGATAAAACCGAACTCCACGCGGGCGAACCCGCGGGCGGAAAGCTAGTAATAAATAAATTCGCACAGTATAGAAGAAAGGTAGTGTTATGTTAACAACTTATAATGATTATATATTTTGTAAACAGGTGCTGTCCTGTGTCATAAACCCTGCACTGATTAAAGTAGACGATTTCCCAGACGACGTGAAGGCAAGAGCCACCCAGTTGCTGAAGGGTTGCAATGGGTAGGTTTTCATAGATAACGCATGTCATTGAAATAAATATATTATGTAAGGAACCCATTCTAAAGATAAAATTGACTGGTTGATTTAAGAAATGTTTAATTGGTTCATGCACTGAACTGACGTCACTCAGTAAAAATCCTTAAATTTCAACATTACGGATGTGCAGTGGTATGATTGTTTTGTACTCTGTAATTAGTAGATCCAACCCCGCGTATTTCATGATAATTGAGGGCACCGTCGTCGCCGTGTCGCCCTTTTCTTGGAGCCAGCGTCATCTTTGTCTTGCTTCAGATGGTCACAATATGTGACCGGAGTGAGGTCCTACGTCAAAGTTTAGAATTTGAATACTTTAGATCTACGAAATACAGGTGATGTCACAAAGCTTAGGATCCCTTGTTATATGACCACCTAGTATACCTTCACTCAACGTCCGACTTCTAAATAAGCGACATAGTCAATTTTAGTATAGTAGTCACGAACTCTCAAGGTCTACTACTAGATGAAATACTTTTTAAACTCCAGTGGCTCAGCGGGCGCGTACACGTTTTCAACCGGAATGGAGCCCATCCGCAAGCACGTAGCGGCCTACATCGAGCGCCGCGACGGACACAAGGCCAACCATAATGACATCGCCCTGACCGCCGGCGCCACCACCGGCATCAAGAACTGCTTGCATTTGTTCCGCTGCAAAGTCGGTGGCAAGGACTCAGGTCATTTAATCATTAAATCACATGATAACCCCATGATTACCCAGCTCTCGTATCAACTACCGTGGGACACGTCGCGTACAATCGCTTTGTAATCTAGCTCAATGAAAAGTTTAAAATGGGGCGTCATGGGTAGAGCACCACATTCACGATGCGGTGGAGAGGCGGACGAAGAGGCTGATTGGTGACCCTGAGTTGAACTCGAGACGGTCTCCAAAGCCTAGAGCACAGGCGTGGAGTAGCCAGCCTTTCGGTCTTCTAAAGGATACATTTTGGGGAGTGTGCGCGGGAATTGCATGATTTAATTCCCCCATCTCCGTTCCACCATCGGACGACCCGTCGTACGGCAAGTTTCCACCCATACGTTGTTAACACCACTACGATCCGGACGAAGCGCCCGCGTACACCGACGGACTACAATTTGAGTGTCTTCAAGGCTAGAGTGAATAAGCTCTTAATAAACTAGTGCGCTTTACCATAAACGATTGCGTCACTGCTTACCATCAGGCGGGATTGCGGTCAAGCGCTAGTTTATAATAAATAAAATAAAAAAAAAAATGATATGATCAGTTTTGACTTAAAATCATCCGGCTTAAACTAATGGCCCAACGACAAGTAGTAGTAGAGTAGGCCACTCGTGGTTTTATTTCAATAGCATACTGCATTAAAATGTTGCGTCAATATAATGTAACTCTTATTTCAATGTAAGAAAGTTAGGTCAAATTTTATTTTGACAGAAAATTCTACACATGCACAAATATGGGAATGGAATGAAATACATATTATATTTTTTGGTCGCGTGTACAATTTTTTACACTCAATTATTTTTCATCTTCGATACTTAGTTTTTCTGTTCGTTCTTTTATTATATTTGTATTCGATATTTTTATCAATTTTTGCGGAATGTCAAAACTGTCAACGATTATAAAGCACTGAAACCAATTTTAAAACCAGAGCCCTAACTTAAAACGACCATAGCTAATTTCTCCTATTCGCTTTTGTGATTTGGTAATTTTCCAAATAGTCAATTAAGTTCTTAAGCTTAGATCGCGGTTTAAACTTAAGCAATCAGCGATTTACTCGCGAAAGCAAATAAATTCGTATTTGCTGTTGCTAAATGGCTGCTGCTAAGAACTTTGACTCCTAAGAAAATAATAGGTGAAAACCTAACACCATCATCCGATTTCGAATATTGAATGTAGTAATAAGTGTAGGTTGTGTGATGCAGGTGTCCTGATCCCGATCCCGCAGTACCCGCTGTACTCGGCGTCGCTGGCGGAGTACGGGCTCGGGCAGGTGGGGTACTACCTCGACGAGGACAAAAACTGGGCAATTGATATGGCCGATTTAAAACGGGCCTACACTGAAGGCAGCGCGAAGTACGCCATCCGCGCTCTGGTCGTCATCAACCCTGGAAACCCCACAGGACAGGTAACGGCCAGCCTCACAGAAAATTAATACTTACTTATTTGATGCGAAAAATCACTTTGTGCAAGTAAGAGCAGTATAGTATACAGCTTATATTTTGAATACAATTTTAGCGGATATAAAACGAACTCGGCTACATACACCAAACAACATTTATTCATAATGTTGACATCTCAACCCAACTGCTTGTTTTATTTCAGAACATAATAATTTGCTTTGATATTTTCATGTTCCTGTCGTTTTTGAGAAAAAGGGTCTTGAGAGAGGTACAACGAAGTGATCTTATATAAGGGTTCCGTTTTTCGTTTCGAGGTAAGGAACTAAAAAAACAAGTTATTTCTTAGGTGCTGACTCGAGCGAACATGCAGGAGATCGTCAAGTTCGCACAGAAGAATAATCTGATGCTGTTTGCGGACGAAGTGTATCAGGACAACGTGTACGCGATCTGCAGCAAGTTCTCCTCCTTCAAGAAGGTGAGCAAAGCCCAAAGAATTCATTTTGGGTTATATTATGAAAGTGCCACAAATATCTATACTAATTACTAATATATAAAGCTGAAGAGTTTGTTTGTTGTTTGTGCGCGCTAATCTCAGGAACTACAGGTCCGATTTGAAAAATTATTTTTGCGTTGGATAGCCCATTAATCCAGGAGGGGTTTAGGCTATATGACATCACGCTGTGACTAATAGGAGCGGAGCATAACTAAACCACGCGAACGAAGTCGCTGGCGGCCGCTCGTTTCTAATAATTATTCAGTACCCAAGTACTACACATAGGACGATAGGTACGTGAAAATTGTTAACAAATAGTACACCTCATAATAATGTGCGCCGCTATGAATGTTTAATAATCTATACTAATATATAAAGCTGAAGAGTTTGTTTGTTTGTTTTTTCAAACGCGCTAATCTCAGGAACTACTAGTCCGATTTGAAAAATTCTTTTTGCGATGGATAGCCTATTAATCCAGGAAGGCTTTAGGCTATATAACATCCCGCCATGGCCAATAGGAGCAGAACAGTAACAAAAAATGTTGCAAAAATGGAAGATAACGCAAACATACATATTGCTTCCATTATATTAACAGGCGCTTATTTTATATCAACTAAGCTCTTTTTAATCTTTTTCGGAACGGGACGAACAGCGCACTCAGTTACCATTGAACTTAGCTCATGAGGAAATGCAATATTAGTAAAAGCAGTGAGCGCGGAAGAATGTTACAGCAGTGTAAGTTGTTAGTTTGGGATGAATGTGATGATATTCCACAAAAGGGCAATTGAAGCACTAGATCGCACAATGAGGGACATCAAAGGCAACCAAGATATCATGGGAGGGATGGTGGTACCTACTGTTAGTTGGTGACTTTAGACAGATCCCTCCGGTGATTACTAGTTGTATGCCGCCGGCAGATGAAATAAATGCCTCTTTGAAAGCATCTGCATTATCGATTCGCGTGAAAAAGTATTGTCTCACCACGAATATGCGAGGACAACTTCATCACAATTTTCAAGCCCGGTATATGCAATATGCAGCTACTCTTTTAAAAATCAGAGTAGATCGCATGCCAACTGACAGTAAAGGCATGATTAGAGTGAGTCGTGAGTTCTGTCAAATTGTGGATAGCTCAGATGACCTATTAAATAATTCTATCCGGATCTTCAAACAAATATGGCCAACCGAGAATGGCTACGCGAAAGGGCAATTTTGGCGCCGACTAATGAAATAGTAAAATAAATGAACAAATCATGTTAAATGTTCAGGGAAATGTTATCGAATACCTCTCAGTGGAAAATATTACGGACACTGAACAAGTTACATCATACCCTATAGAATTTCTCAACTGTTTAGAATTATCATTATCATAAGTTGATACTAAAAGTTGGTATTCCAGTCCTATTAATGAGGAATCTTGACGCGCTCGCGCACGCTCCAAAGCTGTGTAATGATACTCGGTTACAAATGACACATTTCGGTCACAACATTGTAAAGGCTACAATCATGGCTGGAATGGCAAAAGGACAAAATGTCTTGATTCCCCGTATTCCCACCAGCCCGACTGATTTGCCATTTCAATTTAATTTTTAAGTAATTTTAATTTGCTATAACAATAACAAAGCCGGTAGACGCTTAAAGTTGCCGGAGTTCATTTAGTAACAACATGTTTTTCTCATGGGCAACTCTATGTGGCATGCTCACGTGTATCATCAAATCCAGAAAACCTTTATGTTTTGGCAAAAGACAGCAAAACAAAAAAGTTGTTTATAAAACCATACTTAAATGTGCTCATATTTTAACAAGCGTAATAATTTTTAATTCTTATTTCCTAATATCCTAAGCATACACAAAACACCAACCAACGCAAAATAATTAAAAAATAATTAAACAAAAGAAGTATGATATTTGATGTTTCTTTCCTTTGCTAAACCTTTAAACCCGGTAAAATTAACGTTGCTATAAACCCTATGTATATTTATAATCGCGAAAATGTGTGAGGATGTTTGAAAGTTGCAGTAATGTAGGCATTTATCTTGGCATTCCCCCGGAAACGGGAACCACCGCGCGCTGTATACTAAAGTCTACGCGGACGAAGTCGCGGGCAACAGCTAGTATATAATATTGGTCTTATAATATTAATAGGAACAATTGAACAATTTGCTGCACACCCTCTCCTCAAGTAGTAGACCCTCTACGCTGGTCGGCGCCACGTGCATTGGGTCTACAGGAGGACCTATGGCTAAGATCATGTATAAAGCATATAGCGTCTAGTTAAGGTCGATACACATTGAATGTCTTTACTAAAAGCGAGTGTATTCTGTCTTTTCGATCGAGGTGTTTATTTGGGTTAAAATACTCAGCTTACATACAATTTCCCAAAGCAACTGAATGGAACAACACAAAGGGTATTATTATCGCATTATCTCGTCACCTTCACAACGCCATGTTGATCGACTAGTCTTCAACTCTCGTTAACTATTATTGACAGGTCATAATGGAGATGGGGCCGCCATTTAACCAGATCGAACTGGTTTCTTTTATGTCTGTCAGCAAGGGGTACATGAGCGAGTGCGGGCTGCGCGGCGGCTGGATGGAGCTCGTGAACATAGACCCCGACGTCAAGGCCAACCTTTACAAAGCCATGTCTGCCATGCTCTGTTCCAACAGTATAGGACAATGCGCAATAGATATGGTTGTAAGTATCACCCTTTTGGTAAAAATTTCTTTAAATCTCCAATTTCTGAATATTATTCATGAATAAGAACGAAGTCGCAATCAACGCATCTGTTTATCTCACTTATCACTTAACAATAACAAATTTGACAGCCTCCGTGGCGGTAGCGAACGCGGCCGCTACTCAAGGAGGCGCGAGGAGGTTCTGAGAGTACTGTGTCGTCTGGACGTGGATAAGGCTAGTGGTCCGGATGGTATACCAGCGATTGTTCTTAAAGCTTGTGCGCCCGAGTTGTCTCCTGTACTGACGCGCTTGTATCGCCTCTCATTTGGGACTGGTATAGTGCCCAAGTCCTGGAAGGTTGCTAACGTGCAGCCCGTGCCCAAGAAGGGTAGTCGTGCCGATCCTACCAACTATCGGCCGATTTCGATCACCTCCATACTTTGCAAAATTATGGAGCGCCTATTGAACTCGCGCCTCTTGGCATACCTGGAAGGTAACGATCTCCTCAGTGACCGACAGTACGGGTTTCGCCGCAATCGGTCAACTGGGGACCTACTAGTGTATGCCACTCACTTGTGGGGCGAGGCCCTCGAGAAGAATGGGGAAGCGATTGCTGTCTCCCTTGATGTCTCGAAGGCCTTCGACCGGGTATGGCACGCTGGCCTTTTGAGTAAGCTTCCAGCGTACGGCATTTCCCCTAGCCTGACTGGCTGGGTAAAAGACTTCCTGACTGAACGGTCCCTCCGAGTTGTTGTCGATGGATGCTCTTCTGAGCCCATGTCAACTAATGCCGGTGTTCCTCAGGGGTCTGTTCTCTCTGCAACTCTGTTCCTGCTGCATATTAACGATCTGCTGATGCCCGGTATCTATGGGTATGCAGATGACAGCACGGTTGTAGAGAGATACCTGCCGGGTGCTCGGGCTAGTAGGGAATCAATCCGGTCCGAAAGAGAGGCCATGGTTGAGCGAACGAGTGTTGCACTGCAGGCAGTCTCCGAACGGGGCAATGCCAATCTTGTAGCATTCAATGCCGCCAAAACACAGGCGTGTCTTTTCACCGCCAAAAGGAGCCCGTTCACCTTGGCTCCTACTTTTCGGAATGTGTCCTTGGAGTGTTTCGACCGCCTTCAGCTTTTGGGAGTTGAGATTTCCTCGGACCTTAACTTTGGGCGGTTCATTGAGTCCAAGGCTAAAGTGGCTGCCAAGAAACTTGGCGTTATCGCAAAGGTCCGGCAGTACTTCACACCTGGGCAGCTTCTAATGTTATACAAAGCACAGGTCCGTTCGTGTGTGGAGTACTGCAGCCACATTTGGGCTGGTGCTGCCAAGTGTCACCTGGCCACTTTGGATTCAGTGGAGAGACGTGCAAAGAGGCTGATTGGTGACCCTGTTCTAACTCGAGTCGGTCTCCAAAGCCTAGAGCACAGGCGTAGAGTAGCCAGCCTTTCGGTGTTCTATAGGATGCATTTCGGGGAGTGTGCGATGGAATTGCATGATTTAATTCCCCCATCTCCGTTCCACCAGCGGACGACCCGTCGTACGGCTGGTTTCCACCCTTACGTTGTTAACACCACTACGATCCGGACGAAGCGTTTCGCCTCCTCCTTTATACCGCGTACATCGAGGGACTGGAATAGTTTGCCAACGGCGGTGTTTCTGTCGGACTACAATTTGAGTGTCTTCAAGGCTAGAGTGAATAGGCTCTTAATAAACTAGTGCGCTTTACCATCAACGACTGCGTCACTGCTTGCCATCAGGCAGGATTGCGGTCAAGCGCTAGTTTATAATATAATAAAAATAAAAATAAAAAATAAATGTTCGAACCCCGCGCAGTGCAAATATTTGTATTACTACACTACACAGTCTGACTAACACTAGTCTGGTCGTGCCTCGGAAAGCACGTTAAGCCGTTGGTCCCGGTTGTCATACAACATTGGTCGAACTGCAATGCTTCGAAATCGCGCTCGGGTTGTGGCGGTCGAGACTGCAGTCACTTCACGAAAAATATCGAAGTTTAGCCAAAATCAGCAGTTAGACTGGTAAGGCGAACCCTAGACTCAAAAGGCTGAAAAAGCTTCGGATGCGACTGGGATTAACGCTGAGATGATGATGAATAACAAATATAATTGCTGGAGAGCAAGTCATATTTAGGAGCGATACACCGATATTAATTAAATGTAGTGCTCAGAGAATCATCCTTCGTTACCAAGTAGTCTTAGTCCATTCCCAGCTAAAGTTTAATATAATGGCAATGATTAGAATAATATTAGATTGTCGGCTTGGCGGTGCGTGTACTTACTGCGGCTGTGCTGTCACCAGGCTCAACCGCCGAGACCAGGTGAACCGTCGTACAAGCTTTGGCTTGAGGAAAAAACAAATATACTGAAAACGTTGAAAATGCGCGCCAAGTTAGCCGTGGAAACCTTCAACAGTATGGAGGGGTTCAAGTGCAATATCGTGCAGGTGAGCGAGCTACACCAGAATCATCACCAAATACATGTTATCAAAGTTGTACCGCGCGCGTGTGTCTGAACGCGATAAACCCAATACTGCTTAATAAAGGATTTTGACGCGGTTTCTGTGTACTGTCCCGAGGAAACAAGTTTATACAAACTACATATAAAAGTATACATAATTGAAAAATAAATGCTTATACAGAGAAAGTAAAATGTTACATCAGATTTTCTTCAGCCTATAGAGTATAGAGGTTCACTGCTGGTCAAAGGCCTCCCCCAAGGCTTTCATTGCGGGGCTTTCCATAATCCCCGCACTTGTCAGGCGGGATGGGGATCGCAGTAATTTGATATTCCACAGGAGAAGCGGGCTTGTCTTACGACACCCACAGGACGATATGGGATGGTACCCTAAGCTCGGTACCATACGGGGCCCCGAGACCCAGTATGTAATATCACTATTTTCGTAAGAGAGTAGATTATTTCCAACTCCAGCCCCAAGTGTTATATGACAGTCTTACATTTAGTCTGTTGGATCTGTTAGTAAGAATCTGCATAATCTGCCCTCAGGGCGCGATGTACGCGTTCCCGCGCATCGAGCTGCCTCCCAAAGCGGTGGAGGCCGCGAACAAAAAGAAGATGCCGCCGGACACCTTCTACGCCTTCCAACTGCTCGAGTCGACCGGTGAGCCATTATGTTATAGATACAGTTTTTGTTATTTAGGTTCAAATTAAATTGGGTAGTGAACTTCGCGGACGTGATTTGTACAAAACAAAATTAAAATCAAAATTGTTTATTTCAAACTAACCATCCGTTGGTGCTTTTAAATAGTCAATGTCGGTCAGTCCAATAAAAGTGAAGCTAAATTGCACGTTCCAAAGCGTAGATCTCTATTGAGAAGAACGTGCAAGAAACTCCATGGACTCTCTTTTAAAATCATAGTATGGGTTACATGTCTTCGTTACATATTTCTGTTGCTTCTATCATGTGAGCACAATGTATAAATATAAAAATTAATTAAAAGATATAAAATAAATTAAGCCCACTGGCAGCTAAGAGATGACCAGTCTCCACTGACGGCCCGCGTTCACGAGCATGACGCGCGCATCAGCTCCACTTCGCTCAACCATTTTGAAGGGAAACAAATGACCCAACAACACGCGCCACCATCAGCAAGGCATTTGAGTGAGCATGACAAACTCTGAAACTGCCATGCTCGTAATGTCAAACAAGTTATATACAAAAAAATAAACAAACCATATGTCCATGGTGCCTCATATTCACAAACTTAAAAAGTATATATTACTTGCAAGATCATGGTAGCAAAATCTTATGCACAATTGAAATAAACAAATAAAAATAAAAAAGGAATATTTCGAAAACAACAAAAAGGGGGAATGGTATCTCTTTCAAACCTACAAAATTGTCTGTGGCTGTGGAGCAGGACTGGCATCTAAAGACTATTTGGACTTTGTTAGTGTGAAGTCGGGCAGCTTCTCACGATGTCTCTAGGTACAGAAACGAAGTGATGCAAGAATTTATATAATTGATTTATCTTATCTGAGCAGAGGCGAATGAACTCTGAAAAAGATTTCGCCGCATACAGAGTGTTTCGAACTATGTCACGGATCATAATAATGCATGAAATTTTAATTTCTTAATTACTTATTCAAAAATCGTTTTGTGAAGTAATTTCGTCCTCATTGTATAAGTAGTATGTAACAGGTTGTGCACGAGTCCACACTACAACCTATACAGTGAAGATGACATAGAAGCATAATCATTACATGGTTGCGTTTTCTGCAGGTATCTGTATAATCCCAGGCAGCGGGTTTGGGCAGCGCCCCGGCACGTACCACTTCCGTACAACCCTCCTCCCACAAACTGAAGTTCTGAAGAGCATGCTTCAAACTTTTCAGGCATTCCACAAGAAATTTATTAAGGAGTACTCGTAAATACATTTTGTTCTTCTCACTCAGGTTATCATACTATTGCCGAGCAGCGACAGTAGCTACTGCATATCATCACGACTATATTCCTTATAGCAGTACGCTTAAGTATAAAATGATAACGTTTAATTTGACCAATTTTTATTAAAAGCAAAATTTTTCTAGGTAAATTTTGTTCGAAATTGGGAGGACATACACGGTCGTCGTTTGTACCAGGGTCTTGCCCGCGTGGAGCTCGGGACGTATTACCGTGATAAACGGTCCCCGTACGGTACGATCGTGTCTTATAATCAATTGGGTTGTATCCTAAAAAATAATTTAATGTCCATCAGATAGATTTATAAAAAATATTGAACAGGTGTTTTTTATTTTTTCTTTCATTGAAATACTTAGGAAGATATACTGATTTGAAATGTCGCATGATGTCACGCCGTGGTACGAAATATACGACGGCGTGACGTAAAAAGCCCCCACTCCGTAACTTTAATACGCTATATCTCAGTAGTTTTTGGTAATTTGGACAAAATAAAAAATAAGTACCGTACGGGTACCGTTAAGATGCGCAAATGTGACATAAAGACAGAAGTTAAATAAATTGAAAATAATAAAGTACTTTAATATATACAAGGTGAATGTTCTCCAAATAATATTATGCCTTTAAATGGAAGAGGGCATGATGGGGTAGAGCAAGGTAACACGAGGTACCGCACACAACAATTTAGACGTTTGTGAATACTAAGAGAGATGATTCTGTAGTTTTACTTAGCGATCCCAGGTCCCAGGATGCCCTCCTTCCTCCATACTATGTTTCGACCAGGTGGTTCATTATAATGAAATAAAGAAGTCCTTATTATTCCCTGTTTTTTTTAGTAATAATAAACTAGTGCTAGACCGCGATTCCGTCTGATAGTAAGCATTGATGCAATCGTTGCCGGTATAGCGCGCTAGTTTGTTAAGAGTCTAGTCACTCCAGCCTTGAAGACAAATTGTAGTCAGATGAAAACACCGCTGCTGGCTAATTTTTCTAATGTATGGGATATAAAAGACGATTTGAAACGCTTCGTCCTGATCATAGTGGTACCAACACCATAAGGGTGGATACTCGCCGTACGGCGGGTCGCCCGATGACTTGACGGACATGGGGGCATTAAGCCATGCAATTTCCTCGCACCCTCTCCAAAATGCATCCTATAGAACACCGAAAGGCTAGTTACTCTTTACCTACCAGGCTTTGAAGATCGTTTTGAACCAAATCTGGGTCACAAATTAGCCTCTTCGCACGCCTCTCCGCCAAATCGAAAGTTGTCAGGTGTCATCCTCATTCAATAGCCATTTTTAGGGTTCCGTAGCCAAATGTCAAAAAACGGAACCCTTATAGATTCGTCATGTCTGTCCGTCCGTATGTCAAACTCATACGTGTGGGGTATCTATGGATAGATCTTCAAAAATGATATCGAGGTTTCTAAATTATTTTTTTTCTAAACCGAATAGTTTGCGTGTCAGAGACGCTTCCAAAGTGGAAAAACTTCTAAAGTAAGAAAATGAAAAATCTAAAAAAAAAACATCAACAACAAACGAAAATTGTTTTGAACGAGATCTAGTAAGTAGTTTTTTTTTTAATACCTCGTAAGTCGTAAACCGCTTATTACCGCGTAATCTTTCATACAAATAACTTAAACCCTTTAATTTCATAAATCAATGGTACGGAACCCTTTGTGCGTGAGTCCGCCATGCACTTGTTTTAAATTAGTTTCGAGCCTATTTATTGGTTGAAACTATTTTGCTGGAGTCTGGACTCAGGTCCTGTAATAGGGCATTAAGTGTTACACGAAACATGCTTACACTATTTTGTTTGCCATTGTAAAATTTACTTTAATTTATTTGATTTAAAATCCTTATTAGAATGACAGATTCTGTGCTTTGGTTGGAGTGGTAGGTACTGCTATAGCGGTAAATACAATATATACTTACAATATAAGTGATCTTTTCGGGATTCTAGTTAGTTAGAAAATAGACTAAACGAGCTGTAGGTATCAACGTTAGGGCATCTACTGTTATTCCCAGAAAAACTGCCGAGCCCACAGTTTCAAGCACTTCTTTATCTAAAACGATATTAGGTCCCAAATTTGTAACGTTTGGCAAGCCGAACTTTACACATTTCGTTTTCTTGGTATTAAGAACTAGGTTATTTGTCGTAAACCAATCCGTAACTGTTGAGAGTGCCCTGTTTACTTCGTCAAAATCATGTCTATTCCTGTTTACTTTAAAAATTAGAGAGGTATCATCTGCAAACAGCACAACGTCACAGATGCCCTTTAAATAGAATGGTAAATCATTAATATATACTAAAAACAAGAATGGACCCAGTATTGAGCCTTGCGGTACACCTAACTGAACTGGTAGCCCGGAAGATTTCACTCCGTTAATATCTACACACTGTAATTTATTATGTAAATAAGAACCTATCACATTGAGAGCTTCATTTTCGACACCGTAATGGCGGAGTTTACGCAATAGTATGTCATGGTGCACGCAATCAAACGCTTTGGAGAGATCACAAAAAATTCCAATAGCATTTTGCGACCTCTCCCATGCGTTAAAAATGTGTATCAGAAGAGCAACACCCGCATCCATAGTCGAACGACCCTTTGTGAAACCATATTGTTCACTATGTAGGAGATTATTAAAATTAAAATGTTGTAGCAACTGCTTAAGTATTAATTTTTCAAATATTTTGCTGAATGCAGGTAAGATAGAAATGGGCCTGAAGTTGCCAACATCGGTCTTATTACCTGATTTAAATAATGGTATAACTTTACTTTTCTTCATTAAATCAGGAAAAATCCCTAAGTCAATACATTTATTAAAATTAACAGCTAGATAGAGGGCTACGATGTCTATTATATTACATAATAGTTTAATGGAAATGCAGTCGCTTCACGGAAAATGTCGAAGTTTAGCCATATCAGCAGTTAGACTGGTAAAAGCGGACCTCAGACTCCAAAGCTGAAAAATGAGATGCGACTGGGATAAAACACTGAGATGATTATGACTTTTAATGGAAATGTCCCAGTAATCACCGGTGTTTTTAGACTTCAGTGTTTTAAAAATATTAACCACATCACGCGGGGATACGTGTTCAAAGTGAAACAGACGACTACACTTAGATACACTACTATGCAAATGATTCTCAGCTTTAGATGGGTATGAATTTAAGGAGCGAGTTGTAGCTACTGGTCTGTTAGCAAAAAACTCATTAAATGCCTCAGCTACGTCAGCGGCTTTATGAACTAATTTGTTGTCGACCATAATCTCAAGTTGCTTATCCTGTTTAACAGATTTGCCAGTTTCATTATTAATAATTTTCCAAGTGGTTTTTACTTCATTATTTGAATTTTTAATTGTATCGCTTAGAAATTTTGATTTAACACAATTTTTTTTGAATATCTTTGAAATTTTTTTATATACTCTAGAAAGGGAGTATCAAACCTGTATTTTTTCAAACCATATAGCTCGTATAGTCTCGCTCTACTTACCCTGAGTAGCCCACTGGTTAAATCCAACAGACGATCCATTAATCTTAATGGTTTTGGTCTTGAAAACAATTTCGTACTCCATTTGCACAACATTAAAAAGGGTACTATACATTTCATTAGCATTCTTGTGTTCTACTATGGATGGTGTAATTTTATGAGCTACATTATTTTTAAACATTTTGCAGCGACTAGCTTTATAAGGCCTGCTTTGAAGCTTTTGCGGCTTTTTATGTAATTGAATGGAGAAGCTAGCTAATAAACCACAGAGGTCGGATGCTAGGTTATTTAATACAAATTTATTATCGGCATTACAATCACTAAATATATTGTCAAGACAGGTTGACGAAGATGCCGTGATACGCGTAGGTTCAAAAAACAAGTTAATTAAATTCTAAGACCTAAACAGATTAAGAAGTTTAATACTTGAAGGAGTAACATCTAAAATGTCAATGTTGAAATCTCCACATAAAATAATACTTTTGTTACTCGATTTCAACCTATTGAGTGAATCCTCCATTACCAGTTCAAAACTAACAAAATTCCCAGAGGTGGGGCTATAAACACAAATTATAATGTATCGCTCAAGTTCAACACAAGACAATTCAATAGTGAGCTCAATAGAAAGATTAACTAAATCTAAACGTTGCTTACTCTTCAACATGTTTGAAACAAGAATTAAAGAGCCACCGCGAATAGCACTTTTCCTCACAAATACACTTTGCACGGTAAAATTATCATTATTGATAAACGCTACTTCATGTTCCTTCAACCAGTGTTCAGTCAAACACAATACCTGAACATCATAATATTCTATAAATAAACTTAACGAAAAACGATCTTTTCCTGGTTGGACTGGGTCTTAGATGTTTATCTATACATATATGTACCTATTAAAAATATATTATCTTTGGGTTAGTATCCCATAACACAAATCTCGAACATACTTTGGGGCTAGCTCAATCTGTGTGATTTGTCCGTATAAAAAAATGACATCAGTACTATTCTATAGTTCACCATACATAGGCCTAGCACTGCCACCAGTACTGTTCTATAGTACACCATACATACCCTTAGCACTGCCACCAGTACTGTTCTATATTTCACCATACATAGCCCTAGCAATGCCACCAGTACTGTTCTATAGTTCACCATACATAGCCCTAGCAATGCCACCAGTACTGTTCTATAGTACACCATACATACCCTTAGCACTGCCACCAGTACTGTTCTATAGTACACCATACATAGCCCTAGCACTGCCACCAGTACTGTTCTATAGTACAACATACATAGGCCTAGCAATGCCACAAGTACTGTTCTATAGTACACCATACATAGCCCTAGCACTGCCACCAGTACTGTTCTATAGTTCACCATACATAGGCCTAGCACTGCCACCAGTACTGTTCTATAGTACACCATACATAGCCCTAGCACTGCCACCAGTACTGTTCTATAGTTCACCATACATAGACCTAGCACTGCCACCAGTACTGTTCTATAGTACACCATACATAGCCCTAGCACTGCATTTTTAGATCATACCTCTACAATGCCTAGGTCTCAACATGTGGCTCAAGTTACTTAAGGAATGTCACGCAATATTGACCCTTATGCCAGTCCGGTTAAGTACTCACGACCTCTCGACTGCAACGAGAACTTGGAGGACTACATCGGGTGACTTCTGTAGTGTTGATATGTGTGTACGACACGGACTTCGTGTTGGTACATAAGCGAAGACTTCGGTGCGACATCAGCTATGTTGTACTTGATATTGTTACGGGCTAGGGGTACTTAAACGCCGGTTAAGGGTTACGAAGTTTATTGGCAACGAAGGTACAGTCGATTGTAGGCAATGACAAGTAGAACGTAGCTGATGTCGTACCGAAGTCTTCTCTTACGTCCACGAAGTCCGTGTTGTAAACACACAATAACAGTACAGATGTTACTCCACGTAGTACTCACAGTTCTTGTTGCAGTTGTCGCAGTAGGTATTCTCGAAGATCGCTTCTTAACTGTCGCTGTTTTCGTATCGCTAGTCGAGTGTAGACTGACTCTGCGTCGGCGTCGCGGCGCTTATATAGGCCAGCTGATCGAACATTCCAGAATCCTCTAGGCGTAATAATAATAGCACATAACTTCGAGGTCACTCGGAAGTACCTACGGTAATTCCCGGAAACGGGTTTCTAGAAATTTCGATGTCGACACTTTGTTGACAAAACTGTTGAGACCTGTACCATTCGATAGGCCGTCCTAAGTCTAGTAATGCGTTTTATTATTGTACCTAGAAAATGTCTAGATCTGGAGGAATAGGACTTAAAAGTGACACACTGCATGTCACGCGATATTGAACCTTATGCCATCGACATAAGGTCCATTCGTAACATTGCCCCCTTCTTAGTCATGCTCGTCCCGAGCATGATTTGATCCATAATAGCGAGCTAGGCGGTCTACGTGTACGATCTTCAGCTTCCCTCTAGGCCCTTTCTTAATCCTGTAGGTGACATCGTTTATTCTGGTTACTATCGTGTACGGACCCTCCCATTTGGCTTGAAATTTCGGACTCTTTCCTTTTCTCCTTATGGGATTATGTAACCATACCAAAGTTCCCTCTTCAAATCCGGGCACGTTAGCTTTGCGGTCGTATCGGATTTTCATTTTCTCACTGGTTTTCAGACCATTCTTTCTCACTAGCTCATGTATTCCATCTAATTTACGCCGTAGGTCGGCCACATAGTCGACGGCTAGGTTAGGAGTATCGGGAGGTGTTCCGGTTAGTGCATCTATGGGTAGTCTAATTTCTCGGCCGAAGTTGACTTTCGCCGGTGTGCAGTTTGTGCTATCATGTGTTGCAGAGCGGTATGACATTAAGAAGAGTGGAATGTATTGGTCCCAATCCCTCTGGTGTTCTTCCACTACTTTGGCCAAATGATTCTCCAACGTCTGATTGAATCTTTCGACCATTCCATCTGACTGTGGGTGATACGGTGTTGTACGAGTCTTATGTATCCCGAGTAGTTGGCAAACCTCTTGAAATAGTGAAGACTCGAAGTTTCTACCCTGGTCAGAGTGTAACTCCAAGGGAACGCCAAATCGACAGAACACCTCGTGAACTAGCTTTTTGGCGACTGTATGAGCTTCCTGGTTAGGTACTGCAAAAGCTTCTGGCCATTTGCTGAAATAGTCTTGCATGACGATGATATACCTATTCCCTTCTTCAGTAACAGGGAATGGCCCAGCTATATCGACAGCAACTCTTTCCCATGGTGCACCAACATTGTACACTTTCAGCCGACCTCTGGCTCTCGTTTGCGGTCCCTTTACTGAGGAGCAAGCTACGCATTTTCTACACCAGTCCTCTACGTCTTCGCGGCAATGCACCCAGTAGAATCTTTTCCTCACCTTCTCCAGGGTTTTCTTTACTCCTAGATGTCCTCCGGATACTCCGTCGTGCACCTGTCTTAGCACTGACGCGACTTTATCGCAAGGGACAACTATCTGTAAGGTGACCTCCTGTCCACTGGGTGATTCCCATTTCCTCTTGAGAACTCCATTATCAATTATCAGGCTGTCCCACTGAGCCCAGTAACTTTTTACTGTTGGGCTAAGCGCTGATATTTCACTCCAAGCGGGCCTCTGGCCACGTTGTTTCCATTCGATTACTGACTTCAAGTCACTATCTTTCTTTTGTGCGTCTTCCAATGATTGATTATCCCAGTCTTCGTCCAAAGCGTTCACGTGGATAATCCTTACGTTCTCTTCCTGTTTGTCGCAATGTCGGCCCTTACTTCCTGAAGTAACCTGGCGACGGCGGTCCTTTTGTCTTGCCTTTTTCTCGAGGCGCTTCTTCTTACGGGCCTCGTCCTCGACTTCCTTGTCCCGGCTTCCGTCTGCCTCACTCCGCGACCTTCCGCGCGACCGCTCGCGCTCGTGTTCTCGCTTGCCGGGACGTTCGCGTTCCCGGTCTCGGTCTCGCTCCCGGTCCTTGACGCGTTCCCGCTCTCGTTCAGCGGATAGCTCGCGGTGCCCGCTCCGCTCGCGCCACTCGACTCGCTCGCACGGGCGCTCGGGCTCGACCTTCGCATCGCGCTTGCGCCACTCCATCACCGCGGCCTTCTCACGTGACCAAGAAGTTCTTCTTCCCTTAGCCTTCCTGGGACAATCAATTCGAATGTGCCCTTTTTCGCCGCACTCGTAGCAAGTTGGTCCTCGTCGGGCTTTTATTTGTGCGGTCACTTCTCGAATACGGTCGTGTTGTGGGCCATCTTGACGTACAGCTTCCACCTCCAGAGCGTGCGTCAGAGCTGCCTTCAGGGTCTGATGGTGACCCAGACGTACTGCAGCCCTGACTTCTGCATCTCGAATCCCATCGGTAAATAATCGCAGAGCAGTAGCGCCAATCAATCCCGGTGTTGATGCATACGCCTTCCGAACCATACGTTCTATTTCCGTGGCCCATTGTTGCAAACCCTCGCTGCTTTTCTGTGTGCGTTCGCGGAGTTGAGCCCTGTAGACATGTTCGAGGTGTTTCTCCCCGTATCTAGACTCCAACGCTTCTAGCAGACAGGCTAGGGTATTGCAATCGCCGGAAATATTTTCGAGAATTTGTACTGCATCACCACGCAGAGCAAGCGTAAGAGCGGTTACCGCTTGATCGTCGTCCCAGTTGTTGCCTTTTGCGACCTTTTCGAATTGAAGGCGGAAGGCCACCCATGACGTTGTTCCGTCAAAATGAGGCACTTGGAACGTCGGCAAAGCACTAGGTATCACCCCTTTGATGCCTCCTTTCTGTACCTTATCATGGAGAAATTTTATTTCTTTCTCACACTCCATGATGGTGCTGTCTAGTGCCTCGAAACGCGCATCATGTTTGTCTATACGCATGTCTTGCTGGTCCATACGGGCATCTTGTTGTGCTGTTTTTATTTTAAGCTCATTAACCTCTTCTTTGGTTTCTTTCCACTGTTTATTTAGTTCTAATACTAGTTGCTGGGATTTTGCCTGGGATTCATCTATTTTTGCTTGGGTTTCCACATGGGATTGTTTTATTTGAGCCTGGGTTGCTGCCTGGGATTGTTCTATACTCAGCTTTATTTGCGCCGTCAAGTGAGCCAGTAACGCCGAAAAATCGGGTCCGCTGGCTCCGGCAGTGGTGGTGGTAGTAGGCGCACTCACATTCGTCGGTGTTACGACGGCCGCATCTTCTACGGGTGCAGGGACACCAAGTGATACTTCCTCTTGACGCGCCAAATCCATCGCTGCTTGTCGTCGCGTGCGAACTCTTTCGTCTTCCCTTGGCGTGACCGGCATGCCGCTTCTGACACCAATTGTTACGGGCTAGGGGTACTTAAACGCCGGTTAAGGGTTACGAAGTTTATTGGCAACGAAGGTACAGTCGATTGTAGGCAATGACAAGTAGAACGTAGCTGATGTCGTACCGAAGTCTTCTCTTACGTCCACGAAGTCCGTGTTGTAAACACACAATAACAGTACAGATGTTACTCCACGTAGTACTCACAGTTCTTGTTGCAGTTGTCGCAGTAGGTATTCTCGAAGATCGCTTCTTAACTGTCGCTGTTTTCGTATCGCTAGTCGAGTGTAGACTGACTCTGCGTCGGCGTCGCGGCGCTTATATAGGCCAGCTGATCGAACATTCCAGAATCCTCTAGGCGTAATAATAATAGCACATAACTTCGAGGTCACTCGGAAGTACCTACGGTAATTCCCGGAAACGGGTTTCTAGAAATTTCGATGTCGACACTTTGTTGACAAAACTGTTGAGACCTGTACCATTCGATAGGCCGTCCTAAGTCTAGTAATGCGTTTTATTATTGTACCTAGAAAATGTCTAGATCTGCCGAAATAGGACTTAAAAGTGACACACTGCTTGTCACGCGATATTGAACCTTATGCCATCGACATAAGGTCCATTCGTAACAATATTGTCTACCACCGACTCTATCTTAGTTGCCAATAAACTTCGTAACCCTTAACCAGCCTTTTAATACCCCTAGCCGATAACAATAAAATGGTTTATGAAGCAAAATAGTATTTCAAAAAGCCCTGTTTATTTTTGTTTTTTGTTAAGTTCGTCGCCATAATAACCGTATCGAAATCTGATGACATGAAACCAGTATAGAAACTTGAAACCTTTGTGTGTATGTAATGCAATATTGAGTACAATTACGTCCTCCTCAAGATACCTCAGATACAATTAATTATTTATTAACTTTATTCGAATCTAACGATTATCCCAAATAAAGTTAATGTTTTGTTATGTCATGGTTTATAGAATATTGGATCTTTGTTGGTAGTCTCAACGTTAAAATCAGCGTAAGTATTCCGGGAAGTGTGATTATAAAAGCCCATTGAATTCGGCCAGGTGTTTGATCTTGGCTTTTAAAGTCGACACCTTCACTTAATTCCCGGAGAGTTTCGGCTAGTCAAGGGACCGAAATCAACAGGAAATAATATCGGTGTTTTATAATAGTACCACTATAAAACCCTTAGAGGTCAAACATGATGAAGTGGGATTCTTTATTGAAGAAAAAACGAAACGATTTATAAGTTTACGTAAATTAAGCATAAAGTTAACCAAATGTTTACCGGATGTAAATAAAAGAGTTAATATTTCATTATTAATTTATTTTTACACAATATGTTCAACTAACCTCAGACGACTGTCTACATAACTATAATAGTCCCGATATAAAAATATTTCCTCTCCTTATCCGTAACATTGTAACATATTTATAATATTGACACGTTTACTTTTTACACTTTATCAATTCAAATTCTTTAGTTATACTAACGTGATGTTTATATTCACAGAATCGTTTTTATTTAGTAGATATAGTACTCTACATATTTATACAGTATAGTACCCTACATATTTATAATGTTTCCAAAAAATACAATGAAGAACATTACAATTCGGCATCAAAATGTACATCACAATAAAACGCATGTATTTACAATGATTAGAAGTTTTGTAATTTTATCAAAGTGATGACAAAATATAGATATTATCATAATTAAAACAACAGAAACATTATCTCACACATTTATGGCAAATCGTCAGAGTCCCACAAAATTAATATTTTATATGATTAATAGACAATTATAAAACACAACATAGTTATTTCACATAGTCTTAAACCGAAATAAATAAATTATTCTCTATTATAGTGTATTGCTTATTGTCAAATCAATTTAAAATGGCGCTCTGAGGCGTTACCAACAACAATTCCTAGTTCCTTATTTATGTACTAATCATTCATTTATTACTAAGTCAACATCATCTAAACAGATATTAGGAATATAGTGACAGTTCGGGCCTGAAACGCTTTGCGCAAACAAATATTACTTAGATCCAAATACATGAAACTTTAGTCTTTAGTCTCATACGAATGGAATGTACAAGTCCTACGCTACACTATAGAAATCTCTTCATATAATAACATACGTATCACGCTATGATATGGTTTATTTAGATTTAAAATAACATAATTTAGCACAATATATATATATATATATATATATACATATTACATAGACAGTTACAGATACCTTAAATGGAAAATACTGACATATAAGTACAACCAGAACTAGCTGGGATTATCATTTGTATACAAGATAACGGAAAGTATAACGTTCATAAAGTAATATCGATATTTATCGGAATGTTTCACAGTAGAAAACACGAAAATAAATTATTAGCTACAACTAGAAGGACGGATAGAAACGGGGGAAGAACAATATATCTTTAAACAAATGTCGCGCGACACAGCGCACTCGCGAGCGTTACACACAGATGACACTCGCGACCGGCCGCGCGTCCTGTACACGTGAGACTAACGCGCGACTGTGCGGTCACCTCGATGTGCCGAAAACAAATACAAAACACTTAGTATTACATCATTTACATTTTTATTTTACCTTTTACTTTTTAATGAATGATTTTGCTAAAAATATCTGGGTTTATAATGAGGCGCATAGTAACAAGCGGAACCGTCGAACCGTCCCGCGTCGCGGGCAAAGATCGTCACCCAAAAGTCAAGACTTATTTCACTAAGGATTCGGACAGATTGGAGTAAAGATTACCGGGGAGGAGTAACAAGCCCGCGCGGGCGAAGTAAGGAGCGCGGGCGGCGCCGCGCTAGCAGGCTGCGTCCTCCCGCACGAGCGCCGCCGTGTCGCGCCCGGTGTCGGCCGCCGGATCCAGCGCCCGCGCGCCGCCCGCGCCCGCGCCGCGCGTCTCAGTCGACGACGGAGAGATCACGGCCGACACGATCTTCTCCTTCAACTCGTCCGGGACTTCATAGATACCGGCTGCGGAAATAAACGTACGTTCTCAAACTTATGTTAGATAACAAAAAATGCTAATGAAAGGCTTTTGATGATGATATAGGTATAAAGGTTGTAAAGAGCTCTAGACAGAGACAGGTGGAAGAACAGTAGGGAGGCCCTTCCCCAGCAATAGGTGTTACGGCAATAATGTGCTATAAATAGGGCGCATAGTAACAGCGATCATCGTTACTCACGTATGGGTGGTTCAGGCTCGCCCGCGGCCACTGCCCTGGTGACGGCATCGTACATAGGGTTGCTGAAGTCGCGTCCCTTGCGCGGCGCTTCCTCCAGGGTGTAGGCAGGCTCGCCCGCCGGGCCGCCGACGCCACCGAACTCCACGTTTGAACCTTGACGGAAGGACACGCTCTGCGACGACGCTAGGCTACTCAGACCGCCACCCTTACCGCTAAAATACAAAAACGTAAACTTATAATAAAGTAGGTAATATAATGCACGAATTCAGGAAACGTGTCGCTAAGTGATACGATGAGTTAATAAATTTCAAGAGACAAAAATGACGAGTTGTTAAGGTACACAGTTCAGTGTGATTTCATCTACAAGCGTTGTGTGTACTCACAAGGGCCTCTTTCTGATGACGAACCAGGCGGCGGCGCCGGCCAGCGCCAGCAGCAGCACCAGCAGCAGCGGCACCAGCACGGCGGCGGCGGTGGCGGCGCGCGCGGCGGCCTGCGCGGCGGGCGCGGCACACAGCGGCGGCGACAGCGGCGCGCGACACACGCAGCGCAGCGCGCCCTCCGCTTCCTCGCACGTGCCGCCGTTCTCGCACGGACACACGCGCGGCAGCGGCCGGGCCGACTCCACCGCTGAGGGCAAGGGCGACTCCGAGTTAGTCGGCGCTTATTAGGAGCCATGTCGATACGATCATAAAGTAAGAGCATCGTTAAAACAGAAAGGACCAAGAATGTAACCTAGGAAACGACTGAAATGTTTGAATTGTTCAAATTTAAGGCGCACGACATATCACACACGATACAAGGAGACACAATACGATCCTAAAATACTACGTACACACGCACACGCACGCCCACACACACGCACGCGCGCACGCACGCACGCACAGCAAATTATTCAGGACAGTTTTTTTTTATGACCACGCAGAACGACTATGAGGGTAGAAAGGTCGTTAGGTTAGTTTTTTTTTTATGACCACCCAGAACGACTATGAGGGCAGAGGTGGTTGGATTAGGTTATTATTTTTTATGACCACTCAGAAAGACTGAGGGCAGAATGGTGGTTAGGTTAGGTTAGTTTTTTTAATGCCCAATAGAACTACTGTGAGGGCCGAAAGGTGGTAGGTTCAAGGGGGATTTTGTGGGGGTTCTCCTGCCTCCTCTCCCCCCTTTTTGTGAAAAGCCTGCTGCTCTATTCTATAGTAACCCCAAGCGGAGCCTGCAACTACAGGCATTTCTATGCCTAAATGAAAATTCCTTAAAATGCAATGTAAGCGAAATAAACTTATTTTATTTTTGACAGTGAAACGTGGGGCAGAATATGAGGAATGGAATACCGATCTCGTAATATCAAGTTCTATTTCTGTTTTGTCGATTGTATTGTCAGTTTATTTAACTCAGTCCGCAACAGGGTAGGATGGCGTACAATAGCCGAAGCCTGCAATGAACTGCTCTAAACTGTTGATGGTATATGACAGGGTGGGAGATGAGGGTCGGGGTATATGACAGGATGGTGTATGATATTAGTAAGGGAAACTATGCAAACATGATTAATTGTAGTACATGTCCTATATTAGACAGGACGCAGCACAGTTGACTAAACACATACCTGCGTCGCACGCCAGCTCCTGTGTGATCCGCTTGGGCGGCTGCTGCTGGTCGGGACACACGCACCGCCGCCCGCCCGGCACGGCCAGGCACAGGTGGGAGCAAGGGGCGTGCGCGCACTCCGACCGGGACGTCACGTTGTAGCGCCGCGGGTGGTACACTACGAGAGAGATACTTAGCATCAACTGACTGAACACAACCCGTCTCATTAACAAACTGGAAATAACTTTAGTCCATCCGTTAGTTTGTATCAATGAGAACTGAAAATTCTTAATACAATATTGGCAACATAGACTTGTAAGATAGTGTTTATAATTAGAAATTAAAAATTGCTACAATAAAGTTTGGAATTTAAAAAATGACTCGTGGTCATCGATCACTTCTAGGTACACTAGATTCACAATCAGCGTAAAAAAATGGTTTAACTGAACAAACGCACAACGCAGCACTTGGGTGCTTCTTTCATTTAGTAGTTATTTTACAATTCTGACTTTACTGCATGCGTGTAAGGTTGAATTTGATTTGATGTCAGACTCGGTCGTAAAAAATAATGGATTTTTGTACTGCTTTGTGATAAGAACTTTATACACTGCACTTAAGGCTAATTTTAAATTAATGTATATTTATTTTGACTAGTTTAGACTTGTCGACTTTATTCTTGATAAGAGTTTTGTTCGAGACTGTGTATCTACTATCTAGTGTATAACAGTATGAGTGATCAATGATCGTGGTTTATACTCCTGCACTGTGTTCCAAATAAAACCAAAGTTTTTTATGTTTTTTGTGTCTTTAAATATAATTCCGTAGACTATAGTGTGGGTTATGTGTTTGTTTACCATTATATCATAGCTGACTTTTAATATTGTAACGCGTAACTGTTCTTTGTCCCAAATGAATAGGTATAAAATAAAAATCTTTTGATGAACTAAATAACATTTCAATTAACTTACCTTTCACGGCCGATGGGTTGACTAGATCTTTAGATATAACGAAAGGCACGCCTCGTCCGAACTTGTCTTGTCTCACAAGTTCTCCCGTGTCCCTGGTCACCCAGTACAGCGAGGACTCGAACACATCCAACGAGAGCGGGTGCTTCAGTAGATCACCCTTCAGGATCACTTTCCTGTTCGAACCATCATGCCTCATCATCTCAATGGTGTTCAGCTTAGTGTCAGCCCAGTATATGGAATGGTCCATCAGATGGTCAATAGCCAAACCGGTCGGATGTCTTATATTCTCTGTAACGATCGGCCTCCTCTTCGAGCCATCCATCCAGGCTATTTCAATTTTAGGAGCGGAGCCAGCATCAGCCCAGAACATTCTTCCCATCTGTGAGTCGAGGACCAACGATGTGGGGCTCTCGATTCCGGCTGACACGAGTGCCCTTCGGTATCTTCCGTCGGTTCTAGCTACCATGACACGTCCGCGTGGTTTGGAGCCTGTCCTGTCAGTTTCAGTCCAATATAGATTATCTCCTATGTAGTCAACAGCCAAGGCAGTTGGTTTTGAGTTGCCCTTCATATTAAGGTCTTGAGCGAATCCGCTCTTGACTTGACCGTTGAGTGCGTTAATCATGTATGACCGCTTGATGGTCTTATCGTAGCTATCTGCCCAGAAGACCATCTCGTTCTTAGGATCATAATCGATGGCTTCTATTCTCTTCTCTGCTGTGATAACGTCGAATTCTTCGTTCTTATCTTGGGCAAAGGCATGTATTTCTGGTCCGTTAGCGAATAGTAGAACAACTTCATCTTCTACAACTTTGCATACGCCTGATAGGTTGTCAGCCAGTCTGTAATGAACAGAAAGATTATGAAGACCTATAAAGTTGTCGTATCATTCAAGGAAAGTAATCGTATCATTCTCATTAACAGTCGAGTAATTTAAGAACAAAACATATGCTACTAACTTGAATCCATCTCTACAGTCACAGCTGTAGCTTCCGTTGAGGTTATTACAGATCTGCGAGCAGTGGTGCGTGCCGGCAGCGCACTCGTCGACGTCCACACACTTCTTCTTGTCGACGGGGGAGATGATCCACCCTTGGAAACACGTGCAGATGTAGCCACCCGCGCCGCCCACTGCCGTCAGGTTTGTGCAGAAGTGCTCACAACCACCTGAAGGACAAAACATATAGATTATGTATAATAAAGGCTATCTCGGAAGTTCAAACAACGAATTGTTGTTATTTTGCCGCTGTAATAATTTTTTTCTTCTGGTTAACTCTCGATCGTTATTCGATTATTAACTACTAGCTGTGTCCACCGGCTTCGCATCCACCCCGCGATTTCACCCGCGTAAGCTTCTAGCCGAATGAGCTCAGTTGATATAAAATAAGCGCCTATTAAAATAATGGGAGCAAAATGTAGTACGTCCGCGTTTGCTCCCGTTTCCGCAACATTTTTTGTTCCTGCTCTGCTCCTGTTGGTCATAGCGGGATGTTTTCTAGCCTATGTCCTTTCTCCGGCTCTAGACTATCTGTGTACCAAATTTCATTACAATCGGTTCAGTAGTTTTGGCGTGAAAGCCGGACAGACAGACAGACAGAGATACTTTCGCATTTATAATATTAGTATGGGTTCCATGTTAATGTTCTGAACCTATATTATATGTAATTCGTTTCCATAGTATATGATGTAGAGGAGTGAAGAGTATAATATCGTAAATGAACGAAGCTCTTCTTTGGTAGAAAGGATTTCTGGATTGACTGAATGATATGGCAAGAAACAAAGTTACTATCGAAGTTACGAAACATCCAATAAATTAAAATATGGGCAGGAAAAACATAATTTTAAGTGTGACATTCATGATTTCCAAAATATACCTTTATCAAGATGCGAGCATGTGTGCGTATGGTGGCAGCCAAGCTCATCAGAAGCATCGCCACAGTCGTCAGCGAAGTCACACAGCTGCGTGCGCTCCACACAGTGTCTATTGGCGCACTGGAACTGTGTGTAAGGGTCGCAGGGCTTCACGCGTGCCGCGCATAAAGTCATGTTGTTTTCGTCCGAACCGTCGCCGCAGTTGTCCACGCCGTCACATACTTGATATCTAGGCAAGAAAGAAACAAATTGATAACTATGTACGTTGCCTTTTAAAAGTAGTATTTTAGTCCCAAATGCGTAGTAGCGCGATGTCCCAGATGCGTAGTATTTTCCTCACCTTGGAACACATCTGTGGTTGTCGCAGTGGAAACGTCTCAGCGTATCGCAATTAAAGTTGGTGCAGATAGAAGACGCTTCGTCGGAACCATCTCCACAGTCATCAGTACCGTCGCACAGGTCCGATTGGGAAACACACAGATTGTTCGCGCACTGGAATCTGTAACAAAATCGCATAAATGTCAATAAAATAGTTTGTATCAGCAATACATATTAAATAAAAATGGGATGATATTTACCTGCTTTCGGGGCAGTATCTGCCGCCTGGGTACCGCGGTGGACATCCAATTTCATCCGACAAATCTCTACAATCTCTATCGCCATCACATCTGAAGTACGCAGCGATACAGTGGCCAGATTTACACTGGAAGGTTCCGTTCTTGCACTTGAAGCCGCCGCAGTCAGCCTCGTCCGTGTTGTCTCCGCAGTCATCTTCATGGTCACAACGCCATCTCGAAGATATGCATTTTCCATTACCACACTTAAATTCTGATTCAGAGCATTCTCTGTACTTGTGCTGACAGACAGTTTCGGATTCGTCACTTCCGTCTCCACAGTCGTCGGTAAAGTCACAGAGCCATTGCTTTGGTATACAACGCTTGTTGTCGCATGTAAAGTCAGTTTCCGCACTACACGAAGGACAGTTCTCTTGTAACTCATCCGATCCGTCTCTGCAGTCGTCTTTACCATCGCAGAACAACCATTTCGGAATACACCTATAGTTCGCTTGTCCTGGACATCTTCTCCACCCTGTAGTGCAGTTCTTCTGCCTGCACATGTACGCAGGCTCATCAGAATCATCTCCGCAGTCATTATCAAAGTCACACATCCACAGTTTCGGAATGCATCTTCCGTTCTTGCACGCAAATTCAGTATCGGGGTTACAAGGTCTATTGTGACACATTGTAGGGTCTTCATCGCTGTTGTCTTTACAGTCTGTGTCGCCATCACACTTCCAGCTGTCGAGGATGCACCTGCCACTAGATTTGCATTTGAACTCGAGAAGTGGGCACTCGTGAGCACACTCTGCCTCATCACTTCCGTCTCCACAGTCATCAGTGCCGTCACAGATTGTGGCCGCTGGCGTACAATTAGTGTTCTTGCACTGGAACGAGCCAGCTCTGCAGTGACGCACTGGACAAGTATCGGGTTCATCAGAACCGTCCATACAGTCTTTTTCGCCGTCACACTTCCAGAACCATGGTATACACTTTTCGTCACGGCCATTACATCTATGTTGTCCATCAGTACAGTTGGCAATGCAAGTCTTCATGTCTCGTGCTAAGTAGAACTGGTTCGGGCAAGCACATTTGTATGTCGTAGCACCTTCTTCTCCGTAACCGTCGATGTTCAAATAGCTGGATGCGTGGGGTGGCGCTATCAGACATAGATGAGAGCATCCTCCGTTATTATCACCACATGGGTTGGGATAGGGTAGCTGTCTCAACGGATGTACTACATGAATATCATAAGGCCTATGTGTCGTATTCCTAAGTATCATCAAATTTTCTCCAGAATGCTTGTGTGCTTTGCTAATTGCTTTGAGATTCCAGTCAGTCCAGAAGATCTCATCGTCGAAAAGACTGAGAGCAAAAACGTGAGGCACCTTTGTGCCTGATAATACAACATGCCTGTGTTGTCCTTCCAAGTCAGCTGAACCAATGTAGTCTAAATGAGCATCAGCCCAATAGATCCTGTCAGTGAAGTAATCTATCGTTAGAGCATTAGGCCAGGCGATATCATCTTCCCAGTTCAAAATAGAAGAGAAGTTGGAACCATCCATTCCCAATCTGCCAATGTAGGCTTGTAGGTGCCACGAAGTAAAGTACAGGTAGCCTATTCCAGGGTGCACGACGATTGCCCGAGGATCCGTTACTCCAGTCTTTAGGGTCTTTCTTCTAGTCCCATCCAATTCTGATACATCCAAGTTCTTGGAATGTCTGTCAAGCCAGTACAGCTTCCTTCCAATCCAATCAATTGCTATACCTTCAAGACCATGCGAGTCGTGTCTGATGACCACTTCTTTAGTGGGATTGGGATCGGTGTAGTTCGATCTGTAGATCGTCTTAGCGGATACATCAGCAAAATACATCCTCTGTTCTTTGAAGTCAAAATCAATGGCAACGACGTTCATTAGGTCCTGGTGCATCAGGTTGTACAAACTGGCGTCAGTTGACATGTTCCTCACGTAGTACTTGTTTGTGAAAATGATCCAGGCAGAAGTATTATCTTTTCGTTTACAAGTATGCTCATCGGGTTCTCTTTCATAATATTGGTCATTGCATTTACAATAGTAAGATCCAGGGGTGTTGGAGCAGTATTGCGAGCAAACTCCTGGCGTTTCTATGCATTCGTCAATGTCTGCACAAGCTTTACCATCTGCAAGAAGCTTGTAACCCTGATTACAATCGCAATAATATCCAGTTAGAGTATCGATGCATTTGTGGCCACATTGATTTATTTCCAATTTAGCACATTCATCAATATTGCAATGAGCAGGTTCATCGGAGTCATCAGTACAGTCGGAAACCTTGTTACAGACCAGTCTGTTGTCAATGCACTGATCGTTGTTACATTTGAACTGTCCAGCAGGACATGTCTTATTCTCTTTTGTACACCCGACTTCGTCAGAATGATCACCGCAATCCTCTTCGCCGTCGCATCTAAAGTGATTCCTAATACATTTAAAGTTCTGACACTTGAACTCTTGGTCAGTACATTGCTTGTATTGAGTGTTACAACGTTTTCCTTCGTCAGAGCCATCACCGCAGTCGTTGTCGTGGTCGCACACCCAACCCTCGTTGATACAACGGCCATTGTCACATTGGAACTGGTCGTCAGCACATGGTATAGGGGTGGCGCAGTGGTGGATGGTAGAGTTCTCATCAGCTCCATCAATACAGTCGGGATCACCGTCACAGATCCATTTCTTAGGAATACATTGTGCTCGTTGCCAGAACTTGTTTTCTTCACAAGTATATTCAGTTTCAGCATCACACTTGCGCTCATTGCATTGATGTCGGTCATCTTCGTCACTGTTGTCTAAACAGTCGTTGTCTCCGTCGCAAATGTAGATCCTTGGTATGCAGTTGCCATTGTCGCATGTGAAAAGGTCTCCAAAGCAGGTGCGACCTTCAGAGCGGCAATATTCTGGTGGTTCATCAGCGCCATCACCGCAATCGTCATCACCATCGCAATACCAGGTAGCAGGGATACATCGGTGGTTTGGACAACGGAAGCTGTTTTGCGGACACGTTCTCTGCGCGCAATGTAGCGGATCTTCATCAGAATTGTCACCACAGTCGTTATCTCCGTCGCAGAGCCAGTACGGTTCAACACAAATATTCGTCTTTTCGCATTTGAGGTGGTTTGTTGGGCAAGTTGTGTTCATCGGGCAACGTTCATGTGTTTCGTCTGATGTGATGTTGTCCTTACAATCGTTGATGCCATTACATACTTGCGTCATAGGTATGCAGCGAGAGTTGAGGCAGGTGAACTCTCCTTCAGCGCATGGGGGGTATACGCACCCTTCTTCATCAGATCCATCTTTGCAATCATTCTCGTGGTCGCACTTCCAGGACTGGAAGATACATCTGCCATTGTTACACCTGAACTCGCTGGGCGAGCACGAGTGGTATGTGCAATAGTTCTTGTCTTCATCAGAACTGTCACCGCAATCATCGTCCCCGTCACATGACCACATTTTGCTGATACATTTTCCGTTTGCGCAGAAGAACTTGCTTGCGTCACAAGTAATATTTTTAGCCACACACATCCGTCCTTCGTTCACCAGTTTGGTGCTATCGTCGCATTTGCACTCGACTGTGTTGTTAGGCGCGGGGTGACAGCTCTGGGCGCAGCCTCCGTTGCTGATCTTGCACGGATTCACCTGACACTTCTGTCTGCTCGGACTGTATATGTGGATGTCACGAGGCGAGTCTTCCAATCGCTTCACCATCTCAATCATGTTAGCGCCAGTGTGTTTCTCTGCTCTGTACACACCTCGAAGCTGAAGGTCTGTCCAGTAAATGTAGTTTCCAAAAACAGTGATAGCAAATGGATAGATTGTTGCGCTAATAAGGACTTCCCTGTCAGAACCGTCTAGCTTGGATCGTTCAATTTTTTCTCTGACAGCATCAGTCCAATATAACATATTCTCATCAAAATCAATGGTCAAGCCACTGGGCTGAGATAAGTCTTTATCAATGATAGCTTTCTTCAATGATCCTGCCATGGTTGTTCTGTAGATTTTCCCTGAAGTTCCAAATCGTCCCCAGTCTGTGTAGTACAAGGTTCCGTTGCAAGGATCTACAACAATAGCTCTTGGTCGTTCGACTCTAGCAATCATGACGAGTTCTGTGCCATCAAGGTTCATAGCATAGATGGAGTTGTTTGAGCTGTCAGTCCAGTAAACCTTCTTCTGTGTCCAGTCATATGATATACCTTCAGGGTTGATGCCCTTATTGATGATGTTCTGGATGGCGGCAGCATCTGGGTTGTTAGCGGACATCCAGCCTATTCTAGCCCACGGTCTGATCTGTGTGAAGAACAGTTTGTTATCGGCATAGTCGAATTCTACGCCGACAACATTCGTTAGGTTGACGACCGGTTTGAACGGAACTCCTGTAGATTTCGGGTCCAGATTAATAGCCCGGATTTCAGTCCTTGTGGTAAATACCAGGTATTCGTCAACGACGTCGCATTTTTTGGGATTGCTGGCAGAGATTTGTCCAGTAGCGCACTCGCATTTGTGTGTATAGCCTTTGTTAGCTTCCGGTGGATAACTGAAGCAAAGTTGATCACAGCCGCCATTGCCTAGCTTTCTGCAGGGGTTGTTTTCGTCTGTAGGCTGATTGTTTATATCGAATATAACAATATCTCTAAGCTTTGGAAGGTTTATTCTAACTTTTTCTGGCATCGACATGTTGCCGGGCAACTTGGACGCTTTGTAGATAGTTTGCAAGTTTCTGTCGACCCAGTAGACGCTGCCTGTGTGTATCGCGACGCCCATCGGGTTCGGTAAGTTTGACCTGATGAGTTGCCTGTTACCTCCGTTGAAGGAAATCTTTTGGATCTGGTCAAGTTTCGAATCAACCCAATAGACGTCGTGTGTCAACATATCGATGGTCAAATCTCTTGGGTTGGATATACCGGAGCTCACGACTGTTTGCCAGTTACTACCGTCCAAATAAGCTTTACCAATTCTTGGGTACTGACCATAATCAATCCAGTACAACAGTCTCTTGATCGGGTTCACAGCTAGTTCTCTTGGAGCATCCATTGTAGTCTTAACTAAAACCTTTCTGTTTGAGCCATCCAGCCAGCACATCTCTACGTAATTCTCATGAGGGAAGACGTTGGTAAAGTAAAGATTTCCAGCTACCCAATCCACAGCTAATCCTCGGATACCATTACTACCGATACCGTCTTTGACTATATGTTGGAGTTCTGTGCCATTTGGTCTTATGCGGAATATACCGTTCCATTGACCGCGGTTGAATTCTACCCAGTAGATATAATTCTCAGCAAAGTGTACGTCTACGTGAAGAATGTGGTGTCCCACGCCGGTGACAGGGACCATAGCCTCTGCGCTCGAGTCGATGCTGTATCCTCGTATGAGGTCCAGCTGAGACACGACTGCGAATGTCTTGTAGGGCACACAGTTGACTTCGTTCTCCTTTCTATAGCCCACTGAGCACGCGCAGATGCGAGACCCGCCATCACCAGGAATACAGATCTGTTCGCAGCCACCATTGCTCTGAGAACAAGGATGGTGGACCATCTTTCTCTTCTGGAACACAGTGAACGATTTTAAGTCACTCTCGTTGTCTAATACAGTTTTAATGTTATCTCCGTTGGGTAGATCGGCCTTGATGATCTTTTCATGCTGTGGGTCTAAGACATATAGCCGTGAGTCGAGTACAGCGATAACTTTAGGATAGGAGATCGCATTGCTTTCAGACAGTATAGTTTTCCTGTCATTGCCTTCAGTGTTGACGCTATTGATGCTCGGCGGGAACTGGGTGCTAAAGTATATGAGCTTCTTCTCCACGTCGATGGTGACCGCCTCCGGTCTTTCTATAATGTCTACCAGGATGATAGGGTTGGTACCGTCCATGTTAGCTTTACCGATTTTTGCTGGAACTCCGAAACCTCCTTCGTCGGACCAGTACATTTTTCTGTAAATAAATATTGCAAATATTAAGATGGCTATTGATACTTTCCAAACATCTTACACCGAGAGTCAAATATTCCTTTAAAAAGCAATTAAAGTACTTCATTAAGAAGGTAGACATATTATGTAGGCAGTTTACGAGTACGCTTATTAGAGCATACTTTGAAAACAAACATCCACTTAACTCTAAATTCAAAGAAAACGTTCAAAAGCCTTACCCTTCAGTGGGATCCAAACAAATCCCTTTAGGTTTAGCCACAGAGGTCTTGCTGCCATCATTAGCCATCACAATGGATCGGTACTTCACTTTGCCATCCACCCTGACCAGCTCGATGTTACTGGCGACTCTGTTAGCCATGTACAAGTTCCTGCCAAGCCAGTCGAATGCGATAGATGAAGGCGCGCCAACTATCCCGGTGTCTGACCCGAAGAATTCAACCTTATTTCCACCGCCATAAGGCATACTGAAGATTGTACAGTTTTCGTCGTCATCACTGTCACCTGTTATGGATTGGAGCCAGTACAACATGTGACCTTGACGATCGTAGTCTAGTTGTACTCCACCTAAATCAGAATACTCAAGATTAATACTCGGAAAATCAAAATAATTTGAAAATTTTGTAAGTATATAAACTTTATATCTTAACTTACCTTGAATGCCAACAATAGGGGCAAGTTGTCCAGCTCGGCCTGAGCCGTCCATTGATAAATCAATGACTTGGCTTCCCTTCAGTACCATCAGATACGCATTTTCCTCTGTAATTAGACGATACCACGTTATACGAAGATTCATTTATTATAAAGAACTGAAATATTTGAAAATTAGCATGAAAAATACCTTCCACACATTTGCCATCAGGTAACAGCTTGAACCCAGGCTTGCACATGCAAGTATATCCCACAGTCTTGTTGGGACTAAGTAGACAGAGATGTTGGCACGAGTCCTTCTTGCACGGAGACGTGTACATCGGCTGGAGTGACGGATGATGCACATGTATGGATAGAGGCTGCGATATCAAGTGCGACACCACCGTCTGGTTGGTACCCTTAAACTTGTGAGCGGATAACACCCTGTTCAGCTGACGATCTGTCCAGTACAACGTGTCTTCGAATAACGTCAGCGAATGAGGGTGCAGGAGGTAGTGGCTGCCAGCTAAAACCTGTTGCCTGCCCGTGCCGTTGTAGTAACAGAAGTCGATGAAATCTAACTTAGAATCTGCGAAGTATACTCTTTGTGTTGCCGTGTCTAATGTCAGACCGTTAGGCCAGTAGATCTTGGTAGTAATGATAGCTGATCTCTGTGTGCCGTCCATACCCACTCTTTCAATGCGAGGGTTCTCTCCCCAGTCGGTCCAGAACAGCCACCTTGCATTCGGAGCCGGATCTAGACACATTCCTCTTGGCTGTGTTATGTTACCGCTTAACAAAGCTGTTCTGGCTGTACCGTCTTCTCTAGCCACTTCGATAGTGTTCAGTTTGCTGTCTAACCAGTAAATGTTTCCTCCTACCCAGTCATACGCTAGCCCTTCAACGAGGTCTAGTCCAGTAGATATGATGATCTGTGGCTCACTGCCGCGGTCTAACCGAGATATCTTCTTGAGTTTCATATCAGACCAGAATATTGTTCCTGTATGCATGTTGGAGGCTGTCGCAACAACATTTTCAACGTTGATTGGAACCCTTTCGAGTCCTTGTTCGTTAAGATCTGCTACTAAGATGGAGTGTCTGTTGGATATGATAAGGAAGGCGCTGGAGTGGTTGTTTGCTTTGCACGTGTGGTTATCGATGGTCAGTCGGTAGCCCTCAACGCAGGAGCATGCGTATGAACGCTTGGTATTGGTACAAGTTTGCGAGCACAGGCCAGGAGGGTCGCATTCATTGATATCTTTGCAGTTGGAACCATCGACGTCTAACTCCTCGCCAGCTGGACACAGACACAACGGTCCGTTTGGTGTCTGCTTGCACCCATTAGAGCAGAGACCGTCTTGATGTTCACATTCAGCAAAATCGCAGCTTGCACCTGTGAAAGGATATTTAGCTAATCAATATTGAACTTTATACAATTGATAGTACGGTTGTATATGCTGGGCTGTATGTTACCTTCGTCAGCACCATTCGGACAATCGAGCTTGGTATCACAAATTTGCGTGATGTTAACACACCTGCCAGTGACTCCAGGACATTGCCACTGGTCAGCGGGACACCTGGAATACAACAGTAATAACGCATTACTTTTAACGCAATGATTTGTATTTTTTAACAGTTTATGGAACTTCTGTGGATCAGGTTGGATTGATCAGGTAAAGAAGAAAAGGGTAGTAGGGAAGTCTTGTTTGTTGGAATTGTTATTTATTCCAAAATGGAAAATGTAAAAGTGCCACCTGAAAGCCGGCGGCTTGCAGGCATGTTCGAGCCCCTCATCGGAGCCATCCCCGCAGTCATCATGGCCGTCACAGACATACGCCTTGAACACGCAGCGGCCGTTGTGGCAGCGGTAGTAGTTGTTGGCGCACGAGATCGTGCCGCACGTCGCCGGCTCGTCTGACAAGTCCTCACAGTCCGGAGTGCCTGAGGACACGGTTAGATACGACTTGTCATGATGATACAGAACTGGTAGGTATCTACTGTACACCGGCGTAAAACATTATTATTATTATTCTGACCCACATGAATATATAAACATATTTTTGCTATTATAATTTCACAACATGATAATAATATAAATTAAATCTAAGCCCCACAAAATCGTGGTTGTGGTTTGACTGAAGATTTAGATTTAATTACTTTGTCTACAGTCAGCCTAAAATACTAGTTTATTTTTGTCTCACTGTAGACTCAGACATAGTAAAGGCATAAGCATTGATCAACATATTGATTCCGCAAATTAAAGATACCTGCTATAGGTAAAATCAGCCTTAAGTAAATAAACATTTCATACGATTATGAGCACAGTTGCCACAGGAATAATGTTCACAAGCAAATAAGCGTTCTAGACGGATATGAAGATTATTTTTATATGAATAATGTTAATATTTAAATGATACTTGTGTACAAAGTGTGATATGTAAATCCAAGCCTTAAGGGTTGTTCGAAAGACATACTGTGACCCCTGGCGTACAGGCAAATGAAGGAACACGGGTTGGTTATAGTCAGTAAAAGTCTGACACGCCCTTCCTCTCCGCACAGAGCGGGAGAGGACATTGATTTCCTACCCAAAATAAAGGTCAAGGGTTGTAAGAATTCATCGTATTGTTGTTGCAACAGTTTTCAGATGCTTACCGTCACAGTACCAGGTGGTAGGTATGCAGATACCGGACGATACACACTGGAACTGCTTGTCGGGCTGGCACTGGTGCGGCGCGAGCGACGGACAGCCCGCCTCGTCGCTGCCGTCATTACAGTCCGGAATGCCGTCACACTTGTAGGCTTCCTGAGGAGATGGAGACAGGAGGTAATTTTCTCTTTTTTGCATTTTTATTTTGACGTCCTCTTGTTTTGTAAATTTTTATTTTGTAACATTAATAAATAGTTATGTGAAAGTGAACTGTTCGCTTATATCTATTGCAATGTGTGACGTCGGTCAAATGGTTTAAGAACATATTTAAGCAGGCATTTACGTACTTTGTGCCTAATTAAAATAAGGGATGAGAGTGTATGGAGTACGCACCTGCACACACTGCTTGAGGTCGGCGCACTTGAACTGGGTCGCGAGACACGAGACGGGCGGACAGTCCGCCTCGTCCTGCTTGTCGAAGCAGTCGTCGTCACCGTCGCACACCCACGACGCCGGGATACACTTGCCGGTGCGGGGACACGTGAACTGGACAAATACTTTTATGTTAAATACGTAAGCTGTGGCTTAATTAAGCGTCAGGCATAACTAAGCGGCAGAGTATTTGATTAAGAGGCGAGCTAACCAAGTTACTTGTTGATATTTTTTTTCTTTTTCTTTAATAGTTATAAACTAGTGCTTGACTGCAATCCCGCCTGATGGTAAGCAGAGATGCAATCGTTGATGGTAAAGCGCACTAGCTTATTAAGCCTATTCACTCAAAAAAACTGAGTGAATAGGAAGAAAAACGGCAGTTGAGCGAGGTGATGCAATGTTTAACCCAACAACACGAAATTTATAAAATTGTGTTTCCAAGACCGAGAATTCTACAAGTGCCCACTACACACTAATAAAAATTTCGCTTTTGAAAACATCTCTTTCGGAATGATAAAAATACTTGACGCGAACTACGCGTCATTCTGACGTTACGCATATTTGCATCTCCCAAGCAGAGTTAACTGTTCAATCAGCATACAATTTCCCGAGATTCTCTGTATGAGAGGAGACCTGTGCCCAGCAGTGGGACGATAAAAGTTTGATAATGATGATGATGAATCGTTGGGCAGTTGCGTCCATTTGGTTCACTGTTCTGTTTCAGTTTTCAAATTATACTTATTATTATTTCTATGTTAATTGGTGTTATAGTGTTAATTAACTATAAAGGTTATATATTACATTATTATTATTATATTGGTTATTATTATATTGGTTGTATATTTACATACATCTAATATGCGCTTAGTGATGTAACTGTTATGCACTACCAGTACTACTAGTACTGTGATGCAACTTGAGTGAATTCGCAAAGGTTACACTACATGTCATATGTAACTCCAATGTAGGTTAAGTTTTTAGTTAAACTGTACAATTTTATATTCGATTTAAATTAAGTATTAGTATGTAAGGCCCCGCTATCGTGTTGGATCGCAGATCTGTAAGGGTAGCTGGAGGTAAGAGTTTTTATAAATAAATAAATAAATGGAGGATGAGTGATGTTTACGCCCGGTTCCGCATACCTATAGCGTGTACAGCTTATATTAGGTGTAAAAAAAGGAAACTAGTCGACACCAGATAAAAATACATGTCACATCCTACACTTTGTTGTAAACCTGGAGTTAACAGCAGACCAGTAGCAGTACATAGTATAACAACAAACCTGGAAATAAGCACAAGTCTTTTCAGCACAATGGGAACCCTCATCCGAGCCATCTCCGCAGTCATTCTCGGAGTCGCACTTCCAGGTGTTGGGCACACAGCGGCCGTTGTCACACTGGAACTGTGACGAGGAACACGTCACATTGACGCAACCGGTCTCGTCCGAGAAGTCGCCGCAGTCGTTCTCCGAGTCGCATTTGAAAGTCGCCGGGATACAGCGACCTGACTTGCACATGAATTCCGATCCACTGCAAGTTGTTTCTGGAAGGTGTAACAAGTACTTTATTTAGATGTGATTTAACTTAAGTTTTCTTTATTAATAGGTACTTAATCCATGCTGATAATACTAATATTATAAATGCGAAATGTCTGTCTGTCTGTCTGTTTGTTACGCTTTCCCGCTTACACCTCTAAACTGATTTTGATGAAATTTGGCACAAACAATCTTTAGACCCTGAGAAAGGACATAGGCTACCTTTATTGAAAAAAAAATGATATTCCCGAGGGAAATCTAAAAAGCTCGATATAACCGATTTCCACGCGGGCGAAGCCGCGGGCGGCAAGCTAGTTATATATATGCGATATTCAATACAAGTCATTTTAAAGTAGAGTTTTAGGTCCGTATTCCAGAAGGAAACTCAAGCATTAATCTCTGCTTAAATATTACTTAAAACTAGTTTCAACCAATCAAATGGCTTGAAAAATATGAATGTAGAGCTTGAGTTTTGAGTAACGTTCTGTAATACGGACCTTAATCTGTAAAGTAATTGCGGGTACATAAAAGTCTTGAATTTCTTTTCGTTTTCTATTTTATCAAAAAAACACACACAAATATGATCAATTAAACAAGATTTACTCACTGGTACAATTTTGTTCTTCATCACTGTTATCCAAGCAGTCATCATCACCATCACACACCCAGCTCTTAGGAATGCACTTCTGGTTATTACAGGTGAAGTCCCACGAATGAGGACACGCCTGCACAGGAGGCTCGGAGCTCGGGTCAGCGATGCAGCTGGTTTCGTCAGCTGCCAGCTTCTCCCCATAAGGACAGCCACACTTGACCGTCAACAACTCCGTATTGTTCCGAGGCACAGCGAAGCACAGTTTCTGGCAGTTCCCATTGTCTCTTGCACAGGGCTGCATGGGATCTATCCTCTGAATCTCCTCGCTGTACACTTTGACACCGTATAACCTATTTGTTTGTGGCTCTCGAACCATAATATCCTCTTGTTCTCCAGTTAGCTTGTGTAGTCTTACAATGGCGTCTAATCTCCAGTCAGTGATGTACATAAATTCTTTGTGGATGACAATGGAGAATGGATGTCTGATGAGTCTAGAGTTAACAGTCTTTACGTCGGTGCCATCAAGTTTTGAGTGTTGGACATGGTCGAGCAAGGCGTCGCACCAATACAGTCTGTCCGCATCGAAGTCTATGGACAAGCCGTTCGGCCAGCCTAGGGTCACGTTCTCGAAGACCAGCAAGTTTGTACCGTCTGTGTATGCTCGGCTGATGTTAGCAGGGCGGTCCCACTCGGAGAAGAAGATGAAACCTTTGTTAGGATGTACTACAATAGCTCGCGGTCTTTTCAGATCCTTCAATAAAGTTCTCCTGTAAGCTACATTTCTTGTCGATAGCACGTTTAATGTTCCCTTCCTAGAGTCGATGTAGTAGAGGTTCTTGGACGCCCAGTCTGCTGCTAAACCCTCGACTCCTTCGTTCTGTGACGCCAAAACTATTTCCTTTGTCGTTCCGTTTCTATGAACCCTGTAGATGACATCTTGTAATACGTCTGAGTAGTAGATGTGCTCATCTCGAGCATCGAAGTCTAATCCAACAAACCTAGCCCGTTTAGAGACGACCGGTAGAATAGCCTCACTGAAGCCTTCAATAACCGGGTTTAATACTTTTCCTTTGATAAACCGCTGCTGGGAATACATAAGGAATTCCTTGATAAGATCACAGCTTCTTAGGTCAGTCTCTAATCTATATCCGATGTTGCAGGCGCAGCGATAGCCGAGCCCTCCGTTCTGCAGCGCACTGACGATGCACATCTGGGCACAGCCGCCGTTGTTGTTGCCGCAGGGGTTGTTGACCGAGGTCTGCTTGAGCGAGTGTATCACAGTGATAGCCTTTGGTTCTCTGATGTCCTTCATTTTGAAGATGGCCTGTATGCTGGAAGGTCCCTCGTATTTGTTAACGGAGCTGATCCCCTGTTTGGTATTGTCGGACCAGTAAACGCGGTCTTCAATGAGAGCCAGTCTCGATGGGCTGGGGACCTGTTGGCCTCTGAGGACCAGGAACCGATGGTTTCCATCGTAGTCCACGGTTTCTATATAGTCTAGAAGCGAGTCGCACCAGAACACTCTCTTAGCGATGATGTCCACTGCGATACCGGATGCTTTGTAAGTTGCCTCAGAAACGATGGACTTTACGTGTGTCCCATCCATATTCGCTCTGATGATCTGCAAGTAACGAGTAACAATTAAGTAAGTGGAGCAGATTAATGATCCCACATGTTGACGAATTTATATTTCATTTTGAAAGTTGTCTTCACCTGACTACTATCAGCTACAAACATTAATCCCATCGTGGGATCCAGGGCCAGATCAGCAGGGTTGGTCAGGTTGGAACCGAGTACGACAGCATGCGATCGACCATCTAGCTCGAAGACGTCGATCTTCTGCCCGATGGCGTCGGCCACGTACAGCTTGTCTCCCACCCAGTCCACCGCCAGCGCGACGGGCGCCCACGAGCCCGCCACTGAGATGTCGGTGCCGCTGTAACTGGTCACGCCGGCTGGCACGCTCAGCTGTTGCGAGTGAATCTGAAACGTAAGGTTTCATTATGACCGACTACCTACACTTCATAATCTAGCTATAATGTAGGTGAAGATTTTTTAGAGATACATTATAAAGAACCATATTTACGTGATAACTATTTACAACAATAATATTCAATATTGCATTCTATTAATTAAAAAAAAAATAGTCACAAGTGATTTAAAAAGACCTTTTAGCGTTTAAGAGCATATCGGGATTTAAAAAAAGATCAGCTTCGCTCTTTGCTGAAGACTCTCTTTCTAATGCATGTCTAAAATTTAAAATAACAGCATCCTTACCTTCCTAGTCTTAAGATCGGACCAAAACAGCAGGTTCTTCCGGTAGTGGAAGTCGAGTCCGGCGGCCTGCGTCTCGTTGGCGACGGTGACGGGCGCGCGGCCGTGCAGGTCCATGTGCAGCACCGCGCCCGCGTGCGCCAGCAGCAGGGCAGGGGCCGCGCCCCCCGCCCCGCCGCCCGCCGCGCACCTCCCCCCCTCCGCCGGCTGGTACCCCACCGCGCACAGGCACTTGTAGGCTGAGGGCAAGTCGTGCACTGTATTGTTTGAGAGACTGATGCCGGGACTAGTACCGACTTCAAACGTTTTACTCTTAGATCAAGATACCTCAAGCCATTTCTAAACTTTTTGCCGCAAGTGCCACTTTATTATAGGAAGCCAAAAGGTTATACCTAAGCAAGTCATTCCAAGCAATACTGTATCGTATTACCTCGTGAGGCTTGCGCAGGAGAGACAGGCAGTATGGGCATTATGTAAAATACTAAGAGTATTTTAGTGAAGATTTAAGATTATTTTCAGCTACAACCGATTACACTGTAAAATGACCCAAAAATTGACAAAAAAAGCTGGACAAATGTTACACGGTTCCTGGCGCTTAGTTGATCCCCTTTAATATTATGCATAAAAAATATTGGGTGACCCATACACCTTTGCCTCTGGAGAATTCAGGCGCATGTAATGTTAGGTTCCTTACATCCTGGCGTGTTGATGCACAGCTGGTGACAGAAGCCCCACTCCTTGCACTCGTCGCGGTCCACACACGTGCGGTTGTCGGCCGCCAGCGTGAGGCCGGCCGCGCATGCGCACGCGCCGCCTGTAGGGGACGCCACGCACTTGTACTCGCATTCCAGAGCGGGGCAGGATGTCGTTGCTGTGGAACAATGAATATTGTTTTACACACTACTAGACAAAGCAGAAAAGTTGACAACCCTAAAAAAAGTCACAAATAGCTAAATTGTTATTACTTAATCCAAATGTAGGAATAGATTCGGGCAGATTGACGTAGAGCTTATATGTAGGTAGATCTACTCAGTTGGATGACGTTCATCGATCAAGCATCGATTAATCATTTGTGAAGTAACCAATACTAGTTGACGTCGGTCACTTATTTTACAATACATTGGAATAAATGCCATGCCCCGCATAACCGTTTTCACGGTTTGTCTGTGGGAATGGAACAAACAGTGCATCAGCAATAATTAATTATTACTAGCAAAAAAGTTACTTCAACATCATTATCATCAGGTCTTACAGAATTGCTTACAGACTACTGAGTAAGAACATTTTAAATGACCTGGCAAATTTGCTTTTTGTTTTCTGACCTTTTATGTCAGCAGGCAATTGGTTGAGCCAGTATGGTACTCTTTTGTCTAGCGTTCGGTCTCCAAAATAATTAGTAACTCTTGGTACATTCAATTTACCTGCTGACACCATCTTAGTTGCGTAGTTATGGGTTATTAGCGAGTGACGCTCCCAGCTACCATAACTGCTAACCAGAACTAGGTATTTATGCTTTAGGCTGACACGAAGAATTTTACAAATTTTATACAACCTATTGTAATCATCTTTACGTTTGTTTTTGGTTTTCTTGCTTACTAGTTTAAATAATCGACGCACCTTAATAAACACTTGTTGTTCAACCAATCACAAAATTTTTGGATCAGGCTTTACATAAATTTGAGGTAAAACTTATGAAGACATTAGGTAGGTACATTAAATAAACCCATCATGACGTATAACATTTTCTTAGAAGACATTCTAATCTTTTCGCTCTCAAAGTTGGAGATAAATTACATTTGTACCGGTTTTGGTTATAAACAGTTATTTCTCCGCGGATTAGTCTAATAAATAATGAGCTCGTATATAGTCACGAAACATATTCTGTAATACTGTCACGAGCAAGCGTTATTCATTGCATATTTCGAGGTGTCGAGTGGAATGTGGCTGTAGTACTTGAGTTACACTTTATAATTCATGAATAGCCTTTCTTGGATTACCCCTTTGTGTCTTTTACCTTTTTATTAATTTTGTAAAAGTAATGACTTCCGAAGGAAGCAAACAAACTGCAGAGAGCTGGTTAGCCAGTCTGGAATTTCTAACCTCGTATGTTAAACAGCCTAGTCATTGGTTCTATATCCTACTAGCTTTTGCCCGCGACTTCGTTCGCGTGGACTTCAGGTTCGTCCCGTCTAGTCTAGTAATAAGTAAGAAATACGGTAACTAAGCACTGCAGAGCCCTAATCATAGGTCTTTATGTAGCTACTGCAGTATGCTCCTATAAACTTTTCCTTCAGCATAAACATGCAGATTCTTCGCTTTGGAAACACGTGAGCAAACCACATAGAGCTGACCGTGAGAAAAACATGGCGTGCCCAAATGTAGGCTTCAAGGTTTGACCCTGCGATTTGTTGATCGTCATTGAAAATGCGACTTTTAATGGGAACTGCAGGCGTTTAAAATTGAATGGCAAGTTGTTGGGTATGATTGGGATGCGCGGTATAAGAACATTGTCTCCCTTGGCTTCTCCAGTTAAAATTGTAGCCTTCACTATATGCCTCCCTAATTCGGTAACTCGCAACCGAGTACCGTTGCATAATCTTGTCGCATCCAGGTTACGCATTAACAAAACGGGTACACCTACCTTTAATTCCAAATTGTGTGATGGCACCCCGGACAATTCTAAAGAGTTTAGGAACTCTACGGGATAACTTGTAGTGTCATCGGATGACATAACTGTGTCAATGGAATTATACACTGTTGTTTCGCTGTTTATTTCGGTCAAGATTTTTTTATTTATTTTGTCAACAGTCTCATTTTTTGGTGCCAATATGGTTCTTTCACACAACCAATTTTCGTCAAGAATATTTTGTTGCAGATCCGAATCTGCAACAAAATATTCTTGACGAAAATTGGTTGTGTAAAAAATGAACTTATTGAACAAGTTTTTCCGAAAAAACTTGTTCAATAAGTTCATTTTCTGTCTCCACAGCATGACAAAATTGCTGTGTGAAAAGAACCATACCGTCTTGGTCGGTGTTTAGGTGGCCTTTACCAATTTCTAGCAGTTTTTGAGCATATGCTCCTGATTCGACATCGCTGAATAACTGGACTCGCATGTTAGTGGTAAGATAAAGCTTTTCAACTTTAGACCACAGATATGAGGCTTTTAGACATGCGTTAATTTCATCTGCTGCAGTGCCTCTCTCGATAACAGGTAAAGTCTGTCTAAAATCCCCTGCCAATAACACTACCACACCACCCATCAAGTTTCGATTGCTGTGAATATCTTGTAGACAGCGATCAAGCGCCTCAATGGCGCGTTTGTGTGACATAGTGCACTCGTCCCACACGATCAGCATACATTGTTGCAAGAGGGCGCCACGGGCACTGCTCTTACTGATGTTGCACGTTGGGGTTTCTTCGCTCGCTAGATTAAGAGGTAATTTAAAAACCGCATGTGCCGTTCGTCCACCGCTCAGCAATGTTGCAGCGATCCCAGAGGAAGCCACCGCTAATGCAACTTTACGGTCCTTACGAATTTTTGCTAGAAGCAAATTAAGCAAAAATATTTTACCTGTACCGCCCGGGGCGTTAAGAAAGAAAAGGCCGCCTTTGTCAAGCTCAACTCGTTGTAATATTTTGTTATAAATATTTTTTTTGTTCGGGTAGCAGTCGTGGTTCAGTTTCGCTGACCTGAGCGTCTAATAAAGCAATATCGTAGCTTAGCTCTTTGATCAAATCGGTCGACAACTCTCCTCGACGCTCTGGTGTAGGCATACCGAAGTCGGACAATTTCTTACCGGAAATCGTTATTATTCTGTCCTCTATATGTCTCAATGCTTCATTGAAACATAGATCATTGTTGACTTGATCCATCCTTTCAAATCTATGCAAGATATCCTCCGATAATGCAGATTTATACTTATCCCATAGTTGAAGAGGATTGGATAAACCGCAAGTGCATATCAATATTGCAAATAGTTCTCTTATTTGCGAAGGAGAGCGACACAGCACTGCCTCTTCCATTGTGGCATCCCAGTGGTTGTCATCTTCCAACAACCCCAACTTCTCACACGCTTGTCGAAAAGTTTCAAGTTCTTGGCCGTCAACTGTTTTTAGATCCAAGAAGCTAGTGGGGGCCCTGTACTACATTCAGCAGCATTCGCAAACAGTAACATTCGAAGTTACTAACATGCACTGTGTAAATGCGCCCAAGAGCATCTCCTGCCTTCACACCTGGCCAGCCGTCGACAGGTGTACCTTGTAAACGACGTTTCCATTCTTTCGACGACACGTTCCATGTATAGTAGCGGGGTACGTCAACATAAAGTAATGTTTTTGCAAATGCGTCATTTTGGCAAAGCAGGAAAAATGCAGTTAGTGTCGTCTTAGGTGGTGCGGCCATTCTCTCTCTAAAATTGTTTTCAGTGAAGTAAATCCGCTGACTATTAGGCAGATGAACCGCAAGGTGAGTGACTGTTGGGTGTCTTTCAGACCCAAGATCCGCCACGCTGCTTTGTTACTACTAACATATCTACCGGCTCGATACGTTTGCACCTCATCTCTCGGGTCAATATTAACATTCCCTTGCTGTCGAATGTTAAAAATAGCCTGGTCGCTGCCTTTGTTTATATATTTACAAATATATTCGCAAAACGGACACAACCGTCAAAGACGTCTGCCCTCACGCGTCTGTCCGCGTTCGGGTCGCGCACTCAGCGATGAGCCACTTCTTCCCCACCGCACCTACCCCGCTCCCCCCACGCCCCGTTCGCCTGGCACCGCTGCCGGTATTTATCGCCGAAATTGCTATGACTCTGCATTTTAAATCTGTGATATCTTCGAAAATATTTATTTAATTTACATGCTGTAAAAAGCCATATTGATCTTTATTAAATGCACAATGTATTTAAGTTACTTAATTGGATAAGGATTAATACTGTTTTGCTTAAAATCGCTTCGTAAATAAGCCATTATTTCTCGTACAAAGTAAAGGATAAAAAATGGTTATTGTGGGTTATTCCTAAGAGATAAACATATACCATCACGGACTTTTTTGTAGACCTTTTTAAGTTGTACAATACTGTAGTACATTCTTTTGATCTATCTTGTAGGATTCAGTCAGCGTTTGCAATGTAAGCGTAAAAAATGTGTTTTTTTACGACCTCACATTAGAAACCTCAAAAATTGTAGCCTATGTGTTATTCTGATGTATAAGCTATAGCCTATGTGTTATTCTGATGTATAAACTATATTGTGGTAAAGTTTCATTCAAATCCATTCAGTAGTTTTTACGTGAAAGAGTAACAAACATCCATACATCCATACTTACAAACTTTCGCCTTTATAATAGTAGTAGGATTAATTTTTGAAGCAAATATATAAACTCGCTTTATATCTAAAACCAGCCAAAATACTCACAGCAAGCCGTTTCCTCATCAGCATTATCTTCACAATCCTTCTTCCCATCGCAGAGCTGTGAACGCGCGATACACTTGTGCGTGCCTCCTGGGCCTCCCTTGGGACAGAGGTACTTGTTGACCGGGCAGGCAATCGCCGTGCAGTTGGCCTCGTCTGACCCATCCGAGCAGTCCTTGTAGCCGTCGCAGTGGTACGTCGCGGGGATGCAGAGGGCGTTACTGCAGCGGAACTGGCCGATGTGGCAAGGTGGGAAACCTGGAAAATGTCGAAGAATTTGTTTAAGCTTTGTCGCTAATATAGTAAGGGGTATGGGATTAGTCAATAATACAATAAATTATGAATTGAGGTAAACATATATCAATAAGCATGCAGCTTTCGAAGCGTTTTGGTCTTGAAGAGCTGAAAGTGTCATCTTGCTAAGGTGTCATTTACTGACATAATATACCTAACTTTCTTTTCTTTATAGTGAATACTCCTTCAACTCTTCAGTGGCCTCTGTGGTTAGATACCACAATTTTGCCAATAACACGTGTAACATTTTATAGAAAATCTTTAAAAAAATAATTTTCAATAATGGCGGATATCGCCAATGACAGTTGAAAAAACGGCTGCGTGAGCCGACTAAGAGGAGATTTTATGCAAAGCCAGCCTTTTTACTACACAAATCACGCGCTTTTATTTAGTAAACGACACTACAAATGATTTTAAAAGTCCAAAGAAAAATGCGCGTGACACTCATCTTAGCTTCCCATAAAAAAAACCCCATATACCTAACTAAGAAATCAGATATATTGATACAATCCGTTAACTTTTCGAACGATTTCCTATTCGGTATCAATATAATATCAGATCTGTTGCAATAAAGTTCCTACTAGGCTGTTGACAGAAGTAAAATAACTGTGAATTAACTGACTGTCATTGCACTTTCTGCTATCAATGTCATAAATTAAAAACATGTGAAGTATGTACACAACTGATATTCAAGTTCTACTCACTGCAATGTTCTTCATCCGAGTTGTCCCCGCAGTCGTCTTTGTGGTCACACTTGACGGCTAAATCCACACACTTGTTGCTGGTCGCACATCTGAACTGGTCCAGCCGACAGGACAGCGACTGTCCAGGGCAATCCTGCTCGTCGCGACCTGTTCTACAGTCTAAATATCTGGAGGAATAGATGAAATGCACTTTTATTTGTTGCACGACAAAGCTGAATTTTCGTCATTTCTGATGCAGAATGCCATTCCAATTCTGAAGACTTGTGTGTTAACTGTGAATTGGCTATGCATAAAAGCAGATGTGGCGCATGAGATTCGGAGGGTAGTATACAGATATTACACTTTTAACCTCGGGTTTATAAGTTGTCTCATTTAAAATATAAAGGTGATAGAAGTACCTATTTATATATAAGTTTAAGGTAAGTTAAGTTTATTGTACACCACAAAAATACAGAACATAAAAAATAACAAATGTTTAACAACGAAGGTAGTTTATCTTACCCATCACATTTCTTTTCCTTAGGTATACATGGCCCCTGTAATGAGATCTTGGTCGGTCCGGCGCCCTCCATGCCGCATTGGAAGTCGTCTGGCTGACATTTGCGGTACGCTGCAATAAACAGAAGAGTCAAAATAATAACAAACAATAGTTCCCCTGGTTTCTCTGCTGAATAAAACTCGACCTTAGAAGCAGTAGGTCGTATGTAGGTCTGACAACTTACACACACGACCTACTCCTTCTAACTTCGAGCTATAGATACGACAAACTGCTTTTAAGGTGGAGAAAAATGTATAGTCGACTGCTGATATTGCTCCCTGCATTTGAACATAACTTACATTATTTTTAACAATGTTTAGTCGACTGCTGATATTGCTCCCTGCATTTGAACATAACTTACATTATTTTTAACAATGTTTAGTCGACTGCTGATATTGCTCCCTGCATTTGAACATAACTTACATTATTTTTAACAATGTTTAGTCGACTGCTGATGTTGCTCCCTGCATTTGAACATAACTTACATTATTTTTAACAATGTTTAGTCGACTGCTGATATTGCTCCCTGCATTTGAACATAACTTACATTATTTTTAACAATGTTTAGTCGACTGCTGATATTGCTCCCTGCATTTGAACATAACTTACATTATTTTTAACATAATTAACATTAATGAGAACATGTCCTACTTTTATTTAACATTATTATTTTTTATTCATAATCAAGTAGCAAAGGACAAAAATAAATATATGATAAGAAAAATAAACACAATAATTATAATTTTCTAACCGGCATTGGAACAGCAACATGGCTACCACAGCGACAGCGCGGCCGACAGCGGCCAGAAGGACTCTCCAGCTTGTTGGCGATCATAGCCAGGATAATATTGACACACCGTTCGTGCATAGAAACGTAATAAGTCGGTATGTACCATTACGAATATGCCCGATGCACTACAGAACCGATAGCCTCAGTATCGTATGTATATCAGCCCCTGTAGCCAATGTAACATCGCTTCGTAGCGAAGCGAAATCGAATACCAAACCAACCAATGGCGGAAACGATTGACCACGTGATTTACCGCGTCACGTGATCAATCGTTTTCGTTATTTGTTGGTTTGATATTCGATTTCGCTTCGCTACGAAGCGATGTTACATTGGCTACCAGCCCCAGAACGTTCGACCAGTCGAGATGTCCGGTTCAGTATAGTTAACATACAGGTTGCACGTATAGCGGGATGTGCAATATGCTCTAAAAAGTGTGACCTTGACACTACTACAACGCGAAAACCTGCGTCTGTAATGTTGGCTCGCACCAACAGTGCCCTCCGCTCCGGGGCCATGTCACAGAAACATAAATATTACTATGAGACAAGTAAAATATTCCTGTAATATTGATTCTGTTGCGACAAATACTACCTTGATCTAGAACTGTCCCTCTGTCGCCTACATGCCACGCCTACCTGTGTGAACCCAGCTCTGAAACTCCGTCTCCGTAATTTCATTGTTTGTCTTCGCAAAGTGTTCCTTACACGATTTTTATTCAGCCGAGACAGGCGGCTTGGCTGCTAAGTTTGTCGACAGATAACTTAAATCTGCTCCGTACTGGTAATGATATGCGAAAAAGGCCTGTATGGCGGCCTTATTTTCGGCAAAACCGTACCGACACGAAGTGTAGTAATAAATACGCAAAGGGCCTAGTCTCTAAAAATAAGTACACAGAAGTACTAGTATCTAACAAAAGTGAGTTAATCAAAGGTGATTCAAACTTCAGTAGGTATGTACTGTAATAGTAACCTTTAACAATAAGATTATTATTTCGTTTGCAGAGTTTATCTTCATTAGCTCTACAATACAACGTGTCATCATCATCATCTTAGCGTTAAGCCCAGTCTCATCCCAAACTTATTCAGCTTTAGAGTCTGAAGTCAGCTTTACCAGTCTAAGGTCCGTATTCTAGAACGAAACTTAAGCATTGATCTCTGTTTAAACATTACTTAAAACTAGTTTCAACCAATCAAAAAACTACAAACGAGACTTAAGTCGTTCTGTAATACGGACCTAAGTGTTGATTTTAGCTAAAGTTCCATATTTTCCGTGACGCGACTGCCGACTCACGTCTGACCTCCACAAACCGAAGGCGATATCGAAACATTGCAGTTAGACCAATTGTTGGACTTTTGAGGGCTCCAACAACCCGTAACGACTGCCACTAGATGTTCGTATGGCAACCGGGACCAACGGCTTAATGTGCTTTCCGAGGCACGACCAGACCAGTGCAAATATTCATATTGATGCATACAAATATTTGCACTGCGCGGGGATCGAACCCGCGCCTCCATGCACAGCGGCCGTGTTCGTTACCGCTACGCCAAGGAGGCTGTCAACTACAATTACTACTACTACTTATTAACTTACAACACAACGTGGAAAAGAAATATAATGTACATACCAAGGGTGCGTCATCTTTGAATCATATCTATTGATATTGGAAGGATTTTTAGCAAAAATACACCCCTTATTCTGACCCACACAATAAATATTTATACAGACACGTAATAAATACACGTATGTGTAAATATTATACACGTTACATGTCACATTATTTGCCAATATCGCGATAAATCTTTTCTGTAATTCTGCGCGCCTAGTGTCATTGTATCTTACTGCAGGCGGTGTTTTTACACATTACTTCCGATATAAGATGTAGAGATAGGATTAAGATAAAACCTTCTAATACAGTTATTGCTTCCAAAGAAGCTGTGGCTTTAGTATGTATACATATAAGTACCCCTTTCGTTATAAAATCAATGAGAGTATAATAGAAATAATAAATACATAGATACAATAATGGCGCACCATTAAACAATATCCGCGCACTACACAATGATTCGATCGTGTCTTAGGTTGTACATCAGTGTACAGCTCCACAGCACGCTACACGCGCTACCATTGTGTGTATCTTCCTATTCAACCACGTCGTAACACATGAAACTTCTGTTGTTATTTGATGCGTTCTTAGCCCGCCTTTATCGAGATAATGCGATTTTCATATAAAGTTATGTAAAAATCCAGCGCTAGAGGGCGCTTAGCGAAGTGCCTCGACCGCGTCAAAGCCGATACAGTTTATAAGTTGTAAGCCTTTTTTAAACAGTTTTTTAGTAAAGTGTACCTGGAAACTGTACGTGGGAGCATGTTGTTTGTGCTTTATAACTGTGCTTGTTTTTGAAGCGGCAAAATATTGTACTTAAGCTTTGAACAGATTTGAAAAAAACCGGCCATGTACGAATCGAGCTCGCACATGATGGGTTCCGTACCCTTATCGATACAAAATAATATATAATAGTTTATAATTTTTTATTACTTTTAGTCATCATCATTTTCGCGTTTAGTCCCGGTAGCGGACCCCGGGCTCCAACGCGGATCATTGGAGCCCGGGGTCCGCTATCCTGTACATTCTCCTCCATTTTACGCGATCTTTAGCATCCTGTGGTAAGAGATTGTTGACACGCATGTCCATGTCTTACAACGTCAAGCCAGCAACATGCTGGTTTTCGTAAGAGATGGCCATACCAGCGTAGGCGACCCTCCTGCAGTTTGTCTGCTATGTCACGGACACGGAGACTGCCACGGATGCAGGAGTTCCTGGTGCGGCCTTTCCGCATAACTCCACACTACCACCGCAGCATATTCATCTCCGTGCCACGCAGCTCCTGCTTGTGTCGCTCAAGTACAGGCCACGCCTCACTGTTGCTACAGAAGAACAAGTCTAATGATGGTCCTGTCCCTTAAGCTTAACCGGGATTTCATTACCTTTAGCATTTGTTGATATAGCTACAAGAGAAATTCATCTGTTCAACAGTTTCAACTGTCTAGCTTACACAGTTAATAAGATAGAGCGATATAGAGAGCCTGCTTACAGACAGACAGACAAAATAGTCAAATGGTCTCCGTTTTACGGAACCCTAAAGATATTGTATTTTGTTTAAAATAATGTTGTTTACGTAAGAAAAACGACTTCAGCTACTCTTTTATGTTCGACAGGGTCAATACTTATTTTATTAATGTTATAAACTAGTGCTAGACCGCGATCCCGCCCGATGCTAATGGATTATTATTAGCCTATCCACTCTTGCCTTGAAGACAGTTAAGTGAAGATAATCTGAAGGGAAGACTGCCGCAGACAAATTGTTTTAGTCCTTCTACGTAAACGTGGTATAAAAAAAGAGGCGATACTCGCCGTACGACGTCGTTCTATGATGGAACGGTGACGGTGGAATCAAGTCATGTCATTCCCGCGCTCACTCTCCAAAATGCATTTAAAGTATACCAGAATACCGAAAGGTAGTCTACTCTACGCCTCTGTAGATATACATTACGCCTCTAAGTCTAGAGCACGGGCGTAGGGTAGCCAGACATAGGCGTAGGGTAGCCAGACATAGCTGGTCTAAATATGCGTACTTCGCAGCGGCATATATAAATTAAACAAATTATGCTGAGAATTTATTGATCCTATACCTTCTTGCCTACCAGTCCTATTGTAGGAAAGCCTGCAAAGACTCGATGTATACCTATAAGTACTTTCACTATATCATTTATAAAAATTACCACGCAATAAGAGGGCCATGAAAACATCCCATTCACAGCCCGACAGGTCTATTCACTGAACGATAATTCCCACGTACACGTTAACGATATCGTCGGGACAGACCGCAGTAAATATTAAGTGTCATGTCCGACAATGGACAGGTGTCCACTGTGCGACCTTTTCCGACGCTGTACGAAGATTTTATGTGTCCAGTTGGTCTGGGGGCGTTCGGTCATCGGAGAACGGTTCATTGATATGTAGAAAAGTTAAGTAAGATAGAGCTTCATTTGTTTTAAACTATTGTTTTGTTTTTGTGATATTCTATTTCTTGAAATTGATTTAACCGTATAATTTTAGTGATATAGCGGATTGAGGTAGTAGCGAAGACTTTCCTTTAGTTAATTATTTCAAAATCTCTGTATCGACACAAAATTTATTACAGCTTCCATAAAACAATTAAATAAACTCTTTTGTTAAAACAAAACAATTATAGATCACTGCGCGTGATATAAACGTTTCGATTTGAATAGGAAATGATTCGGCAGTTATATGAATAAGTAATAAATCTTGAGGCGCTATAATGACCAAGCTTTGAATAAATTACGAATTCAGTATTAATGTAAAAGTTCAGAAAATAATAGCCTTATTCTTATGAAGTAAGAAGTTTAGAATAAAGTATGGACTTTCTTAATACTAATTAATATGTACCGTCCATATAAATATACAAAAAAGGTGGATACTTGTATTCAACTGTACATCCAACAATCAATGGCTGATACAAACTGCAATTTAAGCATATAGAAAATATTGCAGTGGCAACATCTCAACATTGTGATACAGACAGTTGTATCATATTTATTAAAAATCCTAACGCATTCCTTAAAATTATAACTCAGGACACTCGAAGCATTACAAAAACTTGGATAGTTTTCTAGGCAAATAGGCTGGCATTCGAAATAGACGTATGTAATTCTAGCGGAGGGATGACTTAGTCCTGATAAACCTCCTCCCGCCCTTGAAAATTACGTCAGTCAGTCGTATAAAAAATGTCTTAATCAAAATAACGGCATTGTAATGAACACAAAGAGCATTCAGTATGGTGGAAAAGTCACATACAAAGGGTGCTAATTATCTTTTTACAAGCTTTTATTTGACTTGTAATGTATGTACCTATATATGTTCGGGTCAGATCTTGCAACTCAAAATTTTAAAGCAGATATTATTAACCGATTGAGAAGAATTTTTGTATCACGCCTTCGTTTTGTATCACGCCTTCGTTTTGAATGACAATAGAAGAGTAACTGTGTTTGGTGACGTCATTCTAAATCCACTGTAAGTAACCATTCCTCTGTATTATTATGTTCCAAAGGCAAATATTGAAGTTACCATATGACAACTAAAAATGCAGATTTTTCTTTTATAACAAATGACTCGGATGCAAACGAGACAGCTACTCTCTTTGTAAAGTTTGATGATTCCAATCGCACCACACTCACAAGTTGTCATTGTGACCAACTATAAGTTAACCATGGATAACTAAGCCTATTACAATGCATTAGACCTATCTCTAATAATACACATTAAAAGACCCAAAAAGTATTACTTGGGATAATTTTTATTATTTCAGCAACTACTGTAATTTATTACTTAGAATGTTTAGAATAAACTATGAAGAATTAAGAATATGTTTAAAATCGTCACAAAACAGCAAACAAATATAGAGCACAATAAACTCCATTACCAACCAAGTCAAAAGAAACATAGTGGCCTGCTGCAAAGGATACATAGAAAAAAATTAAGACCATAACAGAATATTTTGCGGTATAGGCAAACAACTTGCGAATACTGACAAAACCTAAAATCCCAAACTGGATCATGTAAGTGTAATTCCCTGCCAGCATTAATTCTATTGTTCTATTTTCCCCCGATGAAACCGAAGTCGAATCTATAGGTACTTAAAAAACTAAAAGCAGATTGCGCCACAGGATTTAACACTATCTCCGCAAAAGTACTTAGGTATAGCTAGCAAAGCAATTTTCAATAGTTCCGTCAACAAAACCTATTGGAATTTGTTTTGAACAGAGAGTTTTCCCCCGAGCGCTAAACGTGATGAAGTTAAGAACTACATACCTATGTCTGTTTTACGACCTCATTGGTTTTTTTACTCCTTGATATTTGCCTTCAGGTTTTCATTGTAATCATAATAGGCTCGCGTACAGGGTTTGACAAAATTAGTGTCTACTACAGATACACATTTTTTTGTCGTGGTGGCCTAGTGGTTAAAACACCAGCCTCTCAAGTATGAGTGCGCGGGTTCGATTCCAGGTCAGGCAAGTACCAATGTAACTTTTCTAAAGTTATATGTACTTTCTAAGTATATCTTGGACACCAATGACTGTAGGTGAAGGAAAACATCTTGAGGAAACCTGGACTTTAAGTCTGAAATCGCCAACCCGCATTGAGCAAGCGTGGTGATTACGCTCAATCCTTCTCTGTATGAGAGGAGACCTGTGCCCAGCAGTGGGACGATAAAAAGGTTGATGATGATGATGATGACAGATACACTTGTGCATAACCCTTCCTAGAAAGCAGGAGTGATGATTTGTAGTAATTTCAATTCAAAATGTATTTAGATCACATAGTTAGCTACAAACGAAATAGTAAGCTACACGTAAATACGTGGCAATCGTCTTCAATATAGTGTTAGCCGGCTTTGTGGAGCTTCGAAAAGCCACGGAACGGCCCGATGAGCCACGCAAGCCCCGTGAACCCTGCAAGCCCCGACAAGCCACGGCTGCATGCTGCATGCCAAAGGCTCACAGACCCGCCTGTTACACAAATTGCACCTGTTATACGAACGAATTGAAACGTATTCAGAGTACTTCGGATAAACCTTACCGACGTAGGAATGCTACGTGGATTTGATAGGTTAATGTTATAATATTAGGGAATCATTTATAATTTTTAAGGAAATATTTACTAAAATCTACAATTTCTAACGGACATCATATTGCTAGCTGGTGTACTATCACGATGCATAGTTTCAGCTTAAAATATTCTAATAAATAATGCCAAATTTTCGTTTTCTTCTGTGTTTCTTAAATTCAAATCCTAATAAACGTCACCACACTACTTTGTTCAATAACTTTAACTTTTCTTGCCAAAATTACGATAAAGCGAAGTATTTATTTCAATTCAAAAAGTTTGATTTCTGTATCAGTGTCAATAAAATAAATCAATATCAAAAAATCCTCATTACTTCCGAACCTGATATTATTTCAAAAACCCCTTGGTATGTTATACCCTTTACGTTCTTGTGTACCATTTATAGATATTGTAAATATATGTATATAAATAAACTTCATAGTACACAGTAAATATTAAAGAATTTCCTCATTTGTCGAGCACAGGTCTGTGTTTAGATTTGAGAGAAATATAAACACGCACGATTCGGGGGCGATTCCAAAGTAAACCATGTTTGATCATATTATTTATTCTTCAGATCCTAAATTTTGTTATTCCAAAATCGTGGGAACGATTCCATCAAAAAATATTGAACTATCTTATCGTAAGCGGATATTCTCATTTCCAAAGGAAATTAAAGCATCAGCTGCAGCCACAAGAGCCAGTAATATGCTCAAAGGATTTCCTGATCAAACCAGATGTTTATCGTGTCTATAGTTAGTGGAGACGGGGTTCTGGTATGGACACATATAATGTATTCAGCTGACCAGAGCCCAAACTCTAAGAGTGTTATAGAAACCCAAGATTTTGATGGTAAAACCAACTATAAGGATTGATTTCCCCTCAGAAATAAACAATTACTGTATCTACTTATTTCAATTCGTATTTATGCTTTCAATATTAATGCAGAATCCTTCCACTACGCCCTAAACACAATTAGCAAAGCATACAACAAAGTTAACGATAAAACCTAAAATAAAAAAACAACAGAACATAGAAAATAATATAAAAACCATAATAACAGCCATGTAATTAATATGCAATAAAATCCTCAGAAATCCATAAACCAACTTCACTTCCAACCATAAATTTCTATGAATGTGAAATGTATACGTTTTACAAAGCACCGTTACCACAGAGAAACTCCACGAGTGGCCGAAAAAAGGAAGATGTAATAATCCTGGTCTATTAAAACTTTCACTTCGAGATTTGAGGCTGGCAACACAGTTTACTACGCTGGCAACTTTGCTCAACATCTCAACGTAGATGTGAGACTTAAAAATTGCGATGTAAGCTTATTACAACAAGTTTATTCTCTATACAGGTGTAATAATACTTTAGAAGATGTTGCGACGAATTTTTGAAGCGGTGAAACTTTTTGAATATTTTATGAAGTGAAATGCTACAATTTGGTGGAACCATAAATACTGTTAGATCAGATTATTTTAGAAAATTCACGGTTATAACCACGATTCCCTTCTTCACAATCTAGACTTTATTTAAGTTCAGTGCATCATTTTCTTTTAATCTCGTCAAGAAAAGAGCAAAAGATTAGTTATTAGTTTAGTCAATATTAGTTCCTGTCAAATTGACATAAATTGACGTGTGTATAGTCGCAATGCTTTAATCGTATCTAAACTGTATGAAGTACTTTGATTTGGCATGACATGACATGACATGACATGACATGACATGACTTCTTCTCTTAATGAAATAGAAAGAAATAGATGTAGTAATTATAATGTTAACATTGGTTTAGATTGTTTGTTGATTGTTTTAAATCTGTGGATAAGAGTATTACGATGTGTTTGTTAGGTATGTGAGGTAGAAGCAATGAAATCTATTTTGATAATAACTCTGGTGTAACGCAGTACATTTTACAAGGTAAAAATCTTTATTTTATTTAGATACACATAAACTATGCTCATATTGCTCATCCCGTAATGTCTGCGGAAATTCAAGAACTTCTTAGGTGTTGATCAAGGTCTGCTAGGAAACGGAAGAGGGATGGGGGGAGGGGAGTTAATTACCATGGCAACGAGGAACTTGCAGTTGAGAGCAAGTCGAGCGGAATTACCGCCATGAAGCACTTTGCTTTTAAAACTTTATTCAAATGTCTTAATAGACGCTATTATGTAAACTGAAGAAAAACTGGACGTCAAGTTTTTTATTCTTGCCTTAAAATGTCTACACTGGTAGACTTTGTATTTGTAAGAGAATGAGGAATGGAAGCAAACATATGGGACATGTCGTGGTTTTTGCGGTCATGAAAGAGAATTATAGATCGTCTGGATGATAAATGTTGTGAAAACAGACAGTATGATTGACATTACTAAGGTCGACAAATCCCTAACATTAATTGCGAAAAAATTCATAGAACCTTATCTCGGATATCGCAACTTCATCTAAAAACTTAAAACACAACAGATTTACATGAAAACAGGCACATCACAGATACGAACACCAAACAAAAACGCAATTTCCACACCATTAAAACTTGCCCACTTGTTGGGACTCTCTGCACTTGCGACCAATTAACTAAGACCCCTGGAATCACAGACAGTTCCCCCTGTTTCAACCCTGACACTCCCATGAAAGGGGGCGAAGGGATTCTAAACAAATTGGCCGCGGTACTTCGTTTACAAGAGTTCTCTTTAAAAGAAATAGGACGGTGTATTTCGGTGCCATGTTTATTTAAGTATTGCTCAGTAATGGGTGGTACGTACACAGGAATGCGAATGAAAATATTTTCCTTACAACATTCAAAGCAAGCCCAATAAGGGCGGGTTGTGTAAAGCTTATGACATACGAGCGTACTCAGGGAAATTGGTATCCCTTAGCGTTCTGTGATGGCCTTCTGGTGCTTAGTGTTCTGTGGAGACGCGGTGGTCCTTGAAATATGTTTTTGTGCAAACGACAACACACTCGCGCGGCGGTTCACTTCGCACGCAGAGTACTGTGTCACATCGCGTCGACTAACTGTGAGAACATAGACAGTCACATTTCCAACCATTGTGTGATGTTAAAATGACACTATATCTTTGACTGTCATTGCTTATTTTGCTTATTTTTTTTTTTTGGGGAGGTCAAATGCCAGCAAAACATTTTGTTAATACAGCAATATTAAATATATACTTATTTATTGGTGGGATTTTGGTACGTTTTATATAAGATCTTAATAATAAATTACTAATTCCTCAATAAACTATCTTGTCTGTAATTTATCTTTTACATAATCGAGTAGTAAGTAATTATTAAAAAATAAGATAATTACATCAAAAACAGCATAACTTAATATAAATAAAAATATTAATACAATGCCAAAACTTAAATTAATATTAATATTTCGTAATTTACACTTTATCTTTAAGCAATAATGTCTTGTTTTTATAAATTAAATTTCTGTCACGAGCTTAAATTATAGTTTGAACCATATTCCTATCCAAAGTAAATTGTATTAGAGGTCACAGTGCGACCCGCACGGGACGGTCCGGTCCGGGTAGCAGTCGCACACGTAAGTAAACTAGTTCCAACTTTTAATACGATCCGATTCGTATCCGGGGCACATGCTGTCCAAGTTTGTGATGTACACAGATCAATCATTATTTTGAGTATTATTTGATAAATTTGATATTATAGTTGTATTAATAACGATAAAAAAACCCGATCTCAATTTAAGCCTCAATCTTAAAAGAAGTGCAGTATACTTGTGTGTATCAAAAGTATAAGCCTACTACAAAAATATTAAAAAAAATATATTTCTATAGTATTTCTTGGTTTGAGAACAAAACCGTGAAATATCATTAAGTTGCAGACACCACACAGGTTGAACACTTCGACAGACGGTATTGTATGTAGATTAGTTCAGGAAACATCATCACAACGTCTGGAGTATTATTAGTTCAGTACATACTACAACTTCTATAGTATTATTCAGATTTCCAACTTCTCCACATATTATATGGTAATGAACCGAATGAAAAAATATTATACAGAATAACTTATTAGAAACAATTTGGTGTTTTTGCTAGTTAGGCTACTACTAACCACTGGACCAATCGTTATCTTTGACAGATAGGTTGTGGGTCCAGCGCCCCAACTGCGAAACGAATATCTATTGAAGGATATTGTTAAAACAATGCTTCATATGTTCAAGAAAATATTTATCTAACAACATAAACACGCAATGAATGTTGAATTTTCAAAATGCAATTCATTCGCTAGAAAATAATTATCATTAAATGATAACACATGAATATTGCACGAAACAGTTTTCAATGTCTAGTAATACCTATGGCTGATCAAGACATTGAGAAGAATGCACGGACATACATACATACACAGCTATACGTAATATAGACCTCTTCCGGTACATACATACAATGCTGGTAGCAATTGAATAAGACTTAATTACTATAAGTATTGTGTTCCTACAAATATAAATATAGATCGAAAAAATAATTCCACTGTTATTTGTAGCAGATAAACAGAAATAACTCGTTCAAGAGCTCCCAGAACAAGTTAAGTAATTTGTTCCATACAAGCGTGAACTCTGCCGTGATTACCTTGTAAAAGTATTTCTAAAAACTTCATCGGTCATGGTTCCATAAGCAGTGAAATAATTGCACGGCTCATGAGACTGCCTTCCAACATAATGAGTGGTACTCACTGCAATCCGCCTCGTCGGTGCCATCGATGCAGTCCACCTGCATGTCGCAGCGGTAGTGCGGCGGGATGCAGTACGTCTTGTTCCACACGTACTGTCCGCAGGTCAGCTGGCCGGCTTCGCATTCTGGAGGCGCTGGAGACAAACAAATAGATGGTAAATGTACAGATATATAACTCCCTTATAATCAAAGGAGGAAAATTCTGAAAAAGCAAAAACAATACAAGACTTAAGCCAGGCTAAGCTAGAGTTTAATTTATTTACGGTCAAAATTTTTTATTCATTTAAAACGCACCTTCTCTACGTAAAGTCTAGATATAAAAAATAATATTTATAGATGACTTTATGACAGTATTTTGTCTTAAAAGACGAACTGTGGAGTGAACATTTGTGCCGCAAAAATAATGTAACTAACCGGAAACCGCTTAGCACACTTCATTCACAGAGCGACACTTGGAACAGCCTAACTCACTAAAGGAATATCTTACAAAGGTGACAGCCTCAAACGGATCAATCCTGTCATTAGAAGAAGGTTTCCGCAATCAGCGCGGGGTATCAATCAAGACGCAGCTAATAAGAGGAAGGAGCAGTAAGTCCGTTTCATTTGTGCACAAAAAACTGTTCAACAAAAAGGTCAGAGTATTTAAAATAATTTGTTAATGAGCAATGAGGTTATATACTAGATCATCATCATCATCTCAGCGTGAATCCCAGTCGCATCCTAAGCTTTTTTAGCTTTGGAGTCTGGGGTCCGCTTTACCAGTCTAATTGCTAATTTTGGCTAAACTTCGATATTTTCCGTGAAGCGACTGCCGTCTAATCTCCACAACCCGAAGGCGATATCGAAGCATTGCAGTTAGGCCAATTGTTGGACTTTTGAGGGCTCCAACAACCCGTAACGACTTCCATTAGATGTTCGTATGGCAACCGAGACCAACGGCTTAACGTGCTTTCCGAGGCACGACCAGACCAGTGTAAATATTCATATTCATCCATACAAATATTTGCACTGCGCGGGGATCGAACTCGCGCCTCTTTGCGCATCGGCCGCATTCGCTATCGGTAGGCTGTCAAAGGTTATATACTATACTAGCTTTCCGCCCGCGGCTTCGCCCGCGTAGAATTCGGTTATATCGCGCTTTTTAGCTCCCTCGGGAATATAATTTTTTTTTCAATAAAAGGTAGCCTATGTCCATTCTCAGGGTCTAAAGATTGTCTGTGCCGAATTTCATCAAAATCGGTTGAAAGGTAACAGACAGACAGAGTTATTTTCGCATTTATAATATTAGTATGGATGATACAAGCTAATCTAGTCTAGAGTCTACTGTAGTTTCTGAATATATTTAACTAGCTGAGCCGCGCGGTCTCACCCGAGTAATTTTTGATATGTTTTCTTTTATATTTCCCGCTCCTATTGGTCGCAGCGTGATGTTATATAGCCTAAAGCCTCCCTGGATTAATGGGCTATCTAATGCCAAAAGAATTTTTTTAAATCGGACCAGTACTTCTTGAGATTATCGCGTTCAAACAAACAAACAAACAAACATACTCTTCAGATTTATACATGTATTAGTATAGATTAATTTTTAAATTGTCTGTCCGTCTCTCTGTCTTGCTTGTTCCGAAACTACAATGCATTATGCAACATTGTAAAGTTAATTTAATTTACCAACTTGTATAGTTTTGTGAGATTGACTCTTCTAATCCCTTAGAATTATTTCACGCTGTTTTTCTTACACTTCAAATGTGTCTTATTACCAACACGTCGTTAGCCTTCTTTTTGTTCGTCTCTCAGCGACGCACCGAGCCTTCCGTCTCGAGACGTCTCCGAGGCGTTCCAAAGCGGCGAGTATATAATCGGCCTATAATTGAGGCCGAGGTGAAAATCGAGTTTCCACTCAAACGCTCCGATAGTTTGATTGGGGACGCTTGTATCCAAACGAGCCCGCTATTATTGTATCTTGCAGATTTGCGTATAACAGTTTATCTTTGTATTATTTCTATATATATTTTTTATGCATAAATTTATATAAATGGTTGGTGATCGAGTTGTTAGTGGTCAATATTTTAATATTGAAACTTTATCAGAAGAATAAAATATAATTTCAGTTAAACACATACAGTTTCTGTACCTTTCAATTTGTTAAATCACAGTGAGTATGTGAGGAGAGCATTGGCCTGTCAACAAGTACCAGGTACTTGATAAAATAAGAAATGATCTACAGATTTGAAGTCTACCAGGCCAACAAGGTCTTCACATTTATAACATACTATCTGTACTCCGCGGTTTCACTTGCGTAATCTTCGAACCGAAAGAGCTCAGTTGATATGAAATAAACGCCTGTTAAAATACTGGGAGCAATATGCACGACCGCGTTTGCTCCCGCTATTGTAACATTTTTTGTTCCTGCTCTGCTCCTATTGGTCATAGTGGGATGTTTTATAGCCTATGTCCTTTCTCAGGCTCTAGACTATCTGTGTAGCAAATTTCATCACAATCGGTTCAATAGTTTTGGCGTGAAAGCCGGACAGACAGACAGACAGAGATACTTTCGCATTTATAATATTAGTATGGAATAGTATGGATAGAAGAATCTATCAAAAGGATATATAAAATATGAAATCTTCATGTTTGCCATTACAAACACTCAATAACATGCCGTTATTTATTATTATATATAATCATTGCCAAACTAACTTATCTTCAATGTGTTTTTTGGTAAGGATGCGTTTATTGAGAACTTTAAATCTGCCATCTCTAAGTTCCGTAACTGACATTGGTAACTTGTTATAAATGCATTGTTTTGCTGGAAAGCATTTCGAAAGCACTGCTTGACTATCCCTTTCTTTTCTATCTATTAAAAAAATGAGGGAGTTGCCAAAATTATATCCGACGAAATAGTCATAAAATTAAACAATTATAGCGGAAGTGGTCAAATGAGCTCGGAACTGGTACTAAATCAAAAGTCATTTATAGAAATATTCGATTGTATACAATACTAGGTAAATAAAATAATTAAGCTGCCCAGCTTAATTATTTTATTTACTTAACAAAAATCTTTAAATATTTTTGGTACAAGTGATTTGTAATCTTTAGAAATAAATGAGTTCAAACCGTACAGAATTTAAATTAAATTACAATTTGCCATAAATGTCCGCTAGCGTCGCCAATATACCAAGAAATCAATATATCAGGCGTGAAATGTTTAACTTATAATTACAAAAAACATGTTTGGGTTGCTATTACATTGTTAGTTACTGAATTTATGTTTTTTTATCTAGGTATTTCAAGAGATTTGCTGGTTTTTTACCAGATAGTTTACGCGCACCCTAAAACAAAAAAATAAGCCGGTAATAAACTTTACAATCACGGTCCTTTTAAAGTTCAAGCATTATATCATCCACATTTTGTGTGAATCATAACAATTGATGGAGAAGACTTCTTAAAAAATAGCCATTGCAGCTTTAAGTTTGCCTGTCCCGCCGTATGCTTGCATCATTCATCGCGAAATTCAACCTTATTACTATTAAACAACTTAACAAAATACGAGTATTTGGACTTGAGAATTAATAATTCAAAGTAATCTCGCTAGATAAAGGGGAACATAGTATATAACTATAAAATTCCCTGAGTATTGCAAAGGTGACCAAGCGTCGTAGCGCTAACTCTACAAATGTGCTACGAAACGCTACGCCAGTGCTACGCCAGTGCTACACGCGCTCGATGTGCGAGTGTTATCGCATATCGTGGCGTTTGCAATCGCTAGGAAGATAGTAAGGAATTGAAAGTCCAAAATATATTAAAACGTAGCAACCTAGTTTCTATTATAATGTAATATGTGGCGGTTAATAGTCGAGTTGTACAGAGAAATAAGTCAAAAAAATCTCCACTAACATTCCTTTGTGTAAACTCCAATTTTCCAGATAAAAGCTGTTTAGTTTTCTACATGATAACAAACAGCAGTTGTCACGTTCTTCTCCAAGGTAATAAAAATGCAGTAGAACTGTACGTAGTGTGTCAGCAGTTGTTAACTAACTGCCGGCACCGTAGTCAACTCTCCGTTCACCCGGGAAATCTACAGATGGACGCGAATAACTACACCGACATTACTCACATGCAGTAACGAGGAAAACTTGCTGCTCACTGGCGGATTGGTGACGCGATTTTTTAATAACTATATCGAAAACTAGGTATGATAGAGTTACTAAAACTGTACATTCAAATTATCCTTTAATGCAAATCACAACTGGCATGAAGTCTACAATACCGCTATTATATTATTATTTACCAATCTGCTAAATAATTAATTTACAACACTGTACAAGAAAATGCACGCGAAAAATAACACGAGGAAATGTTAATTAATCTAGCCTGTAATTATAACATTGTATTGAAATGTGCATTTGTTCAGAAACCACGCTAGGTAGGGAATAGTTTATCAAAAGTTTACTTCGAAATAAAAGACGAAAATTAACTTTCGCTAAAAACGTTTTCATTTTCATCTTAAACATATATACATACTAGCTACGCCCGCGGTTTCACCCGCGTAAGTAGTAGTAATTTCGACCCATAATCATTGGATGAATCCGTAGGAAATAACGTAAAATGATGATCCGAGATGCACAATAATTTATAATAAAGTAGCAGAAGATAAGTAACGTACAAAGATTAAATCGATAAACTGACACACCACGTGATGGGTATTGAGCTGTATAGTTTGTTTGACTATAAACTGACCCCCCACGTGATGGGTATTGAGCTGTATAGTTTGTATGACTATAAACTAACCCACCACGTGATGGGTATTGAGCTGTATAGTTTGTTTGACTATAAACTGACCCACCACGTGATGGTATTGAGCTGTATAGTTTGTTTGACTATAAACTGACCCCCCACGTGATGGGTATTGAGCTGTATAGTTTGTATGACTATAAACTAACCCACCACGTGATGGGTATTGAGCTGTATAGTTTGTATGACTATAAACTAACCCACCACGTGATGGGTATTGAGCTGTATAGTTTGTATGACTATAAACTGACCCACCACGTGATGGGTATTGAGCTGTATAGTTTGTTTGACTATAAACTAACCCACCACGTGATGGGTATTGAGCTGTATAGTTTGTTTGACTATAAACTGACCCACCACGTGATGGGTATTGAGCTGTATAGTTTGTTTGACTATAAACTGACCCACCACTGATGGGTATTGAGCTGTATAGTTTGTTTGACTATAAACTGACCCACCACGTGATGGGTATTGAGCTGTATAGTTTGTTTGACTATAAACTGACCCACCACGTGATGGGTATTGAGCTGTATAGTTTGTTTGACTATAAACTGACCCACCACGTGATGGGTATTGAGCTGTATAGTTTGTTTGACTATAAACTGACCCACCACATGATGGGTATTGAGCTGTACAGTTTGTTTGACTATAAAATAACATGAGATCTAAAGGGAAAACTGCCTCTAGCAAACAAAAAGTAGCATAAAGTATCGAAAAAAATATCATGTATGCATAATCAATTGAAGAGCAAACATACCCTAACTCTGGTGACATTCAACGCATAACTTTGTTTCTTTTAGAAATAAAAATAAAAATATTGCATTCTTTATGTCACAAACACTTCAAAAAAAAACTAATACGAAAGAGGCGACCCTTGTTATATATATTCCCCCTTATTCATAAACGCTGCTTAAAGTTAACTAGTGATTGGCGATTCTTTAACCATACATTTTTAAACTTTCAACGTCACTTAACTTTAATCTTCGTTTATGAATAATCATTACAGTATTTAAGGGGTTTATTCATAAACAATAATTAAAGTTAAGTGACTTGCATACGTCTAAAATGTATGGTTAAAGAATCACTAATCACTAGTTAACTTTAAGCAGCGTTTATGAATAAAGGGGAATATACAGTATGTTAAATAACAGAGGGCGTTCCCTTAAACTCGTTAATATATATCATTAATAGATTAAAATAAAAATATCAGCATAGAAAAATAAGCATAAAAAAATCCGAATAAAAAAAAACTTCTAATTGGAAATAAATTTGAAACCTCCTGTTTTAAATCAAAATAGTAGTCGTCATGTATAAATAAATTGCGACGTTGCCGTCTTTCATTTTCGCGTGTACAGTGTGTTTCTTTTACATGTCAATTTAAATTTTTTATTGAATATTTTCTTATTGGAAAAAATTTTAAAACATTTTGTTTTCGAATGGAAATATTTTTTTTAGCATGTATGTATGCTATACTATTTCGGGTTAACGGGAACGCCCTCTGTTAGTTAACATACTGTATATTGAATCGCACAAAACATTTCTGGTTGAACGGAGTTTCAAAAATGAGGTCGAACTTATTATAAAAGAAGATTGATTGTTATAATATTTAATCGTAATATTTCTTAACGCTGCAGTGCTCATTACAACACTACATCAGGTTTTTATTTTAAAAATAGTAATTTACTAAACTTTATTATATTACTACTAACCACTAACCAGAGGTTGACTGCCACAAAAAGGCCCAGGTATTAAGTAATATGTAGTAACTTGAAACTCTCTGCGACTCCGGTTTTGCATCTTGTCGATTATTCGCAAATGCCTAGCGTACTTTACATGTCAACAATTGACACCGAGTGCACCTCTCGGTCTGATTGATTACAGTCGCGCGTGTAATGCGACGAGTGTCCGTGAATGAGAATTATCATCGCCACCGTTTTGTTGTTAATTATCGTCTTTTTTGTATTTGGATTTTTCACGGAACTGGAAATGTTGAATTAAGAGAACACAAATGCTTTTACAAGATACAACAACAATTTGATAATTATATAGACCGGACTTAATTATAGGTAAGTAATTTTGTCGTTATTGTATACGTTGTAGTTTGCAGTTGCACTCCTTCAGACTTCCAAATCACATCCATACTAATATTATAAATGCGAAAGTAACTATGTCTGTCTGTCTGTTACGCTTTCCCGCTTAAACCTCCGAACCGATTTTGATGAAATTTGGCACAGACAATCTTTAGACCCTGAGAAAGAACATAGGCTACCTTTTATTGAAAAATTTGGTATTCCCGAGGGAAATCTAAAAAGCGCGATATAACCGAATTCTACGCAGGCGAAGCCGCGGGCGGAAAGCTAGTAACTTTATAAAAAAAAACAAATGGTGTCTGTGATTCAGTCGATGGTGCGCACTCCTGACATGTGTCATTGTATTTTTTTATACCACGCCTTTTCCGCGATTTCGTATTAAAATGATCAAAAAAGTTTTAAAGGGATGGGTAAACCTAGAAGGAAACAAGATGAACGAAAGAAGAAACCGAATGAATATTGGCGAGACCTGGAAAATCGCTTGAAGAAGCAAAAGGGGAACCTTCATTGAACGTCAAGTCATCGTCAGAAAAAATTGACTGTTTGCCACAATAGGCACATAAATATCTAAAGCTATCACGACAGGTCAACCATGGGAACTTACCTGTGCCTTGCACAAGAACGACAACCTGAACTTTCACGAGAGGTTAACCAAACAATGGTTGGGATATGTAAAATATTTTTGTTTCCTAGAAGATCTACTATCACAGATCTTTCTACTATTAAATTAGGAATAACAGCGCAGATGCAACAAAGGAAACTTCCCATCCTGCCACATAAATAATTACTTATCTGTGCTCTCGTAAATATGTGATTTATTTTAAATTGTTTCCGATAGAGATCTGCGCTGGCTCGCGTCCACCTCCTTAGGCAGACAAATGCCAAATGTCGCCCACTTAATGTTAATGTACTCAATGTAACGCCAAATCCTTAGGTTGGCAACTCTGAAGCGGGAAATGGCTTTCTTTGTGTAAACCTAAAAATGCTGACTTTTAGATGGACAGAAATTATGTTACTGTTTTTGATGGTTGATAAAACTTGTTATCTAATGTTTATAGTTTTTAAGTCAAAAATAGGTTTGAAAAAAAAGAATTGTTGTTTACAAAACAGTAATCTTGAAAAGTTTAGATCTAAATAGGCATTATTAAAGTTGCGGTTGCGAATATGTTTGCTTTCTATTTAGGTTATATTTCTATAATACGGTTACGTTAATTTCTTTGTAGCGTTCCTACACCTAGACGTGAAACCACCAGCTGCCACGACAGCAGCAGTTTATGAGGCAAGAAGAAAAAAAAACCGGCATTACAAGAATAAAACATTTTAGAACTTTCAGACAAAATATTGTTAATTGCTGCTTCAACTTACAATTTCACTTTCACTTGCAGAGCTCATGTTTTTTCCTAATTAACATGTAATTATAAAAAATCCCTAAAATAAACAATATTTAAAGTAAAAGTTTTCTATTCCCGCATTTTTTCATATTTTTTTTTTATTATTTTTTCAAGAACTAAATTGAGTTTCGCCGTTCGATGTTTAAAATTGATGACTATTATACTCATACGAGGAAAAGGCTAAATTGCGAAGCGACCTCTTTTGTCATTGGGCTGAATGCATGATTTGTATTGCCAGTATGATGATTATATTAGATGTACGCGAACTCGCGACAAAGAGTGAAGTTTTTTTTAAATTACTTACCGGCCCAGGGCTTTTCTAGTTACATTATTACAATAGGGCGCCCATTTGGGGGTAATAAGGACCTACTTACCGAATATGAGAAATGTAAAATATATTAAATATTATGTGACATTTATGTATGATAATGTTGACTACACTGTTGTATTGGGTACCAATAAAAACAAAATATATAAGTAATATTATTGCTGTTATGTTAGCCTGCATCATTCCACTACTTTGCAAAAACCTCTTTCACTTGCCATGACTTCTAACTTCTAAATCCAGGGCTAAAGTGGCCTACTAATCGGTCATTACTTTTCTCCAGTTTGTCCCGCTTTCTGTACGGGGGCTACGTTGTGAGCCAAGACTGGTAATAATAAATTATTTGGTCATTATTGTCCCAACACAAGTGTGTCAACATGTCTTGCATCAGCTATTAGTCCCCTAACATAAAAGTACACACGTCTTTGTTGCCAAGTCAAGACACAATCCCCCACCGCGCCCATCTGTTCATGTCTCTAAAGCATATCACTTCGCCTCTTTGTGAAACGGCGACAAAAGACAGAAAGTCTGAAAAATGTTAACGTTGTTGTTATAGATGTACGGTGTCGTGAGTGGAGAGGTTGGACGGCGATATGTTGACCTCGGTGGACAGGACGTGAGATGGATTGGTCGATAGATAGGTATTTTGAATGGTCAAGATTAAGTGAGAAATGCGTCGATTTCGAGCTTTAGTTTAGTAAATTGAGATTAGTTTAAAATATAAACTGTCGGTTATTTTGGCTACTAATACATCTTTTTCATCCACTGCTGGACAAAATCCTCCCCCAAGGCTTTCATTGTTTTGGGGGATTTGCCATAATCCCCACGCTTGGCAGGCGGGTTGGGGATCGCAGTAATTTGTTATTCCACAGGAGAAGCGCTGCTGTCCGCTTCCCTGGTGAGAGTTCCCTTAGTCACCTCTTACGACACCCACGGGAGGATATGAGCAATGCATACATAATTTATTTTTTTGTGCTTTAAATATATTTGAATTGGTGACTCACTTAAAAATATATAATCTTTCAATGGTATCTAAAATCTTTAAGCTTTCGGCGTTTTGTTGAAAAACCTGTTGTCTGTCGAACACGCCTATACAACAAGATCTAACAGACCGTTGAACACATTCTACTAAACCACTAATTCCCAACAACACTCACCTCAACAACAACCTCACTTATTTACCTATCAAATCGTACTTGTTCACAGAGAACACAATATGCGTGTTATTTTGCACCAGATCCACGAATATCAACAATTCGCATGCACGTCCGGGGCACGCGAGTGATCGTGACGCGAATTAATACGCAGCGTGACTAAGGATTGTTCTAACAACGTGATTATTTATAGCCTGAATAGCTTACTGTGCAAACACGTTCAAATAATGTTATTGCACACTTGAAAAGGTGCGAAGCTCTAAGGCTTTTTTTCTTTGTCTGTAGTTTTGTGCAAAGTATAGAACTATTTTTTGTCTATATTATGTAGCATAAAAATTAGAATGGAAATTTATCATTATGGCTTTGAGCAGTTTTGAGATTTAGTATGGATTATTTTTAACCGACTTCAAAAAGGAGGAGGTTACTCAATTCGACCGTATATATGCGTTTTTTTTTTTTCTATGTTTGTTCGCGCATAGCTTCGTCGTTTATGAACCGATTTTGAAAATTCTTTTTCTTTTGGAAAGAAGACGTTCCCAAGGTGGTCCCATGACAAGGATATCAGGGTTTGATGGTGGAAGACCAGAGAAAACAAGGGGAACTTTCAAAAATTGCAGGGGCGACTAGTGCATTTCTTAGCATTTTCATTAAGTATTTTAAAGCACTACAATTTTAAAACAAAATTACGTCGTTTGCCAACTATATTTGCGTCAGCTTGCAGTCTGACCGGATGCAACTGAATACATAGTACTTTTAACAACTAAAAAGTGTAAAATAAATTTTTTTTTACAAAAAAACAACCGACTTCCAAAAACATCTACAAAGTGAAAAATAACTAATTTCGGAAGTCGGTGTCAAAAAACGAATATACAAAACCAAAGACACCGACTTCCGAAATTAGTTATTTTTCACTTTGTAGATGTTTTTGGAAGTCGGTTGTTTTTTTGTAAAAAAAATTTTTCTAAAAGTCATCCGAGTTCAAGTGTACATGGTTCTTAAGCATGATTATAGATTTATTTTTTTGAATTGGTTATAATATATTTTAAGAAGGGACGACGCCCGACGCACAGAACCGTTCGAAGTGGAGTTACTTAGGCGGTATTTTTTATTAATGTTATAACTATCTATACAATTTTAACAGTATAGCAAGAACAGCCGGTCTCCTTGGAAACAATACTATGTGGCAATTATGAACTATCTTTCCACCTTGCTCAGTTGTCAAGTGGAACTTACTTATTTTTAATACCAAATAAGTTATTTACTTAAACTTTTTGCACAAAAGCATAAAGGCGGGCTTAATACCTCAGGCATTTTTACCAGTCAATCAAGTATGGTGAAGAGATTAAATGGCAGGTGCTTTGGTTGAGAGGAACACCCATTTACGTAAATAATTCATGTATCCTAACTACTCTCTCGTTGGTAATCTTAAAATTATAAACAGTTACAAAACACGGTAACCTGCATTGCATGCACTTGATCGCGTAACAAATTCTAACAACGTGATTATTGATTGCGGCAGCATGACATGTTCCATTGATGAACACTCTTTGTAAACAGGTCTAATGCAATGCAGGTAGTTGTTCACCTGTAATTGTATCCGGCGACTGATGATTCAATTATTACATTGTATATTCTTATATGATTCAAATATATATAACGCTTCGAGAGAGTTTTACTACTTGACAGAAAATCAAGATTTGTTTATCTATAGGTCAGGTATAGGTACATATATTATGAACACATTAGCGCACGCACGTTCGCACAGACAGATGACTCGAAATGTGACTTCAAATTGCAAATAATTAACTAAATAAACTTCAGAACTCTGTTGAGTTTTTTTTAATAAATCAGAATAATTTATTTAGAGTCTGATTTCAAACAGAAAAGACGCTCTTGTCCTGTTTTTATATGCATTAAATTGCAACGCTGACCTTCGAAACAGTGTGTAATTTTTCACAGTTAATAAAGAAGTAAATCTAATATCACTGACTAACGTTTTAATAAATTCCGAAGTTGTAATCAAAGGTCTGTGTGTCGAGCGCACGATGTGCAGAGAAGGATAAGGGAGAAGGTGCAGGCGGTGGAATGGGCGCATTCACCCTAGGGGTTGTAATAGAGACTTTTCAAAGTAAAAGGGTCGAAGATTAAAAAGTCTACTTAAATTGGCGATTATATTAATATTATATAAGATATTTATATCTACGATCAGACGTTCGGTGCTATTAAGATCTAGAAGTGATTTAGTCTACGAGTAGCAAAAGAACTGGCAGGTACTCTAGGAAATTATGTTAGATATCACATCAGGCGATGAAGAAGGCTTCAAAATAGGTTATCATACGTAGTGATATCCATTTTCCATGTGAGAATAAACTTTTACTAGCGACACAACTAACTTTCAAGCTTAAATACCTTGTTCTCCGCAGTTGATAATATCTACCCTTGATTTGATTTCGTTTCGTTCTACAATCTTATAGGTAAATACTCATCAAACACTGTGCAAGCACTAACCAGACATAGTTTATGTTTAAACTTCAGTTAAGTTCTTACACTTAGTTGTTCAAGAATTTTCAGTCAAGTTCTAAATTCACTTGCACAGCCGCCATGGAGAGCTACCTAGTTCCGACAATAACACGCGACTCAACTCAGGACGTGCCCGTATGAGGGACACGTGAACACGGGTGAAGTGAGGACATTGATAATTTACTTGAACGGAAAAAATGACAATAAGAATATCTCCTAAGCTGAAACATTTGCCTACTGTGGTTTATATATCAGTGTTGTTCTTCGATACTCTAGAGTGGTGAGTCTTGAAGGTAATTATAATAACTTGAAATTTCTCTTGACATTAATTTCCAAAGTTTTCAAATAAACACGACATTCTACGTCAAACTTATTATAACTAGTGGAAACCACTTTTGAAACTGATGTTACGGGCTCAAATACCGTACCGTCCATATCGTCTTCAATTAACAATTACACATTTCTAGTAAACGAATCATACTAACTTAATAACCAAAAGAAATGGTATCTAGCTATAAGAACAACCTGTGCTAACAAAACGAGTGTAGATACTTACGGCACGACTGGAACTCGTCCTCGCCCTTCTCGCAGTCGCGCTGGTAGTTGCACACCCACAGCGCTGGTATGCACTTGCCCTCTGGACATCTGAACATGCCACTCGGACATATTGTGTCGCCTGGGGAAAACGAACACAGTGTTAGGAATATTTCTGAATGCTTTGACGTAGAATAGAGATTATTAAACAGTGATGTCCCAATTTAAACTAGAAATGTAAAACAACATAATGACAATTAAGCTTAAAGATTTCGAAAACAAATTATTATGAACCCAGAAACAGCTTAATAACGTACAGATACCGTTATTAAAAGGTATTTTATAATTTAAAGAAACAAATATAAAAGATAAATAATACATAGCACACAAAACAGCCATCTACATGTTAAACCAACATAAAATATGTAAGTACTTTCTCAAACAAACCCTCCCCAGACGTTTTCATCTTATCAGTCGCACGACAAGTCGCGTATCTGCCGTGACACGCGCGCCTTACGCGACTTACACCGGATGCTCAGGTAATGTAATCAGCTTACGTCAATTTGTCGTGTTACCGTCAGAATGGAGTTACGCGCCGCACGTGATCGTGGTGACGGATGTGTGGGGACCGTGGATACCAACCGCTCTTGTCAAATATCAACGTTTTGGTACAGATGCGCTGCGGAAGTTGTCATGGCCGTGGTTAGGTTAGGAAATATTAAGAAAACTTTGTGTCTAGTTTCTGACTACAAAACAAGGGAAATTATTGTCTTATTTTATATTCCTAAACAGACATTTATTGCATTCATTAGAAATATAAATTTTATCCATACTAATATTATAAATGCGAAAGTAACTCTGTCTGTCTGTCTGTCGGTCTGTCTGTCTGTCTGTCTGTCTGTCTGTCTGTTACGCTTTCCCGCTTAAACCTCTCAGCCGATTTTGATGAAATTTGGCACAGACAATCTTTGGACCCTGAGAAAGAACATAGGCTACCTTTTATCCCGGAAAAATATGATGTTCCCGAGGGAAATCTAAAAAGCGCGATATAACCGAACTCCACGCGGGCGAAGCCGCGGGCGGAAAGCTAGTTAGAATATAAACAGAGGTTTCTTTTAATTGTAATTCTCACTATCCTTTCGATGAATACATTAATGCTTTTTAACTTTTATTTTATTATCGAGTACACTTCTTTCTTATCAACAGCATGGCACATTCAAAATTATCTCTGTCCTCCATAAATCTTAGTTAAAGTTATTTAAAGTTATCACCAATTAACGGCGAAACTTTTGACAAGCCTTTGTTCTCAAGGAAACTTAACTGTGGTCAGATATTGCAAAGTTAAATGTTTGGATCAAAAGACTTTTGAACACAAGAACTGTAAAATCAGTTTTTATCTGAAACCGTCCCGCTTTTAAAATAATTCGATTTTTTGATACAATGAGACAGACTTTTCCATTTAGTGCAGCGGCTATGAATCTACGAAGAGGAAAATCAATATATTAAAGAAATAAAAATAAATAAATAATGTCTATCCTACTGGCTGTGATGTACTATTTTGACTTCGAGAAATTTTAAAAGCTAGATATAACAGAATATTTCGTTAATTCCTGTTAAAATCGGTTCACATCCAAAGATTATCCCCTACAACCTGACAAATTGTACCCCCTTTATAATATTACTAGCTTTCTGCCCGCGGCTTCGCCCGTGTGGAATTCGGTTATATCGCGCTTTTTAGATTTCCCTCGGGAACATATTTTTTTCCGGGATAAAAGGTAGCCTATGTCCTTTCTCAGGGTCTAAAGATTGTCTGTGCCAAATTTCATCAAAATCGGTTGAGAGGTTTAAGCGGGAAAGCGTAACAGACAGACAGACAGACAGAGCTACTTTCGCATTTATAATATTAGAATGGATTAGTAGTTGTAGGACTATAGATACAGTTTAAATAAAAACGAAACGTATTTTGTGTTACAATAGTGTTAAATAAATAAGATTTGACCCAATTTTCTGAATAAGTTACATATTGACACACATTTTCAGTTCTATTCATTGCCAAATATTAACATGATGCACAAGAGAATTTGTATTAGGTAAGTAACGTGGTTAAAAATAGCGCCGCGTTCGAGGAACTAGAAGTTGAAGGCATAACACTTTGAAGTTGTTTAATGAGGTAAGTATTTAGAAACGAGGAAACCTGGCAAAATATATGGCGTTTTTGCCCAAATATTCTACTACAATGACCAATTCAAAACGACCTTGCATTTATATCGCAGTTAGATAGAAATACCGCACAACTGCTGTTGGTTATTTCCCGACTACCCACGTTTAGGCATTCCCGGATCGTAACAGATAATTTCTCGCTCATCGCCGATGGAAACAACGCTGCTATTAATTAATGCAAGTGTCGATTTACCGGAACTAACGAGCTCACGTGAGCTGCAGCGACGGTAAGGGGCGCGGTATGAAGAGGAGGAGAGAGGGAAGTGGCTGTAGAGAGAGGGAAGTGGCTGTAGAGAGAGGGAAGTGGCTGTACTTTACAGTACCTCAGTTGTATGTATGTGTTTAGTGCTTCAGAGATTATTATTGTTATTGGTGGTGGCGAGTTTAACGCAGTTTAAAAGATAGATAAGATTTTAAAAGGATGCTGAGTGAGTAACTACTACACAAACTGTTATGCTACACAAAGTGCCTATACTATGCGAAATACGGTATGTAAATTGGTGGTTTAATATCGGCTTAGGGCAGCGATTATGGAAACATGATTGGGTAATTAAATGGCAACACTGGTAGTATTACTAGGTGCAATATTTTAGTTTTTGCATGGGAATTATAATGAGTTTATGTGTTTCAATAATGCGCAGGTAATCTCTATGAAAATGGCGCTGTTTTTGAAATCACAATTATGTATTTAATGATTTCATAAAATTATATGAAAATTGTGTAGTGATCCTATTCATGGCGGCCAATTACCTAACCTATATAGTAAGATCTTAAGTATATAAATCATAAACTGGTGCGTCTTCTTGAAAAAATAATAAATAAGGCTGATGATAAAGATAATTTCATTGAGACAAAAACACTCAAAATGTGAAATAAAAATATAAGGGCCGATGTTTACGAGACAGACAATAATTTACTTTGCGAGAGGAACATAAACCATCTAAATTATTATAAGATTTCTCCGACGTTAAGGAAATTAACTTGAAGATAACAAAGTTGAAGATTTCTTACAAACTCACCGCCTTTGTAAGAGATCCGTACGTCTGAGGATTTTTGGGAGTTTTCTAGGCCCGGAAATTAATATAACATTACATTTGTAAAATATGGCCTCAGACTCAATGTATCATTATACATATCTCCTTTTTTAAATCTAAGTATGTACTTTTTTTTCAGAACTTCTTTCCCTCATCCAATGTGTAATATTATACAATGTGGTATTCATTAATAAACACAGATATTACAGCAGTAATTACAAAGATATCTACATAAACACACAGGGCAGTATATACAGGGCTATCGTTTTCTGTGTCGAGCGAAATGTCCGAAACAGTAAAGTGTCCTCAGTGTAATATTGTTATTAACGAACTGCTATGTTACGTGCAAAATAAGCTGTCGACTAGTGATGACGATACCTTAATTCGCATATGTTTCTCGGCCTTTAGTTACGATGAGATCAAAAACTCTAAGGCGTTACTTTTTGATTCAGTTCCGACTAATATAAGGAATATAAAACGGAAGCAAAAGGGTAAAGAACACCGTGACTTAGCCGATATAATTGGCCTGCTCAAGTCTACTGACCCTGATGTGATCTCGATTTTCGTCGCGCGGCACCTTGACAATCTACCTCCAATCACATTTGATCACTTGGATGTGACTAAGTTGCTAAAGGATCTCACCTTACTCAAGGATGAAGTGCGAGAACTAAAGTCGACAAGTGTGACGGTAGATCAATTGGAGAAACTGAAGATGGATCTTCAGTATGATCTCAAGTTTGGATCGTTGATCGAGAATGCACAAAACGAACAGTGTGTGAATTTGAGGCGAGGCGGCGGTAACGGAGACATTTCTCTTAGTAGCTCATCATTTCGAAGTCTGGAGGTTTCTACAAAAGCAGTGCAAAATCCGAAAAATAAAGATAGTGTCGAGAAACTCTCGGTTCAAATTGCTGATACACATAGTCCACTAGTGCTACTAGTCCACTACCATGTAGTGGGTATGTTGAAAAGGATCGGCCGTTGTCGGCGTCAAATGCCGATTCTATGACGCGAGCTCGCTTGCCGTCGCCCGGACTAACAGCTGTGCGTGTTACGTCACAGTCGCAGCGATTGAACTCAGTGTGTAAACAAGTGCCAGATCGCAGTGATGTTTTACCTACAAAGGAGAATGATGGATGGATCGTTGCAACGCATCGTAAACCGAAGCAAAAGTACCGTTACGCTGGGAAAGCGGGGGTTGCTAAGGACACAGTAGGGTGTTTTAAAGCTGCTGAGAAGAAAGTACCGATGTTTATCACAAATGTGCACAAAGATTCTTATACAGCTGACATCATAAAACACATTGAAATAAAAACCCGCGAGGAGGTTAAATCGGAAAAATTGTGTCTGAGGAAAAAGGTTGACTACGATGCGTACAAATTTTTTATACCTGAATCCAAAGTACCTACTTTTTTGGACGAAAACATCTGGCCGCAAAATATAATATTCAGACGTTTGGAGCACTATAGTCAAAGACGTAAGAACGAGTACTCGCTTAAAGTCGGCTCTGTAAACAACAACAATGACTCATAATAGTTTCTTACGATTTGCTAGCTTTAATTGCAGGAGTGTTAAGCGTTCTATTGAGAGCGTTCGTGAACTTTGCGCAACTTGCGACATAATAGCACTTCAGGAGTGCTGGCTGCTGCCGGAGGAGCTGCCGTTCCTGACCACCATCCATGATGACTTCAGCGGCACGGGGACGTCGGCCGTAGACACGTCTGCTGGCATGCTGCGTGGGCGACCCTATGGAGGGGTGGCTCTGCTGTGGCGAAAAAGTGCGTTCAGTGATGTGTCGGTTGTTCCGAGTGATAACTCGAGGGTGTGTGCGATACGCATTGATACGAGTGAAAGGCCTTTCATAGTGATGAGTGTGTACATGCCCACGGATGCAGTGAGTAACCTACCGGAATTCTCACACTGTTTAGGACTGGTTAGTGCGATCGTGGACAGTAGTGGGGTGGAGGCGGTTTATTGTCTTGGTGACTTTAACGCACATCCGCATGGACTATTTTTTACGGACCTATTGAACTATTGTAGTGATAATCACTTTTCATGCGTTGATGTGGATAGGCTGGGGTTGACGTCGAACACTTACACGTATGTCAGTGACTGTAACGGGGCTAGGCGGTGGCTTGATCACTGTCTCTGTACAGAATCGTCTCTGAAGACGGTTCGTAGTGTTAGCGTTAGGTATGATGTGATGTGGTCGGATCACTACCCGTTGTTGATCGAATGCGATATTAATATAATTAGGCCAATAGTAAAACGTAGTATGGTCTGTGACAACTTGGTTGTGTGGGGAGAAGAAAGCTCGGAGGCTATCTACACTTACAGCCAAGAATGCCATCGGCGATTGCGAAATATTGACTTCCCTCGCATGTTATCCGATTGTTGTGATCGCATGTGTAGTGATTCAGACCACAATCTAATAATTGATTGCCTGTATCGGGATGTGGTATCCGCTCTAACGGAGGCCGCCATTGTTAGCAGGGGGACACAGGGTATTGGTGGGAATCATACGAGGACGAAGCGAGTAGTGGGTTGGAATAAGCACGTCAGCGGGGCTCACTTGTACGCTAGGCTTAGGTTTAATGAGTGGCTTAGGTGTGGAAAACCTACGTCTGGCGTGATTTACGAGGAAATGTGTCGCACTCGTAGGATCTTTAAGTCTAAGTTAAGGTGGTGCCAGAATCACCAAGACCAAATCCAGATGGACATCCTAGCAGAGTTGCACACTAAAAAAGGCTTTCGGGACTTCTGGAAGTCTACAAAAAAGCACAATCTTAGGCCTGGTTTGCCGGTCAGCGTCGGTGGCGTGTCTGCTGAAAGGGATATTGCTAATGCTTTTAAATCCCAGTTTTGTGTTGAGCCGAGCAGTATTCCACCTTCGGAGGTGGCCGATGCTGAGTCAGAGTGTACTGTCCCGCATCCAAGAGTTAAGTTTACATGTGTGGACATAGCTAAGACCATAGGGTGTATGACCAGGGGTAAGTCTCCAGGACATGACGGACTCAGCATCGAGCACCTACAGCATGCGGGTCCCCACCTGCCACGTGTTTTGGCCATGCTGTTCACGTTCTGCCTTCGCCATTCGTATTTGCCGGACGAGCTGATGAGGACGGTCGTAGTACCAATTGTTAAAAATAAAACAGGTGACATATCAGACAAAAACAATTACAGACCGATCTCATTAGCGACAGTCATCGCAAAGGTATTTGACGGCATGCTTAATGCTCAGTTAAACAATACGTTAACTTTGCACGATAATCAGTTTGGGTTCAGGCCCAAGCTGTCCACTGATAGTGCTATACTGAGCTTAAAGCATGCTGTCAGATATTACACGGATCGGAGCACGCCTGTTTACGCCTGCTTCCTCGATCTGTCCAGGGCGTTTGACCTGGTTTCGTACAAGGTGCTGTGGAGGAAGTTGATCGATAGACAAGTTGCGCCTGAAGTTGTTAAGATCTTCCGGCACTGGTATGGGAACCAGGTCAATAATGTTAAATGGTCGGGAGCTCTGTCGGACTCGTACAGGTTGGAGTGCGGGGTAAGGCAAGGAGGATTGAGCTCACCAACGCTCTTCAATCTGTATATTGATGAACTTGTTGCCGGGCTCAGCAGCCGCCATGTTGGATGCTATGTTGATGATGTTTGCTTTAACAACATCAGCTACGCTGATGATATGGTGCTGCTGAGTGCGTCAATTGGGGGACTCAGAGAACTTATAAGTATTTGCGAAACGTACGCGCTTACTCATGGCCTAAAATATAATGTAAAAAAAAGCGAACTTATGGTTTTCAATGCGGGTTCTAAGTGTCCGACTGAGGTTCCACCAGTAAGGCTATGTGGGGTGTCCTTGGAGCGGGTACATTCGTTTAAATATTTGGGCCATATTGTGACGTCCGACCTGAAGGACGACGCTGATATTGAACGAGAAAGGAGGGCGCTGTCGGTGAGGGCGAATATGATTGCCCGCAGGTTTGCTCGCAGCTCCAAGAGTGTGAAGATCACCTTGTTTCGAGCCTACTGCACATCTTTTTATACGAGTAGTCTGTGGGTGTCATATTTGCAGAAATCCTACGGCGCTCTCCGCGTTCAATATAATAACGCGCTGAGGGCGCTGCTGCGGCTGCCTCGCTTTTGCAGCGCGTCGGGAATGTTCGCGAGCGTACGCATAGACTGTTTTTATGCTAGTATGCGCAAGAGGGCGTCCTCGATGGCGAGTAGAGTGCGGGACAGCGGCAACAGTCTTCTTACCGTTGTTGCCAGCAGATTGGACGGGCCTTTCATGCAGCACTGGCAGGCCTTACATGCACCCGTTTATCAATCTTGGGGCAGGTAGAATTGACATTATTATTATTTTGTTTTGAATTTGGACATTTTGTATTTTATATTTTGACATTTTAATTAACATTATATTTTACGATTTGACAATTTCAATATTTTTAGATAATTCAAAATTGGGACACTTATCGGGGCCATCAATTGCGCTGTTCAAATAATTTTAAAATGTGGGGTTTTTAACAAGAAATGTTTTGGACTGTCAGTTTGTGAACCACTGCTGCTTTTGTATTGTTTGTAAATGTATTACTAACATAGTTTGTAGGCACATGTAACTAACACTATGAGTCTGGTTGCTCGAAATAAATAGATTAATAATAATAAAGATACCAATGTAAACACAATAAAATAAGGTAAATAAAACGCACTTCAATCTTTCAACTTATTCAGCATCTTCAATTTATTCCGCATTGCTGTAAATAAAATCCCGCGAGACTACTTAATAACTGCTGAAAACACAAATATTTTACTTAAAAGTTGAGTATAACAGCATTTTCCTGAAGCAGGCGCTTTACGAGGCTTGTAAAGTGAACATGATACTGCTTAGTGCGTGTAACGGAACGCGCTGAAGGAATAATAAAGGCCGACCTAAAGTGGAAAGGCGGGAAAACGGTTAATAACGCTGTTTATCGATGCAGCCCTCAAAAGAGAAATATTGATAATACTTATTTATGAACAACAACTTAAAGCATTAATATTATGAAAATGATGATGAATTATTAATAAGCTCTATTGGCTCTGATATTTTGACAGCAAAAACAAACGTTTCATATCCATAGTGGATTTTCGAAACGGCAAAAGTAATTTAAACGTCCATCTTATTAAAATATTTCTAATTAAATAAACCGACAGTATAACGAACATCTGAACAAGATTTATTGAACTAAATTGCAATCTTTATTTCGCCACGAGATGTAAATCTGGACGTGCAGGACACGTCCGCAAAGGTATATAGAAAAACTGGAATGAGCATGGCCATGGCAGCGCGACCAACGTTCAGCCAATCTCACGCTGTTCGCGCGCCACGCAGCTTTGAATTTAGAACGGAGAAAACACCGATTGATTTACAGCAAGTAACATTTTCTAACAGAAAACGCGTGTTTTAAAAAGATACAAAAGTACATAAAGGCTCCGGTATTTCAGGATTAGGTCAGTGATTTATGTGGAGCGGTGCGTCCTATTTTTGTTGGTCGTAGAGATCTGTAAAAAGTTTACATTCAAAGCTAAATGTGGTGCTTGGTATTTATTCATATCGAATAAGCTTTAAATATTTACCGACATTAAGTACGTTCTTTAAAAAAATCTGAAAGGTATACAAATTATGCAAATGTGAAAAGCATTCGCCCTGCCGCAGTACACCAAAATTCAAACCTGAACATAATGTCTTTTGAAAATAATGTGTAAAATATCGTTATTAAAACAGGTCTCGACTAGCACAGGCGTTATTGCTCTCAGGTTGGACCGAACCGGAGCCCGACATTTATACTGAAACAATTCCGCCCCTTAGAGAACTTGAAAATTAACTTCTTTACCGTCTTCCTTGTAACGTCGCAGGATTGTCTTACAGTTAAATGAATTCCATTCTGCTGATTTAATTTTTCAATAGATTTTTTGCGGATAGGTAAAAAGCTTTTTCATTGGCTTTCAACGTGGAACCAAGAAAAGTTGCATTATCATATGAATATAAATAACCCAATTGTAGTAACAGCAATTAAGTTCTATAAGCACGTCCTATATCACATTACAGTAGAATTTCCCCAAGAAGATAAGGTAGCCGAAACTTTAGCGTGAAAGAAAAAACATTAGTAAAACATATCAATCGTGGTTACCTGACGTAATGAAACGTACCCGGCGCACGTACGCAGCCTCACGTCCCGACATGAAAGCAATAAACTGTGTAATACGGTACACAATTATGACACATGCTCGGTCAAATTGGTGAGTTGTAGCATTCGGAGTCAAAGAACAGACTTTATTTGAGTAAATTAGACATGATACTGACGTGTTCCCACTTTCCTAAGGAAATGTGTAGCAATAAAATATAAATGTTTCCTTATGAAGACGTACACACACATGTATATTTATACCTATGCCGTCTTTAATAAAATTCTTATCTTTTATAAGGAAGAATACCATCGCTCTTTGATTTTTATTTACAACTTAAACCTCTTATTTAGAATCTAATAAAGGCGATTATTAAGTTACTAATTGCTCCTTGTATTTGCCCTTAAATTGTTTTATATATAATAATATGTATAGGTATTCCATCACAATTTATCTCTAGCGGTTTATGTTAAAAATATTTGTATTCTAACTAAAACACAGATGTCTCCCGCCATTATTTATCTAGACAGAAACTAACTCGCCATTAATCGAAAAGGGCGAGTATCAATGTAAGTAGTGCCTATTTACCTTAACACCGCTATTTTGCTGGCTCGTTAGCTTGGCGGGACCATCGCCATCTTTTATTCAACAGACCGATGAACGACTCAATGTGAACGAATGAACGATGTGGATTGACGAGCGTCACAACCTTCTACAACTATCTCTTACAAGTTTAGTAAACCCTCTTTGTATTCGCATAAGGTTGTATTTTCTGGAAATTTATACAGAAATAGGGCTGTAAATTTTGATGAGAGGGGACTTGAAATAGTTTTATTTAAGTTTCTTCCTCAGCCTATAGATGTCCACTGCTGGACAAAGGCCTCCCCCAAGGCTTTCCACGATGACCGGTCTTGTGCTGCCCGCATCCATCGGCTTCCCGCGACCTTCACCAGGTCATCGGTCCACCTTGTTGGGGGTCTCCCTACGCTGCGTCTTCCAGTACGTGGCCGCCACTCCAGAACCTTGCTGCCCCATCGGCCATCGGTTCTACGAGCAATGTGCCCTGCCCACTGCCACTTGAGTTTAGCGACTCGCAGAGCTATGTCGATGTGTGTATGTTTATTTAAGTTTAAAGGAGTGTAAATGGTTTAGTTGACTTTATGTGTCCCATCCCGTCTGCTGAGTATAGTAAAGATGTAAATCGAATCTGAATTCGAAAAGTCAGGTAGATTGTTGCAATTTACTGAGCATTTGAATAAGGGTTTTCGGATATGTAGATACTAAACTATGAAGCTTTATGGAAATCAAAGAATGCCTCTAGTTTTTTCAACTATTCAAAATCCCGTGCAGATTTTGAAGTTGACAAAGGGATTTTCGATTGATTAAGGCGCCTATCTAGGCTACTGAATGTAACCACAACCAAAGCTTTAATTAAAGTATTAACTCATATTAACATCATCTTTATAGAGTTTTATAAGGTTACTGGACAAATATTCGCCATATTAAACGGTTTTACGGGTGAAGCATCAAACTTTTTATTACGTGTTCACGTCATCTTTAGATTATTTTATTGCTCCAGTGTTACCAAATATATTATCTGTTCATGTTCTCTCATACTACAATCTGTAATACTACGAAATGCTATAGCTATTCATATATAAATCATAAATCGATCTTCCGGTAGGTGTTGCGTCTGTTTCTACTTTCAAAGGAAATAAAAATACCTAATGGGAAATCTCAAACAAAATAATATGTAAAGGTTTTACGTATTATTTTGTTTTTAGTTTCACGGAACTACGGACTTCGGAATCTGGTCTTGTTATTTCACGAAAGCATTAACTGCAATTTTACTTTCAAATTATTTTCTTACTTTAGGAATTCTCTTATTCCTGATTTTTGTTGCAGAAATATTTTTCTGCTGCTCGGTAAACAACCTTTTATTTTTTACAAATACATATTTTTAATAGAAATATTGTAATACCCTATCGATCCGACCAGGAAGAGGAAGAAGCGCCTTTAAAAATACTTTAAACACTCTAGGAAATAGAAATAGGACAAATTAAGACACGAATATAGCTATCGTATAGTTTACTTTTATTTATAATATATTTTAGTCAGATAAACATACCAAAAAGTTCCACTAATGGCTTTTACATTCCAAACTTGCTGAAGTAAAAAGAACTTAATACTTGTGGAGCGAGGTAGTAGCGAGTGGGTGCTGAGCCAAAACATAATTGAAGACTTGTGGCAGTTAGTGTGACATGATATTCATATTTAAATAGAAAAATATAAAAAAAAAAATTGCTAATTTGATAAGTTTAAAAGCACATTTAAATTTCTCGGTGGTAGGTCATAACATCGGCTGCCGGCAGAAGTTACCGCCCACCAGACAAAGTCTTGCCGCCAAGCCATATATCGTGATCCAGCATGATGTCTGGTGAAGCCGTGCGAAGGACGGGTCTGAGCAGTTGTGTTGCGATGTGTGCCGAGTACAAATGTTATTGTGTCGGGAGTTTGGTCGTGGAGGGCCTCCAGATCAATCTCCCCCTGGTGCAACATCGTTGGTTGTTATTGGGTTTAACATTGCATCACCTCGCTCAACTGCCGTCTTACTTCCTATTCTCTTAGTTTATTAGAGTTAATAGGGTCTTAATAAACTACCATCAACATCTGCATCACTGCTTACCATCAGGCGGGATTGCGGTCAAGCACTACTTTATAAAGATGCATTATATAAATGAACGTTATAACTTTTGCGACACATCTTTTTTTTTTTTTGCCTACGTGTCCTATTTATTAGGAAACGCAGCATGTTATTACGTTGGATTTCTTGTCAAGAGACACGTCTGTTTACCTTTTATATGTCTGCTACTGACATTTAATTTAGCGAGAAAATTACTACAGATCCTGCTGGACTTAAAATAAACCCATGTAACTGAGGAATCTTTATGATCTGTATGTGCCTATGCAAGATTCGTCACGTTCTTATACAAATATCTAAAAGAGTTGTGAAACATGTTCTTCTAAAGCATTCTCTTTTGACTACTAAGACTGTCCCTAATTGTATCCCTCGATTGAATAATCTGTTTAAGTGGAATTGCAGTGGCCACCGATAAGACTCGCGGCGGAGACTCTAATTACTACTTTGCACTTAATGGCGAGTCCCTGAGCAGTGAACTTCTGATTCCTATCGCATTGAATCCTCGCTTTATACGCTTTCTGTAATGAGCAGCAACTGTTGGCTTTGTTTCAAGTGGTTTGGATTGCCTTAACTCATTCTGTGTTTTTCATTTGTGAACCTTTGGAAGGTTTTCGACATTCACTTCAAATCATGACTAGGTCTGCAAATACACAAAATCCAAATTCTATTTTTATTTGAAGCTGTGACGTTAGTCTCACTGCCACCATTTGAAACTTTTGATCGCAGAAGAATCATATTTTCGAGAAATATATTCAAAGTACCGTATGGACTAAGAAATAAAAACTGAAAATATGGCAGAAGTGCTCAATTCGTTTCAGGCCCCTCGGCTGTCGACTGCCGCGTCTCCGCTTTAGTTCCTCTAAATATTTCTCGGAAAGACTGGTTCAGCACTGGTCGAAAATTCGAAATTCTATACGCTAAACGAACCTACCGCTAAAAATAACCAACTTTCATTAATTCCAAATGTTGAGTATTTCTCGTAAATATTTCCGTGAACTGACAAAAACACGTATCCGGCAGACAGCAGTGGTATATGTAGGTCTATGGGTGGTGACGAGGTAGGTACCTGATAAATGAGGCATATAAACAATATGAAGCGCCGCGCGCCACAGGTGGCGGGGAACATCACCGGTACCCGACCGCGACGCTGAGATGGTCTCGAGAGCGTTGCCGTTTATACGAATTAATTAATATTTCCTATAAATAATTTTACTATCATAGCGTTTCCCAAAGAGCCATAGTTTTTGATAGTTTACTTCTATCTTTAGTTGAATCGATTTTTAAATAAATATTTTATTTTGTATTGTATTGTACCGTTACAAGTTGGAGGTTAAAAAGCGTTGCGATACTACTGTACCGCAGTGAACGGGTTTACTTAAAAATGAACTAAAACACGAGTTTTCGGCTAGACTGCACCATTTTCCGAAATATATAGGGTGTGGTATTTGGAATTTATAGAGGCACCAAATTCCTATCATATTGACAGCATTTAAGCACATTTTCGAAGTAAAAGCCTGAGGGCGGCGCATCGAGCCTCCGGAGCTCCGCCATGTTGGCGGAAGTTCTGGAAACGCGGGAAGCGTTACCGGCTTCCGCGCTGACGCACTTCCGGACTGCACTCGTTATTACCAGATGGTACAAGGGCGAAGGGTTATATCTGATAGTATAGTCTTTGATTACTTTAATGTTTTGGACCGACTTGAAGGGTCTCCGCCAAGCGTACGACATAACGAGTACGCAGATTGATGTTCATGATGGACAAAATAAGTTTTAGCGATTTTAGCGACTTGTACTTTAAGACGTGATTTCATATGTAGGTTCAGAATTTCAGATACGGCTGCTATAACTTTATAACATATTCAATCTATCTGGGTACTACTGCGTCTTACGTTAATGGTTTGGGCTGAACTAGATTGCAATTTGCAGGCAAGGATTCAATATGACCTGATATGTTATTAATACCTTATCATCTCGGTATCTATACCGAGATCATATTATAATCTGATGTTTAGTAACCATTTCCCGGATGCAGCTGAATGTCAGTATTTCTCTCACAATATACACACAATAGCCTGCCGAGATTTGTATCAGGAGCATAAAGTTGCTTTGAAGAAGGCAAATAAATTAAAAAAAAAAAAAAAAAACGTAATATGTGCTGGTTTAATTTTATTTAAATTATTGCATTTTATGCTCAAATATCTATAGTTTATAAATAGTAACATCGTCTTGGAATACTGTAAGATGTTGTACTTATTGGTGTGAATAAATAAATAAAAATGTTTGAAATACTTTAGCCATTTTGTAAAGATTTTCCTCTATTAACAATGAAGAATAATCTCCATCGCGTGTAACTTGTGCCGCGCACGCCAGCCAGCAAGCGCTGCGCGTCGCCTTGCCGGCGACGCGCAGCGCTACGGATGCTAATTTATGTGCGATTGTCCGCTGGCGCGATTTCACCGTGATTTTCAACCGCGCCAAAAATAAATACACCACGTTTAAAGAGTTCATTCCTTTTAATTTATTTCCCTCAATTCGCAGTAGATTAAAAAGCTCGTATTAAGTAAAAACGTTTATTCTGCTAGTTTTAACGTAGATTGAAATTTTGTTAATACTGGAATGTTCGCGGAAATACAGTTTGAATTGTATGAGGTTCATAGTTTTATTGATATAAAGGAGAGAAATATTACATTTCACTATGATAGTTTAGGCTGCAGACAGAAAGTTCTTGTTTGTACTATTAATAATTAACTGTTTCGATCCGGCCTGACGTCCTTTTACTTTATTCGCATTTAAAATACGGTTGGTAGCCACAGAGATGTAATTACAATGACCATTCTCTCAATCCAAATGGGCTAAATCCAATAAAGCCCTCAATATGAGACCGAATTACTTTGACGATACAACATTATTATTGACCTTCATTTTGCACTCCATTCGATTGTTCCGTTGATATTTATAAAGAAGTTAATATCTCTGGCGGTGTATGGTGAGCTCTCAGGTGGCCGAGATAAGGACAGTAATAGAGCACCTAATTTCCGAGAGTCGTTTCGCACCAGACGCTCGCGCCATCTTGCTGGCTAGTTATGTATACGTTCTGCGGAAGTACTCTCAGAAAAGATAAGAAAGAATAAACGTGATGGTAATAAAGGTTTGCGTAATTGAGAATAATAGACCTCGAGGTAATAAATCATAAACTCGAAAGTTTGTATAGATAGATGTTTGTAATTCTTTCACGTATATAAGAGACTGAAGAGATTTGGAAGAAATGGAGCACATAGATAGTATATTATAACCAGGTTTATCACTTTTTTATGCCACATTCATTAATATTTTTATGCCTGTATTCCTATGACATCGAAACTTATGCGGGTGATCCCGGGTGGCGCATCTAATCTAATATAATATAAAAATTATAATATTATTTTTGTTAATATTTCATACATTACTTTTGATTTTATTTTATAGTACAACAAAACATACATAAATTCAACATCTCCGTTGAGTATGTACATAGTCAGAAGGAGAAAGACAACGAAAAGGGGAATGAAAAAATAACTCACTCCAATAAATGAGAAATAAGTAGCGCTGGTTGCATTACTTATATTGCAGAGCCATAATATTGTAAGAATGAGAAGTAATGGCGCCCAACGTGGGACTAGCGCTTCGTTCTACGACACTCTCATTACTTTCGTATTAAGGTCTTACATATACATTTTAATGGAAATTTAGAAAATTCAGCACACAATTTGGTATTGGAGCATTTCGAATCACAATTTTATATATCGAAATGTGCCTCAATAACAAATTGACAGCATAAATGGCGCCCAGAATGGGACTCAACAAACTTTCTTACACACAGTGGGATAATTTCCCTTACACGTGTGATATTTTGGGAGAATATTATAGAGTTGATTCCATTCAAATACGTGTGTGAAACATGAGCAGTGCTACAAAATGTATACGATTCTCAACTAATAATGTCCACCTGGCAAAAGAGTCCAAGTTCAAACCAGGGTCAATCTCATTACTAAGTTCATGGGTGCAGATGTCCGCACAGGCTCATTTTAGAGAAAAATATATAAAAATGTGAAACATCCACTAGATCAGTCTCGGGGATAGTCGCCGGGATTTTATCAGGTGGCAGCCGGAGATGTCAGCGTTATCTGTATTTTCAATCCGCTCGAATGCGGCCGAGTTATGATTTCGTTGTTCAGCTAGCTGAGAGAGGGTACAGGGAAATGTAGCGGAGCTGATGAGATAAAAGTTAATATTTTACAATAAAAAAGAATCGGCCAATACTCAGAGGACCTTACACGTATGATGCTTGTTCAAAAGATTTCCAATAAAATACATAAAAAGATACTTAGGGCAGCGACACAATTGTTTATGACGTTGCACCAAATGAAGTCGGCAGCTTTAATTTATGATTTATATGAAATATTTACTCTATCACTAATTTTACAATATTCTTATAATTTTATCACACGAATAAATAAGATAGTTTGACGTTCATATTTTCTATACAAAAGCATCTCAGAATATTGAATTTTATTCAAAATGTGTTTAAATGAAATTCAATACCCGCACTGGGCCAGCGTGGTAGATTATGGCCCACTCCCTCTCACCGAGAGGATGCCTGTGTCCTAACAGTGCGAACGTTTTAGGCTGATTATATTTAAAATATGTTATCTATCATCATACTGATATTCAGCTGAATACCAATATTTAGCACGGAGTGAATGCCTACCCGACCTGCACAACCCAGCTACTGTATGATGCCCCTGGGTATACGTAAGACTGGTTGTCAGACTTTAGTGCTACTGACTACTCGACTGCCAAAGATCTACTAATAATTACAGTCGTATCCAACAGGTAAACACATTTTCCAAGGTATAGAGGGGTCTCGGATGAAAAGATGTCAGCTACCCACAAACAATCGATCGACCTGTGTACTGTGTATGTTATTATTTGGCTCATGTATCGAATGATATCCGCGACACCGCAGTCGCTCGTACATCACACCGCGTGGCGCACAAAGAGACTGGTGAAACAATCTCGTAGACAACAAAATAAATTGGTGCGCGCGTCTCGTGGGGATTGTTTTTAAATTTCGTTACACAAAGACCAGGTCTGAGTTGCACGCTATATGAGACAGAGATGGCCATATATCAAAAGAAGCGTGGAAGAAAGAGAGACAACATTTCTTTTGTAAATCACGTATTGAAAACGTCGACGAACGAACGTAATTCGCATTACAGTAGTTAGGTCGGTGTCAAAGCTAACGTGACGGGGTGACGGAGTGACGGGATGAAGCTTTTCAATTTGTTTTTGACTCATACACATTGATATTTCCAGTGAATTTGCATTTCAAATGAATGTGCGTTTGATAAGCAGACACGACTTTCCATTTTGTTTCGGTGCAGATTCGTTTTATTTAGATTTTGGTGCTCGTTAAAGTTAGATTAGCTCTGTTTCCAGTTCTTATTTGTTTTGGTCCATGAGAAAATAACGCAAAAAATGTGGACATTCATCTTACTAATTACAGTCTGCTCTATCAGTGAGAAGGTACTCAGTTTAAAAATTCGTTCTAAAAGACTTTATCAGGCATCTCGTCTCGCGATAATTCGATCTGCGGTGACGTCGAGCCAAGTTCGCTCATCGATCACAAATTGAATTACTCATTTAATAGCTCGCCGCCACAGCATAGAAAAATTTGTTGATTTACTGCCAAAGAGAGTCTCATCTGGTTTTGAATGTCCACAGGAGAAAACATTTTCCACTGTAGTAAAATTAACGTACCTACTTATAAAAATTTGTAGAGAAAAGTCCCTTCGTCCATTCGTCTATAAGCCAAACTTGTTAAGTTTGATGACAATAGAAAATCTTATCGAGTCTCATTAGCGAAAGATGAACTTATTTCTAAATTATATAACAACAGCAATCTCAGTCTGACTTTCTACGATTCAAAGAGTTATGTGACAAACCAAATGTTAGTTAGCACAAAGGTCTTGTTCCAAATGATATTATCAGTGGCGAAGTGAAAGTGCCAAAGTTAGATGAACTTAATAAAAACCACTGAATCGAAACCTGCTCGTCACTCACTTCATGACAGAGTCATCATATTGTCACGTTAGGCAAATTGAGTTTTAAAAGACCACATTCACTTGCCACTTGGTTTCAGAAAATCATGGAGATCGTTAAAGAGGTCTGTAAATGTCGTCTAGCAGCGGTTTAAATCCTAATTTAAGTATCTTCAATGCTAGAATGAATAGACTCTTATAAACTAGTTTTTTTTATATATATATATATATATATTATAAACTAGCGCTTGACCGCAATCCTGCCTGATGGTAAGCAGTGACGCAATCGTTGATGGTAAAGCGCACTAGTTTATTAAGAGCTTATTCACTCTAGCCTTGAAGACACTCAAATAGTAGTCCGACGGAAACACCGCCGCTGGCAAATTGTTCCAGTCCCTCGATGTACGCGGTATAAAGGAGGAGGCGAAACGCTTCGTCCGGATCGTAGTGGTGTTTACAACGTAAGGGTGAAACCAGCCGTACGACGGGTCGTCCGCTGGTGGAACGGAGATGGGGGAATTAAATCATGCAATTCCCTCGCACACTCCCCGAAATGCATCATATAGAACACCGAAAGGCTGGCTACACTACGCCTGTGCTCTAGGCTTTGGAGACCAACTCGAGTTAGATCAGGGTCACCAATCAGCCTCTTTGCACGTCTCTCCACTGAATCCAAAGTGGCCAGGTGACACTTGGCAGCACTAGCCCAAATGTGGCTGCAGTACTCCACACACGAACGGACCTGTGCTTTGTATAACATTAGAAGCTGCCCAGGTGTGAAGTACTGCCGGACCTTTGCGATGACGCCAAGTTTCCTGGCAGCCACCTTAGCCTTGGACTCAATGAACCGCCCAAAGTTAAGGTTCGAGGAAATCTCAACTCCCAAAAGCTGAAGGCGGTCGGAACACTCCAAGGACACATTTCGAAAAGTAGGAGTCAAGGTGAACGGGCTCCTTTTGGCGGTGAAAAGACACGCCTGTGTTTTGGCGGCATTGAATGCTACAAGATTAGAGTTCTAGCACTCGTTATGACATAAAAACGGTATAGAGATATCCATACTTGAAGAGTGTTGACAATGTTCGCCCGACTCGTAGGAATATTAAAAGGTAAAAACTCTTGAAAATTCTGATGCTACAAAGAAAGAACCTATGTAAGGAGTGTGGACACGAGATATGTGTGGCATGAAGATTCGAAAAATATAACCACAACATATTTACAATTTATAGGTACCTATGCATTAAATATACATTGTTAAAACAAAAGGTAATGTAAAATTTTGAAATTAATTTTTTGTAAGCTTTGTATGAAGTTCGTGATATTCATCAAAACCAACGAACACAAAATAAACTATCAAATAACGTATGAGTTGATGTTGATTGCAAAACGTTTGATTAATTAAAATGTGTCGTGATGTCCGCAGCAAACAGCACACAAGTTATTAACAAACTTTAAATTACAAATGTTGACAAACCAGTCAGTGCCTGCACCAGGTTTTGCATTTTTAATGAACACTTAAAAATGTCAGCGCATGGAGTCGTTTCCAAATAGTCGAATAAGAAGCGGACAATAGATGTGGATAATTGGAACGAACCACTCACTTTGTGGGGATTTTTTTGAACAGTTTAATGCAATCGATTGTAAAATCCATTTTAATGACTTGAGACACTGGTCACAAATCCAAATAACACACAAAGGTAAGCGGGCGTGTGTTATTTAAATTCGTTCGGCATTCTAATATGATTTTACAAACATGAATATTTAAAGAAGGTATCAAGTCAATTTCAGTAAATTGTATTTCTTATTAATAAGTTCACAAATATCGGAACAGTTCTATCATCATTACTGTTCATTGGACTTCCATTTACTTGCCTTCAATGGGGTGTTAATGTAAAATTGAAAAGGGCCCATCAATAAAAGTGTCAGTTTCCATCTATTATGGGCGACATTTAAGCCCATAACTCGACTGAACCAACCCATCGTCTTATATATAGTGAGGGCTCTCGAACGAGAAAATAGCCATAAAAAGTAGTTAGATCACCCCCATATATCTTGACTAGGATGATGTAACTTTCAGGATATGTGTTAAGTGCATAGGAACATAACATTTCATGTAGGTGTATTATATTTTTTGTAGTGGCAATTATAAATCATGACGAACTTAATCCTTTATAGTACTTTTTTGACTAGCGATGCCAGGAAAAATTTTGCTCAGACAAAGAATGAAAATATTTAAGGTGTTATAGGTTGAAATATAAAAATTTAATGTCCAGTAATTTAATGTCTTAGCTGAGAGGATTAGCAAGCTGAACTGGCAATGGGCTTATCACATATGCCGCAGGGCCGACAACCGTTGGGGTAAACGAGTCCTCGAGTGGAAACCGCGTCTCGGTAAACGTAGCGTAGGACGCCCTTGGGCAAGATGGAGTGAAGACATCAAAAAGGTGGCTGGTAGTGTCTGGCGGAGAACTGCCCAGGATCGAGCTTGTTGGCGTGCTATGGAAGAGGCCTATGTCCAGCAGTGGACGAGTAGAGGCTGATGATGATGATGATGATGATGATGAATGTCCAGTAGGCATGCGGTCAAACATGTAAACATTTTCCTAGGTAAATAATATTGACACCATGTGCATTTTCCGTGTTTCCTATAAAACAGTGGCCGCTCACAACTTGGGCTGTCGGATGCAACGACTGAGCCCTTTCCATTTATTATACATGCTCTATTTATTTTGTTTACGTATTTATAAAGGCAGTTGAAATGTCCTGATTGCCTTGTGCGTACTGCAAGCATGGACGTTTGAATTTATTGGAGATGTAACTCTTTAAATGACAATTGAAAGTTCGTTGAGATAATTCGGGCTAAATATGAACTTTTCTTCTTGGTGAAAGTGGTATTTACTGTGCATGTTCCAGAAATATTGTATTGTTTTAGAAAATAGTTGTGAATGAATGATTGGATTTCAACTTGAACTAAATGAACGATATTAAAAGATTCTGATGATGGAACAGAAGTTTGGCATTATTTCTGTTTTAATTATCCCCTTTCCATCCTCATTTATGTTTTAATCCAAATGATTGGACTGGAATGACCTAAATCTGTTATCGTCTAAAATTTTATACATTGCTGATGACCGGTAAACAATTGGTACACACGGAACACGGCCTGCACACGGCACGGTTCCGTGCCATCGATGGGAGTATCAATATTTGCTCACCGAATTAACCCTCTCGCTATTCATAGTAGCCACCAAATTGATTTCGCAGCAACTAGCGATTTATTTGTAATGTATGCCCGTGAGTCCCTGTGCTTACGATTTAAGACCGTGAGGAAATGTATTTTTCATTAGAATAATGCAATTTAGGTTAATACACCTAAATTGCATTACTACCTACTATTAGTATTATTACTACTATTGTGTGTGTATTATTGTGTTATTATAACTATTAGTATTTTTTTAGGTGTTTGTGATAAGACTCATTGAAGACCTTTTAAAATTATAGATATTTCTTTTTAAAACGTAAATCTTACCCTACAAGTTTACTGTATATCTACTGCATGGAAAATAACAATGAGTAAACAAGTCTTAAAGAGAGGGACCAAAAGGAGTGATCCTCGGAAAGTAAGTTTATTATATGGCGATTACGTGAGGTCCGAAGGAAAGCCAGCCCCTAAGGTCTGCATTAATTACAACACATTTCCACCCCATAAATAAATCGTAAAGTCTTAGAGTAACACTTTGTTTTGGTAATAAATTACTTAATGCGACGATACTATCTACAGTAAAAATACAAACAAAATTCATAATTGTTTACTTTGTTTGCTTGTTTACTTTGAAAAAGAAAGAATTTATCACCTGACATTCAACAGATAAGAATAAAATTAAAGTAGTTACTTAAATTGTGGTATTAGTATTATAGCCTTTGTTAAAACAATACCGGAAGATCCCGAAATTAAATATCCTATATCTATGTACACATACAGAAATAGATAGAGGTCATACACGAGTCTAAAAAACACACAATAACACAGAAATAATATTAGTATATCCTAAACTAGAGGAACAGTGCCAGTTGGGAATGAAACTCATTTGTATGGAGATAGAAAACAACAGACTAAAGTGCTGGTGTCCGGAAGTAGAAGAAACCCGAGTCATTCAAATGTACTTGGTGCCAAACGGCCATATTGAATTATTCAAACTTCTGTCACACATCAACTGCAATTATTTTTCCAAATGAAAACTTGTTTAGCGACATTTTTACCCATCCCAAAAAAATAATGTGCACTTTTTGTAAAAAGGATTAATCTGGCGTCAGAGCACGTGACCTTATCGAAAATTCATAGAACGGGTGGGTATCAATATATCATCTCTTTCCACCGCACGGCAGAAATGTATGCATGCTCCTGCTGTTTCGTTTAAGCGATGCAAAGCGCTTGCATGAGTGTGCGTGTCTGCTTGTACCTTATGTAAATAAATTTTATATAGCAGGCTTGCTATATAAAATTTATTTACATAAGGTGTTAAAAAATTAATTGTCTTTTAAGAGGAACCGGGACCACCCCTATGTGCAGATGGTGTGCACCGGGGTGGTTTTAGTGATGTAAAAATCTCACGCTCCCCGATCTCATTCTCCGGAGGTCGGGGGCCTTTTGAAGGTTTCCCCACGAAAACAAAAAAAAAAAAGAATCAGAAAGATATTCTAGGGTTGATATATTATTATGACTGGTCAAAGATTAGCTGCGGCATGTAATCAATAGCAGGAAAAGTATGGTGACCAACGACGAGTGGCTGCTGTCTACACCAACCAGGGAATCTACCAGCGCTGACCAGACTATGGGCAGTCTCGTCCTCGTCAAGCAGATGCACGGCTTTCCGCTGTCATTGGAGAACAACTGTTGGACTACTTCAGTAACAATCTACATGTGAGCTCTCGGACTCACTTACGCGTCTATCAACTAGCGGCTAGCGAGTGTGGCGGCTGCGGTGTCCTAGGCACCTGGCACCGGAGCGCGGTGGCGGCTGCGGTGTCCTAGGCACCTGGCACCGGAGCGCGGTGGCGGCTGCGGTGTCCTAGGCACCTGGCACCGGAGCGCGGTGGCGGCTGCGGTGTCCTAGGCACCTGGCACCGGAGCGCGGTGGCGGCTGCGGTGTCCTAGGCACCTGGCACCGAAGCGCGGTGTCGGCTGCGGTGTCCTAGGCACCTGGCACCGGAGCGCGTGCGGTGTACGTACAGTGTGTTTTCAATAATTGTGTATGAAGTTAAAATATTGTACACCTTAAAATGGGTTGTTATTTTCAAATATTTTATTGCCAATATTTTTGTAATTCAAAACAACTTCTTACTTTTGTTGCAGATAATTTTATAACATCTTATACATATAAAATAATAAAGCAATTCTTGAGAAAGAGAAATGCCTTACCTGTTAAAAAAAATAATTAAAAATACACAATGTTATTGTTCAAGTTTTCCCTCTTGCCGACACTCCCGGAGTAAGCCGTTTTTTCTTCCAGTTCTGGGATACGAATAATGCTAACAAAGAGAGTCTATGAACTATTTGCAGATAGTATCTACTTATTAAAAATGGAATAAAAAAAGTAACATCAATCAATAAATAAGCAAAAATATGCTCGTGAGGTATTAAGAAATAAAGTAGTAAGCATACCTTGATAAAACAGCCACTCACATACAGAATAAATAAAATCGCATCGCATCGCATCGCAATACCAACCGATACAAGTACCTACAGTGAGCAGTACGAACTACAAAGGCGAAGTAAAGTGAAAAGAACACAAACACAGTCCTAGAAGCGCCCTCTACTGACGTACCTTTGAAGCGAATCTTTTTAAGGAATTGCTTTGGCAGGCGAGGCTTCATGCGCCCCGTCCGTCCTGGAAACATACGCGATCGCTCTATTATCAACCTTTAGTAGGAACAGGTTTATTTACCTGCTGTTATTAATCTTAAATTTTTCGATCTTTCGGAAAATCTAAATCAGGCTCGAATTTGGTTCATCTTACATATTGAACGTCCACATCAACATTTTCACGAAAGATTAAATTATGATAAAGCTAAAGAGCCCCGTCAAAACCAGGACGATTTAATAAAACAGTAATGTTATATTCATTTCTATAAATAAGTATTAAACGCAGAGCTGTCAGGAACATTAGATTACTGAAAACACAAAAAAGCTCAAAGCTTCATCCTTTCTGTAAACCTCTGAGTTGTATAGGTACTGTAGGTGTTTTCTATTTCAAAACATACGTAAAACAAAAAGGGTGTTTTAAAATGTCGCTAGGGATTAGGACGTCACCTGTCACCTGGCGAAGATTAAAGAGTTATGCTTTAAGCCGAAGGAATCGGAAGACAATTTAATTTGAATCTAATCCGGCGGAGTCGCGAGGTCGAATGCGCCTCGTGATAATCCAGGAATTAAAGATGGCACTGACTTGAGCTTTTGTTTTCGTTGCTTTGATTTTGTTTGAGCATTGGGCTCTTATTCGTTGTCTTGTTACAATTGGTTCTTAGCTTTTTGATCTTATCATTTATTTATAATTTTATATTAAGTGATCTTATTGAGTGTATACTATTATTTATCGTAGAGGAAATTATATGAAAGTGAATCTTTTATTTAGTGATCACATTTTATAACAAAACTGTTCGTAAGGGTTTAATTTTAAGGTTTAATTTTTTTCTAAAAATGCGTGTATTTTATTTATGCAGTCATAAATTATCGTCGCTGATCTTTCTTCTTTATCTAACTTAGAATCTAACTAAAATAATTTTATATTAACTGATCTTATTGAGTGTATACTATTATTTATCGTAGAGGAAGTTATATGAAAGTGAATCTTTTATTTAGTGATCACATTTTATAACAAAACGGTTCGTACTAGCCCCGCACGATGATATTGCGATGGAACCTTGTCACAATAACAGCGTTGTGACGTCATCTGTCACACAAAAGGACAGCTAGCAAAAGAATGTTAAATGCAAAATTAATATTAAGGTTAAGGGTTTATTTGTATTTTATAATTTTATTACACTCTTTATAAAGAGTGTATGTATAAATTAATATTAGGGTTAAGGGTTTATTTGTATTTTATAATTTTATTACACTCTTTATAAAGAATGTATGTATAATAAAATTAATATAAATTTTGCATTTACATTCTTTCTTAGGTATACTTACTCACCCATATTCTGACAAATAAACTTTCATTATTAAAAATTTCAAGGAAATAATTTTTGTAGACGTAAGAAAAATATACTTACCTATTCGTATATCTTTCTTACATGTATACTATGTTTTTCTAACTACATTTCTGTTAATTTGCGAGCGGGAATTGAACCAGAGTCCACTGTGTAGTGTGTTGTTTTAATGTGTCATGTTTTAATTACTACCTACATCTATCAGCTTATAAATAAAACCAGGATAATATGTAAAAAAATGTATATAGTCTTCCGAATCATAACTGCTTTCTGTGTCTGTGGTTTCCGATTCACTGTCGTCGCCGTATTTATGACAAATAACTCGTCAATTATTCGATCTTTATTCCAATAGGTATTCCTCTTCAAGCCGTTTAACATGATTGACTTCCTTTCGCCAGTCATCTGGAGTTATTGACGCCAAACGACTCCAACGTCAGAGCTTCAATGCGACTTTCCAACTGCTCCACATTCTTTTCTGACACCCTCATCTTTACCAGATTCCAGATGTACTCAATGGGGTTGAGGTCGCAGTTTTAAGGTGGTAATCTAACGACTTCATGGCCATTGCCAGCTAATAAATTGTCAATTTTATAATTTTTCGGCTGTCTGTGCCATTTAATTAATAAATACAGTTCAGGTTTTGTACTGTCGTTGGGAAAGTCTCAACAATCAACTGTTTTTTATTGTTTATACTTGGTGGCCTATTCTCATCCCTACTGTGATAAGGGGCGTTGTCCATCACAATTTTGGAGTTGCGTGGTATGTTGGGTACTATTTTGTCTGTAAGCCACTTGGTGAAATACTCAGCATTCATTTGATCATAGTAATCCCCCGTTTTGATGTCTGCTTTAAACATTAAAAGGGCATTGTCAACAAAACCGCTTTAACTTCCCGCGTGAACTATTATCCATCGGCGGCCGGGGCTGTCGTTCCGTCTCACTCCGACATCGGTTGCTGTTTGCCAACATTTTTTTACCGTGTAGTGTGCGTGCATCCACGTTTCGTCGAGATAAATAACGGGTCTTTTGTTATTACCAAGCGAGTCATTTTCTTTCATACGTCGTAAATATTTAGCCCTCCACGCTTGAATTTGGGGTCTTTGAATTAGGGCCAGTCTTTGTTGTAGCATCGTTTAAATTGGTAGCCTAAATCACATTTAATTATTTTTCTTAATGTAGTTTCACTACCAGTATAATTAAGGTCTACTTTTGAAGCCGCCAAGAGTTTGCGCATTGTGGGTATTTCTCTCCTCACCGTACACATTGAATCTATAATATTTCTTAAAGCTGTTAAGGAAAACCCGTCGAAATATTTCTTCTTTTGTCTTTTTCTTTTAGTAGGAGTTCTCATTTTGCTGCCGCTGGCTGTTGCTGACTCATGCTCTCGTCTCAATTTCGTCACAGTATTTTTTGCAACGCCTGTGGCACATGCCACACACTCCGTGACTTTGATAGAATTTTGCAAAATATTTTTAATAACTGTAAGCAGTTGCTTCGGTATTAAAATGTCCGAAGCACTTTTTAAAGCACGGTTTATACTTTCAAGAACTAACTTACAATCCTCTTTCTCTTTAACAAAATAATTGTCCACTTTAATTATAATTTCACGAGCACGACTCTTAATTAATTTCTTACTCATTTTAACGAGTAACAGTTAACAAAACTAAACAACAAAACTCAAGAACAACAATAAAACAGGATAACAAAAACAAAAAGCTAACAAAAATATTCGATGTGCGTAAGTGGGTAAGCGCGGACTGAACTTGCGAACGGTACCGACGGTGCGAGTTCGACTACGTCACCAAGATGGCCGCCAATCGCAATATCATCGTGCGGGGCTTATAAGGGTTATTTTTTTTCTAAAAATGCGTATATTTTATTTATGCAGTCACTAATTATCGTCGCAGATCTTTCTTCTTTATCTAACTTAGAATCTTTGGATTGCTAAAATGTGTAAAACATTTGACGAGTAGTCCAAACCCTCGTTGCAGTTCTTAATAAGCGGAGAGGAACATAAAATCCTAGTTTGATGTGAACCCCGATGATCCAACTTAATATTTAAAAGCAGCGTCTGTCTCACGCACCGAGCGACGTGCCGAGACAAATTTTAATATAATTACACAATTTCATAAGCAATTTCCTCGTGAAAATTGAATTAATTTTTGCTTCGTCAACGTAACTTTATAATTTTGTGTTAAGTAGTAACATGGAGTGTTATTAGAATAAAAGGACCAAACTCGATTTGTTAACACGAGCCGTGTTCACAACAGGAGATAAATATTTGTAAAACAATGTTTTCATTAAAATGTTTTGGGACTTTTTCTTTGCATATTTTGATTTTTAGCTTTAGCTACTACTAGTACAATACAGTATCAAATATATTCCGCAGCGAAGCTGTAATATAAGTAGTTGAATAAAAAATATGCTTACTAAACATCTTCGTTCTAAATCGGATTACGAGCCGTTCGGTAATAGCAACAAATTTTCGACGTACATATTTCTATCTATCCAAATCATATGGCTTTACCTTCTCCGCAAAAACTTGCCAGTAGAAGTTCCGTAATAGAGGAGCGGACTAGACGTAAATATATTATCGATTTCTTGATGATTGGTTTAGCCAGCCTTCTCTAAATCTTGAAAGTTATCAACGACCGTCGCCGACGCCTCATCATTTTATCTCTCAAACTCTTCACTTAGCGACACGAAAATGAAATCAAATAGCACTTAATATTAAGAGTAACTTTTTCTTTACAAATCCCGGCTCATCTTCACAATAGCTACAGTCTGGCAGATTAACTCGTCGCCAAGTCTGAAGAATACCGTCCTAGTTAATTAATAAGCAAATAATTAAACATTCAAATCCCTATGTTAAAGCGTTCAATATTAATGGCGCCGTCGAATTAGCCGCGTCTCCTCGCTTCATAATAACGCCCTAATCTCCTCTCGTTTTCAGATGTCGATTGTATGAGTACGTTTGACAGCTATTGTGCCACATTGTTGAATACTCATTGTACATATTTACCTAGAAATGCCTGCAAGGGACTAATAAAAATCTTTTTAGAGGCTCAGATGAAATTTCTGTTCCAATGCATGGAAATTAATATGAACAAATCTCACAATCCAGGCGACTTCATGATCGAGCGCTATTCTTAAAGAAATATTCAGTCAAAATATTAAACAATAAAAAGAATGTCATTTTCCTCTCTGGATGGTCCTAATTGCTTCTCAAATTCAGTTTTTATTTTAATTGAATTTTTATAGTCCACCTTAAATAGTACATGTAAAGTGGTTGCTTTCAGAACATTTTCACACTTATTTCAGCAAAAGTAAGCAATTTAAAATGATCACAATAGAAATAAAATGTCAGCAACTTGTGACTGTCAGCACAACAATAATATTATGTTTAAGCCGCGTAACTAAGGACCAGCAAATTAGTACTCCAAACATTCCAGAACATTCTGGGAACCTTCCATTTGGCTGTCGCTGTCAGAAATTTTAAATAAAATTAATATTCAAGCACAGGATATTTACATATTCGCCGCGGCTAGTCCTCTAAAATATTTGTCCGTAAACTGTGACTCTGTGGCGCGTACCTGAAACAAAATTGAGAATAACGTTAGCTGACAGTCGGATCTGTGGATGATAATACTATTATTGTGAAACCAAAAGTGCATGAGGTTTTTTATGCACTTTCAGTCTCAGAATATATAAAGCATTTTTTTCAAGATGTTGCCCCACACTAAGAATTTCTTCTGTATCGTGAGTGTGTTTTCAAACTCACTACACAAACATCCAGACCCGGAACAACTACTTGTAGATCATACAAATATTTGGTTCGTGCTGGAATCGAACCTGCGACACGTAGCACAGTAATTATAGCTTAACCACTGCGCTAACCGTGTAGTTGAATTTCATGAACACCTTTAGTGAATTTTTGCCAATTTATCGATTTGAATGGATTTAATGCCTATTTGTTCCCTGCCAGTGATCAAAAGACTGTTTTCAATTATGGGCATAAGTTTCCTAAAAATACGTAAGTACTTAGATAGTGTAAGACAGGAAAGTGCAACAAGACGCAATATGACGGACACTCGACGAGGCGTCTCCAGCCGCCGCAATTTGAGAGCAGTCATAATACCGACCCGGAGGATCAAATTGCACTTTTGATATGACAGAATATTTTTCACTGCTATTTTAGTAAAGTACTAGAAAAGTTATCTATTTTCATAGGCATCTCAGAATATTACTAAATCTCATCTAAAAGTTATAGCATTCAAAACGTGTCCGTGTTTTGATTCTTATAAAAATCTTTAGGTATTAATCCCTCTAAATGCCAATTGAATATTCATAAAACATTTTGATAACAATGCCCTCGACGACCTCCTAAATAACGTACATAAAACATAAAATGATTATAACGAACGATATCACGGAGACGATAAAGAGGGAAGAACAGATCAGTAACCGTTCGATATTTCCGCAACATTGGTTTTGGAGGAGACGCTTTATGTTCCGGAAGATGTAAATAAATACCCGCGGGTGATACCTGCTGATAGTTACGGTTCTAGAATGTATACTACTGTCTGTTTACTCTGTGTACTCTGTTCATGATAACTTCTTACGCAATCACTTTATAACCAGCCTATATTGTTCACATTCTTGGGACGCAGGCCTGCTCTTGTTGAGAGGGAGTGGGTCGTAATCTACCACTCTAGACCAGTGCGGGTTGGTAGATGTCACATGTATTCGAAATTTTTGGCTCTAGGGCATGCCGGTTTCCTCACGAAGTTTTCCTTCACTGTTTTGAGAACAGTGGTGATGAAATAATTTACACAATGTAAAATGCCTGATGGAGTTCGAACCCACGACCTACAACTAGTAAGTCGCAGCCGGTAGGTACCACTAGGCTACTGAAGAGCAGTTACTGCTCTTATCACTTAATCCGCGCAATCATTTACTTAAAGAGAATTAATAATACAGTCAATGTGGCTGTATAGTGTATAACTCAACACTTTTCCAACTATTATTATTTAAATAGCTTAACGGGTTGCACTCTGGGAGTGCCGAAATCTAAAACCAGTGAAAACTTGACCTTCAACATTGTGCATTTTTTAATATTTTGGAATCGTTAGAGGATAATTTTGCAAGAACTGCTTTACTTTATATCAACAAACTTTACAAGTATAGGCATAGATGGTCAAGTTATCAGCAGTCACTATCCGTGGATGCACGTAGCAGGCTGTTGCAGAAACACACATGAAACTTCAGCAACAAGCATACTTTTTCGCTACGCGGTAGAAAAAGAAGGGAATTAATCTTTTCTCTCTACATTCTACGGATTTTCGATCAGGTCACGTGTACTGACGCGAGTTTATCATGTTTTATCCATTCCAAAATATGTGCATAATGACGTTAAAGAAGTTTTTACTTCAAAAATCACAATATTAATTTCAAAGTCAAAACAAAGAAAAAAAAATGTTTCAATACAAACGAATATCCACAGATCGTCAGATCCTATTGTTTACATTTTCATCAGATTGATTTGGAATAAACATTCATTAATTTTGTAATAATTTGTAAAAAAAAGGTTGATGAATTAACAGTAAAGTAGTGGTTGCCAAAGTTACAGTTAACTCTGATAGAAAACTTACTCCTCACAAAATTAACAAATTATAGAACTTTAAAAGTAAATACACAACAAGAATCTTTACCATTTATATGGAAATTATTTATCTGCCAATATTAAGTCAAACAATAGCTAAACCGCCAAGCTAATACATATGGTCAAAATATTCCAAACATGAGCCTCTGATGCAAACCTAAATTCTCCCAGATACTTTTTAGCTCCCATTTCTGCTAAAAAAATGCCTAACATAGGTACCGCTCAATTTAACCGCAAATAGGATTAGGTTCATGCTAAAGTACGGTTTGTAGTTAGTTCCAAGTAGATGGACAATGACCTCCAGACCCGGGAGCATATCGCTAGATACTGAACCCATCATAAACATGGTAGGGTTTAACCACACGGTCATTCTATATTTTCTGAGAAAACGGCAAATGGGTTCTGTATTTCAAATTATGATTCTAAGATAAAAAAAAAGTAGATTGTAAGCTTTAATAATATTCTAGTTGCAGGGAGAGGCGCAACATTCATATCTTAAATTTTTTAACTGATTAGTCCTAATTTATACAAAATTATATTTTGTTTATGTGAAAACGAAACACGTATCCAGTATTTTTAAGTAAAGAATCTATGTACATTGTACTGACGACAGCAGATCAAGCTTCCCCAAAATGTCAGATATTCCCAATCAACCTAGAGCCTCAATGCTTAAGAGATAAGGTTGAAAATCTAATAAAGAAATCTGACAGATTGTAGTAGCTTGATGTGCTGTAGTCTGTATAAAATTTCAAAAAGATATGAAAAACCACAAAGTTATGAGCTTGTTATCCTACTTGGTTGTCCCAACAAAAACATGGTCCACGCTCTTTACTAGCGCTATTACGGGCAGGCGAGCCGGGTGCATTGATCTGTGTCGTCAGCTGAGGGCATGCGCACGCGTAAGCTGCGTAACGTGCTCAGTAACCACACTGCAACAATTTCTAAATGTATTTGTGAAAAAATATAATATGGTGTAAAAATGATTGGAATCGATTCAGTTGCTTATTCTGAACAAACTGTATTCAGGTTTCGTATAAACAAAACATAACGTTGTAGAGAAAGTATGAAAAAATATTTTTTTTTTCTATTTGTACGTTGCGTCGCACGGTTTGATCATATATTGTACTTATTGAGTTGTGTCATAGACATATTATTAGGTCTTTACATTTTGTTTACAAAGTATGTGCAGGTAAATTAAATATTTTTAGTATTAGATTTAACACATTAATATTTTTCTCATCTTGTTCTTACACAATATTATTTACATTTCCGCCTTATTTGTAATTTCACAGGTCTGCTGGAAGAATTTTCACAGGAAATAAACAGTACCTTTGCACTCGGATTTCATGTGTTTTAGTGTGTGTACACTGTACATATATACTAATATATAAAGCTGAAGGGTTTGTTTGTTTAATCGCGCTCATTAATCCAGGAAGGATTTAGGCTATATAACATCACGCTGCGACTAATAGGAGCGGAGCATATAAAAAAAATCATATCAACACCAACGCGGGTGAAACCGCGAGGCGCAGCTAGTATATAATAAATAGCCATTAGTTAGTTGAAGTCCGCAAATCCTATTCTAGGAATCCGCAACTTCTTCAGGCTTTGCTCGAGCATATACAAAAACCGGTGCACTCTTCAACCGCCCACAGAACTAATCAGAGCAATTCAGATAAACATACCGTACAGAGCTAATAGATTCACAAATCGCCGTACGCAGGAGGTACATTTTACAGAATGGTCCGACCACACTAATGAATTGGGTACCGACATCCACTTTAAATTCTATTGGAAAATTCCGTGTTTCCCGAGATTCGGCGCTTTTTTGCTAAAAAAAAGGGTACGTTTTATCAATTCGGGACTGGCGAGGCGTTCTAATTATATTATGTAAATTGCTCTGTGCTTGTAGACGACCAGACGATGCTGGGTTCCCTTGTCCTGTCAATGCCAGGCGGTATTGACAGGTAAGGTTAGCTTAGGAACTATTTCAGAATTAGTTTTTAAACTTCTGCCGATAAAAGCTCGTTTCGTGGATCTGTTATTTATACTTTTCTGTAAACTACATAGATGTTAGCTGGACAATATTCAGTAAAGATCTCAACAATCTTCTTCATTATCAAGAACAAGCAAATATCAAGTTTCCTGTAATGCGAGACTTTGCTTTAATACTCTCCCACTCCTGTCAGAGGTATCGATGCATCTCTATTTCGAAGAAAGCTTAAACTATCTAATCAGCACATCAGCACAAAGTCGGAACCAAACTCCAGCATTTTTCGAGGCACCGCATTTTAAAATAGGAGCTCCTTCTATGCTATGCCAAGCCGCCTCGAGCCCGCGAGGCGATGACGTCACACGCGAGGCCGTGCAATTACTGGCACGCTTGTTCCACAGGCACACCACCGCCACGACCGCATGAAAAGCCATTACAATGTGACTTTGTTGACTAGCTAAACAATGAACGAGATCTTGTATTCAATGACGAGACTGCTGACCGTTGACCTTTTGGGCGAATGTCGAAAGTAAAAGCTGCGATAACTAACGTTAGGTACCTCTCTTTGAGTCTGAACAAGTGTTAAAAAGTTGTAGACATGTGCTAGTACCGTGTACGTAAAGTAGACATGTGCTAGTACCGTGTACGTAAAGTAGACATGTGCTAGTACCGTGTACGTAAAGTAGACATGTGCTAGTACCGTGTACATAAAGTAGACATGTGCTAGTACCGTGTACGTAAAGTAGACATGTGCTAGTACGTGTACGTAAAGTAGACATGTGCTAGTACCGTGTACATAAAGTAGACATGTGCTAGTACCGTGTACATAAAGTAGACATGTGCTAGTACCGTGTACATAAAGTAGACATGTGCTAGTACCGTGTACGTAAAGTAGACATGTGCTAGTACCGTGTACGTAAAGTAGACATGTGCTAGTACCGTGTACGTAAAGTAGACATGTGCTAGTACCGTGTACATAAAGTAGACATGTGCTAGTACCGTGTACGTAAAGTAGACATGTGCTAGTACGTGTACGTAAAGTAGACATGTGCTAGTACCGTGTACATAAAGTAGACATGTGCTAGTACCGTGTACATAAAGTAGACATGTGCTAGTACCGTGTACATAAAGTAGACATGTGCTAGTACCGTGTACGTAAAGTAGACAATGCAATCGTTTTGATTGAACCAATAATTTCCATGTTTAACGATGAGGACTATTCTAGTTCAGTAATATATATTCCAATTGCGATATAATATTACGTTTACATACTGTTATTAGTACTCCGCCATAATTTTGCTCTACAGACATACATTATTCCTGCCCCTAAATAATGTACGCACCATTTTAGAGTGATTGTGATAGATATCGTGTGTGCTGCGGCTGAATGACTGAGTGACTTCATTATATGTGGCTTTACGATAATGACGATATATTGAAGTGAATAGTTAACGAGACCCTTAGGTGGTTCTTGCAATCCATTAGTTATCAGCTATCAAGATAATTGTTTAGTTCCAAGTACACTGTTACAATTTCCTTACAAAGTTATCAATGGCGTCGCATTAACAGTTACTGTACTATTTAAGCCCGTTTTTATGTTAAAAACTTAATGAAAAATGTTTATGTTATTCAAAAAGTGATAAAACGAAGATGTTCCAATATTTACCAGAAATATTCCGAAACCATAAAGGTAAATAAAACAAATGCTCTCATTTTGCCCCTCCACGCTAAAGATCATAAAACGAAAAGTTTTAAAACTAAAAACACAGGACATTGGCAATAATTAGCATCTCTGCCTGTGCCTCGTCGACAACTATTTACATTTTTATGAGAGTGCACCGAACGCCATCTAAATTAAAGGCGACGATGGACAGATACCGTAAAAGTACCCTCCGTTATATTAGAATATTTTGCTCACCGTCACTACTTTAGTCCTTGTCCAGGAATGTCTTGACTGCAAAGGTCTATTTGTCGCGGAGAGAGATAAATTAGAAAAAGAAACGGGGAGGTTCAGATTGCATTTTGTGTCATAAAAGTATTGTTATTTTGTGACGTCCCAATATTGCGAAGGCCGCAGAAAGCGATGACTGTCAGGGTGATAAGAGGATACAGTACATTCTCCTACAAGGTAGCAACTCTCTTGACCGGATTAAGACTCTAGGATCTTTATTCTAAAATTCTTGCCTCTCTATATTGTTGGCAGAAGGCAGAGCGTAGGCGTGGTTAGCCTCCGGTTTCCCGGTCTTTTGTGGCGCGAAGGACCGAGCTCCGTCAGACCTAGCGGCTGAATGGAGGGAACGACTTGCGCATCCCAGGTGGGGGCTTGCCACAATAGTGACATTAAGGTCTGTTATGGAGGAATGGCCGGAGAAACAGCGCGGTGTCTTCAGTTTCCGTCTGACGCAGGTCGTACTGGACACGGATGCGTCGGCAAATACCTGCGTCGCATAGGTCACGACACTTGATCTCTCACATCCGGCTTGCATATATGGGTACTATAAGTAATGTGAAATTCGAAAATTAATCTGAAGAAGACAAAATCTAACTCATATGTAAATTAAACCAGACAATTGATGCAAGCCAATCGAACTTTTCACAATCTTCTTTTCTTTGAAATAGTACAAATAGGAAATTTCTTCGTTGAAGCCTCGTCGAAAGCAATCGTTGGCTCGTCCCGCTAGACGCGGCGTCTATAATTGAGCCATGTACGTTTGAGACTGGCCGATATCACAGCTATTATATGACGGAATTGCTTCCTGGGTCGCAGGGTAAATTTTCCGGGTCTTCGGATGTTTGGACCAGTAATATGGGTCTTTCGGTCCGCAATTTGTTTTTGATGAGGGGATTTGCAGATAACAATATAATTTTGATGCCTAGATTAAATATATTAAATAAATTCTAATATTGCAAGTATAAAGTATTTAGAGCAATGAGGAACAGGGAGGAAAGTTAACTCATCGTCCATAGAAATGAGAGTATTGGCGAGTATTGAACGGTTGTGTTGTGTGAAACTTTGCTTGTGAGATGCAGGATCTGTGGACCGCCGACCACTACAAACTAGAACACTACTTCACTGCTTACTATTCTATCAAAGGCTATTTAAAGATTTGCATATAAAAACTAAACTCTAAAACTACTATTACATAATATCAAAGTACCACCCCCTATTGAGGACCTGTTGTACACAGTGGCAATTGAAAAATATTTACATTAAACAACATTCTATCAGGTTTCAACAAGTTTTCACAAAAACATAAGATTTCCATTTCTAGAATGTTGCCAGAGAAACGATTGGTAATATAGTAGATTATTGTTACCTTAATTATTCTGTGACGTAGTATCTATTATTCTACATGTGTAACTAATATATAACTCGTGTATTACTCGGAATAAAGGCATTCCTGCATTATACTTTGAGATGTTTCAATCAACCTGACAGTCGTCTTTATATGGCGACCCTGCCACTAAACAGGGCTTGCCATCATGTGAGTATACACGTATACACGAGTTATATATTGGTTACACACATAGAATTATAGGTACTTACATACTACGCCACAATTCAATCATTCTTATTAGTTTTAAAGAATGAATTACATATTAGTAGAAGTACTAAGTAATACTGTTTCGTCACTTAACCTAGTCCCAGTTAAACGATCAATAACTGTGTCGGCAGGAGGAACATACCCGGTGAGACTGGTGGTGGGCTCCACCGATGTTCGTGTTATAACTAGACAACACACTCGTGCCTAATACAATGTGTAATAATGTTTTGTGAGTCAACCTAAAATCACTAATCTGCCTATAAATTTCCCACTGTTGGGATAAAGGCTTCTCTATGAAAGGGAGTGGACTGTAATCTAAAGCATGGACCTAGTCCGGGTTGGTAGATTTTTTTCCGGGTGGGTTGATAGTTTGTCTTTGAATTATTGATTTTACGACATTCCGATTTCCTCGAGATGATTCCTGGATGAAATAAATACCTATGTACCACAAAGTGATGTGCTTGTGTGGGTTCCTACTCACGATACACAAGGCTGAAGTCGCGGCCGCTGGCACAGTACCACAGTACCACAGGGTCACTGCGGGCCCAGTACGGTTTGGTAGATGTCAAAATAAATCATCATCATCATCCCAGCGTTAATCCCAGTCGCATCCGAAGCCTTTTCAGCTTTGGAGTCTGGGGTTCGTCTTACCAGTCCAACTGCTGATATGGCTAAACTTCGACATTTTCTATGAAGCGACTGCCGTCTGACCTCCACAACCCGAAGGCGACATCGAAGCATTGCAGTTAGACAAATTGTAGGACTTTTGAGGGCTCCAACAACCCGTAACGACTGCCACTAGATGTTCGTAGGGCAACCGGGACCAACGGCTTAACGTGCTTTCCGAGGCACGACCAGACCAGTACAAATATTCATATTCATGCATACAAATACTTGCACTGTGCGGGGATCGAACCCGCGCCACCTTGCGCAGCGGCCGCGTCCGCTACCGCTACGCCACGGAGGCTGTCAAAGATGTCGGAATGTCGGAAGATGTCAAAATAAATGTCTTCTATTTTTTGTTTCTAAGACATTCGCCGGGTTGCCATCACTCGACCCCCACTTTCATAATGTTAAAATAAAATAAGCATATTAAATAAGAGAATATACAATAAAGATATTAAATTTGAGTGACAATAAAATCTTTGTAATATCGCCCTGACAGTTTAGCTACAGTTAAGCCTAATGTGCCAGTCAACAAAATATTCCGATGTTTTTCCAAGCCGACGTTTAGATGAATATTAACATTAGATTGACATGAATAATAATATACAATTATTACGAGAAATACTAAAATAGATTGAGAAGATATTTATTGTAAAAAACTAAAACGGAAAGAAATATATTTTAATCTGCACAAGCAAAAAGCAGATTACAAATAAAAAACTTCGTACTCAAGGATAATAAAATATTGACAATTTTGTCCATTGCTTGATGGATGGATGGTTGCTTCCTGGAGGTTCAGGGATAAAAAGACAAAACACATGACAACCAAAAATACTGATTGAGAACTTTTAACGACAAATTCTTACAAGAAAACTGACACTTCTATAGACAAATTAATTTGACGCCTTTTAAAACATATACATATTCTACATACGACTAAAAGTTAAACTATCATGTCCAAAGACCCATTTAGCTAACGTTAATGACATTAAAAGGTGCTCTAGGGTATAAAAGAAGATTGCCTGCGCGATATTGCAGCATTACGAATGTGTTACTAGCGCGTTACAAGCGTGTTAGAAGCTTTTCCTGTCATTTGTTACTATGTAATAGGTTTTTGAGCCGGGATCAACATAGTCGCCAGGATTATGAGCGCTTTGTAAAAGTTGATTGAAGTCTCAGGGCCATGTGGTTATGCCTACAGGCCATCGTGCATAGTCGCCGGTGTCGTAAAACGAACATTAGCTTTATTGGGTGGAGGTGTCCAGGATCTTGTCTAGCTATCTTAGTGTTCTTGGGTTGGATGCTATTACGGTGAGATAACCTGTCTTCAGAAATTATTTTTTGTAAGTTTGAAAACTGGCCCTATTTAAAGATTGATGACGCGAAATGTATGTACAGTTAGCCTACAAGTTGAATTCCACAGTACTGTGTCAATGTTAGCTACAATCAGATACCCAATGTGTTATATGTTTTGTAGCTACACGTTCATACAATTTTATGGAACAAGCATTGGTAGAGATACAAACTTTTGTCGACGTCATCTTTTCGATGGCCCCACAAAATAAACGTGCAAGAGCTTTTACACAACTTTTTTTTCTCGCCTTTTTCGTTTTAATTGACCTATGCAGCACCTTCTAATTTTTTTATATCTTTTGATTTCTTTATTCCAGGGAAAAATCATGGAATTATATCACAAGTATAAAAGCATAGGCTATTGTTAAACGCTTTTTGGGTCTACGAGTTCGAGCACTTTTATTAGCAGCCGTCTAATAGCAGCTTACACGTTTATTCATGTTGATATCAAATCAAAATCAAATCAAATCATTTATTTCAAATAAACCAGTTACAGGCACTTTTGAATTGTCAGAAGGTCGGTCAGTCAATAAGATGAAGCTAGTCGCCCATTCCAAAGAGTAGGTACCTATGGAGAAGAACGGGCAAGAAACTCCATGGACACTCTTTTAAAATTTTAAGCTATTGTTACAAATATTTGATTACATCATTCATGTTGAATTCAACCGCGTGAGAACGATGCAGAAATATATTGTACGCTGAGAGCGTCCATTATGGAAAACATACAAAAATCAATTCAGAAATTAAAATACGCCGTGGCAGCTAAGAGATGACCAGTCCCCTCCGACGGCGTCCGTTCACGAACATGACGTATGGATCAGCATCATTCAGCTCAACCATATCGAAGGGAACCCAATGACCCAAAACACACGCCACCATCAGCGAGACATTTGAGTGAGCATGACATACTCTCAACAGCCAGAGCACAATTAAGTCAATAAAAAAGACTAACCCAACAAATAAATGCCTTACAGCACATTCGTACATTGTGCTCACACGTTTGCCATGCAATTATACAATACTAAGAAATTGAATCTACACAATGCTAAGATAGTTTTGTCCAAGGTTCAGCAGCTCCAACAGTGTTCCCGAATCTGTGGAAAGTTTAGCTCCTGTGCAGCTGTACAAGTGCCGAACACCTCTGTCAGCGATACAATTCCGTAACGTACAATATGCTTGGCTACATAGTGTGTAATACAGGCTTTGAATAAATAACATAAACAATTACATATTAAAACTACAAGAGGAAAAATCAGAGAACAATCACTGTATAGAAATCGGACGCAGCTCAAGCCCAAGCCTTTTTGTCCTCAATATAATCCTTCATACTATAAAATTCTTTCTGACACAACTTACGTTTAATGAAGGATTTGAATTTATTCAGGCTCAGATCTTGAACCACCTCTGGAAGTCTATTGTAAAAATGTATACATTGGCATCTGAAAGAGCCACCTATTTTCTTGAGCCTTGTTGTAGGTACAATAAATTTGTGCCTGTTTCTAGTATTTATATCATGGACATCACTGTATTTTTTAAACAATTTTATATTTTTATGAGCATACAAAAGATTTTCATAAATATATTGAGACGGCACGGTCAGTACATTAATCTCTTTAAATTTTTCTCTGAGAGAGTGTCTCGGACTTAGGGCGGGTTGTTTCACGTTCACTTAACGCATGCGTAAAAGTTAAAAATGGTGCTAACCATCGTCAAGTCAAAAAATGAGTTGTTTCACAATACGTAAACGTTAACGCACGCAAAAAAAGATACGATTACGATAACTGACGGGTTGTTTCACGTTCACTTAAGGCATGCGTAAAAGTTAAAAATGGTGCTAACCATCGTCAAGTCAAAAAATGAGTTGTTTCACAATACGTAAACGTCAACGCACGCAAAAAAATACGATTACTTTAACCGATGCTCTGAGCACTGGTTAACGTAACTTATGTCAAGTTGTGTTTAGTCCGCCGTGGTGTCAATTAGTGAAAACAACATAAACTTCCTTTTGTATTCGCGAGTTTGGTCTCTAATTGACGATAGTAGGTAGTTCATCTGATGATGATACAAGTACCGTAAAAAGAAAAAGAAAGGTGTTTAGCAGCCCAAGTTCTGTTTTTTTTTTTTATATTACTGTTGTTGTCTGTTTCTTTACAGAACAACACATCTTTATATTTTTCAAGCAAAGATTGAAAGCGATCTTTCTCATTTTTTGTGAAGTTAGTGAAATGAAATGAAATCGTTTATTATGCAAGTAGGATCACTGATCACTTTTACACGTCATGTTTTATTTTTTTTCCGTTCTCTAAAAAAAAATATGTTTACATTATAGAATATACGTGTTTTGTTAGATTGCAATGTTTAACATATACCTACTTATTAAGGCCTTAAACATAGTAACTATGTTTAAGTGTATGTAGTAGTACGAGTGAGTGTAGTAATTTACTTACTTTGGTGTGTATGGTGGGGGTTATATAAATAATAAATAAATATAAACGGACAAATCACACAGATTGAGCTAGTCCCAAAGTAAGATTGAGACTTGTGTTATGGGATACTAACTCAACGATACTATGTTTATAATAGATACATATATAGATAAACATCCAAGGCCCAGGCCAATCAGGAAATGATCGTTTTCCATCATGACCTGGCCGGGGTTCGAACCCGGGGCCTCCACGTCGCAAGCAGGCGTATTGACCGCTGCGCCACGGAGGACGACAATGTTTATGTTTGGTTACTATGTATTATACCTTAGCCGGCTATTAATATTGTAACATGTAATTGTTTTTTGTCCCAAATATATAAAATAAAAATAAAATGTATCCATTTTTCGTCAAAGTATAGCTTTTCTATAGGTACACAGTTTTCTAGTATAAACGGACATATTTTATAAAATGGCACGAAGTTATTTCCCACAACAATAAACAATAATACCAAGAAAGTTAGATAAACTACAGCACATGACAGTCGCCTAGATAAAATTTGCTGGGGCGATGTGTGTGGCCGGGTACATCGTTGCAACGCAATGTATTCGTGCGCAGACGATGTAGCATCGGGGCGCTGTCGGTAAAGTGGCGAGCTTCAAAGGACTTGTCGCGACAATATTCGCTGGAGTAGTCACACCTACGTCACTTCAGTGTCGTCCAGACTTTGAAGTAGGACTGACGTTCTTTTTGCATATTTTTTACATTGTTTTTGTTTTATTTGTTGTGTAAACATGTAATAAATAATAATTTATTGACATATAATGCAAAGCCACTGCTTCCACCATCGTCTCGGCCGCACAACTAAACAACGAATATTCGCCGTAGGCCGATTTCTGAATCTTCGCCCGCCAATGAGAAGAACATCGTGTATGTCTGACAAGGACAACAGATATTTTGCGCGCCAACGCGACACGAATCTTCGCCTGCTAATGTAGCCCCGGCATTTAACGAACGTTAAACATCATCAAAGTTACGTTAACGGACATAACTTTTTGACGTACGTATGTTACGATAACCAACCGTTTGAAACAACCCGCCCTTAATTTATAAATTGCACGAACAGCTCGTTTATAATAAAGCATACAATGTTTATTCTTAATGTGTCAATGAATGTTTTAAAATATTTTTTATTTATAATTAAAGTATTGCATTACCTCCGACGGTATTTAATCGGATTGTTTATTTTAAAGGAATAACCATAATCATAGAAATTCACAAGAATAAAAAAAAAAATGGTCTTTCTTATATTGTCGGAAAACGGTTTACATTTAAATATATCCATATATCTAATGTAATAATATTTTTTTATTTTTAATTTGGTATAATTTGTTTAAACCTGTATGCTACCAAACAACAGTTAAACAAGTTTTATCGTTTTTATTTTTTCCTGAAAAGTTGTCGTTTTTGACTTACACGTTTATTCTGTGGGGCCATCGTTGTGAAGGCTGTATGTGAGCCATGAAATAAAATCAAATCAAAATCAAAGCATTTATTTCAAGTAAACCAATTACAGGCACTTTAAAATTATCAAAGGGTCGGTCGGAAAGACGAAGCTTGTTGCCAATGGGCAACAAGCTTCATCTTACTGACAAAGCTACCTACGCTTTGCAATGACAAAGCGTTGGTAGCTTTGGAGAAGAATCAGCAAGAAACTCCACACACACAATTTTAAATCAGAAATATTTTATTTGTGATATATTATTAGATATAAAGGGGTCACCCTCTGTTAATTCGAATTAAATGAAAAGCTCTTCTGCTGTTTTTACAAACAGCTTTTAAATTAGAACATAAGGGAATAGCATGCAGTTACCTGCATGCTATTCCTTGTATGTTTTTAACCAAGTGTACGCCTGTTAGTCACAGTGGTATTTGAGGTTAAAGTAACACTACTAACAAAACAGTACTAAATATTGATTACATCATTCATGTTGAAATTAAAAATGTGAGAACTATACAGAAAGACATGCACGTCAAAAGCATCAGTTATAGACAACATAAAAACAATTCATAAATTAAAATATTCCTTGGCAGCTAAGAGATGTCCAGCCCCCACTGACGGCGCTCGTGTGTGTACTGACTACTGAGGAATGGCAAGTGTACATTTGTTGTAGTTGTAGCAGATAAACGTATTACCAACACACCACTATGTTATCCAGAGCATGCCTTCGTGACGTAGTGTGCTTGCACGCAGTTGGTTGTGTCGCATGTGAGCCCAAGAGTTATGTCTGCCAGTCTGCAATATTAACTTTGGAGATACGGCACTGAATTGTGTGTTTTAAATACTTTTGCTTACTTGATGTATAGCTATGGTGGTGCAATTCTGGATAGTTATATTTCCAGCAATAGACAAGGTGTGAGAAATAAGGAAAAATAGCGATAATGTGAGCAGAGGGAGGGCTTCGTTCTATAAAATATAGTACTAGTGCTAGATTCCTTCGGCCATAAAGACATACATCACTTCTGGTTTTCCTGAACAGTCAGACAAACGTGTGTTTACACCCATACTTCACAGTTTAAGTTAAAATTCAAGGTAATAGCCACTTGGTGTTTCTAACATCATCTGACCAATACCAAACGCTTTGTAAAGAAAACAACATAAATTATTTTCTTTGTAACATTATCACAAGCACATCTGTAGCAACTAATTGTGTGTGAAACGGTGTCTCGAACAGATAGGGTTGAGCAAAGATATGGCCTGAGTAATATTTATGAGGTAATGTGGTATCGGAAATGGGGAGTTTAACATATTCTATGGGGAGGAAAATTTATACTCTCATATTATGGGAGCGGTGAATGATGGGATAGTTGATGATATCTTTAGAATTACTCAGCGTATTTGCAAGGTAACCAAAGCTTTAGACGTTTTGTGGCACAGTTAAAGGTTCGAAGCAGAAAAAGCATAGGAATTTCCGTGACCTAAAAGAAATCTGAGATCGAGTATCGATCTGATTGTGGCATACAATCAATAAAATACAACAGGAAAAGAAAAGTACAATGATAAATATTCCTTAAGTGATGGGCGACAGTTCACAAAAGACGCTGACATAAAAATGTAAACACCATCACATTCGACTCATTTATTTTAACAACAGAACGGTTCGGGGAACCGCAACTGGTAGCTACTAGAAGTATGGATATACCATACTGGTACCCACACGTCATACTTCCAACTCACTCATTTAGCATGAGAGGGGGAGCGCCGAGCGGCATAGCTTAACCACTCTTGAAACATTTCGCGTGTCGTCGCAAACTCGAATAAAGTTGGAAATATATTGGAGGCGCCATTACCAGCAAGTGAATGATGATTGTGAAGCAACTAACAGAGGTCACTTGTACACGGAGAAGTGATGATTTCAACAGTCTGTTTTTTGTTTATATAAAGTGGAATTTAAAATGATTAAGTTATGATAGAGAATATAATTATTTGCGTTGACGACTCTTAAAAGAGGAGGTCTGTGACCCATGTTATAGACTTGTTATTTTTTTTAATATTTATTTCAGAATGTAACAGGTTTACTTTTAGCCCATCCTTAATCCGACAGTTGGGTTAAAACCCTTGATTTTCAATCGGCACGGTTGTGTTTGGTAAGTAGATATTTTCTTTGACAGACTTATTTTGTATTGATTCAATAAAAGTCATATTTTTCAATGTATTTAAAAACAGTCAGGTGATTTCACTTTCACGACACAGTGGGTCTCCTAAATATACTTACATCGAGTGAAGTTTGCATCAAGTTAAAAGTCACGTGAAATATTAACTTGCAAACCAGTCTGAAGACATGAAAGTCTCATCGTGATTGACTCCCCATTAAGAACTTCGTTTAATTTTTCAAAGTAACTTAAACATACAAAGTCAGCATCATAGATAAACTTATAAAATTGTAAGCAAAGAGCGGTTAACGACCGCCATATTAAATGAAGTATAATGAGGCAAGTATTTACGCATGGTATAAAAAGGTAACTCTCAGACTAAGCTGAATATAGCCCTACCTTGTGCCAGTCGTTAAAATAAAAAGGCTTGAGTAACCACACAGAAGACTTACACCAGGAACATAAATATAACTTAAAGAACAGTTACACGAATCGACGAAAAATTCAACATTTTTACAGAACAGAAAGACACGATCTTTATATGGAAATCGTACGATTCTGTTAGAGGAACACAAAGAAGGCAAAATCGAGTCAACAGATTACTGTATTGAAATATATTTTATTTCGTTGCGTACCTACATAAAAAACCTGTAACAACTGTTCAGATTTTCACGTTGAATTGATCGTAGCAATCCGAACCTAAATAAATCCACGTAGATTGAGGAAACTACAAAGGGACTGATTTTCAAAAGAGCACTAGAAGGACTGAGGTGCATAATGTTTTAGAGGAAGTAAAATTTCATACAACGCAAGATAATAAAACTTCGACTACAATCGATCATATTAAAAAAAAAAAAACTACATGACTACAATAATCCGTTTTAAAAAATCCTTTATTGTTGTTCGTGCCAGTCCACAAGAAACACTTTAATTGGTTCACCCTGTTAAGAATTAAGTGTGCTTCCTCGGACATACTTCGGCAAAGTCCGTAGAACTTCGGCCAACTTCGGAAACGAGTTTGAAACTCCCCGGATTTAAAATATTTGCGCTATCTAGTGAACTATTCCTACAGTATCATCGCTTTTCCCTTGTCCCCTACATATCTAAAATGCAACGTTTCTTTCTCGGACAGGGCATTGACGCCAGTTTTATACAATTTTATCTGAGACTCCCTTTTAAGACTACAATTTTATCGTCTTTTTATTAATAAAATTGGTCGAAGAGTGGCGAGCCAATTATATCGCATAGAAGCGGAAGAGGTGTCGAGGCAAGAGTGCTAATCAAAATGTCGAATATTAATGGAAAGTTCAAAATTCGATATTAAATTGACTTCTAGTCGAGTCGTGAGATCGTGACTCATTTCGTCTTTTCGCGCTTTTATAATATGTTTGAATGAATTAATTACCTTGGAGGTCGTTTAAAAAGATTGTTGGAAGCAATTAACCTCAACAGAGCAAACTGATATAAACAAGCTAAGACAATTGGCTTCTACAGACCAAACGAACACAATCCATAAACAAGCTAAAACAGCCTCCACAGATTAAATGAACACAAACAAGCTCAGACAACTGGCCTCTATAGACCAAACGAACACAAACAAGCTCGGACAACTGGCCTCTATAGACCAAACGAACACAAACAAGCTCAGACAACTGGCCTCTATAGACCAAACGAACACAAACAAGCTCAGACAACTGGCCTTTAAAGACCAAACGAACACAAACAAGCTCAGACAACTGGCCTCTATAGACCAAACGAACACAAACAAGCTCAGACAACTGGGCCTCTATAGACCCAAACGAACACAAACAAGCTCAGACAACTGGCCTTTAAAGACCAAACGAACACAAACAAGCTCAGACAACTGGCCTCTATAGACCAAACGAACACAAACAAGCTCAGACAATTGGCTATATAGACCAAACGAACACAAACAAGCTCAGACAACTGGCCTTTAAAGACCAAACGCTCAGACAACTGGCCTCTAAACGAACACAAACAAGCTCAGACAACTGGCCTTTAAAGACCAAACGAACACAAACAAGCTCAGACAACTGGCCTCTATAGACCAAACGAACACAGCTCAGACAACTGGCCTTTAAAGACCAAACGAACACAAACAAGCTCAGACAACTGGCCTCTATAGACCAAACGAACACAAACAAGCTCAGACAACTGGCCTCTATAGACCAAACGAACACAAACAAGCTCAGACAACTGGCCTTTAAAGACCAAACGAACACAAACAAGCTCAGACAACTGGCCTCTATAGACCAAACGAACACAAACAAGCTCAGACAACTGGCCTTTAAAGACCAAACGAACACAAACAAGCTCAGACAACTGGCCTCTATAGACCAAACGAACACAAAAAAGCTCAGACAACTGGCCTTTAAAGACCAAACGAACACAAACAAGCTCAGACAACTGGCCTTTAAAGACCAAACGAACACAAACAAGCTCAGACAACTGGCCTCTATAGACCAAACGAACACAAACAAGCTCAGACAACTGGCCTCTATAGACCAAACGAACACAAACAAGCTAAGACAACTGGCCTCTATAGACCAAACGAACACAAACAATCTGAGACCTCTATTCTCTACAGACCAACCGCACGCAAACAAGCTAAGACAATTGGCCTCTACCAGACCAAACTAATGTAAACAACCTAAAACACCTGGCCTCTACAGATGAAACGAACACAAAGAAGCTACGACAGCAGTACACTAAACAAGTAGACAGAAAGTAAAAGAAAACAAGAACATTAGAACCGTTTACAGAGTGAGCAGTAATTCACGTGAGATTGTAGCGCCCCGCGCCCGTCCGCCGGCGATACATTCCATTCGTATACGATAAACAACAAAGCAGTTTCATTAAGATTCGGCCCGCGCTGCCTCCACCACGACCAAAGGGTTTCTCATTGAAATTCTCCATGCTGTGTTCACATGTGCCACTGCACTGGAATAGGATCTACTAATTATACAGTCTGTCGCTGACAACCTGATAGGAATCTTCGAGTAATTTCATTTGTACGTTTTACCTATAGAGATTAATGAAAACTCCTATGACGACACGGATTACGCAGTGGCTGAGCGATCGATTGCTGTGTTGCGTGTTACGGGTTCGATTCCCGCGCGGTACAAATATTGGTATGGCCTACAGATTGTTGTTGTTGCTGTTTGTGTATGTGTGTTTAAATGTCTGTAAACGCGCCCACGATACACGACTAATATCTAGTGTGGGACAACGTCTTCAAAAAATATGTATTCATCATTTCACTTCCGGACTTCGATCGTGTCTTATAACTAGTAAACTCTATTAAAAGCAGTTACATACATAATCAAGTCATTCAGACACTGTGATGGCTGGTTATGTATATTATAACTGTAGGACAGTTTATGATTGTTTCATTTCATTCTATCCGGTTGATGACTTATGAAGTCATTAAAGACTGTGTTTTAATGTAAACCATTGAATATTTAAGATAATTCAGAAGTTACAAATGGAATATTATATTTTATACTCAGAATTATGTACACTAATAAATATTATATTTCTGAATCTGGTTTTAAATACAAAAGTTTTTACCAACAGCTGTTTGTTAAAATTTTTGTTCAGTATTTTATTTTTTAATATAATATAATTATTTTTGGTATGTGTGACAGCAAGTCATGGTGGCTTAGTGGTTAAAACACCCGCCTCGTGAGAGGCTGGACTCAAACTTGTATGAGTGTGCGGGTTCGATTCCAGGTCAGGCAAGTACCAATGTAACTTTTCTAAGTTATATGTACTTTCTAAGTATATCTTAGACACCAATTACTGATTAAAAGGTGATGGAAAACATCTTAAGGAAATCTGGACTTTAATTCTGAAATCGCAAACCAGCATTGAGCAAACGTGGTGATTACTTTCAATCCTTCTTTGTATGAGAAGAGACCTGTGCCCAGCAGTGGGACGTAAAAAGGGTTGATGATAATATAAAACTGGCAAATCTGACAGATAATCTAATTGATAAGTATTTGCAAAGTCTAAACTTTCAAAGCATTGACTGTGGTCAGACTTATTAATTCATTTGAACCAGTCCAATATAAATAATAATTTTAGGCTTTAAAAACACACTTACCTAATGTTTGAATACTATTTCGTGTACTGTCCTGCCAGCAAAACAAACGCACATTAAATCGGCCCCGCGGGTCTGTAGTAGCTACGCAGAGATTTATACAGGCCCTCGGCTCGCGAATTACGACCGATTGACGCCAGTAACACTGTTTACCTACAGCTCACGACTTAGGGTTATGATCTTAACTAGCGCCGTCTGAAGGAAGCATAATGAAGGACGTAATGAAGCTATTTAACATCGGAACGAGTAATGAAGAAGCATAGTATTAAATCGGACTGGATTTGTGTTAATGATAGCGTACAAAATTAATTTAGTGGTTTAAGGTTCTTTCAAATATTTTGCGTACCTACATTTAATAAAAAAGAACTCTTAAAATAATTGAAGACAGGGCTCTAGAAAATAATGACCGACTTCCAAAGATCAGAAAGTGAAAAATCACTAAGTCGCTGTCTTTGGTTTTTCACCGACTTCAAAACAGCAGGAAGTTGTCAATTCGACTGTATTTTTTTATAGGTATGTAGTTTCGTTTTTTGCCATCACTTCCGAAATTTATAATGTTCCTTTGGAAGTCAGTTATGTATTTTTGTTTGTAATAAAGTGTTTATGTTATACTTTTTACTTGTATACAGTTGCATCCGGTCAGACAGCCTCGACAGCCTCCGTGGCGTAGTGGTAGCGAACGCGGCCGTTGCACAAGGAGGCGCGGGTTCGATCCCCGCACAGTGCAAATATTTGTATGCATGAATATGAATATTTGCACTGGTCTGGTCGTGCCTCGGAAAGCACGTTAAGCCGTTGGTCCCGGTTGCCATACGAACATCTAGTTGCAGTCGTTATGGGTTGTTGGAGCCCTTAAAAGTCTAACAGTTGGTCTAACTGCAACGCTTAGATATCGCCTTCGGGTTGCGGAGGTCAGATGGCAGTCGCTTCACGGAAAATATCGAAGTTTAGCCAAACTCAGCAGTTAGACTGGTAAAGCGGACCCCAGACTCCAAAGCTGAAAAAGCTGCGGATGCGACTGGGATTGACGCTGAGATGATGATGAGTTGCATCCGGTCAGACAGGACGTTGACCGATGAAAAAGGATCATCTAAATCGGTTGGAGTGTTATTGAGACTTGTACGGTTTTCTTATATTGTCAGAACTGGACCAAACTGAAATGTGATCACTGATCACATAGGAAGGACCAGCTTTCAGTTAAAAACTAAATTATCAAAATCCGTTACCAGTCGAAACATTAGTTGAGTTTAGTTAGCATGATCCTCGGCTCTAGCAATCTTTGTTCTTAAAACTTAGTCTTCAGTGCTTAGGCACAACTGCAGGCTAAGTTCAGACCTAGAGGTAACTGCCGAGCGAAGTTTGCCCCTGAAAAATTCAGCTAAGTTGAACTTAATAATTACGAGTTCTGAAACAAAGCGGTACTTAGCTGAAAGTTTTAAATTGATATTAATTAAGGAAGTTTTTATGGGTTTTAAAGAAAGGGAGTTATTATTATATTTTACGGGCCCACTGACTGTACTGTTTGAATTAATTATTGTGTTTAATAGGTAGTACCTATCAGGAATACCATTGAATGAAACGTGCTTCTAAAATCAAAATAATTAATTATTCTTTAACAAGACTCCTATCTAATTATATATTATTCAAACGAACGTAGAATTCTCTAGGAAACCATTATAACAACGCACGAATTACACAATTAATTATATAATTAATGCATACACCAAGAAATAAAGGGAGCAGTAGGTACAGATGATAGCATGTCAAGTTATCCGGAATTAACAAATATTCCCAATCAACCTTAAGCCTTAATGATTTAGAGATAAAGTAAATAATCTAATAAAGAAATCTGACAGTTTGTAGTAGCTTGATGTGCTGTCGTCTGTACAACGTGTTAATACGCCATTAATGGGGTAGTGGTTAAGTCATTGCTTGCTGCGCTGCGTGTCGCTGGTTCGATTCCCGCCCGGAATAAATACATATGGGTATGACCTACAACTAGTTGTTGCGGATCTGACTGTTTGTGTATATATGTTTGTAAACGCCGCGATACAGGAGATATTCCTAGTTTGGGACAACGTTAAAAAACCATCGCTACATGTGAAATAGTGACACTACAGTGGTTATAGTGTGCACTTTCTCGGTGGTTGGCAACTTCATCAGCCGCCGGCATAAGTTACCACCCACCAGAAAAGACTTGCCGCCAAGCAATTCGTCGTGTTCCGGCATGATGTCTGGTGAAGCCGTACGGAGGACGGGTCTGAGCAGTTGTGTTGCGATGTGTACCGGGTACGATGTACCTAATGTTGTTGTGTCGGGAGTTCGGTCGTGGCGGGTCTCTAGATCATCCTCTGGCGCAGCATCGTTGGTCGTGTTGTTGGGTTAAACATTGCATCACCTCGCTCAACTGCCGCCTTCCTTCCTATTCACTCAGTTTTTTTGAGTGAATAGGCTTAATAAGCTAGTGCGTTTTACCATCAACGATTGCATCACTGCTTACCATCAAGCGGGATTGCAGTCAAGCACTAGTTTATAACTAATAACAAAAAAAAAAAACTTGCATGTGTTACCTGTCTCGATGAGAGAATGATGAATGAACATTTATAGTACTTACTGCTGTTCTTTAAAATTTAGAAGTGGAGGTAGAATTTTGTGTTCAGTGAAAACAGAGGTGATGTGAACTGTCATCCACACTAGTGAATTAATGAGGCTCCTCGGTTTAGTTAGGACTAAGCAATCACGCTAGTGTGGCAGCGTGTCAACTCGACGCAACTTAGCGCGCTTTGGTCCTGTTGCAACTTTGAGCCTTCGTAGTTAATTAGTTACTATACAAGCCGTGAGCCAGACGGGTTTTCCCAGTCACAAAAAGACGAACTCTATTTAAACTTTCATCACCCTTTTACCCTTTACTAAATTAAGTATAAAGAAGAAAACATTAGGTTTTTGCTTGTTGCGCGATATGACGCGTTCACGCTTCATCGTCTGAACGGATTTAGATAACAACAGACACATAGATTAGTACATGGGACATTTTTTATCCCGCGATTCTAACAGGATCGAGACATGCGGGTGAAACCCCGAGACGCAAATAGTAGGGGATACATTTTATAAAATACTATACTTCCTATTCACTTTTGCTATTTTATGACACACCGATAAAATTAGAAGAACAATTTATAAAAAAGTACTTTTTTATAAAAAATAAACATGTCGGTTTTTCGACAAATGATTCCATTATATGAATAATAATAATAATGACTCTTTTGTCGTACATATAACATTAAAGGCATTGTTGTCATTTTTCAACCCTCTAACATAAATTGTATACTCTTAAGTGTTTCTTCACTCTTTGAGGTTCCATGTATTTTTGATAGGAATGTTGGTGGCCCTAATAAGTTCTTTACGTTTGTTTTGTTTAGAGAGTTAACTTTGCATACAAAAGGAGTAATTTGCCTGCAGCGAAGTACTGCTGTTCAGTCAGTCGAAGGTTGGGTGTATCTGTATCCATGTTCCACCGGAATGTTCAACGGTACAGACGGACAGGAGTTTATATACGCAAGCGAGGACAGGGCAGAAATCCTGCAACCTGTGCTGTAGAGAGCCAATTTTTAAGGGTAAAAACTTTAAAAAATTGTCTTCAAGCGGCTGTTCAACCCCGACACGTCTTAAAGAAGTGTGTAACGAGTGAATGGAAAACCCGCTATTTATTCTGTTTTATAATATTCCCCATAGTTTGTTTTTTCTTGCGTGAAAAAACGAACAGGCTCAATCTAGGCAAAACCTTTAAATAAAAGACACTTTATCTCAAAAAATAATGTAAGTTTTTTGTGTCACCACAAAAACTCCGCAGAATTTCATGCAGAACCAACGGCTTATGTATTTCGTCGAGAAATTTAAGGTTTTTGTGAAGTAGATGGCATCCGCATAATTATATTATGACAGTCTTGTTCCGTAACACACATAGTGTAAGACATTCAGGTACTGAATTATAGTCGTAACACAATGTGTAATTTTACTTCAGGAAATTTATCTATTTCTCTACTTACGGATGGTAAAGCTAAAACGAATGTGACTCGTGTAATAACATTCATCTGCAGAAACTACTACTCAAAAGTCGCATTCATTGCTTTTATGGATGCTGTGGAACATTTATGTGACTTTTTGTTGTGACGGAACGTAATAGAGTAACCTTTTAATTTCTAAAAGAAATTATTGCCTTTTTGCGTGATTATCTACAAATTTAGTGTATTATTTGCGCTTTTCTACAACAAATCTTTCTTTTCCCGTTGTCCTGGCACATTAAATAGTCGTCATCGTCATCAACCACAGGATTACATAATTCAATTGTAGTCACAATGCCGCTCTATAAATAAGGACTTTCAAGTGTCTGCAATTAAATCATCAAGATTATCACCTCGCCATTAACCATCATCCGATAATCATTATAATATTGACCCCTAATCGCCCCAATCGACCATTCATCATCAGCATCTCGCTTCAAGAGGAGTGCGGACGAAGGTTAGTATACTTAAGCCTCTATTTCGTTCACAACCAACCCCAAAACGATTTAACATAGAAATGCCATCGATTCACCAAGTGATTGATTACCGAGACCATTTTAAGTATGCCCACATGTGTGTGAAGACATGGTATTAGAGGGCCCACGGTTATAACTTCAAGACTATTTTTAAAGGCAACTATGGCTGCTTTTAAAAAGGCTGTAGATATTAAAAGCGGCTCAGTCAAGAAGGATAAAAAATAACCACTAATTGATATATTTAACATTCCAGTAACTCCAAGTTCTAATCGTTGTACAAAATAATATTTTATATCATAAAATTATCGTAATAAGCATTTCCAGTATGTAATCACTGTTCAATATTTCCTGATGTTGGTTCTTGTTGTCTTTCCGCACGACTGTGAGGACTCACGGATCTCACGCTTCTAAAGTCTACTCTATGGTTTAATTTAACGCCATTTTTTCCAAAACGGCTTATAAATCACGTATTAATATGAGAAATTTAGATTTTATTATATCAGAAGTACAGAATATTTTCCCGGGAAAAGTTTTATCATTACCAGAGAATGATATCCATATTTACATCGGGCTTGTGTGATCTATGCTTTTGCGACTTCAGTTATTACCGAATGTAACGCTATTGCTTTTGATTGCAATTTATTTATAACTAGCGGCCGCCAGCGACTTCGTTCGCGTGGAATTAGTAATGCTCAGCTCCTATTGGCAATATGTACGGCTGCGTTAGCTCCCGTTTTCGCAACATTTTTTGTTATTGCCCTGCTCCTATTGGTCATAGCGGGATGTTATATAGCCTAAAGCCTTCCTGGATTAATAGGCTATCCAATGCAAAAAGAATTTTTCAAATCGGACCAGTAGTTCCTGAGATTAGCGCGCACAAACAAACAAACAAACAAACTCTTCAGCTTTATATATTAGTATAGAAGTATAGATTTTTTTTAATACTTTTGAGGAAAACTACAAATTCATATAGATCACTTAATTGTAGTTAGTTAACGTTTTTTTTTTTTTAATTATCCAGAGTGAAAGGTGTGGAGAGGCAGTTAATGACTCCGGGACTCGCACAAGTCTCGGGCAAATTACTCCAAGTGCCATCGACAGATAGTTAGATGTACAGATGTCTACTATAGCAGTCATAATGGATATCGTTTTATGCAATGTATTTTTAGGTACCGACAATTTGAATTTGAAATTACATATATGAATGATGAAAGTATTTCTAACTGCAGATAGATCATAAGGGAGATAAAAAGGTAATTCAGTGTTTGTCATTATCATCATAATTTCAGACAAAAGAGACCAGCTTCTTACGTCCAACGGGTTTTGGCGGCTTTGACTAGGTGGTCGGTCTACCTTGTGGAAGAGCTTCCACCGCTACGACTTCTGGTACGCGAAATATCTACCAATACCATCCTGAATGCTAAGTGCACTTTCAGCGTTAACAAAACACTATTGTTTTCTCAGGCTAGACAGAATCGCAAAAGCTGATTTTAAAACTCTTATCAACCTACTATTCAGATTCCACTTGCGATTTATTAACAAAGGTAGCACTTTCATCAACTTTTAGCCTCAAATTCAATTTGCAGTTCAGAAGCACGTAGTCGTGCGCATGCGCCGACAAATTGTTCAAAGTGCTACCGATAGACAATCACCTGCCGACATTTTATCGCTCGCTTTCGACACCCCCATCCATCTATAGTCAGGACTATATATTCGACCTTTTTGGCGTAACATTGTTAAAAGCGGGGGCGAGTGTTCGAGTGGTGTAAACTTTTTGTTTACAATGATACAGGGAGTATTGATCAAGTGTGTGGAGCCTGTAAAATAATTGTTTTAGCGGTTCCACAGTCTAACTTTATTATTGGGTGAAACGATATGGCGATTTGTCCGGTGCATTTTTTTTCAAAGTTAGCACAGAGCAGCTGTGTTATCTCTTCACCAAATAACCCTGCTTCATCATCATCATCATTTCAACCATAAAACGTCCACTGCTGGACATGAGTCTCCCTCAAGGATCTCGACGACGACCAGTTCTGCGCCTCTCGCATCCAGCGGTTTCTCGCGACCTTCACCAGGTCGTCGGTCTGGTTAGCATCTCTCATAATTTTATATTAGCTACTATCCGTATTATCATATTTTGTGTAATAACCAAGAAAACGGATTTTCAGCGTTTTTGTGAGCCCAAGTCTTGGCGATTCTAAATAGATCAAGACTATGAATTTTTCCTCACGCGTTATTACATTTACATTCGAAAGGATGGGTAGCTCTCCACATTACGCATTACTACAGATAATTTGGTGGCCTTTACTTACTGAAAATAATTGCGAAATGTTTGATGAAAAAATCTCGCCTAAATATTCTTCTCCTCAAGAAACTTTATTCTGCAATTGGCAAGTCTTTGTAAAATTTAATGCTTTTCCAAATAAACAACAAACTGTGTACTTAGTTTTTTTTTAAATTGAATTGTAAATTGGAACACCTAATTCTTAATAATTTATGCTGCATACTCTAAAGCTCTTTTTTAAATGTTTTTTAGTGTTTGAGGTGTGTGTCAGTCCCCATTCGCCGCAAACCATCAGCCTGCGGCTTCGGGCTAACAACACAGCCAGCGAGCGACAGCACTCATTAACACCTCTTTAATCACGATTTCTCAATAATTAGAAAGTGTTTAAGTTTCAAATATAATTTATCTACTTTTATTATCATTCTTTATTATTAAGCGTAAAGGAATACTTACCAAGAGGAAGCCGACGTAAATAGCAGAATAACGGTCCAAGTTAGAATATTATGAATTTACCTGGAACAATAGAAGACGAATTAATGAAACGTTTAGCACAGAGTACGAGGCGACGCTCACGAGATGAATAACTAGCTTAATAGAATAACGCAAAGTAGTTTGTTCAGAACACTCATTATATCGTTAAACATTTAGTGGAATATTTGTTTTAAATTAACGAACATCACGTTACATGTGGGCAGATAGACAGGTACATATATAGGTAAGTAGATGAGGGAGATGAAAATTTATTTTAAACAATTACATGACTTTAAATCTACCTTCGTACATTTAAAATTAAATTAAACATTATTAATTAATTAAATTAAACGGATATCTAGAAAACGATTTATGAGCAAAGGTTTTATCATCAAAAAAATGTGCTGTGGTTGTACGTACCTAAATAATCTACATCTATATGTCGTGATATGGTAGTGATTGCATTATACTTATTTATAGATCAATACACACTTGAAGCCTTATCAGAAGTCAACGCAAAAAATTATTCAAATTGCTTGTTAGGGCCTGCTCGGAGTTGATCTTCTGCAAGTAAATGATTATTTTCTTCTAATGTATTCAGAGGGCGGTAAGGGCATCATTTGCCTTTATCTCATCGGGCTCATTGTGCAGATTATGATGAATACCCCAATAATGCGGATTATTTTACCATTAGTTTGGATCCCAAGGCATCATTTGCAGTATGTATTTTAGGATTACAACACCTAGATTATATTATTTTGTTAATGAGTTCGGAAATTTTAAGTTGAAATTGATCAATTTTAAATTCTTCACTGTGAAAAAATCACTATTTCAGGGTGTAAACATAAATTAGATTGATTCTATTACCTTTTAGGTTTATTTCATTAATTCTACTTTGAAGATCACGTACTTTATATTTTATTTTAAAATTAAATTTCTTTCGGCTGCAGATAAATTCCACCAAATGCAACAGCATTGACCAACAACTGTTTGCCACTCATTATATAAGGACACAGGCGACAGAGCACGTCCAAGTTCGCTGATGACATTAGTTCGCGCACCTCACTCAACAAACTCCTATTATGATGGCCACCACCACCGGCGCCAAGTTTAATGACGTCACGACAATCCTATTTTTAGTTCGTTGCAAAAATAAGTTAGTTATTTAGCAAACAATAAATAAGTTGGTAAGACCGGTGGAAAGAGTGTCATTTGTAGTCTGTGCAGCTAATGAAAAGTTCCCAGGCTACCCGCTATGCCGCACGCTGGAATTGCGATGAATCCGGAATTCTTTGTTATTTTTCTCAATGTCCAAGTTTCTCATGTGAGTTATAATAATTATGACGTTTCTACATAGAATATAATAAGCAAAAGAGGATGGTTTATACATTTGCTAATTGAGTTCGTTATGCTAATTAGGCACCCGAAACTTGGCAACACAATGTAATGAGGGTGAAATGTCCCTCACTAAATATGTCTTTAACTATAATAGGTATAGTTATTTTACCCTCAGACAAAGGTGGCAAGCTAGAATTTTGACTAATTAGGTTAGTGGCAACAGGTTGTCTTGAAAATAGAAAACGTTACGCGCAATTTGAAAGAAAGAGTGAATTCGAGTGTCTACCCAGAACTGGGTTGTAGCAGTCGGTCGATGGATGATAGCTACTTACAAATATAGTCAAGAACTGCAATCAGCATACAATAACTTGGCAACAGTATAAATTCAGGAGAGAGTCCGAAGCGCGACTGTTCCGACCGCATAGCATTAGCAAGTTGCTCCTCCCTGACGCGCTGTGATCCACTCGCAACTAGTTCTAGACAAGTAGAGAACTTTCTGGAACGTGCGAGAACTAACGAATTTATAGCTTAGACGTCGAGATGCCAGATAAAGCGCTAGTTTAGTGATAAGGCCGAATCTGCTACGGCTTTTTGAAGCAATATCGTCGAGTTTGAATTTAGTATTGCCGTTTCGTTTGAGGAAACTGTCGTGTTAATTTTTAGAGAGAAATTCGGGATTTTTGAAGGTGTTGTGTTTAAATATCCTTCCAAGATCCAAGGTCCAAGGACTATATTGATAATACTTAAAAATGGTATCACCATATTACACTAGCAAGATTTTAGCATAATATTTTGGATGAGAAAGAATACATTGTTTTTTTTTTATTTCTATAATAGCAAACCAAAAAAGGTTGAGAGTAATTTATGAAGCTATTCGGCTACCTCCAGTTTTTTTTTGAATAAATGGTAGGTAGGAAACAAACATGTAATAAGAAAGTACTTATTGAAATATTTCATAAATGCTGCCAAAATAATCATTATGTGTAGTAAAAGCTTTTATTAAAAGCTAAAAGCTTTTGTAATAAAAGCTTCAATAAATATCAAAATGGTTCACTTGGCCACAAAAAATAAACATTTTCTACACCTTTTTCCACGTTACGTTTTGTATCACATTATGTGCAAACGTGTCAATGCCAACGCCTCGCTCACACCAATCGACCAAGAACTAATGTGCTTCATACGGTGAGTACATTCAACGCTTACAAATATTTTTCTTTGATTATAATCTGTGAAACGAAGAAAAAAGGAATGTTTGATAACGAGGATTGAATGGGTTCACTCACACACACTTGGGTTCACTTAAATGAATCTATGTGAGTGTCACAGGGATGTCACGAGTATCAGATGAGGGTGTCACTAGCGTTAGCTGTCATGAGTTTCAGACTAAAATGTCACAAGTGTCAGTCGTAGGAATGTCAGAACTTGAGAAACTTCTCGTATTTTTCGTTTTAAATTGCCCGTGTATGTAAATCACAAGTCTAATTCTTGATCATTTCATTGACATGGCTAAACAATTTATTTACCTGAGTGTAAAAGTAAACTAAAATCCTGACAGTAAAATGTTCTCCCAATCAACAAGGCCCTGGGTCCAGCTCTAGAAAGGCAAACCAATGCAATTTAAACTTGCCTCCGAGTAATTTAGTGAGGCTTAACGTGTCTGTTGTCGGCTTACGAGGCCGGCAGGGATCGTCCAGGATTCGATGCTCGCCTCAAACGGTTCTGTTGCAAACGACTCGATCGATATCAGGTTGAAAGAAGATATTTATATTTGTTTGTTTTCCGTAATGGAGGTGAAATCGGGAAATATTTTGTTGTTTAAAAGTTTATTCGTGATTACTGTTTCTGTTATTTTACATTATTCCGAGTTCGCAGTTTTCCGGTATCTAAAATTAAATTGTTAAAAATACCGGCAACTCTTATATTAACATAGTTTCTGTTTCTGTCCTCATTCAATGACGTTCTTGATAAGATAATACGCCAGCAACACTCACAAAATAACATAATCATTTATTTAGGACTAAAACCGCTCTACGTCGCTAATAAATGACCACATTTAACAAATTATTAACTAAGAAGTCAAGAACCACACCAAAACAAGTATGAAGTTATCGAGATAACTCCCAAAATACACACATACGGGAAATTAAACCAATGTGCAGTACAGTTGAAGATCGCAATGCTATTGTTAGCTAAGCTGCGCAAGCACATACGACTATGTACACGTAATACTAAGTAGTTGGCTGCGCAGTGCGCTCGCCTCATCGAGTTAAGTTAGCTAAGTACAAGTTAAACGCCAACACAGTGAACCGCGTGCACGGCTGCCACAGAACAGGCAGCTACAGACGGTAAGGTTCATACGACGAGTTAATCATTCACACCCAGGTTTAAGTGGTTTTGTAGCGATTTTCTACAGTAAGCACAAAAAACTCGTTTGATAGAAATACGAAAATAGTAATACTAGTACATATTTTCGAAAAATATCGCTTAAAACAGGTTTATTTTTCCAAGTTTCTTTATTTCAGGAGAAAATGGCGTATGACTTACTAATGCCTGTCTTACCTTATTCTATATTCACTAGTAGGAAATAAGGCTGAACCAATTCACATTTTGCACGCTTATTCAAAAATTACTTCTACTGGAATCATGTAAATTAAATGTAAATTATAACAAACGAATGCCATTCGCAGTGCTTTTACATTTGCTGTAAGTACGTAGATGTGTGTCTATATCTGTTTGTCCACGACTGTTCGCTGGTAAGAACCAACCTTCTGTTCGTGCAGTTCGTGGTGCTACCATTATATGTAATTAGTGTGTTCTTAGCTTTGTACTTAATTGTAACTTAGTATATCTTGAGCTGTCGGGATTGGTTGAATCCCTTGATATCGACATTAAAAGCTGCTTTAACTATTATGGTGTAAATTAAATAAGAATAGTTTTGTAAACTAATAATAACTTATCTCATTTAATAAATTAAAACTTACTCATTTAATAAATTAAATGAGATAAGTATTTTAGAAAAACTGTCGATGTTTTTTTTTAATAATTGCATCGTGTATCGCGTTTACAAACATTTAAACTCACATATAAAAACAGCCACACCATGCGGGAATCGAATTCACTACATGCGTAAGGCCAATCGTTTAACCACTGCGCTACTACAGGCTTCCATTTTCCACTAGGGATCCAATAGATGTACTAATCACTTAACAAATTAAGTTGATTCATTGGAATTTCAAAACCTATGGTCAGTAGGAAATAGTCCCGTATCGTCTACATTGACACACCTAGGATGTATCTTCGTGAAACCTAAACAAACAAACTGATGCTAATCCAAAGAACTTTAAACAAACTGAGTGAGTCTACGATGCAATCAACAAAACTGAGGCAAGACGTAGCAGTGACAATTAAATGGTAATGTATTTGTAGAGCCGTCGCTACATCGCTCTATGTCTATCTATATGTATCGCTTTACGTAGCGCGGGTTAGTGCTACGTAAAGCGATAGATATATACAGTAGCGCATATAGCGCCTAGAATACATCCGGCTTACTCACCACTCTACTGAGGATCTAACACTTGCACTTTGTGATATAAGTCTTTAGTACTTGTTTTCTCAAAATGTAAATTATTTCTGACACAGCACCGAAATGGAAGAATAGTTGAGAACACCCTTATGCTAGACTTTAAAGGGATAATAATAGTGTCATGTGAGAACAAAACTAACAGGTCAGAACAGTAGACGAAGGCATAGGACGTTTGCTTTACTGGAACATCAAGGAATTAATTCAGCATAATGGTAAGTTCAACTAAGAAAACACGTCACAGTCGATCAGACATTAACGATAGTTAAAGAAACATAAATGATCCGTGTCCTACTAAGTACATGCTAAGAGACACTGAAACTTTCATTAACGCGCCTGATTAAACACCCCTATAATATCAAGTAAACTTTAAATTCAGGAACATTGACTACCTCGAGTGGTAACAAGCAGGGCTCCTCAATGCACATCACCTGCATTTTCATAACGTTAATAATGAATGTCGAGGCCGCATGGCCGCCGGCTGCCGGCTGTTAGTTTCCATTGTAAATGAAGATATTTGCTTACAGACGTACCCTGATGAAATTAAAGGGCCACGCCATCCGTATACGGGTTTGTATTGGACTGTGTAGATGTGGGTGAAGCTATATTGAGAACGTCTACCTGCTTAATAATATGGTATGGTCCAAACCTGGGTATACATAAATCGAGTTGTGTAAACAAAGGTTTCTGACCTTCAAAGGTGCCTGTACAACCACCCTTATTAAAGGTAGCGGCAGTACATGCGCCTATATGGAAAGGTAACAGAACCTAAACTAAGACCTATAAGCCCTACAGTCCCTACGACCCTAAGTCCTATAAGCCCTACAGCCCTGACCTACCATATAGTTCGTAATAAATAAATATCCCGCTTGTTGTTGAAATGTTTTTGAGTTTTTCTGGCTCGACGCCTCTTGAAATGATGAGCGGGACAAGGCCAAGCCGGCCCATACGAGACCGTCGAACTGAGGGACTGTAGGGCTTAAAGGTCTTAGTTTAGGTTCTGTTAACTTGCCATATAGGCCCATATAGTTCGTAATAAATAAATATCCCGCTTGTTGTTGAAATGTTTTTGAGTTTTTCTGGCTCGACGCCTCTTGAAATGATGAGCGGGACAAGGCCAAGTCGGCCCATACGAGACCGTCGAGCTGAGGGACTGTAGGGCTTAAAGGTCTTAGTTTAGGTTCTGTTAACTTGCCATATAGGCGCATGTACTGCTGCTACCTTTAATAAGGGTGGTCGTACACAGTGCCTTGAAACCTAAAGGCATTTTAATTGAAACCTAAAGGCATTTTAATTGCCTACTTAAATCATAGATTTAAATAATTTGATTTTGGCTTTTTGAGAAGGCACTGCAGATGGTTAATTAAAGCCGAAGAACCAGAAGTAGTCAAGAGGGCAATCATAAGAACATACAGAACATGATACTCAATGTACTGTTCAACATCGTACAAATCTGCCGGCATCCAGACACAAGTCGCACTCCGTGAGGAGCCGCGACATGATGTTCCCGAGTCACTTATTATATTCAAAACAAAATAAGCCAGACGACCCAAAAAGCGGCCCTCCGCTTCCACCTCTATTCACAATAATTAAATGGCGGAAATCTTCGAGCTCTATTGAACAGCACGTTTCCAATAAACGGCCGGCAATCGTAACAGTTACCGCGGGTAATTTGCGGGAACCTACAGGTTATAGCAACTCACAAACAAAGAGGAGCCGGGAAGCAATTATATACTGTAATGAGTTTTACGTCTATTTTCAATTGCTTTAGTGTCAAACTTGTAATTTGTGTCCGAAGGATGCCGTAAGGCTGGGATACTTCGTAAATATTCGAGAGTTTTCATATTCCAAATTTATTCTGTTTATAAATATATCTTGAGAGAGGACATTATCCTTTTAAATGGGAAAGTCTAAGAAAAATGTATTTGAAAAAATCTGATATCATTAAAGAAAATAATCGGTAGATTAGTCAGTTTAAGTTTAGAATAAAGGGAGGTGTTGACGCGCACACTATGCCTATGAATTCTGCTTAATATGATTAAAAACCTCTAGAGTATACATTTATAATCGGTAAAAAAATGACTGTTTCTAATCAGGCGGTTTCATAGAAAATTACTATAAATACCTTCTCTGTATGAGAGCAGACCTGTGCCCAGCAGGGGGCGATAAAAAGGTTGATGATGATGATGATGATGATGTAGTCATAATTAACGATAGGTACATGTAATTTCAAAAAACAACTGGCTAAAGATTTTTGTGGAATTAAAAATTCCAACGCAATGAAAATCTGCGTAAAATTGGGAATATTCGTGGTAGCACAGTGGTAACACGAATATTTCCAATTTTACGCAGATTATGGTAAAAGTGATCCGACTCGTGACTTTCAACAAATTGACAGAACTTTACAATTGGATTGTATTGTCATTTCCATGTTCTATTAAAGTCAATGAATTATATATATTTGGTCTGAGAATTTAGTCCTCGTTTTTATAAAATAATTAACATAACACTCAGCAATTATCACTGAACAAATACATAGATACCAATATCCAATCTGCACAATACGAAATTACAGTCTCAATCCTTTTTTTTTTTTTTTTGTTTGGGATGGGAAATCATCAAATGACCTCTCCCGCTCTGGGGGAAGCGGAAGGGCGTGTCAGACTTTTACTGACTAAAAACCCATCAGTGTTTCTTTACTTGCCTGTGCGCCAGGGCCACGATTACAACTTAGCAAAATAAATAATAACTCCAATATTTTTATGACTTCACTTGATAGGCAGTTCTGTTAAAAACCTATGAACTATCTTTATCTGGTAATTGTTAGCACGTGTCACAGACATACATCACAAGAGCACATCACAGTGGACTCGGGCTCGGGATGACGCTCGACTCAAGGCTGTTACAGGGTCCTCATTTAACATCTCTTGCAGGAACAGCTAACTTCAGCAGCTTATGCTGTCAGAACAATAAGTGAATTTAGTCATATAGATGTCGCAGCCGACGGGTTTAATTAGTGTTCTAGCCTTTTAAATAAAAGTCCGCCTATCCAACTATCTGCCTGAGTGATATTTAACTAAATATAGTTTTAGGTGGAAGTATAACCCATCACGTGCTGGCACAATTGCCTAAATCTGTAGTTTGGTTTATTTGAATCTAGCGACCCGCCCCGGTTTCGCACGGGTGCAATGATCATACTAATTATACTATAGAAAAACTGTTAACAATATATGTATATAAAAACATAGCGGCCCGCCGCTCCCAGCGCCCCGGCCGGTCGGTACGGCCGCAAACGCTACGTCCCATAATTTTTAAATATGTAATATGAAGTTAAAACTTTAGCGCGATACGAAATGTGATCGAACTAAACCATAACTTTAACTGGATTAGTTACGAACAAGAGTTGAACTTCAACTGTTTTATTTAGCGCGATTACCCACCAGCCTGCGTGTGCAATGTAAGCGGAAAAAATGTAATTATTTACGACATCACATTAGAAACCTCAAAAACATCAGTTTTTCTCCACTATTTACTGTGTGTAGGCATGAGGAACAGGGAGTAAAGTTCACTCATCCTCCACACTGGTGACCTCGAACATGGACGTCAACGCAGCTTTCGTGCAAAAACTTCAGCGTGACGTCATCATTATCATCATCATCACTCTCGCAAGCTATGGCGACGAGTCACCCAGCCAGCCAGCACCCACGGCTACAACGGATATCCTGACCACAAGCATGCAGCAACCGCGCATACCTGGTCATCACCCTCAGCCTCATCAGCAACCTCAGCACAGCACACTGCACTTTCGGCCGGTCAACAAGCAGAGCCCTATCTCCTGGTCGACGCAGCAGCCAGCCACAACCCGGCGCTGTACGACATCCGACGCACTGGAATATAACGCAGCGCCACCACCCCGACTCACTGGGGAATCACGGAAGACAGTTCCGACTCACCGTGAACTTCGCGGCAACCGGTTCCGACTCACTGGAACCTCAGCTGGCCTGGCAAGCATCGCAAGATACAAGACGCAGCCTACTATCGACCTCCGGTCTCCGGAGGGGAGTGATGTGGCGGTACTACACCTACCTACAAACGTGATGTGGCGGTACTACACCTACCTACAAACGGGATGTGGCGGTACTACACCTACCTACAAACGTGATGTGGCGGTACTACACCTACCTACAAACGTGATGTGGCGGTACTACACCTACCTACAAACGTGATGTGGCGGTACTACACCTACCTACAAACGTGATGTAGCGGTACTACACCTACCTACAAACGTGATGTGGCGGTACTACACCTACCTACAAACGTGATGTAGCGGTACTACACCTACCTACAAACGTGATGTGGCGGTACTACACCTACCTACAAACGTGATGTGGCGGTACTACACCTACCTACAAACGTGATGTGGCGGTACTACACCTACCTACAAACGTGATGTGGCGGTACTACACCTACCTACAAACGTGATGTGGCGGTACTACACCTACCTACAAACGTGATGTGGCGGTACTACACCTACCTACAAACGTGATGTGGCGGTACTACACCTACCTACAAACGTGATGTAGCGGTACTACACCTACCTACAAACGTGATGTGGCGGTACTACACCTACCTACAAACGTGATGTGGCGGTACTACACCTACCTACAAACGTGATGTGGCGGTACTACACCTACCTACAAACGTGAACAACGCGTCATACTGACGTCACACGAATTCTACATCTCGCAATCAGAGTTTACCGAGCAACTAGCATATATACAACTTGCCGATTTCAAGCATTGGGCAAGTGCCCACCAGACACAACACCCGTCTGGTCGGAGGATCCTCCCTTTTCTATGGAGGATGAGTGAACTTTACTCGCTGTTCCTCATGCCTCCACAAATGGATGTTTTTATACATACATATGAACCATCCGCTTCAATCACTGTATCTATTTAACAAAACTGCAACAAAATACGTAGTTTTAAAGATTTAAGCATGGGAATATAGGGACAGAGAAAGCGACTTTGTTCTATACTATGTAGGGATAAATGCTTTGAGATTGAGTTAGACAAAAAAAAATTGGTTGCCTGTAAAGTAGGGTTGTAACGGAGCTTCGCCTCCGCTTCCGTTACTGCGGAAGTTCCGCAAGAAATCGTATCTTCGCTTCCGCCTCCGCCTCCGCACAATTTTTTGCGGAGTTATAACGGAGGTTTATTTACGTATTTTTAAAATAAATAACGCGCAAGCTGCGACGCTCGACAACCGTCCGGCCGCGTTTGAGCGCGAAATGGTCAAGAATCAACTAGTGCGAGGTGGGAATGCGACAAACACAATTTGTTTCTCCTTACATTACAAGAAGGTAATAGTTTTTTTTACCAAGTATACTACTATTAATGTACGTATTTAAAATAAAAAAAATCTTTTAATTAACCATAAATTTTTTTCTATATGTACTTTCACCTCCGCCTCCGTTAACCTCCGCATCCGCGGAGGTGAGACTCGTCGCCTCCGCATCCGCCTCCGCCTCCGCTAACAAGCCTCCGTTACAACCCTACTGTAAAGTCGGGCGAAAGTTTTACGTGACAACGACTTTGAGTGGTAAAATAATTTTACTGTGAATATTCATTCGTATAGTAGGAAGAAGGATGAAATAATAGTAACAATTTAAAACATTTATTTATACAAAGAATTATATTTAAAACATTAATTTATACAAAGAATCTCGCACTGAATGAGATCGGTCTCTCTCGCATTATCTCATTTCACATTATCACTACACAATTGTTTTACAATTAACTGGCAACGTGTAAACTTGTATGCAGGCGCCTAAGCGAAATAGAAGCGCAAGACATGAACCGGTGTGTATGCCTATCTCTCTCACTCTCTCTCTCTCGCTCTGCTCTGTCTCTCTCGCTCTTAGGCGGGCTAACTGTGCTCGAGTGGAAGGGACGCGTGCCTTTCACTTTTTATTTATGTCTGTCTCTCTCGCTCTTAGGCGGGCTAACCATGCCCGAGTGGAAGGGACGCGTGCCTCTCACTCGCTCTCATTGTGAGCGCATAACGTGAGCGGAGCGTAACGCAGTTTCTTGAAGTGTCACCCGGCAAACCAATTTATAAGACGTTGTCACGTCAAAAATTAAACATCGGATGACAAAATTATATCGGACTGTAGTGAACACGGCAACAATATAAATAGAAATCGTTTATTTGCTGACCACATAATGTAAGCACAGAGAAACGGACGAACTTGACGAAATAGACATATATGCCACAAAGAAATTTGATTTGATTTATCAAAACAAATCAAATCAAAATCGTTTATTTCAAATTAACCATCACTTGGTACTTTTGAATAGTCAATGTCGGTCAGTTCAAGAAAAGTGAAGCTAAATTGCACGTTCCAAAGCGTAGATCTCTATGGAGAAGAACGTGCAAGAAACTCCATGGACACTCTTTTAAAATCATAATATATGGGTTACATTTCTTCGTTACATATTTATGTTGCTTCTATCATGTGAGCACAATGTAAAATTAATTAAAATATAAAAATGAATTAAGCCCACTGGCAGCTAAGAGATGACCAGTCTCCACTGACGGCCCCCGTTCACGAGCATGACGCGCGCATCAGCCCCACTTAGCTCAGCCATATTGAAGGGAACCAAATGACCCAACAACACGCGCCACCATCAGCAAGACATTTGAGTGAGCATGACAATTCTCAACTGCCAATCTCGCAATGTCAAACAAGTTATATATATATAAAAAAAAAAACAAACTATAGTCCATGGTGCCTCACATTCACAAACTTGAAAAGTGCTTTTACATTATACAATACTATTGCAAAATAATGGTAACAAAATATTGTGCACAACGTTGAAATAAACAAATAAAATAAAAAAGGAATATTTAGAAAACAACAAAAAGGGGGAATGGCATCTCTTCCAAACCTACAAAATTGTCTGTGGCTGTGGAGCAGGACTGGCATTTATACAAGCATTTTTATCAAGGATATAATCTTCCAGTTTATAATATGCTTGCTTACACAGCGTGCGTTTAATGCATGTTTTAAATTTGGATTCATTGAGCTGTTGAATCTCTAGCGGTACTTTATTATAAAATTTTACACAGTACCCCATAAACGAACTATTTACTTTAGCTAGTCTGAACCGAGGTTGATCTAAATTGTTTCTATTCCTAGTATTGAAATTGTGCCTGTCACTTATCTTCTTAAAAAGATCAATATTTTTCCGAACATACATAATGTTTTCATAAATGTATTGTATTGAATTATTTTTAATTACATAGCTCTGCGAGTCGCTAAACTTAAGTGGCAGTGGGCAGGGCACATTGCTCGTGGAACCGATGGCCGATGGGGCAGTAAGGTTCTGGAGTGGCGGCCACGTACTGGAAGATGCAGCTTAGGGAGGCCCCCAACAAAGTGGACCGATGACCTGGTGAAAGTCGCAGGAAGCCGACGGATGCGGGCAGCACAGGACCGCTTTGGGGAAGGCCTTTGTCCAGCGGTGGACACCTACAGGCTGAAGAAGAAGATTTTTAATTCAAACCATTCTAATTCAGTAGCCCTTTTGAATTTAACTGTTCAATGACTCGATCGCGGTAATGTTGCCGACGTCATAGGAAAATTTATTATAAAAATCGCAACACGTAAAGCTGGCTAAGATATTTCTTGGCAACCAACCTTTTTTCCAACGATGTTTTTACACTTTGTTTACAGGAAAAAATAATGAACTTGTTTTAGAAAAGGTTGAAAGAAACCTTTTCGCAAATACAGTAACATAGAGAGTGCCATATTTATATAACCTTCTGCTACTTTACAGACAGGAAATTTACAAAATGTAAACTTAACTTATACTTTGTACTCTAGCGAGAAAAAAACACTTCCAGAAGACAACTCAGAGAGAGTTGTCTTCTGGAACTGTTTTTTTCTCTATAAAAATAGACACATTGAATACATTCAAAACAGCATTCAATGTGTCTATTTCTGGAAATAGTAATGATGCAGGATGACAGCCTCCGTAGCGTAGCGGTAGCGAACGCAGCCGCTGCGGGAGGTGGCGCGGGTTCGATCCCCACGCAGTGCAAATACTCATGAATATGAATATTTGCACTGGTGTGGTCGTGCCTGAAAGCACGTTAATACGTTGGTCCCGGTTGCCATACGAACACCTAATGACAGTCGTTATAGGTTGTTGGAGCCCTGAAAAGTTCAACAATTGGTCTAACTGCAATGCTTCGATATCGCCTTCGGGTTGTGGAGGTCAGACGCCAGTCGCTTCACGGAAAATATCGAAGTTTAGGGAAAACTCAGCAGTTAGACTGGTAAAGCGGACCCCACAGAGTCCAAAGCTGAAAAAACAAAGCTACGGATGCGACTGGGATTAAAGCTGAGATGATGATGATGATGAGTGAGATGCAGGATGCTGCACTGTACGTCGAAAAAATGGAAAGAACTGCGTGACGTCTAATATACTATTAAGTATACCATTGTACAACCTGCAGCTTTCTCTGTAATAAATCGTCATAAGATTTGTGTGGATCTTCCATCTTTACTGGCTCTCACGACGCCCGGGGGGCCCGGGGGGGCCTGGGGGCCCGGGGGAGCTGATGGCAATTCAGAACCCCAATACTTATTTATTTGTGTCGTTTTGTAGTTAAGTCTACCAGATTTGTTTATATAGAACCCCCTGAAGGTCAATTATCGTAAACAACGTTGAAATTCTAGTCACAGCTTCATGTCGGCGACAAACATATTTCAAAATTTTGATTAAAATACAGGGGAATGCGAGATATTTTTGATAGATTGAGCCTGAGGTGACACCACCAACTTTCGTAACACTGCGAGAATCTCCCGTCTGGTTCCTTCGCGAGACAGAACACCCAAAAGTACTGAAACAATTAAATAAGGCGTAATACTTTAGCATTATTAATATAATGAAATTAAGGAACTGCGTTATTACGCAGTTCATTAGTCTTTTCCGTCTAAACAATCTCTATTTTGCATCAATTTGCTAGAGATATAAACGAAATGCAAACAAAAAGCAATAATTAGTTGCATACATTAACATAGTTCAAGAAAATGCAGCTAGATGGCGTTATTAAATGAAATTCTCTCTACCAACCAAAGTTTTTTCATAAAAGCTCGTCTCAGCTACTATAGTTCAACGTTTTGCTTTGAAAATAACGAACACAGAGAACACCTGTCGTTTACGAACGTAGACTATTTCCCTTATATCTGTACATTACATTTTAGCGTGGCCCGGGAATCGAACTTTGGCCCGTCGTAAAATTTAAGGGTTTGACGTAACCCGCTTAAATCATTTTTATGATGATAAGAATGTTTCCTTTTTGTAAGAATGTAGGTGTTGATGTAGTTTTGGAATGTACTACGTCAGGCGAGGAACAAGATTTATTGCTAAATGATTTCTTCCTTTGCAAAAATTGTATCAACAATTGCAAATGGACAGGAAGTGTGATCTCATTAGCAACCTCAAAACTAGCTGATTAGGTCGACATACCCAATATATGATTATATCACCGACCGGAAAACTTCCGAACTACAGCAGGCTTTATCAAATATTAATGTATTTCTAACATAATTGTCACAACGTTTCCCGAACAATATCTAAGATCTTAATGCTACTAACTTACCTGGGCTTAATATAACCCTCGGATAACGAAAAATAAAGGCCCCGGGACACAACATAGGGCCGGGATCCAAGAGATATTAAAAATTCGACCAGAAACAAAAGCGGCCATAATTTAGCCGTAAGCCGCTGTCGGCACCTAAATAAGTATCAACTTTAATGCCAGCGCCCGCGCCGCCCTGCTGCACGGATTACCGTTGCATTGATTAAAGGATTAGTGGGTGCAAAGGGAGATACGATATGAGATGTAGATAGGTTTGGGTGATGGAAGTGAACGAAACATTGGTGCCCTAGGTCCTGAGTTCTGTAGACGCTTCATCTGTATAGCTTTCCCAACTGACCTTCAGCAAAGTTAATCAATCATCAGTTTATATTTTTCCCGTATGTATACAACATGTAATGTAATTAACGCACGCCCTCAAACATGTGCGATAATATGTATTAAATTAGTTATACCAATTCTTAGAGAACGATGACCTTAACGTTCTTGGAATAAGGTTTTTTCCTTTATTTTGTACTAGCTTTCCGCCCGCGGCTTCGCCCGCATAGAGTTCGGTTATATCGCGCTTTTTAGATTTCCCTCGGGAACATCAAATTTTTCCGGGATAAAAGGTAGCCTATGTCCTTTCTCAGGCTCTAGACTATCTGCCTTACAAATTTCATCACAATCGGTTCAGTAGTTTTGGCGTGAAAGCCGGACAGACAGACAGACAAACAGACAGGGATACTTTCGCATTTATAATATTAGTATGGATTGAATGATTCAACTTCTATGAATACTAATTAAAAGAAAAATAAAACTGCGATTTTAAGAGTTAGTACAAACAATAGGGTTAATATGGCAATCATTTCCGTAGTTTTAATTATTTTTGGGATAAAAAATTACCTATATTAAAAATGATATACTTAAACCGATTCAGTAAAAGATTGTAAACAAACTAATTTCAGGAAGTGCGTTAATTAATTTACATGTTGTATACGTTTTGGTAATATGCAGGTGTAACGTATGATAATACCATGCCCAGGGTGTTCCCCGAACGGTTAGGCAGTCATTGTTGTGCCGTCTCGCACGGGGTGAAGCAGCGGTGACTCGTGTGAGTTAATTTAATATTGTCAAGTAATAGTACATTATGGTACTAGTGTGTAACATTGGTGATTACCTCCGAAGCGCTATTGAGATTCGAGCCGTAGGCGAGGGTCTTAAGAGAGCCGAGGAGGGTAATCATCAATAAACACGTGTATCATACGACGTTTTTCAACATACTTGTGAATAGAATAACAACAAAAACTCGTTTTTCTTTGGAGTTTTCAGGTAGTAAACTTTGCATAACGTTAAGGGCTTTACATGTTATATCGGGCGGTGTACAACATAAATCATTTTCTTCGCAATTAGTACTTGTAGACATTTTAATTAATAAACTATAATATTAATTTCAAGAGTGAAATCGAGTTGTGAAAAATGTTTCACTATGGCGGGAAAAATAATTAAATAATCAGTTTTCCTATGCGCGCGCATTGCTGTCCACACAGACTAGTTAAAGGAAAAGGTTCTTTTTTTAATTTTCCGCGCATAGGTTTTGCACCTATTCTGCCACGTATAAAATAAGGAATTTAAAGTTTTCTCTTATTACAGAGAAAACAAAAGTGTGTTGAAAATTACTTTTTAACACCCTTGCTCGTAAAGCTGATGTAATTCCACCGGTTTTAAATATGTAAAGCAGGCCATAACAAACGCGTGTGTTATCAAAGCAAATAGTTAAGTTATAGTCCATACAAATTCCATAACAGCATTATTTTCCATTTTAGGTAATTATGGAACTGATCGCCGCCGCACGGCTCGCGCTGCGCACTGTTCCATATTTGAAATGGCAAATAATAATACTAATGGCGGGAAAGCAACAGTGTGCATTCACAGATTGGTTTATTTAAAATGAACAAAATATAAAATACTTTTTTTTTCTGTTTCCTGGCAAGTGTGTTAAAAAACGTCGTACGATATACGTGCGTATTGGTTATAACATGCTCGGCTCAATTACACCCTCGCCTGCGGCTCGGGCTGAAATTCCGCCTCGCATGTTATAACCATCATTACGCACTAATATCGTAATGTACTATTTCAACACACTTGCTCATAAAGTGGCTCTATGGTCACCGCAATTGCACATAATGACACCCATAATTAAACTGTGACAAAAAAAGAAACTATAACTCACTAGTGAGTTATAAATATTTTTTTTTAAATTTCATTGTAACTGTTTGTTCAATTTGCTAGTGCATTGCATTACACTGAGAAGGCAAAGGTATCTTAGACCAAGAGAGCCTCGTTTTGAATTAATATCTTCTTATTATAAAATGTAATGCAAAAATAAAATACGTCTTCACAAAATGGCGTCTTTCCGCCATCTTTTATTAAATTTATTTTTTTAGCTTTGTTCAAAAGTATTTATTAAATAAAATAAAGCTTGTTCAATAGAACAAATAAATTAATGTTCCTATTGCTCATTTCATGCAACTTCTTATATAAATAGTTAATTTTAACTCATACGTGTTTAATAAATAAAACTTTCACTCATATATAACTTTTGTTTTCTCTGTAATAAGAGAAAACTTTAAATTCCCCATTTTATACGTGGCAGAATAGGTGCAAAACCTATGCGCGGAAAATTAAAAAAAGAACCTTTTTCCTTTAACTAGTCTGTGTGGACAGCAATGCGCGCGCATAGAAAAACTGATTATTTAATTATTTTTCCCGCCATAGTGAAACATTTTTCACAACTCGATTTCATTCTTGAAATTAATATTATAGTTTATTAATTAAAATGTCTACAAGTACTAGTTGCGAAGAAAATGATTTATGTTGTACACCGACCGATATAACATGTGAAGCCCTTAACGTTATGCAAAGTTTACTACCTGAAAACTCCAAGGAAAAACGAGTTTTTGTTGTTATTTTATTCACAAGTATGTTGAAAAACATCGTATGATACACGTGTGTATTGATGATTACCCTCCTCGGCTCTCTTAAGACCCTCACCTACGGCTCGAATCTCAATAGCGCCTCGGAGGTAATCACCAATGTTACACACTAGTACCATAATGTACTATTGTGAAATGTTACTAACATAGTTTTAAGTATTACCACAGAGTACAGAATACTACGGTATTACTAACATTATTGAGTCATGGTTACTCGAATAAAGAATTTATTATTATTAAGAAAGGAGTAGAAAGACAGTGACAGAGGTGACAGGACCCGTCTATCGGTCTATATGAAAAGTAAACGGTTTTATTCAGGAACAAGTCATCATCATCATCATTCTCCTGCCCTTATCCCAATTTATTTGGGGTCGGCGCAACATGTCTTTTTCTTCCATGCATCCCTATCAGAAGCCATCTCCGCAGTCACTCCCTTCTTAGCCATATCATCCTTCACACATTCCATCCATCGTTTCTTTGGTCTTCCCCTACTCTTATAGCCATCAACATTCATAATTAAGACTCTCCTCACGACATTCTCCTCAGTTCTCCGTAACACATGCCCGTATCATGACAACCGATTTCCACACAACTTTTCAGCTACCGGTGCCACTTTCAGACTTCCTCTTATGTACTCATTTCTTATTCTATCCATTCGTGTAACACCACACATCCCTCTTAGCATTCTCATCTCGGCTGCATGCAATTGCCTTTCATTCATCCCTTTCGTAGCCCAACATTCTGATCCATACAAGACAGCAGGTCGGATCATGGTTTTATATATTTTCCCCTTAAGTTTAAGGGGAATGCGGGAGTCGCAGATTGTTCCCGTGACCTGCCGCCATTTCATCCACCCAGTGTTAATTCTGTGCTTAACCGTCCGATCTATTTCGCCATCGCTTTGCACGAGTGAACTGAGATACCGAAAGTCGGAGCAGATTGGTAGGAGTGCGCCATCAAGCGCTATGGCTCCAGAAGTGGAGAGACCGCAGAAATCGCAGAACATATATTCGGTTTTGGTTCTGCTGATTTTCAAGCCAACATTCTCCAGCTTCTGTTGCCATTTCTCCAATCTGCTCTGGATCTCAGGTCCGTCTTCACCGACGAGAACAATGTCATCAGCGAACAGCATCCACCAGGGTGCCTCCTCCTGGATGTCCGACGTAAGAGCGTCCATAATCAACAGGAAGAGGTACGGACTTAAAGCCGATCCCTGGTGCAAGCCTACCGCCACACTGAACTCGTCGGTATTGCCAGCAGCCGACCGGACGTAGGTACGAGACTGTACATAGCACGAATTAACTCTACATACTTCCCAGGCAAACCTTTCTCTTTCAGGGCCCACCACAGCACATCACGAGGTACCCTATCATACGCTTTCTCCAGATCAATGAACACCATGTGCAAGTTCTTGTGTGCACGTCTGTACTTCTCGCACACTTGTCGGAGTGCAAAAATGGCGTCCATTGTTCCTCGACCTGGCATAAACCCAAACTGGTTTGGGGTAATCTCACTCTCCTCTCGCAATCTTTTCTCAATCACTTTCTCCCATACCTTCATACTATGTGACATGAGCTTTATCCCTCGATAGTTGTTACAGTCCTGTACATCACCTTTATTCTTAAAGATGGGCACTAGTGAACTATTGCACCATTCTTGTGGGATCTCTCCTTCATGCAACAACTTATTGAAGAATAAAGTCAGCCACATACATCCATCTCCTTATCCTTAACAAATACACTTTTTACTCACACGGCGGCAACACGCAGTGAATAGTTTTCTTTATTGGAGTCCCTTTATGTCGACCCACAGTATGTATGTGTTAATATGATTAGTTTCTTTGTAATTTTATAACAATACAGTTTACTGTTTTATTTAATTATGTTTCTCGTTGACAGTCGAGTTATATAGATTGTTTATGAATATTTTACAAGCCTTATTTATTATGAAACTAGCTTTCCGCCCGCGGCTTCGCTCGCGTGGAGTTCGGTTATATCGCGCTTTTTAGATTTCCCTCGGAAACATCAAATTTTTCCGGGATAAAAGGTAGCCTATGTTCTTTCTCAGGATCTAACAACTGAAACAGATCTAACAACTGAGACAAACTGAAAATTGGCACAGACAATCGTGCTAATTTTCATCAAAATCGGTTGAGAGGTTTAAGCGGGAAAGCGTAACAGACAGACAGACAGACAGAGTTACTTTCGCATTTATATTGACACATAACTACTTAGTCTATATGGCACAACTGTAATGACAAAACTATAAAGCAAGTTACAATAAAATATTATGAAGTAAACACAGGCGCGTTTTTCCCGCAATTGTTTATTCTCGCGCACTCGGTTTTCAACGCAGTGATAAGCGCCTAGAGTTGAAAATCAAAGAGTGTGTCAATAATTTTTTTGAGGTGCTGAGCAGTTGAGATTACAGTGCGCAATAAAACCCCGCCATGACACCATATTGTGGGCTTATGCCCAATATGATTAAAACACAAGTATAAAAGGGTAGGTATTATACTCATCTTCAACCTTTAGCACTTCTCTTTTGCACATAGCTCTGCTATTGCAACGCCATTCAACTCAATTTTCAGCAACAATCAACCAGCTAGCAGCCGTCCTACAAATATCGTCTCTCTACCTTTTTTTTTTCGGAGTGGAAATCCTCATAGGATGTCCGCCGCCCTGGGGTGGGCGACGTGGTCTGTCAGACTTTTACTGACTAAAACCACCCCGGTGTCTCTTCTATCACGAGCAAACGCGTGGGGGCCGCGGGAGCCTAAATTCTTCCACGGCCACACACCCTCATGCTGGTCTGGTCTGTCCGGGCCCCGTCTCCTGCACGGGGTAGTGGGGTGTTAAACTACCCCGTGCATCGCCTCAGAGGCGTGCGTCGACACTAGCGCGCGCCTCCGCCTCGGGGTCCATTGAATAGGGGGCGGGGACTTCCCCATGTCCCTCGCCCCTGGACCCATTCATGGGGGGCGGAAGAGGGCGTTATCCGCCCTTCCTCGGCACCCGGTGCGTCTTCTGCGGCCCGGGAAGGGAGTTGAGATCTCCCTCTACCGTTCCGCAGCTTCTTTCTGCGACATCACGTCCTCGCAGAAGGACACCACTGCGTCCCACGACTCTGCGCTACCGACCATCCTCCGCACTACTGCCGGCAGCGTCAGGTCGCCTCCTACTTCATTTGTGAGGACACGGCGCTGCTCCTCCCAAGCTACACACTCGGAGAGCGTGTGCTACGCCGTGTCCTCCCCGCATTGGACGCAGTGGTGACACCGAGCGTCCGGCTCCCTGCCTAAGCGACGCAGGTACTTGCCGAAGCAGCCGTGCCCCGACAGCACCTGCGTCACCCTGAACGACAGGAAGCCGTGCCTTCTCCCGAGCCAGTCGTCAAGTACTGGCCGGATCGCCTTGACGATAGCGAGGCCGGCGGTAGGGCGCATAAGCCTCTGCCGCCAGCCCGCCACCAGGACCTGACGGAGCTCCTCTCGGTGCAGCTCGATCTGCCGCTGCACTGAACTGGAGCCCCGTGTCCGCTCTTCCTCGCGCCATCGGTACAATGACGCGAGTACTTTCGCCTCTAGGTCCCAGGGCGGGGATCCGGCCAGGACGCAAGCCGCCTCGTAGGAAATCGTGCGGTACCCGCGGACGACGTCAGGTCCATCGCCCACACAGGGGCCCCATACAGGGCCATGGACCGCACGATTCCCACGTATGACCGCCTACAGGCGGCGCTCGCCCCCCATGTTGGGAAGCAACATTGATAGCGCGCCTGCTGCACCCATCAGCTTGGGCGCCAGTCGCCGCATCGTCTTGCCTTACTTAACAAATATAACAGAACATAAATGTAAATTAAATCGTCTACAACATCACTCCTAAATATTCTATACCACAAAATGTCATTTTCAGAATTACACTATTCACAGTTTTCTATCAGACTTCGTTGACAAAACTTAAACTGAAAGTCTTATTGAATAACTGAACTAGCGCTAACCTTAGGATCTAAATCAGATTATTATCCAAACTTCTTTCTATATATAACCTAATGTGATGGCTTTCCGGGAAGTTTAAATTGGATAAAATTGGAGCGATGCAGGTCTAGGGTATGGGCGGAGTGTTCGCTTAGACATCATTCTAAGTTCGTGTTGAGCCTGTGAAGCGAGTGACTACTGGGTAGAATCACTCATCATCTTCTTTAGATAGCAGGGTTATAGTAACATACATGGGTATATAGTCCATAGCCCTAGACATGTTACTCACCTCACACACCATTCCAACACTTACACGTACTATTTATTCCACATTCCTCTACTTACAAGTGAGAATGGCACCGATTCCCTTTTTCACAAATCAAAGTAAATATAACTTTAGTGCACATTTTTCATTAAGAAAAGGACAGAAATGTCCATAAACAGTTTAGATGTGATTAAAACATAGCGACTATTACGTAAGTTAATATAAGTCAGGTGCCGATTAAGTTGACAACACTAAATTAATTTAAGTCAGGCGCCGATTAAGTTGACAACACTAAATTAATTTAAGTCAGGCGCCGATTAAGTTGACAACACTAATTTAATTTAAGTCAGGCGCCGATTAAGTTGACAACACTAAATTAATATTTATCTTCTGTTCTCTTCTTAATTACACAAAAAGAAAACTATGTTGTAAGTTTAAAGTCGTTGCTATTATATATGTTCTTATTTAGACCTCGCCTGGTGTCTGGTACTGTTTCAGTCAGGTGTTGAACTCACCAGCACCACATCAAGTAGGTACAAATCTTCGCGGCCTACGTTTTGAGCCGCGTCTTGGTTAGCATTCTGTCCGCGACAGGTGGTCTAAGTTAGTACGCTGTTGACCCAATTGTGAGCAGCGTGCTGTGATGCAGCTCCATTGTTTACGGAAACTCTTTATTATGAAAAAAATTGTCCGTTTGATTAAGAGTTTTAGCAATACTTTACAAGAAATGCAAGAAAGACATGTGAAGAGCCAGGAGTCGAAAACTGACATTTCATATTAAGGAAGGAAGCATAATTCGAAGCCCTCGGCGTCCCTTAGGACCAAAAACTTACCGTGAGGTAACTGAACAAATAGGTCATACATTTGACGACAGATCGTAAACCGTCTAACAAGGAAGAAAGAAAGCAGTAATAAAATTATTTTATCGCCTTATAACTTCATCAAATCCCTCTCAGCACTGAACAACACAAAAGTGACAAACAAAAGCTCCAGGGCGCCGGAAGCGGACAATGGACACGTACACTTCCGGTGGCACGTTGCACTCCACGGGTCCAGTTATCTCACTTGAGACACGGCTCTATTTGCCAAAGATATTGTTCCATTTGCGAGCACCCGATTGTTAATTGTTCGCAAATATTTGCCGGAATGAGCGAGAAAATTGCAGGATATATTTTTCGTCTTTAAAGTCGCGTCGGTCTGTGTCAATTTTTCACGATGAGGAAAGAAAAATAATAAGAGTTACGTTACAAATATAACAACAGTATCATTTTATTATACAGTATGTTAAATAACAGAGGGCGTTCCCTTAAACTCGTTAATATATATCATTAATAGATTAAAATAAAAATATCAGCATAGAAAAATAAGCATAAAAAAATCCGAATTAAAAATATTATAATTGAAAATAAATTTGAAACCTCCTGTTTTAAATCAAAATAGTAGTCGTCATGTATAAATAAATTGCGACGTTGCCGTCTTTCATGTTCGCGTGTACAGTGTGTTTCTTTTACATGTCAATTTAAAATTTTTATTGAATATTTTCATATTGGAAAAAAATTTAAAACATTTTGTTTTCGAATGGAAATATTTTTTTTAGCATGTATGTATGCTATACTAATTCGGGTTAACGGGAACGCCCTCTGTTAGTTAACATACTGTATATTTTAGTATGTCAAAACATAATAATAGTAAGGAACAGTCAGTCAGTAACTGGATTCTCAGTTATTCGTTGGAAAGCTTTTATATGCACCCGGAGAAGTAAGACCACCATAATAATTACAAAACTTCCTGAAAGTATCTAGTTCCCTACATCTCCGGGTCTTTCTCCCATGTTAGGATCCATATCACTATTTCTTGAAGCATATGAGTGGTATCACGTAGATAGCTATTGTTCTAGCTGGGCTTCAATGGTTTCTCATGCAAATCAGATAGTACGACAAGCTGACACATGCTATCAAACCGAGGTGCGGTTAAGCTTTGTTTTAGGTCCATTAATGTTTTGGAAGTGCAAGACGTGGGAAGTACACCTTGAAGAAAGAGCAGTGGTTATTGATCTGTACAGAGTATGCTTTCATTGATGGTGTTTTAACTTTGTAACTATTTGGGTGCATTTTAATTGAATTTGAATAGATTTAACAAGACCATTTCATCATCAATATGGTGTAGTCCGGTCAGTATTTTACGATAAATAACGATTAATTTAACAACACTCATATATTATTACTTGTTATAGAAGTTGGTATTTGTAATGGACTGTTAAGAGACGTGCACTTCGATTCCAACTGCAATATTTAGTTTCCAAGTTTTAAACCACTTCGTTAGACCACTTCGTACAGAATTTAGAAGTTTACTGCAAAACCTAATGCAATAGCACGTAGTGACGAAACAGTTCAAGTTATCTACGATTGTTTACAACTTGCAAGACAAGTGACTACCGAAGACAGTATTTATTTACACCAATTTTTGTTTACTTCCACATCTTGTACTGGTAAATGATTCAAATACAATTCAATAAACTCTTCAATGTATTGTAACGCAGGAAATTCCTTCAACGATCAAATATATTAGGGATTTCGTTGAATAATGAAGAGTAATTTGTTCATTAGGTAGGTAAATCCCCATTAGTTAATCCGTCCGAAGTTTGTGAATTTGACAGAGTTATTTCGAACCCTTATTGTAATGCCTCTATGTTAGATAGAATGGAGATTCTATTAAGTCAGGTCCCCACCTGACTTGATACAATCCGAATCGAATCTGTCTTAAAATAAGACTAATTGACTAGTTTGATTTCTAAGAAGTAAACGTATTCTTTAATTTTGGCACACTCGTCTCTAATTAAAGTGAAACATGGTGAAACCAAAATTTTTATATTATGACAGAAAGTTGGTCCTTTGAGCCCAAAAATAAAAAAGGACAAATACCAACTAAACTACTTTAGGAAAAGACTTGTGAATCAAATAAATAGTGTAAAGTAACAAGGACAGGAGCAACAAGTGAGAGAGAAACACACATTTGTCACGAAGCAAATAAACTAAGGTGACGTCACAGTCCCACTGAGTTTATAACAACTATTCGTCTCGGTCCGGCCTCAGACAATAACGGAACAGGGATGGATTACAAGTTTTGAACAAGTTCTAATGAAAGTATTAAATATTAAATAGGAATATAAACCTTACTGTAATGTAACAAAATTATAGCTCATATCGTTTATTCACGTATGTTAAGTAGATCATGAATTTTTGGCATGTGGATAAACATAGTATTTTTTTTTTTTACATATTATAAACCAGCGCTTGACCGCAATCCTGCCTGATGGTAAGCAGTGACGCAATCGTTGATGGTAAAGCGCACTAGTTTATTAAGAACCTATTCACTCTAGCCTTGAAGACACTCAAATTGTAGTCCGACGGAAACACCGCCGCTGGCAAACCGTTCCAGTCCCTCGATGTACGCGGCATAAAGGAGGAGGCGAAACGCTTCGTCCGGATCGTAGTGGTGTTAACAATATTTTCAAAAGCAAAGCCTTTTTTGATGGGCGGAATATCCTCAAGGATGTCCGTCGCCCTGGGTTAGGCGGTGGGGTCAGAAAGTCTCTTACTGACTAAAAACCACCCCGGTGTTCCATCTCGCTCCTATGTCGGGGGTCGCGAGACCGAATGATGCTTCTGCATTCCACGGATAATACCGACCAACTGGGGGCCTCCTCGGGTCAGCTGCTGCGGGCCGGGTGAGTGATGAAATCACCTTGTCCCTTTCCGCAGCCTCCTTCTGCGAGACGACTGTCTCGCAAAAGTAAACCACCGCGTCCCAGGATTCTTCGCTGCGCCGTATCCTCCCTGCAGTCGACGCAGTGATGACATCGGGCGTTTGGGACCCTGTTTATGCCACGCAGGTATTTCCAAAGCCGCGAGAGCATCGTGTCACCCGAAAAGGTCAAGGAGCCGTGCCTTCTCCCAATGCAGTTCCCCAGCATCGGCTGAATCGCCTCGATTTAGGTGAGGCCAGCAGAGCATGAGTAGCCCTAATGGAACTTTTGGGGTGACAATGTTACGAAAATTGGGGATTCCTAAAATCTGCTGCGCGCCGAGCTCACATATTACACCACAAAGCACACTAACACCAAACTCCTCTTCTTATCTCCAAAATCAGTCTTGAAATATGCATCCCCTAACATCCCGGCTCCGTCCCTGTACGTTATTCAATACACGGTACAATATACGAGGATACGTGAGCACACGAAATTGTGCCTTTTATAAATGCACCTCGGCAACTTTTGTTGCCCGGATGATTTACCTGTGTGCCTACGTGTTTATGTGGAGACACTAACATTGTTGGCGCACTTATATCCTGTTATCACCTATTCTATGACTATTTGTTTTATTTGTGTACTGCCGGCTTTTATTTAATGGTTTATATTGTCATTTTGCGTCAATATTATCATAGAATAAAGAGAGGGAAGTAGGTTATCTCCGACCCAATCCGCGATTTAATTGCCTACTGTCTTAGGGTTGTCACGTTTAGCAAAATTTTAAATCAGTGTCTATAAATTGGCAAAGGTCGGAAAGTTGACGACTGTTCACGCTTCGTCGGATTCGGTTGTCACCGAACCCGCTAACAAATATTTATAGACTAAGAGCTTATATTTAAATTATTTGCTTAGTATTTAGTATACATATAGTCATACACAGTTTATTAGTAGTTTTGTACACATAAAGGACCATATTTATTTTTATTTTTAATTAATACAAATATAAATAACACAAACATATCTATTGAATCACACATTTATTACAAAATTACAAATTAGCCACAGAAAAATACTTTCTTCGGTTTCGTTTATTACGAAACGCCTTATTATTAAACTTTAATGTGTAATATATCCGCATCCTTATAAATAACTTTTGCAAATATAATCTCGGAAAGCATGGGCAGGGCGCTGAAAAATGTAAATCTTTTATTTGTTCATAAATAGACATTCCAACTTTGCAGTTTATGTGATCATTTTTAAATACTTTTTGGAACATCTGCTCCATCCTCTTAATATTTTCTACAAAGTCATCAGGTGGAATCACTAATAAAATTTCTCCTGCGATAATCACAAATTGTTCTTTAATTTAGCTACGTAGTATTCTGTAATCTGTGATATAGCGAATGTGCCGAAAAGCCGTGACGCGCGAACCTCGTTCCGTGCTAGCCGCGACTAGCCTAGCGCAGTCATAGGCACTCTAATATTGTGTTTAGGTGTGCGTGCGGCGACGCATAGATACTATGGCGCACACATACAAGCCGCGCGCGGTCCGTTTGTATGAAGATAACGTACTTCCCTCTCTTTATTCTATGATATTATCCTACTTAAAATGTTTATTTAAATAAAAAATTTACCCTGCCAGAAAGTAACGCCATCTACCGTCAATCACAACAACCTTTCCAATAAAAGCTACGAGAAATCAGACTCGGAAAATCAGTCGCGGGTATTAACGCCCGGCCGGAAATGAGCTGGTGCTACGTCACACGTCGACGTCACTTACGCTCCGACGCACGCGCCATTATCTGCGTTGCGTTACATTCAATGCGGCTGCAACGTTAATTCTTGTCAGTGATTGATCGGTACTGCTTTTGTGTGCATTTGTTTATTAGGGTATTATCTGGTGATTTAATATTGTGAGGGTTTATTTGCCAAACATGGACCTAGATACCAGGATGTCAGAGGATGTTAATCAGCTGATATAAAGAACTTGCGGAAGTAGCTTAACAAAACACAAACACTTACTTAGAATTTTGCATTGCACTTTAAATTACAATACACGAAAATGAAAAGCAATAAAAGCGTTCTGAGGATGATTGGCGACAGAACCGACACCGTTCTGCTCAGTAGGTTCACTGAACTCCATGTGTTGCGAGACCAGTGAGCATACTGAGCAGGGGTGAAGTGTATTAATTGTCTCTAAGTTTGTATTAATTAGGTATTAGGTACTGACATAGGTTAAGATTATTGTTACTAACACAGTGGATCCCAGTTATCTTAAAATAAATGAAATGAATACTATTTTGAAGAAAAATTTCCAAGACATATTATAGTTAATATCATAGGTATATCATGCCATAACTTCATAATGTACGTCCTTGATCAGCGAGCGTGGCGGAAAATAATAACAGAGACAATCATAGCAAATTAGTGTGATTGTATGATAGCACTCATCACACTCATCACGCTATACTGCGCCTTGATAGGGAACCATAACAGCGGAGTTTCCCGTGAGATTCCTAGGTTGTGGCCGAAGAAATTAAATGAATGGAGATAAAAACCAACATAAGGCTTTTTAACTTTAAGGCAGTGTAAAGAATTGTTGTGAACGCAATACATTATGGCCGCACTAGAGATACCGTCTAAAATACTCAGGTACCTATATTATCAAGCAGCCAATATCATGGAAGGACTTATTCTCCAAATTGAAACCACTTATTTCAAATAAACCAACAAGCAATATTAAATAATAAGAAAGGTGTTTTTATGAGGAATACAATATTAACAAGAAGTCTGGTATCAATACATATTTTATATCCAGGAAAATCACAATCCATTATAAGGCTGCCTGGAAGAGATTGTATATTTTTAAGTTTATATAGATTTTTGGTGTACAAATAATGTTTATATGTAAATAAATAATTTAAAGTCATCAAGGCAATTTCACAAGTAAATGTAACTCCAAGCTTTATAAACAGCAAATCTTAACACAATGACAACAGGAAGCGACTCCCATCCGTGTCATCTGTACACGTGAGCGGAAGCTGACTGCTGTATCAATTACCGATAAATGTCGCGATAAGTACGACGATTACTATCGTGTAGCGGTAGCCGGTAAACAGGTTAGAGGTGACCGTGAAACATTGATCCTTAGGTACATTATGATCCGATGTGAGAATAAGTGTCGGTCATATAACACCACCGTCTTAATGTTATAATGATTATATTGACTTTCAGTCTTTTAGGAACTTTTAATGTGCAACCACTTGGGACGAAGTTTGCGTCATGTATTTGCCACAATCTTAATTCGTGTACTTTGATCGTGGGGCAAACTGTACATAGTTCTTTTACTTGTCAAGTAACACAGGTGTGTTTATGATATCCACTTGAGTTTTGATGACCACCCAGTGCTGTTATTGATCAGAATGATGTGATAATACAAACCAGGACCAAAAATAGACTATATTATAATAATCATAACATCAATAGGAAAACGTTTTATTTCATTTTACAACCTGTTAATAACTCCTTAACAACTCATACAAAAAATATGAAACGCGCATATACAATAACTCATCCAATCAATTCTCCGATATAGGATATGAATTTTCATTACGCGACAGAAGAATACGTTGCACGCGCTGTCAATAGCGAGGCTTAGGTATGGTGAATATGTTTTAGAATGGGGTTGTACATGAACAGCAGTGAGAACATGAAATATTTGAAAGCTAGACAAATATTTGGCATAGCGAAACAAATCTGGAAAATTAAGTGTATTTTGTTATCTACGTAAATAGATAAAGGCAAAAATAGGATAAACTAAGTATATCTACGCTCCATGCGCGCACACAGCTTTAGTCAATGGAAAAATAGCATATAAGCAGTTGCATGAACAAAGTTAATTTTCGAGATTCATAATTTTTAATTAAAAGGCAGGATCCTCCGACAAGACAGCGAAAAGCCAGACAACTAGTCTGAGTTGTCTGGCGGGCCACTTGTCCGCCTCGGTTGATGTCGCGCGCTTGTATATATGCTAGTTGCACGGTAAACTCTGATTGCGAGATGTAGAATTCGTCTGACGTCAGTATGTCGCGTTGATCGCATGTTGCGTAGTAGGCACCACTACAGACTTATTGCTAAATATAAGGCTTACCAGTTACTGATCACTTCTGATTCTTTTAGGTTTTTGACATGGACTTTGGACACTAATAGTTTACGTAAAAACTAAATAATCTATGGATTTAAATAAAAGTCTCATAAAATAAATACTTCAAGTGAGTTGGTTTAAGTATGACAGTTAGTATGTAGGTTAACTTATTTAATAAAAAAAAAAACAAAATAAGATGAATATAATAAATATTGCATCAATCTGAAATGGAACAAAATTACTTTAAATAACATTTTTTAACAGATCTGCCTAATACTATCGCGATTTGCGAATGGTGTACCTGTAAGACTTATGAACGCCTAAATTGTTGTTCTGTTGGATTTTAGTTAAAACTAAAATCCAACAAAACTTACGAAAATATGTGATTTGCTAAAATTATGTAGGCGTAGCTACTTGCCTATAATGGGACAATGTTATCAGGATTTAAAATTTGTAATCGTATTCCGAATAGGTAAATACGAAAGGTGTTAGAAAAACTCTCGGAATTTCTCATTAAGCATTCCATAGTAAGCACGGTGACATGGTAATGAATGACAGAACAAAAGAATGCACAATGCATAGCGTCGCAATGAGCGGAATGGCTTTACGAACGAGTCGACAAGGCTATGTCGCGGACGAAACGCCGAGATAAGCGACAGCAGATAACCTCTCATAAGCGACAGCGAGTTGTGTAGACTAACTATTACATCTATTGTGTGGACATTGTTTGTGCATTGTAATTGGCATTAGTACCATTTTGTGAATAAATTGATTCCTTTTGATTCTAGGAATATAAAATTAGAGAAACTTTCGTGATTTTTTTAAAGAATTTCTGGGGAACTCGGGAATCAGTGGCAATAATCACATAATGGCAAATTCGTATTGTTTTAAGTTTTGTTCTAAATATCTCATATTTTCTATTAATATATTATTTCTATTAATTATTTCTTGTTTTTAGAAATCTTCTTCACTGTATTTTAGTAAAACGTAAGAGTAAGCGTTTTTCTTTTTTTATTTCTTTACTTTATTTTTAGTAAACAAATAACAATTACTGTTCAATTACCTACACTAGGTAATTGAACAGTAATCATTATTTCATTATTTTTCCTACAACAGATTGTAGCTGTTCGAATCGATCGAAGGTAAAACTTTGCTTGCAGCGGTCATTTCGTAGATAGGTGATCCATTACATACGAAGACTTCTCCGTGTTTCCGAAAGTCCGTTCAGTTGGTTCTGGCTGTCATTCGCAGATTATTGATAGTCATTACGAGTAGTACCCTTACTAGCCCTTACTAATATTATAAATCCGAAAGTGAGATTGTTTGTTTGTTTGTTCCGCTTTCACGCCGTAACTACTGAACCGATTGGTTTGATTCGTATTCCCGAGGTAAAACCAAACTATTATTAGCTTCATACCAGTTTGGTGGTAGATAGCCCTGTGTGTCGTTTAAAACAAGGTAATATATTAAAAACGAATATAATGCACATATAAACTTAGAAGCTAAATGATACGATAATTTATTAATCCCCGAAAATGAGGAACCTAAAAAGCGCGTTATAACCGAATTCCAAGCCGCGCTCGGAAAGCTAGTAAAAAATTAAACGTTTAACAAGCAATCTTTTCAAGGGGTATAATGTTACCCAATAACTGGAGCCGATAGGTATCAATCAGCCTGATGAGGCCCGTACAGCTGTTCGTTTTCCCTAATATAAATAAAACAATTTCTTTTCTTGTCCGCCTTTCCATAGATACTATGTCCACTGTCCTTCAAGCACAAGGAGCGAATATTAAAACTCATCCATGAAGAAAATGTTAGCAAAATGCGGTGTGGAGGCGCGCAATTTTTAAAATTGTCCTGTTCCGAGTGTCTCGAGGAATTGCGACTCAATATGACATCGTGATGTTTGTCGAGCAACTTCTTGCTGAATCATACTTGTTTGTATTGCGGTTAATAGTTTTAGAAACAGATGCGTCATGGACGTAATGGTGGCTGTTTTGGTCTTTTGTAGATAACACTTTCTCTGATAAAATAACCTGTTAATGTACAAGGTGTTTTTATTTTACCTATAACTCTTAGGTCCGCGTTATACAAAGCCTCACTGAAAACTTAAGCTTTATTTAAATCCCGTTTGAAGTCTTTTGATTTATTGAAACTAATTTTAAGTAATGTTCGAGCTTTGAGTAAGCTTCTGTAAAGTAGTCCTTACAGTATAATTGTAAATAGTTATAATAAAAGGTAAATAATGATAATTGAAAAATAATTCATAATTATGTTAGTTGATTCTTCGTTATAGCACAAAGAATCAACAAACATATGAATTATATTTCAATTATCATTATTTATCGTTTTCATTTATCATACATAAATAATTAGACAAAGTCAAGATTATTTATGTAAAATACCCGTACGTAAAATATATCAACGTCGCAATTTATTAGTCTTAAATATAAAATTGGTTTGCATGAAAATGACCGACTTGTTGAATGAATGAAACTTAGATACCTTCACGCATATCATACCACACATTCTAGGGCTTATTGTATTATTTTTATTTCTATAGTTATGGTATTAAAAACACGTTGTTTATAAAAAGGGGGCTACGTCTAGTAACAAACTGCTCTGCAACTTAGCACAGGTAATATCTATTTATTTATTTTTTAACAATCACTTTCGGTTTATTTAGAGATAAGCAACAAGTATACCTTCTTCACCTTTGATGCTTCAATCTCATCATTTTAGCAGGCACTACAAACAAAGCGTAGCTTTTTGAGATAGCGTTTACAAGATACTACAAAAATTTTAAGAAGAATTGGTTCTTAATTTCATATCTTCCATTAAAGATAATTTTTGCAAAGATTGCCAAAAAAGGACTAGTTTCACCCGCTACCAAAGAAGGTTGTTCAATTTCATCTTATTTCTCCACATTTCGCTCCAATATCTAAGCCAAACACGAAACGGAATCCCCAGTACACTAGGCCATACATCATTTTCTTAGATGCTCACAAAAACTGCGGGCAGTAAGAAAAGTGCATTAGTAGCGCATCCGCCGGGAGCCGTGCCGCGTATAAATCTTCTGCAGATGCGTCCAACATCCGGACATAGATGTAGGAGGCTGGAAGGAACTGTTGCGTAATATCTAATTCTAACAATTACGTGAGAAGACAGGAAAACAACTCACAGGCTGCAGCTGAACATCAGCGTCAGCTGAAAATAGTACTAACTTAGTAGCAAGTATTGCAAGTTGACATAGTACTGAGCTAATGCCCTTAGAGAACACGTATTTTCTAAGTTGTTTAATTTGTATTTATGTCAATAAAGCCTTTTCATATATATTTCTTTCAGAGGTGGAGAGAAAGCTATAAACTTATTTTCACATTATTTGATATAAAAATAGCTTTAAATGAAGTCTACAATCTAAATACGTGAAAATACATAATACGCAATTCCCGTTCCGCTTCAACTGTACCTGACTATATTACTATTCAAAGTAATAACTAATGAAAAATCAATTTTCTCTACTGAATCATTTTACGCATAAAAATAATCCTTGACACAGTTCCCAGTAGGAGGTACTTGAGACCGCGATAGGAAAACAATCTCGTTCATGTCCACGGTTTATTAAACAATGATATCAACAAACAAATGGAAAACCATAAACTCTTAAAATATTTAAAAGCATTTTTATCGTCTCAAAGTACCCAGATATTGATTGATATGTTTTTATATATTGACTGGGTAGGACTGGGTAAGGACCTAAAAAATCTTTAGCTGAAAACTTTTGGTCCTTCCACCCATTTCCTTCCATAGTCTCTAGAACATGGTGCAGTGGTTAGCAGCATGTTGTATCGGACAGCATCGCTGCAGCTGAATTATTGACATTCGGCAATACCATACTACATATTAGATTAAGGGCGGGTTGTTTCACGTTCACTTAACGCATGCGTAAAAGTTAAAAATGGTGCTAACTATCGTCAAGTCAAAAAATGAGTTGTTTCACAATACGTAAGCGTTAACGCACGCAAAAAAAAGATACGATTACGATAACTGACGGGTTGTTTCACGTTCACTTAACGCATGCGTAAAAGTTAAAAATGGTGCTAACCATCGTCAAGTCAAAAAATGAGTTGTTTCACAATACGTAAACGTCAACGCACGCAAAAAAATACGATTACTTTAACCGATGCTCTGAGCACTGGTTAACGTAACTTATGTCAAGTTGTGTTTAGTCCGCCGTGGTGTCAATTAGTGAAAACAACATAAACTCCCTTTTGTATTCGCGAGTTTGGTCTCTAATTGACGATAGTAGGTAGTTCATCTGATGATGATACAAGTACCGTAAAAAGAAAAAGAAAGGTGTTTAGCAGCCCAAGTTCCGTTTTTTTTTTTTATATTACTGTTGTTGTCTGTTTCTTTACAGAACAACACATCTTTATATTTTTCAAGCGAAGATTGAAAGCGATCTTTCTCATTTTTTGTGAAGTTAGTGAAATTAAATGAAATCGTTTATTAAGCAAGTAGGATCACTGATCACTTTTACACGTCATGTTTTAATTTTTTTCCGTTCTTTAAAAAAAAATATGTTTACATTATAGAATATACGTGTTTTGTTAGATTGCAATGTTTAACATATACCTACTTATTAAGGCCTTAAACATAGTAACTATGTTTAAGTGTATGTAGTAGTACGAGTGAGTGTAGTAATTTACTTACTTTGGTGTGTATGGTGGGGGTTATATAAATAATAAATAAATATATACGGACAAATCACACAGATTGAGCTAGTCCCAAAGTAAGATTGAGACTTGTGTTATGGGATACTAACTCAACGATACTATATTTATAATAGATACATATATAGATAAACATCCAAGGCCCAGGCCAATCAGGAAATGATCGTTTTCCATCATGACCTGGCCGGGGTTCGAACCCGGGGCCTCCACGTCGCAAGCAGGCGTGTTGACCGCTGCGCCACGGAGGACGACAATGTTTATGTTTGGTTACTATGTATTATACCTTAGCCGGCTATTAATATAGTAACATATAATTGTTTTTTGTCCCAAATATATAAAATAAAAATAAAATGTATCCATTTTTCGTCAAAGTATAGCTTTTCTATAGGTACACAGTTTTCTAGTATAAACGGACTTAATTTATAAAATGGCACGAAGTTATTTCCCACAACAATAAACAATAATACCAAGAAAGTTAGATAAACTACAGCACATGACAGTCGCCTAGATAAAATTTGCTGGGGCGATGTATGTGGCCGGGTACATGTTGCAACGCAATGTATTCGTGAGCAGACGATGTAGCATCGGGGCGCTGTCGGTAAAGTGGCGCGCTTCAAAGGACTTGTCGCGACAATATTCGCTGGAGTAGTCACACCTACGTCACTTCAGTGTCGTCCAGACTTTGAAGTAGGACTGACGTTCTTTTTGCATATTTTTTACATTGTTTTTGTTTTATTTGTTGTGTAAACATGTAATAAATAATAATTTATTGACATATAATGCAAAGCCACTGCTTCCTCCATCGTCTCGGCCGCACAACTAAACAACGAATATTCGCCGTAGGCCGATTTCTGAATCTTCGCCCGCCAATGAGAAGAACATCGTGTATGTCTGACAAGGACAACAGATATTTTGCGCGCCAACGCGACACGAATCTTCGCCTGCTAATGTAGCCCCGGCATTTAACGAACGTTAAACATCATCAAAGTTACGTTAACGGACGTAACTTTTTGACGTACGTATGTTACGATAACCAACCGTTTGAAACAACCCGCCCTAATATACTGAGGGCCGCCAGCGCCACCGTTCCAGCCGTCGCAAGTCATAATATTCGCATTTTAGTCTGTTATGTTCATTTATTTTCATGTGCAGTTTTTAATAAGCAACTGTAGACTGAGTTTGAATTATTGTAAAAGCCATTTCGGAACCAGAGAACTCATTACATTTAGTAGTTATTGGAAAATATGTTTAAAGAATTTTAGCAGCTCTGGAAAATTAATAACGACAAGCAATATAAGTAAACTATTGAAACTAACAACTTACATTATCAGCACTAGACATACAATACATCACACAAGCCACACAATAACAGACGAATGAACTGAACCAAACTCCTAATACGAAATGCCAAAACGCAATCACTGAGCGTGTTAATCGCATATGAGATCTGTAGCAGCCAGTCAACATCCCTAGAGGAATGGACTGCCGGAGCCACGTCATCTCCGGCGCAGCCTGAATTATCTACGAGACGGACCATGTAAGATGACGCTAGATAATTGGAAGGTGGAATGAAGCTTGAATTTTGATTAAATGGGATTTGAAAATACATGACGTGGTCCTGGAAGTCAAAATTAATCCTAGCACAATTTATTTGGTAGCAAGTTCGAAGGATAAAAAATGTATTTCTGGAATTAACTAATTCTTCCCTTTATGAAATAAGTATTATTTTGGATTCCATTGATCTTGATAATGATGATAAAAAATATTAAAACGTATAGTAGATTTTCATATGAGCAAAAACGGTGGCCAAATATTTAAACCAATTTGGGAAAACATTTATAACTACTAGTACATTAGTAAACATTTTAGTTCGTTACCCGGAAAGCTTTTAGAAAATTACGCACAAAGACGAATTGTATTCATTTTAAACTAAGCTCAGAATAAATAGGAGCCATTTAACAAAAGACAATATTTTGACAGCCTCTTACAAGTTAATGTTATGCAGCAGAAAGAATCCCAAAGGATCAAGACTAATATCAAAAATTATAATATCTTTAATTCTTGCAATAAATGTACAATAAATAGGAAAACTACAAAAGGAATAATACAGCCTTCATAATTTGTAAGTTTTTTTATGAATTATAGACTAGCGCTTGAGCGCAATCCCGCCTGATGGTAAGCAGTGACGCAATCAATGATGGTAAAGTGCACTAGTTTATTAAGAGCCTATTCACTCTAGCCTTGAAGACACTGAAATTGTAGTCCGACGGAAACACCACCACTGGCAAATTGTGCCAGTCCCTCGATGTAAGCGGTATGAAAGAGGAGTTAATAAACATCTCTTGTTTCTTATTTCTATTGCAATTTCTTTATTACTGGCTGCACTCGTCGGTATCACGCGTACAAGTATCTATCTCGTGGGAACATCAAGATAAAAGCATATTATATCCTAAACTACCAATTCAGGTCATGGTCTAACAATGTGCCAAATTTCATCCACAAGCAACGTGTTCGAACCGATTAATAACAGCATTGTTATACATAATGAAGCTGACGTGATAAGTGAAATCTAACTTGATTTATTGCAATACCTAGATTAACGGAAATACCGATAAGTATTAAAATGACGTAGATATTTACAAAATATATCTCACAGGCCATTGAAGTTCATTAAAACCATTCGAAAGATCAAAATATTCACCTCAACCTTTCTCATTAAAATAAATTTCAATACTCAGGAATCAAACCGACGAAGCATCTCTCCGGAACACGTCATTACGTCCACAAATTGGGGTCTACCTGTTGACCTTGAAGGTCCAAATGGATCCTATAAAGGTCTCGGAGATATATCGAGCATCGTTACAGGAAATTAGAGGTCGGCAGAGGTTACGGTCACGATCGGAAAATCTGAGGTGTAAAAGTGGGTGTCATTGTAATGCTGATACTGGATTAGTAGAAATGGTGATTATTTAGTTAATTGTGGGACTAACAATAATACATGGAGGGTAAGACTGTAAGAAAAGGTGATTATAAAACTTATCTTCTAAATAAATGCTTAACCATAAAGCGATGCGTATTAACCGGATTTTCCTCTTAAATATTGACCTTTATAGTGGTTGTAGAGTGTATTAATTTGTATAAAAACTATATTATCCTAGTACCAACTAACTTATACTAAAAAACTTCCTGAAAGAAAATCGTGTTTTAGAAAAATTTGTGAAAATATCTCTTTTTCCATAAAGATATTTATAAATAATTGTCTTTGGAAAAAACAATGGCAAGGCGAAAATCAGAAAATATTTTTGTCCATTTACCTACCATCAGATGGCGTTGTATTAAATAAACAGCTATTAAATAACATTCGCAATTAGTCACTGTTGAAGTTTTCAAACAGAATTAGTTCCAGCATTCATTGTCAAGAGCAAGGTTAGGAACTATTGACAATCACACAATAGGTACTTACATACACTATTGACTATACTTTTATAACTGATGTACGGCGGCAAAGTAATCACTCCACTATGTAGCTATTAGTTATTGTTGCCATTGTTGGGGCACCTATTTACAATTTTGGGAGAGGAAATTCATAACAATGAGAATTACATAATTTATAGTAGTCGGGGTGTTTATAAAATTTAGAGAAATAAAGTCTGTCATACACCGAACTTAACATAATTCTAAATCTAAGAAGTTTTTTCCCCAAGGACCGGATGAAACTACGGCAGAAGAATGTTCGCACTCCTAGTTAATGGTTTTAGGACGTCACTGCCGTCTCATCATTTGCCTAGCTTTTGCCAATGTTGAGAACGGCTTCCAGTCACTTCAGTCTATATTTTTAAAACTCTTCTGTCAACACCGATTCTAGTATTTCACGACAGCTATACCTAACTGTCCATGACTATGATGCCTCTTATTTTCAAACGAGTCTCGACAAGTAATGCTTAATTAGAATTTAATTACAAAACCATGTTTCCCAAACCCAAACAAGCCATTAATCGAATCAACTTACGCAGACTCCGATCGCTATGACATCGGCATTGAGATGGCAAATATTCCGGCGACCTTGACATTGTAATGTGACCTTGAACTGGTGACGCCGAGCGGATGCCAACGATATGACCTTAGAGTGACGACGAGAGACATTACCAACTCGGAAACATTCCATAAACTTTACCTCTTTATTATTATGTATAGAGTACTCATCAGTAATTCCAAAAGACCAGTTCTTTATGAGGAGCGACTGATATTTGGTCCTTTTATCCGAGGGACTTTTTTAACAGGAAAATTGCTTGGAAAGTGCTCAAATCTACTGGAAATAATAATTTTATTTTTACCTTTTACATTAACTGATGTTGTTGGTTTCTCCCCTGTGTAAAAGAGGAAAACGGGTTATTTTGATTGCTCCTAACTTTATTTATCTAATGTACATAAAAGGGCACACTAATAAACTTACGAAAAGTAAATTAAACTAATGTGTGATGATATTCACACTTCACAGACGAGGAGCTAGTGTGAGCAGTCAGTTTGATGTTGTTTTCTTTTGTTGACAACTAAAAGACTAGAATTAACATGTCTTTTATGAGAAACGCAGAAAACGGACCACCTGGCCTTTAAAGTTCCGTACTCAAAGTACTAAAACTTTAAAGCAAAGTAGAAAAGTATTTTTCCTTCAACTGTAACATTAATTAGGTACTAAAAACAGTTGTACCCATTGATAATGAGCACCCTTTGTGAGCGAATCCAACTTGAACTTCATCATCATCATTATCAACCTTTTTATCGTCCCACTGCTAGGCACAGGTCTCCTCTCATACAGAGAAGGGTTGAGCGTAATCACTTAAACTTAACTTGAACTTGACCGGGTTTATTTTGTCATTTTCATTTGTCACCTTAAAAACAAATGTCTGCTGACCACTACGTATTGCTCAGCAATGTATTGGGAAATCCCTTGGCAATGTATTGGGAATCCCTCCCTCTCCTTATTTAGGAATCCAAGTTCATATTGCCTGTAAAGCAGAATTTAAATAACTAGGACAGATCAAATTATTTGCGTAAATCTTTTATTTTTCTGAAAGTTACACAAATTAGTAACAAATAAGTATTTATGTTTGGCTAAACTTATTATTGATACTTAATTAATTCCAATACCTACCTGGCCCCGACATGTCCGCAAATACAACAACAAGGTAAACCTTGAGAAGTATATTTGATAGGTATAATAAAAACGATTTCTGTTAAAAAGTCGTTTACTAATATCACTACAGTACCCAACCTGACGTCCGACGGATGTTGTATTTTGGTCGATTACCAAGTACCTGGAAAAAGAAAAAACATGACATTACTTTACATAACATAAAAGTGCTTGTTTAATTTTAATTTTAAATAAGTTATTCACCAGATGTCAAGTGGTAATCACCAAAAAAATATGTAGTTATTAGATGCATATTTTAGTGACCAAAAACTGCGAGTAGCCTCTTATATTTGGGGAGACTCGAAAACAAACAAAAGCCGGATCGATAGTTTGTTGATCCCAAAGACATTAAAATTGCTGATCTTAAAACAAATCAGAATTAAAAATACAGCATTCATTAAGTCAGCTTAAATATAAGTTAATAACTCAATGCAAATGTATAAATATGATTGACGTGTGTTTCTAGAAACCTACTGTAATTAATCAAACATATTATTGATTCCTAAGTATTAGGTAATTAAATTAAAAATTAATTCGTCCACACAAAGAATTTTATAACTATTTTATCAGTCGTTTATAACACATTTCAGTTTGATTTAATTAGAAAACTACAGGCGTGAAATGTGGAAATCGCGTTAGAAATTAATAACGACAAGCATACCTACAGGTAAGTAATACAGGTTGTCCGACTAGAAACGTTATGTTAATAGTAATACGTTTGGTTCTCATTAATTGGCCATCGCGGAACTAGTAAATTAATTAGTATTAACACTAGGATTGCCAAACTCCCTATAGGAAAAACATGGGTGTGTTTTAGTCAGTAAAAGTCTGACACGCCTACTTCATTAGAAGCTGACTCAAAGTTGAGGTATGATTGATTATACAATTGTAGAATTGCAAAATTATAGTAATTCCTGAAACATAAGATAAATGGCACCATAAAACAAACCACCATAATAAGAAATATTAAAGCCCCCAGCTAAAAGGATGTTGTGAATCACAACGTCGCGAATACATAATGTATAAAATATAATATCAAAACACGCTACTGAAATGTAAACTACATACACACATCAAAAGTGTCTAGGGATCAACATATATTTTTGCAATAACTTTTCTCCTGATTGATATTAATTAAAATTTTCTTTAAGGATTCATCAAATAAAGTGTTTTCGTTTGTCACAGTAACGATAAACCAAGTCACCTTTGCATTAATAAAGAAATTTGCCATTTTCCTAATAAAGGGATATTTGACATTTGAACCACTAACACAAAAGTTCGAAAAAAAGACTGAAATAACAGTTTTCTCTAAAATTTTATTGGGTAACTTAAACAATTAATAATCCGTGTTTCTACCGCGAACACTAACAACACAAGAACATCGGTTTGGCATACTCAAAATGAGTTCATCCAAATCACGCTGTGGAATGGCCGCCCATGTTCGTTGCAACAACAAAAAAAGGTCTTCTTGCGACTGGATACCCTCCATATTCGGCAGAGCTCTTCTCTGTAGCATATCCCATGCATGCTCAATCGGGTTCAAGTCTGGCGACTGAGCAGGCCAGGGCAGGACATTGATGTTAGCTGCGGCGAGAGTCTGTCTTACAACTCTTGCGGTGTGCGGTCGTGCATTATCATGCATTAACTGAAATAAGGGACCGATTTGCACTTGTAGAGGAACGATGACGTCTGATACAATCGTTTCAGCATAAATTTGAGCGTTGAGGTTGCCTCTGATCCAAATCAACTCAGTTCTTCCGCCGATCCAAATACCCGCCCATACCATGATGGTTCCACCACTATAAGGATGGACTTCCTGGCAGGATTTTAATCGCTGTTGGCGTCCAGGGGTTCTCCAGTGTCGTATACGTCTTGTATCCGGTCTCATACCAAAACGAGACTCATCAGAAAAGCACACGAAACGCCATTGTTCTTCTGCCCAATTTCTGTGTTCAAGAGCCCATTGATATCGAATCCTACGATTGTGCATTGCTATAGGTGGTACCCGTAGCGGTCTTCGGGAATGAAGGTTCACTTCATGCAAGCGGTTTCTGACTGTTTGGTCGCTAATTAAGTTCCCTGAAGAGTGATGAAGCCTCACGGCTAACATCATGGCGGTTATTGTTGGAGCTCTTCGAGTTAAGATTTGAATGTATCGGTCTTGTCTCCGTGTGGTGCAGCGATACCGTCCTCCATGGCGCTCAGCCACGGTACCAGTGCTTCGGTAACGTGTCCAAAGTCGACTGATAACACTCTGACTTGTATTCAGAGCTAAAGCCACAGTACGTTGCCGGGAACCAGCTTCTATCATTCCCACGGCTCTGAGCATTTCTTCCCTGCTTAAATGACGTCGCCGCTCCATAATAACGTTGGTTTTAATCAGTAGTAGGGAAACAGTAGCACTAATAATGTCTTCAATGCGTTGTATGTTTTTATAGGAAAATATTGACAGCTGATTTTCATCTCTTACTCGAATTTGATTCACAGTTCCTGATTCAAATTATGAAATGCACCAAAAAGGATCCATATAAATTTATAAAATCATAAATTTATTACAAAGCCACATCTCAATCTCAAGAAATCCGCATAAAAATGCTTGATCCCTAGACACTTTTGATGTGTGTATTTTACTGAAGAATGCAACCTTATCACGATTAGGAAAAATTCTATCAACGCTATGCAGTATCAAACAGGCTTTGTCAGCCTCGAGGGGGCCAGTTAGGATTAGTCTGTCGGTCCAATTAGCAAAGAGGCGAAGAAGAGGACTGATTCCTGCTTCGTTTGGGGCGCCTGCATTAATATTCTGAATACATTGGTGCTGACTGTATGCAGTCCTGCAGTGTGACATTGTTTTTTAGTTGATGAAGTGTGCACTGATTTACAATTGTGTGTTGTGGTCCATGTGGATATTGCATGCTAGTTTTATTTCGTTAATACATAATATATATTGAAAATGGGGAACTATATAATTATAAAATATATATTAAATATGAAGTACATAATTATGTCACAAGTGTCGGTTTGTATTAGCGGACTAAGGCGTCTCGTAATTTTAATAAAATACATCCTGCTTGTACCGCTTCAAAATATACTTCACATACAGGGCCATTTAATGTATCAACAATAACTTTTGGACAAGTATCGAAGCCAATCTTCCGGTGGAGTACCCCAGGGCGCTCCCTGGGTTCTCACTGCGTTGAGGTTCCCAAACTCGCATAAATTATCCTCTCCGGTTAATTAAATTTACTTGATGTTCCTTCATAAACAGTATAGTACTCACAACTAATTGAAATCAAGTTTCGAAATATGTAAATGTTACGGCTTCGAGTTAGGGCGGACTACGGAGTGATAGCGATCGACATAGTCATGCGAATATTATATGAACAGGTAAAATTACATCGTCGACATAGACTGCTGCAAGAGTTATATTTTCATTTTTTATTCTTTAAGTAATAAATATAGAATAGTGAATGTGTCAGACCAATTAAATATTTTATCTATGGTTCCATTGCCTGCTGACTTGCTTCAACAAACATGAGGAAAGAGAAATAAAGGAAATGAAATGCTAAGAGAAAGATCTGTCTGTGGAGTGGCTATGATAATGTTGGTAAATTGTGAATATGGTTCATTGAACGGTGATGCAACTACTTTTGTTTTAGAAGAAGATCAAACGATAAAAAATAAGAAGGTGACTGTATTATCTTAACTGGACAGAAACAGTAGGTACCTCCCTGGAGAGATCTTACCTAAATATAAGATGGCGCTCAAATTCAACTGATTCAAATACATATAACAATAAATTCTAAATTAATCGCTGCGAAAAGGATGTAGCTGTCACCTTCATGAAATACCTAACAGTGCTCAAGAGCCCAGCGATGCTGAGAACTGTGTCAGCAGCCTAATGTGGGACATTACTGCCTGGGGAGAACCGAAACTCAATATTCAGGTTTCTCGAACGTCAAGTCCAATTTGAATATGACCGATAAAAATAAAGATCTAAGATTTGGCGATAAGAATACTGAAGAGACCCACAAATGGAAATGGCGTCAATAAAGGAAAAAGTGACTTTTATGTTTTCTGAATCGCTTCTAAAATCTGCAAAGTTCATTGTTTTTCTTTCATTTTTTAATGATATAAACTAGTGCTTGACTGTGATCACGCCTGATGGTAAGCTGTTAAAGCTGGTGAAGGTAAAGCCCATGATTAGCTTATTATGGGTACATTGACTTGAGCTTTGGCGTTATTTAATTAATGTGAGATTCTTATCCAATAACATAATATCTAGTTACAAGGTATAAATGATAAATAGTGATAAACCAGTAAAAAACCAGTTGCATTGCAAGAAATATCTAGTGCTCAGAAATTACAAGTGAATCCCCCAAGGTCGAGAATTAACTAAAAAAAATTAGACAAACAAGTTGTTATAAACAGACGGACGATAGGTAACTGTACCTACTTGGTGCTCGAACGCATTCTTACGACGCCTGGCACCGAGTGGTACAGACCGGTAACATCATTGCACGAACCAAAACAAATCCTACCAACCATTAAATAAAGTCGAAAACCTTTTGCAACCGATCTAAACCAGCACCTGAATTGACATGTGTGAGTATACCGAAAATGAACTTTAAAATTGGTACGATAAGATCTAAAACAGAATGACCAAGAGACGGGTTTACATAAGCTTCGCACTCACACACCTAAAATTCAGTGCTATGTCGTTAGACATAAAACTTTGTAACAGTTATATTAAAGTTGATTTTGGTGTGATAAGGAATAAATTCACTACAAGACCCAGGTGTCGCAGTTATTGAATTAACGTGCATGTGTGAACTAACGGTACATGTGTGCGTGTCTGCGCAAGAGTTTACCTGTGACAGGACAAGCATTACTATTGTGACAGCAATGATTGATCTAAACGTGGATTTCATTTTGTACTCTTGGTTAAAGGTTAAAGTTTATAAGTATAAATACGTAGATCAGAAACCAGTCATTTAAAACTTGTTACTTGCTATTATAGTAACCTAAAAAGTTGATATCCTGTTTATTGCTAGATAAACTTTTCTATTCGCGTACTAAGGAAACATCCTCTAAGTACATTTTAATTATAATCGACAAAAAAGCTCTCGAAATTGTATATTTCAAGCCACGCAGAAAGCTTTGACGTTAAAGTCGAAAAATTTGTTTGAAGTATTTTATATGTAAATTAGTACAAACGTACTTTTTGTACCGTGTTTTGCACGAATGCAAAATTTTCTCGACAGTTATAATTTTCTGATTTTGCATGCATTATACTTATATTACGTGCGTATATTATTATGTTATTTAGCTTTAGAAATACGGGTACTTAAGCATAGATGCTGTCACAGAACTTAGCTCTCCATGTTCTGCTGTCACATGGGCACACAAATCATCAATTATTCGAATGTTTCAGCAAGTATTACATTAACATGAGAATCCACTTATAAACTATTATTTAACAAGAACATTCGGCAAAAAGTCCACTGTGACACAAGTTACTGAGTCATAATCTTGAAATATTAATAAGCAGTTCAAATAATTATTTGTATTTTTAGGTAATAGCGAAGGAAAATTCTATACCTAAATGGTGCGAGCTATACTTTCCGTGTGATACAATGTCAAAATAAATACCTGGGTTGTTTTTTATTTTGTTAATTACTGCTTAGTGGATGACATACGAAGCTTTAAAAAATATTAACGGTTTAACGTTGTAAACTTCTCTATACTTGATGGTAAAGGTGGTGACAGGCAGACAGGTGTTAATCGTTTTCTTTTCTGCACCTAAAGATCAGTTTAATAATTAAACAAAAACAAAATATGATCATAAACATGGATCAAGTACATCAAGATCAAATATGAAGTACATTTGATATTTAGGTATAAGCTCAATACATGATTATATTCCTTAGCATGGAGTTCGTGATAAGCGCTGGCGATCACGACTGCTCCAAGGCCCACAGGCTGCTATGTTAATGCCACTATGACACGACTCGTTTAACTTATTCTGGAATAAATCGAGATCAATTTAAGCTGTATTTACTTATCTTGATTGTAAGTTGTGTTTAGTTGATTTTAGGCCTTTGATGTGAATACGGTTTATAAGCGATTGTTGTGGCTATTTTAAAGCTGTACACGTAAAATCCATACACATTAAACTGGGATACTACGATGTACTTATGAAACAAGACCAATAGGAATTTAAATCGATTCAAAGTATGCTTTGTTGCCAGTTCCGCAGTCACCATTGTTACAAACAGAAACACAAGGGTTATAAGTGGGTAAACTATTTGTTTACGTTTCAGATCATTCTGCGGAAACACGGACGTGTTCCCATACCGTTGTACTCAATGATACTGATAAGTGAAGCATTTAGCCCAAAGATGCTAAACTGATTCTGCTGACTGACATAGGAGTGTAGTCCTGCTATCAACTACAGAGCAATGTGAATTATGTCGCGAACACGTCGCCGCGTCAACGCGACATTGCGACAACTAATGTACGCCGCACTAATTGTCGTCACTGTTGTATTGACTACACACTGGCCGAGACACGAACTTTGGAATATTAAGGATTTATGAAGGCTTGATCACTCAATAATTGCTTACTTCGAAACCTCTCCAACCCTTAGCTAATCACAATTTCAATTTCGTTACCTGTTGTCTCAAGTAAAACACAAGTTGTATTATTTAGATAGGTATGAGCAGGACTTCATAACATACAAGTACAAACTGAGATAAAACGAATGTTCTCTGGCTGTTGAGAGTATGTCATGCTCACTCAAATGTCTTGCTGATGGTGGCGTGTGTGTTGGGTCATTAGGTTCCCTTCAATATGGTTGAGCTGAATGATGCTGTTCCATACGTCATGTTCGTGAACGGACGCCGCCAGGAGGGACTGGTCATCTCTTAGCTGCCACGGCGTATTTTATTTTTTGGATTGATTTTTGTGTGTTTTCCATAATGGACGCTCTCAGCGTACAATATGTTTCTGCATCGTTCTCACAAGGTTGATTTCAACATGAATGATGTAATCAAATATTTGTAACAATAGCTTGAAAATTTAAAAGAGTGTCCATGGAGTTTCTTGCCCGTTCTTCTCCATAGGTACCTACTCTTTGGAATGGGCGACTAGCTTCATCTTATTGACTGACCGACCTTCTGACAATTCAAAAGTGCCTGTAACTGGTTTATTTGAAATAAATGCTTTGATTTGATTAGATTTGATGACCGTTCTTTGTTGTGATGTAACTGAGCAGATGTGTGAGCTATCCTTCAAAAACATTAGAGTTATAGACAGGCTAGGCTAGGCTAGCTTCAGGTAGTCTACAAAATTAATGTCCTCTGCTGCTATTAAGTAAGGTGTTTATTTAAAGAGTTTATGATATCTATTACATAAAATTCTCCTATCACTATTTGTCCTCGAACTCCTCCAAAACGGCTGAACCGATTTTAATGAAATTTTCTATATATTTCCTAGGCATGAGAATAGGTTTTATCTATTTTTTATATTACTACTAGCTTTCCGCCCGCGGCTTCGCCCGCGTAAATTTCGGTTATATCGCGCTTTTTAGATTTCCCTCGGGAACATCAATTTTTTCCGGGATAAAAGGTAGCCTATGTCCTTTCTCAGGGTCTAAAGATTGTGTGCTTTCCGCCCGCGTCTTCGCCCGCGTGGTGTTCGGTTATATCGCGCTTTTTAGATTTCCCTCGGGAATATCAAATTTTTCCGGGATAACAGGTAGCCTATGTTTTTTCTCAGGGTCCAAAGATTGTCTGTGCCAAATTTCATCAAAATCGGTTGAGAGGTTTAGGCGGGAAAGCGTAACAGACAGACAGACAGACAGACAGACAGAGTTACTTTCGCATTTATAATATTAGTATGGATTACGTAAACAGGTGAAACCGCGGGGCGCAGCTAGGTTTCCTATGTGCTTTGTAAAAAGGCAATATACTTTACATTCATTCATAAACAGGTGTATGATAGCCACTACATCAACACTTCATTAAACTCCACAAATACATACTTGTGAGCTGTCAATTGCACGAGCAAATCAAAATAAAATGGCGGATAATAGGTAGGTACACAGAACTCTATTGTTTACCCTGACATCGGCACAGGTACCTATCAAATTGTGAAATTAAATCAATATGATATAAGAATAAAATTGTTGTTTAACAGCGGGGTTATGTTCTTTAAGTAAACATACTTAATACAATGAGACAGCCTCCGTGGCGTAGCGGTAGCGGACGCGGCCGCTGCGCAAGGTGGCGCGGGTTCAATCCCCGCACAGTGCAAATATTTGTATGCATGAATATGAATATTTGCACTGGTCTGGTCGTGCCTCGGAAAGCACGTTAAGCCGTTGGTCCCGGATGCCATACGAACATGTAGTGGCAGTCGTTACGGGTTGTTGGAGCCCTCAAAAATCCAACAATTGGTCTAACTGCAATGCTTCGATGTCGCCTTCGGGTTGTGGAGGTCAGACGGCATTCGCTTCACGGAAAATGTCGAAGTTTAGCCATATCAGCAGTTGGACTGGTAAAGCGGACCCCAGACTCCAAAGCTGAAAAGGCTTCGGATGCGACTGGGATTAACGCTGGGATGATGATGACTTAATACAATGAGACCATAACTATGTGGTCCAAAAATGTGTAGTTTAGAAGATATAAGATATGTGTGAGTTTACTTGATGTAGTGAAATACGAGAAATGCATTCATTCCAACCAATTTTAAATTTAAATTTGAAAAAGTTTCATTATAATAACAGTGACTGTCGAATTACTTTCTACGAAAAATGGAAACAATGGAAAAGTAAAATTGATGCCAGTTGGTTCCTTAATAAGGTGTCGATCATATTATCTTAGTGTTATGATTAATATTAGATAGATCACATCAATAGGACTCTGCCGCGAAAACTTTTACTCCGAAGATCCCGACTGGGGTCTGCTAAGCAGGAGTGAGCGTTTAGCAAGCTAGTTAAAGCTGTAAAGGCTTTACATCCATCAGTTTACTTGAGATGCATTGAACTTAAATTTCGTTTGTGCACAAGGGAATCGGGGCATTAACTCTATAACTATTTAACTGTATTAAACAATCTACAAAATATTAAATTCACAAACAGAAAACATACAAATTAAATCGCTGGCTTCAAAAGCATGAAATTATGTACAAAAGTTCTCTATAAAACAAAAACGAGCAACTCATCTCGTAAAGGGGTTGAATCCGAGTTTAAAACTTTTATGAATCATTTGTCCAGTGTGCAGGTGTCTTAGTTGACTAACGTGGCTAATGAATCGCGGAGCTGACGTTAACACGTTTATGATAATATTCAGATCCACGTGAGTTATGACGTCATCAAATGAAACATGGTAATTATGAGCACATGAGCCGGATAATCAAAACAATATTATAGTGGACCACGACCCAAAGTTGTAAAAAATTAGAATTCTGGCAAGTACGAACCAGACCTAGTTTGCCAGATTGAGTTTATAGTATGTAAAAAACGGTAGTTAGATCTATGTACTTATATTCACGCCTTTTATGCCTGGAGGCTTTTATTTGGGTGTTATATTTACTTAGTTCTCCTTAATATTTTTAAATACTTACACAATAGTACATTACAGTAGGTAATGATAACTGTTTTACATGCCTACTATTCTATAGTAAGATGTTCTAACTGATCAGACAGCTGTCCTGCTGGTGAGTTTGCTGCGCTATTTCGGAATACTTATGTGAAGGGTAATTTTGAAGGACTGTCTTATGTAATTTTGACGTTAAAAAACTGCTGATTCTCAGCCTAATTTGAATAAATTACTTTTGATTTTTATTTATAGAAATATTTTTTACTTTATTTTATTTTTGCCACTACTTAGAATTCTAGCTTCCAGGCCGTGCGTTCGAACCTAGAAAAGTGCTTCACTTTGTGTAAATTAAATCACCACCACTTATCTCAGAACGGTGAACGTTATCACGCATGAGAAAATTGACATGGACCAGACGAAAAAAAAAAAGAACACGTGTTGCCCAGCAGTTGTAGGCGGGTTCATTTTATTTTTACAGTTGTAGGCGGGTTCATTTTATTTTTATTATTTGTTGTTGTATTCACACTCAGTGAACATTTTACAGGTTTTGGGTACGTGAACATAAAAACCTTAGCAAAGAAGTCACACCATTTATGATAATGCGTCGCCACTATGAATGTCATTTTATGAGTTTTCTTCTTTGAATGTCGACGCAATGTACAGACGACAGCACACCGAGCTACTTCAATCTGTCAAATTTCTTTATTAGATTTTCAACTTTATCGTTAAAACCTCAAACGGCGGAAATACTCTAATCTCATTAGAACCTATATGTTCGAGCCGTTTGGGGTTGAAACACTAGGGCCATGGGGTCCAAGTGCACACCAATTATTTCGAGAAATCGCCAAACGTATAATCGACTCTTCACGTGACCAGAGGGCTGGGCTATTTTTTGGCCAAAGAATCAGCATCGCCATACAACATGGCAATGCTGCCAGCCTTTTGGGCACGTTTCCTGTTGACAGCGATGCGGATGAATTTTTTGATGCCCTCTAGTTTTTTCAATTCCTCTTTTATATACTTGTACATCATTTTTTTTTTTTAACTTTTTAAATTATGTAAATATTAGCCATGTAATTAATGAAATTGATATAAATAAATATACTTTATCGTTTAAACATTAAGGTCAAGGTTGATTGGGAATATTTGACAGTTCCGGGTAGCTTGACCTGCTGCCGTCCATATTAGGTAAATTATTTAGGCCCAGTAGGTGGCCAAGTTCGTATCATTGACCATGCGAACAATACCATCGATACCGAAATTTTATATGTACATACAACAATATGTATGCCTTTCAAGTAATACACATTAGATGGGTAAAGAGGATTCTACAACATAGTTTGCAAATAAAACTGGTTCTAAAGTAGGTACCTAAAAATTGTCTCACACCATGCTACATAGCTGGCCAATTGGAGCTCAATCCAGTCTTTAATATAGCTACATTCTCCGAAGGCACTTCAGCCAAGCTTTCTTGGATAGGTAACAGTTTAGTAAGGATTACTTGGTGCAACAGACAAGCATCAGAATTAATAGTAGGAAAATTTATATTCTTACTAGCTTTCCGCCCGCGGCTTCGCCCGCGTGGAGTTCGGTTATATCGCGCTTTTTAGATTTCCCTCGGGAACATCAAATTTTTCCGGGATAAAAGGTAGCCTATGTTCTTTCTCAGGGTCTAAAGATTGTCTGTGCCAAATTTCATCAAAATCGGTTGAGAGGTTTAAACGGGAAAGCGTAACAGACAGACAGACAGACAGACAGACAGACAGACAGACCGACAGACAGACAGAGTTACATTCGCATTTATAATATTAGTATGGATTAACTTGTAAGTATAGCTTATCAGAGAAGTGTTTGTTTCTCATTCCTTAGTGCAAACTGGTCTTATATTACTTGCAGATCATTATCGTAACTAACTGACACACTATACGACCATTCTTGTATGAATGAGTACGTGAAACACGAACGCAATCCATCTTCAAAACAATAAAGTGAAACCATAGACTATGGTATATCTCTGTCAATCATGCATTTGCTCAATGGATTGGTCTCTATATAAATACAGACGAATTTCACCTTTGTTCTTATTCACATAGAGTCCTAGAAATCAACACAGGTGGTTTAGTTACGCATGATACGGCAATCCTAATGCGAAGAAAATTGAACGTTGTTATAAAGTGATTAAGTTCTGTTTTTGTGTGTGCAATATAGTTAGTTCAAGGAGGTGAAGGCTCGGGTACCGTTGCTAGGTTACAGAGGTGCGAGGTTGTTGACCCGTGCGTACGCGCCGGCTCGTGGGAAATTGGTCTTTTGCCTTTCATTTATTAAAGGAATTGTGTAGGGATTGTGTAGTGTCTTCGGCTACTTATCATTAAGCTTTTATGTGTTGCTTTATGTTTACTTGTTTGGCCTTGGTTAACGGTGTCAAATCAAGTGATTACATGGGCTGACTCTCGCTGTAAATGGTATTAGTAGAGACAACCGTTAATTACTTTTCGCCAGAGTGATAAATTGTAAAATAGAATTATTAGACAATATCACAATAGTATAATTATTTTTTTTTAACTTTATAAACTAGTGCTTGAGCCCGATCGCACCTGATGGTAATAAATGATGCAATCGTTGATGGTAAAGCGCGCTAGTTTATAAAGTTTAATAAGATTTGTTCTAAACCTTGAAATTTAAATTATTGAACGTAATATTTTCATATACAATTATACATATGTATATGTACATGATCATTCTCCTGCCCTAAACCCAAATTAAAATATAAAAGTAATTATACATATATTACTATATAAATACCTATAATTGAAAATATGTTTTTTTTTTTATTTTTATTTTTTATTAGTTATAAACTAGTGCTTGACTGCAATCCCGCCTGATGGTAAACAGTGATGCAATCGTTGATGATAAAACGCACTAACTTATTAAGCCTATTCACTCAAAAAAACTGAGTATGTGAAAAATAAGTAAAATAATCGATGTCAATGTAAACAGTGCCCAAAAGGTTGGCAATATTTCCACGTTGTGCAGAAATGTTACACCAAGAAACATGCCAATCTTCAGGCCATGTGAAGAGTCGACTGACCGCTTGGTGGTATCTTAAAAAACCAAGTGGGCACTCCGCCCTATAGCCCTAGTGCTTCCCAATCTAGTAGGAAAATCTATTTCTATACCCCGCAATGCAAGTTATAACCAATGTGCTAAATAAAGGTCAAAGGTTCGAAATTTATTCATCTTATTATCGTAGTAAGTATAAAACCATTATTCAAGCTACAGAAGCACCACTCCTTCGACTTCATCAAATAAATTCTTTAAACCCCATAATCATGACACATAACATTCATCAGCAAGCAAATCTAAGATCACAACCCTTGCACACCGCAATACTTTAATGTTACCGCTCTCTTTAGAAGATCCACCTTATGGGACCCATAAACATGTTGAAAGGAACTGAGTATCGCTTATGAAAAGATTTCCGGAACATTAGATAGCAAGCTATGATATTATAAGCTCCCTAAGGACCATTTACTGTTGTTGTAAGAAAAGACGAACCAAATGGGATGTGTGCTATTGTTACTGGTCCTAGGGTTCATGGTCAAAGAGGTAATCTTTTAGGCTTTGTTAACGTTCAATAAATTTGATTAAATGTGTTGGTTGTTTGTATAAAATTGACAAATAACTAACCGTATTAAATTAAACAACTCATTCGTTACTTCAATATAAATCATATTTACTTGCTATAGATCCTTTATAGCATATGATAGGTAGGTATATCAAAAATGAAACCTCTTGAACCTCTAATATGATTTTGTTAAAAAGTGTGAGCGGAGGTAGACCAGATATAAAGGATGCAGTGAGCGCATTGAGCCGGTGCTGCGAGGCCTGCGCTCAATGGGACTTTATTCCGCCCTCTTATGTTACCTAGGATATGTCTAAGTGATAAGTAAAAGCGAAAACACGAACTTGATGATTGGAACTTTGAAAAAATATTTTATGTACATCCCCGTGGTACTAAAATGTTAGAATCAATATTGTGTACTTGCGTATCATTATCATCAACCCTGTTTATCGTCCCACTGCTGGGCACAGGTTTCCTCACATATAGTACGTGTAAGTTGCGTATAAGTGTAAATAATAAAAAACAGTATATTAATTCAGGCTCTTCAGGCTGCGCCTGATATCTTCCCTTGTTGTTTTGTAATTACTATCCTAGTTTTCTGCTCCATTTCATCAACATTCAAAATACCTTTGATACAAAAATCCCGGTTGTAAAATCTCGCTCGTGCCCTTGGACCTCCCCGGGGGGCTCTTTCACTGCCTCTTTGTCAGTCTTTTGCGCGCTCGTGGAGAGGCGAAAAATAAATTATGTCACCCATTGACAACAGTAATGATCTTGTTTGAATATAAAAAAATTATTCGACTAGCTACCGCTCCGCAATTTCACGAGGCTATGCAGAGGCTATTTCTGGACACAAAAGTATGGTAGACACTTTTCATTTGAAGGTAAAGTTGTATTGATGGAGAATGTGATGGTTAAAGACATTAGCGTTTGGAGGGAATTTGAGTGTACATGTTTTTATTGTCCTGAACATAATGAGCACTGTCGATGACCGTGACTGATGTGGCTCAAGAAGGAGTAAGAATGCACCATTCTTTAATTCGGTAAGGGACGTGTCTTGTGATCAGCAGTAAGACGAATGAAACGGCGGACGATGATAGTGAAAATCAGCATTATAAACATTTCCATAAAGGAACAATTCACATAGGTACTACACAGTCCATCCAGAGACACCAGTGTTGTTGTTGTTTACTAACATCACATCACTAATCTCCGTCGTGTCGGACCCATCACGTCCCGCCTCACTTGACGGGGCGGGTATATACCCCGACGTCCCCGACACGCTTATGTGCTATAGAAAATGATAAAAAAAGACTTACAACCGACTTGTATATATGCATATGATTACGAACATCACGCAGTGCAATAGCAGTTGTCTCTGCCGTGCTCTCCTCTGCTACACAAGACCTTGAATTTGAAGATGTAAAGAGATTGAAGCTTGTTTTGTTAAAAACTAATTTTTACTTTAAACAGGACCGCGGATGTTGCAGGACAAGTCCCAAAACTCGAGCCATGCGATGGTCGGCTGCGTTTTTAATTAAATTAACCTTCTCAAGAACTTTTTGCTACTTCGTTAATTCCACTGTAGTAACGAACCGCACGTTACATTATTAATTTTATTAATATTTACCAGTAATTTTGCGACAGGATATTAGAAAATTCCTCTTTATACCGCGTATATCGAGGGACTGGAACAATTTACCAGCGGCAGTGTTTCCGTCGGACTACAATTTGAGTGTCAAAGCTAGAGTGAATAGGCTCTTAATAAACTAGTGCGCATAACCATCAACGATTGCGTCACTGCTTACCATCAGGCAGGATTGCAGTCAAGCACTAGTTTATAACTTATAAAAAAAATAAAAATTAAACAATACTTTTTTGTTATGTTCAGTAATTTACATGGTGTACACAATAATAAAGAATATTCTATTATATTGTATCAGTTGGTAAGGGACAGGTTCTAAATATATTCATATTTGTGGATTAGTCACTACTTATTAAGCTACCAACTACAAAAACTTTTTTACAAAAAAACAACCGACTTCCAAAAACCACTACAAAGTGAAAAATAACTAATTTCGGAAGTCGGTGTCTTTGGTTTTGTATATTCGTTTTTTGACACCGACTTCCGAAATTAGTTATTTTTCACTTTGTAGTGGTTTTTGGAAGTCGGTTGTTTTTTTGTAAAAAAGTTTTTATTTTACAATTTTTAGTTGTTAAAAGTACTATGTATAGAGTAGTATCCGGTCAGACTAGAAGCTGACGCAAATATAGTTGGGAAACGACGTAATTAGGTTTACTTTAATTTTTACCCGTAAGTATTCCCTCAACTGCCTATGGTCATCATCATCAAATTTACTGTAGACCATTATTATAACCCAATGGGTGCAAAGGTCTCATCAATATAAATGAATGAAGTCCAACCACAAAGTAGCTACTGTAAACCGTTGACGAGTTCCCGGAACTGGCCTTTGTCTTCATCATCAGAGCTCTTATGACAGTCACAACCCATCTAGGTGTAAAGTTCTTATCAATACAAATTAATCGAGCCCAAACACAAGGTAGCTACTGTGAATTGTTGAGGAGTTCCTTCGACTGTCTCTCGGCTCCATCATCAGATCTACTCCAGACCTTTATTAAATTGTAGTGCTTTAAAATACTTAATGAAAATGCCAAGGAATGCACTAGTAGCCCCTGCAATTTTTGAAAGATCCCCTTGTTTTCTCTGGTCTTTCACCATCAAACCCTGATATCCTTATCATGGGACCACCTTGGGAACGTCTTCTTTCCAACAGAAAAAGAATTATCAAAATCGGTTCATAAACGACGAAGTTATGCGCGAACAAACATAGAAAAAAAGAGCATATATACGGTCGAATTGAGTAACCTCCTCCTTTTTGAAGTCGGTTAAAAATAAACCACTAAAGTAAGTTTTCGATTTTACTACTACATTACATTACATTTTATTTGGAATCATGACTTCTATGTACTTTTCGTGGTACATTCCAAATAAAATGTGAAATTCGTATTCCTCATTAAATTTTATGTTACAAGCTCATTTTCAGTACATAAAAACGAACGGCTTCAGCGTTCCGTAATGTCAATGGCAACACCGCTGTCTGAGCTAACACCTCGTCTTTCATCTGTTCCACACATCCTGGAGCCTAAATAGTTGCGTTGCTGTCTGATGTAATTGCTTTTTATAAGTAGCGCATCATGCATGTATTAGGATAGCAGAGTGGTGGGTAATTAAATAATATTCAAGCAAACATTATAGGAGAAACATTATGTATATATTTACTTACAACATTACACACTGGACATATTTATAATTATAATCATTAGCAATATAAATTACATAAGACCAGGCATATAAGAATTATGTATAACAAATATCAAGGATACTTAACTGGTAGTGTTCACCGTTCGATGGCTCGATGAAGAATGCCTATTTACTTATAGACAAAAACAATATTAGAGTACCCTTCATCGAGCCGTTATTTCAGTCTATACAATCGAATCACCTTCGGAACCAACTAAACTTAAACTTAAACAATCCACATTACAATTCTAAGAAAAGGAATTACGACTCGTCATAGATATAACACATCTTCTTCTTCAGCCTATAGATGTCCACTGCTGGACAAAGGCCTCCCCCAAGGCTTTCCACGCTGACCGGTCTTGTGCTGCCCGCATCCATCGGCTTCCCGCGACCTTCACCAGGTCATCGGTCCACCTTGCTGGGGGCCTCCCTACGCTGCGTCTTCCAGTACGTGGTCGCCACTCCAGAACCTTACTGCCCCATCGGCCATCGGTTCTACGAGCAATGTGACCTGCCCACTGCCACTTAAGTTTAGCGACTCGCAGAGCTATGTCGGTGACTTTGGTTCTTCTGCGGATCTCTTCATTTCTGATTCGATCACGCAGAGAAACTCCTAGGATAGCTCTTTCCATTGCCCTTTGTGTGACTCTGAGCCTTCGTATGAGGCCCATTGTGAGCGACCACGTTTCAGTTCCGTAAGTCATCACTGGCAACACACACTGGTCAAAGACTTTAGTCTTGAGCCACTGTGGTATCTTGGACGACGAGAAGATGTAGCGTAGCTTCCCGAACGCTGCTCAACCGAGCTGGATTCACCGAGACACCTCTTTCTCGAAGTTGAACCTACCTAGTTGGACTGTTTGTCCCAGGTATACATACTCGTCAACAACTTCGAGTGCAGAGCAACCAACTACAATTGGAGTGGGTGCGACATGAGAGTTCGACATGATCTTCGTCTTATCCATATTTATTTTTAGACCCACTTGTTGGGAAGCTCTGCTGAGGTCATTGAGCATTTTGCCCAAGTCTTCCAGGGTCTCAGCCATGACCACGATATCATCTGCGAAACGGAGACGGATATAACACATGCGTGTTCGTTATATGAGAATGACAGCTGATATCCTGAAACCCGCTTCACAGGACACCTTGCAGTCGTCAATCAATAGGAAATTTACGAAGGTAAACGGCGGAAGAATTTGATAGCAACAAAGTTGAAAGTTGATTCAAACGAATCAAGTAATGAGGAACTAACTCACTGATGCCTCTCATCCCAGCCCCGACATCGCTAGACACAATGCTTCTTAATTAAAACATAGAAACACAATAATTAATAAATCCCCCCCTACCGTATAAAACACGCTCCCGTATTGCACGTCCACATTGAGACGAGCACTCCATTCCGATTCGTGCAATTATGCAGGCGTTGGTAATTAAAACTTGCATAGCATTGCCGCGACGCGGTCAGTTCGAATAATTGCATTTGCAATTTAAAACTATTAGTGACTAGAACAAAGTTATATGAGATGTGTATATTTGGGTTACGGTGTTGGACATCCGTGAAGACTCGCCACCCGGAAAAAAAGAAAAAAGGATTCCAGTCTAACCGTATGAAACTGTATACCACTACTTACTTTACAAGGACTGGAATAACTAGTAATGTAGGAAAAATCTAAACGAAGGAAATGCCTGATTCTCGTAACTTCCTGTTTAAAAGGAAAACGTGATTAAATTTAAAAAATGAAGGAAATTGGTTACCACACAACAGAACTTACTAAGAGGTAGGTCGCATTATATTTGGAATTCTGAACTACATAGTTTAGTTAGTAATTTATATAAACCGAAAATAGCACCAACTGCGACAGATGACCAACAAATCTAATTGTGGAGTACGTCGACCAGCGAACAACACTTGTCTACAGAATATGATAGTTTCGAGCAAGTCTAAATTATTGCAAGTTAGCTTCAAGAAAAACATTTTTAGCTTCCAACCATTACCAATTTACTAACCTAATGATGGAATGTTCATGTTTAAACAAAAACCTTATAATCAAGCTCCTTGTCGTGGAGTTTCCTCCTCATCCTCGTATAACAAAAAGTTGAATGGTCAAGTTATGAACGCAAAATTATCAATTAGCTCGTTGTAAACAGGAGTGAGTCGCGCGTGCCTACGAACTGGTCGCGGCGGTTCAACAAAAAGTGGCGACAGCGGTACAGTCCGCACAAAAAGTTAATAGCGCGTTTAATTGTCGTTTTTCCGCACTCTCAACCTTAGCTAGTTTTTGTTGACGCTACTTTTGTTGTGTTTCTAAACGAGAGAGGGACGTATGTAGTATTTACCGAAAAACTCGGGACAGACCCGAGTTTTCGGTAAATACTGAAATTTTATTATAAGATTTGTTTACATTTTCTCTTTTGGTAAAGTAACATTTTTGTCACAGTTTGTTACCGCGGCAACTTTTAGGAATGAGGAAAATGTGTGTTCTAATTAACTTTCAATATTGACATCAACTACTTACAATAAGTACGATTTTCAGTTCAAGTCAGTAAAATGACATTTCCAGTGTTGCCGGTTTTTGGTTTCAAATTAATAGTGATGTGGTAAATAGAGATTTTACAATTAAACGTTCGAGATTGCATTTTTTTATTCAAATTCAAATTGTGTATATAATTATAAATAAAAATATAGGGTGGACCAAAAGTTCGTTTATATTTGAAATGAAGATAAAAAAAAATTAAAAATATGAATGTGATACATTCATATTTTTAATTACTATTGTCTACATTTACGTTTTACTTCTCCTTTCGCAGGTCTGCTGGACGAAAATTTTAAAAAAATAAGCAGCAGCTTTGTACTCAGATCTTAATTTTGTCATATCCTTATGTATTTTATTGTGTGTAGGTACAAAAATAAAAAATAAATAAATAAACATATTTTTTTATTTCATTTGAATGGGGATATTTTTCATATTCCCTTGAACCAAAATCAAAAGTCATTTATTCAAATTAGGCTGAGAATCGGCATTTTTCAATCGTCAAAATTCCAATAGAGAGTCTCCCGGCACGCGGCACCCCATCCTTCCCCCCGCGTGAGCCCCACCACGGGCAAACAGGCCCCTGTCCACAAACCAACCAAAAGCAAGCCACATGACCAGCTGATAAATAATTCAGCAAGGTAATTAATCGACCTGTTTCATCAAATACGTCAATAATTTAATATTTAAGTGATGTTGTGTCAACCACTCTCCACGTTCCCTCGGTTGCTGACACGTTCAATTACAGAAATTAATAGATTCATTGGTTTTTTTATAGCACGGACGAATATTATAAATATATAAAAATGCTGCTGTGTTGATGTAACACGGCCTCAAATCACTCATTTTAACTTTCACAATCCCCAAAGCTTGGTGATAAGTAATAACCCAGCTATCTCTCTGCAAACATTCATCTCTCTCTCTCTCAAAATGAAGGAAGATTAAAATATAACAGACCCCCCATTGTGTCACCCTTTGTGCAATCTACATATTTATGTTCTGTCATTTATATGGTATACATAATAAAGAGTTTTATAACACGAGTGGCGAAGTGGCTAAGCGATTGACTGAAGCGTTTTGTGTCTCGAGTTCGATTCCCCAAATATTTGTATTGCCTTCATGTAGTTGTTCCGGGTCTAACTGTTTGTGTATATGAATTCAAATATTTGTGAACGCACGCACCATACCTACAGGAGAAACTCCTAGTGTGGGGCAACGTTTTTGTTAAAAAAAAAAGTATTCTATTGTATAACGGGTGTTGAGCCCCCCGGTCACTCACTGTACGAAAACCAAAGCATATAAGCACCTACCAAAAATAGACCATTTAAAAAGCATTATCATGCTGATCTAAATTATACAACATTTAATTAAATAAATCTATACTAATGTATAAAGCTGAAGAGTTTGTTTGTTTGTTTGTGCGCGCTAATCTCAGAAAATACAGGTCTGATTTGAAAAATTATTTTTGCATTGGATAGCGCCTTTGTCCGGGAACGCTTTAAGCTATTTAACATCACGCTGCGACGAATAGGAGCGGGGCATATAAAAAAACGCGGGTGAAACCGTGTGGCGCAGCTAGTTGTATATAAATCATCACGATACGTATTAAACATTGCTAAATTATTTACGCAAACGAAACCGGCATAACTAAACTAAAACAGCAGCAGAAACGTTGAAAACACAATTATTTTAATCAATTCAGAGTCCAACAGTCGTTTACGACAACCAATACTCTCAATTTTACATCTAATCATACCATTTACGTCTCAATCACAACATGAAGTTCATTTAAATAGCTAGATGAATAACCCGGCGCGGTTTGCCCTAACATCTTAATTAAATGGACTGTTGCTCTGAACCAGTTAACTTTAAATTGCCCGTTCAGCTGTTTAACTCTGCTTTTACAGGTTGAAAGGAAGAAATTCTTTTGCTGAAGTTTCATATTAAAGGCTACTCAGTGAATTCCTAATGATTTGTTTAAGCGTTATTTCAGTTAAACTTCCAAAGGCTGATGGGAAATTTCTTAGGTAATTTCTATTCAATTTTAAAAAGAAAACATATATTCATCTACTGTTTGTCATTTTTCTTATAATATTGGAGTAGGTTTGCAGTGTAACCGAAGTAGAAAAAATAACTTATATATTTATATCTTTAAAAAATATTTCACTACTGTGTTATTATAATGTTGCACTATTCGTAAAACTCAGATACCACTAACATTTTCTCCCTACTCTCCAAGAAAATTAAATCTAATTAAGTGCCCCATACAACATAAACCCACATGAAACAGTACTCCTTTCCCTAAGTAATAACACTAAAATGATGAGCAGTGTCCTGGAAACAAGCAAACGATAATTGCTTGCAGTTATCAAGGAGGATGCATCTGAGAGCTGGGTGACGATGATATTGGCTGAACGTCATCCATTGCGGTTTAGACGCTCAGGCATGGAAGGACACAAGGGTTATAGCCAGTGCTATGCACGCGCCATTTGCTGACGTCGTAGTAATATGTTTAGCTGACTGGTGTAAGTGTTATGTGTATAGTGTATACGCTATGGCAGATGTTGGCTACGCTTCAACAGTATCCCGTGAGGACGTAGGTAAATAAAACGAGTGACTTTGAAACCGTCACCTACTATTAGTAATTTAGTATGAAGATAGGCTAATAAGAAATTAGACAAAATATTGACGGATTTTTAATAAGAACTTGGTCCAGCATAAGATGCTATTATCCCTAACAATACAAACACATGAATTCAATAAAGAAAGATTTGATTTGATGGAATTGAAGAAAGGGGAGGTTACAAATTGATCTTTAAGCTGGATTTAATGCTAGACCGATGATGGGATCTGCGCTGACATCGTACATGCGTACCGATTTATACACACCGGCGCTCACTGACCGCTGGCCGGCGCGGTGGTGCCGCGGTGTGCCCGCTGCGTGCGGACACTCACAACAGCCTTAGAGGCGGAATATTTTCTTTAAATTATTTAGGTTTCATTGTCCATACCCTATAAACACCTTACAATGTGGCACAATAACAATTGTACAAGTATTACATAAACTTCAGCTTAATACAAGATAATGGTCACAGACATCTTGCCAATCCATATAACTAATACATATCTTCGCACAATAATTAGTATTGTTTGCTGAAGTGAGCCTCCACAACATTGCGCCATGACTAATGTGTCTGCGCGTGACAAATTAACGACACGCCGCAATGATACCGGATTGTTTGGTATCTACTTGATACGTGTATGGTGATAGATAAGGATGTATATATTGGCGTTCAATGTATTTTGAGGAACTTGACCAGGGCGCTTCTATTTCAATAGAATGCTTACTCCAATTTTGCTAACCCGGTTAACAGGAAAGTGTATACTTTCATTCCTTCTTTTCCTTTAATTACCTATATATTAAACTACGGTCGGTTAAAATTGGGTACAATCATGGCTTGTAATTATAAACTTTGGAATCTAGCACCCCGCTTCATGTCATTTATATACTAAGTACCAGGAGCACCCAATACAAACTACCTCAACGAAACACTTAACAAGATATTTATACTAAAGTCTTTTTTCTTTCTTTTCTTTAGAGTGAATACTACTTCAACTCTTCAATGGCCTCTGTGGTTAGATACCACAATTTTGCCAATAACACGTGTAACGAATTACAGAAATTCTTTTAAAAAAATTATTTCGCAATAATGGCGGATATCGCTAATGACATTTGACAAAACGGCTGCGTGAGCCAATTACTAGGAGATTTGATACAAAGCCATGATGTAGTCACTATGCTGCGATATTTCAATGTTCTTTAGGAATTATTCACTGAATGCACTTTTTACTATATAAATCACGCGCTTTTATTTAGTAAACGACACTATAAATATAAATAATTTTAAAAGTCCAATGAAAAATGCACGTGACACTCATCTTAGCTTTCCTGTCAAAAACCCCTAAACTAAACTCAAATAAAATCCAATCTTCCGTTTTGACAGATTGGAGCCAAAATTATAAATTTCATTACGTCACGTTGAAAATGATCGCGCACTCATAATTCTCGGCTGATAACACGTGATTACGTGAAGACGCCAAATGAAAAACCTGCCAACCCGAGTGATTTATAAGCACGTTAATTTCCATATGAAATGCTAGGCGTAAACCACGAGGTCGCTTGTCAGTGATAAATATCTAACGTGAGAAGGTTATCAACGATCTTGGTCCTTGAAGGAAGATCTTCCAGCTCTTGGGATCCTTAGGTCCTACACCTACCTTGATTATGTTTGTTCTTATGTATAGCTTGTTCAAGGGATGCCTAATATTATATACCTATTTTTCCAGCGATGAGTGACTTAATGACTTGTATTTATAGAAATTGGTACACACACAGTTTTTGTTGATCTCCCAGTCCCATAGGTGTTTCGTTCATTGGCATTATACAGAAAATATACATATAGGTTAATATGTCATCATGCATACCCGTACATGCTTTAGTGCCCCGTATAGTAAAGATTTGTGCTAGGGTTTCGTTACCATACCGGCTTAACAAAAATATAACCTTAGCTACTTGATACTACTCAGAACTATTTCGAACAATATTGTACCAAGAATAACTTAGACCTCATTCGTATCTAGAAATCCGGAGAGTAGGAGATATTACTAGTCGAAGATTTCCTCAAGGGAGTCGTGTGAAGTGTCCGTCCCCCAGCGGATGTCCAATCAATCCAATTGCTGCCCATCATCGGACCAACTTCCCGCCCTCACAAACGGGCCAATAACCATATTCTAGAACTTTGAAAGGATTTTTAAACAATAGGTAAAACTCTATTTTTATTTTTATTAATGGCAAGTGAAGCCGTTGTTAAGTATTTTGCTAATGTCAAAAGTGGATTGGAGAAGCAAGAGTGTAATAAACAATAATAATAAAAAAAAAAAAAAATGAAACACAAATAGATAAAAATACACAATATAATTGTTACAAATACACAAGTATACTATATCCAAACGTAATATATTTGAGGAAGCAAATTATAATTTTATATCTATTATTCTGGCGGATAAATGTCATCAGTGCCACAAGTAGTTCTGGAAAGGAGTATGTTAGAAGGGATTGGAACTTAATTGGAAGTGGGATCTTAAATTTAGGGAGACTTCCATATAAGTCTAGAGGTGGGATGTTGTTTGGACATTTGAAAAATATGTAATCCAAGGAGCCCTCCTCCAACCCGCATTCGCAGAGAGAAGAGTCACGGACATGGATCTTGTGTAAAAAAACGGGAGAGCAACAAAAACCCTAGGCGGATTCTACACAGAACAGAGATGATGGTTTTGGATATTTTTTTTGTGACAGACAAACCACGGTTTTGTTTTGATGGTCGGTTGTATAGCATGAAAGATAGGTAAAACTCATTCGGTTCAGTTTGGTGAAAACAAGGTACAGCAAATGTTACGTAAGCGTACTAACCTTTTACGCAATTTTGTCAAACTATGACAAAATAAATACGACGACGTGCGGACATAATAATTCAATAGAAAATATTTAATTTGTATTTTCCTTTTTCTCCTATAATATTATCATAAATCTCAGTTATTCTGAACTCGAGAAACCTGAGCGCGCAGACTCAGATTTCAACATCCATTTTCCGATAGAAGTAATTCATATCGTAAAGGTCGGTTCGACAGTCGCTTCAGTCTTCTTGAACTGAGGACCAACAAATAAATTCAATGTTTTCATAAATCAAATATCTCTTACGTAAACGAACTAAAGATTCGTGAAAGGGAATAAATTTAGGACAAAAACAAATTGTTGTTAGGAGAGTTCACGTTGGATTATCTTGGGAAATCAGTTTTAAAATTACCTGGAATAAAATTCAAATCATTTATGTAATTTAAACACATTGAAAAGTCACTATAACAAATAGGTTGAGTACCATATATACCTAGTCGCTAGTTAGTTTGAATGGAACTTTCTTGAGAAAGATTCCAAATGGTCTTTATACGAAATACAACTGAAGCTGGATCCAGCGCCTGAATTAGCAAAAGGAATTCAACAGTATCTTCAATCCACCTCAATACTTCTTATACACTCACTTTACCAAAAATTGCTGAAAAGATGAAAATGTTTTAAAAATGTTAGGCAGGAATCCGACAAAGCATCCTGGGTGTTGAGAGGTACCTATTCAACAGACACTTTCATACAAATTACAACATTATTCGCGTCTGCAATACTTACACATACGCGTTATTGTGATGAACGTGTTTTATGATAAAAAGGAAAGTGGTTACATGGAGTTTTTAAATGAATTGATATTGTGGAGGGAGGATACAGCTTCCCATTCGTTGTAATTAAATTAAGATATGGTTGCTATGCTGCCTGTAAATGTTATGGCATGCTATATTGGTCTTAAGCGATCAATAACTAAACCAAATTAACAATGTCTTATTTTGATTTACTATCATACATATTAACCTAGTCTAAAGCATGCATTTTTTCATTAGGGTTTTCCATTTATCTGATAACCTTCAAAAAGTACAAGGCGCAACTGTCCGGAACCTTGTAGTAAGGACCAAAATTCCTTCAAACACAATCTTCCACGGATCCGTTCATCACTTCAACCCTGTTAAAAGATACATCGTAAGGAAGAAATCTTCAGCTCTAAAAGCGTCCCAGTGGTTGTCTGTAGGCATTAAGGAAGCAGCACAAAAGACGAGAGAACGGAAATTAAATCAATCAGCAGCTTGACGGAGCGCCGTGGTGAGAGACGTCAACTATCGTATCTTTTATTCATTATGTCATTATTGTGTGAGATTGTGGCGTGTGATGCTCGAGATGGATATGGAAGCTGGAACTTAAGAGTAGTTGGAAAATGCAGGGAAGTGCATTATCAGTATGCTAATGAAAACCTTGCTAACACACTTTTCTAACGGATTGATATATTTCACCCTGATCTTATCGCTTCATTGGTAAATATAAACCTTGCCACGTCAAAAAATAAAAAAACAAATAAAACAAATCTTGCCACAAGAAAAGGTCTCTCTTTAGGCTCAAAGGGCCAACCGCGAACCAGTGGACCAGTAATTAGTATGTTTGTACAAAACTTAACACCCCAATCATAAGCTTTAGGGATAGAGAACACCATTTGTTTTTGCATCACGAACGTGTCGTCAAATAGTAATAAAATGTTCAATGACAATAAATATGTGTTCCGTAAATATGTTTTCGGTAACTACATAATTGTTGAATTTATCAAGTTAATCAATTCGTTTTTTAAACTATTTATTAAAATTTAAAATTAATTTACAAATGTTCCATTAATTAAAATACTATGTTTTGTTTTAATTCGTTAGATGTTACGAGTACAACTGAGAGTACTGGAACACGTTATTTCTATGACGTAAAAAAACAAGTCTGTCTAAAATAAACGTCAGCGGAAACAAATAAGTCACCGTCAGGTGTAGTGGAACAGGATGGAACACATTTTTTTTTTTAAATTCGAAAAAGGTCATCATTCTAATATTACCTACATGGAAACTAAGAAATAATTCCATACATAAATAAATAAATAAAAATAAATAATTCCGCCCATTGTGTCACCCTTTATAAAATCTTTATATTTATGTTCTGTAATCCATATGGTGTACATATTAAAGAATATTCTATTCTATTCTATGTATAAAAATGAATATAAAAATAATTCTAATCTATATACCTACTCTGTTGACAAAACCAAGTAAATCGCTAGAGGATACCTGAAAATTTAGTTATTATTTGATAAACACATGTTTGGGTCGGGTCAGTTCAAAGGCTGACCGCGACTGCCCTCCACATTAGGCAGATATAATTAGTACGTATACCTGGCCCAAGTCACGGGCGATACGGAAACGTGATCAACGACATATTTTTACTGTGTGGTGCAAGTGAACAGTTAAGGCGATTTTCATCAGATCAGTTGAACAGTTTTTATGTTGTCTATTAGAAGCCGCGCCAGCGATGGTTTTGTGATGAATGTCAAATCCGCTAAGCCTAATAATAAATTAGATTCTTAGTTAATTCGATTTCTTAATAATTAAACTAGCACCTGTTTATAGAGGTCTGATGTGGGTATCTTTAGTAATAACCACCATCACGGTTGTTTTTAATTCAACTGGGTAGGTAACGTACGGTAAAACTAGATTTACATACGCCAACAGTTCAAGCTACACAAAAATAACAAAGTTTCCCAAACAAACTAGAACGTTAAAGCTTCGATGATAGGGCTGAAAATCTATCACGTCTTTCTCTTTCATACATCTCTATTATTCAAATATCTTAAAAGAGATCATCTTTTTAGCCTAGGTTACAGTATACCTAGTCCAGCCATGGGTCTTTCTATACTCTTATAGTCACGCACGTCATGATATTTAATTGACCAGTACATTGTGACACCATAGCGCTGAGTAATCATCCTCCGCTCATCCCTTGTGACTCACGTCTCCGAGGACCACGTATTTGAGTTGCGAAGCGCGTTACAGCGCGGGACAAATCAAATATTTACCTCCTGTATCCCTAGATCCGCTCACCGCTGCATATTCGCGGAATATTTACACTATTACACACCTTCGGCAGTGTTCAGCACTTCAGCCGACTATTTCAACGGCACCATTTTTACCGGAGAATTACGTTGTATACTTGATGATGCTGTTTTGGTTATTTGATAAATTGTTTCCTATGATAAGAACCAGTAGGGAAGTGACAGAATAGCTTACCTTGGTTTTTACTTTTTATTTATGGTTGTTGTTGATGCACCTATGTTTATTTTAGATGTATTGTGTGTCATTGAGTCTGTGCTGAATAAATGTATTTCATCTATTTCTTTCATTCTTTCTCTTAATTTATTTGTGGTCTGCGCAACACGTCTTTTTCTTCAAAACATCTTTGATTAGGCCTTTCGGTGTTCTATAGAATGCATTTTAAGGAGTGTGCGAGTGAATTGCATGATTTAATTCCCCATCGGACGACCCGTCGTACGGCGAGTTTCCACCCTTATGTTGTTAACACCACTACGATCCGGACGAAGCGTTTCGCCTCCTCTTTTATACCGCCTACAACGAGGGACTGGAACAATTTGCCAGCGGCGGAGTTTATGTCGGACTACAATTTGAGTGTCATCAAGGTTAGAGTAGAGTGAATAGGCTCTTAATAAACTAGTACGCTTTACCATCAATGACTGCGTCACTGCTTACCAACAGGCGGGATAGCGGTCAAGCGCTAGTTTATAATGTCACCCCTTTCCTAACCATCATTATCATTCACAGATTCCATCCATCATTTCTTTGGTCTTCTCCTACTCTTAGAGCCATCGACATCCATACTAAAAACTCTCCGCATAAGATGTCCACATGCCAATGACAGAATAGCTTACGTTTAAAAAATATTGTTATTCATAATTACAAGTTTATAAACACGTACAACCTTACACTGGTTTTGTGTTCATCTGAAAACATTTACATTGTTACCTGTGTAGATATCAGTTATAAATATTAATAAACTCGATGACTCCATCATTCCAACGATTGAGATCCGCGATTGTTCACAAGTTATGTCGGTGTTGCGAGAATATATTATCATTGTTGATTTTGTATTTCGGAGCTAACTTTTGTTTCATATTACTTTTTGTAGCTACAGCCTTATTAATGGTACAAATTCCCTTATTTACTAATTATACAATTGCATACTTTAATTCATTGCTTTACAATTGCATGCTTTAATTCATTGCTTTACAATTGCATGCTTTAATTCATTGCTTTACAATTGCATGCTTTAATTCATTGCTTTACAATTGCATGCTTTAATTCATTGGCTTTACAATTGCATGCTTTAATTCATTGCTTTACAATTGCATGCTTTAATTCATTGCTTTACAATTGCATGATTTAATTCCCCCATCTCCGTTCCACCATCGGACGACCCGTCGTACGGCGAGTTTCCACCCTTACGTTGTTGACACCACTGCGACCCGGACGAAGCGTTTCGCTTCCTCTTTTATACCGCGTACATCGAGGGACTGAAACAATTTGCCAGCGACCGTGTTTCCGTCAGATTACAATTTGAGTGTCTTCAAGGCTAGAGTGAATAGGCTCTTAATAAACTAGCGCGCTTTACCATCAATGATCGCATCACTGCTTACCATCAGGCGGGATAGCGGTCAAGCGCTAGTTTATAACTTATAAAAAAAAATACTAACGTTGGGTCAGTGCATCCTTTTCTTTACATTTTATTACGAAAAGGACAGATGATAAATAATAGTTTAGTAGTATCAAATTACTAATTAGTACACTCCATAGACAGTTTAGATGTGGCTACTATAAAACAACTAACTGAAAAATTTAATTTAAGATATACTGTATCTACGGTTTCCGTATGGCTGGTATTGTTAGAACTGGATCAAATTAAAATGGCACGGGTAGCACCAGCATTAAAAAAACATCTAAATCCATTCAACCAATCGAAGGAACCGAGGTGACAAACAAAAAAATACAGTCGAATTGAGAACCTCCTCCTTCTTTGAAGTCGGTTAAAAATAGGTTGATTTACGTAAGGCGTTGACTAATTTGGCACGACAAAGCCAATATTTATCATTTCTATCTTTTTATCTTGTATTGAGTTCAGTTTATTTACTTAGTTATTTGTATTTAGCTTATTAGTTTAGTTTATAAACAAAGGAATCGGCGCCAATATCGAATAAGCGAATGGATTTGCCGTACAATATGTATATTGTAGGTATATCTAGGTAAAACACAATAAATACAAGAAACGTGCTCACAAATTTTATGAACAGCATATTTTTTTATTTCGTACATAGTAAAAACAAAGACGGTTCACAACAATGGGCCCGAGGTTAACACCCGCTCCTACAATATTCCCAAAGGATAATGCGAAAGAAATCGTATCGTTCAATGCAAATTTATGTAGATTTGTCATTATCAAGGTACTTCCCGCTAATCCGCCTCGACAGGGCTCGGTTTAAATAATTCAAAAATTATTATTCATGCAGATTGTCGCAGTACTACTTTTAGGACAGAATTCGTAATTTTTTTACCCCGGACCTCATGGTACGAAGAACTTCGGCCAAAGTACCTGAAACAAAAAGTTTTCATTAAGTTAATTGCTATTTGGGATGACAGACATTAGAAACAAGTTAAGGTTTATTAAATTTAATATTAATGGCGGTCCTCATAGCAAAATTTGGGTTTCTACTTTTTGGAAGAATGTAATCTGATACATAATATATTGAATGATGAAACTCGATATTCTACTACCTACTACAACATATACAACCTATCTGCGAAATACTATAAAATACAATACAGGAGTGATTCGATCCTAGAAACAAAGTAATGCCATGCGAGGTGGATCTGGTTGTGAGTGATCAAAAATAATGTCTTACGATACGATATATAAGTAATTTTTTTAATAAAGCGATCCAGAAGTTTGATTTCATCATCAATTACTACTTCGAGGCACCGCCAAACTTATCACATCAATAAACATAAACTATGTTACAATGTATAAATACCCCGATCGTTATATTGTACTTGACAGGTGACCTTTGTCTACTTTGAGAAGGAATAACATTTCAACGATGTGCGTTTTACTACGATCTCGAGTAACAGATGGACCGTAATTCCTGAGACAAGTGGCAATATGGTAGGTTCTATTTTGTTAGTGAAGTACTACTGCTGGCTACTCGGCGACTAGTCAATCGACCATTTATTTGCAGTCGGCGACAAGTAGTTAGCGGTAAAAGTCGACATTTTCGACCATTTTTTAATCGTATAGAAATTTAAAAGATTTGATTAAAATGAAACTGAAATCTCTAGTTATTTTTTTTAACTGGCGAAAAGAGGAGGTTCTCAAGATGGCGCATATAGTTTTCATGATCATTTTGTTTTATGAAAGAATCAGTTTTACAGCTCAATTTCAGTAAAATCTACAATACGTAGGATAGGAAATTGGGATAGGACACTTCGTTTGGTCAAGTAATTATTTGAGCTTAGATTCAGAAATTAAATAATACATACTTCTAACAAAAAAATAAACTCCACAGCTCTACTATTATTACTGCTGCTGATTGTCAACTAAACACAACCGAAATCAATGATTGGCAGCCATTTTGCAGTCGCAGTCATATTCCAACCATTGAGAAAAAAGGTAAAACATGAGATCGTTTTCTATCGGCTTTATAATCATGATGTTGGCTATTGAGTGGGAGAGTGAGTTCACATACTGTAATACTTGTAACGATATGGTTGACACTTTCTATAGCTTACTTAGACTATATCCCAATGAAAAAAACAGTGACTAATAAATATCCACCTTGATACTCACGGGATATTATAATACGTCTTAGAGAGAAGTACAAATACCACATTCGACATAAAAAGTACAAAAATCCATTAGAGTATTTTAAGAGTTTAAGAGATGAATGCAATACTTTGAGTTCATCATGTTATAAAACATATATTTCTAATATGGAAAACAATATTACAAAAAACCCTAAAACGTTTTGGTCATTCATTAAAAATAAAAGAAAAGGCAGCAGTATATATCCTGCACAAATATCTCATAACAATAAAGTTGCTTCAGATGGACATCATCATCATGAACCTTTTTTATAGTCCCACTGCTGGGCACAGGTCTCCTTTCATAAGAGATGGACAATATGATATATGTAATATGTTTAGAGATCATTTTGCAAGTACCTTTACACCCGCTTCGAATGGTAATCCAAGTCTCGCGAACACCGCCATCTCTTCCGTGGGACTGTGTAATTTACAATTTCACGGTGATGATATATAACGTGAATTAATGGGGTTGGATGAATCTAAGGGCGCGGGAAGTGACGGCATTCCTCCTTTATTTGTAAAACGCTGCGCTAAGGCGTTAGTATCACTTCTACAAACAATCTTCAATAGATCCTCGCGTGACAGCACCTTTCCGGACACCTGGAGAGAAGCCTCTCGTTATACCCATATTTAAATCAGGGAAAAAGCATATAGTGTCTAATTAGAGACCCATCTCATTACAGGCTACATTCGGTAAAGTGTTCGAAAAACTTGTTAGCAGATATCTCACGTGGTACCTTAAACACCACATTACTGAATATCAGCATGGTTTCGTCAAGGCTAGATCTACTAATACTAACCTAATGTGTTTTACATCAGCTCTGTCTAAATATCTTGACAATCGTATCCCGGTGGATACTATTTACACCGACTTTAGGAAAACATTCGATAAAGTAGATCACTGTCTTCTTATATGTAAATTAGCTCAACTTGGTGTGGGCCCATTATAGGGTATAAATCTATATCATCATATAGGGTCAATATAGGGTATATCATTATAGGGTTTAAATCTTACGTTGAAAATCGAGAGTCAAAAGTAGTGGTTAATGGTCATTTTTCTGACAATTACAAAGCAACTTCAGGAATTCCGCAAGGATCACATTTGGGACCTATTCTTTTTAACGTTTTCATCAACGACATTACAGATTGCTTCAAATACTCTCGTTTCTATATGTTTGCTGATGACTTAAAAATAATGAAGCCTATTCATAGTAACCTAGACTCTATAATGCTCCAAGATGACATCAATAAACTTGCAAACTGGTGTACACTGAACAAAATGCACTTAAATATCAGTAAGTGTCACTACAACCAGTTCACTCGTAACAAAACGGCGTTAGAGAATAAATACTACATAGACGAGGATGAAGTTATGAAATTGACCACTATTCGCGACCTTGGAGTTCAACTCGACTCATCATCATCCCAGCGCTAGTTCAACTCGACTAAGCATTGAAATTTGATGTGCACATTTTAAACATTGTCTTTAAATCCTTTAAAGTACTAGGATTCGTATTGCGAAACAGTAGAGAATTTAAGAAACCATCTACAAAAATAAAGCTCTTCAATACTTTAGTTCGTCCACTACTAGAATATAGTTCAGTAGTATGGAATCCACATTACGATGACTAAATCAAGCGGCTGGAGAGTGTCCAGAAGCGGTTCCTTTACCATATTATATGCTACGGAGATCATTTGGCTAAAAAAATAACAAGTTACTCTGATAGGTTGAAACATTATCATATGCATACACTAATCAGTCGTAGGAAAAAAATGGACTTCATTATGCTTCCCAAAATATTTAATGGTACTATAGATTGCAGTGATCTTTTGAGCTCATTACAAATTAATTTTCCAACTCGGACTCCCAGGCGTAATACATATGAGTTATTCTACATTTCTGGCTCAAAAACCAACCTGGGTCATTTCGCCGCTTTGCCAAGACTTTTTAGGCAATACAACAAGTTAGCCAAGACCACCAACTTAGACATTTGTGAACTTCTTGCAAAGTAGAAAAAGTGTCTCAAAGAAATAACTAGTTGATAGTTTTTGATCTTAATTATGGTTTTGAAGTTGTTCATGTACGTATTTAGTTTGTTTTATATATGTTACCGAATATGTTTTATTTTAATTTTATTATTATTATTTTAAACTTTTAATTTTGTTCGCTTAGTTACAATTTATTTTATGCATGCTGTGGTCTCCTGTAAGTGAAGGCGTACACCATCGTGATAATATTGTCGTCCATTTTTACTTATTACATGATTTGTGTATATTCTTTGTTGGAGATCCTAAATAATATAAATAAAAAATAAATCATAATTTACATCAACACATGCGTGACCTATTTTATTTACTATTGAAATTAGCAAAATAAGCTTCTCAAATACTTCTTCGTAACAGATCAACGACATGAGGACGTAATCCAAAACGTTGCCAATACAAAACCTCACTTAGGTACTTCAATTCTGGGAACCCTCTGAATACGTTGAACACAGAACTTTGTAGAGGTAGACACATAAAAAGTTCAATACGATCGGCGATCAAGGTTGTGCGCCGGTGTTGGGTCACGTGGTGCGTCTGAGCGAGAAGGCAATACGCTAGACAATCTGCGCGCGCGCAAGGCACAGGCTGGCACCGCCCGCCATAATGACAAATCAGCAGGTTTACACACTCGCAAACACGATTTTACCATCCTCACAACCTTTTAACTAACATTATTCATACAATTACATTAAACCTTCATTTTATGAAACGCAAAAATAAGTTTGTAATACCATGAATAAATTGGTTGTACATTACGTAAATAATCCGGAATTTAATCGCAGTTTTGAACAGATTCTATTTTGAATTATTATTACTGCTGTTTTTATTGAGTATGGTTAGGATATTATGAAATTAGGATTTTATGAATGAGCGGAATTATCAATATGAATATTCAGGTTGGTAGAAATAGGCAAATTAAATACGAAATTAAGCTGTGAAAGGTAATATGTATATAAAGTTGTGGGTATCTACTAAGTAGACCCAGCCAGTTCTTCTAACACGATGCTGATTTGTTCATTTTTATCCGGCATGAGATTACTTTTTTCATATTCATACACGCTTCGTGCCAAGCGCCAATACAAGATAAGTACTTTCAGCTTCAACATTAATCTAAAGAGGTTCTGGTACATGGCATCTAAAGCTCAGCAAGCGGTAAATAACCCAAACCTGTAAAAGTTTTGGTCAGGTATTTAATAATGAAATCAATATTTAATCAGCATTAAGACGAATTGATGCCTGAGATTCCCCACCGACGCGGTCGTCTGATACGATTATATCCACTTGAGATAGGTAATTGAATGTGATATTTATTGCCTTTGTATATATTATGGTATTTTGATGTTTGGCTTATTGTTGTTATTTGTAAATAATTTCAAGTATATCTTTTGGGCGTTGTTTGATTTCTCAACAAGACACAAATGAATAATAGGCTTACTGAAATGCCCATGTAAGTAACAAACCCTGCGATAATTTCCGAGAAATGACGATTTATGTGCAAAAACCTAATATTGTTATTCTGCATGCATTGATTATGAGGATGTGAGCTCAACTGATCAAGTATTTTTTTATAGATATTGTAGTCATCAGTGCTTAAAATGAACGACAAGGTACCTAGATATTCCCCCACAAGGAATAAAGAAACAAAAAGTACATGTACAAGTAATTAATAGATTCAATTGATGCTTGCATTCAGTAATGAAGGACATTTTAATGACGTGCCATAATTACTTAGCGTCAGTCATTTTAATGTCTGAGAAGTCGTTAATAGACTGGAAAGTCACCAAATGAACGAAATGACAATTCTGAGAAAAGTAAAGGTACTCGTGAAAACCTTCTTATTTGTTCAATAGAAACAAAACAAATAATTTTAATTTATGATCAAACGTCTTTAAACTGAAAAGTAAGATGACATAATCACCAAATTCCACCCTTCATCTTAACTCATCCATCTGACAATGGAAGTAAGTCATTAAGCGGAGTACAAATAAGAATTGAATGCTGCACAAAGGCTGATGGGCGAGATAATGCAGGACAAAATTTAATGGAAATGTCACAGCCACTCCGCACCGCTTATAGAAAATACCATTTAATAGGAAATTTCAATTGCTTTTGCAAGTGCGAAGAGAGAAGAGTGAAAATGTTACAGGAGTATAATGAAGTGGGGGTGTGTGGTCAGAAACAGCAATGATGGTGATACAATTTGAAAATATTTATAGATTTAGCAAATCCATTGTAAAAATTTGAAATTGTATAATAGATTAGATCGTTAGACGGAGCATCAAGATTAATGAAGCCATATTAACCACATTGATACTGAACACGAAATAATACAAGTAAAACTGTATCAACTAATAAATTAGCAACACTTCATTAACTATTCACATTCATTTGCCTTGCGATAAGATCGCCTATTGTGTCACTCTTTGTAAAATCTATATATTTTTGTTCTGTAATTTATACGGTGTACATAAAAAACAGTACTTCTATTATTTTCTACTTTTGTTCATTTGAGATGAATATCTAACATCTGATATTTTTCATCTTCAAAATGTGTATAAATAAATTCAATTTATTTGATTGTACATAATAATGATTATGAAAACTGTAATAAATATAACATTCAACAAGTCCGTACAACTATAAAATAAACATCACTGAAAAATGTAGGAGAGCTAACAAAATAACTGACAACTACTATTATGTTCTCTAATTCTGTTCACACAAGCTCGCAGCTGCGGATCCCGACTGATACGGTCGGTGAGAGCCTTTATTTTGGGGATATTAGCGAGCGAACAAGTCCCACATTGGGAACCAAATATACAAACATGATACCATGTTGGGCGCCAAATACAGAGAATATGTTGCCAAATGTTTAGAGTTCTCGTGAATCTGGTCATACGACTGTAGTTGTGGGCTGTGGTCGCGTGATGGGGTGGTTTGGCATACAGCTTAATGGGACAGAGAATTAGCTTTATACTAAAAAGTCCTTAAAGGAGTACATTTGCTGCGTAAAATTTACTTATTTCTAGATCAATTAAACGAACTTTTATTGTTCTTTACGCTTATTTCATGCATAGAATAAAAAAAAACTCGGAAAAAATAAATGAAATAAATATAAACATATAAAACTCACTCAATAAAAAGAGAAACATAATTTTTGCATAAAATGCTCGTCGTCTGATAACGCGTAAAGTTGAAGCCCGTACCCTGACGTCGCTCGCTAAATTACGACATCTACGCAACTCTGATTTACGGGTTCCCTGGAATTACCACCGCAGAAGTAAGCTCAGAAGGTCATATTCACGTAACTAGCCGGATGTGTACCTAAAACCCGAGTTTACTTTGACAGTAGCTAATCGAAAGGTTAACTTTTAGGTACCAAGATCAAAAGCAAAGCCGTCAGCGGATTGCAGTTTATTATATTATGAAAATAATACATGTTTATACCTATTTTGGAATAATTTTGCAATGTCGTATTTGTATTATATGATTGCCATTCGGGTACAACGACGTGAGAAGAAAAATAACATTAAACTATCGACCGTTGCGTTAACTCCACAAAATCCATTACGGATAGCACAATCTGTGACCATGTACGACACCCATGAACTTCAGTACTAACATTTCATCTCGGAGTAAGTACCGGTCTACGGCCTGTGTGAACTAATTCTTTTGCCCTCCATTCTTTGTGGTATTTCCTCCCCGGGAACGTTTAGCAGATTTAATAAATAGGTGCTGTCCGTTTTCGCTTGTTTTCCCTGTTTATAAACGAACATGGCAGCGAACCGACTATAAGTACCTATTTCGGTGAAAACTCTGCAAATCATTTTTTGAAATCGCGTTTTTAGGTGAAGCGTTTTAATGCTGAAGTAAATATACAACTTTGTGCACGCTTTAGAAGTAAGTAGAACTTGAAATGCTATATGAAGATGTTATTTTATGCTGTTTTCATTTGTATTGGATTGTACAGACGACAGCACACCAGGCTACTACAATCTGTCAGGTTTCTTTATTAGATTTTCAACTTCATCTTTAAAACACTAAGGCTCAAGGTTCATTGGAAATATTTGACAGTTTCGGGTAGCTTGACCTGCTACAGTAACATAATGAATGTATAGAATTTCTTTTTAATTATTCAATTAATGAAACATGTATCCGGATCGCAACTCTTCGTGGCCTACTTTCTATGAAAAAATGATGTGATAATCGATGTACATTAAAATCTCACTAGTTAACGCTAGTCAATAAATTATAGATTTAAAAGGTGTTATTTTGTCACAGACGCGTCAGGGAAATTAATTTGCCTCTGGGACTTTTTTCTTAATTTGATATTAAATTAAACCCGTGGATAAATAATCATCGGACAGATCTATCGATCAAGTAAACTACGCTTGTGGCGATTGCTCGGGGGATAATTAATTAATTATTTTTTAAATTCTGTAACCTTCCGTGTCTAGGTTCCGGCTGTCAATCTTTGACAGTCGTTACAGGTAGTCAGAAGCCCGAAATTCTAAAAACCAGTCTTACCAAGTGGTAGCTCATGATCCAAAACTGTGTTGTGAGGATCAATTACGCAGTCGCCCTTGAATAATGCTGGTACTTATCTGAATCCAGTTAGAACTGGAAGCTGACCTCAACGTAGTTGGTAAAAGACTAGACTGCTAGACTGATGATGATTGATTTGACTTTAGTTCTTTTGAACATTTTGAAAGCGCTATGCCAAGGATTCGAACATTGACATAATATGGACCTGCAAACCGCAACTAGATCCAAGAGAGACAAGGTTGATCCAAGAGGGACATTCGCAGTGTTCTATAATAATAATAATATTTTTTTATTTATTCGAGTATCAGTGACTCTATAGTTTGTTAGTAACAATTATAAACTTACTTCTATGTTAGCTTACTAAATTCTACAACACATAAATAGGTACTTAAAACAATATAAATACAAAAACATAGCACACACAAAACAATACAAAAGCAAAAAATATTACACACATAAAACAATATAAATACAAAACATAATAAATACAAGAGGTTATACAAAGCACAGCACAAAGCGATACAGATAAAAGAACAATCACTGGTGCTACAGGCTTACAACTGAAGTGGAAATCTTGGAGCAGCGATCTATATAACCACAGTCGAGTCTGCTCGCAATACAAGTCAGAATGTTATTGGAGCTGGCCCGCACCCGCCGTACCAGGGACGCGCATCTTTTACGCATTGTGGCGTAAAAACAATCCACCCTTGCGTCTACAAACATCAACAACATCAACTACAACAACAACAACATCATCAACAACAACTTTACAGCTTGTCTTTTCAAGGCGAGCGGTCTAGAATACTTGTGATCGATTTCAAGAAACTGAGCGTGAGACCAGAAGATGAAGATCTGGCTGCCAAACGAGCAACCACATCACAGGGAGACCGGTACATACGTTTGACTGCGCGAAGAGAGCCCATCGTCACCGATCACGCCTTAAAAAATTGCATTCGGCATTTCTGATTCTGATTCCCATCTCCGTTCCACCATCGGACGACCCGTCGTACGGCGACTCCACCCTTACGTTGTTAACACCACCGATCCGGACGAAGCGTTTTGCTTCCTCTTTTATTCCGCGTACATCGAGGGCCAACAATTTGCAGCGGCGGTGTTTCCGTCACACTACAATTTGAGTGTCTTCAAGGCTAGAGTGAATAGGCTCTTAATAAACTAACGCGCTTTGCCATCAACGATCGCGTCACTGCTTACCATCAGGCAGGATTGCGGTCAAGCGCTAGTTTATAACTTATAAAAAAAATACCGGGTGAGTGAAACATCGGTTACATTAGTTACATGAAGAGCACCAGTTTTGTAGGAGAAACGCAGTGTGGATACCAATGATATATCGTATACTTACCGTACTATCGAAACGGGACTGGGACATCACTGAATGGAGCACAGTATGGTTCACTGATGACTGTAAAGTGATTTTTAGTGATCACCCACCATCAAGGATCGCATCACTGTCTACCATCAGGCGGGATTGCGGTCAAGCGCTAGTTTATAATTTATAAAAATCATCGTCGCTTAGGGACGTTGCATGGAGATGAGAAAGTGGGCGATTTATGGATGCTTGTACCCATGAATGTAATAGATTTGGGAATCCTGTCATATTGTGGAGAGAAATCTCTATACCAGGTCGAACCGTACTCGTAATACTCAACGGAGACACGGTATCGGCTGTGCGATACCTTGAGGACATCATAAGAGATTTACATGATTACAAGCAAATAGTCGTATTCTCAAAGCATAATAGTCATTAATTTCTCTGGCTTTATATGCTTACTGTTACCGGTAAATATTAGTTTTATAGTATAAGTTTTATGTCTAAACACTTGGCAACAACTTTGAGGTCACATTAAAGGCAGAACAAATCTGACATCTCATCAAATGAAAACGATTCAATCAGCAATCAAGACAAAACATTCAGCTTCTAATCGGATGGTAAGCGTCAATAAACACAGCTTCACTATCGGGAACCATTAGAACGTATTACTGAGTTCTTCTCATGACATTTAGCAGGGTTCGTTGACCTGAGGTGTTATCCGACCGGTCGACAGACTGGTTGCACTACTAGTAGCCAGTTTGCAGATACCTTGTAGATTACCTGGTTGATGTGGCGGAATACTTAGTAAAAGTAAGTACTTTTTGAAATATTTTTTTTTTAATAAAGCATTACCTAGTAAGTGTATGATTGATTTTATATTAAAGTAGTACCCACACAGGAACAAACTTCTGCCTTATACATCATAGCTATAGCTATTTGAATATGTTAGTTCAAGATGTGGGGCGACCAAAAACATGCTGTTGTAAATTTAATTTAATGTATTTACTTAGGATCTATGTAGTTTATTCTAACTCCAGCAGTCGCATTTTCTTTAGTAACAGCATAATGAGATATGACTTTTGAAAAACGAGGTTAACTTCTTTGAAAGCCATTTAGATGTAACATCTGTCCCGAACATAAAACAGCGCAACGTCTGTTTTAGCCGCACTTTATTAACAGCAAAACTTAAAACAATAAGATGATATTTCACCATCTCATATAAAGATAATTATATCTCCTGTAATCTTAATTACAAAAGGCGGGTATTTTTACCTCTTAAAAAAAATTTTTTTTTCCATGTTAAAATTATGACGCTACAAATTATCAACTACCCGTAATTATTTCAAAATAATTGTCGACAGTCTTCATAAATGCCGTTAACCTTTCACAATACACATTATTTCAAAAACTAAAATGTGGCAGTTTTCGCATAAATCCGTGTATCCACACTCTAGGTATGCCAACCAAAGATTTGCATTTAAAATTGGCATGTTTCTACTGGCTTCTTCTTGTAGCCGCGAGCTTTCGTGCGAGTTTTTGTATATTTTCGCGTATAATTTTAGAGCACTTTGTTATGTTATAAATAAATAACTTTTCATAGACTTCAGATTGAGATGAGAAGTATAAACGTTACTTTAATGATTTATATTACAGCTTTTAATGGCAAACATCAGAAACTCTTTTTCTGGACGACATTAATTAAGTTGCCTTCCAGAAAAGGACTTTCAGATGTTGCATAAACTTGCATACTTGCACCATAAACTTGATTCCCGTATTATGTTAATAAAACGAGACGATAGTTGCTATACTCTGTTTTTTAATCTCGTAGAGTAAATTGACACATGCAAATGTCAAATTTACATGATTAATTTTGTATTATTACGTTTTTAATAAGTACCTACACATTATTTCAGGATAACTTAATGTAAAAAAAGATACTTGATTTTATGAACGCTAAGTTTCGGCACTATTGCACCTAATTGCAATAAACTGCCAACACTCGTAATGTCAATTTACTCTACGAGATTAAAAAAACAGAGTATAGTATCCCAAACCTCCTGTTCCACATGAACAACAACTTTGCTCACAATCTCTACAATTGAATAAAAACATCGAAGTAACAAAAACCGGTATAGGTTTCAAAACAAAAGCATCCAGGAACACTAACTGGCTCAGTTTCATAAAGCAGGTCATTATGACAAAAAGCAGCTCATCGCGGTTCGCGGAGCGCAGTGAAAGTGTTCCCACGAGTGCGTGCGCGCATACTACACGCCGACGGAGAGACTGGCGCGAGGTGCAAGTCTGAAGCGAGGTGCAGTGAAGATGGACATGTAATGAAATTGGAAGCAATGCTGATAAAAGTAAAGACTCGAGATTTTGGTAGAAGAACAATGATTGGCCTAATTTGTCAACCAGGTATATCAAGCAAAAGCAACATAAATGACGAATCGTTGTATTTTTAAAAAGGGATCTCCATTTTAAACCCTTTCAGTACATCATTTGCCAAATTCGTCTTCATTGGGTGTTGATGGTACTCCTAACACCTTTCGTCATTCAGACGAAAATAAGCTAGTGTATTTTAACCACAATTTCATAAACCCATTGAATGCCTCTTGTGACTTGCTCAGTGATGCAGTCGTGTCGCGGAGGTTTCCGGGTCATCCTCAATTCGGTTTGTGTGATTGTTTCGTCACGCGACGCGCTCCGCGGTGTACCCACCACTTGCGCTACTTATGTTGCTAGCGATAACATTAGTCTCAAATTAGTACTATTGTAGCCGTTAGACGCTAAAGTAGCTCACAATAGCACATTATAACAATCTATGTGTTCATTATCATATGATCTATGGTATATTTTCGCGTATTGTTTGCTTACCGTAGAAATGATTTAGAGATGATTGCCGCGTGATAGGTCAGAGGTACAATCTTGATTGCTGTGACACTTTGGTGAATCTCTAGTAAGGAAAGGTTTCTATATGTAATTGGAAGAAAGTTGAAGAGAGTGTAGTTGTCCATCATTATGTAGAAGTTTTTATGATGATTAGTGAGTTGACATCGATTGATTTAATCGTTTGAATATCATTCCAGTGATGTATTGTCAATACGAGTATTGTTTGATGAGCACGTTTAGTCTAAGTTTCAATTTTATTTTAACGTTTTAATGTACTACTCTCTACCGTATTAATACAATCCGTAAAGTGTTTATAGCTTCTATAGCTTACTATCACACATACGAGTACCGAGAGACACAATTTTAATTTAAAAGCATTGATGTGTCAGCCAATGACGATGCTTTATGAGACAGTCTTTTCTCATTTCCATATCTATGATCCCGACTTTCATCCGAGAGGTGCCCTCTCAACCCACACGTGCTTCAGTAAAGAAAATGAACGAAGACGTCTGGGACATTACTGCGAACGTAAATTCTAATAATAATATAAATGCGAAAGTTTGTGGGGTGTACATATGTATATGTATTTATAGGGGTGGTTTGATGAATAAATGTCTGTTACTCTAACGTAATTATGAAATTTGGTACACAAATAGTTTACAACCAGGAATAATATGTATGAGTATAGGATTCTATTTATCCCAATACTCCCACGGGACCGAATCGATCGATATATTAGATCGGTCGGTATATGAATGATATATGATGTAACTTATTGATAGTTTGCACCTTTATGGTTATTGTTTTGGCTGTAGAGTCAATCATACAGTGGGTAATATACAAAGAGGTGGTGCTCAACCTGCTTCGTGATTTCCTACTAAAATTATAAATCGTGATAGTTGTATGGTAACTGTTTCACACAAAAACTGCTAGCGTCCGACCGAATGTTAGGTTTCGGTTTAGTTTCGGCAAAAACACGATTTTAATTTTAGCTTCGTTTTTCGACGATAGACTTACCGAAACTACGACCAAACCCGAATGTGCATTCGGGAGTTTTCGCGCTGTGATCGGTCATGTTCGGTGCATTGAATGAGCTCGATGTGATGAAGAGATCGGAGCCAATGTCGTGATTTGCGTTGGTTTGCTATTGGTTTTGTTTTGTTGTGGTGGCGAATTTTCGAGTGATTGAGAGCCTACCCACTCAAAGAAATACATATTTTGAGTATTTTTGAGGCGCAACTAACATTTTTTTCTTAAATAAAGGTATGTTGATTATTAATAAACAAAAATGTTGATCACTGCTTATCTTAGAGAAAACAATAACGGCTGACTGATTATGTTAATGTTTTCTTTATTTTTCCCTCTAAATATGTTCTCAAAATTGTTCCTTGTAAAAGTGTCTGTTTCAGCCGAAACCTTTGCCGACATTTTGTTTTCGTCGGACCTACTAAACGGGATCCAATAAAGTTCGACATACAGATGTTTTAAAATGAGGATTAATAATAATTTTAATCCTAATATTTTCACTAGATCTGAGACACTTATGCGTGGGGCGCACTTAGTTAACTTATAAAAGTTCCTTTCTTATACATATAGGCTTGAGCCAGATCCAAGAGGCTAAGAGTTTTGTAGCACTGGTCCAACTTCTCAAGTAAACTCACATACCAGATTGTCGGATTCCCTTACATGGAATTTTCAACATTAAATTAGACCACTAAAGAACTATGCTCCCAATAATGAATGAGCCTATGACAGATATATTTTATTTAAACGATTTTCAGCTCAATAGACAATAATTCAAGAACACAATACCTGTCACACTACTTATACCTCCACTCCATCGCACTCAACTGCCAACCAATTACATCCAACTAAAATAAACGTACGCGAAATATAATAAACTCGTTCACAATAGTAGCTCAATGGACGATTACTCGTTCGTCCGAAATTCGGCCGCATCGCATCGGATCGCACGGAATTGCGTGGAATCGCGTCGACCAACCGTTTCCGCGCGAAATAAATTCGCGATAGCCGCGCAATGAATAGCTCGACACGATAATTGGTCGGTATCTGTATAGGGTTACCTCGCTGTGGGCATTTTTAGACTCACGTATCATGAATATATGTCAGATGCAAGCGATTGGCAGCCATTTTTACGGTGTAAGCTAAGCTATCTATAACAAAACTCAAGAAAATTGTGTAAAATACAAAACAATGCACAAACAAAACAAAGGGCTTGAAAGAGCGTGATATTAACTGGAAGTGAGCAGCGCGTAAATCTGCGACCGCAATACAAGATACGTTAACTTCTGTATTTTAAATAAATAAATCTTACAGTATTTCTAAATAATACGAATGCACAGACTACTTATGTGTCAGAGTAAATAAATAAATGATTTCATTTGATCTGAGCCTTACACATTATTAAAATATGTTGTGATCTGACAAATCCAAGAACAAGGACCATAGAATAGTATTAGATATTTCACTACCGGAGTTGAAACCTTTATTATTTTGAAATATTTTAGTAAATACTGAGTCCTAACACTCACTGCATTTGGAAAATACAACCAAACAATTTGATTAACATCAAAATATGGCTGTGACGAAAATCAAAAGTACCCACCGCCACCGATATTAGGAAGTAAATGTAGAGTAGCAGTGGAGGGTTGCGGCCGAATAATCACTTTCATGGAGTATGTTGTGCCACTACTTACCAGCGTAAGCATTAACACTAATTTTCAAATTCGAAAATGGCTGATTCTTAGCCTAATTTGAATAAATGACTTGATTCTGAATACAGGACACACTAACCATAGCGAAAAATCCTTAATACGGGGTGAAAGCAAACTTAGAACCCTTCATCAAAGTTGTAAAAAGTATAAGGTAGTAAAGTAAAGGTAATGTATAATAAGGGATGATGTGATGACAGTGTCTTCCAAGACCAACGGCAACAAGAGGAAATAATTTCCGTTGACAAAAAATGTCCTGCGAAGCATTGAATGGCTGAAATGAGATAGATGTAGTTAATCATGTTACTTCACACTAGGAATTACTCCTACATTGAGGTTGCGTTAAAACATTTATCCCACACACACAGAAAGTCACATAACGACTAAACCTTCTGTTTCTGTGTGCACAGTGGCATCATATTGAATAATTGTTATTGTTGATATTTCAATATAACGAGCTGGAAAATCACTGAAGTGCACTTTTTTTTAATAGTTATAAACTAGTGCTTGACTCCACTGCTTACAATCCCGCCTGATGGTAAGCAGTGATGCAATCGTTGATGGTAAAGCGCACTAGCTTATTAAGCCTATTCACTCAAAAAAAACTGAGTGAATAGGAAGGAAGACGGCAGTTGAGCGAGGTGATGCAATGTTTAACCCAACAACATGACCAACGATGCTGCGCCAGAGGATGATCTGGAGACCCTCCACGACCAAACTACCGACACAACAACATTAGACACATCGTACCCGGCACACATCGCAACACAACTGCTCAAGACCCGTCCACCATACGGCTTCACCAGACACCGTGCCGGAACACGACGAATCGCTTGGCGGCAAGACTTTGTGTAGTGGGTGTGCTCTTATGCCGGCGGCTGATGTTGTTGCCTACCACCGAGAAAACTTCAATGAAATGTTTTTTCATTTGGATTTGCGCTTGACAAAATAGCTGTTATATACAGTTATATATAAGTACAAACCATATCTTACTGTAAAATCATGCTTCTACACCGCGAAGGATCAGCCGAAGGAAGGATGTGGTGATCCTACTGTGCACTCACGTGTCGCCAGGAAGTAGGAGATGGGCTAATTGTCATCAACCAGACATAAATCCAGATTCCGGGATGTTTCTGAGAAATACCTGATGGAAAAACCCAATAACACTCTGCTCGACCTAGGAACCAACTGATCCCAAGACCTAAACCTCAGTATTAGCGCTTACAACCACTACACTAACGAGGCAGTCAGTAGTAACTAGTCGTCTCTATAATACTTAACAAATAATAAGTTGTCAAGTAAGAAACCAATTATATTTTTTCTGTTAAGAGTTTATATTTTTAGTATGAAGGTCAATTCTCTCGCATTCAGCTAATATGGTAACAGCACAATCCCAGACTTACAAGGACTATCGATATTTCGGCTCTTATTTTAATTTGTAGACTATTTCGTTCCTTTCACGTGCGTACGAGTTAAAAGACGTTCAAATAATGTGATTTAGCGAATGACACATGAAGTCATACCTTCACCATAAGGTTTAAGGGCCGAGCCTGTTGCTACCAACCGCTCACCCCACACTCTAGCAGCTACTGAGAAATTTCAAATTGAAAACTCAGTAACACTTTCCCCAAGCTAAGAACCAAACCCAGGTCCACATGATCAGCGGTATGGCTTGCGAACACTAAACCAACGAGGATTCACTATAATGAAATGCAATAAAACGTTATGAAAAACCCCTCATCATCATCATCCTACGGTCGGCGGTTACGGAAAGTGGCCCAAACGCGGCTAAAAACGCAAATAAGGTGTACACAAAATGAAAATAAAACACAGTATAAAGCGTATGCGGCTAACGTAAAAGCTGATTGAATAAATGTTCACCATAAATAAATGAAACATCCATTACAAGTCCGACAGCGTCACTCAGTAACAACATATAGAAGTCACAGGCGCCTAGAATGCTGCAATGTTCGAAGTTATCTGCGAACACATTGCAGTGGCTTTATGTTTGTTAAATCTAGCAAAGAAGACTCAGCCCACGACGCTTTGCCTCATTACATTTCAATCATCGAAGGCATTTGTAATCAATCATCAACTCAAACGAGAAGTAGGTTTAGCTAAATAATAACAAAAACGCGCGCCACATGGTGTGAAATGTATAGAGTTGATGTTGTATGTGTGGTTTCGGTTCATTAATTAATTCGGTTGGACAGTTTTTCGGACTGTTCGATTAATTCACTAATTATCGCTTGCATTCTCAATGTTTGGTAACGATACAATAGTTTTTGTGTAATATAGAGAAAGTGCAATTTGATACGATTGACTAATGTAGCACAATTATTACGTGCAATGTACGAGGAACACGTATTGCATTCTCACCTTATATGCACAAAAACAGCACCAGATTTTATATTACTCGTCATTTATGAGCAGTCATACATAACCAATGTGCAAAAACTTTAGTAGGGTAGTGTCGTGAGTTCATCTGAGAATAGGGAACCTTTATATCTTAACTATCGGTAACATCGATAAACTTCATTCATAGCAACACAAAAAAGGGATTGATAAAATACAGGAAGTAACTACTTCTGACTTCAAGCAGTAAATAAGTAATTACAATACCTACGAACAAGCTGACACATATGCCACATTTTCGCCGCAAACTCATGAGTACCTACGTCACACTCATGGCTAGATGGCTATGGAACTAGGGCATGTGTACTCATGCGTCGTGAAATTCTTTAGAAATAAATCACAAATATTCAAGTAACACGCCACTTAAAAGCTATATATTCCACAAACGCAATCCAAGAACAGTGACTGCATACAGAAGGTATTTTATATCAGGGATGTCCGAACGTATATACCAGGTATGTTTTACGGTTTAAAATAAATAGAAGGCAAACAGACATCTGGGTCCAGACATCAGGGAAGATTACTGCGTTTTTTTTGCAAATTCGAGAGAAAAAGCCAAGTTTCATGTTTGTATGCGATACCTGATTTTAAAGGCACATTTTTATTATTAAATAGCATTTATGCATTTACGCCACTTAAATGCTGAGCTATGTTAGAAGCATACGGTCTAAGGATCAGTCTGTCACACTGGAGATACCCGAGCTAAACAAGCTAAAAGTTAATGTGGAGCTGTGTTTGACAGAAGTTATTATAATATAACATAATGACCCAAAATCAAAGATAATCGTTGTATTTTGACTAATGCAACGTAAGACAAAAGACAGCCCTGCACCCCAAGCTCGAAGGTTCCATTACACTAATGCACTAACACAGTAGCCTGCAGCCGACGTTATCCCGGTGAAACATCGCATTTTTCAGCGGGACCCGTCTCATATCGCAGATGGTATCGTAAGATCACCCTGTAGCTGTAATGCATGTAGGCAACTTCTGTAAGTTTAGACTGGGGGGGGTGGTTTAGGAGGGTCAGTTTGTCGGCTGGATTGCAATAGGATTATTTTGTTTTAATGTCTGTAAAAATCCTTACACCATATTTCGCCTTGAGATAGGAAATATAATTATTTTATAATATTTATATAATTCTTAAAATATGTCAGGTAAAATAAATCAACTGTAAAAATTCTTCACTGCATTCAGGTAGAATCAGTCCTCTCGTTGAACTAATAAAAGAAGTCTATTTTCGAGACTGTGTTCGCTTCTCATTTGTCTTGTCTGTGAAGTATCTTATCATTCGTGAACGCTGAATCATAGACATTGACATAAATTATAGAATGAAAATAGTCACGAATTAGTGCTTAACAGTTTAAGTGGCGAAAATTGGCGAATCACATCCGGGTGATTGTAGCTTGGTCACGCGTGTAGTACCTACTGCTGAAAACTAGGCGGAGCTGTGGCCTATAAGCCTGATAACCTGAAAAACTCTGAGATATACTTTTAAACTAGAGTATTTACTCTATCTAGTGTTTATCTATATAAATAAGGAAGCGTAATATTACATTTATTTAGTGGAATCAATGTTCTGGATTAAAAGTCATGTTCATAACCTGGCTTTTGCCCAAGTATCTTTTTGCATTCGGAATAACTTGAGACTGTGGGTCAGTCTCAAGTTATTCCGAATAAGTAAGCTAAGTCATTTTATGTCATATCGAGGCCTACATATTGAATTGAGTTAAATTGATTGAGACTCTCATACAGGACATTGTATTAACCATTAAAATATTTCTAGACATTAAACAGCAATGAGGCATGCATTAAAGAACGTAATACCACACAAATACCTTGAAACCTAGCGAGATATAATAAATTCATACCAAAACTTGAAAGTTGAAGCAGATGCAATGCTAAACAGATCATTAAGTAAACAGAGCAAGTCTCGAGCGTCTACAGTCTCCGTAATGCACCGGTCAACAACTCACCGTTCTCTGAAGAGCAGAACAGCATATTTCGCAAACTTTTTACAAATTTAATTACATGAATAGTTGTTAAGATTCAAAAGTTTCGGCTATACGAATTTAATAGTTATTTTGATGAAGTTATGTCTTAAATTAATAAGCAAATTCACCTTTTAATACAGTAGCATAAGAAAGTGTGCAGCTATCGTAGTCATTCTAAAATATTTTGATATAAAGGCTAATTTTATTATTCTCAGATAGAAACTTTAACTGAAGAATAAATATAGTAGTTCGACATATTTCCTCTTTTTTATTTTAACCCTATCCACTATAGCCTTGAAGACGCTTAAATTATATACCTATTGCCGGGCAGATCGCGGCAGGTAAATCGTTCCAATTTTTCGATGTACGTGATAGAAAAGACGAGGAGAAACACTTCGAACGTATCGTAATGGCGTCAACAAAGTAATCACTGTACGACGGGTCGTCCGATGATGGATCGGTGATACCGGAATTAAGTCATGTAATTCCCGCGCACACTTTCAAAAAAGGCCGTCTATTCTATGCCTTAATTGGTAGCTTTTTTATCAAATGTGCTATTCATCCTTTTATCCGACTGCGGTAGAGCCCAAAAGGAAGTCATATATTTTTTTAAAAAGATATCAGCTCTTATCAGAGTTAAATATGGCCTTTTAATTTTAGCATAAGTACCTACAACTAACACTACAAATTGTTTTCGCTCATAAAAAAGTACTCACAAACATTCACAAGCTGACTTAAAACCGCCATATTTTTCATAGCATCAGACTCAGAATTAGTAATTGTAAGGCGCCTCGCGGCACAGATGCCTCCAGCAACTAAATATGATATTAAGCACGGGCACAGAACTTTGATACGCGACCGGTTTAAAAGTGTATTTTCAGAGAACGCTGAAAGGGCATAAATAACTAGATACGTGCCGTACAAAACAAGGCTCTAGTACGGTAGTGCCGCTGTGCCGTGGTGCTGTAGCGGTGCCCCGCCGGAGTGGTCGGGCGAGGCGTATTGTAGGACCACGGTGTCGTGGTTTCGGTATATTTTTTAAGCTTGAATCATTTATTTGATATAACGATGAACGAATTAAATGTGAGGACTTCCAGGAACTACCACTACTCCTTAACTTTTATAAGCATATGGTAAAAGCTAGGCTAAGCTTCTTCGTGAAGTGCGAAGATGGGGCGTGCATGCGGTGTTATTGTTGTAACTTTTGCGGAGATACGTGGTTGTAAAATGCACATTCAATGTAAAATGATTATGATACGTGCTTGTACGAAGAAGCTTCGAGGCTCTTCTAATCGGACCGCTATTTTAAGAATCAGATGAGACATTGCTTCTTACACGGAATATTAATTGGATCTAGGAAAATCTACACAAAAGTATGTAATACTTACGTTAATTAGACCTTCATATATTCCTAGATTTACAGGATGGATTTAAATAAATTACTATGATGGATGGAGCACAAAGGAGTGCCGTTTTAGCGTATTGTAAATACTAAACGCGGTTTAGAAGCGTGGAAGAGCTTTGTATTTTCTAAAATCTGACGTTTAAGCATGGAATACATAATTAAGTTAAATTATTAGGTTGGAATTAATTAACAGATGCTACTGACTTATTAAACTGTAAGAGTAAAAGTTTAGTTTAATTTTATAATTACTGCTTCGTTGGTCTACCTGTGGTTATAATTGCGACTGCTGAGCTCACAATCCTGGGTTCGACCCCCAGGTGGATCTCACTATGAGATTCTTTTAAAATGCTTAATAAATCTCAACAACCACCTAGTGTAGTTTAATAGAAGATAATCTGGGTGTAAATTATATGCCTATGACACCTCTAGGGCCTTTAGGTGAAACAGGCGTGATATTTCATCCAATATCATTAATTTATTTAGAGAGCTTCCAAGCTGTTGTGTGTGAATCATAAATATCTAGGTACAATTATGCACCTTAAGATCCGATACAGTACCTACAATGCGCCTATCAAATAAGCACGGTACATACTCTCGGGATTGTGCAGGTCAAAGGCATATTCTGATAACCTTCATATTGGTTCGAGCATCTTTTCAGCAGAAAATAAGGCTCCATATTTTTTTTTCAGAGAGTTTTTTTTTTAAATATGTGTTGTTTATTATGATCGCAATTTTGAAATCTTTAATTATTTCAAAGTAAATCTAAGATCGCCGTACAACGAAAACATAGCCTAGATCATATTACATTATCATAGCTAGTGCTCAAAGGTTGGGGTGTTATTAGGTTAGCTTACTTCTCCTACCTTGGTCTGAGCTGTTATTCACTGCTACAGTTCCGTAATGCTAATAACAATCATATAGGATGGTTTGTTATTTTATAAGTAAGTCAGTCAGTAACTGACAACCACCCTACATACTTGCCCGTTATGCGGCAACATGATTCCGAAAGCTGCCACAATAACGACTATGGCGCTAGTGTGCGGTGGCGGGAATTTTTGCGCCAAACATATTCACTACCGCACTATGTTCTACTCTTAATTTTTTGCATAAAATGGCAATAATGTTACACGGAGCTTCATATGGGAAATATTTTGACTTTTGTTTTAACCACTTCGTTTGTGCTGGGATTTTTATGGGACGATTTAGGGTAACAGAAGTGTTTACACACTTGACTTTATGTTAAGCTGAACTATACTTCTGGCTATTAGTGCGATTTTTTTATTATCTTAGTCAAAATCAAAGTCATTTATTCAAATTAGGCTGAATCGGCACTTTTTAAATGTCAATATTAGTATGTTGAGAGCGTGGCTGAAACTAAAATTATATACAGTATGGTAAATAACAGAGGGCGTTCCCTTAAACTCGTTAATATATCATTAATAGATTAAAATAAAAATATCAGCATAGAAAAATAAGCATAAAAAAATCCGAATAAAAAAAATTCTAATTGGAAATAAATTTGAAACCTCCTGTTTTAAATCAAAATAGTAGCGTAGTATCATAAACAAATTGCGACCTTGCCGTCTTTCAAGTTCGCGTGTACAGTGTGTTTCTTTTAAATGTCACAATACAAATTTTTATTGAATATTTTCTTATTGGAAAAATTAAAAAAAAAATTGTTTTCGAATGGAAATATTTTTTTTAGCATGTATGTATGCTATACTATTTCGCCTTTGTTAGTTAACATACTGTAGGTATAAATAACTAGCAGCCGCCAGCGACTTCGTTCGCGTGGAATTAATTATGCTGCGCTCCTATTGGTCGCAGCGTGATGTTATTATATAGCCCAAAGCCTTCCTGGATTAATGGGCTATCCAACGCAAAAAGAATTTTTCAAATCGGACCAGACCGTTTCCGAGATTAGCGCGAACAAATAAACATACAAACAAACTCTTCAGCTTTATATATTAGTATAGATACCTATGTATTTCTGAAAATACACCCATTACAAAACCCAACCCAATACTCAATACGTAGTGGTAGATGGTACATTTACAGAGACACGATCATTGTAGGTGGGTTCGGGCGGGCACAGCAAGAGAAGCGTTTTAGGTAGATACCTAATGTTGGTATCGTTTTATCTAGTTTTAAATACATTTCTAGTTTTAAACGCACCTTTAGTGTCACAATTTTGCTTCCCAAATTAATGTAACATCTCTTGTACCTTATGTGATGAGCATAGCATACATTCGTATGTCCCATATTACAAAGCCCAAAGACCTTTAAAGGAAAAGTTATCTTCAACGTCTACTCATCATAACATTACGCGAGCTCGTTATTGTATAATAAACAAACTGTAGATACATAGCTAACAATGTAAATCCCAAGAAGGTCTAGACAATAATCGCGCCGATCTCACGCACTCAAGGAAATATTACAATGGTACCGGGACCGCACCCTGCTCTGTATGGATTTATTACCTAACTACATATGTCTGTTCGACAAGATCAGACTACAATTCAAGAATTAACACCATGTTTTCTATAATAGAATCCTAAGATGTTGAAAAAGCAGTCTCATCCCTTTGGCAGACCAACAGCCAGATGATGGTCCAAAAAGCCGCGAGTAAGACTCGTACATAACAGAATACTGAGAACAAAGCTGCCAATGATCAGCATAAATACCATTTCAACTACGCTTGACTAAAAGGAAAAAAACTGCAAAATCTTCTTCTAGGTAACACGTAGGTTCACATTTTAAAAGAGCCGTATAGCTAGCAGATGACTCAATACTTGGAAATTCTTTTTGTTAATCTTACAGTAAGACTGTTACATCGTTGCAGTACTTAATAGTTACAATATTTAGTGATAAAAACAAAGACACTAATATTTGAAGATTACTGAAGTCGTCATAGGAAAGATCAATCTTAGAAGTTTCTTCAATGAGGCATGAGTCATCTAAAAGTCATAGTTAGTACATAATTGACCTCTACCGTGTTGCATACATAAATATTGAATACCTCCACTAAGTACTATTGTGAAACACTTTTTAAAAGGTCTGCGTTATAGAAGATCTTACCTCGATAAAAACTTTGTAAACTTTAATGGCAACTAATGAAACCAATGTCAAACTTCGGTCGCGGACATGAAGTAATAAAAATGACACGGACATTAGACAGTATGATGCCATGCACGAAAATAACAAAAACATACAAAATAAATTAAATGATTTCATTTCATACAACAAACAGAGCAGTGGTTTGAATATACGAACAATTTATGTTACTAGTCAATTTGCTTAACAATAAATTTACCTGATTTTATCTGTTAAATATTACAATAGGTACTAGTATTCAACATAACAAAACATCACTGTGAATTAATTTAGAAAACATTACTGTGACTTACTGAAGGCATACCGATATTTGCAAGGTGTCAAGAAATTCAGGAAAACACTTCATGGAGAATTATAGAAATAAGGTTGAATTAAGGAAAGTATAACGCTGTCGTCGTCGTGTTTAATATTTAGAACAATTTGATACACAAGTGCACTACGATAGAATTATGGTGTCTCTCCCATAGAAGTTATTCAAAAATCACAGATATACAACTAATGAAACAGCACAGCGGATTACTTCAGACTTAAAATAAAAATCAAAACCAATTTCTTCTAATTTAGAAAGTTCCGTACAATCTTGGGATTGGTTCGAAAGATGCCCGCTGTTAAGACATACCCCCCGACCCCTAACCATCTCCACATTTGATTCATTCTAAGCTTCTGGCATCCACCTTGCGTCTAAAAAGCCCCCAAAAGCATAATAAATGACAATACACCTATCATACAATAAAACTAAACTTACCATTGTAAGTGTTCTGAGCGATGTAACAAACCGTCCGTGTAATGAAACGTATGGCGTATCACTAGAAGCGTACCTGTAACAGATTTGAACCATTTGTTACATTCTCGTTATGTTCAGCCGGTATTGTCTCGTTATTGGCGGATTATTGCTCGAGCACATACGGGGATATGTTATTGTTTTGAAAATGTGAGCTGTGGGCGAAAAAGGTTCGAGGAGGCTATAGGTTGGTTTTACTTGTACATAATCTTCTGATAGTGGAGTGACGCGGATTATTGAGACAACATGACACGCGAGGCTTAAGTAGAACTATTTACTAAAATATCCGGTGGTATTCTGGCGATTGGTCCAAGCAATGCAATCCTAGATGAGACCTTACTTAAAAGAAATCAGTATACACTTCCACACTTAAATGATGGTTTCTGTAAGTAGAGGTTTATATGAGACTATATGACAAACTTGTAGTGCTAGGGACTTAAATTTCCTTTCGAGGCAAAAACCATTCAGATTTGGATCTGTCCAGTCAGCGCATGCATCTGTCAGTTATCAGCAAGCTCAAGTAAGCGACCAAAATTAATCGTTGTTAGATGCTAAGCCAAACTAAACCTTTATACTATTTACAACATTAAAATAGAGTATCCTTTTATTTCCCCCAGAAAACTGCTATCCAGCCCCAAAAAAGCGAGAAGAACACGGGAATGCTCTGCAAAAAACAAAGCCTTGGGAACAGTTATTGGTACATTTGTCGCTGCTCTGCGCTGCTGGCGCCGCGCTCCGGCTACATACATAGAACTCGCATTAGGAACTATCTGTAAAAATACATTTTATACTTTGAACACGAGAGGGGCTTACACGCTGCGAACCGGGAGTTCGGAGACAAGCTGACCAGGTTTGTCTATGTTCTATTTTATTGAAAGAATAGTAGGTATTGGTTACATAATATCTCCAAAAAATTTAATCGACATTTTCCAAATGTTAAGCGATACAATAAATATAATATGTGACATATTAGTTTTTTTTTAAAGCGTTGATCTTGCCCTTTGCTTTCCTGTGAATACATTTATAATTACAATGTAAGAGTAATAAAGAGCGCAGTAACCATATCAATCACAATAATAGTTAAAAGTGGCAATCTTGGAATTCGACGGTATACGACAGCGACGTTTGTGTTTTGGACGAAATTTTATAAAATATTTTTTCTCTACATCGAAAACATTATTTATATTTCTTCTGGATTTATTATCGTTAACATTTTGCGAAATTGCAAATGAATTTAACTTGTAAGCCAGGGAACTTTTGTTTTTCAAAGGAACCCGAATTATTGATATTACCTTAAAATTCCCACAAGTTTTGGAGTTAAATATTCTAATCTATTTCAATTTTAATTGGAAATTTGGATATTTTCTGAGAATCTCGGTCGTGATAGAATTAAATATAATACTCAAGTAGCAAAGATCTTGTAAATACCCGGAAGTAGTCACCATTTTTAACCGACTTCAAAAAGGAGGAGGTTACTCAATTCGACCGTATATATGTTTTTTTTTATGTTTGCGCATAACTTCGTCGTTCATGAACCGGTTTTGATAATTCTCTTTCTGTTGGAATGAAGACATTCCCAAGGTGGTCCCATGATAAGGACATCAGGGATTAATGGTGGAAGAGAAGAGAAATCAAGGGGAACTTTCAAAAATTGTAGGGACGGCTAGTGCATTTGTAAGTTTTTTCGTTATTTATTTTAAAGCACTACAATTTAATAAGGGTCTGGAGTAGATCTGATCATGGAACCGGGAGACAGGCGAAGGAACTCCTCAACGATTCACAGCAGCAACCTTGTGTTTGTGCTCGAATAATTTGTATTGATAAGAACCTTACACCCAGATGGGTGGTGACTGTCATTAGGGAACTGATGATGAAGACAAAGGTCAGTTCAGGAAAGTCCTCAACGATTTACAGTAGTTACCTTGTGTTTGGACTCAATTTATTTATATTAATGAGAACTTTGCATCCATATGGGTTATAATGAAGGTCTGCAGTAGATCTGATGATGGAGCCGAGAGACAGTCGAGGTAACTCCTCAACGATTCACGGCAGCTACGTTATTTTCTTGCTTGATTAACTAATTTATTTATACTTTCGCACAAAGAAAATGTACAGAGGCGGACTTAATGCCTTAGGCATTCTCTATCAGTCAACCTCGGGTGGTGAAGAGAGTTTGTACTGATAAAAAGCTTACGTCTAGGAAGGTTGTGACTGTCATTAGGAAGCTGATTATGAAGTTAAAGGTCAGTTCAGGGAACTCCTCAACAATTTACATTAATTACCCACTTTGTGTTTGAAATCAATTCATTTATATGGATGAGAAGTTTGCATCCGCGTGGGTTATAACGAAAGTCTGCAGTAGATCTGATAATAAAGACCATAGACAGTCGAGGGAAGTCCTCAACAATTTACAGCATTGAAGTTTAACGTAGGACAACCACTAGCCACAGCTACTCGCGATGCTGATGCGACAATCAAAAATATCAAGAGAGTAAAATTAATAGGCGTAATCGTGTCATCTCTAGCAATGCTCATACATTCAGTCCGGTCCCAGAGAAATTTTTACGGGTAAAAAATCAAATAAAAAACGGCGTCATTTGCTAGCTTAGTTCAGTTTGCCCGGATGCAGCTGAACACTACTTTTTGCTACTAAAAACTGTAAAATAAAAAAAAAACAACCGACTTCCACAAAAAAAAAAACTAAAAAGTGAAAAATAACTAATTTCGGAAGCCGGTGGCAAAAACGAATATAAAAAAGCTAGAGACACCTTGACCATGATAATGAACATGTATATTCATTTTTGCCACCGACTTCCGAAATTAGTTATTTTTCACTTTGTAGTGTTTTTTTTTTTGGAAGTCGGGTGTTTTTTTTTTGTATTTTTTTTTAATAACATTTCTTTCAATGGGTTTAAACCATTCCGCAGGATGTACGTAAATTCATTCTACAAAATAAATTTTTAAATGTAATGTGCGGTTTTGCCAACCTTTCCCCTCCCTTAAGACTAATAAAATATAGCAGCTAAGGTAGGCCGGGAGGAAGGGCAACAAAAGCACCAGCCTTATGCGTTCATACGACACACGGCGGTCTAAATGAGGCCATTACTATGTTTCAAGTCATAAACATCAGTTTTACGACCAATATCCACATTCATAATCAGGTGTGCGGTGCACTTTTTTAGCTAAATAGTTTAATTGGCAACTGATCTTACCAATTTTACACCTTTCATCGAAGTCTGTTTCAGTTCTTCATAATTATAATTATTTTCTTTCAACATCGTATAATCGTTCAACAAAAACTAGATATTACTAGTTTGATACAGTTATAGCTTGTTTAGCCTGATTTCAGTAAATATCAAAACCTACTAGTTTATTTTATAGCAAAAAAAAGTTGATGACTTTATCGGCAAGGATGTTACCATATAAGAGAGTACTCTTAATTATTTAAACAATATAAATAGAACTTGTTCATGTTATATTGTTGTGTATTATTTTGTTTTTTCGTAAAGATCTTTTTGTGAAACTGACAATCATCGCATTGAAATTATTATTTATTTTATAGCGTACTTGGTGTCCCACTGCTGGGCAAATGCCTCCCCTTTTTCCTTCAAAACCTTCCTGTCTTGTGCCACCTCTGGTCATGCTAGCCCTGCGAACGTTACCAGATCGTTACACCACCTTCACCGTGGTCTACCGCGACACGATCTACACGCTTAACACCTATTATGCTGCACTGTCCATTGCCTCTATTTAAATGCGGCGGCGATCTGTTGCGTCCGGCCCTGGTCCAGGCCATGGTCCGGAGTGAGAGTGAATGGCACGACGTCACCTCCTTCTGCGAAGCAGTGATGCTGGCAAAGGAGGAGACGGAGCGCGTGAGGCAGCGTGAATCCCAGCACCCTCACACCACTAGCCACCGCAGGAGACGCCCTGGTCGGGAGACAACATCGGACATTGTGGGCTTGTGGTCGGTGAGCAGTGGGCAGCGCACCGTCCGGTAAAGACCAGGCCCGAGTCGACGGCGCGTTGTGTATCACGCACGCCTAAAAGAGATGTCAGCACATCTTGACGGGGTCCACTAAGACAGATGCCTCCTGGGTCAGGGTTGCGGGTTGGTTAAAAAATAAACCTTGGCCCTGGCGCGTAGGTAAGTAAAGAAACACGGGTGGGTTTTAGTCGGTAAAAGTCTGAAACACCCTTCCGCTCCGCCCAAAGCGGGAGAGGTCATTTGATGATTTCCCATCCCAAAGAAAAAAAATCCCTATCATTGATCACTACCAAATCAAACCACACTAATTTGTACGCAGTCAAAATTAGTTACAGCATATACATTAGTGTCCAATTTCAACAGCAGAATAACCCTCGTCAATCCACTTCAAAGTAACTCACAGCCAAAAAATAGCAATAAACACATATTCTCAACAAAAACCTCCCTAACGAATGCACAAATGGGTTTTCCAATGTATCTCACAAGAGATATAAGCAGAGTTAATTGAAAACGGTGCCGAGCGCCGCCAACACCGGGTGAGACCACGTCGCTTTTATTTTGTCGTATTATATCAGTAAAAAGTACTAAAAGGCTGTTTGGAAAGGAGAGAAGTTATAACAGTCCTTTGATTTTTATTTTGAACAGCTTTATGGGTTGCTATTCATTTCACGTCCATATTTAATGCTAGCCCTTTGGTTTGAATCAATATAAACGGTTTATCTCGTGTTCGAATACTTACTTTATCTTCTCTAGAGAATAACAAAATATAAAACTCGCGCAAAATTAATCAATCTATATAGTGTCAAAAGATTGAGTTTGATCTGCAAACCAGGAGTGTAGATCTAGGGACCACTGCCTTGCTGACTGCTGCAGCAGGTGTTTCGAAATTGCGAATCGAAATACGATCAGTGAAGTTCTTACATAAATATGTTTTCTCTAAAACCTTCCCTCGAGAATAAATCATCAAAAAAAAAATTTATTACATTAAAAACCTATCATCTCCCAAACCTGTCATAAAATTGGCAACTTATTAGATGTTACTCGTTACTTTTTTTATGTAACTCTGGCAAAGACGTGTCCCTATACAGCCTTTACACCAACAGAGGTATAACTTACAAAATTTAGAATCTTTCCCACATGGCTCAAAGTTGGCAAGTAGACGAGAACTCACGGAGACTTATTATCAAGGGGGGCAGCCATTTTGCATAGTGCACCTGTGAGAAACTGTGTGTTGACTCACAAGTTCACAGGTCGAAAGTTTTGGGAGCGGATTACTTTACTGCTGTTAGATTGCATTGTGCAGCTGTCCGTAAGTTAAATTATCCATATTGGACGCATGAGGCCATATAACGTTTAGATCCCGTATGAAAATCCATACAACCGAAGAAAAGGATGGCACCATTTGCGTGTGCATATTAGTTCCGCTCATTTTGTAATAATTGATGGAATTTCTTGCCCAAATATTCCGTGTAGTTCAGTCAGGCTTGCTAGTAAACTTTCAAAATACAAAATAATAATTATATTTTAATTTAAACGAAACAGAATGTAGTAGCGTGATGCAAATCTGACGCGGGAAGGGATCACGTCGAGGTAACAATGGTAAAGCAGCGCCGGGTCGGCGTTGTGGAGAGAATGTAATTATATTAGTCAAATTAACTGAATATTTGTATACACGTTAGTGCTGAGGTAATATGCGAGTTACCTAAAGTGCTTGTCGGTGGAGGTTGAAATTCGTAAAGTGGTTCTATCATCATTATAGTGTAGTGTAGTAGTGTGTGATAGAAAATTTTGCAAATTTAAGAAAATATTTAAAAATAATTTACTTATTTTTTTTATTTTATTAACGTTTCCATTTTCTTCTTCTTCTTTTTCAGCCTATAGAGGTCCACGCTGGACAAAGACCTCCCCTAGAGCTTTCCACAATGACCGGTCGTGTGCTGCCTGCAACTATCCGCTTCTCGCGACCTTTACCAGGTCATCAGTCCACCTTTTTGGAGGCCTCTCTACGCTGCGTATTTCGGTAAGTGGCCGCCACTCCCAGAACCTTACTGCCTCATCGGCCATCGGTTCTACGAGCAATGTGCCCCGCCCACTGCCACTTAATTTTAGCGACTCGAAGAGCTATGTCGGTGTCTTTGGTTCTTCTGCGGATCTAATTATTTCTTATTCGATCGCGCAAAGAAACTCCGAGCACTTCCATTTTACTATTTTCATATTTATTCTAGAGTTCTTAAAGTTCGTAATCGCTTGATTTCCTATAAAATTTAATAGATCACTCAAATTTAATGCTGAGTAGCAAAGGGCAAAGAAAGTGGGAAACATAAGTAATTACAGATATTCCTTACAGGTGTTTAGGTACAGGAAATTAAATTATATTCCAATTCATTACTAAAGACAGATACTGTTATAGCCTAGTAGTCTATGAATCTGATGATGGGTATTTTTTTATCTGAGCGCCTGAATTTCAAAACATAGCAATTTCTATATCGAATATTTACAGTGGGCATAAAAATTGCAGGTCGACTGTCGTAACTGCATCAGGTTGCGTATTTCCACAATTTTCACATGGTAATTTATCAAATTAACCCATCCATTGCAATTGGCAACTTAATTATTCCTTTCTTTTTTGTTTATGTTGTTCACGAGGGACTTGTGGACAATAAACCCGACGCCACCCTGGGACAGCTGGTCGCCTTCCCGGAAATAGAGCAGGTTGCCAGACTTCAGGATTATCGAGTCCTCTCCCTCTCTTCGGACTTCAGATAACCCCACAATGTCCCAGCGCAACCGGCTCAGTTCTTCCCCCAGTTCGACAACCTTCTCATCGCGGTCCGTAGTGTGCGCGTGTTAAATGTTGCCAGGGCCAAAGGTCGTCGTTGGTGATGGTAGCCGGATCTCTGCCGGAGTTTCTTAGCACCCCTTGCTCCGCCGTCACCGAGTCCGCTACCATAGACCGGAATAGCGGAGCTACCGGGGACTAGGGGCCTGGGCTGTATCGTGTGCATCATTGGGGGGGTTTGCCATAATCCCCACGCTTGGCAGGCGGGTTGGGGATCGCAGTGATTTGATATTACACAGGAGAAGCGCTACTGCCCGCTTCCCTGGTGATTTCCCTTAGTCGCCTCTTACGACACCCACGGGAGGATATGGGTTGGTACTATTCTAGGCCCGGTATCACACTATTCACAGTTAGATACTAAGCAATACTATACTTTACCTATCTCGTGAAACCACTAAAACCACTCCTCACTGAACACCTAACTTACAGTTAAATATCAAGATATTTAACGTGAAACACATTAGAGTTTACATAAGTCAGTCAGTGACATTTTGTTAATTAGTCACCAAACTTAGACTCGACATAACCCGAGCGAGACGTTAGGTTGTGCTGCAATACGATTTAAATAAACTACAGTCGCTCATTGGTGTTCTTTAGTTAAAGGTTGGCGGTCACCGGACACCGTGGTGAAACGTACCGTGTCAGTATACTGTGTGTGGCGGGGACCAACTTTTGAAGTTGGAATGGCTGTTGAATTAACGTCAGGTCAGAGCTGTTTAAATAAAGAAGGACCAGCAGACGTGTGTGGAGTTTGTACTCAAGTCCATACGAGAACTTTCAGCTATCTATTTAACAAGTTCTCGAAAAGTTCAACTGAAATTATCCAAACGCAACTGCTATAAAGCATATATGTAAAATCACACCAAAATGAAATAGGATAACCAAGAAAGTTTACCATGCCTTTTGATTCCCACTTAATGTGCAAACCATACATAAGAATTTCTATGGTGCAAACACACGAAAGACACGCACAATAGCAGGGGCGACCGAAACCTGCGATGGCAGACGTCGACACCCGTAGACGCCCGTCGTCGACGGCAGCCACAGACACGTTATTCGGTAACCGTCAACACTCATCGTTGAGCACTTAAAGAAAAACTCATTCACAACAGTAAAGCCTCCAACACAACTGACAGATGTGCCTTGCAGTGTACGCAGACCTCAGCCTGGACAACTTTAAATTATCTTCAATCAGTTAATAAACATGCGCAATAAGCAGACAAAAACAAATGGCAGTGCTTGGCAATTTCATTATAGTTAGAACGTTCCAGATTTGATTAAATGCAGTTTTCGAGAGATTACTCTCTTTTACTTTATGTTTCATTTGATGTTTTCATTAAGTCTTTTCTTCCTTGTTTAGATATTACTTGCCTTTTTAATGTGTTTGAGTCATAATGTAAAAGATGGTAAGTAGCTTTATGGTTAACTAGCTGCGCCACGCGGTTTCACCCACATGAGCTTCGATTTCGTGGGGACATAGTGATAAAAACTACTTTATATATTTATCCTGGTCATAAACTATCTGTATGCCAAATTTTGTCCAAATCCATTTAGTAGTTTTTAGTAGACCACAAAAATGACAAGTAACATGCAAGTCCAATCGCAATCACTCTATAAACAAGGGTAGACCTGAGGGAAACTTTTGCCGACACTTAATGTAAGTTTAAGCGACGCCGCGTGCGTGAAACTGCCCTAATCACAGTTTGAACTCACGACCGCTCCTGGTCATGGAGGGGGAGAGGGGGGACTTGTGAGGATGGGCCATGCTGGTCACTCTGAGGGGCAATTGTTCTATATTTGAATCAGAGCTGGGGATATCTCTGTTATCTTTGATTTTGATGTATATTTTTTGGTACTTTTAGAGCGTCTTAAGCCAAATATGAATAGCATATGAAATGCCCCACAGGCGTCACCAGTGGTGTGGCCTGTGTAAGCAATGATGCAATCGTTGATGGTAATGCGCATCAGTTTATTATGAGCCTATTCACTCTAGCTTTGAAGACAAAGATACTTAAATTGTACTTACTAACTTATGGGTTTGAAAATTCTTTTTCCGAAACAACATAAAATTTCATCTAATAATCGTGGTGGCCTAGTGGTTAAAACACCAGCCTCTCAAGTATGAGTGCGCGGGTTCGATTCTAGGCCAGGCAAGTACCAATGTAACTTTTCTAAGTTATATTTATTTATTTATTTTTGTTATATGTACTTTCTAAGTATATCTTGGACACCAATGACTGATTACAAGGTGAAGGAAAACATCTTGAGGACACCTGGACTTTAAAGTCTGAATTCGTCAACCCGCATTGAGCAAACGTGGTGATTACGTTCAATCCTTCTCTGAATGAGAGGAGACCTGCACCCAGCAGTGGGACGATAAAAAAAAGGTTGATGATGATGAAAAACTAAAAAAGCACACAGCAGCAGAAGCAGTTTACTCGGTGGTAGGCCATAACATCAGCTGCCGGCAGAAGTTACCACCCACCAGACAAAGTCTTGCCGCCAAGCGATTCGTTGTGTTCCGGCGTGATGTCTGGTGAAGCCGTCCGGAGGACGGATCTGAGCAGTTGTGTCGCGATTTGTGGCGGGTACGATGCGCCAAATGTTGTTGTGTCGGGAGTTTGGTTGCGGAGAGTCTCCAGATCAATCTCCATCTAGCGCAGCATCGTTTGGTCGTGTTGGTCTTGGGTTTAACATTGTATCACCTTTTTTTTTTTTTTTGACGCTCTGGTAATGCATTTACGCACCATACCCCGAAGGGCGTGTGTGGGACTCGCCCAGCCGAAGCCGGGAATACCCACTAAACCCACAGCGGCACAACGACATCGCCTGAGTGGCGGGGTCATGGGAAAATGGCACAGCCTAACTACCAATCCCCCGCCGGCGATTCCCGCCTAGGGCGGGCCCACAGTGGTCCCTCCACTCCACAGGGAGGGGCCGGGCTGGGTACGTCTTTTTGTGCGAGAAGACGCAGCAGCCAAGGGTTTTTTAGCGAGGTGTCCTTCCTCTTAGCCCCACTCGTTTGCCCGGAGGCAAACGGGGCCCCCAGCTCCTCTCAATGAGGAGACCGGGTTGCCCGACGGTGACCCGGAGTTCGGGTCACGTCAGCCACCTCGAGTGGTGGCCGACCCGCCGCACGTGTGACCGCCGAAGCGGTCCCCGCATCTGGTTTTGGTCCGCGCCGGTAAACCGGTAACCCCCATATCTGGGGGCCGTTCCCCTATCCGCCACCTGGGGACGCGTCCGATGGCAGGCCAGAAACTGCGCACGAACATTGTATCACCTAGCTCAACTACCGTCATCCTTCCTATTCCTAAGTTTTTTTAATTGAATAGGCTTAATAAACTAGTGCGCTTTACCATCAACGATTGCATCACTGCTTGCCATCAGGCGGGATTGCAGTCAAGCACTAGTTTATAATTATTAAAAAAAAAAGCAAAAATGCTTTTAAATAAAGCCGAGTGATTGATGATTTCAGATTACATTTGCAATTGATATTAATTAATACCTATATAACTAAATACTTCAACGAGTTCAATCAGCCGCAATCCTACTTCCTTATTCCGTTTGTTTCACAAACTCTCCACCATAGGCTCGCCGCCATCATGCCTAACTAACTCCAAACTAGCGTTATTCGATACAAAACTTGAGCAGTAGTAGTTAGCAAGTTCCCCGAAGGTCAGCCAGAGACCACCTGGCCTTAATGCCGGTTTAATCTTTGGTCCTTGGGTCTACAGCAGATGGATACAGTAATTAAGTTCAGTACTTTAATTCACTGACTTAATTTCTTTTTACTTCTGGACAGAGACTATCTTTAAAGATGGCTGGGCTATAAAAAGGGAACTTAAAATCCTTGTTTAGTCTAAGTGAGCTACTTTGGACTTATTTGAAAATGAAGATCTCTATCTAAATAAAGACCTTGTACATTAGGAGAATAAATTAGTACTTAATTAATTTGAATTATGTATTTTAATTTCAAGGATGGTTGATGCGTACATATAGCGGACTTGCACACTCGTATGTAGTTTTACAAAACATTCTCAGTTAACTAACATTTTTGTTTATATCATAATCATGATTAATTTTCTGTCAAAAATCATAACATGAGGGTTGTGAAGGATCAAATGAATCCATGCCAAATCCCAAACAAAAAATCAACAAGATCAGCAAAACAGAAACAGAATAAAATGAACAAAAATAATGTTTTTAGTTCCCGTTCGCTCCAAAATGAGAGACGGTCGGTCGGTACGGAACAGAGCACCAAGTATCAGTGAAAGTTGTGCCTTTTTGTGGACCATTCCAAAACTTGTTCTTTATGTATTACACTCTTTTCCATAATTCCACTACTTTTACTTTGGGCAAGAAAGGGACGGTTCATGGCGAGAGTTTCATGGAGTCTTTAACGTGTCATTAAAATGGATTTTTTGAGGACCAGAGACTTGATTAACGTTGATAAAAATACTATCGTACATAAATACAGATACATATCGTAAAATACGTACTACATATTTGCCAAACTTCATCATCATCATCAACCTTTTTATCGTCCCACTGCTGGGCACAGGTCTCCTCTCATATAGAGAAGGATTGAGGTAATCAATTTGCCAAACTTACAAGAATGGAATTTCAAATTAATTAACGTTTTCAAATTTATCCTGCCGAGTAGGCGTAGAATACATTATGTATAATATTTCATGGGCCAAAAACAGGAAGTGAAAGTAACACAATGCTTTGAACAACAACAACTGTTCTCACAGATTTCTTTCAAAATAGTCAGATAAACTTACAACCCCAACAAGCAGGACAGTTGTCCCGAACAATGTCTAAATCCTGCAAAGGCCAAGTCCAGTCCGACTTAACCGAAAGCAAAAACTGTGAACTGTCAAAGAAGCCACTTGTAACTTTGTAACGCTGTGGCAAAAACTGACGAACAAAAACTTTGTGTAACTGTGTCCGTTAGTCCGCGAGTCTGTGACTCAGGTCCTCCCAGTTCATAGAATGGGTTGAATTATAAGGGTCCAGACAAGTTTGTGGTCGCTCCTTAGTTTCACGTTCCACGAAACACTGCAAATACGTTTAAAATTAGAGAACTACGTGGTAATTTCGGAGTTAGTGAGAAAATAAATATTAGGAGCCTAAAGAGGGGTAAATTTAAAGAATGTGTAGAAGTAAAGGTAAAAAGTAAAGCAAGTAAGTATATAAGGTTTTTAATACTTCGCAAAATGTCAACGGGAGAAGACTTCCATAAAATAGACAGCTTAAAATAGTTATTAAGCCGTTTCATGAGAAAATATTAATGAAAGTTACACATTAATGCTGCTGGCACTAATAAGCATCCCCGAGAAGATAGCCCATGGGCACTAATTCCAGGTCACCGCAGCGGGCGGCGACGGCGACGCGACTCTTTTCGATGTGTCAAGTGTATCTGTGGTTCTGTGAGATAAGTGGTCCTTCAGTCCGAAATTATTTACTAATGCAAATGACATTTAACTTTTTAATTTAATCTTCGATTATTTTTGCCTATGGTTCTATATTTAATATATATTAGTGAAGTTTAAGTAGATATTCTTAGAAGAATTTATAAAAAAAACTGATTATAAGTATCTACCTTTGCTTACAGGGTATATTATATCTATGTAGGGTCCTTACCTGTGCTTTATTATGAAAGGATTTACAATTCAACATTTCTATACGCAAGATAACAACAAAAATACGCCGTTTGAGTGTGATGCCTATTAATAAGGTACCTATTAATAAGGTACCTATTAGTAAGGTACCTATTAATAAGGTACCTATTAATAAGGTACCTATTAATAAGGTACCTATTCGGTAAAGCTACAAAGTTTAACGAACTATTTATTCTGTGGTTTAACTTTGAAACAAAATTTTCGGACACGTAAACCTCTTTAAATAAGTAGCTAGTGCTTCAATTAATGCAGTGCACTCGAGCTAATCCCGGGACACGGCGCGCGGCGGCTAATTCCGGAGACCGCAGCCCGGGACCAACCCGGAATCGGCTCAGCACTCGGTTTGGCGAGTGGAGCCGCAGTTTGAGGGTTGTTACTGGACTTATACTTTGGCAGAGGTTGAGGGTCGTAAGTATTATACTCAAGTGACACTTGTTGTGAATTGTGAAAGAAATTACAAGTGATACGAGGGGTCATTCTCAAGAAGTGTTCTTTAATAAGATATGATATAATAGCAAAACATGTTTAACTTTTTTTTCACCAAAATAATAAAATTTGCATTCTTTGAACTGGAATTCTATATCATTAAATCGTGATATTATTCGTAAAAAGCTCTTCAACGGAAAATACATGAAAGCGATGCAGCGCTAAAATTAAAAGGTTTTTTAAAAGGAGATGCAATTGAGTTGCGGCTGCGATGATCTGAATGGTTTATAGCGCACAAACGGACCGTACTTTACTTTTATTTTATTTTTATTCCGAGTAATTAAATAAAGTGTTTTGTTAAAACGCTCTGTGGGCAAAATAACATGGAAATGTTGATGGAGTGTTAAGATTTTAATCACTTTTATAGCTCCGGGGTTTGCATGACATCATGATGGATCGTATCGGATGATACGAGTGGCGCCGATAGACCCAAGGGTTAGAGAAAATATCTGTTTTCAATTACACTTGGAAAACAGTTTGATATCGTTCATTTTATTAACAAAACCACTGCGGCTTAAAGTGCGCTTATGAAAATCACGACTTGCCTTTGACCTTTTTCTCTTCAGACAAGGTAGCACCTGTAGTCATTCAGAACTGTTTTACACTCTTGGCCCCCGGTATATTGCTTAAAGTGCTTATCGACACGAGAACTTAGTTTACTTTCTGATAAACTCCATTGGGCTTACCACTATAAGCACTATATGCCTTTATACTATACTAAAATCTACTTTAAATTCTAGGTAACAATGTTAATTATTGATTGAAGTGTTGCAAAGGTATTTGGAAAACAATAGGTCATAAAAAGAGAAATAAATATTGTTCAGATATGATTTTTTTTAGGAAATGAAATGATGTTTTCATTTTCTCAGCTCATTTGTTTCAGGCTATGTGAAAATTGTTATTAATTGTACATTGACCGCTACAACACAGGGCATATTTTACTTGCTATATCTAAGTAGATATAACAAGTATAAATAAGTATTTTACTAGCTTCTGCCCGCCACTTCTCTTCTACGTCCTCGTGAAAGTTCTTGTAAAGAACGCTGCCTGCTGCATTTAAAATGTATTAAATAACGTTATGCTAAACGTTACGTATTTACATTTTAAATGCAACAGTTTCAGATATCGGTGCATTCAAAAAAAATAAATTCCTTATTTTTATATTAGTACAGTTAGATTTAATATTTTCACCACCAAGGTCCAACTGGTCCAAGTAAACTGGAGAACCCGACCTGAACGACCAATATTTTTTCGTGCGACGCTGATCCACGAATAAGGTTCAAAATTGATCTACCATGACACCAAACCACAAATTATAAACCACTTTTATTTTAACTATGAATGTATTAACATAATATTCAAAGTACTACAATGCTCTATGGTAAATTCGTTGTCAACCAATTACAGTAACCGTGCGTTAACGTCTCGCCACAATTGGCTGCCATTGTGGCATAAATCATATCAGTCGGCCCTTTCACACTGTCAATAACTAATTTACTAACATACATGTCTATCAGTTCAATGGGCGTTGTTATAAAGCTGAATGCCAGTTAACTATTTCAATGGGCACACATTTAATTGGAAAGTGGGCAAAGGTCAAAGGAAACATGACGAACAGAAAGAGAAACGATTTCAAATGTTTGAATCAATAAAGTTTGTACTGATTAAGGACTACCAAGTATTTTTTCGATTCAAAAATGAACCTTATTTACCTTGCTCAACAAAAGCAAACGAAAATTATACTAAAACAACATACATGTCCTTCGAGCCTAAAGTGATTACAGGCGTTAAACCGAAATGATGTTAATTAGACCCATTTAATCAAACGCCCTATACAAACATCCCATGGCCCAGGAGCCGCAAATACCAACACATAGACAAGCAGGTAGGTACAGGGGATGACGAGCAAGCCGTTATTAATTGTCGGTTCGATGATCGGTTATTGCGTTTGCTAAGTAAGATACGGGCTGGGATTAAAGTGAGGCAGCTGCTTGATATTAAAATTCATAAAATATTGAAGGACCAGGATTTTAAGACGTCCTTTGAGGCACAAGAGTGAACATTCAAGAGCAGACTTACGATGTAATAGAATTCTGAAATAATCAAAATCAAAGCATTTATCTATACTAATATTATAAATGCGAAAGTAACTCTGTCTGTCTGTCTGTCTATCTATCTGTCTGTCTGTCTGTCTGTTACGCTTTCCCGCCTAAACCTCTCAACCGATTTTGATAAAATTTGGCACAGACAATCTTTAGACTCTGAGAAAAAACATAGGCTACCATTTATCCCGGAAAAAAATTATATTCCCGAGGGAAATCTAAAAAGCGCCATATAACCGAAATCCACGCGGGCGAAGCCGCGGGCGGAAAGCTAGTTTAAAATAAAACAATTGCAGCTACTTTTGAAATGTCATAAGGTCGGTTAGTAGAGGAGCTAGTAGCCTATCCGCCAGAGAATACATAAAAGTAATTATTAAATTAAAATAAGCCGTGGCAGCTAGGAGATGACCAGTCCCCACTGACGGCGCCCGTTCACGAACATGAAGCATGGATCAACACAATTTAGGTCAACTCTTTTGGACACAACTTAACGATCTAACACACACGATGCCACCATCAGCGGGATATTAAAGTGAGCATGGCATACTCTCAACCGCCAGAAACGACAAACACATGATCAAATTTTACCTTAATTGACCTGTAGATTTCGGATAAAATAAGGTTATACCTGGGTCTATTCCACACACTAACATAATAACTCGCACAGAGTGGACACGGGTGCCACAAAAGGTAAAACAGTGGTTCAAACATTCGACTCTAATTGACGCGACAATCCTGTCAGTGAGCTGTTCAAGCGAAGCGTTTTGTACAAATCCACGTTTAGAATTCACCTGTAAGATTTCATTGAAAATAGATTTTACTTTTTTAGTAACCAGTGTTTTTTAATTTCAAAGTATTGCTGATTCTTTGGAACCAAAATAAAGATAGAACTAATTCAAACAAATATCCAAATCCAGTCTGTATTCTAGTTATCAAGCCAAGCTTTGGATTTAAAAAGCAAAAAGAGAAACGGTCCAGAAATATCCATACTAATATTATAAATGCGAAAGTAACTCTGTCTGTCTGTCTGTCTGTTACGCTTTCCCGCCTAAACCCCTCAACCGATTTTGATGAAATTTGGCACAGACAATCTTTAGACTCTGAGAAAAAACATAGGCTACCTTTTATCCCGGAAAAATTTTATATTCCCGAGGGAAATCTAAAAAGCGCGATATAACCGAACTCCACGCGGGCGGAGCCGCGGGCGGAAAGCTAGTATAAAATAAAAATGTTCGACGTCATATTATAAGTCATCTCAACTACGCGGAATCACACTATTATTATTAATTTAAACTATTTTTCGGTATCCATTTTTTAACAAAATCGCCTCCATTTTACGAGCCAGTTAGTTACTGATGCAAAAACTTGAAACTAGAATGTATAAAGCGGTAGATCTTGATTGTACAGCTAAATATATAAAGCGGTACATCTTGATTGTAGAGCTAAATGGACATAATTGCTCCTGGATGGCCGCCCGCGCAATTTGAAGAATTAACATGAAACCGGTCAGGAAGGCTCGCTACGTCAATTACAGAGTTTGTGAGCTAGAAGTGAGGTATATGTGAGAATTTTATACAGAGAGCCAATCTGTGGGGAGGTGAATAGGGACTGGAATTTGATCGACTTTTGAGAAACTTTTATGGTCGCTTCTCCAAACCATTGGTTATAACTAGGACAAAACAGGAAGGAATTTCGACTGCATGATATTCAGGATTGAAAGCGAATTAAACTACCTATTATACAACGTGTTACATAAAGGGTATATACATAACAAAGGCATGGCATCTTTACATGATATCAAACGATATTGGAAGGGTTTTTAATCCTATCTCTTTATGTTAGGAAGTTATGAGGAAAAACACCGCCTGTGATAGGCTACTATCATACTAGTCGCACAGTGATATTAAAGACATTTATCGGATTTTGGCAAGTAACGTGACGGGTAACGAGTAGTTATTAACGTATGTAGTGTGCTGCCACGTTTGTTATGATTTGATTTTAAGAAACACATGAAACCGAAAACTTGGTACCAATTTTTTGAGTATTTTATTTTGAGTTGAAACCCTTCCGATATCGTTTCATATCATCTAAAGATGCCATGCCTTTGGTATGTATATACCCTTTTTGTTACACGTTGTATAATCAACACATAATGTTCCCACTCTTGAAAAACAGGCCTGTTATGAAATAATTTATACAAAGTAAAGCGCTTGACGGGGATCAAATCTTATGACCTAGAACTTGTAAGTTGCGTCCGATACCAGGCTCTCCTATACCATCATCATCATCTCAGCGTTAATACCAGTCGCATCCGAAACTTTATCAGCTTTGGAGTCTGGGGGCTAAACTTTGATATTTTCCGTGAAGCGACTGCCGTCTGACCTCCACAACCCGAGGCGATATCGAAGCATTGCAGTTAGACCAATTGCTAGACTTTTGAGGGTTCCAACAGCTCGTAACGACTGCCATTAGATGTTCGTAAGCTCTCTCGTAGGCTCTTCTATACCGCTGCTCACAAATACCTATTGTTTGAACTGATATTTTCTCATTTTTGCACAAAAGATCAACTTTTAACATCCAAATAAATTTTAACTTAACCTCTGCTAAAGCTGGCAATACTCAAAACGAACATAAAAAGCAAAGCTGTAGCTTCAGTCACGTCAACTTTATAGCCGGGTGTCACCAGAGTGGCATGTGGTGCCGCAATGAAAAGTCCCGTCTGTTCGCGAATGTTGCATATTGTAAGCTGACACACTGACAGTTGTTTTTTATTTATATGTAGTTTGATGGGCACACTCAAACATTGCACTATTTACCAATTGATTAAAAAGAAATGTAATCCTAATGTGGCACACAGGTCGTTTATAATTATGTAAACAGGATTAGTGATAGAATATTTTCATCCCGATATTCCCACAGGGTCGAATATGTTTGTGGAAATGCGGAGAGCAACTAATGTGTTATAAAATTATACAGAAATGTGGAGTCGTGGAGAACAAGTAATCTATACTAATACTAGCTGACCCGGCGAACTTCGTTCCGCCTTAAAGGCAATATCACATGACTACTTTTTAAATTAGGATAATTTTAAATAAATGAATATTATTATTCAATGATTCTTTATTTGGGAGCACAATCCTGGCGATTCTCCGGAAATCTTTAATGTGCTACAATACTCGCAAACAACATCCATTGGCCCAATGCGAACGCCATTGCGCTATATTATATGCGTATTGAAACGCTGCCCGATTCAAATCAGTATTTGATGAATTTCTTCTTGTGTTTCGTAAATTATCTAGCGCTTGATCTCTGAGGTTTGCTCGACGATTTCGCATTGCCAACCGAGCCATTTCACGGGCTGCCTCCCTTTGCTCTGGTGAGTGAGAAGCACGAAGTCGAGCCATACTAAGGCTGCGCCTTCAAGTGCAATTTCTTGCTCTTCTTCAGTTTTTTTTTTTGTTGTGGATGGGAAATCATCAAGTGACCTCTCCCGCTCTGGGCGGACCGGAAGGGCGTGTCAGACTTTTATTGACTAAAACCCACCCGTGTTCCTTCACTTGCCTGTGCAACGGCCAGTGCCATCGTTTCTTTTTTAATCAACCCGTAACCCTGTGGACCAGTCCTCGTGGACACCGTCAAGGTGTGCTGACATCTCTTTGAGGCACGTGTGAAATACAATGGGCCGTCAACCCGGGCCTGGTTCTTACAAGGAGGCGAGCTGCCTATCCCTCGCCGCCCGCAAGCCCGCGCCTACGGCGATTGGGAGTCCGATGTTGCCTCCCGACCAGGGCGCTTCCTGCGGCGGTTTGAGCCGTGAGTGTAGTGGGATTTCCGCTCCCTCACCCGCTCCGCCTCCTCTTTTGCCTGCATCACTGCTTCACAGAAGGAGGTGAAAGCTTGCCATGCACTCTTGCTCCGGACTATGGCCCGGACCAGGGTCGGACGCGAGAGATCGCCGCCGATCGCCGCCACGAGAACACGGCTGTGCTCTATCCAAGCTGGGCAGACCTCCACCTTATGCTCCACCGTGTCCTCAGGGCGATGCACACAGTGGTCACCCTGGCGTTTCCTCCCGCCTTATACGGAACAGGAACCTCCCGAAACAGCCGTGTCCGGTGAGGACCTACGTCAGTCGGAAGGTGAGGACGCCGTGGCGCCTCTCTAGCTACTCCTCAAAGAGAGGACTTACCGCCGCTATTGCGGCGTGCTCAGTGCTGGATTGCGACAATCACACTTTCCATGTCGCCATGAGACCCCGCCGGAGCTCTGTCCGCTGTACTGCGATTTTTCGCGGCAACAGAGTTATGCCTCCTCTCATCACTCCCACATGTGGGCGAGGGATAGTGTTTCTCCACAATTTAATGGATGTTATTATACATATAAACGTTTCTTTTTAATTACTCTATCTATTAAAAGAAACCTCATCAAAATCTGTATCGCAGTTTTAAAGATTTAATCATACAAAGGAACATAGGGAAAGAGAAAGTAACTTTGTTTTATAGTATGTAGTGAAGTGGTAAATGGCACAGCAATACAATATTAGAAATTTTGAAGTTGAAGTTTGCTTTGGGGCTTTTATTAAAAAAATTAAACCGGCAGAGAGCATTTATATTCTTTGCTTTAAATAAAAGCATCAACATTCAACCGGTAAGACTTTTTTTTAATATGCTGAGTAGTGTAGGATTTTTAACAAATGAACCGCTAACTTATATTTTGACTGAGTTGTTTTGTTATTCCATGTCAGTTGCGTTTTGTTAAACCATGTCTTATGTCACGTCACACGGGAACGACAGGAACCGCGGGAACGGGATAAAAAGTATCCTATGTGATATATCCTTCTCCCAGTTCTTATCTACCTCCCTACCAATTTTGAGCCATACTGGTCAAGCGGTTCTTGAGTTATAAATATAGTAACTAACACGACTTTCATTTATATACATAGACTTCATTCAAATCGGACCAGCCTAGGAGGAATTCAGTGACGTACCTACACACGTACAGCAGATTTAGGATGGAAAGAAGAAACCCATGGAAAGCATTGTCATCTACATTTGTAACAAAGATATCATACCTCTCTCTACCCCTAGAGTTCTTGTTTCTGTCTCTTTAAGTAAAATAAAAAATCTTAAATAATTATTTATTTCTATTTATTTTTTTCTCTTTTAGTTCATAAGAACAAATTTAGTTAAATAAAAAAAAAATATCTTTTTTATTTTTTCGCCTCTTAGTTCTTATGTACAATTATATTTTTAAGTAACTAAAAAAATTAAAAAAAACTATAAACTTGTCTAAAAAAAAAAAAAAAAACTTGTGATTGACCGGGTTTGAACCGAGGAACACCAGCCATCGCGAGTAGACCATACCAATATCGACTACGCTACAGCCGCTATGTCAAGCCGCGCGAAATTAGCGCCCATATTATGCGTGAAATATTGCGAAAGAGAAAACTCGAAAATATGCGCTTCCCCAGACATAAGACTGACTAGATCGATTTTTCGCCCCCGAAAACCACCACATATTAATTTTCAGCGAAATCGTTAGGGCCGTTTCCGAGATCACATGCTTCTTCAAGCGATTAGCGCCATCTGCCGGGTTGATTTGTGAATCTAAACGATCCAGGTCGCCACTCAAACGCATACAGAAAAATTCATTAAAATCGGTCAAGCCGTTTAGGAGGAGTTCAATGACATACACACGTACAGCAGAATTGTATATATAAAGATATAAAAAGCTGAAGAGTTTGTTTGTTTGAACGCGCTAATCTCATGCGTCATCTCGTCCGATTTGAAAAATTATTTTTACGTGTGATAGCCCATTAACGCAGGAAGGCTTTAGGCTATATCACGCTGCGACCAATAGGAGCGGAGCATAACTAACTCCATGCGAACGAAGTCGCTGGCGGCCGCCAGTGTGTTATAAAATTATATAGCTGGACTTCAAAACCAAGTCAGGCCCTTTCTTTTTAGATATAAAGGCCCAAAACAACAAAATAATGATGTGTCAAGGGAAACTGTTATGCTATTTTGAAGTCGCCGCCCGGTAAGGACCAGGCCCGGATCGGCGCGTTGTGTTTCACGCGCGCCTCAAAGAGATGTCAGCACATCGTGACGGGGTCCACGAAGACCAATGCCTCCTGAGTCCCGGATGTGGGTTGATTAAAAAGAAACCATGGCCCTGGCGCACAGGCATGTGAAGAGGGTTTTAGTCAGGAAAAAGCTGACACGCCTTTCTACTCCGCCCAGAGCGGGAGAGGTCATTTGATGATTTCCCAACCAGATAAAAAAGAAGTTCACAGCAAACTAATGGCCAGTACATTATTTTGGTGTTTTCACTGTTCCAAATATTAATCACGCTCATTTTTAAAAATGTAGCCTTATAAACATAATACACGGGGGAACGAAGATACGGGCAGAAGTAAGTTGTATATAAACATGCATGACATAGCTACTTCTAATATCGCCGTAGACTATTACAGAACAAATAAGTTATTTATAAAATACATGAAAATGACTTCGGATTTGTATCGCGCATACGCAGTTTTCACCAGGATCGAATCTCATTAGACGCATATGTATAATTTTCTTACTTTTTAATATATATTTTCGTTTTTTTTTTTTAATACATATGTTTGCTATCTTACTTTTAAAGATAACCTTTTACAAACAAAGTACGGACAGCACAAGAGTAACTTGGAATCTTCAACTTGAGTGCTCTAACATATACTAATGAATCCATTCGCGTGTCTCGATTCCAGCTCGCGCTGATTAGCTGAGTTTTTTGATGCATCACAGAGCTTATAAGACTGTATATGACATAGATATTATATCTTTAAATGTTATTTTAGCATTAGCATTTCTTATTTAGCTGCTCCACAGGGGCGCATAAAGTAATTAATAATCGGAAAAACTATAATTGCATTTTATGTATGTATGTAATTTCTTAGTATTGTATAATTTATACAGCAATTTGACAGCTCCGTAGCGTAGCGTACGCGGCCGCTGCGCAAGGAGGCGCGGATTTGATCCCCGAGCAGTGCAAATATTTGTATGCACGAATATGAATATTTGCACTGATCTGGTTGTGCCTCGGAAAGCACGTTAAAGGGAAACGTTAACGTTAAGACCATACAAACATATAATGGCAGTCGTTACGGGTTGTTGAAGCCCTCAAAAGTCCAACAATTGGTCTAACTGCAATGCTTCGATATAGCCTTTGGGTTGTGGAGATCATACGGTAGTCGCTTCACGGAAAATATCGAAGTTTAGCCAAAATCAACAGTTAAAGCTTCGAATGCGACTGGGATTAATGCTGAGATGATGTATCATTATATAGCTACTTAACTTGGAGTATGTCACGCTCACTCTAACGTCCTGCTGATGGTGGCGAGTATGTTCAATTCATGAAGTTTTCTTCAAAATGTAAATACCAATTTTATGATTTATAAGAGTGTTCGAGGAGTTTTATGCCCGCTCTTCTCTATAGGTACCTAAGCTTTGGAATGGGCAACTAACTAGCTTCATCTTACTGAATAACCGATGCCTTAACCATTCAAAAGTGCCTGTAATTGGCTTACTGGAAATGGCTTTTTTTAAATAAGTAAATGCTTTGAGTTAAGTTTGAGTATAAAAGCGCTCTAAATGCCCAGTAAGTAAGCGATGTGGAACTTGATCTTAGGAGGCGAAGCATGCTGTAAAAGCTGTTAAAAAGTTAAATTAAGCAAAATTTTGCTGCAAAAAGCACTTATGCCAAATAAAAAAAAATAAAAAAAAAAGCCAATTGTTCCCATACATAACTTTGCCATTAATGGGATATAAACCGTACTTTTATAAAACTAATAGGCACTCGTATACCCTACCCTTGTTGACAACGGGAATCTACTCAATAAATAAGGACTATATTTTTCCACTGATATGCCAATAAAAAGCTTATGTCTAAGTAATTGAAACACATCAGTACCTACTTCAGTTACAGTTGAGATCCACTAGAACATTCACTAACAAAATCTATGATACTTCAAAATAAAATGCATTCGCAATAGCATTTGCAATTGAAAATGAACGTTAGTTACCACACAATAAGAATGCAAATGTATTGACCAGTGTCTTGAAATAGTTACAGCAGTACACGGTTGCTGAGAATGCATTTGTATGCAGAAACGTTTTATTTTAAAGGAAAGGAGTACGTACTCCAAGTTTGTATGACTGTAAAGAGTTACATACCAATACATTTGTGTTGTTGGTTCACGTTGTATACACTGCAATTTTAATCGTCTTTCAAATCCGGCGCACTTCTTCTATCCAATTACTATAAATCCTATATTAAACATTAGTAAAAAAAAAAAATTGTAACATCCCAAAAATATTAAATACTATTTTTTGAGCTAGGGTGAATGAACGCAGGACTCGGAGTTTGCGTTTACGTCACGCGTCATATTAATGCGTGATATTTTTTTCTAATTATTAAAAAGAATTTTAATTTTTTACTAATATTTTGTAGTGATTGGATAGACGAAATGGACAGAGAGACGTGAGACGACTGACATTGTACAATGTACACCATGATGTTTAAAACTCTTTGACCTCCTTCATGTCAAAGAAAATATTGTACACGTACCTGAAACAAATAATAAGAAATGAGTAGAAAGTCAGATAAATCAAAAACGCAAATAGTAACTATGACGTAACTATTTAAATAGGTGTGATTTAAAAAGTAAAGCCTTTCGGTGTTCTATAGGATGCATTTTGGGGAGTGTGCGAGGGAATTGCATGATTTAATTCCCCCATCTCCGTTCCACCATCGGACGACCCGTCGTACGGCTGATTTCCACCCTTACGTTGTTAACACCACTACGATCCGGACGAAGCGTTTCGCCTCCTCCTTTATACCGCGTACATCGAGGGACTGGAACAATTTGCCAGCGGCGGTGTTTCCGTCGGACTACAATTTGAGTCTCTTCAAGGCTAGAGTGAATAGGCTCTTAATAAACTAGTGCGCGTTACCATCAACGATTGCGTCACTGCTTACCATCAGGCAGGATTGCGGTAAAGCGCTAGTTTATAATATATAAAAAAAAAGTAAAGCCTCCGTTGATTTAACAAAGTTTGAAAAATAATTATATCCGATTAATGGATCCTGGACCCTTTTTTAATGGATCTGCACAGCGTCAATCCTAATTGGTGTACAACAAAGCGCTGCCCACCCTTTCAAATATATATCTATATTCATAAAACCTAAGATATAAATTGTATCAAAATTAATTTCCCTATCCCTTTTCACGAATATTCCGTTCCACAAATTTCCTCGTCTCTTTTCTAAATCGATAATTTAACTCTATAATAATCCGCATTCGTCGATACAGGTATATCGACAATCCGATTAGAGGCAAAGGGTGTCAATAGAAGGCGATTAGCACGCCGGACCGCAGCGGACCGGCCATTAGCACGCCGGACCGCAGCGGACCGGCCATTAGCACGCCGGACCGCAGCGGACCGGCCATTAGCACGCCGGACCGCAGCGGACCGGCCAGCGAGGTTGTACACAACATTTTATTAAGGATCTTTTTAAATCCGTGTTTTTTCGGGAATCCATTTAGGTTACAAACATCCGAGTTAATTTATTCATATAAGCAAGCTGAGGTGAAAATGGGCCGGTAATATTAAAACCAAATAAGCAAGGGATATGAATATCGAATCTTAAATACTCGAAGTGACGATGTTCGCAGGGTGACTCATAGCGGCAGTCTTATATTATGTCCAGCAGTGGACTACTGTTATGATGAGAATAATCTTATTATGTTTCACTAATAAGGTACGTGTCATTCATAATCTCTGGCGCAGCATCGTTGGTCGCGTTTTTGGGTTTAACATTGCATCACCTCGCTCAACAACTGTAGTCTTCCTTCCATTTTACTCATTTCTTTGAGTGAATAGGCCTTAATAAACTAGCGCGCTTTACCATCAACGATTGCATCACTGCTCACCATCGGGCGGCAGTTAACCCCCAGCCAGCTTTGTATCTTAATTTTTGCGGCCTAAAATAGACTTTGGTTCTGCTAACAACTTAATAAAGTGTATTGTACTAGTGTGTACTAATCTATTTTGCTTAACTATGGTGAATTCAGTTGAACTCAATGGCATATACTTCCCTAAAGGCTCACATGATCCCATTAAAATTATTGTAAGCCTTTAAAAGCATATCATTATTACGAGCGCCATTGATTTTACATTTCAATCATAACAAAATACAATAATGGAGCCTGAATTATTTCAACACAAATATCTATTCGGAGCAGGTCTCGTTTATTGAAAGCTTAATACGTATATACAATTATCAACTAATAATTATAATAATGAAGTAACTTACATACATTGACAAGTAAGCTGTTTTAATAACAAACATAATTATTTATTTGTAAAGGGTGCAAACCTTTTGCTATCAACAGCAAGTTAATTGCGTACCACACTATCAGTAGCAATGAGTTTCATTTTGACAATTAAACAACATTCATTGCGTTATTTACGTTGTTGAGCAGAGCAGACACATTTTTCGAACATCACTACATACTATAAAACAAAGTTTCTCTTTCCCTATGTCCCTATGTATGATTAAATCTTTAAAACTACGCAACGATTTTGATGCGGTTTTTTTTTTTTATTAAAGAGGAAGGTTTACATGTATAATAATATCCATTAAATTGTGGAGAAACACTATTATTTTTGAGGTTTCTAACGTGATTTCGTAAATAATTACTTTTATTTCCGCGTTCGCCGTGAAACGCAGGCTGAACCATACGAGATTTATAAAAATAATGTATTAAAAATTGTACACATTGAAAACTTCTACCAAACAGTCCGCGATCATATATTTCAATGTCTTATGAATATCCAACAACATTTTTTTTATTATTATTTACTTTTTACGACAAATACCGGCTATTTTCGAAGCGATTTTAACGTAAAATTTAAAATACAGCATTAATACTTATCCAATTAAATACCCTAAATACATTGTTGATTTAATATAGATCTAAAGCGCCTCTTACAGCATATGATTGATATAAATATTTTCAAAGATATGTATTACAGATTTTAAAATTGCGGGGCGTTGCGTTTGCGGCGATACCGAAGGGCCGGGGCGGCAGGACGGGGGGCTGCTATGTTTTTCATACAGCGTTCATAGTTTTCCTGTAGTGTATTTAGTATCAGCATTGCACCCGTGCGGAGCCGGGGCTGGTTACTAGTATGCTGTAAAAAGATTCCAATTGATAGTAATAATGTGCTACGGAAGTAGGGTTACTTGTAGCGATTTCCAAAACGATATATGCGAACAACATGTCATCCTGACGTTACGCAAAATCCTGCATCGGGCAAACTGAGTTTATCGCTCATACATACAAAGTTCCCTCCGTCTGTTTGCAGGATCCTCCCTGTTCTATGAAGTATGAACTTTGTACCCCGCTCCTCATACTTCGATATACTGAACCACTTCTTTCAAACCTAAATCTGCTATTATTGGACGGTAGCGGTCTACATTGCTAAGTGGTGTGGTTTCGATTTCCAAATCTATCTAGAATAGAACTACGCTCGTACACACATGCGGAATTGAATCAAAGTTCAATTTCATGGATCGCATGGCAACATCGGAATTCTCTCGTTCAATCAATGAGCCGTCAGCAATAGTGAACACGAAGCAGATCACAGTTTACGTGATTATAATCACGACTAAAAACAGTAATTTAACACAAAATACTGAGCGTAGTGTATAAAGTATGCTCAGTATTTTACAGACTACAAACTAATATTTTATGTTATATACGAAGATTTAGGGAACCTAGTTTAAACGTAATATAAAAACAGTATTTCTCGAGGGAGTATCAGTAGAAGTAACCTACACTGACAATGTGGCGTGCCTACTGTTATTATTACAATAACTCCGATGTAAAAGTAGCCAATCAATGATTCCAATAACTAATCGGGAACAACCCAAACATCGAGCTGAGTATTTTCCATAAATAACATGATGTTTCGGTTCCAAGTTACGTGACACCACAACGCTCAGCTAACGGATCCGGGCGAGGTCGTTAGTCAATCTGGTATAGCTATCTAAAGCCTACAGTGGTACAAAAATCTTTTGGCGCGTGCTCAAAATCAGAACTAACAATGCCATCTTTCACATATGTTTACCAAAAGTTCCAACTATCACTGTAATGTGTGTAGGTCCAAGCCATGTCGCATGTCCATGTCATGCGAGATGCGTGCGCGTCTGCGACGCGTCTCTAGAATCAACGGGACCCTTTTACTAAGACTTCAATGTCTGTGTATCTATCCGTCACCAGATTATATCTCATGATACTTTGACAGTTTCAATTTTCACATAAGATTTTTTCTGTTGCCGCTATAACAATACAATAACTAAAACCAGAACTTTTTTTCTATAGATAATGGTAACCCTTCTTGCACTAGTCTGACTTTTTTTAGTAGGTTATTAGGGCACGTGCGACACGCGCAGTGTGCACACGTCCCTACTGATGCTATCAAGAAGACACACTAATCACACGTTAAATCATCGTACTGTTTAGTTCCTTATCATTATTCCGTTTGTTTGTATTGATGACGTATCAAAAGTTAATTACTGACAAAGCGTCAACTGGATCGGCTGATGAATGATTGATTTCATCATCAGTAATGAATGACTTCACTATCGTAGTTAACTGAATTGGCAGTAGCGGACGCTGAATTAGCCTGTGGTTATTTGCGAAATATTTTCGCAAAATCAATAAAAAATAGTTTAGCAAAGTATATTTAAATATACATTGCTACACTATGTTTATGGAAGACCCCGGTGTTCCCGTTTTGTTCAGGTGCGCCTACGTAATTAAAAAGAGAGAGGGCTCAATACACAGTTAAAAATCTAATAAATCGAAAGAGCTTTCGGCCCTCGGTTTCCATCAGGCGTGATTGAGGTCAAGAGGAGGCCCATTTAACAGTATAATAAAATAAAAACAGGGGTTGTTTATATAGTTTAGAATCCATTGTCAGGATCATAGAATAATCAAATCAAATCAATATCAAAACATTTATTGGTTTGCAAACATTGGTATTTAGGACACAGATGTTTTGTTATAAGAGTCCTCCACGGTCTACCGTCACATGTGCAATGTGCATGGAAAACATATTAGTTTAACTAAATTTATAAACATATAATTGTAAAATAGGTATATTAATACAAATTAATGTGAAACGAGTTTAATAAAAGAAACCAAAAGGTATCACGTTTAAACCAAAGTGGGGTTAGTTTATCTGAAACCCGACCAAGTGCGATACGGATTCGCGCACGAAGATTCCCGTACCATTACAGAACAAAAAAACTATACATATTTGTAGTTATAGCAGCAACACACATCATCTGTGAAAATTTCATCTGACTAGGTATTACTGTTCACTAGATACAGTCTAGTGACAAACAGACAGTAGCGTCTTAGTGGGTCCGGTTGATACCCTTTCCGTGCGGACCTTAAAGATCAGAACAAAAGCCGCTTAAACTGTGACATGAATGTAATCAATGACTTTGTTATTTGTCTACTGAGAACAAAACAAAAACATCTCTGTACATTATTCACTGACTATTACGTCATCAACCTGTTGGTACAGTCGCCAACATGTCAAGATGCCCGAAATTGTCCAATTTTCCCGATCAACCTTGAAGCTTAACGTTTGAGTAATAAAATTGAAAATCAATTCAATAAATTTGTCAGATTCTTCAACTTGATGTGCTGACGTGTATACATACCGACAACACAGAATTAACTTGTACTCTATAATAATAAACACAATCCACACAGATCTTAATAGGATCGACGAGATAGTGTAGATTCGCATGAGAATGCATGTGAATCAAAAGACGAGTCAGAAGTTCAAATTGAAACAACAAGAAGAAGTTAGACAGAAAGTAACAAAATGTGAAGAGCCCAACTCATCAGGATAAAACAGGGTCTAGTTCTCTGGAGATCGAGAAGTCAGAACTTACTACCAGCTAACCGTAGACTACCTACACTATTTCACCCAAAGGTTGTCTGTAAAAGTCGCTCTTAGCGATAAGAACGCCCTTTGTAAAATCTTCATATTTATGTTCTGTAAAGTATATGTTGAACATAATACAGATTGTTTTATCTATATATATACGTATCTATACTAGATTTCACAAATTAGATCCCCTTTAGTACATAAATATATCTGCGGAATTTATTGCACCACTTCTAGACCCCAGTAAAAGTGATGAAGGGTGGCGATTTGGGGGACAATTATGTATATGTTTTTTGACGTTCTAATCAGCAAAAATTTCTTAAGTATCACAAGGGTTCCACTGGGTAACAGGAGGGACTACAGAAACTAAATTAATCATACCTAAATTAATCATACTTAAATTAATCATACCTAAATTAATAATACTTAAATTAATTATACCTAAATTCTGTCCTCGACTTCGTTCATATGAAATTACTTATTACTTTTTCGCTAAGTGTTGGGGTTTTCTTGCATTTGCTTTGCGTCTAAGAGCCCTAGCATGATATACAGTAAGAAATAGCCTTCTCCAATTTTTTTTTCAATTCCGACTATTAGTTCTAAAACAGAGCGTTTTCAAACAAACAAAAAACTAACCTGTTCTTCAACTATACTGTTAGCAAGCACAGAGCGAGAGACAGTTTACATAAATCGTGATGATACTCCCAGACATCCTAGATAGTTTGTGGCTCCAAGTACTTAAACCTATCCCACGTATTCTTCTGCGGACCCCAGACCACTGGCAAGCCAGTTGACATAGCAATGACAAATGACTGCAGTACATCACACAGAAGCCATGCATCACTAGTACAATCGCGCTATTCGCACCTCTATTATATTCGTACTCGCATGGTTCGCACGCTTGCACAATTCGCACACTCGCACGCGACATTTACTAACAAAGAATCGCGCGATGTATTCAAATACAATTGATAGTTACTCCGCTTCAGATAGAAGGTGCAATTGTTGTGGATTGTATGATTGTGTGTGGTTTTTTGTTCTTTTGCATATTTATGGGCGATGGGTAAAAATAGCTTGAAATTGGAATAGTTGGCCCCTTCACAACCCTTACCTTCACGAGAATGAAATAACAGTGAAATTGAAATACTGTGTGATCTGACAATTTTGGAATCCAAATTTATCAATTTGCATGCCGCGAAACTTTTCAAGACATGTGTAGACCAGGTTTCAGATAACTTTTTTATTTGTTTAAAAAACGTTGCCCCACACTAGGAATTACTCCAGTATCGTGTGTGCGTTCACAAACATTTAAACACACAGACACAAACAGCCAGACACAGAACAACTACCTGTAGGCCATACAAGTATTTGTTCCGTGCGGGAAATGAACCCGCGACACGCAGAGCAGCAGTCGATCGCTCAGCCACTGCACCAACCATGTCGTCAAGATATCCGAACACATCTCCGTGAAAATCTAATAACTTTCATCATTATAAAAACTCCTCGTACAATTTTCATCAAATCGTCAGAGCAATTCTTTCAAGCATGCAACATACCTACATCGTCGCAATAATCTCAAAATTGCCCAAATAAAGCTTAAGTATTAACATAAAACACACGTAGCCCCTAAAGAGCCCGTACTTACTAAGAGAACTCATCCACTTTAACATAAGGTAATATGCTCAGGCGCCGCATACAGTATCACTACGGCTTTATTTCACGGAGCTACGCTTCATGCACACCATGTCACATAAAATCTGACAACAAAGGTGACACCACGGATCAAGAGCAGAAGGATCATTTCAACCCAAATACAGTGTACGGGGGTTATCAAGTGTCCTCAAATATAAACCTCTCCAAACGGGATGCCAAATTTGCTGGTGCTGTAAAACACAGACAAAGGACAGATCGACCAGATAGATCTATGGATAGATAGAGAGAGACCTATGGATATAATTTGAATCCGAAATATATGTATTGATTTTATAAAGGTGATTATGATGATGTGACAGATGTTACGATAGTCGTTTAACTGGAATTAGCCAAAAATACCTTACAGCCATTAGAGACACAGGAAAGCGAGACATCAGTATAAAGCAAATTCGCATTTTGCTTAGCCATACTTACTAAAAGTCTTAAAACTGAGAACTGAAGATATATATTGTGTATGAAACGAGAGAGTGATCTATGTTGCTTGCCAAACACACACAACACTGCATTCATCCCCATAGCCTTCCACCATTGCCAACCTTCTCAAGTTTTGAACTACGAATACTTTAATATTATCAAACATTTAGTTTAAGTACAAATAAATGCCTTCAAAAATCAAAAGAGCATGGCAACAAATCAGTTTCCTGTTTGCGAAAGTTTGCTATCGTGTTTTTGTTCAAGTGGCCCTTCTACACTCGTTTTCGTTACGTGCAATACCTGCGAGAAGCACCACTTTTGAACACGATACGATCTTTTGTTCAGCAACTATATAACAACGTGAGTGAAGTATTGAGATAAACCTACCTATAACTCACGCCGGTTTTTCGTGAACAGTGAGCTGCAAGGTAATTTCGTAGCACACTATCGATTCAGTTGCAATGACTTTCATTTTGACACTTCAGCAATATTCATTGCGATATTCGTGCTATTGAGCAGAGAATTTTTTCGAACATATAGAGTAATGGATTAGCAATATGACAAAATTATTCAAATTGAAAGTATTGTTATATTACGCAATTCGGGTTCCGTACAGAGACAGAACTACTGCTGCCGAATACATGAGGTGAAACATCTAACAACAACTGGCTCGTTTATAACATTAATAAGTTTGTGACACCGACTTTTGCATGGTCTTATTTTGCATAATAGTGTAATGTAATGTACATACTCCTATCTATTTGCGTTCCTACCTGCAGCTCAGAATAAGCATTCCATTAATCTTATGCGCTGTTCTGATTATTTTTCACTACACCAGGATTCAGTACTGATCCACAATAAGTGTCGACGACTTAGTGGCATTTCGACGTTGAAAGCTGTACCACGCTGGATGGTAATACTTTTTACTCCTAAACACGACACTTTTTAAAACAATATAATGTACTATTTCATTGTATCGTCATTTATTTTAATACATAAGACAGATTTTGACAACCCTGTTTATTACGTCACCATAACAACCTTCCTTCAAATTATTGATGACCTTTTTTCTAGCTCACTAGACGTCCAAACTCCTTCATAATTAAGTAATTCTTCCAGGCCACTATCGTATTTCCAAATTCGACTTAAGACGGTCTGCGAGGCCACGTTATATATCAACGCAAAACTGTCGTCAGGTAAAGTTCGGCCTCTAAAAGAAAAAGCATCGATAAGAATTGAATTTCCAGATCCAACTTCCTCATGTAAGGGTACCCTGCTTGACGAATCACTGCTGCTGCCTGAGCCCATCCAGGGTCTCACTCTCCTGCTGCCGGGATGCTGAGCCGCTAACGCCACCTGGGCTTAACCCATGGCTGTCAGCGAGCCTACGTAGACGCCCACCACTCTGCTCCGCACCCTGTTGTCGAGGTCCTTTTTCTCCACGTTCTTAGTCTTCACCAAGAAACCTACCTTCATCACCTCACTCCTCCTTTTCTCTTTCATATTCTCCACCACTACTCTTCACGTCATCTCTCTGTTGAGGTTGAATTTGATTATTGTCTCTGGCAGCTAACTTTTATAAGCAAAAAATATTTTAAGTTTGGAAGATTACGGAGACAGGAGAAAAAGATTCATTGTTTTATGTGATTATTGTTTGTTTCGGTAGCATCGAGAGTAGCAAGACTGCAGTCAATCGTTAATGTTTGATATATAATATTGTAATGTTTTTTTATAGAGTGTTTGAAAGTTGTGCTTAATATATTAAAAATTATGAAGTGCATAGAATGGTGTATTAATTGATTTTGGAGTTATTTAAAATGTAAAGGATCCCAGAAGGTACTGTCTGCACTCAAATTACTATTTATTCATAACTACAACACTCTCCACTCTCTTATTGTATATATTTTTTATATAATTTAAAATAGATTTCATGTCTTTATTTTTTTCATTTAGTTGTTTTCTTGTCGAAACTACAAGAATATAATTCATTCTCTAGTCGACCCCAAAATCAACAACAACCAAAAATGAACATTGGTCGCACAGATTACATATCATGATGGAAAAAAAATTACATTCATGACAAGTTTCTTCTAAAATCAGCGTCGCTCGTATATTGTTATGTTCCTAAAATCTCCAATTAACGTACATTGACTAATAATACCGTCATGTGAGAAGTCAATGACAGTTCAATGACTGCCATGATGAGTTGACAACACTCCATAAATATTTAATAGGAAAAATCCTTATTAAACACGAAGTTTGTTGCATTAATACAACGATGAATACAAAGAAAATGTGACTTCAATGTTTTTCATTATGACTCGTCATAATAATAACGAGTCAAGCTTAACTTTTTCGGAGAACTGTTTACTTTTTATTTATCCTAGGAAAAATGGTTCTATGGAAAAGTAAGTTTATGACTTTTTCTTAGAACCATTTTTCCAGGTAGATACTGAGAAAGAGACGAGTAGTCCTTTTTGGTCCTTGTCCATTGCTTACATAGGTAATAGATCATTATCACTTTTGATGTTATCATGTGTTTTATTAGTTGCTAATAAAGTTACACTATATTAATTATTTTTTACAAAGTTACTTGCTTAGACATATGGAGTGATGTTATTCGCGTTCGTCACACCATGAAGACTCCAAATCCCTTTCTCTCTCTTTCTCTCACAAACACACACACACGCGGAGAGAGACACACCCTTGCACACACGTACGTGGCTACATGCGTCCGGTGACACTACGTTATTATGACCATGTGATAGATGTTCCCAGTATTTTTGATTTCAGATTAGATTGATAGTTCAGTTATGAAAATATTTTTAGAAAGAAATCCCTTACTGCGTTTTTGTAACTATTTTTATCAACAGACAAGACAAATATACCTACTTCTAGGTATAAAACAAGGAATACAGAACATTTTCAAAAATAATTACAGAACATCTTCCATCGCTCCATCTTCTCTATGATCAGTCATTTACTCCACAATGATCAGTCATTTTGAACACCTGGCAGATTTCCCCATGTCTATCATATAAGTCTTAAATGCAACCCTTAATTAGCAAGCAATTAATGAGCATTAGTGGACGAACGCTGGTCACGCGAAGAAGTCGTTAGATACCACCAGTTTCTTATAATATGTGTTAAAAGTTTATATGTCTGTGTGCTCACGTGTTTGTTAAAATTCCTCGCGCCTTAGATATAACTTTCACAACAAAATATATTGTAGAAAACTTTCCGCAGGATGAAAATGTCTATGTTACTTAGTTGTTGGCTGAGATTGAACGAATTCTACGTATATCATGAGGTATTTTTCTTTATTTAGTCTAGGTACGTAACAGATCGATGAAAAGTATTGTGAAATTATTTTCATTTTACCCCATGATTCTCAAGAGAATTGAAAATATAAGAGAGATTGTTAACAAAAACCCGAAAATGTAGTAAGTGTCTTTAGTTTCTAGTTTATTACTTATTAATAATCTCTCTCGTTCTCATTAGATTCTTAGCTTACAAGAAAGACATTACTATTGATTGGCTGACAAATAAAAAACATATTTCAATTTGATTTCCTTCAAACTCGTTTATCATAAAAGAATGTAGTATGTCTTATACTGGATCACCACTAATCTAGCTAATTATACCTATGTACGTATCAACTGAGAACAAAAACGACTGTTATCGTACACACAAACACAGACAGTCAAACATGTTATCAGTATAAACAGTTTGCTCTCTTTACTGAATATATATAGGTCTGTACATATTTGCATAAAAACACATTCTTTGTTTTTAAACAATGCTGTGATTATATCACAAAGAAATTTGACCGTTAGTGCCGTGCATTAAGATGTTTAGTTGAAGTTACAAGTTGTAAGTGAACAGCAGCAAGTTGAAGAGTTGTTGCTTCGTTTCCAAATGATTTGGGATAAGGGCAGGACATAATATCAGCCTGCAGTAGGTATATGTCCCCACATAATAAAATCTTGTTATAAATATAATATATAAATGATTTTCGTTTAGAGCTTTGTACCTTTCAAATGCTAAAAGCAACGTTATCCAATATCCAGCTGTCTTTTTTGGGCTGCATACTAAAATCTAATAACAACAATATCCGGTATCCAGCTGTGTTTGTCGGGCTGCATACTAAATCTACTACTTCTTATACATAGAACATATTACATTTTCTTTTTTTTTTATTATGTGAGTTCAGATAAAATGTGGTAAATAATAATGTTACAGATATTTAAGTGTCTAAAAAATGCATTACAATTAAGTAAGTTGTCGATTTGCTCCTCGACAACTTGAGTACCTAGTGCACTCATTAGTTTTCATTGATTCTCTAGGTATGTGTATACATAACATACATAATCATCATATAATGTTCCCACTGTTGGGACGCAGGCCTGACCGTAATGTACCACGCTGGCCCAGTGCGGGTATCGACATGTATAGATGTCCTCGAAGTTTTGCCTCTAGGACATGTCGGCTTCCTCGGGATGTTTTCCTTCACCGTTTTGAGTGCCTGACGGGGTTCGAACCTACGACCTACAACTGGTAATACGCGGCCGATATCACTAGGCCACCGTTACTCTTATGTGTATAATGGCTCTGAAATATGTATAATTATTTGATAATAACTAGCTCGTTGTTGTCTACCACTCTGACCTTATTATACATAACACTAACCTAAGATACACATTACCGTCTGTACCAATACTTAACGTTTTCTTCCCAAATCAACAAACAAATGATTAGCATCATAATACTGTCGTCATCATCATGACTGTCAACAACCCGCCCTGATCACCGTGGATACACAAAAACTCTGTAACTACTAGAGTTTACGCTCGAAATGATCCGAAAGTAACAAAAAATATGAGAAATGTACCGTTCACTAGAGCGGAACGAAATCAGTCTGCTACAAAGGTCTGAATCTAAAAAATTAGACTGCCATTACTTTCGGTCTAGATTTGGTTCTGCGAAAGTTAAGATTGTCATCATTTAATACTCTAAAAAGAATAAATAGTGCAGAAATTAGTGGACTTGCTTATATTTAGATGCCGAATGCAAATCATAATGTTCCCTAACAATTAACAGAATTCGGAAATCGAACACTTCGTATATATTTGAATCAATCAGTGGATCAATTTTTGGTTCGTCGTATTTTAATCATTCTTATAAATATTCAAGTTTACCTCGACACTTGGCACACGATTCACAAACTATATACCTATTTATAGAAACAAAAGTATCCAAATACTATAATTACAATACACAATTATACAAAATAATTTGTTTCGATCACCTAATCGGATCTAAACGTTGTAATTGTAAAACTAATCGTAAGGAAAAACAACGTCGGGCAGACATTTGGTAAGATCTCTACTAACAAGTACTGCCTAATTAGTACAACCTAATTGAGCAAACTAATCTCTCTACTCCCACTCAAATACCTATAAATAAAATATTATCCTGAAAAAATCCTCTCAGAAATCAGCAGAAGTAGAGACGAATGATAATACGTTTACGTTTAATTAATACATACTTACCGTCGACGGCAACATATGTAACTTTCAAATCGAGAACTTTCTTTTTATTTTAGCTATATATTACACTAAGTAGACACTTTTAATTTAATGAATGCCCCAATAAGTCCTTCCAAGTATCTCCCAATTTGCAGAAAAACATAAAATTCTCGAGCTTTCGTGTCCATACATCGCGTCGCTCCTTCAAGTTTGTCGATTCGTTGAGGACACTCTAGGAGTCATCTCCTCCAGTAACGTTTTAATGAACCTGTACAAGCGACAGTAATGATCTTCAGAATCACAAATAAAATGTCCTTACTCTAAGACCTCAGTTAATAAGATCAAAATCTGAACATCAAAGTCTATCTTCCAATAACTTCCACTAATGAAAATAAGTGAGATCTAGATATTTAATTAAGTAAGAGACATAAACATGAAAAATTGAGTACCCACGGCTATTTTCTCTGACAGGACAATGTCCTCGATTCTGCGAAATATCTTCTAAATAAATATAGGTTTAAAACAATAAAGTATTCAGTTTATTCAAGAACGAGTAAAGAGATCATAGCTATGAAATATGTTTCTGTAGTGAAATGTGTATTATACATAATATAGTAATGCTCGAGGTCGGTCTAATTGAAGTATATAACGAGACATACTAGAGACTACTTGGACTAGAAAAACGAAATCAAATAATATTTTACTCAATTTAAAAATATCTGGATTACAACCAAACTGAAACATTGGAGCAAATAACAGGAAAAATTATGAAATAGAGCTATTGAATAAAACTAAACTAAGCGGTAATAATTTCATTTATCATCATACATAGGTCATGAGGACTCGGACCAGGATGCCTCTGAATATTGTTACTGTGGTTGTATTGGCTGACCGTACAACCACCATGTTTGACCAACTACCGTAAAAACAAGTCAACGAACTGAAAATACACGTACATTTGTGTAAAATGGTATTTTATTACAATAATATAATGTAACGGCAATCTGTATTGAGAGAACTTTCAACAGGCCAGGATTGGTATGCGGTTCCATTTGAAATATACATATAATATTATTTAGATCCTTCTTTTTTTTTAATAATTATAAACTAGTGCTTGACTGCGATCCCGCCTGATGGTAAGCAGTGATGCAATCGTTGATGGTAAAGCGCACTAGTTTATTAAGCCTATTCACTTAAAAAACTTAGGAATAGGAAGGATGACGGCAGTTGAGCGAGGTGATGCAATGTTAAACCCGAGACCAACACGACCCAACGATGCTGTGCTAGAGGGAGATTGATCTGGAGACTCTCTACGACCAAACTCCCGACACAACAACATTTGGCGCATCGTACACGATGTGGCACATCAGACCCGTCCTCCGTACGATACACAACTTGTGTATCTTCCTTGTTACCATGTACTAACTTGGTAAAAACCGGCCAAATGTGAGTCGGGCTCGCGCACCGAGGGTTCTGTAAACCTGTAGGTAGGAATCTATGTAAAAGTTTACCCGTCACGACAATCGAATCATAAATCGTTAATACATCTACGCGTTCATCAGAATAGGGTTGGTAAGATTAATAAAAAAAATGTTGTTGCAAACTAAAAGATTACGGTTTTTGGAATTGTTCCTTTATCTATGTTATATTATGTCGTTGCTTCGTACCAAATTTCTGTTCACGGGAACTCTTGTAGGTTTTGATTCCCTTCCAGTCTCGAAAATTTCCGGAAAAATACGGAAATTTGCAGCATAAACGGCTGTATCTTTTGATTGTTCTGGCTTATTAGTTTGATTTTCCCACAGCTCCAAGTGACAGTAGATCTGAGTATTTGATATAAATCCCAGCTTGATTCGTTCACGCGTTACTGGTAAAAGGGTCTTGACAGACAGACAGACGGATAACAAGGTGCTCGTACAAGGGTTCTATTTTTTCCTGGTACAGAACCCTAAAAATGAGGCAGTCACTAAGGTTGGCAGCGGAGCTGACTTCACAAGGGCTGGCCTATATGTATTGATAGTTTTTGTGGTATTTTCAGTGTTGGCTGTTTTGGAAATCGTCAGTGAGTTTAATCTGCCCCATATTTTACTTTCGCTACAAACATACAACTCTTAACGGCAGATTTTCTGGCAGCTAACGCCAAGGAACCAACTTAAACCACACTTAACTCGAAGAATCCCCGTTCACAATCACAACCACATGTATCAACCACATCGAGGTAGTATCGCCAACTGGACAAACAGCCTATGACCCACATCGCTAAGCCGTTGTCGAGCCAGAGCAAATAAAAGCTGAGCTGCCGGTCGCCCAGCGACACGTCGTAACGGTACCAATAGATGTCCAATTTACAGAAGATAGCGACAACACAACACACTATTCCACTAACATAATAGTTGGCAGCGCAAGCGCTGTGCAGGCAGAGCAAAGTTATGATGGTTAAAAGTTGACACTTGACTTTGTATGTATCTTATACAGACCTGCAAGGTAATTACGTCCCACACTATCATTAGCAATGGGTTTCATTTTGACAGTTCAACAACATTCATTGCGTTATTTACGTTGTTGAGCGGACACACCTTTCGAACATATGGAGCTATAGTTTAACAATGGGCTTCAAAAAGATGCCAATTTATAATAATAGTGTGTTAAGTGTTGCTGCTCTTAGTGTTAGGATTATAGTTTATATACTTATTAGTAGAAGGTTCTTTTTCATAAAGCCTTTTGTGTCAGCACATAAGCCATTCCAAAGAGAACTTTATGTATTGTGTGAACTTACAATTGAAATTATATAACACCGTTAAGATGGTACTTCAATACAGAGTGAATTCGAACCATTGCATTGAAAAAGTTGGTTAACACCTGTCCAAAAACCTTAAATTATTTACCAATGTCATAGCCCAGGTTAATTATGATATAATTATATGTATATAGTAACAGCAACTGTATGTACGTACGGTATGGGCCCCACCGATACCCAAAAATGATAAGGCACCTACTCCAAGGCTTGGAAAAAGGAGTTCCAAAAAGTGTGTGAGGCGGCGTGTTAGGTTAAATTTGAATCTTTCCTCCCCTACGCAAAGTTAATCGAACAGCTAATTAACGTGGGCAGCCCGCCACCGCCGCAAGCTTAAAACTTAACCACCAGTAATCACAGTTAACGGTCCGCGGCGCACGCGCAACGTGATTCACTGTATCACACGGTCACACCCCTCTCTTTCACACCCGCACAAACTCGACCCGTGAGCAAGACGGAAGAACAATCGCCATTGAAGTTCTGGGAGACAGGGCGTCAGACAGTAACCAGCACATTAAATGGTGATTATGTGTTTAAAGGATTAATTAAATGATATATATACTTTTTAGGTTATTGTAATCAGATATTTCATTAAGGCCAACATTTTTGTGTGTTTAATACAATATAACTGGAAAATGATACTTTTCATCTGTACATGTGCGGTACAGTTAGATTGTGTCGGATGCTGCTCATTTGAATAGTTGCCCTATTTACACTCTTTATGGATGTTTTAATGCTGATAGTAATTCAGTAAGTAGCATTAAAAAATAAATGTAAAGAGAGGATTGAACGGCAAAGCACACTTCAACTACTAATGACGCGACGACGCTCTGGTCGATTGATCAACGAGGTTAAGCGTTGTTCGTCTTGGATGGGTGATCGATCGGGACCGTTCCACCATCTGTCTACTCTCTTACACGTGCCATTGATGATAATTAAGGCCATGTTTAATTTAAGAACAAAAGTAAAAGTTTCAGATAATAGGGTACCTATACATATATCTTAAACTTCTCAATGGAAATGAGTATCTAATCCTTCAAAGAATCTAGTTAATTTCACTTTTCCTGGACTTGTCTTCTAAGTGTGGTAACATGTGACAACACTCGAAGCTCCTTCGCCCAACAAAAGCAGGGAGAAGCCACTTATATTTACAGTTTGCAATCGCCCAGGAAGTGGTCGCAGACACCCTTGAGTGTCGGCAGATGTTGAGGTCGCGTGGGTTTTACTGCTGTCCCCGTTATTGATAGTATGCCCTCTACGTGTCATAACCATTTTAAGTATTATTCAAATCTCTTATTAAAGAACATACAGTTTATGTTTCAAGATAGAAATTGAAGTTCTGAAAGGAGATAAAGGAATATTATTTAGATCATTACCTTAACGACATGAGGATATACCTACATACATATTTGTGACATTTCTTGGTGGTGAACTAAAACACATAAGTCGCACCCTTTACCATTGAAAAGGTTGCGACTTATGTATGTGTTGTATTCCGCAGGTTCGAACCCTGTCAGGAGCTTTTCTTTGTGTAAATTCCTACTAGTCATAAAATAAATGCGAAATTTTTTGAGGACAAATGATGTATAGATGGATGTTTGGCCTCCTCCTTTATACCGCGTACATCGAGGGACTGGCGCAATTTGCCAGCGGCGGTGTTTCCGTCGGACTACAATTTGAGTGTTTTCAAGGCTAGAGTGAATAGCCTCTTAAAGAACTAGTGCGCTTTACCATCAACGATTGCGTCACTGCTTACCATCAGGCGGGATTGCGGTCAACCGCTAATTTATAATTTATAAAAAAATAAAGAACGAATTTAGATGAAAAGCACACAGAAGGTTTATAACCAGGAATAACATATAGAACTTCAACTTCAGAGTACCACGTAGACCACCTCTTAAACCCATAACACCCTTAACTCCACCTCTGCGCCATACAGTGTCTGGTGCTAATTCACCTGTACCTCGCATGTGCAAACTGTTAAACGAACGCAGCAACCTGGTTGACGTCCACGCTGACTCAATATCGACATTTGTCAGACATTTCAAAGAGCACTTAGCATGTGGTGTTTGCCTGTAATTAGTATTACAGTTAGATTTAAGTCAATAATTTATATATACATATTTATAACGTATGAAATATCTATAGCAACTATTGGTGAACCTTAATTAAATAAATACTTTTTATCTCGCTTTACTTTATGTGTACTACGTGAGCGAAACTGCGGGACACAGCTAGTATTTCATAACCTATGCTCTAAAACCGGTCAAGGCAAATATCGTGAGTAAAAACCGACACGTCCCAGAACGAAAAAATCGAAATGAACACTCCATATCACCGAGCTGATGTCTACGTCACAACAATGTAAACAATATACATAATATATAGGCAATGCTATTGTGCATTTAGATCAAATGTGTACACAGGAGGTACAAATAGAGAACCAACAATTTTATCTTATGCTGAAAGCACAAAAGTAAGACCAAATCTCCTTATCTTAGCCTACGTACGAGTACATAATAACTAAACAACTAATGACTGGATCTTTTTACCCGATTGCCAGGAAGGTTATGTTTTTAGCTCCTATCTTGTATGTATTATTCTTTATTACCTAGTATCTCCAGAACCGCTGAACGGATTTTCACATTTGAGGTATCGTTAGATTTGCCTTAATTGCCCAACTGCTACTAGATAGGTGACATTAAAAAAAACCAATATGGCGGATGTATGACGCCATATTGTGAGGTATAAAGAAATAAATTTCTACTAAGCATATAGTGGGATGATATCCCACAATCTATCAAATGAGGGATTTTAAATACTGATTCTAAATATGTATATAACTTAATATTAAATGAAACAAAAAAAAAGAATTACATATTTTTTCTACCAAGCATATGTTTCTACCTATTCAGTTCGTTAGAGTTTTATGCAGGCGGGTTTTTTGTTTTTAAATAATATTTTTTATTTACAATAACAGTTTTAAAAATAGCCGCTAGGTACAAAATAACTGGGGCCTTAGTCTAAGTTTACACTGTCAGTTACGTGACCCAGTGGCTCGCTGACTAATAAACACATTATTCTTATACATCGAACAATTAAACATAATTCAATTGTTGGGTGCTCATCTCAAAATAGACGTCGTTCGGGGGATCTCACGAGAATAATTATATTCTCGTGAGATCCCCGGATTATCCTTAGTATTACATAGTCGAAAGTATGTCCTGCCGATCTGATCTGCTAAAAATCTCACCGTGTCAAGTGAATTATCATTAGCAATGCACTTAATTAAGAAAATACAAATGAGTTTATTAGCATTACAGTACAATAAATACATCTTAAAACTGTTAAAATAAAGATTAACCCTATCGACAGATCAATGCAAGCTCACTTTACATTAGTTTTATATGGATACATAATAGCTTCCGCAGGCAGATTATCTTGTAGATAATCGGCTATTATCTACAAGTGCATACAAAACTGAAACAATTGTTTGAAAAAATGTTGCGAATCTCTTTGAAATTCAGTTCTATTGATCAATGAATGGTCCTTGGTACCATACGCTGCATGTGGCTCAACATGGCTGTCACTAATGATCTGCTTCATGCTCTCCAAATAGATTCACTATGCGTAGTAATACAAATCATTGATCAGTGATACGCAGATTCTGAGCACACTACACAATTATCACGATATAATGAGGTACAGAAGGACCACTCAACAACAACTAACGTGAGTTTAAAAAGATGTCGTGTAGTCTCAAACTCATGTATTAATATAGTGCGGTTTCGGGCGGCCTACAAGTATGTAGTTGTATCGGGCCTAGTTATTTGTGTAGGTAATGTAAACGGACCCAGAATACAGGAGAGAAATTTCTAGAGTGGGGCATAGATTTAATATTACGGCAATAAGGTAATAAATAAAGCACCGCAACTGACAAATCACAGTGCGTCAAACTAACTTCTTAGCAAAAAGTAGTTCCATTGAGTGACACTTTCATAAAAATAACTACACCATTATTTTTTTATAAATTTTAAACTAGTGCTTGACCGTAAACCCGCCTGATGGTAAGCAGTGATGCAATCGTTGATGGTAAAGCGCGCTATTAAGAGTCTGTTCACTCTAGCCTTGAAGACACTCAAATTGCAGTCCGACAGATTGAAGTCGTTGAATCGAGTCGAGTTGAAATTGTTCCAGTCCCTCGATGTACGCCGTATAAAATAAGAGGCGAAAAGTTTCGTTCGAATCGTTGTGGAGTCAGCAACGTAAGGGTGGAAATTCGCCGTACGACAGGTTGTCTGATGATGGAACAGATGTCAGATGCCTGCCATCGGACGCGTCCCCAGGTGGCGGATAGGGGAACGGCCCCCAGATATGGGGGTTACCGGCTTACCGGCGCGGACCAAAGCCAGACGCGGGACTGCTTCGGCGGTCATGCGTGCGACGGGTCGGCCACCACTCCAGGTGGCTGACATGACCCGAACTCCGGGTCGCCGTCGGACAACCCGGACTCCTCATGGAGAGGAGCTGGGGGCCCTGCTCGCGTGCGTGCATGCGAGTGGGGCCAAGAGGAAGGACACCTCTCTAAAAAACCCTTAGCTGCTGCGTCTTCTTGTTTAAGAAGACGTACCCAGCCTAGGGGCGACGGGTCCCGGTCCGGGACACGGTCTGACACAGACCACCGTTCGGCCCAAACGTTGCGCTGGAGCGGGCGCTCCAGTGCAACGAATATCCGTTTACGGATGGTGACGGGTACCGCTACGCCTAGTTGGATAGCGGCACGGAGGCATGTCTAATACCGACGTCATCTGGGGGCTTGGCTTAACCGCCCGGCCCCCTACAAGCCTAATCCCAAGGTGGGAGCGTGCCGAGGGGATGAGTGGCCGGTGGGAGACCGGTCGCTAACGCTCACCTGCTGGGTACCTGCCGACCCCCAGCAGTAATCAGGCTTATCCGGAGTACGACGCTCTGCCCGGATGGACGTTTTTGCGCTAAGACTCGTGGGAACAGTATGAAGAAATGTAAAACAAAAAACAAAACTATTCTGAAGAAGAACGGAGGAGTAAGGAGAGAGGAGGGAGCAGTCTCCGACCCGGAGAAAGCTCCCGAGTCCGTTGTGTCGGACGCCGACAGTACCGGCTCGTTGGAGTCTGCCCGGTCGCAACCGGACGTGACACCATACCGGAAAAGGACTAACTCGCAGCCGGTGGAAGTGTTGGAGACACTGGCTGGTACGAGGGATGAGACGGCGCTGTACATCAGCCGATCTAGCACCCCGACCGCCAAGCGTGGTAGGGGACGACCGCCTACGACAGGCCAATATGTCGGCCTGTCCAAGGCCCGGAAGGAATTGGAGGCCGCCCAAAAGGCGGCCGAAAAAGAGGAGCGCTGCGCGGTGGAAGAGCGTAGAGTGGCCGAGCTGGCCCGGAAGGTGGACACCAGACGGGTCGTTCGGCTTTCTGAAACTTCTTCCGCCGCGTCGTCGGTCGAAGACCTTCAGGCCACGGAGCTGGGCGAAAGGCTCCGGAACGCCGTGGACACGGTGAAGGAGGTGTCCAGGGTGTCCAGAGGCCTGAAGGGGACTTGCCAGAAGGCCCTAAAGGTGGCAGCAGCCACCATGCTGGAGGTCGCCGAGGAGCTACTACAGCGCTCCTCTAATGACGAGACACGGCGTCTCACGGCGGCCAACGCCCGCCTAGCTGCCCAGGTTGCGGAGCTCCATAAGGAACAGGAGGAGCTCCGTGCGGAGCTTCGCAACCTGAACAAGGAAAGGAGGAGAGAGGACACCTCTGGGCCGGCGGAGTCGCAGCCCGTTGCCCGGCCTTCAGCGGAGGAGTCGGAGCTTGTCCGGCTCTTCAAGACCGAGATGGCGGCGCTGTCTGCCCGCTTCTCGGTCATCGAGGGCAAAGTGCTGCGGCCTCCGCTGGCCCACGACAAGACACCGCCGGCGCAGACGTATGCGGCGAAAGCTGCTGCGCCGAGCCCGCCCAAACCGGCAAAGACTAAGCCCGTTGCCGCTGCTCCGGCTGCTCTAGCAGCCCCAGCTGCTCCGGCGGCCCCAGCGACGACTGCGGGTGCACCAACGGCCACCTCGCAAGAGTGGGTCACCGTTGGTGACAAAAAGAAGAAAAAAAAGAAGAAGAAGACAAAAGCGGCGAAGGAGAAACAGAAGCTCCGCGCTCCGAAGTCCACGGCGGTGGCTATTAAGCTACCGCCGGAGGCCATAGAAAGGGGCGTGTCGTACGCATCGGTCCTGGCGAAAGCCAAGGCCGACATTAATCTGAAGGACCTGGGCATAACGGGCATCGTGTGGAAGGAGGCGGCAACCGGTGCCCGTTTGCTCGAGGTACCCGGTGCCACAAGCAGCAACAAGGCGGACGCGCTTGCAGAGAGGCTGAAGGCCTCTCTTAAGGAGCAATTCCCGGAGGCGAAAGTCACCAGGCCCATAAAAACGCTGAACTTGCGTGTCTCGGGCCTGGATGACACGGTCACGACGAAGGAGCTCGGGGCCGCCGTCGCGGAGGCGGGCGGGTGCCCCCTGGAGCAGGTCCGGCCCGGCGAGATCGGGCCCGGCCTCAGGGGACTCTGGTCCGCAGTAGTGACCTGCCCTGTTGCGGCGGCCCGCCGCATAGAAGCGAGCGGTCGCAACCTGCTTGTTGGGTGGGTGTTGGCGCGGGTTAAGATCCTCTCGCTCCGACCGCAGAGGTGTTTCCGGTGTCTGGAGGTGGGACACCTGGGGGTGCATTGCTCGTCGACCATTCAAGTCGGCGGGCTCTGCTTCCGGTGCGGCCGGCCTGGTCACAGGGCTGCCGCATGTGACGCCCCGCCGAATTGTCCTAAGTGTGCGGCGGCGGACAGGCCGGCCGATCACCGGATCGGCAGCAAAACCTGCGCCGACACCCACACCAAGCAGAAAAAGAAGGGGACCAAGGGGATTGGGCCTGCTGCTCAGGGCGCTGCGGCGTCTATAGCGCAGCGGACCCCAACCTCTAAGGCAGCCGACTCGCTGCTGGAGGGGGAGCGGACCATGGACACTCAATAATGTCTGTGTCCGCTTCCGTTCGGTTCCTTCAGGGCAACATCAACCACTGCGCCCGTGCTCAGGATCTTCTACTCCAAAGCATGGCGCAGTGGTCGATCGACGTTGCGGTGGTCGCCGAGCCGTGGTTCGTACCCCCCAGGGATGACTGGGTGAGCGACGCCCACGACTCGGTGGCCATGATCTTGAGAAGATCGGCCGGGACTCCGTCCTTTGAAGCCGTCGCCAAAGGACGGAACTTCGTCTCGGTACTGCTCGGAGAGATAGTGATTGTCGGGGTCTACTTCTCTCCGAGCAGGTCGCTCGCCGAATTTGAGGCATGGTTGGAGGAATTGGGCACTGTCGTCAGACGCAACCACCCTCGCCCCGTGGTCGTACTCGGGGACTTCAACGCCAAGTCAGGCGCCTGGGGTTCCCCGACTACCGATGCTCGCGGCGAGGAGTTGGAAGAGTGGGCGGTCGAGTACGGTCTCGCCGTCCTTAACCAGGGCTCGGTGAACACGTGCGTGCGCCAGCGGGGCGGTTCCATAGTGGACATTACGTTCGCTAGCCCTGCCCTCGCACGCCGTGTCCAAGGCTGGCGTGTTATGGAGGGGGTGGAGACGTTGTCGGATCATCGATATATTCGCTTTAACGTCTCCGCCCTGCCTACTGCGCCTGCGCCTGCGCCGGCCCTGCCGACCCCTGGTTCGATCGGTCCGCGTTGGGCGTTAAAGCAGTTGGATCGGGAGCTGCTCCTCGAAGCCGCGATCGTCCAGGCCTGGGTGACTACACCGGACAGGCCTGTCAACATCGACGAGGAGGCCGAGCAGCTCCGGCTGGCCATGACCAGCGTCTGCGATGCGGCGATGCCTAGACGGCGTCAACAGCCATCTAGGCGCCGGGTGCACTGGTGGTCGGTGGACATCGAACGGCTCCGTGCCTCCTGTGTGGCCGCTAGACGCCAGTATGCCCGGCATAGGAGAAGGCGGCGCCGCCCGCCAGACGCTGAGGCCAGAGAGGCGGAACTATACGAGGCTTACCGCGAAGCGAGGAAGGCTTTGAAGGGGGCTATCGCCAAAGCGAAGGCAGAGGCCCGCGAGCGGCAGCTAGCTGCCCTGGACCGCGACCCGTGGGGGCGTCCTTATCGCGCAGTACGGGACAAGCTGCGCCCTTGGGCGCCTCCGCTCACCCAGGGTATGCGGCCCGAGCTGCTGCGAGAGGTGGTGAGTGCCCTCTTCCCAGTCAGGGCGGAGCACATCTCGCCGCCCATGGTTCCGCCTCGATCCGCTGACGCCAACGCCAACGCGGAAGACGACGACGACGACGTGCCCGACGTGACCCGGGGAGAGCTGAGAGCGGCGGTGTCCCGGCTTCAAGCCAAAAACACCGCCCCAGGGCCCGACGGCATTCCTGGCCGAGCCTGGGTCCTGGCCGCGAAGGCTCTCGGGCCTCGACTGATGGGCCTTTTCAGTGCGTGCCTAGAGCGGGGCCAGTTTCCCCGTCCATGGAAGACGGGCCAACTGGTCCTGCTGAAAAAGGCGGGGCGCCCGGCGGATTCGCCGTCTGCGTACCGGCCCATAGTGTTGCTGGACGAGGTGGGCAAGCTCTTTGAAAGAGTAGTTGCAGACCGCCTCGTCCGCCACCTAAACACGACAGGGCCGGACCTAGCGGATGGCCAGTTCGGCTTCCGCCAAGGGCGCTCCACAATTGACGCGATAATGCGCGTAAAGGCCGCGGCGGAGAGTGCCGTCTCTCGGGGCGAGGTGGTGTTGGCGGTGTCTTTGGACATCGCCAACGCGTTCAACACCCAGCCCTGGAGCTGCATTAGGGAGGCGCTCCGATTCCACGGGGTGCCGCCCTACCTCCGCCAAACAGTCGGGGCCTACCTTGCAGAGAGGCAGGTTATTTACCCGGGTCACGGTGGTGGCTGGTATCGGCGAGAGACAACGTGCGGTGTTCCACAGGGGTCGGTTCTAGGCCCACTCCTGTGGAACATCGGTTACGATTGGGTGCTGCGTGGCGCGCTCCTCCACGGCGTCGTCGTCACGTGCTACGCTGACGACACGCTCGTCACTGCGCGAGGGAGGACGTATCGCGACGCAGCCATCCTAGCGACGGCAGGGGTTGCGCAAGTGGTCCACAGGATCCGGCGTCTGGGCCTGGAGGTGGCCCTCAACAAATCCGAGGCCCTGTGCTTCCACGGGGCTCGGCGGGGTCCACCTGCGGGCTCACACATCGAGGTAGGAGGCGTTCGCATTGCCGTCGGGGCGACGATGAGATATCTCGGTCTCGTCCTCGACGGCAGGTGGAATTTCGGGCCGCACTTCCGGCAACTGGCCCCCAAACTGAGGACGGCCGCAGCCGCGCTATCGCGGCTGCTGCCGAACTTGGGGGGGCCCGACTCATCGTGCCGGAGGTTGTACCTAGGAGTCGTGCGGTCAATGGCCCTTTACGGGGCCCCAGTGTGGGCGGATCACCTGGCGCCTCGCAACTTTGCGGTCATTCACGGGCCGCAGCGAGCGACGGCTGTCAGAGTGATAAGAGGATACCGCACGATCTCCTACGAGGCGGCCTGCCTCCTAGCCGGATCGGCGCCCTGGGATCTCGAGGCCAGAGCCCTCGCGTCGCTTTACAAGTGGCGCGGGGAGGCCCGAGAGCGGGGCGAAAGATCGTTTCTGCCGAGAGTTATCGAGGCGAAGCGATCTGAGCTCCGCCAAGTCCTGGTGGCGGAGTGGTGTGCGAGACTTGCGCAACCCAGTGCGGGGCACGCCGTCATAGCGGCGGTAAGACCCTGCATGGAGAAGTGGATCGACCCGAAGAGGCATGGGACGCTCACCTTCCGTGCGACGCAGGTGCTGACCGGACACGGGTGTTTCGGCAGTTACCTGTGTCGTATCGGTCGGGAGCCGACACCGGCGTGCCATCACTGCCGTGGCGGGGCAGAGGACACGGCGCTGCACACCCTCGAGGAGTGTCCCGCATGGGACGAGCAGCGCCGTGCGCTCACCGCAGCGATCGGCGGGCGCGACCTCTCGCTGCCGGCCGTGGTCAGAGCCATGGTCGACAGCGGGGAGTCATGGGACGCGGTCGTCTCCTTCTGCGAGGAGGTAATCTCCGCGAAGGAGACGGCCGAACGGGAGAGGGAAGCTCTGAGCACTCTCCCGTCCCGCCGACGGCGCGCTGGCCGGAGGAGGAGGGAAGCCGAGGTCGATCCGCTTCCTCCATAAGGAGAGGCCGACGGGCCGAGGACCGGGGGAGTCCGACGTCCGTCACTAGGGCCGGAGTAGGCGTGTAGTGGCTGTTCCTACACGCCTACCTGATGGAAGGAGAGGAGGAAGAGGGACCCGCCGAACTCGCGCGCGGCGGGTCAAGGCCTGCCGGGGACGCGGTGAATGCAAACTAGGCCCCGTACCCCCGGCAATAGGCAAGAAGAGGAACGCTCCAGTGGGTTTAGCCGGTGAGAGCCCGGCACACCCTCCGTCGACCCTCAGACGGAGGACGGTCTGGTAGAGATTCCCACTGGGCGAACAAAAAAAAAAAAAAAAAAAAAAAAAAGATGTAGGGGAATTAAATCATGCAGTTCCCTTGCACTCTCTCCAAAATGCATCCTATCGAACACCGACAGGCTGGCTACCCTTCGCCTATGTTCCAGGCTTTGGTGACCGGCGTACATATAGCCCAATCACTTAACAAGTATTAGAAAAATCTTCCCTCGTTCTAATTAAAAATATCTTCTGCAGTAGATTAAGCGTGACAAACTTGTCCTTTTATGTCCGACAAGGATTGCACCTTCTGTGTATCCCTCGCCTGTAGAGCAGCACAGAGTCGCGAGCCAGACTGCACAATTACACAGCTGGAAGACTACCTAATCGCTCAGCGTCATGTCTTCACGTTCACGGAAATTAAAATTATACGCGGAACTGCTCTCACTGATTCAATTATATACAACTAGATGTATCACCTGGAGTGTTCAAGGAAAATTAAAAGGCACAGAATTAATAGAAACTCATTAATCACGAACAGATCGATCGATTTGCCTAACTCTAACTGCAATGCTTCGATGTCGCCTTCGGGTTGTGCAGGTCAGACGGCAGTTGCTTCACGGAAAATGTCGAAATTTAGCCATATCAGCAGTTAGACTGGTAAAGCGGACCCCAGACTCCAAAGCTGAAAAAGCTTCGGATGCGGGCAATGTATAAATTGCGATGTACAATTGATATGTTTGCTATATATAAATACTGCACTTTGAGATTGCTTATATTTTAATATTTATGTTGCTTTTTCTTGTATTAATGTAAACATTTCAACACAAATGTATTTTTGTTATGAAATAAAGAACTTGAACTTGATGCGACTGGGATTAACGCTGTGATGATGATGAGATCGACCGATTTGCCAGGTTAAGGAACACTGGCCGAGGTCAAACTGTGGATGGATGACCATGTAACTTACTATATTCTCCGGGGTGGGCCTGCTTAGAAATATAAAGGAATTTATTACGATTCCTACAATTGTCACCCCTCCCACGACACCATGAGAAGGTTTGAAGTTACTCATCGGATATGTACAGAGAATAATCATAATAGTTAATCTTTCTGCATTACCATACAATATGGTGCTGGACCGGTATTAACGTGACGTCATCGATAGGGTCCATTTAAAGATGAGCTCCGTATATTGGTCTAGTGTCTACAAAATACTTATGAATAAGGAAACCTAGTCTGGTTGGTTTAGAAATTGACGACAGTCGTACCAGGACATCTCAATAAACCTTGAGTGTTGTTAACACAGAATATTGGTGAAAGCCAAGTTTCAAGGCTAGAGTGAATAGGCTCATAATCATAATAAACTAGTGCGCATTACCATCAACGAGGGCATCACTGCTTACCATCAGGCGGGATCGCGGTCAAACAATACTTGTATAACATTTAAAAAAATTATCATTCGGCGCCCGCGTCGTGTGATTGACCCAAAACAATGCGTCTCTGATGTTTGCATAGCGGAGTACGGAGTCGACGACCAATGCCTCTTTGTGCCTACGCGCAACTTTGTCGCAGATGTGATGTGCTGGTGACGTGGACCATGGGAGAGTGGAAATGAAATGAAATGAAATGAAATCGTTTATTAAGCAAGTAGGATCACTGATCACTTTTACATGTCAAGAATTGAGGAGTTAGTAAATCATACACAGATAGCTCATGACACTAAAATGTGAATTAAATTAAATGAAAACTCATCAGCAAACAAGCGCAAAATGTTTACATAAAAACGTCCTTGAACTTTTAAAGCACATACTCCATCAAGCCTTCGAACTGGCCAAATAGGCACGTTTCCAAAAATCCTCAGGAGTGGTGTAACAATCCACCATTCTGGCGCGGACCATCAATCAGGGCAGACGTGTAATCCGATGCTGTCAGGACTCGAAGTAGCGCGATCCGGCAAGAGTCTTAATTTGGAGCTAAATATAGATGAGTGTGTGTCGTTATCTGGTGAAGGTTTGAGAGTACAGACACAACCAAGTAGGATTGTATACATGTGTTTGTAGAAGGGTTTACTAAGAATTCTTAATTAATGTTTGAAGACAAAGTGGCGTTTATTTGCGAGGAAGCGTCCTTCTAGTTCTAAAGATAATTTTTAACTTCTATTAATGACCAAAATTCTGATAGAGGATATGGTTTATTAGAATCAATCCCCGAAGACAGATTGACGGCAACAGCGTACTGAACATCTTCGTTTCACCAGTTATAGATAACTAGCTTTCCGCCCGCGGCTTCGCCCGCGTGGAGTTCGGTTATATCGCGCTTTTTGGATTTCCCTCGGGAATATCAAATTTTTCCGGGATAAAAGGTAGCCTATGTTTTTTCTCAGGGTCTAAAGATTGTCTGTGCCAAATTTCATCAAAATCGGTTGAGAGGTTTCAACGAGAAAGCGTAACAGACAGACAGACAGAGTTACTGTCGCATTTATAATATTAGTATGGATGAGTATGTTTTTTCTAAATTGTTACACCTAGCACAAAGGACTACTTATTAAATCTTTCATAAATGTCATTTGACAGTCACACTGCCAGCTGCCCAAGGTAAATAGGTTTGTCCTTGCACAAGGTCATATACTTGGAAACATTGGAAGAATACTAAATACCCACTGAGATCATCTTTTGACTCACAATTTCTTGCACTTTAAAATTTCAATAGGTATCTAGAAGCTTTAAGAAATAAAGGTATAGTTCATTGATACAATTCGTTCAATGGATATCTATCCATTTGAATACGTCTACACTTCCTGAAAGTCAATTCTCGTAATTTAATACTTTCAAAATCTAGTCTCAGTGTCATCTGGGCGACAAATAAATGTCAAAATGTTTGAAAATTAGGAAGTTATGACCTCTCAATGATGCTTTTTTTGTATGTACATACGACAGCACATCAAGCTGTCATCAGTCAGATTTCTTTATTAGATTTTCAACTTTATCTCTGAAGCCTTAAGGCTCAAGGTTAATTGAGAATATTGGACAGTTTCAGGTGGTTTGACCTGCTGTCAACCGTACCTACGTTTGTACGTACATTTGACAAACATTTTTACGCGTCAATCATATTCTAAGGACTATGATAAGGTCGGCGTTTTCTATTTACAAATCTAAGAAGAAAGACCGACACAAGCGTTTGTGTTAGGTACAATCTAGACATAATCTTGTTCAAATCTTATGAAGACATGTGATTTCACCAAGTACATCTACATGGACGTACGTAGATCGACGTCTGAAATGGTCGTTTGAGGAAGGAACCAGATGAGGTCATTATTAACACTTTTCTTATTCGAATAATCTTGAAAGTCGTTGTAGAAATACTTAACTCTTTGAAAGGGCTGCCACCCAGTCCTCAGACTAATCATGTTCATTGTCAAGTTTCCGTGAATCGTATTCAAATTCAAGATGTTTTTATTACCACTAAAATTACTTTGACCTTTCCGAGTCTTCCACTATCACATCTCTCTCGCCCTAGAAGCGCTTTCTATGCTTTGCGATTAATTTTACGACACACAAAGCGATAATACTTGTTTTCACCTGTTATTGTTTTATGGGAGCTATAAAAACACTTCCTCCACTGGCTCATAGCTCTTATAAAGGTTGGTGTTACTAATATACTGGCCATCTTCTTTGTGGAATATGTATAGTGCTTAGTCTGTGGAGTACTACTTCTTAGGCTTAGCCGACTTAAGATTCCACAGTCCGTCCATCTTTTGCATCGTAGGTACTAGCTGGGTGCCGTGGTTTCACCACAGCGTGAAACATCACGCTAAGAAAACCAACCACGTTGCGTTAGATAGCCCATTAATACAGGATGGCTTTATAACAATAAAGCCATCCTGTATTAATGGGCTATCTAACGCAAAAAGAATTTTACAAATCGGACCAGTAGGTCTTGAGATTAGCGCGTTCAAACAAACAAACAAACTCTTCAGCTTTATATATATTAGTATAGATAAGCGTGAAAATGTTCCTTCACAAATATCGTTTCTATGGCCGATATAGAAGTAATCATAAAAATAAATTAAAGTAAAAACTTAAAGGGATACCCGACACGAAATGTGGTCTTTTCGGTGATTAAATAATAAGTGATGTTAAATATTATAGGTACCTACGTTGGTACGGACCTGTTCGTTCAATTCGCAACGCCGGTTTTAATAAATCTCGGCTTTCGTTATTGCATAGTCAGTATGAAATTAATGTTTTCACCAAAGAGGTTCTTCGTGACTATAATTATAAATTCGACTCGTGTTGGAGGTAACATCACAGTAGGTTAACAAGAAACTAATTTCCAAGAGAAGAGATGGAGGCGATTCATGTATAGTCAAGGAAAATAGTGATAAGGAAGTGGCCTGCAAACTTGAATTGTCCGTTTCTTCAAATCACAACTATCATTTTTTGCTAGTTGCTTAAAATAATAATAAAAATAATAAGCGGGAAATCGCAGTATGCCGGAGACGCAGGACCGGGCCGTCGTGGAGATCATTGTGGGCGGCCTATGTCCAGCAGTGGACGTGTTTCGGTTGGAATGATGATGATGATAATAATGCTTAAAACGGTTGTAAGGAATTTTGCTGGCTATGTCTACGTTAAAATAATCTATTGACTTGTTGTTTACTGTACAGAAACTAAAACGGTTTACATGCTAAGGTAAGTAAAGGTTGAAAGTGTTAAAACACATTCAGCCTGTACGATGCATATTGTTTCAGCCGACAGTGAACAAATGTTTACCGTCTAGGTGCTGTTTATATAAAACATATATTTATCAATTTACACATTTCGTTGATAAATGGTATCGCGCGACAGATCGTTAGCACCTCCGACCTGGGGGCAATAACACCTCGAACTTTCCATATTTGCACACAGGGAATTTCTTGCAAGTTCCAATAAATGAAAAACCGGCCAAGTGCGAGTCGGGTTCGCGCACGATGGGGCCTGTACCATCTTTTTTCTTCGTTCCGTTGGTTTTGTCGTGTTCTGGCAGTTTGAGCAATTTATGTGGCATACCCAAATGGTCTTTCTTTGGTATTGCTTGTCGAGTCGTTTAGCCCAATAGGTTTTGAGTTGACCTGCACGATTTCCAACAAACAAACACGCTAAACTGGCCCTGTCAATCTGTGTGGATCTTCTCTCATAAGATCATCGCAGACATCGACCTACATGCTTTCATGGACCACAACATAATGGCAACATCATAATGTTGCCATGATTATCTCTGGACTTTAAAACAGACTGTGACCTTTGGGTTTGTCTCGGCCATTCTTCTCTACTAGTTAAGACATAAAAAGCCGACCTCTTCTAGTTTTTAAAATATGATTGACTTGGAAAACTGTTTGTACGGATGACAACACATCAAGCTACTACAATCTATTTGATTTATTTATTACATCTTCAACTTTATCTCTAAAGTATTAAGGAATAATGTTGATGGGAATTTTATAACAGTTTCGGGTAGCTCGACCTGCTGTCGTCCATATCTACTCATAAAATAAAATCATTCATCACGAACGTGTTGACCAACGAATAATTTTATCATAGAAGCTTTAATTCCTAACTAACATTAATAACCCTTCTATTCCAGAACGTTCCCGTCCAATGGCTGTGAGTAGTCCTAATCTCCTTAAATCAATACGCACTTTTCAATATTACCTATAGGACGGTGGAGGCTGGGTCGTCGACAAGAGCGGCGCGCCGCGGGGGGAGAGGGTGTCAAATTTAAATAATGGCCGCCACGGACTAATCACTGAGAGAGGATGTGTCTGTCTGGTGCAAGGCAAAGACGGATGTTTAGTAAGATTTCGGGTTGGAATATTGAGGAGAATACCATTTGATGGTGATATTAGAACGGTTAGGTATTAAAATATTAACTCTATATGCATCTAGCTTGTGCTTTAGCTTACAGTGCACCCGCAGAGAGAATGCTTTCTGGACACCTGTCAATTTCAAACACATTTTTTGCGAATTTTATCTTTATTACTTACTAGAATTTGCAGTGACAGCTGTCACCATTACATTCTCTGGACGACCGGACTATAGACTGATCCCGTCGCAATATCATAGGTCTGAGACTGTGGCAGGAATAATAGAGAAGTACTCGTAAAGTAACATTGAATCTCGGCCTAACTCTTATAGAAGCTCAGATCTACTCCTACTGATCTCTTTTCTAATTCGGTAGATAAAAATGACAAGAAATAAAAATTGGTCCTTTGAGACGATACAACGTATAGGCTAGAAGACATTAGGTACGATCTGAACGTACTGTTAACAAAATAAAATACAGTTAGAGAAGAATTTTTGTGTCCGATTTTAGGGAATATAAGAATGCGCCTTATCGCCGCTTCCCACCGCTCATTGGACCAGCACCCAGCATATGACGGGCGTCTCCAATCCATCCATCAGGACTCCACCATACTCAGGAGATGACAAATTGACAATCCCTTATAACTGTCACATCGCTGTCAAACTGGGGATAAACTTCAATACTCCACAGCTCAGAAGACTTACTAGGCTTACTCCCGATTTAAGGGATCTGCGATAATTTTATATTTGAAGTATCACGATGCGTGAAACTTTTAGTTCTTTAGATCTAAGAAAAGGTTAAGAACAGGAGAACAGATGTTATGAAGAAAAATGCAATAGGTATCTTTCATAATTAGTGTGCCGGCACAAATCTAGATTCCGAGCTTTAAATTAAAGCATTCAAATATATTTTATATTTAAGTTTTATTTATAGATTCATTTATAGCTGTTGAATTATTTTTAGTGAATAGTTAAGTAACATACAGTACGTACATACAGTTAAGTGACAGCCTTTGTGACGTAGCGGTAGCGAACACGGCCGTTGCGCAAGGAGGCGCGGTTTCGATCCCCGCACAGTGCAAATATTTGTATGCATGAATACGAATATTTGCACTGGTCTGGTCATGGCTAAGAAAGCACGTTAAGCCGTAGGTCCCGGTTGCCATACGAACATGTAGTGGCAGTCGTTACAGGTTGTTGGAGCCCTCAAAACTCTAACAATTGGTCTGTCGCCTTCGGGTTGTGGAGGTCAGACGGCAGTCGCTTCACTGAAAATATCAAAGTTTAGCCAAAATCAGCAGTTAGGACTGGTAAAGCGGAGCCCAGACTCCAAAGCTGAAAAGCTACGGATGGGACTGGGATTAACGCTGAGATGATGATGAGTTAAGTAACATATTCATCATCATCATCCCAGCGTTAATCCCAGTCGCATCCGAAGCCTTTTCAGCTTTGGAGTCTGGGGTCCGCTTTACCAGTCCAACTGCTGATATGGCTAAACTTCGACATTTTCCGTGAAGCGAATGCCGTCTGACCTCCACAACCCGAAGGCGACATCGAAGCATTGCAGTTAGACCAATTGTTGGACTTTTGAGGGCTCCAACAACCCGTAACGACTGCCACTAGATGTTCGTATGGCAACCGGGACCAACGGCTTAACATGCTTTCCGAGGCACGACCAGACCAGTGCAAATATTCATATTCATGCATACAAATACTTGCACTGTGCGGGGATCGAACCCGCGCCACCTTGCGCAGCGTCTGCTACCGCTACGCCGCGGAGGCTGTCAAGTTAAGTAACATATTATTCTTATTTAAAAGCAAAACTTGCGAACGGAAATGTTTTTAATGAATTCATGAGAACAATTGAAATTAATTCAACGAAAACTACCTAATTATTATTTATTGTTACCATCTACGGAATAACCATCCACCGTCGGAATTTCCATCCACCGCCGGTGCGGCGGTTTTCAAGGAAAATCGTTCAGAGTGTATAAGGTGTGTAAGTGTAATAAGGGGGACTGTAATATCGTTGTTTCCAAAATAAAAATTAAATCTATTGGGAAAAGACAACATAATGAAGTTCCATCTAAAATGCTTCACTTAAATTGTTTTTAATAGGTAACTTAAAACTGCCCACTTCCAGTTTTTCTCGATGTCATCCGACATGTCACTTTCAAAATTAATCTTAGTAGGTACATACTTATATTCTATTCTTGTAAACCACCAAACCGTTTATGATAATGATATACATAGGTATCTTACAACTAGGACAAAATACGCTTTAAAAACATAGGTATTTTAAATATATTTTTTTCATAATATGTATTTAGTTATCTACAGCGATAACATTTAGGTAAGTTTATTAATTTCACTGCCTCTGTCGGAGTTTCTCCTGTATACCTACGACATACAAAATAGTGAAATCTTATTAGTCTTCCTTAAGAAAATTCCTCAGTCGAGGTCCACCTATAATTATGTATACACTGTGGAATTTTAATATTCGCACAACGACAGCCCACTTTATCTATCCAATGAATACTTAACATTAGTAAAAAAACAATGTATGAATAATTCAAAATATGAAAATATCATGCGTTATAATAAACGCATGATCTAGTATGAGACAACACCCTATGGACGAGCGCAGTCCGCGACTTGCGTTCCAAGGGCGGAATGGAGCCAGAGTTCACCCTAGCTGAAAAATTAATAAAATTTCATATTTTTAAAATTATTCAAAGACCGTTTTGTCATATTAGTAATCATTGGACAGATGAAGTTTAACTCGATTCCCATTGCATGGTGTAAATATGTAAATCAACAAAGAATATAAAGAATAAACACAATACTATTTAAACCTTCATCACTTTACAAACTAAAGAGTTAAAAGATAACTTCTCTTGGAACTTTGTAAAGTAAACACAACACTTATTTCCAGAAACATCTTAAGGATAATAACTTTGTATAAAACAAGAATAACATACGGAGAATAATAAATACATAAGTAGGTATATAATAACATCTACCTTCTTGGGATAACTTCTTCGAGTCTTTCCATAGCGGCTCCCAAGAAATTGTGTGCAATTAATTACCTGTAAAGAAAAACTTTATTAGTATTGTGTAAAGTTCAAAATACTGATAGGTTCTGTTACACCAACAACATGTGCAAGGTAAAAAACCTTTATTAAAACAAGCGTTTTACGAAATGCGCTAAAAAGAAAAGCAAATACTTTTGAGTTAACTTTTATCGTCATTAAACATTTCATAAAATTTATATGATACAAAACTTGTCGCAAAATTATATTAAATACTCATCGATGGATTAAGAGAAGTATATAGTATCAATTAGTATTTAATTATTGTTGTAAAGTTTCTATATTATAAGTATTCGAGAATAAAGGAAAAGAAAACTATTTTAAATACTATTTAGAATAGAATAATTCGCCTTATTGATGTAGTTGTGTAGTGGCGCGGTGACTGAGTTCCATTCCCAATTGCAAGGTCGGTCAAAGTGAGTTTTCCACTAACAATTTTCCCCGAGTCCAGGTTTGTGTCCGGATGATGGCAATAGGCTATTTATTACTGGGGAAATATTATTTATACCAACATATTATACCCTCGGTCCAACCCTACGGAAAATACTGGCGTGATGAGAAAATTCGACAAGAAATTAAATTAGTTTGGAAAACATGAAAATAGCCATAAATGAAGTAGATCGTCAAAGACTTTCAATGGCAGGCTACACCTTTCTTACTAGATACAAGTACATAAGTATAGTGAATATATTGCAACTAGATAAAACCGTAATAATCTGGCAACATTAACGGTCCATTGTGGAAGGAGTCTCCTAAATCCTCTTACGTTCCTCCTTTGTTGTGGCATAATAGTGGCTTTGCTGCCGGTCCCCCGAGCGAGCTAGTGTGAATATATTGTGTTATTGTTGGATTAAATGTGTTAGTGGCTAGTTTGGGTAAACAAAACAGTTGTATGTAGGGCAGTTGTGCGTCGCGTGCGGTCGGTGACGGGAAAATACAGGCTTTCTGTTCATATCATGAACTTGACCGCAATCCCACTTGATGCAGTAGATGCAATTTTTATGGTACGAAATATTTTTTTTAATTAAAAATTTTAATGCGGTAACTGCCGTAGGTAATAAGGGAACCATATACATACATTAACCCATATGACCCATGAAAACCTTATTTTGTCGTGGAGATCACATTTCTGATCTCTTTTTCTATCAGAAAATATTTGATAGATCGTTATATAGTTGAATCTTTTAAACAAAGCGCCGCAGAACAAGTAAACATAATCCGGTAATAACTAACTTAACAACAGGTTGTCAGGCCATATCTCATTACATAACAGTAGTTAATTAAATAAACCTAAACAGAAAAATACTCCAGTTATCGGCACGAACATTAGCCATAAATATAATCTCGGTGTAACCAATACGTGACTGCAAGCCAACATAATATGAAACTCATTCTAAAGGAAAAGTACAGGCTTACAGCCTTGGGGACGCAAGGTGACTCCTTTGTTTGAGTTGAGGAAACCGTCAGATGACTGGACCTAAGTTCCGTGTCGGCGCCCCTCGAGGTAGCTGGTAATCTCTCCAATTGCCGTTGATAACTGATTATTGCTCAAGCATGCGGGTAGGCATTGTTTTGTCTGTACTATTGTTTTGTGTGGGCAAACTGTCTTAGCGGCCGAGGGTAGATACAATATCATAGGTCAGGGATTATAACTCAACATAAAAAACAATCAATAGATTGGAGTGACATGTATGATGTCATGTCATTGTGTTGTCTATTATTGCACTTGCACAACAATTGAATGCAATATGAGCGCATTGTATGATGCACAATATATGTTGTGTTGTTGTGTACTGCCTCAGGTGACATTATCAGATACTAGTCTATTGACAATTTTTCTTCTGGTTCATGTCGATGGTAAAAATATACATAGTATGTTTCTTACATTTTTTTGGCTTCTGCATTGCGGAAAATATTCACCGACGCAGAGTTACGTGTGCAGGTGACGGGGCATGCGGTGCAAGATGGGAAGTGACTAGTGAGCCATTGTCTGAGGAGAGACCGCATACACACCGGAGACCAGAGCGTTCCGCGAACCTCCACCTCTATGTTCTAGCTGCAGCATACTTGGGTGAGAGACACTCTGGTAGTTTGGCGAAGAGATCAGGAAGATTAAGGTATTCTTTCCAAAGGTCAGATCTTTCCGTGCGTCTTTCCTGCGAATTTCTGGAGGCGCTGGTCAGAAGATACTGGGTTATGTAGACAGTGACAATGTACTACGTGTGTTTACATAATTATAGTATATACATATAAGCACAAGGTAAATTTGTTGTCCTTCTCTATATGAGAGACCTGTGCCCAGCAGTGGGACAATAAAAAGGTTGATGATGATGATGAAATTTGTTGTTTGTACTGTTACTCTATATCTAAGTCACCACAAGTCTTTATTTACTAATATAGAGACTTACGGTGGGTTGCACAATAAATTCAGTCCGTTGGAATCTGTCCCAACCATAGTCTCTGGGCCGGCTTAATCAATTATTTCGTCAAATATGCCTAAAATGGTAGGCACTAATCTATAATGTCCTCATTCACATGATGTGACTAGAATTATGTCTGGATTTTAATAGAGACTGACCCTTGACTTTTGTTTCATCATTACTTCCAAAAGCGTCAGATAGGAAATATTAAATCTAAGTAGCTTATTTTTTTAATAACATAAAATTTAAGTAAATGTGGTCCCGATACCCTCTGTAAAGAATAAACAATCTTGTTCCATTTTATGTCAAACCTCTCATATTAAATACTTGCACCAATTTTTGTGTCGTTACATTTTCCACGCGGTACACTACTCCTCTTTGTAACCCGTTCGCGCCGCGGAGCTAGCGCCGACACATCCGGGTCGTGCGCCGCCTACCTAATAGCAGGCGAGGGTTAACACCCGATATTGTTCAACCTGCTCGCGATGTTGGTGGCTAAGGTATCGATAACACGTAGTTTATTGGTGCAGATAAGGTGATATGGTAGTGTAATCGAGGCTTAGGTAAAAGCTTTATTAAAAGTGTATTGCACTTCACCGTGATTCGAGAAAGTGTCGTCACGATTTGTAGATTATGTCTGGATGTATAATGAGCGTTTCAGAACAGTTATTAAATCTTACACACGACGACACGACATATCAATCTATGCATTTCCAATTCTATCAGAACTTGCATTGGACTGGACTACTGGAAATAATACGTCGTACGTACAAGTCTGAGATTTTACAATCAAAGGCCAATATTTTCAAAATAAATTACATTATGAAAGTACCCAGTTCCTTCATACAATATTTCAATTTTTGACCCGACTCGAGCCAGACTCGTTAAATCGAACGAATTCCAAGATTCGCACCAGCTATGTATCATCATTGGCGTACCCAGATTCTGGCCTTTGGGGGCGGCAAGTCAGGTCTAGGGGAAGGCTAGTCGGGGGAGGGTAGTCACATTTTAGGAGTGGGTAATCTTTGTGCGCTATAGCCGCACGCGGTTTTTTGGCAATTACACAGGACATTTTGTCAGAGTCTACGGCGTGGTAGGTTAGTAGATAAGTCCATAATTATACTTTGTTTAGTAATTAGAGGAGTTCACACATTTCTTCGAGATTTCCATACCTTGATGCTACAGACCATATAACATTTCAATTCTACATACAATAGTAAAACGAATATGCAAAAATTACAGTAATATATAAAAAATCCTCATTTACATTAAACAGAGCACACCGGACACTGGACTGCGGACGGAAAGGCAGACGGCGTCCGGGCGAGCTCGCCTTGCGCTAATGTGTCGGACGGTTATCCAGTCCGGATAGCGGTTATATGCCAAAACACCGGTGGTGTGTGATTATGTTCAGAGATTCCACTGAAGACCTTCATTTGTAGTGATGGCAGTATTGCTACAGGGTTGCTTGTTCCACAAACAAATACTGATGCGCAGACAACCCTTAAGTGTGTTTGTACCGCTTTCATGCCTAAACTACTGAACGGATTTACATGCAATTTGGCACACAGATAGTTTACTAGCAGAACAGTGAAAAAAACTGACTTTATATTATACTATGCCAAACGATGAAATTACATTATACCTACATGAAACTTACCATACAATTAACAGTTAAACATTTAGAATATAATTCCTGAAAATTATATAAACAGGGTAGACATTAGATGAAAAAAAAACTTAACAAAAGTAAAGTTACAACTTAATGAGCAATTTAATTAAAAGGTTAAAACAAAGTAATTCTGATAAATAGCGCTATTGAACTAGATATGAAAAGGGTCACTAAGGATCAAAATAACTGTGCTAGTACATATTTTAGTGCTAAGGTTGCCACCTTATATTATTATTATATTAATTATTTAAAAATACTAATTACATGTAAATAATACGATATAAAAGAGATAATAAATAACTAATAATACTGCTTGTACTGCGCTCATCCTTCCCGTTTAGTAGATATTGAATCTACTAAATGGCACACAATACAATACAAGCAGTATTATTAGTTATTCGTATTATTAAAATGTAACTACTGTATTTTTTTTTTTTTTTTTTAGAAATACAGTATTTAGGCCTCTAATATAAAAGGACTACATTATATATTAGACGTGCCAACCCTACCGCAACCTGTCCTAGGCTCCATTAAAGTAAGTAAGGCATCATTCTTCAGAAACCCAGCTGAAGAACTTATTCTTATGTAAATAGAGAACAGCATTAATAATAATACGTAATTAATCTTGTCTATTCAGCCGACGTAATTACAAGATGGAAGATAGGCTCCACAATATACCTTGAGTCTTGATTTATATCTCAATGTGAACCTTAAGAACATGATGTCTTATTGTAATGGAATATGGAGGATTTTTCTTGGAATCATTAGATTAATAAAGAAATAAGTAGTGGTGGTAATGTCCTTCCAATTTCAGTTCGGGTCATGTTCTACAAGCTAATGTGGATGATAATTTAGTTTTCCTTTTCTAAGAATAATTTGGATTACCAGTAATAAATAAACATTATTATCTTTTATAGAATTTTACTTTCACTTCATATGAGACCTGAACATAGTTTGTCTTTGTTCAGAATAAGCATCTGAATCGATTCCAATCATTATTATACTATGTTATATTTTTTCCCAAACTCGTATAGAAATTGTTGCAGTGCGGTTACCGAGCGCACACAGCTGACGGTAAGATCATAGTACTAGGAGCACAGTGCGACAGCACCCCGACGCTCGCGCCACTGCAGGCGTTGACAATATTTTTGTTGGGACGACCAAGTAGGATAACAAGCTGTGTGGTTTTTCAAATATCTTTGAAATTTTGTACATAACTACTTTAAAAATACTGGACACGTGTTTCGGATTTCGCATAAACAAAAAATAAATTTGTATTTTTTAGCCTATGTGCCCCCTACTGCAGAACCAAAAACTATGTGCCCCTACTGCAGAACCAAAAACTATGTGCCCCTACTGCAGAACCAAAAACTATGTGCCCCTACTGCAGAACCAAAAACTATGTGCCCCTACCGCAGAACCAAAAACTATGTGCCCCTACTGCAGAACCAAAAACTATGTGCCCCTACTGCAGAACCAAAAACTATGTGCCCCTACTGCAGAACCAAAAACTATGTGCCCCTACTGCAGAACCAAAAACTCCCTTTCTCCTCTCTTTGTTGAGCTAGACGTCAAGCTTCGTCTTCTTCTTTCCGTCTTCTCAAAGTTAGGTCTTGTAATTGAAAATTGCGTCCTGTGTATTGTTATGTTGATGAAAACCCATAGCTAGGTATCAGCCGATTCTACAGTCGATTCAACTATAGGTACGATGTGCCTAATGTTGTTGTGTCGGGAGTTTGGTCGTGGAGGGTCTCCAGATCATCCTCTGGCGCAGCATCGTTGTTCGTGTTGTTGGGTTAAACATTGCATCACCTCGCTTCAACTGCCGTCTTCCTTCCTATTCACTCAGCTTTTTTGAGTGAATAGGCTTAATAAGCTAGTGCGTTTTACCATCAACGATTGCATCACTGCTTACCATCAGGCGGGATTGCAGTCAAGCACTAGTTTATAACTAATAAAAAAAAATAGGTTTAATAAAACTTCACGAAACCAGAAGCTACTCTAATCCCAATGTAGAATTACAGTTATTTATTTAACCACTTTCACTTAACCAATCAGTTATCTAAGCACTTTCTAGAGCCCTGTTCGGTTCAGATATGAGTTTAACTAGATTTTTTCGTTCGTATGCGCAAGCGCAGCGGAAGCCGGTCCACTCTTCCGTGACGCGGTTTCCGGTCGAGTCGATCGAGCACGGCGTGTGGCATACGTAAGTATTGATCAAATTTATTTGTAATCTACATCGATGCTGAGATTGTGTGCTAAGGTTAGAGAGCTAGATCTTTGTCTCTAAATAGTGCCTTTAATCTGTCTGTTTGAGGAAATGTCAAACACAAACCATAAATTACTCTCAAAGCTCTAATAGACCTATTAGAGCTCTGAGAGTAATTTATGATTAACAAGACATTAACTAACACGGATTCTGGGAAAAATTATCTCGTTAAAAAACTGTTTTATGTGGACATATTGTATGTTATGGTGGACATGTTATACATGGTAACTGCCTGAAGAATAATTGTCTACTTATATGATACTAGCTTTCCGCCCGCGGCTTCGCCCGCGTGGAGTTCGGTTATATCGCGCTTTTTAGTTTTCCCTCGGGAACATCATTTTTTTCGGGATAAAAGGTAGCCTATGTTCTTTCTCAGGGTCTAAAGATTGTCTGTGCAAAATTTCATCAAAATCGGTTGAGAGGTTTAAGCGGGAAAGCGTAACAGACAGACAGACAGACAGACAGACAGACAGACAGACAGACAGATAGACAGACAGACAGAGTTACTTTCGCATTTATAATATTAGTATGGATTATTTATTTAAAAACTCTTATATTATGTACTTGGAATTGTGACATAGTCCAGTATGGAATCACAGTACAGCTGTGTTCTATAACCACCACAGCATGGAAACTTGGATGACGGGTGCTAAAGGATTGTCACCATTGACAACGCACTCATCGCATCCATATTTTTACGCTGAGATTGAACGTTCGAAGTTAAGGACTAACACGCGCAATATTTACAAAAACTGATTAAAGTTAACTGACGATTAAATGTCTAAAATTGTAAACTGTAACCTATAAAAATATATCTACAGACTATTAAACAATTAATGTTTTAAATGTAACTTAAATATTATTTTATTTTAGTTAATTATGTTTATAATCTAATTTGCTATATCAATTTGGTTTTTCTTGCTGATTTAACAGAAATTCCGATTTTTAATATTCAAAACAAATTGTTAGTAATTGGTTTTCGTTGGGGTTACGGTTTTCCAAAGATCTAACGGAGGTAATAAATTTTGCTTATTACGTATATAAAAATATATTTAAAAAGACTTTTGTCCCACCTCGCAACTTGCTAAGTAATCAACCGTCGCTAAACGATGTTAGTCAATCTAGGTAAATACTCAATCGAATGCCTAACCAATGCCAATGTAAATATTAGCTTTAAAAACATAATAAATAGATTAAAAAAGAAACAAAAACATCCTTCACTGAACTAAAATTCAAATCGCGCAGCCCTTTCATGAAAGTTTCACCAAAAGACTTTCTGACAAAGGAATTTGTAATTTTCGTGAACCCACTGCTTCGTGTTTGTACATTAAAAAAGCGATTGTGTGCCCCGAATTAATACGGTTCGGACCCTGATCGTGTGGATCAGCATGCATCGGTGGTCAAAGCACTGGGGTCGGGTCCACTTGGGTCCAGTGGCACCACACAAAATACACCTTCCAAGAATTTTGAAGATTTTTCGTTTTCTTGATAAAGTACGTTCATTCAGCACATAATTCCCATAAAGTCAAAATGTTTCATCGATCACCAAAAAATGCTACTTCTTAGAAAAGCGCCGCCTATTCGATCAAAATTCCAGAGCGATTTTTTTTATTAATACCCGACGGAAAAAATCTTAATTGTCAATTATGTACTGTCTCTATGGTAACTTTTGAGATGGAGTCGAAACATCTTCTGGCTCATATTTTCGTCAGATTAGCGCATTAAGAACGATACTGAAAAAAAGTGACCAGAAATTCAGCATTACAAGAATAATGTTGAATTAAGTTCGATATAAGTATGTATACCACGAATGACCCTGGTGTGTGGCACATCGCCATCACTCAGGCCGCACCTCGCCTGCGCTCACCGAACTGAACACACTATACCTTACTTCTTACATCAAACCCTTTGCAGATTGCTTTTAAATTTGTACTGAAAACAGACGTTAATACCACAAGTATTGTAAAATAAACACTTTGGTTTGGGATATCAACCGACAGTTTGGTGCTTGGACCTGAGTCCGCGATCAAACAGAATTATAGCTTTTATATTAGAAAACTTTTAATAGTAATCAGGGTTTTTTATTTGGACCGGGTTAATTGTAATAGGTTGACAACCTGGTGGGTGGACGACATACAGACCACCGGGAGGAAACCTGAATGAGAGTCGCATAGACCAGGGAAGCATGGCACAGTAGAGACCTATAAATATTAGCACCGTGAAATAACATTGCCAATGATGAAGAATAGCAGTAAGGTTGATGGGTCTACGCAAGTCCTATCTCACTGATACTGAGCATCTGATGGTTTTTATCTGTCCAGAAAATTTCGATTTTACAGCTTATGTATAAAAATTTTGTCAAACTATTATATTTATTTAATAAATATACGTTATCTAACTGTTCAAAAATCAACCCTAGTTTGTAATAGTAAGTAGTCAGTGCTTTTATTCTGACATAGAATAAACTGTAATAGTGTAATATTGATACAATAAGCCCAGTTCTACACCATCTGTAACAGAGGCAAAACAGAAGCAACACCTTAGTTTTGTTCCATATTAAGAGCTATAGTAGAGAACCTCTCATAGGCCATACGGCTAGGTGCACACTATTCAGCAACATTTAATTACAGCACCGTTCATTGCCAAATTGCTCCGCTCAGTGGCGTCTAGTAATTGCTGTTATCGGCACGGTGTGTACTTGGGTTAAAATCGCTTGGCTGCTGTTGGCTCGCTGGTGTGTAAAGGCTTTATAGGTCGACCAAGAGCCCGGTAAGCTGGGTTGATTGATTAAATGGATTAATCAATGAATTGTTTGGGTAGGTATTAGGAAGGTACAGGTAGGTAATGTTATTATAAGTATTTTTTTGTGTTTGGTTTGGGTGATTGAATAATCGATGATTAGGCAAAAAATGTTATTAGGGAATGATTTGCTATTTTAAATTAGGTATAAATAAATTATTAATGGGAGTTGCTTATAAAACGTAGGTTGATTGATTTTATGTTGAGATTATAAATTTGATTACTATTTTCGATATGCGAACGCGATTTAATAATAATTCACGGAAATATTTACTGAACCGCTTCAATAACTTCCTACGTAGGTACCCTCCGCACACAACAGGCGTGAATACATCCAATCAGAAATGTAAAACCACAACTATGTAACACACGTATTATCATAAACTTCCCATTCATCGCATTTTCTAAGAAAATCACACAGATTTCCACTTCTGTGCATAAGAATGCTTAACACGTGTGTAAACGCAATATTAATATGATGGCACGACGCAATCAATTCTTGCTTATGGTTGCAATGCTAATTGAATGGAGAAATCATGGGGATGTATCACTTCCTGGACCTCCACGTATAACTAGAATTATTGCTGTTTTATTGCAGGAGATACGTTTCTTGAACGTGTTTCAGGAAAATCAACGAACATAAAGATGTTTTCAAGCTTTAAGAGCAGTTTACAAAAAAGTAGGTCATGTCCTTATAGTTACGCACTAGGACAAATTGTAGTTTAAATTATTTAGGACTAGTCCACCAGTACCTACTACGAACTTCAGAAAAAAAAGGGCAGACCACCAAAACGTCCTATCCTGTCAAATTATCTAACTCTTTCGAAAGTGATTTTTCCCTAAGACCAAGATTAGAAACCAGCATGAAACTTAATACACACAAATATATACAATAGGGTATTTGACCAAAAAAACTGATTAGACCGTCACTCAGATTTCCAAAAAATACTAGACCCGCATTTTTTCTTTTTTCATATAAACAAAAAATGAAGACGACACAGCGCGTTGAAAACTCATGTGACGTCACTGCACGCTACACTTTTTAGCGGCCAGTGACGTCACCAGCCACCACTCCTGATCTTTGATGCCTTTTATATTTGTCAATTTTTATTGATTTTATAAAACAAAATATACGTGTCTAGTATTTTTTGGTCAAATACCCTATTAATTATTTCAATTTCTTTAGCTAAAACCGTGTTTAACAACATTCAAGTACAACACTTCTAGATTCCATTAAGTGACGTTTCAGGCCCTGTATTTTGCTGAAATAATACGCAAATACAGGCAACACAAACAGTGACACACAAATGTTAGCGCACAGCGGCACGTCACACGTGCGCCTGTCTGGTGTGGACACTGGACACAGTGGACACACTGGGAAGTGGAACACGGCCACGCTTATATACTACAGGGGGCTTAAGTAGTAATTACGATTAAGAGGTAATTAGATGAACAGAATAATGAGCTCATAGTAACAAATGTTGGCCGACGGGCGGCACTTCCGCGCTTTTATTGTGGGCATTGGACACAATGGACTCACCTGGATCAAAAGACCAGTTACAAACTACTGGGAGAGTATAGTATAAAATGTTAGCAATGGGTCGACGAGTTCAGAAACAAATCATAAAACGTAGATTATAGAATAAATATATCCAATTAATATATCCAATAAATATATGACATTAAATATATCCAATTAAACATAGGTAGGTACATATTATTAGAATGTTTTTGCATTTTAAAGAATAGATTTATTACTATCTGACATAATGAGATTTAGAATCATTTACATATAATCATTTGTTTAATCTATTGACATAATATTTATCATAATTATATTATTGATCTTTAATATATGGTAATATAAATTAAGTATATATTTAAATATTAGAATAGAAAAAGCATAAAATCATTAAAAGATATAAGCCCACCGGTATCGGGAACAGGATCCTAGCAACCGGTGGTCAAGGCTCCAGAGGGAGGAAACTCCTGACAATGCGAGCCGTGTCTAGAAGTAGGTATCTCTTTCGGAATCAAACCTAAATGAACGTGTCCCTCCCAGGTTGACCGGTAGTCGTCTACCGGTTCAACATATGGCAAGTCAAGGCTCTTTCTCGGCTTTCACGAGGTTCTCACCGTGCGGGATGGTTATGTCAACGATCATTGCTCGCCGCTCTGATCGATCCACCATCACTATGTCTGGCTTAACAGTAACAATTGTCAGTGATGGTGGATCGATCCCAGTCATCATCATCATCATCATCTCAGCGTTAATCCCAGTCGCATCCGTAGCTTTTCAGCTTTGGAGTCTGGGGTCCGCTGGGGTGGATCGATCCCAGTACCATGTTATATTTCTATTATCGAGAACTGGGTCGAGCACACCTTTAGTACTCGATTACACGACAATGATCAAGTACACGATACCAATTCCGAAGTACTCTACATTAACTAGAGGAGAACACCTGGAAATAATATGCCTGATTGAATCCCCCGGCCGTGACATGCCCTTCAGATATCAACTATGTCTTCGTGTCGATGCTTTCACAATAATTATCCAGCAATTGTTCTCCATCATAACTTCGTTCATAGTTGCACAGACAAAACATCCACTTTTTCCAAAGAAGTCACTGCAACGCAGCCAGGCGGACGGTTGTAGATCTACATCGGGTCCATGTGGTCTCACTGCATGTGGGGCCCTGCCATATCTCCATATGATCACTAGTGTTAAACACTACTGTCTTGTGCCAGTTCTCTTTGTTGTCAATTCGCTAGTAATTTGTAGGGTTGTAACGGAGGCTTGTTAGCGGAGGCGGAGGCGGATGCGGAGGTGATGAGTCTCACCTCCGCGGATGCGGAGGTTAACGGAGGCGGAGGCGGAGGTGAAAGTACATATAGAAAAAGATGAAATTTATGGTTAATTAAAACAAACTTTTTATTTTAAATACGTACATTAATAGTAGTATACTTGGTAAAAAAATATTACCTTCTTGTAATGAAAATTAAGGAGAAACAAATTGTGTTTGCCCCATTCCCGCCTCGCACTAGTTGATTCTTGACCATTTCGCGCACAAACGCGGCCGGACGGTTGTCGAGCGTCGCAGCTTGCGCGTTATTTATTTTATAAATACGTAAATAAACATCCGTTATAACTCCGCAAAAAATTGTGCGGAGGCGGAGGCGGAAGCGAAGATACGATTTCTTGCGGAACTTCCGCAGTAACGGAAGCGGAGGCGAAGCTCCGTTACAACCCTAGTAATTTGTAGTCGCTACATAATTCCAACACAATGCGAACTTTTATATTAATAAAATAAATTATAACAAAGATCTAAAATGAAGTCTTTTCTATATTATTGCCATTTTTGTTCAACAGGGGTCCATGACACTGTGTCAGGAAACTTCAGGAAAGAGAAAATTTGTGGTGTAAAGAGCATGCAATGTTAATATAAAATCGAAAATTTCCGCAATTTCTCAAATAAAGTTTATGGGTAAAACACGCACATAATTTAACAAATTTATCTTTTTGTTAGACTTATTCGCATTGTCCCAGTCATCTAAGTCCACAGTAATAAAATGAAACGTCATTATTTGTTTGCAACAGAACCTAATCAAAAGTCTGTCGTATCCAGTCCGTCGGGCAGCTAATAAAAGGCTAACGTAATCAATGAATACGGCGGCCGGTAACCAAGAGCCCGGCGCAGCTGCCCGGCATCCGACATGCGGTCCGGTCCAGTGCCAGTGAACCCTATCCTTTTCCGCAACTGTTATTAAAGGGGGACATTTTATAAGTAGGTATATTATCTATTAATATAGTTATAATTTTGTGTTATACATAGTTGCGAAGAAATTTATGTACATAGACAATATGTAAAGAAAACCCTGTCCGACCCATAAGGATAATAAAGGTTAGGTAAACACATGACTATATAAAATATAAAATACTTAATCACCATAGTAACAATACCTAGCAATGAATTTCCAACTTCTTCATAATTTGGTATTTTTTTTAAAAAGTGACAACATCATTTTCGCCGGTATTATTATGAGCGATGCGACAACGTGCCCCTCGCCCGCGCATGTTTTAAGTTACCTCCTTTTGTGTAATAATTATTATTTTCTTCGGGGTTTTTTTTTAGGTTTAGCCTGGCTTTGTAGCATTAGTAAAATTAGTTATCGATAACTAAGAATACCTTCATGGATCGGACAGGGTTTTCTTTACATATTGTATACTAGTAGCCGCCAGCGACTCCGTTCGCGTGGAATTAATTATGCTCCGCTCCTATTGGTCGCAGCGTGATGTTATTTAGCCTAAAGCCTTCCTGGATTAATGGGCTATCCAACGCAAAAAGAATTTTTCCGTTGGATAGCCCAGTAGTTTCCGAGATTAGCGTGAACAAACAAACAAACATACAAACAAACTCTTCAGCTTTATACATATATTAAGTATAGATAATAAGATTTTTTAGTTTTAATTAGGGTAATTAGCTTCATTTAGTAATTTTTATTTATTTAGTTTTATAAGTTTGTAAATATACTCATTGTTGAAAAGCCTGACAATAAATAGATCTAAGTTTCATTAATAAATGTGAATAATACATTTTCATGGAAAACAAAAACCAAACCGAATTCATATTTAAAGCTAATAAAATACGACGTCTTTAACATAAGGGTGTTTTAGATTAGTAATCATGAGTGTATCGAATTATTTTGTATGAAACCAAAATAAAATTATATAATAATCATATGCCTTACAGGTGTAAAACAAAGCACCCGGCAGGCCGGCACATATTATGTATAATCAAAAACCGGGACACAATAGACTAGACACCTCAAAGTATTGAAGTGTGAAGATTCAGATTCGTCGCGTTCCGGCATGGTGTCTGGTGAAGCCGTACGGAGGACGGGTCAGAACAGTTGTGTTGTGATGTGTACCGGGTACGATGCGCCAAATGTTGTTGTGTCGAGAGTTTGGTCGTGGAGGGTCTCCAGATCAATCTCCCTCTGGTCATCGGTGGTCGCGCGTGTTGAAGGTTTGCATCACTACGCTCAACTGCCATTTTCCTTCCTATTCACTCAGTTTTTTTGAGTGAATATGCTCTTATTAATAAACTAGCGTACTTTACCATCAACGATTACATCACTGCTTACCCTTAGTATATGATTAATAAAAAAAATTGTACCGCGTCAGTTAGGTATTGTGTATCATAACATTCAACAAGTGAGGGTGTTACAACGTCAAGGTTGTACGAGGTTGTATTGGAATACTCACGTAATTAACATTAAAATACATAGTTTAGTTATTTATTTAAATTCATAACAAGCAGGTGTTTCAATAACTTTAACTCACGGTTTAGAACTCAATTCATGAGTCACGTGTGTGCCTTAAAGATTGTTCTAGATTATGAGGTTAATAAATACAAGAGTTGTCAAAAAAAATATTATCAGTAGGAATGACAACTGATAGTCGTGGTTTACATTATTTTGTTGGGGATCTGGACAGGTGTTAATTTGGGACGCAGATGTGGAAGACTTAAGTTTTTGTACGTGTATAATATTCGTAAGTGCTGACATTCACACTTACCTAATAACCATTTTTATAATTGCGAAAATATTGTATTTCGGTCTTTCCGTTCTATTTGTGCCTTTACCTAACCTAACACTAAACTTTTTTTTTTTTGTTCCGGGGTGGTATATCCTCAATGGATGTCCGCCGCCCTGGGGTGGGCGACGGGGTCTATCAGACTCCTGCTAACTAAAAACCATCCCGGTGTCTCTCTGGTCACGTGCGCACGGAGCCGCGGGAGTACACTATCCTAACCTAACCCTAGGTCCGGCTAAAGATGGATGGATATTCAGCCCAGGACCTGCAAAAGGACATACAATGACGAAAAGCAATACACGCAGACAAAGTCTTCATCATCAACATCATTTCAGCTGAAAAACGTCCTCTGCTGGACATAGGCCTTCCCAAGGATCTCCACGATGACCGGTCCTGCACCTCCCGCATCCAGCGATAAAGTCTTAATTATTAGCAATTTCTAGCCATTCATTCGAAGCCTTCAGAAATAAAATAAAAATAAATGCAATTAAGTCCTACTACGGATTACAGACCTCACTCAACACATCAATTCCACTGACGAACAATTCAACAAAATGACGACTCCCAATGAAAATAATTGCCGCCAATGAAAACCTTGGAAAGCTTCAGCGGCAAACAAACAGTCCAATTACATAAGGTAAACGGGAACGCAGCGGCTGCAAGCGGCTGATAACTGTAATGCGCTACATTTGCAGCCGCTGTATTCTGCTATATTTATTGCCAGGATAAGTGTGGCTGTTACAGCTCCGCTCCAGCTGTTCATAGTTTTGAGTTGAGGATTTTTATTAGTTACATATAATTTATTATCGAAAGTCTCTGCAATGAAAGCAATTTGAGATACGATCGTGATGGTCATTGGTCAAGTGCAGCAGACAAGACAAACTTAATGATAGGGCAATATCATAGATTATCAGATTATCCCAGTGTACCTAAACTAGACCAGACACTTAATAACAAACCACAGTAAATTCATACAGTATTGATAAACAACGTAAATTTAATGTTCTTATGCTAGCATACAGATTCAATGTGGTCTGATAATTATCAAGAACACATTTAATAATCAATCATATTAATATATAGGTTTATTAAAATCAGTTATAAATAAAACCATTTATTTACACCTTAAAGTAAAGGAAAATACAAACAATTGTTTGTCATTGTTAATCAAGGTTTATTCTTATTACACCTACCCATCACTTATATACAACAATCTCATTATGACTAAACTGTAGTTTTCCGCACGAAAACCTACTCCATCATGCCAAAAAATGACAGTAATCGTCGGCTATTCATAGAATCGTATCTCAACGTCAATGTGGAACAATCATTTCAGAAAATAACTCGTCAGTAATAAGTGTAATAACCGAGCAAAGCGTACTGCCATTGTCTATGACTCGCTGTTGTTCCCATGGACTATCTCAATTCCGGAGTTACGCGTCCACACAATATATTTCGACATTTTGTGTGGAAATGAAAATGATTTTGAGTTACGTGGCTTTTAATTTAATATAATTAATTAATCGCCGAAGGAAGCTTCCTTTGGCGATTAATTAAACCAGATTTCTGATTGTGAGAAATCTGGTTTAAATTGACAATTATTTACAAGCAGTATAGATATTGTATGACAATAATCGTAGTAGCTATATGTATAAACATTTATATGTGTCATATTCCTTCACTGCGTTTATGCCAATGAGTTTAACGTGCGCCCAGCATGTCTACTTCTCCCATATCGTTTAACTGACAACTTTTATTATAAGTGCTAACACCCTTTCTGACATAATCTTTCACACAATCAATCAATCGTTTCTTAAGTCATCCCCTATAAACCCCAATATAGAAAAAATATTAGGATACTTTAAACCTTTTTTATGAAAAGTCTGTGTCCAAAAAGTATGAAATAGGAATTTATCGAAACCACAATAACTTAATTCTTACATCTCTGTTACCTAAAACAGCTGAGTCAGCAACAAAAATGCGCACCCATCTTAAGTGTGACCGTGATACGTGCCGCAAACTAGGTCAAACACAATGTTACACTTGCAGATGTTAAACCCTGCAGATTATATGCATGTGTTTAAATAAAAGGTGTTGTGTGTATTTTTATTACTACATACAGGTCGGTTACCGGTCAAAAGTACGAAGCCGTTCATTTATTTTGCTTCGAACGATGTATGGCGAATTTGTATTAGTTATTTGTATTAGTTAGGGCAATAATATCAATACCGCATTTTTCATAGAACTGCTATGGTTTCATACACTGAGTTATTTCTATATAAGTCATGTAGACTTTATTGAGTTCCTTTCTAGTTTTCGACAAATTTACAGCCTAAGCTCTATTAAAACAAACGGTCGAAATTATTACTGTCTGTCATTCCTTTAATTTCCTCTTCGGCTGTTAGTTTATACCCATCATTGAGATAATCTGGGAGGTCTATGTTTTGCAGTGGACATTAACAGACCGATAGTTTGTACTGTTCGAGACATCGAAGCATCACCACGAATGCGTAGTGCATTCCAACGTCCACGTTCGAATCTTGATCAACCTACGAGTCAAGTAAAGAGTGTCCCATAAACATATTCGGATCATCAACCTAATCGTTTCAATCTTTGAAACAAAGGAGCCATAAACAGAGGAAAGGGTCGTTACTCGTTAGTTCATTATCAGTTAGCAGCGCGTGCTCCACTTTCGTCTGTTGCCACAGCATCTCACGAGCCGCGCTGGGAACACTACCGTGACTAAACTAAGTGCCGCAATTCGTTACTTACAGCTAAACTAGTTACGTTTAAATGCTTATTTTTTACACTATATCTGATGTCATGAAGTTTTTCCTTAATCTATAACCTTGCCAATGTCTCAATGAAAAAGATTGTCTCTCTGAGTTCTTAACAATGTAGTATTTATTATTAGGATGATGGTCGACGATGGTGAACCTACTCCAGTGGCTAACATTGCGTAACGGCATTTAATGCTTCCTACCTCGATACATCACCATAAATCTGCCAATTACATTTTATTGCGGGTGAAACTCGCTAAATTATCATACTCAAAAAAATCAATATCTTCATATGGATAATCCAATACAGCGAATGTGAAAATTTTAAAATTTGCCATTTCTTAAATTTTACAACCTTGGGAGCTTAATTGTGAACTTCGTACCTGTCAGGGGTAGACGTATTTTAGTGCGTGCCTTACCTGCTCTAAAACCATTGCACGTACTTTCCATCCACATACTTTCTTACCTACAACTACAGGTGGAATACTGGAATACATGAGTCTCCAGACTTTTAAGTAATTTTTCACTCATGACCTGACGACTTCTTAATATTTCCTCAGTCAAAACCAAACACAAAAACTCCCCCAATTTTTACCATGACCGTCCTGATGACTCAAGACTTGGTAGTTTTTGAGAAGAACCCATTTGTGATACTGGCAGGCAGCGTTGCTAATAGCTCTGAACACAAAGGACGATTGACAATGATCCGCGTGCATTAGCGGTGCCGGGCCGTGCCAGGCTGCGCGCGCGCCGATGTAGGGCTGTCCGACTGTTAACAGGTGGCTTAGAGTCTGATAATATACAAATGTTACATATTTATGTAAGATTTTTACAGGTTGTGAAAGGTCAGAACTTCTTATGTATAGGTCATACAAAAATTTAAAGACTTGTCTATTATCAGTGTTACGTCAAAGTCCAAATAATAATATGGTATTTAAAGCTGTTTAAGTAGTGTGTGTGTAGTTACTCTGAAACTGGTTTTGCTGATAAATATTGAATGTTTAAATTAAATAATTAGGTATGTAAAATACAGAAATCAACCGTCTAACAGCCCTATTAGTAGTGAGGCTTTTCAAATCAATCGTCTAACAGCCCTATTAGTAGTGAGGCTTTTCAAATCAATCGTCTAACAGCCCTATTAGTAGTGAGGCTTTTCAAAAACAACACAAGTAGGCAGTTGTTCGAGCCGTTTCCTTATAAAAAAAATAACCTGCTCCATCGCCTTTGAAACCCGACACATATACCGCACCAATGACAGCTGAGCGCGAGGTTAAGCTGCTATACCGCTGCTAGGAATATGATGGGTGGCAGTAACAACATGTCAAACGTGGCTAAAACAATCCTTGTCATTAAAATTGGCACATCTGTTATTGATAACATAATGTGTATGTGTTATTATTGTACATAACACACAAATATCACAGAAATGACATGAGCGCAAGGTCAAGCAGGCATACTGCGACTTGGAACAAGATGGGTAGATTGTTAAATACCTTTGAATGTGAATTAGGTTATTTATTGAAATTCGACACCTGTGCACACTAATGTAACACAGTTAAAGCAACATGGTTTAGATGGAAGGTATTAGAGGTAATCTCAAGGTACAGTCACATACTAAACAATATACATATGTGGTGCCTGGCATTACATCATAAGTCGAAATATCACATTTTCTACTATGAACGTTTGAAATATAACAAGTTACAAATCGGGATAGTTACGTTAGTTGATCTCTTGACGTGTACTTTCTTCAGCAGCAGGAGACTTGCAAAGAATAAACGAAATACATACTGGAATAGGAAGAAAATAGGAACAAAAAATATTGTATTTAGGACACAGGTCGATAGTAAAAATATTGTATTTAGGACACATGTCGATAGTAAAAATATTGTATTTAGGACTCAGGTAGATAGTAAAAAGGAGCATTAGAAACTAACAAAGTTTCATCAACAACCAAAAAAAATTCTGACCTAAACTGCAAGTAAAATAATACAAAAAAAAAACAAATCGCGCATAGGAGGTGGAGCCAATGGCCATCGCAGAGTGGCTGGCAGCTGGAGGCACCAGGGTGAGAGTTACCGATAGAACTTACTGGCGTGTGATAAGAGAGGCCTATGCCCAGCGGTGCAGGTATTTTAGATAATAAATATTAGTTTTCAGTCCTGTGAAATTAAATCTCCATTCTGTCCATTCTTCGGTTGCCTGGAAGAGCATTAGCGATAAGGCTGCACATTGTATGTTTTTGTGTTGAATGTATTTTGTTCGAAGTTTGATTGGTGTACAATAAAGAATATATAAATAAATTACTGAACGCCTGACCTAAACTGACGTAATTTAGTAAGCATGTTTTTAATCACGCCTCAATTCTTTATGAAGTACGTTAATTTCGAATGAACTTAAATTTAGTTTGGCTTATGAATAAGGAAATCGGCGCCAGTATCCATGTATACTTAGTCCGAACAGTTACTGAACCAAGTGCTAGTAAAACAGACCGCACTTAACTATAGAGTCGTAATAAGTTAAACTGTTTCCAAAATTGACCAGATCATGTTTGTTATTCGAAAGTTATAATAATTTAACTACGCCTTGTAAAGTTAGGTAACGAACCTCGCAGTAACTTAGTATTGAACTTGGTTCTACTACTTCGGACAGCTCAGCTCATCGTATTTGCAGTAGACGTTAATTGGAGAGAAGCCTGAGTTTGATAGATATTCAAACCCGGCTCATAATATAGTTGCTTAAGTTCATATTACAAGTTCACGGCTATTAAACAAGTAAAACTGCAGTAACAGTGGTTTGTTCATGTTGAGAGGATTAGGCAAAATATATTTATTTATTACATTCGAACATACGTCGCGGTAGCCTAGTGAAGTCGTGGTGGCCTAGTGGTTAAAACAGCAGCCTCTCAAGTATGAGTGTGCATGTTCGATTCCAGGTCAGGTAAGTATCAATGTAACTTTTCTAAAGTTATATATACTTTCTAAGTATATCTTGGACAGCAATGACTGATTATTATAAGGTGAAGGAAAACATCTTGAGGAAACCTGGACTTTAAGTCTGAAATCCGCAACCCGCATTGAGCAAGCGTGGTGATTATGCTCAATCCTTGTCTGTATGCAGTGGGACGATCAATAAAAGGTTGATGATGACAGTCGAACATACGGAGTTGGAAACGTTGGATTAGTAATAACCCAAGTACCCGCAATTAGACTACTCAGTGCACTTAACCGGCAGAAGTATGAATGTATTGAGGCAAAACGAAGGTAACGATCGTAGCAGGCAGCGTTCTGAGTTTCTGTCGACCCTCGTGGGACAAAGGCGTAAGTTAATTTATGTAAAACATATGTAACTAGTTCCCTAATAATGAAGCTCGCGTGGAATTTCAATAAACAACGATTGCAACATGCGATTTTATCTGGCATTTTTATGATTGGTTGAATATTGAAAGACTATAATAATGTTGTATCTGGTATTTACATAGGTGCGGGCTATGCACGAAAATAAACGATGCCTGTATATGACGGGCATAAGTATTAAACATATCTTACGTGGCGTATGATTGGGTCAACAGGAAAAATGCTGAATAAAGTACCGAGAACTTCCTATTTATAGGTTCAACTAATCACAACGATCATCTTCATTTCTATTATTTATTCTTTACCTCGATCAATACAATTATTATATACAGGTAATATTCCTTGAATAACAGAAACATATATTTTATTGTGTGATTGAAACAATAACTAATAATAGACTGCAAAGGAAATTATTTGGCTTTATTATTCTATACAGAAAAATGTTTGGAATAAACCCTACGGAATGGATAATTATTATCTATGATTTTTATTATCTGTTATTAACAGTCCTGGTGAGTTATTGAATTGTTATTGTTCAGGAAACTAACATAACATAACTAAAACGTGATCTACGAGTATTCACATAAATGCACTTAAATAATATTGCGAAGGAATATGCCACCATTTTTCTTCACCACTCTCTTAGGTATCGACAACAACTCTTACACGTGAATTCTAAGATTCTAGAGAAATAATAAACAACGTTCTTTTCACAAGGTATCGATGTTACTGTTCATTGAATCCACCCCACTCATAAAAGCGTGCTTACACCCACAAGGTATAATATATAAGTAGTAAAACTTGTTTTCAACAAGTACTGCAAAATACTTTTCAAAAACAGACGTAATATTAGGTATTACAAATTAGATATTAAGTATTATAAATGTATTTACATGCAAGAGATATATGCTGTGTTTATTATTATGTTCAGTTTTTGATATTTTCCTTAAGTTTAATTAACAAGTACTCTCTAAAAATTCTTAAGAGGAAATAGTAGAAGATACATGCAGAATACATGGTTTAAGAAGCCCGTCTTCCCTTAGGCAGACATCACGCGTAATGCGATTGTGATAGAATATATTTTTTTAAGTTTTCATAGAAATTGTTCCACTAAGCACAGTAACATGCCTGTCTGCATCCAGCTCTTTAAACCGTCTTGGTGTTCATGAGGGAAAGGCGACAGCATTATAAAAAAAGGGCTTGCTTATCAAGATTGGACAAAAACAATCGCATTTGTTTTTAAACCTAATTCCCCTACTAATATACGTTACACAACCCATCAATGTGCAAAAACCTGACTGTTCCTGACGTTCCACAAGTATTATAATGGCCAGCGTGGCCCATTATGTACACGTGGCATAACACGTGATCAAAACCTCATAACTACAGCATGGGGGCTCTATAAATCACTCTCCGTCTTACCACAACGCCCCATCGTAGCCACGCTAATCACGTATTACAACCATAGCAGATATATGTATAGATGAACATAATGTAGGTACCTATCGACGTATTTGTTGTACATGAGTATGGCGCAGTTGAGGTGGCCAATCATCGAGTTAGCTAGAGTTGAAGAGCTAAACAAACCTGATATTTTTTGTGGCTTATTTTCCGTAGTAATGATGACTAAACGAAAAAGAAATTGAATAGTTATTTACCAACATCGCAAAAAGATAGATATATTTTTAAATAATGTAAATGTTTATTAAATGGGTATTAAGCTTGTGGACCTGAATTATGGTTATAAAATGATAAGATAAAATTTCAAAAGGTCATATGCACCTTATCGTGGGGATACGGTTACGGTCCCTAAAGCCTGGAGCAAAGGCGAAGAGTAGCCAGCCTGGCAGTGTTCTACAGGACGCATTTGGGAGAGTGTGGGAGGGAATTGCATGGCTTAATTTCCCCATCTCCGTTTCATCATCGGACGACCTGTCGCCGCGTCGTCCCGCGAGTATCCAACCACTCCGGCCCGGGCGAAGCGTTTCGCATCGTCTTTTATACCGCGTACATCGAGGGACTGGAACAATTTGCCGCAGTTTCCGTCTGATTACAATTTAAGTGTCTTCAAAGCTAGAGTGAATAGCCTTTTAACAAACTAGCGCGCTTAACCATCAATGATTGCATCACTGCTTACCATCAGGCGGGGCGATCCTGCACTAGTTTATAATATGTAAAAAATGATAAGGTTTTGCATTTTAAATACCCTCTCCAATGATGATATTAATTTTCGCTCGCAAGATTGTTGGAAAAAATACTGCACCTTTTCGAAAAAGAAAACGCTTCCTTAATTCCTTGCGCTCATCAAAAGTAATAGTAAGTGTAGTCATACACATCATTTACACTTATCAACATCATTTAAATTTAACTCAACCCTACACCGCGACAGAAGAGACAGAGACATTGTAACCACTCATATAATATGTATGTATAGACCACAACATATTTGATGACTGTATGAATTGTAGGTACAGGTACCACTTGTGTTTTAAATAAGTCAACGACATTCTTTTTAAACACATTGTTTAATACACATGGTGTTTATTAAAGGTATTTTGAGATTTAGGAATTTAAAAGATCTATTTTAGGCCCGCTTACGCACAAGTCAATGTTTAAAACATAGACCTATATCTGTCAATTATTTAAACATGACAGAAACATAAAAATAATGTTTTAAATATAATGGAGTATTAATCGTAATTAGTGATTTATTATACAGAGTCTTTAGAGCGATGTCACATGGGCATTGCCAATGTGTTGCATCTCTCCTTCAGCAGTACAGCACTGCACTGACGTCACCGTCGAAGCAGCCACGCAACTCAATGGGAACGCTCGTGTGGCATAGGATGATCAATCGCATGATGAAAGTAAGTTATATTTTGGACGATGTCCATCAGTGGACTGTGACAAGCCACACACACCAAACATGTGCCGATGGGTGGCCTAACAACTCTTTTCTTTGCCTAACGGCATAACACCGCCTATCGTGACTGAACAAATAAAATAAACATCCATTTATTCAAACGGAGTGTACCTACATGCGCAGGAGTTTCTCTGGCCTCGCCCGAGCTGCGTGTCAGAGGTCGGCTAACAGTTCTTTAGTTCGCTATACATTGCGCCGGCGACGTGCGCTACTATCGTAATGATAGACTGTTATATTTTCTTCGTTGACAAGCGTTGGCACCGTCTTTTGTCTTTATTGGTAACACAAATGACGTAAGATCTTTGTTATTTGGGGGTAAGTCAGTAAGAAGACATTTTAAAGGTTTCTGCAGACAGGTACGCCATCACACACTACTTGTAAATTGTTATAGGAAAATCGAGTTGCGCTGTCTGCGGGAGACTTAATACTGTATAAAAGAATTTATGGACTAAATCCAATATTCTAAATTGGTTGAATATCTTCAGCTAGTATATTTCTATAATCATATGATGCGAGAGCCCGGACAGCAAATATATACCTTTAGGATGAGCTCAAAATAATCCAATCTTGAATTGACCATAACAATACTGTCAAACAAAAGGAATAGAAAAGCATACAGCAAATAATTATTATTATTGTGAAGATAATGCCGTTGTAGACAATCGTGGTCGGCCATCACGGCTGATTGTACGGCGCATGAGTTGGTGACCGGAATCGACGCGATCAGACAACGAGGAAGTTTGCTTGACACTAAATTCACATGTCAGTGTGTTGCATAAACAAAGGTTTTCCTGTGATATCATAAATTAAATCTACAACTACTAACTTGTACCGTATACATACTTAGTTATTAAATTTACAAATAGGTGCTTATGAAGACCCGTATCACCACAAAATAACTTAAAGGAATAGTTCATCTTTCATGATCCCACCGCTCACCCTCGGAATAGGGATCTGCAAGGAATGAACCTCAGTCTTATGGCACACTAATCCAGGTGTAATCCATCGAATAAACAGAATCCCGATAGCAATATTGGATTATACTAACTAACACCACTCCTTGGAAAAGATCACAATATTTTTCCGTCTCAGACCTGCGGTGGCTTGGAAGTTTTCTGAATCAATCAAAATCATTGTAAGGTTTCTCGGTAATATTCAACTCCTACGCAAGTTTGAGCCAACAATGGCGACCCACTGAGCCAGTTTTTTCAATGAGCGAAGTTTTTTCCATCAATCACCCCTTTCAAAGTTAAATTAGTCTGCCTCACTAAGTGTCGAACTATTAACTATGGGCCTGCGAACTCCGGGGAATGTTATCTAACCTTATACCTCTGTGCAGTTATCGAGTTTTACGATAACCTAATACGGGTGATTGGATGTCACTTTGATGCCAAAAGATCAATGTAAACCGATAATATCAGATTTGTAATTATGTTTAGTATTTGTTCACGGGAATGTGTACGAGTTATTTATAGGAATAGAATTTAAAACCAGAAAAATGTGTGCCACAACGTTAAAACCCAATTAAAATGTTTGGCCTTTGAAAGTAAAATATAAATGTAAATACAGACACAGTTTAAGACATAGAGTATTGCTACAAATATTTGTTTGATTTTATGTTTTAAATATACATGAAAAATGTTAAATGTTATGAATAATTTGATGAGGATAAATAATAAAATAAAGAAGGACTTATAAACAAGTTTAGTATTATTAGAAACAAACATCTGTACAAAGTCAAACACAGTGAAATCACGATAGTCGATACTTAAATACGATACTTACTAACGTATCTAAGTATCCGAAGTCGTGGACTCGTGGCCAGTTACGATAAACCAGGTCGGAAAGTGATTTGTAACAGTTCCGTATTCTGTCCAACATATTACCATTTAGAACGTTTAGCAGCCGCGAAGGATGCATACAAACTTAACCCCATGCCCTTGAAAGCATATCACCGCCATAGTTGCTAACTGCCGACGATTTTCCACCACACCCAGCGAAGCATGCGAGTCAATGACCTACTCTAACAATACTTTCATTTCATCTCTCATCCATTGCCGTCCACGTTCGCATGACGAACTATCAGCTTCATATACCCCAGTCAACAGACATTAAACATTGTGATGTTTCAATTATAAGAGGGGGAATTGAAGTGGGGGAATGCGTTGACATTCTTTTGCGCCCGCGCATTGGTAAGCGGTCGTCGTTCACCGCGAGGCTGTTTTTCGACATTGACAATGCACTGATAAAAAGGCTTTATTGTATATTTATGAAGGCTGAAGGTTATTCGTGCACGAATGTGCAATAAAAGTATGGTGCAGTAGGTGTCTAATGTTAACTTCATTAGTATTCAAACAACTTTTAACGATCACGTCAAATGTAAACCAAAATCAACCTGAAAGACCGAGTCTAACCAACATCTGCTACAAGTATCAAGGATTTGCATCTTATTCACTGGTACTGATCGCACATATCTAGTATCTTGCCACTAAGTTGCAGTCTCACTTATGCACAATAATTGCAAGTAAAAAGGTTTAAGTCTTAAATAAAAAGACATTGTTTATTTGTTTACTTGCATTATCATCCGATTCATAGAATAAATTGACATGGAGTACAAAAACTTCATGCAGTTTATAGTTTTAAAAAAATAGCACCACTCTTCCAACATCTCCAGACACTTTTCTTCAAACATCACCTGACAGTTGACACCCATTCATCAAAATTGGCAGGTCATCGTTATAAGTGTATCACAAATGACCAATACGTTAGAAGCCCGCGATTGGTCGACGTCGCGCCGTACTCGCGTGCGCGTATAATAACAACTTTTCAATTAATTGCCAACAACACGCTTCCTGTTATGCAAAACTTTCAAGAAACAAACCAATTGAATTCAGTGAAGAAACCAACCGTTAATGGCTGAAAAATACCGGCGAGACTTTTATTGTGACGACGAAGTGAAAGTAAGTTTTAATGTTGGAAACTTTTGATAAAAGAATGCCTTTGTCTACAAAACATCGCCAGCATCACAGTCTAGGATTAGTGCAGTAACGTTTTCATTAATACAAAGACGGACTTTGAGCCCTAAGTAAATTAAAATTGTTTTAAAAAAATGTAAATGATTATGTAAAATAATAAAAACCTATTGAAGTATTGATGTCGTCACGACAAAAAGATTAGCACTAGGAATGACCCCTGTATCGTGGGTGCGTTTACAAACATTTAAATTACATACACAGCAAGCCAGAACCTGAACAACTACATACATGGCCATACAAATATTTGATCCCTACGAGAATCGAACCCGCGACATGCAGTGCAGCAGTCGATCGCTACAACCGTGTCGTCAATTACTTTAAATCGTTCGCCAAAACAAATAACAACAGTTGAAGCAGTTTCATCACCACACCTTGTTTGTGGCATTCGTTCATACCTTCGTTTGTTTTGGAAGTCTCTAGGAAACTTTTCCAGACCATGTCGGAAAACTCAAATTGACAAATAAACCCACAAACCGGACAATCTCACAGCCAGGTACTGTCAACGGATTCAGTGCACACACTGGAACCAGGAAAACCGTTCTTACAGCTACGAAATAAAGAGCCTGTCCATATAATGTTGTTCCTATGGACGTGAAGTCGACTGTAGCACTTGGCCTAGCGGTTATACAAGTTCAAGGCGAATGCTTGCCAAACTGGTTCTACTCTCCCTCCCTTTCACTCGTGCGAAGAAAGAGCGAGTAGAGCGAGAAGCCACATGTTTAGATACCACTTTAAAATGTCTTGAACTAACTCGTAGTGATTTGATATAGAATGTTCAGTGTCTGTACGTGTACGAAGTTCGTGGAAATTAATTGGGCTGGTCGTGAAAGATGGACTTGAAATGAAAATAGCTGACAACTTGGGACGACAAAATGTCGACCTTAGTAGCATTAGATCGTGCGTCTATACATACCAACCTATATGTATATACATAGGACTTAATTCTTCTAAGATCGAGAAAATATCTGAGGATTTCTACTAAGTGTACATAAATTAAATACAATCGAATGAAACTTCTGTCTACTAAAATCACAGGTCCGGAATTGATTGCTAATTGAGTCTAATATAAAGACCATTTTACTTAAAATAGAATCGTCATGATGTATAAAATGCAATTAACAGAGATTAATTAAAGAAAGGTCAATTTTATCCACTGGAATGATTCCGTAATCTTAGTAGGCCTTTGCTAGTTATAGGCCATTTAAGGACCAGTATACTATCCATTTCTCTCTATGGACTCACTACCTGCAGAAGGTTAAATGGTTACGTTACGAAATTGCAAAGCTGGATTTGTGATTTTAAGTGTTCTTCCACAAAAGACGAGTGAGGCTCACCATTTTGTGAGTCTCAGTCCTGACTTTTTTCATTCTTGATTGAATATGGAGATACTTATGACAGTACCAAGCGCCGCGCTGTTGATATCATTCATCATCGTTTCAGCTAAAAGACGCCCACTGCTGAAAATAGGTCTCCCCCAAGCACGTCCAATTCCGGCGGCTTTAACAAGGTCGGCGGTCTACCTCATAGAAGACCTTCTAACGCTAACTACGACTTCCGGTATGCATTTGCGACTCCAGAAACTTTCGGTCATCTGTTATGCGAGCATTGTATGAAGTGTCCTGCCCAATGCCACTTAAGTTTGGCATTTCTTCAGGCTATGTCGATTAGTTTGGTTCTCCTGCGGATCTCTTTATTTCTGATTCGATCACGCAAGGCAATTTCAAGCATCGCTATCTGACAATTGCCCTATGGGTGACTTACAGCCTTCCGTTGAGAACATTCATTCGCGGAAATATCATCATATATCATAGATTTCAGAAATCCCTAGGTAATAAATGTAAAAAAAATATGTTGGCACAAAAACAAATTGTAATTTCTGATTAAAATAGTAGTAGTCTCGAAACCTCTAAGTTTGAACATCAAATTAGGTAGATCTGTTTACACGTCGGTTTTAATAATATGATGCCAATTCTTTTGAATTCGTGCGCGGGAAATACCCACTTCCACCACCAAGTAAAAAAACGGAGTGTTTTTGTCATGAGCCATTGACAATACGGGGGACATTCTATAAAATCATATAATCACCAAAGTGTCTACTTTCTTATGTCTAAGGGGTACCTAGTCTGAATCAACAAACTCCTCGATGTACCTGTGAACCTGTAGACATGTTGTTCAATTCCTACAAAACGATTACGATCGCTTGTGAGCGCAATGGGCGTAGGAGAAAGTGCCTCCGTCCGCGTCTATTGTGACTTCGACCGCTTTTCCATAAAAACCGCTCATCGAGGTAAAAGTTTTTGGACTTCTTTTTTAAATTCGGTATCTCTGCGGGAAGCGATTTCGTTTGTTCGGTCTCAAATATGTTTCTTGTTGTTGTTTTCCGTTTCTGTAGTTATTTTTGTTTCTGAACACCAAAGAAGTAAATAAAATTGAAACTAGGAATTCCTAGGAATTGTATCTGATATTCTGCCACAATAATTAGTGCCTCTACTAAACGTTACCCATTTCTACAAAATTTGATATCAGAAAGTGCGCTTAGAAGTAACTTATCCATTAGTCTTTATTGTTATCAAAAGTCAAAAAATTTGTTCCCAAAATAAACCTTCTACGGAAACTATTTGAACCATGAACTTTTTATTACAAAGCCTACTTTTACCAAGTGAGAGGTATCAGGCGGCGACCGTGAAATCAATTAACGCAAAAAAGCAAAAAGAATCAATTGTAAATAAAAAGTATTAACCACGTAACCTAAATTCACCGAATTGCGGTCAGCCACACAGCAATGCAACTCTCATTGTCTAAATGCAATTTTGTACTCTACCACTAAGCATTAAGCAACAGATTCGTTTGTGCTTAAATCAATTGCAACTCTTATGAAATTTCAGACGCATCAGCGTTTTCGAGACTAAACATATTTCATCCAGACGGAATAGGGCTTTATTTGTATAGCGGTAAGGCATGATCTTGTTTGTGATGCTGCCCCATCGGGTCATACTACCGGAAGTGACTTATTGAGCGGACAACACGTCGTCGCGACGATGCGCCTTCCGGTGGTCAATGTCGTCGGCTGTGGGCTACTGAGTGGTACGAGACTCACGTTTGTGTGGCGACGTCATCTCGCCACAGTTCGACAACATACAGAAGACTCACCCAGTAACTCAGGCCAGGCGAACGAATGATTAGGGTAAAATTAGATTATTCACTGATACACTTTCTTAGTCCTTTCCAAAGGAGGATATTGGAAAGTAAGCATAGCGCCCTTTTAAATGCACTTTTTGGATTCGTTAATAATCAAATAATAGCACTAAACACATTACACACGATCTCAAAGTGTTTGCTTATCGGTCTGTTTGCGTGACGTCCCACATTCATTCCATATATTGTTTCACTTAGAATTTCTGTATATTTTTCTTACTGATATCTATTCCATAGCAATAGTAAGTACATTGTACAGACTCTCTCAGTAGTGGCTGTGGACCATCGCCCATCATATTCAATTTGTGGGTTTATTCGCTTGGAGGCGCGTTCGACTCTAATTTGCACGCCTCGTTTGCCAAACATCTGAGTGTCATTGTACGGATCTTTCTGGCTATTTTAATAGCACTGCAGGCATGATTTGAATATCCAACAAAGATTTCTTATTTGAAACTACATAGTTGTATTTATAGTTTTTTTTTTAAATCCGAAATATAATATGGGATGGGAAAATACTCAAATAAAATAAACCCAAAGGTCTGACATTTACCTGAACCGATTTCACAGTGATGGCCCAAAAAGGTGTTTGTATAGGATTGATTTAAGAATATGCCAAAACAAATGGCCAATTTTGGTCGTGACGTCATCCGGTCATTAATCCGTATCCAGTAGCGATTTCAAAAGAACATAAGTCTGTGGGAAGTGTGCTTATAGTTTATGTCAAGATTACATTTAAATTATACATATACCACTTTGTAATGAACCGTACTTAGTTTCATTTAGATTAGATTGCACTTTGAATGTGCATTTGACTTTTTTATGTTGTAAAAATACCTTTTGGCTATACAAATGTATTATTTTATGGCACAGTTATACGGTTACCTTCATCATCATCATCATCATCATCAACGTTTTATCGTCCCACTGCTGGGCACAAGTCTCCTCTCATACAGAGAAGGATTGAGCGTAATCACCACGCTTGCTCAATGCGGGTTGGCGATTTCAGACTTATAAAGTCCAGGTTTCCTCAAGATGTTTTCCTTCACCTTCAGTCATGTGGTTCCCTTATCGGTAGATAATTTTGAAGTTAGAGGTTATAATTTCGTTCGCATTGCTATTTCAATATTATTATTGCTTAAGTATACTTTTCTATACACACCTAGGTATATCGTTTTTATCCCGACGGAGAAAGAGGCTTGTTTAATAACATGATGTCTGTGTGTTCGTTTTGCGGCACTGTAAATAACAATCGGCAGAACAATATTGTTTTGCGTTTGTAGGTAAAATAAAGTTGAAACGGCGATCAAAATCAAACAACATTAGGTACTCGAAAGAATCGTCAAGAAATAATTATGTAGTTGTAAGTATTATTCGAACAGTCCCACTTCATGGTGAACGTATCTCAAACACTTCAAACTTAAAGTTTTTGTTCGTCTTTCAATAGGTGGCTACAACATTCTATGAAGTAAACTTCACTTTATACAATCTATGGCCTTCTACGAGCATAATAGGACAGTGAAGTTTTAACCTCCTCGTATATATTATTTTTTTATTATCCTATATATCTTCAACAAAAAAATAGACACAGTATAAGGTACATAAGTATCCACGTACATACTAATGTCAAAATATTATTTTAATTTCATTCTAATTTTTATCAATACTAACATACTTTTGAGAGCTTTGTAACTAACAATTATTTTGGATGTTCTAACACTAATGTTTAAGTTGCGTATGTATCAACTAACAAAATGGAATTTATGGTCTCATAATAAATCAATTATTATTATTATAAGGTAAATATGCCTCATGCCAGGAATATTTGAAAAAAAAAACATGTCCGTTAACATCAAAATATCAAATAAATAAAACAATACGCAGACGTAATAAACGCAGTGCAGTGGAAAAGATTTCAACGAGCGCACACTACATTTATGCAAATTATTTAATTTAGTTTTTGAAAGTGTTGCCATATGTCATGTACTAGCCCCGCACGATGATATTGCGATTGGCGGCCATCTTGGTGACGTAGTCGAACTCGCACCGTCGGTACCGTTCGCAAGTTCAGTCCGCGCTTACCCACTTACGCACATCGAATATTTTTGTTAGCTTTTTGTTTTTGTTATCCTGTTTTATAGTTGTTCTTGAGTTTTGTTAGCTGTTACTCGTTAAAATGAGTAAGAAATTAATTAATAGTCGTGCTCGTGAAATTATAATTAAAGTGGACAATTATTTTGTTAAAGAGAAAGAGGACTGTAAGTTAGTTCTTTGAAAGTATAAACCGTGCTTTAAAAAGTGCTTCGGACATTTTAATACCGAAGCAACTGCTTATAGTTATTAAAAATATTTTGCAAAATTCTATCAAAGTCACGCAGTGTGTGGCATGTGCCACAGGCGTTGCAAAAAATACTGTGACGGAATTGATACGAGAGCATGAGTCAGCAACAGCCAGTGGCAGCAAAATGAGAACTCCTACTAAAGGAAAAAGACAAAAGAAGAAATAAATTTCGACGGGTTTTCCTTAACAGCTTTAAGAAATATTATAGATTCAATGTATATGGTGAGGAGAGAAATACCCACAATGCGCAAAATGAATCTTGGCGGCTTCAAAAGTAGACCTTAATTATACTGGTAGTGAAACTACATTAAGAAAAATAATTAAATGTGATTTAGGCTACCAATTTAGACGATGCTACCAAAAAAGACTGCCCCCAATTTAAAGACCCCAAATTCAAGCGTGGAGGGCTAAATATTTACGACGTATGAAAGAAAATTACTCGCTTGGTGAAAAATAAAAGACAAAAGACCCGTTATTTATCTCGACGAAACGTGGATACACGCACACTACACGGTAGAAAAATGTTGGCAAACAGCAACCGATGGAGTGAGATGGAACGACAGCCCCGGCCGCCGATGGATAAAGAAGTTAAAGCGGTTTTGTTGACAATGCCCTTTTAATGTTTAAAGCAGATACCAAAACGGGGGATTACTATGATCAAATGAATGCTGAGAATTTCACCAAGTGGCTTACAGAAAAATTAGTACCCAACATACCACCCAACTCCAAAATTGTGATGGACAACGCCCCTTATCACAGTAGGGATGAGAATAGGCCACCAAGTATGAACAATAAAAAACAGTTGATTTTTGAGTGGCTACAAGATCACAACATCGACTTTCCCAACGACAGTACAAAACCTGAACTGTATTTATTAATTAAACGGCACAGACCGCCGAAAAATTATAAAATTGACAATTTATTAGCTGGCAATGGCCATGAAGTCGTTAGATTACCACCTTACAACTGCGACCTCAACCCCATTGAGTACATCTGGAACCTGGTAATGACGAGGGTGTCAGAAAAGAATGTGTAGCAGTTGGAAAGTCGCATTGAAGCTCTGACGTTGGAGGCGTCGGAGTCAATAACTCCAGATGACTGACGAAAGGAAGTCAATCATGTTAAACGGCTTGAAGAGGAATATTGGAATAAAGATCGAATAACTGACGTGTTATTTGTCATAAATACGGCGACGACAGTGAATCGGAAACGAGAGACACAGAAAGCAGTTCTGATTCGGAAGACTATATACATTTTTTTTACATATTATCCTGGTTTTATTTATAAGCTGATAGATGTAGGTAGTAATTAAAACATGACTACTACACAGTGGACTCTGGTTCAATTCCCGCTCGCAAATTAACAGAAATGTAGTTAGAAAAAAATAGTATACATGTAAGAAAGATATACGAATAAGTATATTTTTCTTACGTCTACAAAAATTATTTCCTTGAAATTTTTAATAATGAAAGTTTGTTTGTCAGAATATGGGTGAGTAGGTAACCCTTAACCCTAATATTAATTTATACATACACTCTTTATAAAGAGTGTAATAAAATTATATAATACAAATAAACCCTTAACCCTAATATTAATTTTGCATTTAACATTCTTTTGCTAGCTGTCCTTTTGTGTGACAGATGACGTCACAACGCTGTTATTGTGACAAGGTTCCATCGCAATATCATCGTGCGGGGCTTATATAGTACTGCTATGCTTTTGGAAATAAATCATTATTACGAAGTGTTTTCGCCGGTCCAATAGCCAAAATATTACCTACATACATGGACTCTTATGGAATGTCAGAACCTACGTCGTATCTATTAGAAAAAACCCGTTTGATGGGATTTTTTGCACGTAATCTACCTAACTTCTTTTGGGAATATAACTTCACTGTTATAACTGTTAGATTTAATTTTGTATAACATGATTAGTAAGTTCAAAACCAGAATTATGGTACTAGTCTAATGAAAATTAAATTTAAAATGAGTACCTAACTTAAATGTAACTTTTTAAAGAGACTTTCCGTCGTTAAAATTCTTAAGTTATGATCACAATTTATGATAAGATAATTTTACCCTACTACCCTAAGTTAGTTTGGAACAAGAATTCTTCAGTTTTGATAAGAACTGATAATACAAAGTACCTAGCGGACAAACTTTTTGGAGGCGAAATACTTTTTAGCTCGTCTTGTTTGTAAATAATCAGGGCTTCAGCCAAAAATACCACAATAGTAGTAATGTCTTGTTTTTTGGCTGGACACCATACATTTTAGGGCTTTGAATAGATATTTAATATTCACAAAAGATGGCGCACAAAAAACGCGGCAGTTCAACGAACACAAGTCAGCACCATTCATTCCACGATCACGTACCATAGACCATTGTCTATGGCTTTTGTGATGCAAACACACCGTTGTTTAGTACAGCCAACATCGCTAATTATAGAAACTTCACGCTTGCTACATGAGGTAGGTAGATATGAGCATTGAACCTTCCTTAAAAGATGCCACAAAATCACATATCTCTTATCTAAGAATCTAAGTCCCTCCTCAGGTAAACCTACTAACTTTATTTGGTAATGGTAAATAACTATTAAACACGTGTTACCTAATTAATTTAAGTTGAATGGTGAAAGGATGGATAGTCACCTACATCATATAACAGATAAACATATAAATGTTCATTATTTTGATAGGTGACAACAAATACATATCTACTTAATTAAAATACAACTTGTTATTACTTAATTTCAATAGATATCTCTGACTTTGTAGTCAGAGATATCTTTATCTTCTGCTTAATTGTTTTTAAAACGAATAAATAACGCACGTTGCGTTTATCAATTTAATTATTTACTTATTAAAATAATTATACGAGTTCTTGTTTCTATAAAATATAAAACAAAATATGCTTAAGTTTCTGTAGCAAACGGTTTCAATAAAAGTCGCCAAGTAGGTTGTCTATCGTGACTTAATTTATCTGACATTCACCGTTATCTGCGAATTTAGTAATAACGTTCTGGTTTTCTTCCAAAGAATCGTGTCCAACATATATTTCCGGTAGTTTTGGAGATTATAGAACAACTATAATTATATAGCATTATATATTATATAGCAATATAAATATATAGCAGTCAAGAATTTGAAGAAACTTTTTGAAAGTTGTGTTCTAAATTCAAACGAAATCAGTCTACTATACAGTATGTTTTATTTTTGCAAAAAAACATATTTCTAATTTTATTATGTAAGTAGTTTTGTAAATTCTGACCTGATAAGTGCCTCGTGTCGATCTGTGCTGCGGCTGCTACAGCCAGCAACAGGAGGCAGAACGCCTCCCAGGCGCTCCGCATCTTCACTTCACCTCAAACCACATCAACACTATACAAACACTCACAATAATATCAATAAAAATTGGGCACTCGCGTTATTATTTTAAATTAGTTTAGTGGGTCGTGAAGAAAGTTTAGTGCGGGTTGGAAAGTTTTGGTGACGTGTCGTTGCGCACCTCGCGACGACGGACGTGTGCTCGGTGCGGTTGCGGACTGCCGACTGTCGCGGCTCGCGGGTCGCCGCCGGCCGGCTACCACTCGCTCTACGCGGGGTGGCAAGCTCCACGACACTAAATTGCACAGAAGGTGTATTTTTCTCGCAAGATTGCATTCTCGACTTTGCATTGTTACGCCTTTAGTTGCTCAAAAATTGCATAGGGGTAAAGAATTAATCAGCTGTATGTGTATAGCGGTAGACGCTACACACCTGCTTAAATTACGAAACGATTGACTTTTCGTCGTTTGTGCCAATTTAAGAAGAAATATTATGATTCCAAAATATTTTACTTTTTATGCAAAATGAAATAACTAGGTAATTTCTATACAAAGGACCTAGCTATTTCGTATAAAACTCGAAAATCACTTCGTAATTTGTAAAAAATCTTTGTAAGGCAGTAAATGAAATGAAAACTAAAAAGATAATCTATCTCACAGACAACCCATATCAACAACCGCAAGCCACAATAAAACTCCCCAAGCCGCGCGACTACGTTCTCAGCTAGCAACCCCACGACTCGCACAGGTGGTCGCAGGCTCGCAGGGATGCAGGTACAGGTAGCCGGTAGCGGGTAAACAGTCTCGCCACACTGCCGACTGAGGAGCCCTGTAGCGGAGCCCTACACCTACAATTATCTTTCGAAATTTGGAAAGTCGTGACCAGCAGCCAGTCATTTGCAAAAAAGCTCTCATTTTTCAATACTTACACTTTTAATTTTATTGTCAAACAATGCCCTTGAGTCCAAAACTACAAACAAAAGACAGAACATTCTAAGATAGCATTCGGCGTTGTTACACCGGTAGGACCGGCATGGCACCAGCAGTACTGCAAGGCAACTGCTCGGCAGGCAGAGGAGGCTAACATGTCTCAAAATTGTTTATCAGCGCGTCTTCCCCTTCTTATATTTGGCCTCTTTCTAATCGTTGTAAGTATGTCAGGTAACCACCAGGCTGTCAAACGTGCAATTTTGTCACTCTCGATGGTACGTCGTGAACTCTCATATTTAGTGTTTCGTAACCAAAAGCTGAACCCGGAATACTTGAAATTTTCAGAAGTATTTCTATTTCCGCTGTAACAACAAGTACTTTAAACTCGTTTTAAATTTTTGTATGGATACGGAACCGTTTGTGTGCGCGTCCAACTCGCACTGCTCGGGTTTTTCGTCTAATTAACATATAGATTATCATAATTAAAAATAAACTTTATTGTTTAGAAAAACATTACAATATTTGAATAGCACTGGCCTCCACACTAGGATTCCCTGTGTCGTGCAGACTAGACTCCTTCGTCTAACAACATTATTAGGTAGGTATGGTAGGATAAGATAGGTAGAGGTAGATTATAAGAAAAAGGCTTGCCGTTCCTGCTAAGAGCCTGTCTCGTATCTGGGGTACGCGTGTCATCAACGCGCGTGTATAACGCCCCATCTGGACAGGCCCTTAGGGTAACGAGGTCGATCATAAACCTTTATAGCTGTTTATAGTTTCTGTGAAAGAACAATAGACGAGCGTCTCTGATTGCTTCAGGTGAGATTTGACCGGTGCACAAAGTACACATTGCCGACTGGGTTTGAGTCTCCGTAGTCAACATAACGACTGCTGCAGTGCGATTGTCTAACCATCACGTGAAAACTTAGTTATTTTAGGGTTCCGTATTAAGACTCCACTCCGTCCGTCTGTCTGTCTGTCTGTCTGTCACCAGGCTGTAGCTCATGAACCGTGGTAGCTCGATAGTTGAACTGTTCATTAATAATTATTTCAGTTTTTTTTTTTTATAAATTATAAACTAGCGCTTGACCGCAATCCCGCCTGATGGTAAGCAGGGATGTGATCGTTGATGGTAGAGCGCTCTAGTCTATTAAGAGCCTATTCACTCTAGCCTTGAAAACACTCAAATTGTAGTGTGATGAAAACACCGTCGCTGGCAAATTGTTCCAGTCCCTTGGGCTTGAAAACCCCTTCTTGCTCTTAGCCAGTTTGTGTGTTTAGCGAAGCTACTATTCTTAAAATTTAATGAACAAATAATACCAACTTATTTATTTAATTGAATTAATATAAGTTTCACCGAGGTAGGCATTTCTTCTGTATCGTTTACAAACATATAAACTGACATACACAAACAACAGAGACCCAGAACAACTACTTGTAGCTCATACAAATACATATTTGTTCCGTGCGGGAATCGAACCCACATCAGTGAAACATTTAATAACTACGCCAACTGTGCCATCAACTTATTAATCTCGTTAACTTCCTTTAGTTATTCATCAATTCCTGTGGGTAGGTAACAGCCGGGTCATAGGATGTCTAACTTCAAAGGTAGGCCCCTGAACATCCCTACCTCTTGCTATCTATTCCGTGACTGTGGTAACAACAAACTTCATTTTGGTAAACAAGACTGCCTTATCACTCGCTGCGTGCGGCGCAGCATCAGCTGAGATGAGGTCACTGATAGTGTACAGCCACGAATGCTGATCCTTGTACGTGCACATCCCTTTCTTTATCAAGATGAAAATTATAATGAACAATGAGAATCGACGACTTGACATCTTCCGCCTCATGCTAGAAACTGTGGATGGACGATAATGCATATACTTATAAGTACTTATGTAACAGGGTTACGAATGAAAAGATAATTCACTTTTCAGCTTATCAGCTAATTAAGTAACATACTGTAAATCCATATCTATATAGCTTTATGTGTTTGGAAAATTTCTCTGCTGCATATTGTAAATACCTAAGCAATAAATGTAAGTGTAGGTATAGTCAAAATAAAAGCCATGTTTGCGATGGGAAATCAAGGACCATCTTGATAAGAAACCGTGGCTCTATAAGAAACCGTGGCCCTGGCCTACAGGCAAGTGAAGAAACACGGGTGGGTTTTAGTCAGTAAAAGTCTGACACACCCTTCCACTCCGTCTAGAGCGGGCGCGTCCAAACAAAAAAATTACCATCTTCATTTGCTATATGCGAGCTAATTCAAATATTATTTTAATTATTTTGCAAAATTAGTTTTACTTGTAAGAAGCCATAGGTGGTTTGCTTATCTGCCATTACATTTAAATGTTTACACAAAGTTTATAAATAAACATCACTTCACAATCTATAAGTACAGCTAGATAATATAAAATACCTACATCAAAATGTAAACATCGTAAAAAAAAATATAAACCCAGGTGGTTATAAATATATTGTAATTGGCTTTTATATTATACTAGCTATTGCCCGCCACATGGTCTGCAATTTAGGATGAAAAGTAGCTTAGTACTTATCTAAGTCATAGTCTATCTGTGTACCAAACATTAAGATTAACCGTGTCAGCGCGAATACATAAACAAACTTACGGATTTATAATATTTTTAATATTTATAATATTAGTTAGGATAATAAAATTTATATTTAACATTCGCGCACAAAGAGTTCCGTACGATTGTCTAAAAAAAAATTCTATCTTACATAAGTATTTTGTTAGTCTTACGGTTCATGAGATACAGCCCGGTGCTAGACGATGGACATAGGTCCCACTTTTACACTTAGTGCTGAACCCTAAAACTATGCAACAACAAGTTTACTCAATCAGGAGTTGTTTTACCTGTGTTTTACAGACGTTTGTCACCGACGACATATAAACTAAACCATCTGTAACTACAACATGGTCACTGAGATGTTATTCACAACAACAACTGGTAGCAGGAACTGTTACAGCTTGCTTTTATGTAAAAAAAAACCTAGTAACCTAAGCTGCGAACGAAATGTGATATGATAATGTAAAAATTACTTTAATTCCTTTAGAGTAAAGTTCAATGCACGATACAACTTCAAACATTTTTATACCTTTTTCAATAGTGCTAATCACTTTGTAATAATCTTAGTTGTCATTGAAATTAAGTTGGTATTTTGTAACTTGAAATGGGCGTGTACAGAGATGTGCACAATATTCAACTACCTATACAATACATTACTACAGTAGGTATCTAAGTTAGTCCAATCACACTTACCTCTCGGTTCGAGATTTGTGCGTTGGAGGCATTAGCTCTTGAAGGTAATCAGGCGCTGTGGCTGATCACGTCATTAACAACAGTCTGCTTTGAACTGGAATCAGTTCAGGCTTTATATAAATCTCTAAAATATATAGCAAAGTTTTTTACGAATTTTATACTATTACAAACATTAGTTTGTTTTGGTAACTTCCTTTCGTTTTCTGGGCCATCCCATTAATCGCAAAACTACTTTTATTTCCTTCTTAGTGAATTTGAAATGATGAAATTAGTACCAGATTTAAGGGTAGGGGTCTAATTACTTAGGGTATGTATGTTACTTTCATACAACACTGACAAGATTGGACTTAATTTTTAGCGCGAATTATGAAACAGTGCGAAAATGTTTAAAACAGGTTGATTGGTATAATATATTTAATGGTAGCGATAGTGTAGATAAAATGTTAGATGTATTTTATAAGACGCTTAATGACGTTATTCATCAATTTATTCCCTCTCGGGTACCCAAGAAGCGTAAATATCCTCCGTGGTTTAACAATAAACTTATTAAAATGTTAAATCTAAAAAAAAATATTAAAAAGCGATTCAATAAATATAATAACCCAATGGATTTGATTGAGTTAAAATTAATTAGTAAACGTTGCGATGTATTGGCCACTTCTTGTTACAATGTTTATATTGAAAATCTTGAAAATGAATTAAAAATGAACCCTAAATTATTTTGGACGCACGTAAAAAATAAGCGGGGAGGGTCTAGTTCCTACCCTATGACAAAAAAAAAACGGATCAGTGTCATCATCATCAGTACATTAATATGTGAGATGTTTGCTACCAACTTCTCATCTGTATATAGCCCCGTACAGCAATCGTGCAGGGATCTTGATACTGAAATATTATTAGGGTCTTTCGAAAACAGTAATTTATGTTTGTTGTAACAAGTCCAACAATCAGTGGAGAGACATTACTAAAAAAACTTAAAGGCTTAGATATTAACAAGGGCGCTGGCCCAGATGGCATACCGCCAATATTTATTGTCTTGTGCCGAGCCATTAGTTTGTCCTCTTATTCATGTGTACGCCAAATCCTTATCTTCAGGCGTATTTCCTCTAAAATGGAAAGTGGCTAAGGTGATGCCTGTATATAAATCAGAGAGCAACGGTGACATAAATAACTATAGGCCTATCTCAATTCTTTCAACATTTGCTAAAGTTTTTGAGTCATTGCTCTGCCCATATTTCCAAAACCATCTTAAATTATTTATTAGCGATCATCAACATGGTTTTGTTGGATCACGATCCACAAGTTCTAATCTGGTCCCTTTTACGGAACTTTTGATTGAAGCTGTTGACCTTGGTCACCAAGATGACGTCATTTATACTGACTTTAGCAAGGCGTTTGATAAAGTTTCCCACAGAATCTTTTCTTGTAAGTTAAATGCTTATGGTATCACTGGTGGCCTGCTTGAATGGGTGATTTCATACTTAAGAGGTAGATTATTTTTTGTTGTGGTAAACGGTTATCAATCTAGCGTGTTTAGTATCTCATCTGGAGTTCCGCAGGGCTCTCATCTGAGCCCAATATTTTTCAACGATTTTATCAATGATATTCCCAATTGTCTACGGAACTCTAAAATTTTTATGTATGCTGACGATCTGAAGTTTGTTAGAATTGTCAAATCTAACAGAGACGCCTCGCTTTAACAGATGAACCTTGATAGTCTTGTTCAATGGTGTAAAAGAAATGAAATGCATTTAAACTCGAAGAAATGTTACCATGTGAAATACACAAGAAAGAATAATCCAATTGAAACAGTGTATTACATAAATGAGAGAAAAATTGATGAAATAGACACTATATGGGACCTTGAAGTTATATTTGATCAAAAGCTGACTTTTCCACCACACTTAGATCACATATCTAAAAAAGCATCCAGAATGTTGGGTTTTGTTATAAGACAATGTAAAGGTTTTCGTCAAATTAAAACTAAAATCTTGCTATATCAAAGTTTAGTGCGTAGTATATTAGAGTATTGTAGTGTGGTATGGCGACAATACTACGCCACACATAGTTTACGTCTAGAACGTATCCAAAAGCGCTTCGTTTGGCATTTGGCCTTCTCTTTGGGAATAAACAAAAAAATTCTCTCTTATAAAAAGAGAATAAAATTCTTCAACATTGTGCATGTTTGGAAGAGAGAAGATGGTTGAATGACGCAATGTTTGCAAGCAAAATTTTGAAGGGAGGTATCGACTCGCCGCAGCTGCTCGCACTTTTTAACTTTCGTGCTCCGTCGAGGATTCCACGCAAACCTATTGTTCCGCTTAGTGCTCCAATGAGGCGAACGGTGTTGGGCTCTAACTCTCCATGCGCTAGGTTTTGTAGTGTTTTAAATAGCTGTAGTGATAAGATTGATTTACACTTTGATTCCCTAAATAGGCAAAAATATAAATTCCTAAACTGTCTGAAAGGCAATGATGACTAGATGTATATTATATTGCTGAGATTGAGCTGTTATTGTACTTATTATATTGCTCATGTGGTGTCTACCTATAAGTGATTGTTGCACAATGTATAATTTGGGCACAAGTGGTTTTAGTGTGTAAGCATTTTTGTGTAAACAATTGTTGGCAGACCTAATAAATAAAATAAAATAAAAATGTGAAAGTAACTCTTTTTATCGTCTGTTACTCTTAACTTCTTAAGGAATAAACCATTCATACACACGAGCGGAAGTCGTGGTGGCCTAGTGCTTAAAACACCAGCCTCTCAAGTATGAGTGTGCGGGTTCGATTCCAGGTCAGGCAAGTGATATAACTTTTCTAAGTTATATCTACTTTCTAAGTATATCTTGCACACCAATGACTGATTAAAAGGTGAAGGAAAACATCTTGAGGAAACTTGGACTTTAAATCTGAAATCGCCAAGCCGCATTGAACAAGCGTGGTGATTACGCTAAATCCTTCTCTGTTTGAGAGGAGACCTGTTCCCAGATGATAAAAAGGTTGATGATGATGATGACACACGAGCGACTTATGTCAACGGAAAAAGCCGGTAGAAGCAGAAGCTTCACGAAAAGCGAAATCAGCATGCGTCGACATCGTGGCGATTACAGAATTACGTAGGTACTTAAGAACGACAAATCGATAAATAAGGTACGTAAAGAAAGACAAAGGGTATTTTTTGGGTTTATTATGAGCCTATTCACTCTCGACTTTAAGACACTTAAATTGTAATGAGATGGAAAGTTTGACTCAGGCAAATTGTTTTAGTACTCCGATGTACGTGGTAAGATGAAATGATCTACCGCATCTATTAAAAAACAACCACATATTGTTTGCTGATGATACTTCGTTAATTTTTAAAATCAACAGACGTTGCTCAAACCTTGAGGACGTAAACAATGCTTTACAGCAAGTCCAAAATTGTTTTACTGCTAATAATTTAGTACTAACTGCAAAAAAGACTAAGTGTATAAGATTTGCGTTACCAAATGTTACAATTACTTACTCCGATATAGTATTGAACAAGGAGAAACTCAAATATGCCGAGAACATGGGTTTCCTGGGGATCACGCTTGACTCGAGGCTACAATGGGGTCCTCATTTAACATCTCTGGCAGGACGGCTTAGTTCAGCAGCATATGCTGTCAGAAAAATCCGTCAATTTACTGATGTAGTCACTATTTTAGCTACTTTCCTAGTATCATGTTTTTTTTTACTTATAAACTAGTGCTTGACTGCAATCCCGCCTGATGGTAAGCAGTGATGCAATCGTTGATGGTAAAGCGCACTAGCTTATTAAGCCTATTCATTAAAAAAAACTGAGTGAATAGGAAGGAAGACGGCAGTTGAGCGAGGTGATGCAATGTTTAACCCAACAATACGGCCAACGATGCTGCGCCAGAGGATCATCTGGAGACCCTCCACGACCAAACTCCCGACACAACAACATTAGGCACATCGTACCCGGCACACATCGCAACACAACTGCTCAGACCCGTTCTCCGTACGGCTTCACCAGACATCATGCCGGAACACGACGAATCGCTTGGCGGCAAGACTTTGTCTGGTGGGTGGTAACTTATGCCGGCGGCTGATGTTGTTGCCTACCACCGAGAATACGGTATTTTGCTTTGGGGACGGGCTGCAGACATCATGGGCGTAGCCAGGGTGTGTCGCTTGCCCCACCCTGGCTCTTATCTATAAGGTACCTAACTGAACAAAAAAAAAAAATTAAAAAATCCGGGAGGGGGATAGGTTGACTGCTGCCCCACCCTGAGCCCAAGGCTGGCTACGCTCATGGCAGACATAGAGTCTATTTTTATTCTGTAGAGAAGAGCTATCAGAGCCATATACAATCTCCGCAGACGCGATTCTCTTACGGAAATATTTAAAGAAATAAACATCCTTACCATACGGTCCCTTGTCAATACATTTATGAAAGCATTATGTATGTTCGGAAAAATATTGATCTTTTTAATAAGATAAGGGACAGGCACAATTTTAATACTAGGAATAGAAACAATTTAGATCAACCTCGGTTCAGACTGGCTAAAGTAAATACTTCTTTTATGGGGTACTGTGTAAATTTTTTTAATAAACTACCGCTAGCGATTCAACAACTCAATGAGTCTAAATTCTAATTCTGCTCATAATGTGCAATTGGATATACCAAAGGACAATGCTTCGACAGAAATATGTTGGAGGTAATTATCTGTTAAAAACCTTATACCACAATTTTCTGCCTGTGAATTTATGATAGGTAGGGTTATGCTAGTTCTGACCCACCTTCCGTGCGCAGTTTCTGGCCTGCCATCGGACGCGTCCCCAGGTGGCGGATAGGGGAACGGACCGGTTTACCGGCGCGGACCAAAAGCAGAAGTGGGGACTGCATCGGCGGTCACATGTGCGGCGGGTCGGCCACCAGTCCAGGTGGCTGACGTGACCCGAACTCCGGGTCACCGTCGGGCAACCCGGTCTCCTCATTGAGAGGAGCTGGGGGCCCCGTTTGCCTCCGGGCAAACGAGTGGGGCTAAGAGGAAGGACACCTCGCTAAAAAACCCTTGGCTGCTGCGTCTTCTCGCCCTAGAAGACGTACCCAGTCCGGCCCCTCCTTATGGGGGGACCATTGTGGGCCCGCCTTTTGGCGGGAATCGCCGGCGGGGGATTGGTAGACAGGCTCTGCCATTTCCCATGAACCCGCCACTCAGGCGATGTGGTTGTGCCACTGTGGGTTTAGTGGGTATTCCCGGCTTCGGCTGGGCGAGTCCCACACACGCCCTTCGGGGTACGGTGTGTAAATGCATTACCACAGCATTAAAAAAAAAAAAAGTTCTGACCCACCTTGGACACAACATTGATATTATGTACACAAGGTTTAAACCACCTAAATGGTTGTTGAATTATACACCTAACCATTATAGAAATGCTGTTCTTTATATAAAAATGACAGTTTAGTTCGGTACTAAGTTGTCACTTTTGTATTATGAACTTTGACTTAGCCTCATTAAAGTTAGAAATACAAATACGATTCAAATGTTAAACCTGGAACTAAAGTTAATTTCGTTTTGTAATAAGGCGTACAATAGAAATGAGCTTTTCTTGGAATAGATCGATAGAGTTCATTAAAAATGCATTAATTACTTGAATTAGCTGTATGTAAGTAATTACGGTATCAATTAATATGATAGCGGTCTGTGAAACCAAAATTACAGGATTACACCAGGATTTAAATGCTATCATCAAGACAAAGACCACAGCGGACGGAAACAATATGTAGCCATCCTGGTCAATGAGAGATTCAAGTGTGGACCGATCACTGTTCCCAAAACAACTAAAATGAGCGGCAAAATGTACGTCTTTGTGTCAGATTACCAATCTCCGAATTTGCAACCTGAATCAAATGACATGGTTATTTTATCTTCGCTCGGCCTTCATGTTGTAATAATGGGAGACTTGAACGCCAATTTCGGCAATTGGAAGAGTAGTTGACATAACTACACTAATATAATACGCGCGGCAATATACTATTCGCACCATGCTGAAGCATGATTATATAATACATTACTCAGATCAACTACACTCTAATTACGTAGCAGACTATTAATCGAAATCTGCATTATTTTAAAGCAGATTTCTAAACCGTTACTTCATAAATTTGAAAAATTTGTCTACACAACATCATCGGGTCAACATCATTGGGTCTAAGGACAAGGTAGCTGCCAGGAAGCTTGGCGTTATCGCAAAGGTCCGGCGGTACTTCACACCAGGGCAGCTTCTAATACTGTACAAAGCACAGGTCCGTTCGTGTGTAGAGTACACATTTGGGCTGGTGCCGCGAAATGTCACCTGGCCACTTTGGATTCGGCGGAGAGGCCTGCGAAGAGGCTGATTGGCGACCCAGATTTAGTTAATACGGTCTCCAAAGCCCGGAGCACAGGCGTAGAGTAGCCAGCCTTTCGGTATTCTATAGGATTAATTTTGGTGAGTGTGCGAAGGAATTGCATGATTTCGTTCCCTCATCTCCATTCCACTATCGGACGACCCGTCGTACGGCGAGTTTCCAACCTTACGTCGTTAACACCACTACGATTCGGACGAAGCGTTTCGCCTCCTCTTTCATACCGCGTTCATCGAGGGACTGGAACAATTTGCCAGCGGCGGTGTTTCCGTCGGCGGCGGGATTGCGGTCAAGCGCTAGTTTATAATTTATAAAAAAAAATATCTTAATAACCTGTCAAATTGAAACCGATTCCGATTGATAATGTGTTACGTAATTACCCCACCGCTCTTACCTACAAATCCTGATTAAATTCTGGCGCTTTATATAAATAATAATAGGTACATGGTATTCGAACGATACCTGCCCTTTCATCAAACCACTTTCCAATTCCGTTTGCGAATTCATTGATCATTCGCTGTAAAAAGCGAATGATCAATTCTCTCGCAAACCTAAATCCAAAAACTACCGCTATTGTGACGCTGACTGGGACAAATACCGAACCTTTCTTGTTCAAAAGATTTCGCTAAACACAAAGCACACACAATACTCATAAAGTACTGGTATAAAACTACCTAAATACTATTACGATCGCCTATCACTAGATTATAACACTAATTAATTTGGCTATAACAACATATATAGGTATGATAAAATATGGAACACTAAACTTTTAAAAGTCGACAATCCTAGTAACGATATTTGGCAACTGACTAAATCATTAAAACCTAGATTACTCTCGTAAACAGAAACGCTCGAGGTAATGACGGTATAGACAACTGTGGCAAAAATTTGTTGTACTTATCACAAAAATTTTCAACGGTTGAAGAAATTACCACATTTCCCTCAATATGTACGTGGAAAACTGAAAAGCCTGAAAACGACACTTCTTTACCAGTAAGTCTATACTTACTGGTAAAGAATTGTCGTTTTCAGGCTTTTCAGTTCAGTCTTTTCTTTCTTCCTATTCTAAGGACACTATTTGAGGTCATAATATAATATAATCGCTTGCACGTTGCTCTGCTTAACAAGTTATGAATGAGCAATTTGGTTTTCGTTCTGCTGTACTGGAAAAGTCATATCACATATCGAAAAATTATACCGTCTGGCAGATGGCCCTGTTATACAAACTCATGACTTACGGCATTCCAATTCGGCTTGTAAAACTTATTAAATTCTAACTTACAAACAAACATACATAATCAGCCTATATTATTATTATTTATTGTGTGTTCAGACTACATGTGGTCCATTGTTTCCACTGTTGGGACACAGGCCTCCTCTCGATGAGAGGGAGTGGGCCGTAATCTGCCGCGCTGGAATTGGTGAATCGTGTTCCTGTGCAGATTCGTACTCGTATTGTAACGAGTGGAGATGAAGTTGAACGAATCCAAGACTGAAGCAATACTTACTCTTGACACGCCAACGTGCCTCCCCAAAAAGAAAAGTATAAATCACTAGGTTTGTAACCATCACTATTATACATATGTATATGTATCTACTTATAAAGTTGATCCTAACCTGTAAAAGTGTTGCTTATACTATTAGTGTACCTACTGTTACATATTGTTACGAATGGACCTTATGTCGATGGCATAAGGTTCAATATCGCGTGACATGCAGTGTGTCACTTTTCAGCCCTATTCCTCCAGATCTAGACATTTTCTAGGTACAATAATAAAACGCATTACTAGACTTAGGACGGCCTATCGAATGGTACAGGTCTCAACAGTTTTGTCAACAAAGTGTCGACATCGAAATTTCTAGAAACCCGTTTCCGGGAATTACCGTAGGTACTTCCGAGTGACCTCGAAGTTATGTGCTATTATTATTACGTCTAGAGAAATCTGGAATGTTCGATCAGCTGGACTATATATAGCACCGTGACGCCGACACAGAGTCAGTCACCGACGCCTTGGACGTGAACGAGTTGGCCGAGGGGCTCACCGCCTGCATCAAGAGCGCCTTGGAAGCGGCGACATGCACATCCACCGCGTCACAGGGGCGCTACCAGAGGCTCCCCGCTCACATCGCCAACATGATCGCCGACAAGAGGCGTCTGCGCAGGCGGTGGCAACAAACAAGATGCCCCACCATTAAGAACCAGCTCAACCGTGTCACGGACAAGGTTAAGGCCGAGCTACACGCGCACGCATCGGAGAGCTGGGAGTACATTATAGACTCGGCAGACGGCGACTGGGCGTCGGTACACCGGCTGTGCCGACGCCTAAAGAATACCCCAGCCCCGGTGCGCCCGCTACGCAACAGCGACGGGGCGCTACGCTACACGGCGGCCGACCGGGCCGAAATATTCGCCGAACATCTGGAGCGTCAGTTCACGCCGAACCCGACAGACGCCCTGGACCATGTCGCAGCAGTGGAGCAACACCTTGGAGAGTACTTCAAGACGCCGGTAGCTCCAGACGAAGACCCCATAGTTTTCTCCCCGGGCCAAGTACTGGGGGCAATAAGGAGCACTAAGCCCAGAAAGGCACCCGGTGCGGACGGAATTACAAACACCGCCCTCCGACACCTGCCACCGAAATCGGTGGCGGCAATAGCGCGCCTATATAACGGCATACTCCGCACCGGAACCTTCCCCAACTGCTGGAAGCAGGGGAAGGTGATCATGTTGCCCAAGCCCGGGAAGAACGTTTCAAAGCCGGAAAGCTACCGGCCGATCACGCTCCTCCCCACAACCTCCAAGGTGTTTGAGGCACTACTGCTGCAACACCTGCTGCCGCACACCACGCCCCGCCCGGAACAATTTGGCTTCCGGGCGGAACACAGTACGACGCTCCAGTTGTCGAGGGTACTGCACACACTCACCGCGGCCATGAACAAGAGGGAGTACGCCGCTGCAGTATTCCTCGACATGGAAAAGGCATTCGACCGGGTCTGGCACGCCGGCCTTATTTACAAGCTGACCAAGACCACCGCGCCTCGTCGCTTGATACAGGTGGTCTCCTCCTTCCTGAAAGACAGGACATTCAAGGTATCGGTGGAGGACGTGTCATCGAGCGCGCGCCCCATTGGAGCGGGCGTGCCGCAGGGAAGCTGCGTCTCGCCTGCGTTGTACTCGGTATACACCGATGACATCCCCGCCACGCACACTGCAACCCTCGCGCTGTACGCAGATGACGCCGCGTACATCACCACGTCGCTGTCGGCTGACCACGCGGCCATCAAAATGCAGCGCGTTCTGGACGACCTCCCCGACTGGCTCAGCAAGTGGAGACTGTCGGTGAACGCAGGTAAGACGCAGGCTATAATCGTCACGGCACGAGGCGGACGTCACCCACCGAACCTTCAGCTCATGGGGACCGAGGTCGAGTGGACCAAGACCGCCAAATACCTGGGGGTCACACTCGACAGCCGGCTCACCATGGGCCCGCACGTCTGCGACACCGTCGCGCGGGTTAAGGTAAGCCGTAACTTATTGCGCCCGGTGCTCTCGTCACGCCTCTCCACGCGAGTCAAGCTGGGGATCTACAAAACCTACGTGCGGCCGCAGCTCACATACGCTGCCCCGGCTTGGCTCGCCCTCACGGCCGAGACACATAGAAAAAAGCTCCGGACGCAGCAGAACACCACGCTGCGTCAGATCGTCCAAGCTCCCCGGTACGTGAGGAACTCGGTCATTAGCAGGGACCTGCGAGTCGAGAGCATCGACGACTTCGTAATCCGCCTGGCGAAGGGGATGTTCTCGCGTGCCAGCACCTCCGAGCTCCATCACATCCAAGACATCGCGCCCTGGCACGCGAGGCCTCCCGATTAGAAGAGATACCCGCGCGACCTCATAGCAGACGTCGCGCTACCGGACATGACACCCGGGTAGGTCACAAACACAAATACACGTGACCTACTCAGACAAGGATAGACACTATTCATTCGCAACACGACGCCGCCGTGCGCATTTGCGGACTGTATTTATATAGGCGCTATGCGCACGACGAACACACATTCACTACTCCACATGCAGGTACACACTCAGAATACCGCACGAGCGGTGAATACACACCTACAAACCGCTCGTAACACACACTACCCCCCGTACCCTCGCAGCCTACCGTACATAGCTGGTTGAGCTGATAGGGGGTCGGGGTAATCACCGCTGTAGCGGAGCGCCAACCAAAGCCGACGCCCGGTCGCTGATCGACTCTTGCTGGGCCTTCACGGGGGCAACCCGTGATCCAACCTGGTAGGGGTCTGATCGCACGGGCGTCGTGAAACACTTCAGGCGCTCCTACAGCCACACACAACAAAGCACACCGTCCACCGCCGGAGGGAAGGCACACCCTCGCGGCGTCGACTTAGGTGTGCGAAGAGTGAAGAGCAGCACCCCTAGGGTGCACCCCAAGGACGGGTCTCCATTTTTGGAGGCCGAGAGACCGACCCCACGGTCATGGGGCCATCAAGGAGCCCCCAAACCGTCTCCTCGCGCCCCCAACTCGGGGTCGCAGAGAGGACCACGAGCAGCACAGAGTCAGTCCACATTCGACTAGCGATACGAAAACAGCGACAGTTAAGAAGCGATAATTGAGAATACCTACCACGACAACTGTAACGAGAACTGTAAGTACTACGTGAAGAAACATCTGTAGCGTTATTGTGTGTTTACAACACGGACTTCGTGGACGTAAGAGAAGACTTCGGTGCAACGTCAGCGACATTCTACTTGTCATTGCCTACAACCAACTGTACTTTCGTTGCCAATAAACTTCGTAACCCTTAACCGGCGTTTAAGTACCCCTAGCCCGTAACAATTGGTGTCAGAAGCGGCATGCCGGTCACGCCAAGGGAAGACGAAAGAGTTCGCACGCGACGACATGCAGCGATGGATTTGACGCGTCAAGAGGAAGAATCGCTTGGTGTCCCTGCACCCGTAGAAGATGCGGCCGTCGTAACACCGACGAATGTGAGTGCGCCTAGTACCAGCACTATTCCCGGAAGCAGCGGATCCGATTTATCGGTGTTACTGGCTCACTTGACGGCGCAAATAAAGTTGAGTATAGCAGAATCCCAGGCGCAAATAAAAGGCATAGTAGCAGAATCACAGGCAAAATCCCAGGCAGAAATCCAGGCACAAATTAAAAGTGTAGCAGAGTCCCAGGCAGAAACCCAGGCACAAATTAAAAATGTAGCAGAATCCCAGGCAAAATCCCAGCAACTAGTATTGGAACTAAACGGAAAGTGGGAAAAAACTAAAGAAGAGGTCAACGAGCTCAAAATAAAAGCAACACAACAAGATGCACGTATGGACCAGCAAGATACGCGCATAGACAAACAAGAAGCGCGTATGGACAAACAAGATACGCGTATAGACAAACAGGATACTCGTATAGACAAACATGATGCGCGTTTCGAGACACTAGACAGCACCATCATGGAGTGTGAGAAAGAAATAAAATTCCTCCATGATAAGGTACAGAAAGGAGGCATCAAAGGGGTGATACCTAGTGCTTTGCCGACGTTCCAAGTACCTCATTTTGATGGAACAACGTCATGGGTGGCCTTCCGTCTACAGTTTGAAAAAGTCGCAAAAGGCAACAATTGGGACGACGATCAAGCGGTAACCGCTCTTACGCTTGCTCTGCGTGGTGATGCGGTACAAATTCTCGAAAATATTTCCGGCGATTGCAATACCCTAGCCTGTCTGCTAGAAGCGTTGGAGTCTAGATACGGGGAGAAACACCTCGAACATGTTTACAGGGCTCAACTCCGCGACCGCACACAGAAGAGCAGTGAGGGTTTGCAACAATGGGCAACGGAAATAGAACGTGTTGTTCGGAGGGCGTATGCATCAACACCGGGCTTAATTGATGCTACTACGGTGCAAGCTTTTACTGATGGAATCCGAGATGCAGAAGTCAGGGCTGCAGTTCGTCTGGGTCACCATCAGACTCTGAAGGCAGCCTTGACACACGCTCTGGAGGTGGAAGCAGTACGCCAAGACGGCCGACAACAGCACCGCATTCGCGAGGTAACCCCAATAATAAAAACTCGGCAAGGGCCAACCTGCTATGAGTGCGGCGAAAAGGGTCATATTCGGATCAATTGTCCCAGGAAGTCTAAGGGAAGAAGTACTTCTGGGACACAGGTGGAAGCCGAGGATTTAAACTAAGAACAGCCAGGGCTATGGGGCGAGTACTGGCTGGTCGACCTGAAGCCCCCATTATAACAGTATCACAAGTGGGCGATGGAAACAGTCTTATTATAGAAGGAGAACTGAATGGTAAGTCATGCAGTTTCACGTTGGATACTGGTGCATCAAGAACTATTGCACGACCGGAGCTATTTCCTCGGACCATAGCATGGAAAAGAGGGTTTTCACGATGCCGATTACAAACCGCCACCGGCCAACCAGTACTCGTCCTTGGTGAAACGAATGTGACCTTGAAAATGGGTGATAAGACATTTACGCACCCTGTTTTAGTAGCGAATATTACAGATGATTGCATAATAGGACTGGACTTTTTGAAGAAACAACAGTGCATCCGTAATGTAGCAAAAGGAGTATTGAGTTTCCCAGAACAAGAAGTATTTCTTCAAGGTGGAAAACAAGGGTCAGTGTACTGTTTAAGGAGAACGGTATTACCACCAAGATCAGAAACCTTAGTAGATATTAGACTATCACCAATAGGATGCCGTAAACGTTGCATTATAATTGAAGATTCTGGAGATCACCCAGACTGGATAATAGCAAGAACACTGATGATGATTTCCGATAAACCAAAAGTGCGCATTATCAACGTTAGTAACAAAGAAATAATTCTTGAAAAGAATTGCATCGTGGGTGTGTGCGACCATGTAGCATCGTTGAGAAAAACAGAGGCGCACGAAAAGGAACATGATAAGCAGTGGCAGGAACATGTATCGACACTACTCGAAAATTGTAAGGGCAATTTAAACAAGTTCGAAAGTCACAAAGTTAAGCAACTGTTGTATAAATTTCATGACATCTTCTCTAAGACCGACAGTGACGTGGGAAGGACCGGGCTCGTCAAACACCATATAGATACGGGCGATACACAGCCGATAAGACAGAGACCACGTCGTATCCCCTTTGCAAGAGAACAGGAAGTGTCGAAAATGTTAAGAGATATGGAGAAAAATCGCATTATCGAAGCGTCTACCAGCCCTTGGTCATCTCCAGTTGTCCTAGTCAAGAAAAAGGATGGCAGTACAAGGTTTTGCGTTGACTACAGGATGTTGAATGATGCCACGAAAAGGACAGTTATCCCCTGCCACGTATAGATGACACTTTGGACTTGCTAAGTGGCATGAAATGGTTCTCCACAGTTGACCTTAAAAGTGGATACTGGCAGGTGGAAATCTGTCAGCAGGATAAAGAAAAGACCGCTTTCACCACTGGTCCTGGGAACGGTCTCTGGCAATTCAATGTCATGCCTTTTGGACTGTGCAATGCTCCAGCTACATTTGAGCGCCTAATGGAGCGCATCTTGGTGGGGTTGCTTGGTGATGCATGCCTGGTCTATTTGGATGACATCATCATTATGGGACGAAATTTCGCAGAGCACCTACGCAATTTGGAGAAAGTCTTTCAGAAACTGCGTGAAGCAAATTTAAAACTCAGTCCTAGTAAGTGTACACTATTCCAGAAAGAGGTTGGATACTTGGGACACATTATTTCGGCGCAAGGAATTCGAACAGACCCTGAAAAAATAAAAGCCGTGTCGAAGTGGCCTACGCCTCGTAATAAAACTGAGGTACGCTCTTTCTTGGGTCTGTGTGCATATTACCGTCGGTTTGTGAAGAACTTCTCCGAGTTAGCGAAGCCGTTGCATCGTTTAACAGAGGAAAAGTGCCAATTTGAATGGAACTCTGACTGCGAACAGGCATTTGCTCTACTGAAAACTCACTTGTGTGAGGCTCCTGTACTAGGTTACCCTAGTAGGGAAGGCCGATTTTTGGTAGACACAGATGCCAGCAATGTGGGTATTGGAGGAGTTCTCTCTCAAACACAAGGAGATAGGCAGGTCGTTATCGCATATTTCAGCAAATGCCTTTCCAAGCCAGAAAGAAATTATTGTGTTACCCGCCGAGAACTTCTAGCCGTTGTTAAGACCCTACAACACTTCAAGAAATATTTGATTGGGAGGCAGTTTACACTTCGTACCGATCACGCTGCCTTACAGTGGCTCCTCCAGTTCAAAGACCCAGAAGGACAAGTAGCAAGGTGGATAGAGCAGCTGCAAGAATTTGACTTTGTCACTGAACATCGGAAAGGCAAGTCACACAATAATGCTGATGCTTTGTCTAGACGACCTTGCGAAGAATCTTGCCGACATTGTGCCAAACAGGAAAAGAAAGAGAACGTAAGGATTATCCAGGTGAACGCTTTGGACGAAGACTGGGATAATCAATCATTGGCAGACGCACAAAAGGAAGATAGTGACTTGAAGACAGTAATCGAATGGAAGAAACGTGGCCAAAGGCCCACTTGGAGTGAAATATCAGCGCTTAGCCCAACAGCAAAAAGTTACTGGGCTCAATGGGACAGCCTGATAATTGATAATGGAGTTCTCAAGAGGAAATGGGAATCGCCCAGTGGACAGGAGGTCACCTTACAGATAGTTGTCCCCTGCGATAAAGTCGCGTCAGTGCTAAGACAGGTGCACGACGGAGTATCCGGAGGACATCTAGGAGTAAAGAAAACCCTGGAGAAGGTGAGGAAAAGATTCTACTGGGTTCATTGCCGCGAAGACGTAGAGAACTGGTGTAGAAAATGCGGAGCTTGCTCCTCAGTAAAGGGACCGCAAACGAGAGCCAGAGGTCGGCTGAAAGTGTACAATGTTGGTGCACCGTGGGAAAGGGTTGCTGTCGATATAGCTGGGCCATTCCCTGTTACTGAAGAAGGGAATAGGTATATCATCGTCATGCAAGACTATTTCAGCAAATGGCCAGAAGCTTTTGCAGTACCTAACCAGGAAGCTCATACAGTCGCCAAAAAGCTAGTTCACGAGGTGTTCTGTCGATTTGGCGTTCCCTTGGAGTTACACTCTGACCAGGGTAGAAACTTCGAGTCTTCACTATTTCAAGAGGTTTGCCAACTACTCGGGATACATAAGACTCGTACAACACCGTATCACCCACAGTCAGATGGAATGGTCGAAAGATTCAATCAGACGTTGGAGAATCATTTGGCCAAAGTAGTGGAAGAACACCAAAGGGATTGGGACCAATACATTCCACTCTTTTTAATGTCATACCGCTCAGCAACACATGATAGCACAAACTGCACACCGGCGAAAGTCAACTTCGGCCGAGAAATTAGACTACCCATAGATGCACTAACCGGAACACCTCCCGATACTCCTATCCTAGCCGTCGACTATGTGGCCGACCTGCGGCGTAAATTAGATGGAATACATGAGCTAGTGAGAGAGAATGGTCTGAAAACCAGTGAGAAAATGAAGATCCGATACGACCGCAAAGCTAACGTGCCCGGATTCGAAGAGGGAACTTTGGTATGGTTGCATAATCCCATTAGAAGAAAAGGAAAGAGTCCAAAGTTCCAAGCCAAATGGGAGGGTCCGTACACGATAGTAACCAGAATAAACGATGTCACCTACCGGATTAAGAAAGGACCTAGAGGCAAGCTGAAAATCGTACACGTAGACCGCCTAGCTCGCTATTATGGATCAAATCATGCTCGGGACGAGCATGACTAAGAAGGGGGCAATGTTACGAATGGACCTTATGTCGATGGCATAAGGTTCAATATCGCGTGACATGCAGTGTGTCACTTTTCAGCCCTATTCCTCCAGATCTAGACATTTTCTAGGTACAATAATAAAACGCATTACTAGACTTAGGACGGCCTATCGAATGGTCTCAACAGTTTTGTCAACAAAGTGTCGACATCGAAATTTCTAGAAACCCGTTTCCGGGAATTACCGTAGGTACTTCCGAGTGACCTCGAAGTTATGTGCTATTATTATTACGTCTAGAGAAATCTGGAATGTTCGATCAGCTGGACTATATATAGCACCGTGACGCCGACACAGAGTCAGTCTACATTCGACTAGCGATACGAAAACAGCGACAGTTAAGAAGCGATAATTGAGAATACCTACCGCGACAACTGTAACGAGAACTGTAAGTACTACGTGAAGAAACATCTGTAGCGTTATTGTGTGTTTACAACACGGACTTCGTGGACGTAAGAGAAGACTTCGGTGCAACATCAGCTACGTTCTACTTGTCATTGCCTACAATCGACTGTACCTTCGTTGCCAATAAACTTCGTAACCCTTAACCGGCGTTTAAGTACCCCTAGCCCGTAACAATATTTTAAGTACAGACAGCACATCATGCTACTACAATCTGTCAGATTTCTTTATTCGATTTTCAACTTTAATAGTAAATTATTAACGCTCAAGTTTGATTGAGATATCTGACAGTTTCGATTAGCTTGGTCTGCTGTCGTCCGTCCACAATGTAAATGTTTTATGTTAATAAATGATTTTTCTAAACTAACTTTAACATTTCAAGTGTTTATATGTGAGAGAAATGCACATGTAAGTAATACTTTCCTCTAACTATATTAGTCTCTAATACCTGTCCACTCCTCATAAGCACCTCAGGACACGTTGCCCCTTGTTTCGTTCGAAATGAGATCCTCCATCTTGATCTCAAAATCCCCACCATCCAGCAGTTCATGAAACGCCTTTCCAAGCGTTTCTTTGACACTGCTGCCAAGCACCGCAATCCTCTTATAGCAGCGGCCGCCTATTACACTCCCTCCACCATCTCCCGACTTCGCCGCCCTCGGCATGCTCTCTCAGACCCCGATGACCCCATTACCCTCCTCCAAGAGGCCAATAGGGCCACCAGCACATTACACAAACACAGACCGACCTATCGACCTCGCCGCCGAGGTCCACCGTCCACCGCGACGCGCTCCACGTAGTAATCCCCTCCCCCATCCCTTGTCCGATGAAGGCCAGCCCGCGCCGCAGCTGAGCCAGTAATATCATAATGTCCCAACAATAACCTTTGAGTTTGTTTCGGCGTTTCTTCTCAGAGCTAGTACTAGGAAACGCCACGGTCATCAAACCAGTATAACTTTCGATCCAGCCGTTCCTTGCTGTCCTCTCTAGCGACGCCCTAAGCCGAGGTTCGTACCCCACAGGGGGTGCCCTTAGTGCGTAGTCGCCTAATTTTAAGTTAGTTTTAAGTGCCCCTGGCTGGAGGCTTTAATTTTTAATTAAGGCATCCACAGGAAAGTCCGGTTAAGTAGTTACGGCCTCTAATGGCCACCTAAGAGATGCCAATTCAAAAACAAAAAAAAAGTTGCCCCTTGTTGCTACGCCAGTGTGTGCTAGCGACAGTTATCGGAGGACTGTGCAGTGTGGCTACCATGAGTTTTCATTATGAGACTCGGTCGTCGATATCGACCGCGTTTAGCGCTCTCATTGGTTGAGAGTTCTTACAACCTTGAAGCGGGCCAATCGATGAGTCAAACGCGCTCGATATCGATGATCGAGTCTCGTAATGAAAACTTATGGTAACCACACAGGCCATTTTACCGAACGATCGAGTCTATATACAACGTTAGGCAGGTACCATAATTCTTTCATTGTTCTCGGTTACCAGTTCATTTTAGCCGCCCAAACCCTTAATGCAATATCTCTCTCTCCATATCTAGCAATAGTCCTACATCAACCGGGGATTGTCCTAGGCTGCACTCACAAAATGCGAACAGGGATCGTTTTTTATTTGAAAAGCCTAACGGGGCTCTGCGAGTTGGGTTCGGCCCGGGACCACATATTTTCAAAATATTAATTAAATCATAATTTCTATAAACTGGAGCTACATGAATGAATACTTATAATGAATAGAGTATAATGCTACACTTTTCTAATTTACATCAAAATATTTAATAAAAACCAAGTAAATTGGCAAAAATCATCAAAATAAAGATTAACATTTTCTATCCAGCACAACGATGGCTCTAGAAAAAAAAATTACAAGTTTGCCAATATAGCCGACGTCACATGTGACATGACTTTATGACAACTACATTCATTTAGTCCATATATTACATGATATAGTTCAGGTCATTTTGGACGCACTACCTATAATTATTATTATTCTTCGTAGGTATATTTTGACTTACTTTTCTTGTATTCTTTTTTTTTATAAATTATAAACTAGCGCTTGACCGCAATCCCGCCTGATGGTAAGCTGTGACGCAATCGTTGATGGTAAAGCGCACTAGTTTATTAAGAGCCTATTCACTCTAGCCTTGAAGACACTCAAATTGTAGTGCGACGGAAACACCGCCGCTGGCAAATTGTTCCAGTCCGTCGATGTACGCGGTATAAAGGAGGAGGCGAAACGCTTCGTCCGGATCGTAGTGGTGTTAACAACGTAAAGGTGGAAACTCGCCGTACGACGGGTCGTGCGATGGTGGAACGGAGATGGGGGAATTAAATCATGCAATTCCCTCGCACACTCCTCGAAATGCATCCTATAGAACACCGAAAGGCTAACTACTCTACGCCTGTACTCTAGGCTTTGGAGACCATCTCGAGTTAAATCAGGGTCACCAATCAGCCTCTTCGCACGCCTCTCCACTGAATCCACAGTGGCCAGGTGACACTTAGCAGCACCAGCCCAAATGTGGCTGCAGTACTCCACACACGAACGGACCTGTGCTTTGTACAACATTAGAAGCTGCCATAATGTGAAGTACTGCCGGACCTTTGCGATAACGCCAAGTTTTCTGGCAGCCACCTTGGCCTTGGACTCAATGAACCGCCCAAAGTTAAGGTTCGAGGAAATCTCAACTCCCAGCTAAGGCGGTCGGTGCACTCCAAGGACACATTTCGAAAAGTAGGAGCCAAGGTGAACGGGCTCCTTTTTGTTCATTACTATAGGTACATAGTATTGTACAAAGTCATTTGTTTTTTTTTTTAATTAGAAAACCGTACCTACTGCTGGGGAGTTTGTTGCGTCACTTCTTCTTCCCAGCGAAAGCAGTCGCGCACACACACAGCGAAGTGTCGATGGGTGGGCGTTTTGGGGGACTGTGAGGACTGTCTTATGTAATACTAGCTTTCCGCCCGCGGCTTCGCCTGCGTGGAATTCCGTATTTTTGTTTTCCCTCGGGAATATCAAATTTTTCAGGGGTAAAAAGTAGATACCCTATTATTTAATCCGGACTTCTAACTTTACGTCTGTTCAGTAATTACGGCATGAAAGCGGAAAAAAACAAACAACCAAACTCACTTTCCGATTTATAATATTAGTAACGATTGATTGTTCCAAAAGTGCTGATTTTCAGCCTAATTTGAATAAATCACTTTTGATTTTGATTTAGACGCACATGGACGGACGACTGCAGGTCAAGCTACCCGAAACTATCAAATTTTCCCATGCAACCTTGAGCCTTAATGCTTTAGTGATATAGTTGAAAATCTAATAATGAAATATGGCAATTGTAGTAGTTAGCTTAATGTGCAGTCGTCTGTACATACATCTCTAACATGGTACGAACATACACGGATCCTTGAGGAAAATTGCTTGTGGTTTGAGTAACTAATGTTTTTTTTTTATTCTTAGTAATTATATTGCAGATCTTTTTCCTCTATGTCTACGCTTTCCTGTGGTTCTTCGTTACTATTTCGTAGGGATGATCGATATTCATCGATGTTGAAACAACATCAAAGTTTAGCTGGAAACATCGATGTTTTGATATCGATGTCTTGACTTCGATATCATCGATACATCGATGTTATAAGATTAAAATATGGAAAGGTCAATAATACTTTAGGGCACTATTATAATCTGCTTGGATGAACTAAGTTCAAGTCAGATACTTCAACTACTTTCCACTAGATGACACTGATCAACGAAACCAGAAGAAGCCATAGTTATTTCTTTGCATTTCTGAAGAGACTAATAATAATCTCTTGGATCCCCGTTTCAAAAAGATACATACAATTTCAAGATGCATTATTCTGTTCCAAGATAGTGTTAGATATTGAGCTGAATGAACAAATTGAAAATCCATACTAATATTATAAATGCGAAAGTAACTCTGTCTGTCTGTTACGCTTTCCCGCTTAAACCTCTCAACCGATTTTGATGAATTTTGGCACAGACAATCTTTAGACCCTGAGAAAGGACATAGGCTACCATTTGTTGAAAATTTTTATATTCCCGAGGGAAATCTAAAAAGCGCGATATAGCCGAATACCACGCTGGCGAAGCCGCGGGCGGAAAGCTAGTATAATATAAAAAAAGAAATATTTACTGGGAAAGCTTTTTATTTTTTCAATAACAAAAACACGTTTCTTAGGTATAATAGACAGTTTTATTTGTCACCAAAAACATCGATGTTTTTATACATTGATGTTTTTCAATCGATATTATCGAACGGACGATAGCCGATCAGTCTTATTCACTAGGTAGGTATTGGTGCCGATGCTCTTATATTATCGAACGGACGATAGCAGATCAGTGTTATTCACTAGGTAGGTATTGGTGCCGATGCTCTTATATTATCGAACGGACAATAGCAGATCAGTCTTATTCACTAGGCAGGTATTGGTGCCAATGCTCTTATATTATCGAACGGACAATAGCAGATCAGTCTTATTCACTAGGTAGGTATTGGTGCCGATTCTCTTATATTATCGAACGGACGATAGCAGATCAGTCTTATTCACTAGGTAGGTATTGGTGCCGATGCTCTTATATTATCGACGGACGATAGCAGATCAGTCTTATTCACTAGGTAGGTATTGGTGCCGATGCTCTTATATTATCGAACGGATAATAGCAGATCAGTCTTATTCACTAGGTAGGTATTGGTGCCGATGCTCTTATATTATCAAACGGACGATAGCAGATCAGTCTTATTCACTAGGTAGGTATTGGTGCCGATCCTCTTATATTATCGAACGGACGATAGCAGATCAGTCTTATTCACTAGGTAGGTATTGGTGCCGATGCTCTTATATTATCGAACGGACGACAGCAGATCAGTCTTATACAGTAAGTAGGTACGATGCTCTAATATTATCGAACGGACGATAGCAGATCAGTCTTATTCACTAGGTAGGTATTGGTGCCGATGCTCTTATATTATCGAACGGACGATAGCAGATCAGTCTTTTTCATTAGGTAGGTATTGGTGCCGATGCTCTTATATTATCGAACGGACGACAGCAGATCAGTCTTATTCACTAAGTAGGTACGATGCTCTAATATTATCGAACGGACGATAGCAGATCAGTCTTATTCACTAGGTAGGTATTGGTGCCGATGCTCTTATATTATCGAACGGACGACAGCAGATCAGTCTTATTCAGTAAGTAGGTACGATGCTCTAATATTATCGAACGGACGATAGCAGATCAGTCTTATTCACTAGGTAGGTATTGGTGCCGATGCTCTTATATTATCGAACGGACGACAGCAGATCAGTCTTATTCACTAAGTAGGTACGATGCTCTAATATTATCGAACGGACGATAGCAGATCAGTCTTATTCGCTAGGTAGGTATTGGTGCCGATGCTCTTATATTATCGAACGGACGACAGCAGATCAGTCTTATTCACTAAGTAGGTACGATGCTCTAATATTATCGAACGGACGATAGCAGATCAGTCTTATTCACTAGGTAGGTATTGGTGCCGATGCTCTTATATTATCGAACGGACGACAGCAGATCAGTCTTATTCACTAAGTAGGTACGATGCTCTAATATTATCGAACGGACGATAGCAGATCAGTCTTATTCACTAGGTAGGTATTGGTGCCGATGCTCTTATATTATCGAACGGACGATAGCAGATCAGTCTTATTCACTAGGTAGGTATTGGTGCCGATGCTCTTATATTATCGAACGGACGATAGCAGATCAGTCTTATTCACTAGGTAGGTATTGGTGCCGATGCTCATAGAAGTACCAAACTAAATTATCACTAAAATTCTTTATCTACTCTCATATCAAAAAATTAAAAATATAAAACCAAAAAGGAGTTTATATTGACGTACTTTACCAATAGTATATCGAAAGGAAATTAAAAAATTAAATTATAACATTATTTCTCTAACAAAATAATGTTATAATAATTTTTTTTTTCATTACGGTACAAACCATAGACAGCCATTGATATAATATTAAACTAAGGTAGATAAGTCACTAGCGCATTGAACTTGAAGCATACAAAATATCATATCTGTATAATATTATATCAATGTAGACAGTACTATTTCATTTTTTTGTCTGTGGCTGCGCGCGCTTTGGCGCATGCGCTGTGATGCAGGGTGCATATGTGTTAACATTTTGTATATTACAATTATGAAACTGAATAAATGGAATTGTGTTGCGTTGGCGTTAGACGCACTGAGATTAGATAAAGTAGTGTATGAAACTGTACATAATTAGGTATTATGTAGCAGTATCATAAACTACTATTATGGCTGTGATAAACGCATGGCTAAAAAAACAAACTATAAAATAATTTTGACACAGTTAAAATTGAATTTGACAATCGCAACACTATGTTCAATGTACGGACGACAGCAGGTCAAGCTACCCTAAACTGTCAGATATTCCCAGTCGACCTTGAGTCTTAATACTTTAGAGATAAAGTTGAAAATCTGAGAGATTGTAGTAACTTGATGTGCTGTCATCTGTACTGTGTGCGCAATACGTGGTAATATCTTTGCCAGCTACACCGTGATTTTTTAAGAGCAGAAGATGCTTATTTACGCATGTCATGTAGCTTCGACATGTTTGACATTCTTCACTTTATCATTGAGTTTTAGTGTAGGAACTACTAGTACCAACATTATAACTCAATGCACTTTATGCAGACCTATGTTAAAAATGAAACAATAAATGCCTAGTAATTCAAGGGGTTTAAACTTTAAAGCCTTAAATAATTAGTCGAAATCAGTCGAAATTTTTGTTGTTTTTGCAATAGGACATATTTTTTCGAGATCAAAATAAAATAAAGGTACGGACGACAGCAGGTCAAGCTACCCGAAACTGCCAAATATATCCCTGTCAACATTAAGCCTTAATATTTTAAAGATAAAGTTGAAAATCTGTTAAAGAATCTGACAGATTGTGGTAGCTTGATGTGCTGTCGTCAGTACTGTTTTTGCGCCCGAAGTCTAAGGTCCGTATTACAGAACGTCACTCAAAACTCAAGCTCTACTTAAGTCTCGATTCAAGCCATTTGATTGGTTGAAAGTAATGCTTAAGCAGAGATCAATGCTTGAGTTTCGTTCTGTAATACGCACCTAAGTCCGTATTCAGAAGGAAACTCAAGCATTGATCTCTGCTTAAGCATTACTTAAAACTAGTTTCAACCAATCAAATGGCTTGAAACGAGACTTAAAAGAGCTTGAGTTTTGAGTGACGTTCTGGTGCGTATTCCAGAACGAAACTCAAGCATTGATCTCTGCTTATGCATTACTTAAAACTAGTTTCAATCAATGAAATGGCTTGAAACAAGAGTTAGGTCCGTATTACAGAACATCACTCAAACTCAAGCTCTACTTAAGTCTCGTTTCAAGCCTTTTGACTGGTTGAAACTGGTTTTAAGTAATGCTTAAGCAGAGATCAATGCTTGAGTTTCGTTCTGGAATACGCACCTTAAGTAGCGCTTGAGTTTTGAGTAACGTTCTGTAATACGGACCTAATTGTTAGGATGAATTTTTAGTTCATGACAACTACATAATTAATTCGAAAAAAAATAATTAGATTTAATAATACACTTAAAGTTCCAGGTTATTTTATGATGCTGTTATATACTACTCATTTATTATAAATTATAATAATTCTTTCAGCGGCGATAATATAAGATTTTTCTTCTTGCTTGAATACTGGTCATGGCAAGTTGGCAACATTGGCAAAAAGTCAACGAAACGTCAATCTGTGTTTGTTCCAGCCAGTCCAAATCATAAATTTAATATTACGCATGATTTTATATGCGTCCTACTCTGACACAATACAATTTCTATTGTTTAGCTAGATGTCAAAGTTATGCTCAAAAATTTTCTGCACTTTATTATCGTGAACCCGTGAACGCATTGGCAAGCAGACAACGCGATTTAGTCACTAGCTCATTAGTGTTTGTTCGATTGCAAAATGTTTTAGCAACACAATCAGGGGAAATCTGACTTGAAATCGTCGATAATGTCGGCAAACGAACAGCCAGACCTGTTATTTTTCGATACATTCTCCCACGACACCAGTGAGGTACAGAAAAACAAGAAATTTTCGAGATGCATACAGCGATTGTTTACCGTAATATGCAAAAAGTTTACCTAAATATTTGGATATCCTATTTCAGGAGCTTAATTTAGATTTGGTGCAGTTTCCGAAGTCAGTTTACGTGAGAGAAATACGTATAATTCCGCTAGGAGCGCGCGTGGAAGGTGATTTTCCCGGCGGTGTGCGACTTGGCGCTACAAATCCCACCAAATTCCACATAGACTTCTTTGTGAACGACCTAAGCAAGCCTGGAGCGTCCACATTTGAAGCTCTCGGTAGTCTGGACTACTGCCAGAATGGACAGATACACATGGAGTGTGGAAGTGGGCTGGATCAGCCAAGAATACCAACTGATGGACTTGTACTTAGAGGTTAGTTTATGTTCTTTCTTAGACAATTATTACATTATGTACTTATATAAAAAAAAAGATACACAAACAGTAGCAGTAGCTGTGTACTACTGGTATTAATTTTCTCCCAGCGAAGCTGTTGCTTTCTGATAAATGGCAATATGTTGTTTAAAATACTTAATTCTGTTGGATTGTTTGTAAAACTATAGAACTTGTGGAATGGCCTCAACTGGATGTTTGTTATTTACAATCTATGTAGTGTTACAAATCCATCTATAACTGTTGTAATACTTTATGTATGAATTTGTATTGTAAATGTGAAGAGCTTAGGAAATCTATTAAGTTCCCATTCCCATGTATTATGGGGGTCCATGTATATGGGTGTTGACGCCTGAAATAAATGCATAAATAAATAAAATACATCTAGACTCTGGGCGGCTAATGAGAAGTTCCGGACGGAAAACCTAATAACCCTGCCCAACTTATAAAACCTAATGTATTTAACTGTAGACATAATAATGAAATCCTTTCATAACCTATTATAGTGTAAATGAATTTATAAATGACATGCAATTTAATAATGATAGATAACATTTTTGTATCTGGTACTTAACTAATTGAGTTGACTTGTTATAATTATTGTTTGACTTATTTATGAATTCCGAATTGACCTGTCCATGACAAAATTTCTTGACATTTATTATTTTAATGACATCTTTTTCCCTTTTTTATTTTATTTTGACAGAATTTATAAAATGTATAATTAGTAATGTACAATAAGTAGAGCCAAACACTAAATAAAATTGCATGCCTTCAGGCGGATTATGGAGATGCCAAACTATCTTATATATCAATGTTAAATCTGAATTACCCATTTTCGCAATAAATGAGTTTGAGTTGAGTTGAGTTGAACATATCAGTACTTAACTACTTCTTTTTTTTCAATTTCTACAGTCAACTTTGTATAACAGCACTCGCTCCCAACTAATATATGTATTGTTTTTTATTTTATACAAATTTGTTTCATGTGTATAAGCTATGGATGTGTATCTCAAAAAATAATATATTATTCTTTTTAATATTAGGAACTCAGATTATAGAACAAAAGGCAGATGGAGCGCTTGCAACGAACTAAGTGAGGCATGTTTTTCGTTATGTGTGCGTGACATCTGGCGACCGCACTGTACGGATACGCGTGTCTTTGTGTGTGTAAGGTTGCCAGATTATGAATAATCTCCCACTTTTTTACATATATGTAGCTAGAGCAATGTTTTATGAAAATTTAAGTATACTGCCATTATTTCCGATTTTTAACCATGGATGGTTTTTACTTAATAAATAAAACAAATTTAACTTACCAAACTACGTAGTAAATCTGTAGGTACTATTATAGAATTGTATCAAGCTGGTGCAAGTCTGTACATGAGGGATATTTAAGACATTAGAATACATAGTATTATATGTATACATATTATATGTTTGTTTATTTGTCTGTATGTACGTGCATCAAATAAAAACTATTGCACGGAATTGGACTCAGTTTTTGATAAAATGTAGGTAGAGGTCTAATTAAGAAGTATATATTATTTTTCATTCCTTTACTTCCTTTACAACATGACAATTAATTAGTACATAAACAATTGATATTATTTACATTTTCCCTAGTTCAGGGTAAAACGCCATCGACGTAAACTGGCAACACTTGCATATTTTTTACACAAATACGATTTTTAACGAAATTAAATAGTAAAACAATCAAATAATCGATAGTTATCTGTGAAAAGATATTCCATGTTCCTGTATTTGTTTTTGAGAACAACTTTTACAATGTTTAAAAATGCAAGAGGGCATTTTAAAAATTAAATTGCGTGACAAGTTAACTGAACGACGCTTCGTAACGCACTTAGCCGAGTTTGTATTCGCTTTTCAAATTGTATTTGCTTTAGTGGCCGCACGCAAGTGTTCGTAACGTTCCATCTGCCTTTTGTTCTATAATCTGAGATTAGGAACTTGTTGCCAGTGTCTTTGTTTGTGATCCAGGATGAAAAGTATCTATCTCATAGGTCATACTCAAGGCTATGGTCTACCCACATGCTACATTTCATCCAAATCTGTTCATCCATTTTAGTATGAAAGTATGAAACAGACATTAGAGTTTATAATATTAGTTAGGATTAGGATGGCTTTAGATCCTGTCCAGGCTGTGGGTTGGTTGAAAGAGTAACTGTGGACCTGATGCACAGGCAGTTGAAGGAACACAGGTGGGTTTTGGTGTGTAAAAGTGTGCCATATCCTTCCGCTTTGCCCAGAGCCGTAGAGGTCATTTGTTGATCACACAAAAAAGGAAGGCTTTACATTTTCATCACATACTTTAGGAAAAAAAAAAGTGTGTGTGTCAGCTCCGACGCACGACTGGAGTTTACTCCTTAAGTACGAGTATCTAACTAAACGCAAAAAGAGTTTAATAAATTAAAAATTATTATTTAATTATTCTTAAATTATTTTAATTTATTATTATTTAATTATATTTCATTAATAAAATAATAATAAAAATAAATAAATAATAATTTATTATTATTTTTTAATTAATAATTAATTTAAAAAAAAACAATTTTAAATTAATAATTATTTTTAATAATTATTTTTTTAATAAATTAAAATTTTATTTTTATTATTTTTTAATTAATAATAATTTATTATTACTTTTTTATTTATATTTTTTAAATAATAATTTTTATTTTTTAATTATTATTTTATTTTTTTTTAATTTATCATTCAATTATTTTCATTAAATCTTTTAATCAAGCCCAATAACATATAGTATATACTATATAGGTATAGTCGCCTATACAGCATACCCTATGTACGTCTTAATCTTAATACACTCACAGCCAGATTTGAAAGTTGCGCACCAAAGGTGCGCACTAAAATAGTAACGCTTAAAATTCGTTACTCGTTAGTAGGTTTTACCCCTCGGATTTTTCTCATACCGGGCGCCTTATATATGAAAATCGATTCTTAAGGAGTAAACTCCAAAAACTTTTACTTAGATTTTTAATTAATTATATTTAACTGTGGCCAGTATTGCCAACTGCTATTGCAACTGCAGCTGCACATTCAAACACTACATTTTTTTTTGGTTCTCATAATCACAGTATTTGTCATTAATATTAAATAATCAGGCAACACTCAGGAAATGACAACCATCCTAATTAAGTAACACACTATTGCTATCTATTGAAATAATTTTGAAACATATTGCTAGTCCATTGCTCCAGATGTTTGAAAAATGGGATTGTTGAACACATTAATAACAGAATGAATGTAGTTGATAGTAGTGTGTTATGTAATTACAATATGCCAACTGTTCATAAATATTTTTCTCAAACTCATAACAAACCATTCATTAATTAATTGTAATCCTTCTAACTTGACAGAGATATCAACTTAGTGGTTGTGAGAAAAATAACTATGTGACTTTAGTATGAACCCAAAGAGATAATAAATTTACAATAAAATATTCACATAAAAGTTAATCTGAATTGATGTACTTTCCAGGTTGGTACACTACAATCACCTTGGCTGTCTATGGCAACCTGACTCAGGTGTTACCTGAAATCCCAGTGGGTGTAAATCCTCCTCCGGTGGTCCAAAGACCTGTTGTAGTTACCCGGGAGGTCCCACCTGCTCCCCCACCAGCTGCCCCTCCAAACCCTGAATGGACTCAGGAGCCTGTGGTCCCCATACCTGCTTACACTGGCAATGTAGCCACAGCCAATCCTGATGCCTATGGACCTGCTAACTATCCTGAAAACTACGACGGTCAAATATATAGAGGTGATTACTATGATGCTGAGCAGCCCAAAGACCCTCGTACTTACCAGCATATTGAAGAGAGCACGTGGGAGAAACGAGATATCAGCATCGAAAGGGATGCTGAGAGGTTGCGTCATAGTCCGCGGTCTATTGACCACGATAGGGACAGAGACAGGGACAGGAGAGACGTGCGCAGTCGTAGACGGTCTCTGGACAGAGGGCGCAGTCGGGAGTCGTCCAGACTGCGAGACAGGAGCCGGGAGATGGACAGAATAGATATACTTCGGTCGCGATCAAGGAGTCGCGATAGAGATTACGTCGTAAAGGGAGAATATCGTCCTCTAAGCCGCTCGAGGTCCCGCAGTATAGACCGATTGCGCGCGATATCTACGGATCGTGACCGCGACTGGGACAGAGGGTCCTACAAAAAAGACGATTATCGTCGTCACCGTGAACCATCATATGATAGGTCCCGCGGCGGATCATATGACAAAGAAGCCGGTTCATACGACCGACGGTCACCATACGACAAGAGGGCTCCGTCATACGATAGGAAAATTCAGTATGAAAAACGTTTGTCACCGTACGACAAACGCGCTTCGTCATACGAAAGACGTGCGCCCTCTTATGAGAAGCAATCTTCGTATGATCGGAAGCGGCATTCGCCTTATAGTCGCATCAGGGGGTCTAGTTACAGCAGCCGATCGCCTAGTCGCGATGACCCCAGGAAGAGGCCAAGGACTCCACCTGGAGAAAGTAGTCGAAGACCCTTGTCTCCTAGGGAAGTGGATGCAGCAAGTCCTATCAACTCCATCAGGTCTGAGGAAGGTGGAGAATATGATAGAAGTGGTAAACAAATACCAAGGGTTGACTTCTATCACCAGAGTTATCGTCACAAGACCTCAATTCGCAGTCCTTCTCAAGAAGCAGAAAATGCAGCATATGTGGAACAACAACAACAACAACATACCAGCTTGGTAACTGTCCAAATCGTTGACAACGCCACTGCTAAACCAATTGAATCACCTAACAGGAACCCCGAAGAAGACAGGTCTATAGATGCTGAACAATTTGAACCCATTCTGTCTGATGAAGAAATCTGCGACGATCTTGAGGGTCCAGCGTATATGGAAGTAGATTATGACTTGAATGATTACTGTGGTGTTGATGATATCATCAAATATTACAATCCTTTCAAGTGTGACTGGAATAAGTATGAACATGTTAACAAAATACATTTATTAGGACCTATGAGGGAGGGTGTTAAGGATGTACTGAATGCTACATTTGACGAGTTGTGTGATTCTAGTCCAGAATTGTTTAAGATCTCGGAAATGGCGAAGACTAATAGGAAATTGGACCAAAAATACTTTGCAAATACTTTCACTGAAATCGATAACACCGCCAGAGAGGAATGGGTGCACCAATGTGAACAACTCTATGTATCTATCACGACACTTTGCAAGAACACCGACATTATACTGAGAATCTTCAAGAATTCAAATAAAAATGACACAGATGATGAATTCACTGAAATCTACCAGTTATTGATAACTTTTTGCAACATTGGATTGAACTTTGAGTTTGCATTAGCTCAGCAGCAACCAACATACAAGATAAGACACATGAAGTGTGGTATTCGTCTTGCTGAAGCTCTAACGGGCCACAGACATAATGGGGCAGTGACAAAATTACTGCTAACATCTGGAACAGATTTGTCCATGGCACTGCTAGAAATGTATTCTAAAGAATACATGGCTTTGAGCATCCGTCTCATGATTTTGAAAGCTCTTAATGCAAGTTTATCTTCAAAAGAATCTATAGATCACTTCATGAAGGAAACTGTATTCCCGAAGTTTGATAAGAGTGATGACAGACAACCAAGAAATGGCTATCAAGCATTGATCACTATGATGCAAACAAATCCTCTCGCAAGACTGAAGTTTTCCATTAGTGCATTGATAAAGAAACTAAACATCTATGAACTGTTGAACAAATTGCATGACTTAGTGATCAACTTCAGCAAGTCTAGTGATGATAGTGATCTTTCGGAAGGCGATGCTCATTATATTGTCAACTCCTTGGAAGAGTTACTGTATATGTATCGCTCACAGTGTTTCCATTTATCACAACCGAAACGTTTTTTGCCGGTATCCGCTCAATTCGAGATAAACAAAGAATGTTCTAACGAAACTTTATTAGAATTTTTTAACATTCATCAAATTCTAGAAGTATGTTTGTATTTGTTGACTTGTCCACAGACTTGCAATAATCTAGTAGTGGTTAGTCCGATTCATGACTTGATTTATGAGCTAATAAACTCTCAAAATGGTCTAAACTTCCTGTATCAGAATATGGAAATGAGTGGATTGCTGTTCAAGACTTTAACATTGCCTTACAGCCAGCAGAATACTGAAGAGTTTCTCTACCCTCATGATTTAAGTAACTACAGTGATCTGCAGATTTTGGGCCTTGAACTGGCATATAGACTGAAAGCCCTGTATCACTTGCATTCGATCTGTGATCAGCAAGCAGGGAAGGCTGATGAAAATGAACTTATTGATAGATTACAATCCTTATACTGTCTCAGTTTCGGCAACGTCGGTAGAACCGCAGTACCTGATGTGATTGTTATGGGAGACAACGCCGAATGTCTCATGGAAGTCTTTGAAAATGATCTGAGAATGAAAACAAAAAATGATTCTCCCTTAAAGCAAAAGTCCCCAGCGAAAGGATACGCTATTGAGCTCATAGTCTCTGCAGTACGATTTGCAGCGAATGTTCCATTCTTGAAGAAATATGGACAAAGATTGATCAATGTGTCCAGAGAACATGATAGATTTGAGCCTAGCGTTTCCAGTGTGTTACAAGAAGTGATACCATACTTAAAGCCTGTTGAAAAATCAACAGTTTTGTCAGGAGAAGACATGGCCGAGTGTGTCGAAATACTTAAAGCTAGTTCTGAACATGCTCCAGACTTGCCAGGAGAACTGATGACATGCTTGAGGATTTTAAGACATTACTGCATTTCGGACTATGAGAATAATGTGACCATTGCTTGTGAGTCTGCGACAGACGAATACGTAGAACTGAAATATAAGTACAACGTGCTTCAACTGTTTTCTTTGGATGGTGTGGCGCATTTGGCAGGACTTCTAGACCGTTTAGCCTTACATTTCGACCAGCCAAGCATGCATACTTCGCTATTTGCATCAGTGAAAGGGCTACAACTTGCCCAGATGTTGCTGCCATGTCTCAGGTTACTAGATGCTATGTTAGCTAGGGTAGTGCGCTGCCGAGGACCAAGATTCCGAGACTTGACCGCAGCTCCAGTGTTATTAAAGACTTACGGCATAGCTAAAGCATTCCCCGTAGGGTCTGTTGGGTACAGAACTGCAGCAAAAGCAGCCGAAGCCTCCGTAAGAGCATTACTGGCGTATGCACAACCGATAGCCGATGACGCTAACGACGGGGACTCGATCCGTCGAGGACCTTGGACTTCCCTCTGTTCAGAAGTAATATCTTACATCACCACAGCTCCTTACACCTTTGTTCCTGGTTTATTAGTCTTTTCGGAGTTATTACCTCTACCGTTACCAATGCAGACTAAAACGCCCCCGACGGACCGAGAATTAGCCGATGCTTCCAACGAAAGACGATTGTGGTCAGCACATCTTCACGCACTGTCCAATGATTTAACAGACATGATTCAAATAATTTGCATGTCAACCTACAGGCCTGTAGTTCACATGCTGCGTCGAGTTTGTGTGCAAATAGCTGATTTAGCGCCTAATACGGCTGCTACCGTTGCAAGAGCCGCTGTTGGGGCTGTGACTAGAGAATTAAAGCCGGGAGAACCAGCTACTGCCAGTATTGCTAGAGTTTTAGGCTTCTTGGCGTGTCTAGTGTCCCACGCGCCAGTTAAATGCGCGGTCCTACATGCTATGAATAGTGGAGGGCCTAGGGCGACTGATGTCCAAACTGCTTTAAGTTCTGTACTAGGTCTTGCCAATTCATCTAACGAACATGCCGCAGCACAAGAATACGCAGCACATGCTTTAGCAGCATTCTGTGACGCAGAAATTACCCTGACTCCTATAAATGGAGCTTCAGATATAATTCTATCGAACTCTTTGCCAAATAAAGACGCTTTGGTTGCGTTTTTGGACGCAACGGCTGACTGCCTTGAGTCTACTACAAAAACCTGTTCTGTCGCATCGTCCATACTACGAGCCTACTTTGTGTTGACTGAACATGAATATGGTTTCCAGCAGTTCAGGAAACACGTGTCCAAAAGGCGAGAAAGTTTGGGCAAGTTCTTCAAATGGGCCTTGGAAGGCCAGGGCGAAGACAAAGCGGAGTGCTTAAGCCTGTATATCGACCTGATCAGGATCCTCAAGATGGAGGAAGGGGAGGGTCCTGTAGGACGGAAGACCATGCTGACGGTGGGAGAGATGGCTGACATGGTGGGATACTCACCTTCTGATGAAGAGCATCCGGTCTTGAAGTTGGATAAGATTTTGAGAGTAAGTATTATTTTAATGTACGCTTATATTGTAGTTTATTTTCGTAACGAAGCTCAAGTCTTGAATAGATCAAAAGATTATTTTAGACCAATTATTAATAATTATTTTAACATTGATTGAATAGGTCTTCTGAGGCGAACAACATTGTAGAAAAGGTAATATTTAAATATTACCTTTAAAATTGAGCTTCGTTACCATAACTTCTGTCTGTTGTATTCAAAACCATTTTGTTTCGATATTAACAGAGCTTATACATAATGCTTAGCTTTCCTAAATAAGCGGTACCGCCACAGAATAGGCGCAATATAACAGCTATTGTAATAACTTGATCATTTGCACCGCTTCTTAGGGAACCCAAGCTTTACTGATACTATATTATTCCTTCTGCATGCTAATCAAAACGTTACCTGTAGGTAAATATTAAGAATAGACTTTCCTTCCACAGCCAAGAGAACAGAACAGCAATTTTAATCACCGTTTTCAGGAACGAAACTCCGACGAAGATGCGTTGGCCAACGCTAGCTTCTTGGCCAGTCATCTTCAGAAGCTGAAGGTGTTAGAGGAGCCGGCTACTCCTCCGGAAACCCAAGAGCTGGTGCTGCCAGGGCCGGAAAGCCTGGTGGCACAATTCCAAGCTAGAACGATATATGCTATAGGCGAGGCCAGCGATGAACGGCTGACGTCGAGTTATTGGTTAAATGTTCCCGCTGCAGGTGGAGAAGATGATGTTAACGATAGTGAGCTGGTAAGTCTGCTTTTGTATAATAATTTGAGGATTCTTGATTAAAACTTTTTTAATTCAACATTATCTGTAATTTCTTAACTAGCCAGAGTTTCGAGTTTTGCTGCAGTCCCTTTCTCTCAGGTTTCACGCGGGCTAAAATATGTTCCGTGACTGTAACAATGTCTTTACAGAAGTACGTAGGCCACTACATAACTTTTGTCGTTCACTAAATTAATGTAAGATATTGTTTAGTTGAGGGTAGATTTTAAAGGCAAACTAAAATCAACAATAACAGTACAAGTTTCGTAACGTAAAGTAACTTTGTAGGGGCACTGCGATTTTTTGAAAATTAAAAATGACTGGATTTACTCGTCGCGATATTCGTGTAATACTGTTATACAATATGTAAAGAAAACCCTGTCCGATCCGTGAAAGTATTGAAAGGTATTAATAACTTATTCTATTACTGTCAGCAGGGGCCAGCTGGGGGCAGGGTACTCGGCACACGGTCGCATTGCTTATCCATAGCGGTGTGGAAAGGTCCGACTACGTCTAAGACCTTCCACACTTGCATATGGTTAGTACCCAGCTCTCGTGCCACAGAACGAGTAGAGAGTCAGAGTGGGTCCTCGTTGAATAACTCTAGCACCTGCTCTTCAATATCCGGATCGTGGGGACACGGTCTCCCTGCGTTAGCGCGATGCGCTTCATTATCACTGCGCGTTACGTAGACGCGATTATGCAGACGTTGAAACGCACGCTCAGACGGCACCGGGGTACAAAACCGATCACATCATCTCTACGAGCTTGTGCATAATAGGCTATTTGACAGTATGAATATGTTTGTGATTATTTGCTTTAAATGCATAAAAGGAGGGTTCTTTATGTCATTTACATGAGTTTTAATGAAAATAATCATCATCATCCCAGCGTTAATCCCAGTCGCATCCGAAGCATTTTCAGCTTTAGAGTGTGGGGTCCGCTTTACCAGTCCAACTGCTGATATGGCTAAACTTCAACATTTTCCGTGAAGCGACTGCCGTCTGACCTCCACAACCCGAAGGCGACATCGAAGCATTGCAGTTAGACCAATTGTTGGATTTTTGAGGGCTCCAACAACCCGTAACGACTGCCATTAGATGTTCGTATGGCAACCGGGACCAACGGCTTAACGTGCGTTCCGAGGCACGACCAGACCAGTGCAAATATTCATATTCATGCATACAAATACTTGCACTGTGCGGGGATCGAACCCGCGCCACCTTGCGCAGCGGCCGCGTCCGCTACCGCTACGCCACGGAGGCTGTCTTAATGAAAATAATAACAATTAATATATCCAAAAACACAAAAATATGTTTGGCATTTTGTTTCTCGCGCCACTTATTGTGAAACGATCCGGATTGGCTAATGTCACGATGACGTCATACGCTCATAAACACTTGTTGTCGTTCTATGTGTTCTCAGGTGTTTTAGCGTTTTAAGAAGATTTTTAAGGATATTTGGAGCGATTTGTGGTATTTTTTTGTTTTCTGACTGACAAATAACAGATAAACACGAACACCACTACACAACCGAAAATCGTTTATAAGTTTGAGACGTCACTTACAAAGCGCGACAAAGCAAAGGCTATTTTGCTGAATAAAGCGTTTCGGCGGCTTATTTGAATTTTGAATTTTTATTTGCATGTTTCTTACGAAATACGTATTTAAAATAAACATAAAAACTTTTTGCGAACTTCTTAACCGCAACCAAGTAATTCAAGATAGAAATTATAAATCTGTCAAATAGCCTATTGCAGTCACTCCTACCTAGGCACATCACTCATCAGCATTTTAAAATACTCTGCGTTAGAAAGCGACATGAACACACAATACCCGGAAAGTCTACACGGAACCAATGTTTACGCGAAACTGATAATTTAAAGTAAAAGTGAAGTTTAAAGAAATAAGTGGTACATTAGGACAAACGTGTCCTTCCAAGGACTATAGAAACATGGTTTATTCACTTTAATCGCGGCAATTTTAGCTTGGAGGATGATTCGAGGCCGGGTAGGCCAATAGAGGCAACTGAAACAGCGCGAAAATTACTGGAAGAAGACTTAAAGTGATATATCGACAGATTAAGGAATCCCTGAATTTATATGCAATAAATTTTCATCGAATTGTTCATGAACGCTTAAAAATTAGCAAACTTTATTCACTTTGGGTACCAAATTCGATAACTAACGAGTTAATGGAACAGCGTATGAAATGGTGTCATGACATGTTAAAAAAAATCACGGCGACAAATGTAAGAACCTTAATTCAATCATTACGTGTGATTAAACTTGACTTTACTATTTTAATGTCCCAACTAAATCCCAAAGCAAAGTATGGGTGTTTCGAGATGAAGAGAGTCTGTCAAAATGTCTCGATCTGCTAAAAAACAGAATGGTGCCAAAACGCGGAATATTGTCAACTATCGTGTTTAATAAACAGAAGACTGTTACTGCAAGTTGGTACACAGAAATATGTTTGCCTCGAGTTTTAGAAGCGCTGAAAAACGAGCGACCAAACTCATGACTCGACATAAATGGTGTAACGCTGTAGTTCTTTATACAAACGCAGGGTGGCTAACTCCACCCTTACCCGGCAGTTACAGTAAATTTAATTATGTAAATACTTGGTAGCTAGGAGCATTAAATAAAACAATAAATGGATACAATTACAAATTTATTTTATAATTACCCTGTGTCATAAATATATGACAAAACAATCTCCTAACCTACCTAGTCGATTTCCTGACTCACTCCGTCTCGGGTCGGAGTGGGACAGGGAATCCACATGAGACAATTCAGCAAGCTCAGGGTCGCTTGATGAAGGATTCGTGAGGTGAACCATTGTGATCACGGCTCAGTCGTTACAAAAGTATCTCAGGTTATGCACACAATATCAAGCCAATAGCCTATTTACATGCAACCTGTTGTAAACTCACTCTCCCTCACTAGATACATCAAAACAAAGAAATAAGGACAGGGAGTCTGCGTTTCGGATTAGCTCTCCTGACTAACGCTTCTGGTTTACTGTACAAAGACCCTTGGCTTCACTAACTGACGGGTATCAGATTAATGCACGGTTGAACGCGGCCTGCGGGATTAGGTATTTCGGGAACACCCGGAGCAAAGTCATCTTGACAGCTTATGGATGTGCCGTACCACCAGGGTTCAGCACACTTCCACTCCAAACAAGCCTGATCCAATCGGAATCAAAGCCACCTGAGGCAAGTCAGGACGCGACGCCTCCACAAGGGTTCCTGCCCTAGGCCCGCCAAAAGAGCCAAATCTAGAACAACATTTAACCTAAGTCAGCACTATAGAACAAGAAAACACGTGGAGAAATATTCCGGGTACAGAAATGAATACTCACAGAGACATCAGCCAAACTGCTAGACGCTCAACCCCATGGGGTTTATTGCGCACACACGCCAGCCTTGCGTACCAGCAACGTCAGCAAACCAGCCACACCGAGCAAACTTCGATCGTTCTTCTCGAAGCTTCTCTAGCCCTGCGATCGACCGCTCCCAATTGTCTTTTCCGGAACCATAGACTAGTGCGCGACTTGTATTTTAATTTCAGACTCATGAGTTGGTTCTTATTTTTTAATATCTATTTATCCTATGTCCTTTTTTATTTTATTTAACCCGGTCGTTCCTTATTTGAATTTATTTATTATATTAACGGCCGTACCCTCGCCGCAACGCCATCTCTCGGCTCGATGCAACACATGTGACACGAGTTTAGCCCGAGTCCAAGAGATGTCGCCTGCTGCTATATTTTTGCTACGTGAGAATGGTTTCTGCATCAAAACAACGCTCCTGCACATCGGCCTAGCAAAACTATAGAGTTTTACTAGCCCGATGTGCGGGAGCGTTTGCTTTGGGATTTAGTTGGGATACTACTTGGGTGAAGCTGGAATGAAATTACTGGGACATCCTTCTTAGAGTCCAGAGTTAGCGCCTTGCGACTTTGCACTTTTTTCTTGTGTAATAAAAGTATTAAAAGGACGCAAGTTTCTAATGACGAACAGCTTATAGGCGTAATTGAAGAGATATGTGGTAGTTTTCCAGATGGTTTCTGTGGCGATGTATTTAGTACATGGTTCGACCGTATGAGAGCATATGTAACACTGTATGAGTGCTAATGGGCGTTACTTCGAAAAAATTAACAATCCTACGTATAATCGTTTAAATTTTGTCATTCGCGGCCTTTCCATACGAAAAGACATTAATGATTAAGGAGATACCTCCTTAATCATTAATGATTTTTATTAATCCACAACTTGTTAAAGTTTCGTCTAAATGTCCAGGTGTCGTGCGATATAATGGAGATAGCGGCGGGCTACGTGTGCGGGGGCGGCGCGGGGGTGTGCGACGCGGTGCGGCGCCTGGCGGGCTGCGGGAGAGGAGCCGAGCCTGCGCCTGCGGACGGCGCACGACCGCCGGGTGAGACACTAACTGTGTACATCATAGAGATAGAGGCGGGCTGCGGGAGGGGAGCCGAGCCCGCGCCTGCGGACGACGCACGACCGCCGGGTGAGACACTAACTGTGTACATCATAGAGATAGCGGCGGGCTGCGGGAGGGGAGCCGAGTCCGCGCCTGCAGACGACGCACGACCACCGGGTGAGACACTAACAGTGAACATCATAGAGATAGCGGCGGGCTGCGATAGGGGAGCCGAGCCCGCGCCTGCGGACGACGCACGACCGCCGGGTGAGACACTAACTGTGTACATCATAGAGATAGAGGCGGGCTGCGGGGGGGGAGCCGAGCCCGCGCCTGCGGACGACGCACGACCGCCGGGTGAGACACTACCTGTGTACATCATAGAGATAGCGGCGGGCTGCGGGAGGGGAGCCGAGCCCGCGCCTGCGGACGACGCACGACCGCCGGGTGAGACACTACCTGTGTACATCATAGAGATAGCGGCGGGCTGCGGGAGGGGAGCCAAGCCCGCGCCTGCGGACGACGCACGACCGCCGGGTGATACGCTAACTGTGTACATCAAGGAGGTAGCGGCGATATGCAAAAAATAAGCATATTTTCTCGGTGGTAGGCCATAACATCGGCTGCCGGCATTACCCACACACAAATGTGAAGATGTGTGCCGGGTTCATCATCATCATGAACCTTTTTATCGTGTCACTGCTGGGCACAGGTCTCCTCTCATACAGAGAAGGATTGAGCGTAATCACCACGCTTGCTTAGTGCGGGTTGGCGATTTCAGACTTAAAGTCCAGGTTTCCTCAAGATGTTTTCCTTCACCTTCAGTCAATGGTGTCCAAGATATACTTAGAAAGTACATATAACTTTAGAAAAGTTGCATTGGTACTTGCCTGACCTGGAATCAAACCCGCGCACTCATACTTGAGAGGCTGGTATTTTAACTACAAGGCCACCACGACTTACAATGTGCCGGGTACGATGCGCCAAATGATGATCGGGAGTTTGGTGGAGGGTAGCGGGATCCGAAGCACGGTGCTCCGCTGACCGACCGCAGCTAGTTGGAGGCCCAAGTAGTGTGCCAGCCACATACGAAAGGCTGCCCCGCCTACTGCGAAAAATCTCAGGGTGGCCCCATCGTACCGGTTGGCGACCGGACGAGAGGACCTGATGGCGATCCCTGGGGGGGTTCGGGCGTCCCCGCAGTCTCCAGATCAATCTCCCTCTGGCCCAGCATCGTTGGTCGCATTGTTGGGTTTAACATTGCATCACCTCACCCAACTGCCGTCTTCCTTCCTATTCACTCATTTTTTAACATTGCATCACCTCACTCAACTGCCGTCTTCCTTCCTATTCACTCATTTTTTTTATGAAAAGTTCCAAAAAGAAAAGTAGGTGTGCACAGCGGGCGCACGTCCTCTTATTCAAAATGCACCTCTCTAATATTCGAGGTCTGCACTCCAATCTCATTGCAGTACATCACCTTGTGACTGAAAAGCCCCATCTACTTTTCTTGACGGAGACCCAGATCTGATGTCCGTCTGATGCGGCATACCTCGGCTACACGGGATACGCATTGGAGCATCTTTTCCTGCAGCGTGCCGGGGTTTGTGTGTATGTCCGCAATGACATCTGGTGCCGGCGCTTCCGACACCTCGAAGACCCTCACTTATCGTCCCTATGGCTGTTGCTTGACACTGGTGTGGATAAAATTGTTTACACCTGTGTCTACCGATCGCATAGCGGAGATCAGGAGACAACTCGATTATTTGACCACCTCATTGAGGCTGCTGACAATGCGCTGCACCGGCACCCTAACGCACAGTTCGTCGCTCTGGGGGACTTCAACGCCTGCCACCAGGACTGGCTTTTCCCATATCAGCGGACCGACCACGCTGGGAGAGAAGCGCGAAACTTCGCGCTTTCAATGGGCCTTTCCCAGCTGGTAGAGCAAGCGACTAGGGTGCCTGATGTAGTTGGTCATACTGCCAATTGTCTGGACCTTCTGCTGACTTCAGACCACTGTCTGGTGAAGTCTGTATCGTCCTTCTCCCCACCAGATCACGACTCTCGTAGTGAACGGCGAATGTGGCGTCAAAGTCAGCAGATTGGGATGAGATGCACCACTTCTTTGCGTCTTAGCCTTGGCAGCAGGTCTGCTTCTCTTCTGACAATCCGTCGAGCTGTGCGGACGCTATAACCGATGTGGTGCGTCAAGCTGTGGAGTATTTTATCCCCTTCAATGACGTGCCCGTCGGTGGCTCGGCTCGCCCATGGTCCAATGCCGATTGTGTCCAAGCTAAACAGCGTAAGCACACGGCATTTCTCACCTGGGTTGACATGTTGGTTGAAATTATGGAGCGTGTGTTCAACTCGCGCCTCTTGGCATACCTGGAAGGTAACGATCTCATCAGTGACCGACAGTACCTACGGGATTAGCCGCAATCGGTCAACTGGGGACCTACTAGTGTATGCCACTCACTTGTGGGACGAGGCCCTCGAGAAGAATGGGGAAGCGATTCCTGTCTCCCTTGATGTCTCGAAGGCCTTCGACCGGGTGTGCCATGCTTACTCAAAAGAGTAAGCTTCCAGCGTACGGCATTTTCCCTAGCCTGACTGGCTGGGTAAAAGACTTCCTGACTGAACGGTCCCTCCGAGTTGTTGTCGGATGCTCATCTGAGCCCATGTCGACTAATGCCGGTGTTCCTCAGGGGTCTGTTCTCTCTGCAACTCTGTTCCTGCTGCATATTGAAGATTGATCTGCTGATGCCCGGTATCTATGGGTATGCAGATGACAGCACAGTTGTGGAGAGATACCTGCCGTATGCTCGGGCTAGTAGGGTATCAGTCTGGTCCGAAAGAGAGGCTATGGTAGAGCTAACGAGTGTTGCACTACAGGCAGTCTCCGGATGGGGCAATGTCAATCTTGTAGCATTCAATGCCGCCAAAACACAGGCGTGTCTTTTCACCGCCAAAAGGAGCCTGTTCACCTTGGTTCCTACTTTTCGAAATGTGTCCTTGGCTTCCAGGAAATTTTGCGTTATCGCAAAGGTCCGGCAGTACTTCACACCAGGGCAGCTTTTAATGTTATACAAAGCACAGGTCCGTTCGTGTGTCGAGTACTGCAGCCACATTTGGGCTGGTGCTGCTAAGTGTCACCTGGCCACTGTGGATTCAGTGGAGAGGCGTGCGAAGAGGATGATTGGTGACCCTGATTTAACTCGAGATTGTCTCCAAAGCCTAGAGCACAGGCGTAGAGTAGCCAGCCTTTCGGTGTTCTATAGGATGCATTTTGAGGAGTGTGCGAGGGAATTGCAAGATAAAATATGAAAACTCGATCTCCGATTCACCATAGGACCACCCGTCGTACGGCGAGTTTTCACCCTTACGTAGTTAACACCACTACTATCCGGACGAAGCGTTTCGCCTCCTCCTTTATACCGCGTACATCGAGGGACTAAAAACCACCGCCGACGGCGGTGTTTCCTTCGGACTACAATTTCTTCAAGGCTAGAGTGAATAGGCTCTTAATAAACTAGTACTACTTCTGACTTTGAATTTTTTTATTAATACAATAACAAAATTAGTAATTCATTACAATTATTATAAATACATAATCAATGAATAAAACCGTAAGTTAACCAGCAAGTCAGAATCATCATTCTCAGTTTATCATTAGTAAACTCAATGATGGAGGAGTAACATCTATCTAAAAGAAATTTTAAACAATGTCCTCTTAAAGTATCCCAGATACTCTTATTAATTCTAATAGCTGCTGATATAACATTATATATTTTTGGGGATATTTTTTTTTTTTTTATATATATATATATATATATTATAAACTAGCGCTTGACCGCAATCCTGCCTGATGGTAAGCAGTGACGCAATCGTTGATGGTAAAGCGCACTAGTTTATTAAGAGCCTATTCACTCTAGCCTTGCAGACACTCAAATTGTACTCCGACGGAAACACCGCCGCTGGCAAATTATTCCAGTCCCTCGATGTACGTAAAGGAGGTTATAATATGTAAAGAAAACCCTGTCCGATCCGTCAAGGTATTGTTAGGTATCGATAACTGATTCTAATAATGCCTACAAATCCGGGCCAAACTTAAAAAAAATCCCCCTAAAAAATAAATATTATTCCGCAAAAGGAGGCAAATTAATACATGTGCGGAAGGCAATACATGCGCGGGCGAAGGGGGGCAGGGCACGCGGCATGTGCTCGTATCGCTAATCGCTCATAATAATACCGCCAAAAATTATGTTGTCACTTTTTAAAAAATTACCAAATTATAGGGAAGTTGGAATTACTTCGCGAAAAATAAGATTATTTCAAAATTCATTAGTATTGTTACTATGATGATTATATAAAATTTCATATTTTATTTGTTCATGTGTTTACCTAACTTTTATTATCCTTATGAGTGGGACAGGGTTTTCTTTACAAATTCTATATAGCACATTTTTGCTAAAAATGTCGGTTTATGTGAACTGTTATGAATGTTATTCTGATAACGGCGAGGGCGCAAGGTTTCAAATAAATGCAGGTTGCAGCGAACAAAGATCCCTATTTCATAATGTACAAACTTGGTAAAGTGACCAAAACAGATTTCCTTAAAAATTTAATATAAGTTATTACTCAACTTTCTCTCTCTTTACTTTAGGGTGGCATGGCTCTTAAAGTAAGATCTAACACAAATAAGTTGACATGAAGCATTTGTCCCGCAGTGGCCCTGACTCGTGTACGTACGGAGGGCGGCGCCGACGCGTTCCGGTCACGTCCCCCCAACACGTCCCGCCCCCCCTCACTACACGTCGACGACTTCACCGCGCTGCACCAGCCGTACACCGCCGCACAGGTCTCCAGGTAACCACCACCACTAACTCCATTGCAGGCAGAAAGCTTTCAAAACAAGAATAAAAAACATCTTAGGTGCGTATTCCAGAACGAAACTCAAGCATTGATCTCTGCTTAAGCATTATTTAAAACTAGTTTCAACCAATCAAATGGCTTGAAACGAGACTTAAGTAGAGCTTGAGTTTTGAGTGACGTTCTGTAATACGGACCTTAGTCTTGAGAATCATTCAAATTTTGGAATGAGTTACACGATGTACTGCTGTCATTTGGTAAACAGCTGTATTAGTAGCTAGTTTATCTCAAAATGGTTTTGGGTAGACTACTCGTTTATCTGAAGCACAGTAGCCAGACTGTTAAGACTGGACACATTCAATGTACGTAAGGAATAGAGCTTTATCACCCAGACAGAAAGATAGAATGGTGGTTATCATTGAAGGCACTAGGAAGTGACAAAGTTTTTGGGATTATCTGTTGTAATTTTGACGTTCGAGAAGTACTGATTCTCAACCATATTTGGATAAATGACTTTTGACTTTGAATTGTATACTTAATGAATAATGACCAATTAAGTTTTTGTAATAAAAATGTTAATTAGGTATAGTCTTTCATCATATGACGAAATAACTAATAAGTAATTTATTGGAGCCAAATGTTAAAGTTTTTCTTTATTTATTAAAGGGACTTTTACGCATAGCGTATGTCAGTCCCATCGTAACCTAAAAAATTACACTTTCACAACACGTGGGCCATGAATTTGAACAACACTTTTGCATCGTCACCATTTGGTTGAGATAGAATTGTATGGAACATACCGACATCAGTTCTGTTCAAATTCAATGATCTCACTAAATTATTCCTACTGGACTCATATCGGACACATTCCATCAATAGATGGTGTAGGTCCTCGATAACTCCACATTCCTCACAATTGGGGGAAGCAATTTTTTTCATCATAAAGGCAAATTTTTTGCATGGAATATGACCAGATCTGAGTCTAAGAGCAGTAACAATCAGTTTTCTACTACCATCACTGTTCATGAACCAGGGCACACGAAGAGGCTCACACTGTATGGTTTTATACCATAAACCCTTCTCTAATGACCGTTTATTAAAATATTCTTTCCAATAACTATAGCATATATCTTTAAATTTTGATAAAAACTCCGAATAATCTAACGTAACATTTTTTTCTTTTCCATTTCTAGCCGCCAGTTTCGCCAATGTGTCAGCCTCTTCATTGCCCCGTAACCCAATATGCGATGGAACCCACTGCAATCTCAGTTTGATGCCTTTTATAGTAATCTCATCAATTTTAGATAGAATAACATAAGCTATCGAAGCACCTCTGTAGCCAGAGGCGCATCGAGCTATGTTGTAATGAGCTTTTACTGTCTGTGCAAATGACAACATTTTTAGAACTACAATAATTAAGTGTGTAAGTCAAAGCCTCTGAGGTTGCAATGAGCTCCAAGGTCATTATGGATGTAGGTTCACTTATTTTAAAACAGTTATTCTGTGTGCTTATATCTAAATTAGGTATGTAATATGCAGACCCATGACCTTCTCCACTCTTCGACCCATCTGTAAATATAAAAAACCAACCACTATACTTTCTATATAGTTCATTAATAACTTCATATTTTAAAATGTTACTATTGTAGGAGCGTTTAGATGTTTTAATAGATTCTAAATTTATTTTAATTATTTCTTTTACATTAATATTAGTTATCCATGTTCGTAAAGTATACATTAATAATGGATAGGAAGAAGCTACCTGCAACTCTTTTACCTCATTCATAACTGATGCTAAAAGAGGTATGTTTTTATTCTTCCAATAACAATTTTGTCAAAGAGCGTAGAGATCCTCTAACAGCTTAAAAGATAAATTATTTTCTATAGCTTTTGATTTTAGACAAAATTTGTAAGCTAAATATTTCCTTCGTAAGTACAGCGGCACTACACAATTTTCACTTTCCATTACATGTATCGGTGAGGTTTTGATAAAACCGCCTATAATCCTCATAGCTTGGTTTTGAATCTTATTTAATTTATCTAGATGACATTTTGCGCTCGTATCATATAAATAGCAGCAATAGTCTATACGACTTCTGATTAATGCAATATATATATGTCTTAGGTGTTTAGGATGTAAGCCCCAAGAAGCACCTGCCAAAACCTTAAGTAAATTAAGGCTGCTTTGCACTTTTTCAACAGTCATGTTAATATGTTTACTCCAACGCAACGATCTGTCCAACCACACACCCAAATATTTATAATTGTCTACTATTTCTAAATTGTCCTTGTCTAATTTAAGGTCTATTTGTAATCTTCTATGACCTCTACTAAAAATACAAATCTTCGATTTTTGGGCTGATAACTGTAACCCCAATTCATCCATAATGAGACAAAATGCATTTAACGCTGTTTGAAATTCTATTTGACTTTCTCTCATGTTACTGGAAGGGAAATATAGGACAAAATCATCTGCGTATTGACACATCGTTACGTTTGTAATTTTATCAAAACATTTAGTTGTAATTATGTTAAATAAAATAGGTGAAATCGGGTCACCTTGTGCTAAACCACGATTCGTATATCTTATAAAATATTTATTTTGATCAGAATCATCTTTTATAACAAGGTGCCGTTCACTTAAAAACATCCACAGATACTGACATATTTTTTTACCAACACCTATTTCGTCTAAAGTATTAATCAATACATCTATTATAACATTATTATAGGCATTAGTTATATCCAAAAAACACGCAACAGTAATTTTTTTAAGCGAAAAACTTAAGTAAATTTGGCTAACTAATTTGACTAGGCAGTCCTGGCATGACTGTCCTCTCCTGAATCCCGAGGTGAAAGGGGATAAAAGTTTATTTTTCTCTATATACCACTCCAGCCTTTTTGTTAACATTGTATGAAAGATTTTGCAAACACAAGAGATTAAGGAGATGGGTCGGATTTTGGTACCACCATTAGGTGCAGGTTTTGGTATTGGTGCCACTAATATGTCACGCCATTGCGATGGAATATCACCGGTATTTAAAATGTAATTATATAACTTTAATAAGTATAATTTACCTGCCGAAGGTAAGTGGTATATGAGTGAATATGTAATCCCGTCAATACCGGGTGCTGTATCTTTACGTTTGAAGCAATTACACATTTCTTGTAAGGTGAAATTAGCCTCGAGTAATATATTATTTGAGTTTAACTGTTGAAGTCTTGATTGGACATAGTCTGGAGCGAGGTTCGAAAGAAGTTCAATCTTCTGATCATTCGAAACGCGGAATCTGGACGAACTGACTCCTTTCATCCAGCCCATCCGCTTCCACATATCAGAACTTGACGTTTTACCATCAATGCTACTACAGTAGCTATGCCAATCTTTTGTCCTCGCTTGACAGATAGAATCTTTTGCAGCTTTGGTTTTGCGTTCAAGTTCGGTTAAGTTACATGGTGTAGGATTATTTCTGAATTTTTTCAGAGCCAACCTTCGTTGCGCTACTAACTGTGATAATGTTATGTTCCAATAAGGTTTAGGTCGAAAGTTATTTTTTGTATGGTCACAGTTCCTAATCCAAGGTATGTGTTCATCCGCAGCTTTAGCCACCTGTTTGATAAAATTATCATAAAAGAATTGCACATTATGTATATCTACAGGTGGTGAGAAATAATTTTCTAAAGATTTTCTATATTCTGGCCACTTTGCTAACTTAAAATTTCGCTTTTTATTTATACAAGCAGCGTTCACATTATTACTAAATTTATATGTAATTTTAACAAACAGATGATCACTTCCCAGATTTTCGTTCATCACACCCCAGCTAAGTGAAATGGATAAATCGGTCGAAACAAATGTCACATCAGGAGATGTCTTCTGAACAATATTATCTACTAAAGTAACTCTAGTGGCACTTCCATCGTTAAGAGGAATAAATCCAGCATCTAAAGCAGTGTCATAAATCTGAATTCCTCTACCATCGGCTTTAGAGGACCAGGTTGCATGGTGACCGTTAAAATCCCCAGCTATTATGCATTTTTTTGGATATAGTGAAAATATTTGTTCCCAGTCAGCAACACTTGTGGAAACTGACGAAGGGCAATATAACAGTACTATATATTTAATTTCATTACAGTTTAAAAGTTTGATTGAAATAACTTCAATACCTGAATTTCTAATAGAAATAAAACATTGTTCTACCTTTATCGACTTGCAAATAATAATCGCTACCCCCCCGTAACCATCTGTCCTATCTTTTCTAAAAATATTATACCCACTTACGTTAAAATAAGATTCAGGTTCTAGCCACGTTTCGGATATTAAAGCTATGTGCGTTTTTTCTTGTGCCATTAGCAACTCAAACTCATTACGTTTAGGTCGTAAACTTCGTGCATTCCACTGTACAATACGTAGAGAGGACGTTCTTATTGTATTGTTAGCCATTATTAAAAATAGATAAAAATTTTGTACAAATATCGTCTTTCTTCAAAGCTTTCAGAATCAGTTGACCTAATATTTCCATTACAAATCTACCAAGTTGTTTTAGTTTGGTGTCCCAGTCGGTGTTAGATGTACATATATCTTTAAATTTTTTGAAGGTACTGATAAAATCGAAGTTATTTAAGTTATTTTCCGAGTCTTTATCTTCAGGTGGAGCTGGAGGTTCATAGGTGGGTGATGGTAGATTATCTTCACCTGGACTATACCTTTCCGATGCTCTAGTCTCCATCGTCTTTCTTTTTGATACATGTTCATGATCTTGTTGTTGAATAATTTTCCTTGAGTTTCTTTTCTTAGTGGCATTATTAAGTATCATATCATCACTTCTACTGTTATTAGCCATTCGCCCTGTTATAAGTATATCTCTATATGTTTCCTGAGTATTTTGTTTATGTTGTATATTTATATCATTTCTATTCTTTTCAACTTCCCTGTTATTAATACTTATTTCTTGACCTCTGTTTTCTTTTAAATATAGATCTAGTGCTTTTCTGTAGGTGTAGTTATGCTTGGTCATGATACATCTGATTTCTTTTTCTTTTAAAAAGATTGGGCACTTCTTGTACATGGCCATATGTGGTCCTTTACAATTCACACATACGTAGTTATTTCTTTCACAGTTTGAGTGATTACCACCACATTTAGGACACGTAGTTTTTTTAATTGGACATGATCTGGAAAGATGACCAAACTTCCAGCATCCTGAGCATTGGGAAACTGGAAAAGTATAAGGCTCCACTTTAAACCTGCAACCGTACCCAAAAACGTACGGCGGTAAAGTGGCGCTTTTGAAACAAATTCGTATTGTCTCTGAATCTATCCATTCCCCGCTATCAGACATTCTCTTTAGCCGTCTTATTGATATTATTTCACTGTCACATGACAGATTTTCAAGAATTTCTGTTTCTCCTGTTTCTAAATCTATCTGTCTTAAAATCCCATAACATAAGCTAGTCTCGTCAGTCCGCTGAACTCTGTATCCTGCGTTAACAAAACTTTCACAATTTAATAATTTGAAAGCACTTTCTCTGGTTTCAAAATAGATTAGGGCCCTAAACGCACTTTTGTATACCATCTTCACTATTTTTTCTATTTTTAATGATCTCAAAAGCTTTGCCATACCAAATTGTTTTGGTAGCGGTTCTTTTCCTGTCACACAAATACACGTGTAGTTTTCTTCAGAGGAGTTTCCGCTACTTTCTTCCATTAAGTTGTCACTTAAAGAATCTTTCCTGTTTGCTCGCTTAGGTCTTCTAATGACTGTCACAAATCCATCTTCTTCCACTATTTCTTCCTCTTCCTGTCGCCCTCTTTTTGCAAATCGTTGCTCACTCTCTTCATTAATCTCCATCTCTTCGGTCAAAATAGGGTTAACTTGTTGTTCTCTTTGAGGTACTAACTCCTGCACTATGTCATCACTACCACTCGAAGCACAAATATCCTCGTTAATGTTAATATCAGCCATTTAATAACATAATTATTGTGTGTGGGTATATGGAAAAATCACGCGATAAAATTGCGATGTAGCTAGGCGTGTGCGTCCAACTCAACCGCTCGCGCGCAACTCCCAGATTTTACTCATATTTAGGGACTTTAGTATTAAGAGTTCACCACAACAACTTTTGTACTTACAACCCTCATTGTTTCGTTTGTCAAGCTGTTATCCCATCATCATCATCCTAGCGTTTATCCCGGTTGCATCCGCGGCTTTCTCGTCGGAGCCCGGTGTCCGCTAAGAAGCTATTATCCCATATTTAATTATAATATCGACAGAGGCGGCATGCGGCGCGGCATCGCGGTGTCGGACCGCGGTCGGTTCGCGTCGGCCGCACCAATGCACGCGCACTACAGGCATCTGTGAGTATACATACCTTACTTACCTTTTACTTCCACACGACGTCTATAAAACGTTTATTTATCGTTTTATCTATCAATAAATGAAGTATGACAGTTGGCGCTACAAGCTCCAAAATTCAAAAATAGATGGCGTTGTCCAGTTTATTTTATTTGCCGATAGATTGCGCTACTAGTCGCGAGTTTCAGCTGTTTTCTATTCTCCTAGTTTATAATTTATTTGATTACACTAAGCAAATAATGAAATAAAATGATCTCAATCTGTCAATCCTGTATTTACTGTAAATGTGAATTGAATAGCATAACGTAACGTCTTTATTATCAGATTTGTTCGCCCTGTAATCAAACCCAGGACTGTGTAGCAGTCTAATTTATCTGTTGTGTGATGTTACAGCCGCGGGCGCGGTGCATGGGAAATGGGAGCCTCGCATTTCGGCCACTTCCCGCCGGCTTCACAATATATGATGGGTAAGTCCACTGTACCACTACTTTGACTGAGCTCGTCATACCGAACAGCTTGAATTTTGTCGAGCCCTAAATAATTAATGATTTTGATTTCCGAAATATTACAGGACATATGAGCCTTTTTTGTGATTCATAATAATTTTAGTGTCCTAATAACATTAAATAGCCTAGTAATTGCGACAGACTGAGATGTAGCGCTCATCGGTTACTGATCCATTCTCCATTGTACAATACCGTTTGGTTGTTGTTCCAGGCGGCATGGGGTGGGGCGCGGGTCGCATGCCGCGGGGACCTCGACACCGTTCCTTCCTGCGCTGACCACAACACACTCACCACATCTGAACAAATTGAAACCTGATGTTGGGATTCCAGTTTGTAGTACCACGAGAAAATTTAAACCCGTTTTTTTTAAATTGATGTTAATTTTATAACCTCAATTTTTGTCGATAGTTTTTATTAAAGTTCAATAATGTTGTGCCAACATTATTCTAAGTGCTAAGACTGTAAGATATAAAGTTAACACCTTCTCTTGAATAATTTACTTTAGTAAGTATTCATAAAAGTAGAACTCGGCTTTATGAATTGTACAATGAGAGGATTTATATTAACACTGTTGAATTCAATTTATATGTTAGAAAATATTCAAAATTATTCAAACAAGTTTGTTATATGGCCAAGTCACGTTACTTGAGTTCAAAGATAAAGAACAGTGGCAATGTAATTAAAACGACTTGGAAAATTATTAATAGTGAAACGGGAAGGTCCAGTGATAGAAATACTGACTATAGCCTGTCTATTAATGACAACATAATTAAATCAGACTCGCAAGTCTCTGAGGCATTTGAAAATTTCTTTTCGGATATTCCTGTTTCAACTACTAAATCCCTAAACTCATCACCTTCTGTTGCGGAGTCTTTGCTTAAAGAAAATGTTAATGTTTGTGATTCGGAGTTTCATTTTGAACATGTCATCAGTAGAGATATAATTAAAATCTTTCACACTCTGAATGTAAAAAAGACTGCTGACCTATGGGGTCATTCGGTGGAAGTTGCTAAGTCTATTATTGATATTGTGGCACCCACTCTAGCTGTTATCTTTAATGCTTGTATTGACTGTGGAGAGTTTCCTGATCTCATGAAAAATAGTAAAATAATACCTTTGTTTAAATCTGGTAGTACATCAGACCCCACAAATTATAGACCTATTTCTGTACTACCTACCTTTAGTAAAATTTTTGAGAAATTAATTTTAAACCAAATGCTAAATTTTTTTAATAAACATAAATTATTACATAGCAAACAGTTCGGTTTTACAAGGGGTCGTTCAACTACTGATGCCGGTGTTGAACTTCTAGGTCATATATATAATGCATGGGAGGATAAATGCGATGCCTTGGGCATCTTTTGTGATTTGTCCAAGGCATTCGATTGCGTTCTTCACGATGCGTTAATCAGGAAACTCCGCCACTACGGGATCCGGAACTCTGCACTGGATCTTATTACATCTTACTTGAGTGGTAGGATTCAAAGCGTTGACGTTAATGGAAAAAGATCTTCTGGATCTTTAGTAACAATGGGAGTCCCACAGGGGTCAATTCTTGGTCCTTTTTTGTTTCTTATTTACATCAATGACCTGCCGTACCTAATAAAGGATAACCACGATATAGTGTTGTTTGCAGATGACACTTCACTTTTATTTAAACTGAAACGTCAGCAGCAGGTTACTGATGATGTAAATAGCGCGATCTCCAAAGTAGTCCATTGGTTTAATGTTAATAATTTACTCTTAAACGAGAAAAAAACCAAATGCATTAAGTTTACTCTACCTAACGTGAGGCAGGTGGAAACTAAAGTGTTGATAAAGGGCGAAGAATTGAAATCTGACGACAGCACAGTATTCTTGGGTATAACTCTGGATGCTAAGCTTCAATGGGGTTCACATATAGAAAAATTGTCAAAAAAGCTAAGTTCTGCTGCATACGCAGTTAGAACAATTCGTAATTTGACTGATGTTGAGACGGCCCGTTTAGTGTACTTTGGCTATTTCCACAGCGTAATGTCTTTCCACAGCGTAATGTCGTACGGCATTCTGTTGTGGGGAAATGCCGCCGATATTCAAACAATATTTGTTTTGCAGAAACGAGCTGTTCGTGCAATTTATAAATTAAGTCCGAGACACTCTCTCAGAGAAAAATTTAAAGAGATTAATGTACTGACCGTGCCGTCTCAATATATTTATGAAAATCTTTTGTATGCTCATAAAAATATAAAATTGTTTAAAAAATACAGTGATGTCCATGATATAAATACTAGGAACAGGCACAAATTTATTGTACCTACAACAAGGCTCAAGAAAATAGGTGGCTCTTTCAGATGCCAATGTATACATTTTTACAATGGACTTCCAGAGGTGGTTCAAGATCTGAGCCTGAATAAATTCAAATCCTTCATTAAACGTAAGTTGTGTCAGAAAGCATTTTATAGTGTGAAGGATTATATTGAGGACAAAAAGGCTTGGGCTTGAGCTGCGTCCGATTTCTATACAATGATTGTTCTTTGATTTTTCCTCTTGTAGTTTTAATATGTAATTGTTTATGTTATTTAGTCAAAGCCTGTATTACACACTATGTAGCCAAGCATATTGTACGTTACGGAATTGTATCGCTGACAGAGGTGTTCGGCACTTGTGCAGCTGCAGCTGCACAGGAGTTAAACTTTCCACAGATTCGGGAACACTGTTGGAGCTGCTGAACCTTGGACAAAACTATCTTAGCATTGTGTAGATTCAATTTCTTAGTATTGTATAATTGCATGGCAAACGTGTGAGCACAATGTACGAATGTGCTGTAAGGCATTTATTTGTTGGGTTAGTCTTTTTTATTGACTTAATTGTGCTCTGGCTGTTGAGAGTATGTCATGCTCACTCAAATGTCTCGCTGATGGTGGCGTGTGTTTTGGGTCATTGGGTTCCCTTCGATATGGTTGAGCTGAATGATGCTGATCCATACGTCATGTTCGTGAACGGACGCCGTCGGAGGGGACTGGTCATCTCTTAGCTGCCACGGCGTATTTTAATTTCTGAATTGATTTTTGTATGTTTTCCATAATGGACGCTCTCAGCGTACAATATGTTTCTGCATCGTTCTCACGCGGTTGATTTCAACATGAATGATGTAATCAAATATTTGTAACAATAGCTTAAAAATTTAAAAGAGTGTCCATGGAGTTTCTTGCCCGTTCTTCTCCATAGGTACCTACTCTTTGGAATGGGCGACTAGCTTCATCTTATTGACTGACCGACCTTCTGACAATTCAAAAGTGCCTGTAACTGGTTTATTTGAAATAAATGATTTGATTTGATTTGATTTGAAGTGATTGTGTAAGAGTTTAATGTAAACAGACTTGGTTTACAATTTTATCAAATACTATTTAATACTTCATCATACCCGCTAATGCGAGCACAGGGAACTAATCTAAGAACGCAGATATAACACGATAGGATAGGACACGTGGAATTTTTTGAAAAATTTCGACTTTGTATAGCATTGTCTCTGCGGTCACCTACTGTCAGATGAATGACAGTTTGTTGCTAGTTATTTAAACCATGTCCTGGCACTAACTAGCTTCAACTTCAATACGCCATTTTGCGTGGATGTGACGCATGCTCCCTCAACTATTTCTTATTTTACTGTGTTTGTAAACTTTCCGGTTAGTAGGACGCAGCCAGGTTTGCACGGTATTCTTACTAGAGGTGCTAAAAATCATTTTTATAAACTTATTATACCATTATGTTTCACTTGTACTTATGGAACAAACCCATGAACTTGTAGGAATACGATGTGGAATTTGACTGATATTTACACTAAAACTGTACATTTAACTGACACACAACGATAAACTAAAGTAATGGTTGAATATTTGACTCTCACTGAAATATCACTTACTGCTAGTGTTGTGTGTTATATGTCTAGGATTATAGGTACTTACTGTGTACACATAGTACCAGAATCTCTCAATTTTTATCCCAAGTTAAAAACAGATAGGTACAGTTATTAAAAAATATTTGAGAATCATCAAATAGACATTGTATTCTTGCTACTTGTGTTAGCAACTACATTATAATTTCTTACTGGAAATCGTAGGGTGTCTCAACAAAATGAAGCTACGCACAGAAAAAGCTTGATTATAATCAAGTGTTAAAATGTACCATCAATTCTGGATTATAAGGTTATCGTCAGGGTGGCTGGTAGGTCTGACATTATATAATTAATTCCCCAACTTACATAAGTAGGTACAGTGTCGTCGATAATAAATGTATCAATCAATGGGTTTGTGATTTGTAACAAATTCGTCACCTTGGTGGGAGAAAGTTGTATTAATGCACATTACATGCAGTAATGTATATAGTAGGCACAGTCAATAAATATATAATAATTCTGGAATAATGTATTGTTTTATTTGATAAACATTTTATAAGATTAACAGAAATAAATTATGCAGGAATTTGTTGAGTTTATGCAGGTGTAACTCGACCACAGTCAATATAAAAATAAATACTTACCATAGAAATTTAGACATCCTTATAACAGAAGGGATTTTGATGTGCCTCAAGCGCCAACTACTTGATATGAACTAAAAGGATTACATTTGGAGACAAATAGGGATGTGCCTTCTCCAACACACGTCTAATAAATTTTACAATTCCGTTCTTTATTATGGGAAATATATCCAGGTTTTCATATTGATCTTTATATGAAATAAAATATGAAAATCAGTTACAGGTTTTATTGTAGTAGCTTCGTAAATTGGTGATAAACATTAATTTCAGCTTATACTTAATATTATTTGTCGATAGGACATTAATCCCATCCCTACGTTTTACTAAAGATACGTTATACATTTGTAGTGTGGCGCTGGAGGACACATCGCATATTATATAGATGGGCGTTCAAAAGGTTAAACCCAATAACACGACTAACGATGTTGCGCAAGAGGGAGGTTGATCTGGAGACCCTCCACGACCAAACTTCCGACACAATTACATTTGGCACATCATTCCCGGCATACATCGCAACACAACTGCTCTAACCCGTCCTCAGTAGGGCTTTACCAGATATCATGCCGGAACACGACGAATCGCTGGAAATTAATTTGGGGGAAAATACACAAAGAAAACAATGTTAGAAAATTTAGAAACAAATCAACTTTATTATCAAGATGAAAAAGATCAAATCATATATTATAATATATAAGCTTAAGAACAGATATGTAAACTGCAACAATGACAGTCGGGCGCTAACATAACCCCTGCTGTATATATACAATGACAGTCGGGCCCTAACATAACCCCTGCTGTATATATACAATGACAGTCGGGCGCTAACATAACCCCTGCTGTATATATACAATGACAGTCGGGCGCTAACGTAACCCCTGCTGTATATACCTTACTGCAACACAAAACGTACGTTCACTATACATACAACTATATTATAATTTACATTATACATATCAAATTAAACAACCTATTCATTTATCGCGTTTGAACTAAAGAGTAACGTTGTAAAATTTATAATTAATTATTAATACTCCACCGAGGATTTCCCATAGCGTTTCGTTTACTATAATTGTCTTTGTTTTTTCTTTTTTTCTTATTTTGTTTTAATCATTAAACGGTAAAACATCTCACTAGCATAAGTTTATATTTACAAGCCCTCGGGCACAGTCAGTTCAGTATAAAAGTATCACTCGCACATGGCAGCGGCGCCGCGCCGCACTACTAGTCTCCGGGGTGCTCGGGGCACGATCTGTTCACTTCGAACCATTGGTCTATACATCTGGAACAGACAGGATACATCATTATATTACACTAACAAATAACAAACGACATGCCAATCGGGAAAGGCATCTAAAGATAAGGCACTTTTAGAACAAAATATGTCAAAATATGTCCTTCTCTGTATGAGAGGAGACCTGTGCCCAGCAGTGGGACGATAAAAGGTTGATGATGATGATGTCGATATAATATTAAATATTATTGATGTAACAATATACCTTTATTCAATTCTAACGGCTCTCGCTCTCTCTAGGACTGACTAATATTAAAACATGTATGGACGGCAGCAGGTCAAGCTACCAGAAAAATATATTGCTTTTTAGTGATGAAAGTTGAAAATCTATTAAAGAAAACTAAGAGATTGTAGCTTGATGTGGTGTCGTCTGTACAGTCACCAACATAGATAAGTAACCAGGGTCACGGATATAGTTAGTGATTTTTAGAAACAGGGGAGATAATTCTCTTAATTATAAGAAAGTTCATTCTGATCTCAGTCTCGATCTGTCACAAGATACTTATTTTCCTAGATATTGACAAGTATTTGACATTTGTTGGTCGCCAAGATGAGACTAACAGCTATATTTTGAATGTATTAAATGAAGACAATTGGCCCACAGATATTTTATGATAAAACTAGCGGCCGCCCGCGGCTTTGTTCGCGTTTTTTTATATGCTCTGCTTCTATTGGTCGCAGCGATGTTATAATTATAGCGTAAAGCCTTCCTGGATTAAGAGGGAACTCCAGTGGTGGTTTCTCTATACAAATGTATTCCGCTGTTTTCTTCGTGAATAATGCTTTTAGAAAAGATATTTTTTAATTTCTACAATTTCACACCGTGATTATTTTTTTCAAAACTTAATTAATAAAAGAAATACGATACTTCAAAATCGCGATAAATAACCCATTTTTATCGTGATGTTCAGATGACTATTAGACAAACGTGATAAGTTTTTAACAAAAAAGAACATATAGAAGCATAGGTATTTTATTCCTCTAAATTTTGATATAAAAATAATTGAGATCTGTCGTGTTTTGAAAAAGAAAACAGCGTAATACGAAACGTCTTTTAGTCAACGTTTTTGTAGGTAAATCAGCCTGAGCTGCAACTGTCCATTTCCTACTTTACCATGACTATTAAACAAACGTGATAAGTTTTTAACAAAAAAGAACATATAGAAGCATAGGTATTTTATTCCTCTAAATTTTGATATAAAAATAATTGAGATCTGTCGTGTTTTGAAAAAGAAAACAGCGTAATACGAAACGTCTTTTGGTCAACGTTTTTGTAGGTAAATCAGCCTGAGCTACAACTGTCCATTTCCTACTTTACCGGGAGAGGTTGTAAGCAGCGCGACGGCAATAGTTTCTTCAAATACCTATTTTGCAAATTCGGCACTAGAGTCCCCTCTTAATGGGCTACCCAACGCAAAAATAATTTTTGAAATCGGACCAGTAGTAGGAACTATTGGAACAATTTGAAAAATTCGTTTGTTTGAACGCGCTCATCTCAGGAGAGACTAGCGCGTTCAAACAAACTCTTCAGCTTTATATATGTATATTAGTATAGAAGATTTCTTATCTGTAAGGCCCCTGCCTCGAATTTTGCGGGCAGCGGGGCGGCGGCGGCGGCGGCGAGCGGTGTAAAAGATGTTCAGACATTTCTTTCGCGAATAAAAACAAATATCTCGTCGACACAATAGTGAACACAACACTACGCGGCTATAGTGGCGCGCGATCTGGCCGCTAGTTTCGAGAACGGGTCTTCGATGCCCGCTCGGCTCCCGCGCCGCTGCCGCCGCCGCCCTGCTGCCCGCAAGATTCGAGGCAGCGGCCTAAGGTTTGTATAAACACTTCCAAGTACATTTTATTTCCTCTTTTTTTACTAGATGAGTTTGGCGTTTGCTAACTGACTACTGTGAGATGAAAGGCGGAAACAAACTCAGAGGTCAGATTATATGAAGACAATATAGAATCGGTGTCTGAGATGGTATTTTTTATAAGAAGGAATCACACGGGTCGAGTGGGCCCGTCCAGTCAGTAATCTGAAGATCAACTCTGTACTACAGGAGCTTCACAATCGAAAGAAATTTAAGTAGATAGGTGAACTGTTTGTTTTCTATTAATTTAATTTAATTGCATTAAAAAATATCTGTCGGTTTCATACTAAACTTCAACTATACCGCGGACCCAGTTACTGACATCATTTGGTGGCCGCACCTACTCAACAGACGGCGCGGAGTTTGCAGCCATAACATCTAAACACTTCATACCCTCACAGACCACTTTAAATAAAAGAGGCTAGGTAGGTACTGGGGTAGTTGCATGGCTCAGGCCAAACGCTCTCAACTAAAGTATCGGCCGACCTAGATCACTGAGGGCCTTAACTGTAGCTTTGTCTAGGTACCGCCCTTTGAGCCAGATACGCCTGAAGAGGCAGCCATGTTGCTAAGGGGGATTTCTGAATATTTTCACGAGTTTAGCAAATATCAAAAGGGACGGAATGGGGTTTGAGTAGTGAGGAGAGAGCTTCTTTGCCTAGAGTACAACAAAAAAGTAGAATAGAAATATCTTAGCTTTTTTAATAATTACATAAATATGTTCATGGAAATTTGAAAAATTGGTTGTGTTACCAGAAGAAAAGGGTTTCAATCACTGGAGCTGAACTGGTTCGAAGACTTATTGCCAAGCTATCATTACAGACGTCGAGTATTTCTCAACAAAAACGATTAACATGTTGAGTCGTGAAAACGTCGCCATAATAGTGATATTATGATAATGTTGCATGTTGTTAGATAAGTGCATGTTTGATTTGGTTCTCGGTACAGGCGGTGTTTCAATAGACACACCATATCTATCGTCACTATCAGATAACGGCGCGCTATCAGTTAATTGATTGTCAGACTATCGTTTTGTTATCTAGGCTTCCTATTACATGAAACTGATAATTTATTATGTTTGTTCAAACTAGAATTATTGTAATGGTGTCTTTAGTGGAACTGTTGTATTAGCCATTTAGTTAACCGCCTAGCTTTTAAACTAAACGGCAGCCGTTCAACTAACGTCCTGAGTTAAATAAGTTGTGGTTTCGATTGGAACTGTAAAAAATCGTGTGAGCAGAATTAACTGATCGCTTCAACAAAGCCTGACAAAATGGATTAGGTTAGAGGTGGTTCCGAGAGAGCGAAGCAAGGCGACCACTATTTTCAATGGTCGGATGACATAGCGGCCATACTCTTTTTCCTTCCCGAAAATAAATACATAATTGAGTTATTATTTTTATCAAAGTGTTCGGATGGATTATATACGGAATAAACCCCTTCCTTAAACACTGGTGTTTATTCATAAACGATGATTAAAGTTAAGTGACTTGCAGATGTCTAAAATGTATGGTTAAACAATCGCTAATTACTAGTTAACTTTAAGCAACGTTTATAAATAAGGGGGTATATATGTGGTTGTGGCTGGTGGTTAGTATTAGTACAGCAGCAGCTTGTGAGCTCCGAGTTTGTCTCCGAGTCTTTCTTCTCAGATAGTTAGATAGTAAGTCGTATAAAGTGATTCCTATGTCCAATTTACTAAATAAACAATTTCATTTGAATTCAGAGATTAGCTACTAATAATAAAATCACAAGGAAATATTCACGTTGAAATATCACGTCAGATGATTATTCACGATAGTCGTGATTTTAGTCATTTAATGTCAACCATTCACTGGGGGCTACCACTGATGACTTATCGCGTGTGTCAGCACCAGGAATTGTCGTTATTACTGCGCAAAACGCTGTGCTTTCATAATTACTGTAGCATGAGGCAGGTGTTTAATTTCTTTTTATTTTACAAGAGAATGGAACTAGCGCCAGATCACTAAGGTCCGTATTACAGAACGTCACTCAAAATTCAAGCTCTACTTAAGTCCCGTTTGAAGCCTTTTGATTGGTTGAAACTAGTTTTAAGTAATGTTTAAACAGAGATCAATGCTTGAGTTTCCTTCTGGAATACGGACCTAAGTAATACTCTTTTCCTGAACTGAAGAGCGATTACATCGGAACAGTATCTGTATTGGCGTTGTAGGCATCCCATTAGATACATGACCTTGCTACAGATAGCGTATATACCACACATGATATGATTAATAACGGTCTTACCCCTTGTGGTAGATGCAAAGGCAGGGCAGGCGGGCTATGGTGTCTCCGGCCGAGAGCTCCTCAAGGCAGATTACACACTCGCCCTTCGAGTCACTCAGCACGTCCTCTGAAAACATACAACAGTCTCATTAGATACAACCTTACAAAAAAAGGCGGATTTGTAGGTACCTAGTTACTACACCATTAAAATCGGGGAATTTTAAGCCAGCCCAGTTTGTCTAATTTTATTTATGGATCGCTGACTGCTTTAAATAGTGATTTTACAAGGGACCAGAGTGTCTAATTTTATATCGACCAGATTCTTTTATTTTTATTGTTAAGTATATTATGTTTATCCTAAGCAAATCCTCCATAATCAAATAATCTTCACTTGATAAGTTGGTTCTGACTTCACTTTGTAAACAAACACTTTCCACATCATTGAAACTTAATAAGCAAGTACATATACAATATACATAATTTAATTATGTAAGTAATTTATTAACATATATTTCCTTCAAAGAAAATAAAATAACAGTGTTGCTAAGACAAACATAATTTCCGCTCCTCTTGCCGGGTTCAATATAAATGGTTAATGAGGTGTTTCACTCACAAGTCTCGTTGGTAATTACCGGGAGAGCCTCTGTCCTGGTCCAAAGTGATTACTTCCAATATTTGTTGGGGTATCGCATTGTAAATTATGTTCTGATGCTTTGCAAATCTTGTTGGGATTTGCAGAGGTTATTGCTTCTGCAACTTATTTACTTGACGACTAATTAGTTATCTCTTAAGCGCCATGTGTCATATTAACTCTACTAGATATAGATAGTAGGTAAGTTACTAGTAGTAATCCTGAATACGCTCCTCTGAATCCCGCAACACAATTCGGGAAGAATCCAATGTAGGAATCGTGAACTCATTAGTCAGGAATTCATTAGTGACCATCAAAATAGTTCATGCAGCGCTCGCACGTTGTGTGCGTTTACGCTCAATTCTAAGAACCTGGCGAAGCAATGCAATGTACTGTTGACTCATAGCATTATAAATTTCCCTGTTTTAAAAATACCCCATAGCATGAAACTGAAACTGCAGAATTCCAATCGTTCAGAATTGAAATTGATGGAAAATACGATTGTAATTTTAATTTCAGTTGCTAACTATAATGCTGCTGGTTGCATAAGCAACTGAAGGTTTCTTCGACATCGAGACCACAGAGAGAGGAATCCTACACGTTACAGGAACTATTGGCGTCAAACAAGTAGCCGAATGCGTTTATATTAGATTGCTATCATCTACACGCTAAGACCCTCAGTCGCCCGACTGGCTGATCGTCCTCGGCGGACGCCCTCACACCGTCATATGCTTTCGTCATCCAAAGGATCCCATATCAAGGCATCATCTGCCGGTCTTTTCACAACATGGTGTTGGGATCGGCTTCCAGTGTAACTGAATCTAGCTTTTATGTAGCATCAACATATTGTGGGGCGACTGCCAATCAGAACTCCACAACACGCTGGGTAACAATATACCCCTCGGAATACCCCCAAAATAGGTACGTTCATGTACATCCTCACCGGTTTATAATTAAGTACGATAACAAATATTAATAAGTAGTTACTGACCATTATAGGAGAGTCTGGGCCTGGTGAGGCACATGACGAGATGGCACTCTATGTCGTCCGGCAATACGAACTTGCTGCATACCGGACATTTTATACCTGAAACACAATGAAAATACGAGTTTATGTATGTATATTCTAGACATTTACTTTGTAGGGTTTCATAGTAGCGCTGCTATTTATATTGGTCAAGAATGCGCTTATTGTGTTTTACTGCTATGTGGCATTGTTAATTAAAACGTCAATAATTACACGTATAAACGATAGTTATTAGTCAGTTTCCAGAAAAGCTATTACTTAATGTAGAACGGAGCTAAGTGATGTTCCACTGATGATTAACGACAATATTCGTTCGACGTTCGAACAGACGTCACTAAGCTACCCCATAACACATCATCGAACTTCAAAATACGCATAACAACCGGTAAGGACAGAGTAACAAGTAATAAACTAACATCATAACATCAGGTATATCAAACCCGTGACTAAAATATAACGATATAAACACGTTTACTGAATAATAACCAACACGTTAATAAATAATCAGGCGAGCTTTAGCCAGAGTTTATCTTGTTCGTCAAACATGGCGGGCTGATATATAATTCTGTGTGTTCCAGCGTCGGGTAATCCAGTAAGAGGCAATTTAACACTATCACGTACTAATGTACTTACCTATGTACCCTCACTATAATGTTTTTCATTAACGAATTCAAAAAGGTAGGAAAAAAGAGCAATAAGAATTGCATATGAAATGCAGATCATTGCACCGTAACTACGTAACTCATTATCAATTTCAATCGGGATAATTTTGAAAGACGGAAATGGCTAATCCATTGATATCTATGTAGGTACATATATGCCTGTTAAATTTTGCTCAACAACGTAAATAACGCCATAGATGTTGTTGAACTGTCAAAATGAAACCCATTGCTACTGATAGTGTGTCACGTAATTACCGCGCTGATTGGACTACTTACTGTATTATATTGCAATGAAGACATTATCTAATGTTTTTGCATCATAAAACATCGTATGTTCTATTCAGAACTGTCTATGGTAGCAATCATAATAAACCACAATAGGTAGATCGTCAATTATCCATGAAGACAAGTACGTTATGAAGAGACCACTGAGTACTGTCCATGCAATTAGGCGTAGACAATAAAGGTACAGTACAGTGAGTGACAATCGATACTGCGTACTGTGCCACGTAGAGATGGGCATTTACCCGGTAAAAACCCGAACTATGGGTAAATACCCATTTATACCTATTTTTACCCACCCAATTTTAATTTTTACCGGGTAAAAATTATAATCAGTTTAATTTAGGGTAGATCCGTAGTTACATCGTTATTATTATTATCGCAGATCATAATTTGATCAAGTTACAACCTGACACTGACCAGTAAATTGCAAAAAAAATCGACAAAATCTGAATTACACGGGCTGTCACTATGGAACAGGCTATTTGACAGATTTATAATTTTTATCTCGAATTACTTGGTTGCGGTTAAGAAGTTCACCGAAAGTATTTTTTTAAATTTTAAATACGTATTTCGTAAGAAATATGCAAATAAAAATTCAAAATTCAAATAAGCCGCGAAAACGATTTATTCAGCAATATGGCGTCGAGCTTTGTAATTGACGTCACAAGCGGTTTTCGGTTCTCAGTGGTGTTTGTTTTTATTTATTATTTGTTGTTGTTATCTAATAAAATGGTTTACAAGTGGTGTGCTGTACCGGGTTGTACAAATAAATCGATAAAACCCCCAAAAAACAGTATGAGTTTGCCGAAAACAAACGTTGATGCGCGTATGACGTCATCGTGACATTAGCCAATCCGGATCGTTTCGCAATGTGTGGCGCGAGAAACAAAAAGCTAAACATATTTTTGTGTTTTGTATGTATTAATTGTTATTATTTTCAAACTCAAATTCATTTATTGCATTTTGTATTAAAACTCGTGTAAATGATATTAACAACCCTCATTTTATGCAATTAAAGCAAAAAATCCCAAAAAAATGAATACTGTCAAATAGCCTACTACCATTTTTTTGTTCTGGATGAGAAATCGTCAAATGACCTCTCCTGCTCTAGGCCTGTGCCTGTGTGTGCCTGTGCGCCAGGGCCACGGTTTCTTTTTAGGCCTCTGCCTCGAATCTTGCGGGCAGCGGGGCGGCGGCGGCGGCGGCGAGTGAGCGGCAGGATCTTATGCGTTAAATCAAACGGACTGGTTCTCGAAAACAGCGGCGCGGCACAACGGGGCGGTGGCGGGCAGCGAGCGGTGTACTTCTCGCGCTCGAATCTTGCGGGCGGCGAGCGGTGTACTTTAAGTCAAGCGGTGATCGAGCGTTAGGAATAAATTTGAATCAAAAAGTTGTTGCCGCTATTGTTCAAACATTTCTTTCGCGAATAAAAACAAATATCTCGTCGACACAATCGTGAACACAATACTACGCGGCTATAGTGACGCGCGATCTGCCCGCTAGTTTCGAGAACGGGTCTTCGATGCCCGCCCGGCTGGATGCTGGCCCGCCACTGTGGGTCCGGTCCGGTGGGACAGGTCAGCCGCCTAATTCACACGCCGCTCCAACTGTCCGGGTCAGCCAGCGCGATGCGGACAGGGGACAGTCACAGTGAGGATATCGCCTCAGCATATATGAGCAACCAGGGAGGTGGATCATGGATGCTGAGGCCTGTATGGGGACTGCATATGCTCTTTCTACATAGAAAGAGCATTATGTAGAGGCGTGTTCTTCAATCTGTATCTCTCCATGGTAAGAACCTTAGTGTTAATATAGAATCCATGGTTCCGTACCCTGGACGAAACCCATATTGATACTCCCGAGACAGCATACTCCTGCCGAATCTGAGAGTCTATAATCCTCTTAAAATTCTTCAGGGTGTGTACCGAGCCCTTGCCTTTGAAGACTGGAGTAATAATACTCAGTCCCCATTGGCTTGAAATTTTGCCGATCAGGAACACGCGGTTCAGAAGGTTAGTTAAGATACCCGCATCGCGAGGACCCATCGTCTTTCAGGCTTCAATGGGGACTCCGTCAGTTCCGACAGCTTTTCGATTTGCCATGCGACGAAGAGTCGTTTGGACTTCCTCGGGCGTTATCGGGGGCACTAATTCAAGATTTGGTATGAATTTCGGTGTCTGCACCTCTTGGTGCTGCTTATTCAGCAGCTCGTGGAAGTACAAGCGCCATCTCTCCTTCACCGTGAGGTCTTTGCATAGCAGGTTGCCAGTAGGGTCTTTTACACAACGGCACTTGGATATATCCTATGCCGCTTTCACCCTGGAACATGCCAATTTGGAAAAGATCTTTTGCCACTCAGATGATTCCTACTTCTCGTAAAGCGCTTGCAAGTGGTCTGGCTCTGGCTCTGGCTACAACTCTTTTAGTGGCACGTTTGACAACCTTATATGCGTCGCGATCTGGATGCCATGTTTTAAAGAGGGCTTTCTTCACCCTAGTCTTCCTCTGGACTGTGTCGTCCCACCACCAGGTCTCCTTTTCACGTTTGCGGCCGCCCTTAGAGACTCCGAGCACCACCCGCGCCGCCCCAATAATAGCTGCCTGGATTCTGCCCCAATGGTCTTGGACATATTCTTCATCGGTCCAGCGCACTTGTCTCTAATAACCGATGAGAACTCCTAGGACTTATTTCATCAAGCAGCCGCCACCAAATCTGGTGCCGGCAGTGCTCTACACGTCTACGATGGGCCGTTATGCAGAGATCTATGACAAGGAGGCGGTATTGTCCAGTGAGATTCTCACCGGCTATGACTTTGCAGTTGGCTGCTTTGCCGATGTGGTGTCTCCTAGTCGGTAGAAAGTCTATTCGGGTAGCGCTTCGCCCGCTGCGAAAGGTGACAATGTGCTCCTGCTTCTTTTTGAAGTAGGTGTTCACGATTGCAAGGTTAGTGGCTGCGCACGTTTGGAGAATGTTGTTTCCTTCTGCGGTGCGGCCGCCGTACCCAAAGCCGCCGTGAACACGCTCAAGCCCGACACTCTTCTCACCCACATGACTGTTCAAATCACCACCCAGAACCACTTGTTGGGATAACGGTATCCCGTGAAACTGTCCTTCGAGCTGGATCCAGAACAACATACTTTCGGCGTCACCACACCAGGAAAAGCATAACGGATTTTCCTGGTTTTGGCTCGCTTCTTTAGCCGTATCCGCCTCTGACACGTTAGACCTAGCCCACAGGTCACTGGAGTCGGGCGTAGCTCCTGCGCGCAGCTTGCATACGCCCGATAATGACCTACGCTTGTCCAGTCTTCGTACATGCCAAGCAACGTCATATCCATAGGATGCAAGTAGTCCAAAACCGATTCCTCCGTAAAGCCACAAACGCCCCTTGGTTCGTCCGTAATGAGATCCTCCACCTTGATCTCAAATCCCCACCATCCAGCAGTTCAAGAAACGTCTCTCCAAACGCTTCTTTGATTCTGCCACCAAGCACCGCAATCCTCTTATAGCAGCGGCCGCCAATTAGACTCCCTCCACCATCTCCCGACTTCGCCGTCCTCGGCATGCCCTCACAGACCCCGATGACCCCATTACCCTCCTCTAAGAGGCCAATAGGGCCACCAGCACACTACATAAACACAGACCGACCTACCGACCTCGCCACCGAGGTCCATCGCGACGCGCTCTCCGTTGCAACCCCCTCCTCCGTCCCCTGTCCGAGGAAGGCCAGCCCGCGCCGCAGCTGAGCCAGTAATTATCATAATGTCCCAACAATGACCTCTGAGTTTGTTTCGGCGTTTCTTCTCAGAGCTAGAGTACTAGGAAACGCCGTGGTCATCAAACCATTAAGTATAACTTTCGATCCAGCCGCCCCTTGCTGTCCTCTCTAGCGACGCCCTAAGCCGAGGTTCGTACCCCACGGGAGGTGCCCTTAGTGCGTAGTCGCCTAGTTTTAATTTAGTTTTAAGTGCCCCAGGCTGGAGGCTTTAATTTTAATTAAAGCATCCACAGGAAAGTCCGATTAAGTAGTTACGGTCTCTTAGTAGCCACCTACGAGATGCCATATCAAAAAAGCTCCTGCGCGCCGTTTGCGGCGGTGCCCTAACTGTGTCACGTACATTTCTTCCTTTCCTATTCATAATAGTTTGGCTTGTTTTGCTTTTATGAGTGCGACTGTTGTCAGACCACTCAGCTCCGAAGGGAAAACTGGCGTCAGCGCCCCATCCGTAAGTCAGCGGGTGCACCGTCAGGCAGGTGGGGTTGACTTGGGTCCCAAAGATGGTGGTAGGACCCCAAAGCACTCCAGTACCTGATCGTAGTATTGATGACGAAGCCAATTAAATAACAACTCATTTTATACCCGGTATTTATTATAAATACCCGGTAAAAATGGGTATTTTTTCATTTTTACCTATTCTACCCTTTTTTACCAATTTTTACCTACCCAATTTTTACCCACCCGCCCATCTCTAGTGCCACGGCGACCTGTTCAGATCGATATTCTTTCGACAGGGGGAAATTGATTCGAGTTTAAAATATGTATATAATGACCGAGGACTGTCGCATGACGTCTTGCTAGGTAAAAGTTGGCTAGTTTGATTCTTGTTTCAAGGTATTTATTACAGTGGACATAGTAATTTTCAATAGATCAATGAGTGAGACATAATGTAGGTACGTACAATATTCACTGGGTAGTCAACCGTGCTAGCTGGCTGGCTAATAGTTCAACCGAAGTGGCATGACGAGCTGTTCCTTTTTAATTCAATTGAGAAATAAGATCAAGCTACAATATTTTATGCAAGGTTTTATCGTTTGTGTATAAAACAACATCCAGGACCCTTACATTCTATCTAGAATGAATACCTGAAGCTATATGTGTGAACATTGCAACATCACACATCATTTTGATAAAACGATAGTAAATATAGTTAGGCAGTACCTACGCGTATACATTGTGTAATTACTCGTACGTGTGCAGTCATCAATGAAATGGAACGTGTTATACATATACGCACGGCATGCGGGCAAGCTGGAGAATTCCATTTGAATAGAACTCGAATAATATCACGCCATGCCTCTTGAAATCAATTGTCAGCACAGGCGACGGAAGTTATACTGATGTTGAGATGAATTGCAAAGGCGGTGATCTTACATGTACTACAGCGTAGCTATACTACTCTCCGCGATAGCATTAGACACAAGTTTAAAATGGTTCGTGTTTTAGGATACACTTTATAATAAAAGTACAGGCGACAGCACATCAAGCTACTACGATCTGTCAGATTTCTTTGTTAGATTTTTAACTGTATCTCTAAATCATTAAGGCTCAAGGTTGATTGGGGATATTTGACAGTTTTGGGTAGCTTGACCTGCTGTCGTCCGTACAATATATTATGTGTATTATGTTTTGGTTACAGTTAAGTAAGTTTGATGCTAAATTTATTGTCATCAATTTATATATTTTATAAACTCATTTGAACAAACCAGTATCTCTGTTAAAAACCTGTAAGAATCAAGGATGGTCAGTACCCGGAACGCTTTTACATTTTTACCTTAAGTTTACCAAATCTGAAATGTTTCGTAACCCTGCCATACGTGTTGGCAGCAGCGATTTCTATTTATTTTGCTGGGTTACAATATCTTCTACCAAACTAGGTACCTGTGTTAGATTGTCATCCACTTGTCAATATTTGTGAATACTATCTGACCTGTTTTTTTTTTTTTTTTGCCGATACCGTTATTTGGTTGTTGTTTTATTTCTATTTTGTTATCGTTATTCGCATTATCACTCAAGTTGTTAAAATATTATAATGAAACAAGTATTTCTTCAAAAAAATTTAATTCATCTCGAAAATTAAATTTTGTAAATCTTTGCATCTATTACTATGAACCTCTTTTGTCTAAAGCTAACGCAAATGGAGCATAGTTGTCATAGTCTTCAAGTTCAAACTATAGTTTTTGCACATCATTTTTCCACGTCAGTTAAGTATTCTGAGATTCCTGACTTTCTTGAGCGTCTGACATGACGATGCTTATATCAATAAAAACACATTTAGAAGTATAATTTCAAATCATAATGCACTATGTTACTGCAAACTCTCAAAGGCCTATTGCACGAAAAAAAAATGTCCGTCTCTCAATATTCCGCATAGAAACCCTGCGTTCTTCAGGCGTGTGAGGGTAACCAGTCAATAAACACACGCGGCCTACCGTTAACTCTCAATGTAATCGCCGTTAAGTAAGATACCGAAGACCAGCTGCCGTACCAAAGGATATCGAATGATCTCGTCAGGCAAGCAAGGCTCAATATTTAATTTTTTCGGATAAAATGAGAGCAATGTTAGTCCAGTAATGACTTGTAGGTCGTAGGTCAAAATCCTGACACTTTACTTTGCAATAATTATTTCGTCAACAATGCTCTCAAAATCGTGAGGAAACCGGCATGTCCTAGAAGCAATAAATTCGAAGACAAATAATATCTACCAACCATCTCATCGAGAGAGACACGACTGCCTGGAGGGTGAACATTATAGGCTGACATGGGTACATACGTATCTAGGATTAGGTTAATATTATGCACTAGCTATCTGGCTCTAATATTACAGACTAGTTCAAATGCATAAGTTATGATACATGTCGCTTCTGTAGTTATTCGTGTAATGTCGAGCAAATCTGTGAGGGGCTGAGGGCACCAGACTGTGGCCCATAGCACTATGATGTTACTAGGCAACGGGTTTCACCCTCATTAGTTTCGAACCCAGGTGGGGGCAGGGGGAAGCAGCTGGAAATCTCGCAGAACATGTATGTACTCCCCTAATTACAAAACAAAGTATAAACGAGGACTTATCTCGAACTTTTAAATAAACCATGCAGTAGACACTGACAAAATGTCTTGTGTAATTGCCAAAAAACCGCGAGCGACTATAGCGCACAAACATTACCCACTTCTAAAATGTGACTTCCCTTCCCCCCCGGCCCGACTAGCCTTCCCCTGACTTGCCCCCGAAGGGGCCAGAAACTGGGTACGCTATGATAACAATCGAAATTCCGGACATCGGATAAAATTTCCGGATTTCTTCGCAATAAAGGTGCATGTGTAAATAGAAACAATTTTTGAATTTTATTCGCGGGCGCGCCTACCTTGTTTCATAAGATCATAAGGTACGCAGTCAAAGCACGTCACAATAGATGTGCGGCGTGACTATGATTGTGAACGATTAAAACCAGCGGAGAAGTGCCTCTCCTTTACTCCGCAGCACTAAAAATGAGAAATAAAAATATTTGATTTGTTAAGGTTTCTATTTTGGTTTTTACTTAAATTGCAAAAAATCTTGGCAGCTTAGGATTCCCCCTGCATTCCGGACAATGCACTATATTACCGGACATGTCCGGAAAATTCCGGACGTACGGCAACCGTAACTGCAAGGCTGGCATGCAGCGAGCTTACCAGTATTGTCAACACATGCAAAAATCTTAGCAAACTGCGGCCCATAAAGGACAGGAGTAAAAATAAATATATTCCAAAATCAAAAACTTAAACAAAGAAAACCACAATATTATGCCATTCCCTCTCAGATGATCGTCACACAATCGCGCCGGAACCTACTCCGCGCGTTGCGAGTCCGCTCACGCACTCCGCCGCCGCCCCGCACCTAACTACGTGCTACGTGCGAGATCGTCATGGTAAACACGTTCACTTGTGTTAACTATACTCAATTGCTGTTTTTAGTTTTGTCATACTAGTTTTTTTTTTTTTTATATAATAAATCCAAGTTTATATTACTAGGTAGGTTTTTTGTCAACTTCAAAGTCCTGTCGGGTGGTATTAAAAGGTTTTTTTTGTTGTTAATTGATGTAATTTATTACCTCAATAAAAAATAGTATGGTACGTAAATTCAATGACGTTTGAGAGTTTCATTGAATGATAATATTAAAACTGTTACATACAAGATCCCGTATCATTTGTTGTTTTCAAAATCAAGTGTAAGACGATGATTTGATGGATGCCTCACTGGTTGTGATCTTGTGATGTATGTGGCGTTTATATTGTATCGTACAAGGTAATGTAGGGGATCCATTGTGTTGTATACTGTGTAGCACTTAGTTACTTTGTATTGTAACACAGAGCAGCCACAAAAACCCATCTAATCGGTTTCATTCCATTAACTTTCGCGAACTATACTTAATAAAGACATTTACTTACCTTTTATAACCAATCTAGCCTTGTCGCACGCACAAGGCTAGATTGGTTATAAAGATAGATCTTTCAAAAAGTCTTCTATTCTTTATAGCTTGGTAAGAAGAGCAATTGGACATTATTAAATGTGTCAATAGTAACAACAAATATTATAATTTCAATAAATATTTTAACAATTGATACTTTTCCGTTTCCTAAATCACTTTTATCCACGGGTTCGTGAAAAACGTGAAATAATCGTACTCTGAGATTACTCATTCATTGCAAACTCACTTTTTCCTAAGTCTCTTTCATAAAACTCACAATTGGGTACTAACCCCCGAGTCCTCCGAATAAAAACAAACCAAGTGACCTGCTCACAACATACGTCATCTAACCACTGCACAAGTAGACACAGAAGTTTCACTACCACATGCTAAGGAGAAAAATATCACGCCTCTATTTTGAGGTGAAGGTGTCCCTGGCGCGACTGCAGCAGCTGTCATTACATAGAATCACAAGAGATACAAGAAACAGGTTTTGTTCCGGATGTCAGTAGTTTTCGATTTGATTACAGAGCAAGGAACTACTACTATGTCTGTTTGAAGAGTGTCCGTGAAATTTCACTCTTTCTTCCCCATAGAAATCGCTTGGAACATGTAATATGCTTCAACTTTCTGGTTTTTTTCTTGAGAATGGGAAATCATCAAATAGCCTCTCCAGCTCTGGGCGGAGCGGTAGGGTGTGTCAGACTTTTACTGACATCTGTGCGCCAGAGACCATGGTCTTTCCGACAACCCGCGGCCCTGGCAGTCATCGATTTTCGTGGACCCCATCACGATGTGCTGACATCTCTTTCAGGTGTGCGACTGTGCGTGGAACACAACGCGCCGTAACCCGTGTTTGGTCCTTACTAGAGGACGAGCTGCCAACTGCTCGCCGCCCGCTAGCCCGCGCCTACGGTGGCCGGGAGTTCGATGTCACGGGTGACATTGAACTCCCGGCCACCGTGAGCGGACGGGTCCAGGGCGCGCTAAAGGCGTGAGGGTGCTGAGATTCCCGCTCCCTCACCCGCTCCGCCTTCTTCTTTGCCAGCATCACTGCTTCGCAGGAGGTGACGGCTACAACTTTCTGGCTTATTCAAAGATAGCGGTCGCGACTTACGAGTTTTAAGATTTGAGCCGGGTTAGGCACTTTATTTTTGGTACTTCATTTTCTACCACTGCTGTCGCTAAGGTGAAGCTAAACATGTGAGTAAATCGGTATAACAAAAATTCGATGTTTATGTAGATAAACCCGCACTGAGGGTGCGGGGAGGATTAAGGCCCAGTCACTCTCAGTAAAAGGAGGCCTAAGCCCCAATAGTGGAAAATCATATGCTGATTAAGCTGTGTAGTGAATTTGAGTTTGTTTGTACCTAGTGTAGCTCAGTGAATATTTTCGGTGTTTGGTTGTTCAGGGACGCCTTCTGAAGTTCATGTATGGTGGTATAAGTCGAGTTCATCCGTAGTTCACGCACGTTCGGCCGAGAGCGACGGCCGCCGGCTCATTGTGCCGGTTTCGGGCCGGGCTGCACTAACGCCCAGCTACTCGCGCGCCGTCCTCCGCAATTGATCATTGTTCTCAGGGTTTTTCTAATAACTCTATTTGTAATACTAAATGCGCTGCTGAAGTTTGCGAAACAGAGGTAGCTGCGTTAGTAAAGTGACCTTTATAGGTACATCAAGTATGTAGGCAAAATTAATAACATTCTAACTATTTGTAACTGAATCTGGCAACACATTTGCTAAATTCACGGAGAAGGAGAATGAATTGCCGATAAAGCCGGCTGAACAAAACTGGTAGATATTGAAACAGATTTATGGTCCGTCTGGGTCACCCCAAAGTCGGTTAAATCTTTGACAATAGCTTACAAGGTTTCGGTCAGACTCAGCATGTTAAACGATATTTTGGGCGGCATTGCGGTTGACCGGTACGGTACACGAGTATACATAACCATATGTACATATATAACAAAATAGTAACTTATGTACATATTTGTGTTAAGGGATTCGAAGAGAAATAGAAAGGCCAGAATTAGGAAAACATCTGTTAGGGATTGACGGCTCTGCAACTACATTGAACACATTATCAAACTCGTTTTGATTGACGGCTCTGGTTACAACTACATTTAATACATTATCAAACTTGTTTTGATTGACGGCTCTGGTTACAACTACATTTAACACATTATCAAACTCGTTTTGATTGACGGCTCTGGTTACAACTACATTTAACAAATTATCAAACTCGTTTTGATTGATGGCTCTAGTTACAACTACATTTAACACATTATCAAACTCATTTTGATTGACGGCTCTAGTTACAACTACATTTAACACATTATTAAACTCATTTTGATTGACGGCTCTAGTTACAACTACATTTAACACATTATCAAACTCATTTTGATTGACGTCTCTAGTTACAACTACATTTAACACATTATCAAACTCATTTTGATTGACGTCTCTAGTTACAACTACATTTAACACATTATCAAACTCATTTTGATTGACGTCTCTAGTTACAACTACATTTAACACATTATCAAACTCATTTTGATTGACGGCTCTGGTTACCTACAACTACATTTAATACATTATCAAACTTGTTTTGATTGACGGCTCTGGTTACAACTACATTTAACACATTATCAAACTCGTTTTGATTGACGGCTCTGGTTACCTACAACTACATTTAACACATTATCAAACTCATTTTGATTGACGGCTCTGGTTACCTACAACTACATTTAATACATTATCAAACTTGTTTTGATTGACGGCTCTGGTTACAACTACATTTAACACATTATCAAACTCGTTTTGATTGACGGCTCTGGTTACAACTACATTTAACACATTATCAAACTCATTTTGATTGACGTCTCTAGTTACAACTACATTTACAATAGCTTACAAGGTTTCGGTCAGACTCAGCATGTTAAACGATATTTTGGGCGGCATTGCGGTTGACCGGTACGGTACACGAGTATACATAACCATATGTACATATATAACAAAATAGTAACTTATGTACATATTTGTGTTAAAGGGATTCGAAGAGAAATAGAAAGGCCAGAATTAGGAAAACATCTGTTAGGGATTGACGGCTCTGCAACTACATTGAACACATTATCAAACTCGTTTTGATTGACGGCTCTGGTTACAACTACATTTAATACATTATCAAACTTGTTTTGATTGACGGCTCTGGTTACAACTACATTTAACACATTATCAAACTCGTTTTGATTGACGGCTCTGGTTACAACTACATTTAACAAATTATCAAACTCGTTTTGATTGATGGCTCTAGTTACAACTACATTTAACACATTATCAAACTCATTTTGATTGACGGCTCTAGTTACAACTACATTTAACACATTATTAAACTCATTTTGATTGACGGCTCTAGTTACAACTACATTTAACACATTATCAAACTCATTTTGATTGACGGCTCTGGTTACCTACAACTACATTTAACACATTATCAAACTCATTTTGATTGACGGCTCTGGTTACCTACAACTACATTTAACACATTATCAAACTCATTTTGATTGACGGCTCTGGTTACCTACAACTACATTTAACACATTATCAAACTCATTTTGATTGACGGCTCTGGTTACCTACAACTACATTTAATACATTATCAAACTTGTTTTGATTGACGGCTCTGGTTACAACTACATTTAACACATTATCAAACTCGTTTTGATTGACGGCTCTGGTTACAACTACATTTAACACATTATCAAACTCATTTAGATTGACGTCTCTAGTTACAACTACATTTAACACATTATCAAACTCATTTTGATTGACGTCTCTAGTTACAACTACATTTAACACATTATCAGACTCTTTTTGAATAATTTAGAAGGGTACTGCTAATCCTTTGCTTCATATGTTTGAAAAATATCTCTGCTCCATAACATAAAACACGTAATAAATGTTGTTAAACTGTTAAAAGTGAACGTTACGCAATTAACAATGCCCTCCTGGCTTAGAATAAAAGAAATATAGATTTTCTAGGTATCCATGAGGACTAAAATTTAAAGATATTCCAAATCCGTTACATAAGTCACAAGATCTCCCCGTTGTTTGTGTTTTCGCAATACTTGAAGGTTTATCCGTCGTCAACTCCTTAACACTGAACACCTGATGCTCGATAACTAAAACAAATAACTTCGCGGCACATAAATTGCTTTCGCAATGTTTGCGTAACGCGCCGCTAAAATATATTACACTCAGAACACATCAGCAGCAAGTTGCGCGAACAAACCATCCACAAATAGTGTTCACTTTAATACAAACAAAACCTACGCTATTCTAATGGATATTGGGAAACATAATGCTCAATTCGGGTATGGATTATTATTTTATCAATATGTTGACGAAGGATTGCGTAGAAACCGATAATAAAACAAATATTATTGAAGAACTCAGACTCATTTTTTTATTTAGAAACCGTAAATTATTTATTGTTCTGCAGAATTATGTGGATGGTCATATTTTGGACTTGTTAAAATTTTTAAGAAAATGTCAGGTAAATTATTTTTTGATTTCGTCTTCAAGGAACATATATATTATTAGTTTATAAAATAATTCCAGTATTCAATAACTAATCCAACTGACGCAAATACAATCAACAAAACGATTAGAATCATAAATAAATATGAGAGAGGAGAGCTATCTAAAGGTTTCCTCACGGTCCTTTATTTCTTCACGGTTATAATATTCTGGATGAAATGACAAATGAAATAAACTTACGAACTAACACATAAATCACTCTACACACGTCTTGTTTCTTCTTTAAACTGTGTGAAATTAAATAATTAGGCAGAGGAGCTGAAAATTGATCAGTAGCTGCTATTTTCCAATGTCAAGGACTATTTTCAATTAAATTAAGCTGAAAATAAGCACTTTTCTAAAGTTAAAGTTAAAGCTAAAGTTTTCAAGAGACAGTCTCCCTGTGCTAAAGGACAGGTTTTTATAAATTTTAAACCAGCTCTTATCCGCAATCCCGGCTGATGGTATAAACAGTGATGCGATCACTGCTGTAACGGAAACACCGCCGCCGGCAAATTGTTCCAGTCCCTCGATGTACGCGGTATAAAGAAGAAGCAGAAACGCTTCTCTTTCGAAACGAACCGAAACGAAGCGAAACGCTTCTCTTTTAGACCCTTTTCTGTCTGTCTCTTGAAAACTTTGGCAACAAAATGGTGAACCATTTCCTTGTACTTTCGCTAGTAAGAAGAAGTGGCGCAAAAACTCTCCAACAGCACAGCTGTCTGTTCATTTCTAAGTATATGTGTCCCACCTAAGCCAGGAAATAATTGATTAAAATGAAGTATTCCCAGTAGTAATGGTCTCCAGGAATAAAAGGCGTGACAGCTTACATATTTATGTATTATTGGGCTATGCTAACATAGCTGTCACTTGGAAGTCATAATGATAAATTAGGACTAGCAAAGTATCATAAACAAACAAGTTATTAGTAATAACAACAATAAAACCATGGCCTGCACAACGGCGACCAGTAGCAACAAGCAGCACTCTGTCACGAGTATAACGCTAAGATCAGCCATTACCCAACTCCCGAAGCTAATACAAGCAGTGACATCCAAGGCAGGAGCATGACAAACTAGCTGCCGGGTGTACATATAGCTAGGAATATTCTGTTCCAGGTCCCCAGTATTGTTAACACTGGTGTTACTGATCATCATACCGTCGAGTACTGGCTACATAGACTGCAGGATATCCTGCAGAAGGTGCCACGAGAATTCTGAACATCCAGCGGTGCTGGAAGTGTACTGCGCTATGTGCGAGGAGTGCAAGCAGAGGCGGCGAGAAAGGTATTTATATTTCACGGTGCACTTTAGCAATTGTTCCAGTTTCTTGCTACTTATGTATTTTTTTTAATTATTATAAACTAGCGCTTGACCGCAATCCTGCCTGATGGTAAGCAGTGACGCAATCGTTGATGGTAAAGCGCACTAGTTTATTAAGAGCCTATTCACTCTTGCCTTGCATTGCCTTGAAGACACTCAAATTGTAGTCCGACGGAAACACCGCCGCTGGCAAATTGTTCCAGTACCTCGAGTATGTATGCTAATATGTATATAAAACTGAAGAGTTTGTTGCCCGATTATAAAAATTCTTTTTGCGTTGGATAGTCCTGACGATGGACAACAGAAGCGGCGCATAGCAAGCAAATATGTCTTATGATCTAGAAGTGTAATAATGTATCTATAAAAATTGACTCTTTTGGGGTTAAAATAAAATGTTCAAATAACTAATGCAAAAGAAGTCGCGGGCGGCCGCTAGTTGGCATATAAAAGTCTAATTTCGAAATGACACAGAGTGACCTCTCTAAGATGTCCTAATTCATGGTCACGTTGTTACTTTATAAAGGCGATTTATTTCAGGCACCTCTTGATAGTAGATATAATATAACATTGTGCAGCTCTTCATTTTAAAGGATGCTAGGACGGACTACTAAGGGAAAGATAAAGCCAACATTAAAATCTTTGGTGCGAATGAGGGATGGGGCCGAAGTCTCTACTAATTCCGAAGCGCTGATAATAAGACCGCAGGAAGCATTACAACAAGCGGAACAGGGTTCACAACAGCAATACCAGGGGCAGCCACAACAACCCTTGGAGCTACAGCAGCTGTTGCAGCCACAGCAGCCACCCCAAGAAGTCGCGTCTCAAAAAGCATTACGAGGTTTGTATGGAAACTGTAAGACTGGACTGCGTAACAATTAAGTCTACCAAAGACATGTTTTGAGATTACTGGGACGCAGACCAGTTTTTCCATCAAATCGGTCCCAATAAACTCAATTCACTGAAATTTTACTTGTACCCTTGTATCCTTTGGATAATATCTATCTAATACTGTCTGATGATTAGGGATGGTGTATCCGCCGGGCTGCCCGACGCCGCCGATATGCTCAGACTCTGAGGAGGAGACGGACGTACTCATCGACCCGGAGAAATGTAAAGACATTATTACCACCACACCCACCACCACCACCACGACCATGACGACCACGACGATCACAACGCAGCCACCACCGTGTCCGCCCGTGGAAACATGCAGGAAGAAAAAGAAAACACAGCATCCGTGCATGAATCCGTGCATGGTTTCTCCGGCCATGTGTCCGTGCCCCTTGTACCCCCCGCCGGCGCCACAGGTTCCGGGGTACCTGCAGCCATGCCCTCAGAGGCCAGGATACATGCCGCTACCACCACCGGGGCCGATTTACATGTCGCCATCCCCACCGGACCCAAATTGCATGCCGCTGACACTACCACAGACAAACCCTCCGCTGACTAGTGCATTACCGGTGACAAACCCTTCGGTGCCGTGTGCATTTCCACCAGTGCCGGGTGAATGTCCAGGGAAGAACTCGTACTGGCCAATTATACCACCGCCGTTGATACTACAAGTGACTAACCAACCATGTAACCAACAGACACAAACAACGGAGAATGGCGTATTGGACAGTACCATGAATGAAGATTTTCATTATGTTTATATTGGACTGCCGAAGAATACGATATGAGAGCGCTAGTTGGCGTTCAATTTAAAACATAGTTCATAATTTTTAAAATTTTGTTTGGTGTCGCATAAGATAGATACTGTACTTTTTTACGATATAAATATAGTAGTACCTACATTGTATCTATAAGTAATTTGTCACTAAGTAACTTTAAAAATACACAGAAACAGAGAAAATCCCTCATCTTAGAATTTGATTCTTGAAAATTGACATATATTAAGAGCATTAAAAACATAGACAAGGCATTGGCAATAAAACCAAACATCAATTTTCAGATACTTGTCCTTCTGTCCTTTTCTGCATAGTGCAGCACGTAACGTAAAAATTACGTCAAAGATAAGTAGATAAGTATTCTGGCCCCAAGTCCGTGACCCGAGCAAAGATAACCTTAAGTCTATATTAAATTGATTAAGTAAATTAAAGAGTTTGCTGCGTAATATTCTGTTTAGCTTGTGGTTTGGTCGACGTCATTGAGATTTAGTTGATCGTTCGCAAGTCAATTTAACGAAACCGGTTATTTAAAAGGTATCTACTGTCAAATGTTTGTTTAGATCGAGTTATACATTACGTGATGGTGTTTCATTAACACCAATGAAAACGATTCGATGATAAGCAAACGTCTGATACGGGGATAATCTACAAATGATTGTTTACGGTTAAAAATATTAGCTTCAAGATGCTTGCCTTGGAAATGTGCTGGTGTTGCCTCGGCGTCTTGCGCACAAAAATACTCTGCGAAGCATGTGATGATGCCAGATATGTCACCACCAGATATGACAGCGAGTAATAGGACACTCCAACATTGAGACTATAGATATGTATATTAATATATCTAACAAAATTGAATACCTGACTTATATAACAGATTTGAAACAACATAGGGAGATTTTAAATAATAGAATTCGTAAGCTCCTGTTCGTACTCAAAAAGTTACTTACGACATACTGCAGAGCCATAAATAATAATGGAAACTTTACTTTAGTCTATGTCAATCAATTTTGAATTAGTGCACTGACTTGGGGTGGAGCAGGTAAACCTATATTATAGGTAGTGTTCTATTCTTTAACAGACTAAATGCAAAAGCAAACATTTGTTCCCTAAATTATGTAAATTGTAAGAAAACTCTCAAGGAAGCTCCTCAAAAGTTGTCCTATGAAGATACAGAGAAGTTATTAGTTGTAGGTACTAAAATAAAGACTATACGCACTATTTATTTTGATTAGTTAGCTAAGTTTGTTTAGTTTGCTATGAATTTATCAAGTAGTATTTTTGTACTGTTTGCGTCTTTTTTAATGCTTATAATATGACTATTTTACCTATTTGTTATAGATACCTATAATTACTCTTTTTCGCCTGAGGCACTGGATAATCTAGTTCAGGCATACAGCACTTGACATAGATTTAAGAAAACTATATTTACCAAACTATGTAAAATTTGAATAAATTTTATTAGTGCCTACACAAGACAGTGCCGAAATATGGAGCTCGTGCTGTCTAGCATTGCATTTCATGAAAAATGAATGATTCTGGACGGCTTGATGCAGTTACGTTCTGGATGAGGGTGTAGCTTGGCAGCAGGACTACACTACAGGTCTATCGAGAGGCGTCACCAACATCATCCGTGTGCCGCGAGAGTGTTGCGACACGAAAGGTATCGCTATTGACAAGTATGTACGTCAGCGTGGTGTAGTTTTAGGATTTCTCTGATTTGATCGGAGATTTCATGATAACTGTGCAAACTTTTGAAAAATTAATACTTTTACATTTTATTTTGATTATAAATAACACTCAACTTTCAATTTATAAATTAAAGCCCTCTTTCTCACTCCTACTTTGTTAGACTAGAATAAAAATTAATACATCAATGAAGAGTGTCGAGGTAGCAAATAAAGTTTATTGGAATGTGAACATACATAATCTTGTTTCCAGTTATTTGTTGTTCCAGTTCACCATTCACTAAAAGACCAATTTTCGTAATTAAAAACATTCAGAATCTGTTCGCAATACCATCTTAGCCACAGTTAATGTCAAAAATCTTGTTAAAAATATAAGGAAATCAGAGGTAATCCCATTTCCTTTAACAGAATCTGAAAGATTGAGACTAAGGTCACTGTGAACGTTCATAAACGAGCGTTGTCCCTACAAGCTTGTTAAATACATATGTCAATGTTGTCACCGTTTTAATAAATTAATTCTGAATGAAACAGAAAGATGAGTATCTTTTATTTCATTCGTTTTATGGTCAACAATAAAACGAATTAGTTGAAGTGCCTATATAATAAAGTTTGTTGAGTCTACTAGTCTAGTACGTTTACTAACACTACAAAATAAAGAACAACTACAAAAGCCAGCGACGGTGTTTTCGTCACATTACAATTTGAGTGTCTTCAAGGCTAGAGTGAATAGGCTCTTAATAAACTAGCGCGCTTTACCATCAACGATCGCATCACTGCTTACTTACTAAACTAACTTATAAAAAATAAAGGTATTTAAGTCCCTGCCTAGGGACTTAAATACCTTTCTTTTTTTTTTTTTTGTTCTGTATGGGAAATCATCAAATGACCTCTCCCGCTCTGGGCGTCTTCATAAATTTTAGAATGTAACTTAAGAATAATTTGCGGATAACATTAGACGAAACAGGTATATAATTAAAAACCACACGAGTTATCTTGATCGCTCGATGTTTGTTTTCCTGTAGACGCGACATATTTGGCCCAGCCAAACCGACAAATAATAATATTATATGTATCCATACTAATATTCCATACTAATATTATCAATGCGAAAGTAACTCTTTCTGCCTGTCTGTCTGTCTGTCTGTCTGTCTGTTACGCTTTCCCGTTTAAACCTCTCAACCGATTTTGATGAAATTTGGCACATACAATCTTTAGGCCCTGAGAAAGAACATAGGCTACCTTTTATCCCGGAAAAATTTGATGTTCCCGAGGGAAGTATAAAAAGCGCGATATAACCGAACTCCACGCGGGCGAAGCCGCGGGCGGAAAGCTAGTAATAAATAGAAGAGAAATACTATTGGGTGGCATGTGGCAGGGTTGGTGGCAAGAACTGTTTGGTCTAGAAGTGTAACAATATTTTTTTGAAATAAAAATGTGTTCATAATGAACGGGACAATAATACTAGAGAAAGAAGAGTCAGCTGGACACAAAATTCTCTTTTAATAAAACAGCAGAAAAGTTCAAAAAACATTCATACCATCGTCTAGCCAATGATCACAACATATAACTGATGCACATTACCATTAAAGGCAAACAATACTTATTTATCAATAAAAAGTGATGCGTCCGACGCGGTTCGTGATGGGTCTGGTGCAGTCCCTTGCTCATAACTCACTACTTTTGTTTCGTGTACTGCATTGGGCTGGGTACAATCCCTTGCTCATAACTCACTACTTTTGTGTTTAGGTTATTTTTATCAATAATTTTGGTATGCATAACCTTGTAAACGAAACCTTCTAAAATCTTCGCCAAAACTCTTTATAAAATAAATTGGCGCCATTTAAATCAATTTATATCAATCAGGTTATATTTTTTATTATTTTGTTAAAATTATCCTCGTCGAGGGGCTCGTGGCTCAATAATAACACAATGGACAATGGGCGGAGCACATTGCATGTAGAACTGATGGCCGATGGGGCAGAAAGGTTCTGGAGTGGCGGCCACGCACCGGAAGACAACATTCGGAGGCCCCCAACAAGGTAGGCTGAAGACCTGGTGAAGATCGCGGGAAACCGATGGCAGCACAAGAGCGGTCATTGTGGAAAGCCTTGGGGGACAAGAGCACTGGACCTCCAAAGGCTGAGAAGAAAAAGAATAAGAGTTGTGGAGGTCAGGTAGGCGGTCGCTCCTTGTAAAATACCAGTAATCAGCTGAATGCGGTTAGACTGGAATCCGACCCCATGGGTAGGCAGATGATGACGTTAGCACTATTGTTGTCCTCCGTAACATAGCGGTTAACACGTCTGCCTGCGACGTGGAAGCCCCGGATTCGATCCCCGGCCAGGGCATGATGGAAAACGATCTTTTTCTGATTGGCCTGGGTCTTGGATGTTTATATATCTATACATGTAACTATTATAAATATAGTATCGTTGAGTTAGTATCCCATAACACAAGTCTCGAATTTACTTTGGGGCTAGCTCAATCTGTGTGATTTGTCCGTATATATTTATTTATTATCCTTTTTCGTAGTGACATATAAAATAGATAACGTAGCACGCGTAACGTAACGCGTTTCTCCGTGGTAGGCAATAAGATCAGCCGCCGGCATAAGTTACCACCCACCAGACAAAGTCTTGCCGCCAAGCGATTCGTCGTGTTCCGGCATGATGTCTGGTGAAGCCGTACGGAGGACGGGTCTGAGCAGTTGTTTTGCGATGTGTACCGGGTACGATGTGCCTAATGTTGTTGTGTCGGGAGTTTGGTCGTGGAGGGTCTCCAGATCATCCTCTGGCGCAGCATCGTTGGTCGTGTTGTTGGGTTAAACATTGCATCACCTCGCTCAACTGCCGTCTTCCTTCCTATTCACTCAGTTTTTTTTAAGTGAATAGGCTTAATAAGCTAGTGCGTTTTAAATATATATTATAATATTAATAAGGCTAAGTGAAAGCTAAGTAATAGCACGAGCAGGTGATGTTATGCGACAGTGTGGGGCGGCAGGACCAGGAATTTGTCACCGACGAGCTCAAGTAAGTCTTTCCTAGTCTTCAAATGTAGATATTTGCTAAAGAACGACAGGCGTTCTAATTTAACACATAATCGGAAGAACCGATCTTGAAGACGCGGCTAGCAGGGGCAAAGGACTGATATCGATAAGGGACGTTGAGTGATCAGATACAGGTAATAGTTTTGAAAATTACTTAAGACACATTACACGAGATAATATAAGAAAACTAGCTGCTCCCAGCTGTTTCATATGTTTTTTTTTTTATATGCTCCGCTATTATTGGTCGCAGCGTGATGTTATATCGCGTATTATCAATGCAAAAAGAATTTTTAAAATCCGTCCAGTAATTCGTGAGATTAGCGCGTTCAAACAAAGAAACTCTTCAGCTTTATACATATATTAGTATAAAAGTATAAATTACGTTTTATTACCCTCCTGTTAAAATTAAGATTCAATACTAATAAATTTGCTAGAACATTGTGTAAGCCACTCAGTATTAGTATTTAAATTAATTGTGTACTTTTATTGCTAGCACTAGCTATTGTAAAGCAAGCAGAATATAGCATCAAACCGCAACCAACTTATTGAACAAAATAGATATTCCTGTTTACACAAACGTAAACTATGCCTAGTAGTACATAACAGATAAAGTTTTTTATTACTTTCTCCATGATTGTTTTATTTGGATCGATAAGTGTACAGCGCCACCGGCTTATCAGAGCGGGTGAACAAATTATGAAATGGCGTGTACAGGTACACTGCCTGCCCGAAAATATAGGACATGTATTTCAGTTCACGTTCATTCATACCTGTGACAGCCACATTATAAAACAGGAATTGACAAATTTCCGTGCAATACTATATTTGAAAAAACTATGTTAATAATACAAGAGTAAGCTTCTGCCTTTAGGTAAGAAAGACATATTTTCTACTTTGTCTCGTCAGCTTGAATGGTGCAGAAACCATAGGTACGGTTCCTCGGTGAATGACCATTGTTGGAAAACGCTTCACAAGCATCATTTATCACCACAGAGATAAGTAAAAAGCTGTTCAGTTCACTCAAAGAAGATCGTTTCTCAGCTTGGTTGTCCTTGGTGACAGTCGTAATCTCGTCGTGACCCGTGATGACTAATTATATTTATTTATTTAAATACACTGGCGAGGTAAAAGGTAAGTAGCCTCGTAAAGTTCCAATGAACGTTGAGTGACAACAAGGATGTTGGTGTACACAACCCTTAACAACGGGCCTAAACCCTAAAATTAATTTTAATGAAAGGATTGTGTTGTTCGCCCAAAAATATTCTGAATACTAAATGTGTCTATATAACAGGAAGGAATTCTCTTCAAGTATTTTTATTGAAAAATTAATAATGAAAATATTATAGAAAAATTAATAATGAAAATTTTATAGAAAAAAAATGCTACTTCATAAAATTTTTGTTTGCGTCTTGAACAATGAGATGTTTAATAAGAGAGCAAGACAAAATACCATGAAATGCATACCGTATAAAATTCTCCTGGGTGGACGCCGGATCTGAGCCCCATAAGCAGAGTCCTGCTCAGCATCAGGCACACATGTTCCTATTATAATACCCATCGCCACCATACCACTAGTCCGCTCACACATCAGAAAACTCACTATCACCTTATAGTACACATTACACTTGAGGACAGAAAAATGTCACAGAACACATAATTTCACAAAGTCATCACATAATAATTACGATAAAGTTTTTATAGAAAACTGGATACTACAACGTGCGTTCGTCGTCAGAGTTGGAATGTAACTGGCTGTGGTTTGTTACCGGCTTACCGGTGTGCTAGGTCGCGAGGTTCTCGTCACATTTGGCACGCAACTTGTGACGTCACCGACGGCCATCGCGCGTCATTTGCACAGGACTGCTCATACAATCCTGCCCTGAGCGTGCAAACAAGGCTATATTAATAGACCCAGTATATGTACATGCGGAAAAACCAACGGCAGCCAGTTTTTCTTTGCGCTAACAAAGGGTTCACATTCCGCCACTTGGCATGACTGTTTCTGGTTTTACATTTAATCGTACGTTATATGTAAAAATGGCAGTAAACATAGACAGAACTAACAAAGCCAAATTAATTGGCAGAACCGTCAGATCATGTAGCAACATGATATGTCAGTCACGTGCATGCATGGAGAAGCCCTCATGGCCAGCAACTTTTTAACGAAATGAAAGTGTCCCTGAGTGTACTAATAAGATTCATAAGCGCATAAAGCCGGCGCTGATCAAAATAGAAATGGATTTCAGTAATTTGATTTGTGACGTAAGAACTTGTGGAAATGGTCACCGAACACTGAAACAATCAAGTAGGTAAAATAAAGACCATGTGATACTCTGTATTATTGTTTCTGTGTGTGAAGCTTCCAATTATCAAGATAGAATAGTAATTGTGATGTGAACTGTCCATTCCTAGATAACACCTACAATAAAAATTGATGGTTGGAATAAATTACTTAGCCAAACTTTTGACTACCTTTATTACGTGTTGTGTCATGGAAAAGAACAAGCGGCTTGACGGTAACAGAAATGTGTCAATGTATTTAGGTACCTATGGTGCGTGGATGAAATATTACTTAACTTCAAGCTACCGTTAAAAAACTTGTGCAACTAAGATGGCCAATGAAGTAATGACATAAAACCGAGTAGAAACGTTTGTCTCTGTTTATTATACACCTTCAAAACGCTACATAATGTTGTGTATTTTCGTATATTTCTCAACTTCTTACGTACAAAATTACGACAGCTGAATATACTAATAAAAATATGGGTATTGCAGTCTGTGGACTAACTAAATATACTCAGCGGTCTATCAGCACCCTACGGATCAATTATAAAAACAGGTTCAGGGTGTGGATAAGCTGTTCTATTAAGCACACGCTGCCACGGCATCGTCAGATAGAACTACCTTTTTGCTCTGCCGAGTAAGGGAAGTTCCAACTCTGTTTTGAAGACTATAGCACGAGGTGCGTGTCTCCTTCAGCCTTGTCTTCAAATATCTTAAGTTATTTTTTTCTTTTTAGTAATCTCATATGGATGTTGCTTATAAGATATATAGTTTTTTTTTTTATAATAAAATTATTATGTCAATATTATATCCGTTGTATAACTAAGTAGTCACAAATGACGTTGAAGAAGCAAATCTTGGTGAAAGCCGTCGTTATACAAACAACTCCGACAATGAAAGGTTAGGTGTGAAGGTATTGCGTGCAGCTAATGTCTACAGCGACCTGGCACAGATCTGATACCCTTGTTACCTAAACCAAGTAGCTATTCAACTAAACTTTTTTGAAAGCAAAACTTGAATGCCATTCAACTTTTCTATACAAAAATTTTGTTTTATGAATACGTCATGTTGACAGACTCGCATGTATGTGACCTCACTGAATGACGAAACAAAACAGACTGTGCTACTTACATACGGAATATCTCTTTAGGACAATAGAACTTAACATGAATGGCAGCCGAAATACTGACAATGCATAAAAAGATTTGAGATGAGTTTGAGTTGAAAAATAAATAATAATGGAACAGTAACAAACAAACAGAGACTAAAACAGCCACGTAGCCACTGTGATAGCGACTGTTATTTAACTTTTATAGAAAGTACCAAACTGGCCTCTAATTACTTACCGCTCTTGCCTACACCAGTACCAGGAACTCTAAATATAGATTACTATCGAGCCGCTATCAAGTTGAGTACATGATGATTATCCTATAGGGACCGCTGTGATTTGCGGAGCCTTGAACAAGGCTATGTCGACACGCAACGCCACAATGCCCAACTCTTCGCTGACAAACTACAAATAAATATTCCATAGAACAATTTAAATCTCAGCTTCTGGTTCTGATGTTTTACAAATATGTACTGTCATATTTTATATCAGCCCCTTGTGTATCAATTATCAAAATAATATTTACCTGTTAGTTAGTCAACCCTAATAGCCGGAGTTGTGATCCATTCGTGGATCTTTGATAGAGCTCACAAATCGTTAGCAAGAATGTCTGACCAATCTTAACAAGGGGTAACCGTCGTATTACCCAATAAGTAGGATTAGGAGGTAAGTTACGCTGTCGCTCCATGTAAAATACTGATGTTCAGCTGCAGCTAGTTAGACTGGAAGCTGATACAAACTCAGTGGGGAAAGGCAGATGTTGTTGGCGACCCGAACATACATTTTTATTCAGATGGAAATAGGTTTAATAAAACTCCAAAAACAAACCTACATTAAAGGCCATTTCAATCAAAGCAATTCCAACAAAGAGATTTTATTACAATACCAGCCTATTATTATGTGTAATCGAAATCAAATTCGAAATCTCATATAAATATAATCTATTACAGACCAAGCAAAAGATGCTACGGTGATAAAAGCAATCCCCCGCCACAGGGTAACGTAAGTTATAAATCTTCCGTATCACATTTCAATTACATTTTCATCTTTTAGCAAACGTTATTCACCATTATTCATTCGTAAATCAGAATTGAATAACAAATACAGACCATAAATAAAATGTTTACAAAGATGAGAATTGTAGGCGAACATCGATCGGTCGATATTCATTGGCCCCAAGTGTACGTGGAAAGATTAACGGAACCATCGGAATGATGGGGCTGTCACGGGGAAGTTGAAACGATCCATTTGACTTGCAGACCCCTAAAAGGGACAAATTAGAACAATTTGGAGTAGTGAATTAAAGTGAAGCGGATTGTATCCGTTCAGTAAAGTTTCGTTACTTTTTCTTAGTAATATATAATATAATATGTATGTAATCTATGTTAGGACTAGCATGAGGTAGATGTTACGAGTCTTGTAAGGCTAAATAATCACTTGCGACAAGTTCTAATTCGAGATGAAAGGTCATATTAGCAAAACAAAATATTGAACACAAGCTGTAATGCTATACTACCTCACCATCATCACCTGTTTAGTAAAATGTCCTGCGTCCCCTGTCCGTGTGTGTGTACCTTATAAGAAATGATGGACGCTGGTGAAGGCGCCAAACCAGTAGCCGTAATCCGAGCCGAGTTTAATTAGATTGATAACGACACGTTAAGAACAAGATATGCCAGGCTTGTGATTTCAAAGAACAATATCTCTCCGCTCTCGAAATACTCACTTGTAAAATTTTATGGAAACTAAGCGTGAATTGTATCGATAGCTCGATAAAGTGAATGCTCAAATTGTTTCTCAAAGAGAGAAGTTATCGATAGCGAAGGAAATAACATGAATGGAGCTCTATTACGTGTCGTTGACTCTGTATCACAAATAACTTCAATAAGATGATTAGGAGCCTTTGTAGCTAGTGAATTATCTGAAATTATCCACAAAGTATCATCTGTGCGTTATCATCATCATTACTATCTCAGCGTTAATCTCAGTCATGCGATTGGGATTAATGCCGAAGCTTTTTCAGCTTTGGAGTCTGGGGTCCGCTTTCCCAGTCTTAACTGCTGATTTTGGCTAAACTTGGATATTTTCCGTGAATCGAATGCAATCTGGCCTCCACAACCCTAAGGCGATATCGCATTGCAGTTAGACCAATTGTTGGACTTTTGAGAACAACCCGTAACGACTGCCATTATATGTTCGTATGGCAACCGGGACCAACAGCTTAACGTGCTTTCTGAGGCACGACCAGACCAGTGCAAATATTCATATTCATGCATACAAATATGTGTGGATAGTTTATCATTAATAGATGGAAGTTATCTAAACTGGAACAGACAAATGCGGATGATAAGCAAGAATATTTAGTTATAGAAACAAACCTCTAACACTAGCTACTGATAAATTCACGAAAACCATTTAATATCCAAATGTCGGGTCTATCAGGAAAAATAAATACATGAATACAGACAAAGAAGATATACATAGTTCCATTCTTTACATTTTCCTCATTGATTATTACGCATTCATAAGATATTGACGCAAAACTCTTAAAAGCAAGACAACATTCTCCGAAGTAGTGTTAAAAGTAATATCAACTTCTAAAAAACATTTCAACATCACAATAAATAGTTTCAAAAATTAAGATAAACAGGTGTAAGAATAACCCTGACGTAGAAAATGTCAATGAACGTAGATCGGCCCATTTCCATAGTGACAGCGATGTGTCATTTTGCACACACTCTTAAGTGAGGATGTGTGTGCAAAATATGAGCGAGCCATTCTCGTCTTAAGATAGACGAACCTTAAGGGCACTGAACTAGAAGGTTTTACGCATAATGAAGCACGCTCTTTTCTGTTGCTGTTATTTCTTAATCTTTCAAGATTAGATGAGAGAAAAATAACGAAACAGGCAATTAGAGTAAATGCCACAAATTATTTTTCTGGAACCTTCTGAAAATATTAACTAACTTCGCAGGAATGTTAGTAAAGTTGGGAAAATAGATATTGATTAAAAAATTTAAAGTAAAAGGCTTAAAGTGGGAATATTAATTACAAAAAACAAAGAAGTAAAGGAAAAACGTCTACTCACAGCATTTTAACAATATTTTTAGTTATGGAAATACATATTAAAAGGCCTAAAATCCAGACTTATAAATTAACTTTGAAAGTAGTATCTGTGAAAATACTCAGAAGATATGTTCAAAAATTAATTGTTGTAAGCGTAACGAAAATAAAATGACCATGAAGGAACACGCATAACTCAAATCAGAAACAAATAAAAGTCGAGTTCATACAACTCGATATATTTCGGGAAATCGGAAGTCATTACCATTTAACTATGACCTGGATCTCTTACATTTGGGTATTTACTGTCGTGTTTTTCTCGCATATTTATAACCAGCATTTGGGTTTTCAAATATTTCAGACTGGAGATAAAACGCGCATCATTAATATTAAAATATTTTTCTCTAGCTACATGTTGAGTACGCTGTAGCAAGTTTGCGACCACTTTAACAACCCCAAAACTTTCAACTTCTGCGTAACCCGTCCTCAAACTACGTAAACCTATTGATCAGATGGAAAAGTACGAAAGTCTAATAACTCATGGTAGGTATTGATCAGCGGTTATTGCAAAAAAAGTAGTGGTAGACCCAGCGATCCGTGCGGGATAGAGAGTGGAATTATAAAATAATATAGGTGCGGTCGTGAATAAGCACTTTTATATTAGTCACCAACCTTAGCTGCAAAAATAAAACAAATAACAAGAGTAGGTATGTCAAAGGAAACAAAACTCTAAAGTAAAATTAACATCTTCCAAAACCACTTCATCCCGAAATCCGTCCAATACAGAGCACAAGTGTAAATTATGCGACATTAAAACATGACACACGCCAGTTATTAAGTCGCCGTAATTGAAACACATCGGAGCACTCGCTAATGCGACGATGAGAATCCCGCAAAACGCTCGTACGAGCGACTTCATTTCACCGGCTTAACCAGTGGCGTCATGTAGGCCTCGCTTCACTTTATATTATGCCATATAGGTATATCACAAAAGTTTGTATGTTTTGCACGTCAAATGTAATTTGACGGGACAGCTATTTGAATCCTTCGGCGGTTTTATTATATTTCAACGTCACAAGCTTGCCTGATAGTAAAGATATCAGTGGTTTATCACATTTGGGTTTTATTTCTGGCTTCATACTAATTGGATCGATTGATTTTATACTCACAAAGCGGCGTGCAAATACTACACTATTATATTACACTTATGTGCGCTTTAAAAGATCTATTGATTTGTCGGTGATCGAAACATTGAAAGAAAAATAAGCTGCATCAGTTATATTGTCGTGTAAGTTTTCAGTAAAGTTTGAACTCAATTTTATACCCGACTAGAATCTTTGAAGGCTATCGAAGCGCGCGTTGTTATCTCACTTCACATTAGTTCAGGTTGAGGTTTTACCTTCTACCAATAAAGGAAGAAAACGTACAATTCTAAGCTTTGACTGCAGATAAAATCTATAATTTATTTGTAACATTATTCAAAAGCCGCTGAAGGAAAGTTAGTGCACCCTCTGTAGGAAATTCGGACATATTTATACTTGACAGATATTGGATAAATTATTCTGTTTAAAACAGTTTTTGGTTACGACCTAGTTGAGTTGTAAGCTTGAATGGAATAGAGTACTAGAGAAGCAAGATATGGCCACAAATCATAGCTCCCTCTCTGTGCTGCTGTCAATATATCGTGGTTTTACCTAAAGCTTTTCTCCCTACGTCGCTGGAGCTTTCTTCCAGAGCCCTGCTTATCTATTTACACACAAACCTCCATTCTCGTTGCCGATATCGGTTCAGTCAGGACAAGAATTTGGAATACATACTAGGACCAATTCAACTTTAGAAATTTTAAATACTTTTTTGTTATACCCCAATAAATTCTCTTGTGACTGAAGCTTTAAACAAAACAAAACTTTCCAGGCAGAAGTTATTTTCAACCGAAGTTACCGTAAGTAGAGAACAAAAAAGGTATATTTCTAGATACGAATAAAACAGTGAAGTGTTGAGCAAAGTTTTTAACTGTCAAACAGTACAAATTCCTAAACTTCTTATCACAGGTTTAGAATTATTCCAATTATACAAATTGGATTTGTGATTGGCAAAACATCAACAATGGCGCCTGTTAGTTATGGCATAGCAAACTTTGTTGTAAGTGTTTTGATGAACTACGTTGATGCTGCTATGCTGTGATTCTTATTTGTATTTTAAAATGAGATAAGAATCTGTAAAAACACATCGGGAAGACCACTCACGAAGACGGTGAAAGACTTTGTGAAAGAATTAAATAACTTTCTGAAGACACAAAGCTACATATTCCTTTGCAAGTCATATCTACCACAAAAATCGGTACTTTCCAAAAATGTAGATCAACATTATGGAAGTCTTGCGAAATTCACAAATGGGAACAATCAGCATAATTAAACGGCTTTTGGGGAATATTTCAGCTTATTTTGAATTCCCTATTTTCCATTTAGTCCTTTGGTTACGACGGTAGGTGCCATCTTATTGGTTTTGTAAAAGGTTAAGAGTATTTTGAAGTTTGTCGTTGGATTTCCCGGACGGCCAAAAAGTATGATTGTGTTTTTCCGACGAAAGAAATCACGTTTTATTCTGGGATTGAATTGCCAAAGGATCGTCATTTGTTGGGTCATGGGGCTTAACATCGTCATTGGCAAACGTTGAGCTGAAAGCGACGTCAACATCACGCCCTTTCATTTTCAAAGGGATCATAGACGACAGATACAACATTTATTGTAATGTCAATGTTTTTACAAAAATATTGGGTGCAATTACATGGTTAATGTAAATTCCTTGCAATAATAAAGGTCTACAGTTCGAATGTTACAACGTAGGTCAGAACAACAGAATTTAAACAATGTCACCGAGGCCAACGTTAACAATATGGAATTTTAAAAATTGAATTACAATAAGAAAAGCTGGAAGTAGAACACTTCCATTAAAGTGTGATTAACAAAATACACTATTGTGCTAAATATGTTCTACATTATATTATCAGCTTTAATCCAAGGATGCTAGACCAGATGCAGCTGAATTAATTTTTCAGATGGACAGACAGCCTTAACCGTATAGTGGCTAAAGCCAAATCAAGACAAGCAGTATTATCTAAGTCGATGTATAGATAGCATCGGCAATCGCAGTCGCAGACGATCGATACTAACAAATTAGGATACACGGCCATAAATTTATACTGATATGCTCTACGTGTGTGCGTAAATCAACTAGGGTTCAATAATATTAGAAATGGATCCAAGGCCGCACATACTGTTGGAAATTACAAAGCAAATTTTACCTCAAACACAAAGCAGGATTCAACCAATTACAGGCACTTTTGAATTGTCATGGAGCCGGATTGCTTATATCAATGCGTAGTGGCTCCTATGGAAGTATGGAGAAAAACGGGAAAGCAAAACCAAGGACAATCTTTTAACTCAGAATTTGCAAATTTATGGCTCTCAGACGGAGCTTCAACTTATCTTAGTAATCAGAGGAGGTTTTAAATGGGAAAGGCTTATGATGAGCGTTTGAAAGAGAACTATCCAAGAATAGTACCAAATATAAATCAGAGATATGTTGTGAAGAAAATGTATGTATTGTCGTAGAGACTCACACCCTCGGTGAAACTCATGGAAAATATCGCAACACGCACAAAACGATCGCAAATTATATTTAGAAGATATCGATTTCTGCAATTCACTTTTGTAAGATTGGCAACCTATTTGCCAATAAATGAAATTTGACGAAGCCCATCATGTAAATTGTATCTTCTAGAAAGCTTGGATCTGTTGAGATATATTGCCAATAATGGACATAAATAGTGTACTTAAATTTTCCACAAGGTTTCTTAAACTTTTTTGTCAAGGGGTTTTTACGAAACCTTTTACGATATTCCCCGATTCTATTTACACGTACAAGATTACTTACTGTCTAGCAACAACATGTATACTTATTTTTCTTTTCGATATCTTCAACATTCGTAGACATAATATAGTTACTTGGGCACTGTGACAAGGTTGATACGTTCCACTCACTTTACGCGTCAGTTTATACATTTTCTATGTCTTATTATAAGAATATGTCTACCAGTTTATTTAACAGCAAAACATAAAAAGGCTCTTCTCAGGAAAAACAAATTAAAAATAAAGTTAGTGTATACCTCTAGTGATCAAACCCTATGACTTTAGTTTCGAGAGGTCCGATTTGAAAAATTCTTTGTGTTGGATAGCCTATTAATACAGGATGGTTTTAGGCTATATAACATCACGCTGCGACCAATAGGAGCGGAGTATATAAAAAAAATACATATCGAAATCTACGCGAGTGAAACCGCGCGGCGGAGCTAGTTAAAAATATAACTTTATTTTTTATTCTTACATCTACCATTATAGGATATTCTTAAAATGATCTGTAAAGAATACAATTGAAATTACAAACAATATATTCAATTCCCCTTCTTTGTGAATTTACTCAGAAAACAACAGACTAAGTCCGTCTCACTCGTTATTATCTCGCAGTACTTAATATCATAAAATTCTTTAATATTTTTAATAATCAAATCATTCTTTATTAAAGCTTAGCTCTCGTGCTAAAAAAAAAACGAATTCAATTTGAATTTGTTTTTATTAAAGTCCCAACGGTTCTCAAGACAATAAAGCTCACTTTAGTGCATGAATTAGGTACTTTTGGTCCATTAAATAATGTAATCGTAGCTTTTCATTTTCGTTTAGCAAATCATTTTATTAAAAAGAAATCAGCTAGTTATATTCTTAACACGAACTACGCCTACATCAAACTATGAAAATTCATAAAAAAAGAGTTATATATGTATATCTTTGTCTCGTTTTTAATATTGCAGAGCGTTGTGTGGTGATAAAAGGTGGAAACTATCCGGCGCCGGAACCGGTCCCGCCCGCCCTCGCCGCTATCGCCCAACGCTACCGGAACCGGAAATAAAGACATCGAGCGACACCTTCGGGCAACGACCCATGTTCGACAATGCTCGTGTATATGCACACTACTCACTTGTTACTTCAACTTTCAACTGGCTTGTTTTTTTCTTCTAGTTTTTTTTAGCGACTTCTGTAAAATCTTTTTACAGACTAGTTGTTTTCTGTCCGTGTGCATATTCTTTGTGCCAGTCAGTTTTCTGAAGATATGTTTGTCTGAATCTGTACAGTCACGAGCCATCATCATCATCATCCCAGCGTTAATCCCAGTCGCATCCGAAGCCTTTTTCAGCTTTTGGAGTCTGGGGTCCGCTTTACCAGTCCAACTGCTGCTATGGCTTAAACTTCTGTACAGTCACGAGCAAAAGTAAGTATATTGCATACACTCGGCTTTATTTGTTTTGAATGAAAGTTTATGTTGTTATGTGTTTAAGTAAAAATGTGTCGTATTTCAACGTTGCATTCGTTATTTCAAGCTTAAATCGCAATATTGGTGCACGTGATTGCTCTGTCACATCTTAGGACAATAGTTTGCATTGTTACCTTAGAGACATCGAACTCCTCTAATATCATCGGAGTCGGAATTCGCTGGACATAGGTCTTCCATGAATTGAGAGTAATGGCAGTAACGCAACTCCATCGCAGTTTAATTCAATTTACTCGTAAAAAGGATATAGGGAAGGGGCAACTTCAGAGTTACTTAAAACTTATTCTTAAGGATCAAGGAAGTGCAAATCATCTGGACATTACAAGAATACTATTTGATAAAAGATTTGAAGTGTAGAATAAAAATTTTACTGAGAACAAAGGAATAACAGGGTCACCTTTCATTAAATTAAATATGTCTTGTTTTCAAGAAGCTGGGGACGTCAAAATTCTAGAACAAACTGTAGTAGCTGAACAGACACTAATGTGTAGGAATAAGAAGAGGACGATGAACAGGAATCAACTCTTTGCATTGGTTGATTGAATTTGGTTGGATACTTTTGGTTGTAGTACGTACAGCCATGTGTTTTATTACATTGTACGGACTTCTATCACATTACAAGAGCTATAGGAGCATAATTTATTGCCTCGCTATGATATGTGATGCCTTTTTCTTTATTGAAAGTTGTCTGAATAAGGTAATTACGACTAAGCTATACATTATATCATGTTTAAATATCATTTAGTTAATTTAATTCCAGACATAATAAAATCTTCACCAATTTTATAATATCTGAAATATACATATAAAATAATAAAAGTAATTGTTCCTCATTCAACTAAAACTTTTACGCTTTGTCTGAACCACGTATATTGTATGTATATTATAATTAATTAACGTATCCAAAAAGCAACAACGGATCTTTATGAAACGGATCTTTTATGTATCAATACATCGCCATGGTGAATATCGAACATTTCACTGCAAACAAACGCCTACGAGAGGACGTCTTGAGGAAATTTCTGCAATAACACGACAAGGGAAATATTATTCGTCATATTTTCATGCGCTCTAACAATTCTCATTGATATACTGTTTAAGAAAATGCCACTTATACAATTCTCCGTTGTGGGGCTTTTAATTGAATATAATTGTGTTTCTTACGGTATGTCTAAAGGCCACGCCGAGTCTTAGCAATATTTTGTGTAATTACCCTATTATGTTGGTAATTTTCTTATTAAATCAACTCAATCACGCTATGTCACGACATCCTTAAGTTTAGTATTAAACAGACTAACTTGATACAAAGTATGATCAAAAATTAATCAAAACTTGTTCACTATTCCTCTAGTGAAAACCTTGTTGCCATGCCGTTTTTAATCTAAGTCACATTAGTAGAATTTAACTTAATAATGCCTTTAAACATTCTTGTGTAGTGATTAATATACCTAGCACCTTTATACCTGGCACTTAAGTGTTTAAAGATGCATGAAACCACAGCCGGTTAAATTTGTGAATAATAAAAGGCGCCACCCACTCAATATATATTATAGAATAGTTAAATTCGCGATTATTTGGATAACATAATAACATCAGTTATTAATTATGTTTGAATGTCGGAGTGAAGGGAGAGCGCGGCGACGCGACCGGCCGCGACTAGCGCCCGACGGCGACTGCCGCCCTTGCCTCCCCTGCCGTCAGCCCCGACGAGCAGGGACCAGAAAATACGGAAACTGTGGAAACCCCAGGAAACAAGGTACGAGGGTGCATTTATAAAACAAGTACTTAAGGATAAAATATAGGAGGCGAAACAAGACGCGTTTTTTTATCCGAATAATATAGTATTTAATTAAAAAAGATGCAGCAAGAATTTACGGTATAATGGAGGATTTATCTACCGTCTAATTAACTAGTTCGTTAGGTACGTTTTGTTTGCTGGCTTGGCACTGAATTAAAACCATATTACTTTTTAATAATGTTTTAATGTCTAATATTTATAACAATTCTGCTGTTTTCTTTATAAATGCTGGATGCGCATTTAAGGCGTTCATTTCGACAACGGAAAATGGTTCAAGAATACCTTTCACAAACATAAACAACACAATGTTTTCAATATCCAGCGATTTTTCTCCGCGGGAGCTCTTCTGAAAGCTGGTACCAAATTCTGCTAATTTTATTCGTTGTTTATAAATATTATGAATAACGTTTTGAATCTCTAAGTAACGTTTTAAGCTTTCGTGTTTCTTAGTAATCATTTGAATGTCCTACAGACGTCTTTAACACGTTCCTTTCCAGACATATACAATACTTGAAGATATTCTGACACTCGATGACGTGCTTCGCATTTGTAACATCCCAGACCGACATTGAACCGACAAAGAATTTACCTTAACTGACATGCTTCAAGAGTAGGGCAAAGGAATACCAGTATACTCATAGTGTTATAACGTTTTTAAAGATAACTGCAATTACTTAACACAAGCTACTTATCAGAAAATTCGATTACACCTTCTTTCAACAATTTCTGGTCGACTCAGTCGCCTTTGGGGCTGCGATTTTATCAATAATCCACAAATACGTGGTTCAGTTCTCGCGTTTACATTTATAACAAGCCGTGGTTTCTATACAAGTTATGTGGTATAATATGAGTGCTATAATCCGGCGTTCGCTTCGACATGTTCGCAAACAAATTGGTTTGTTTGCGAATAGAACAACACGCAGAGTGTCGATGTGGTAGCACCACTATGGAGACAGGGTTGTCAAGCTTTATATAAAACCTATATAATACCCTTCTCGGGCTATTCCCTTTCCTTCCAACAACTGTTATTGCCAGCAAAGATCAAATCGTTTGAATCCTTTTGAGTAAAGTAAACGCTCAAAAGAAGGTACACGATTCAGAAATTACACTACTTTATCACTTATACCATTTTATATGTTTCTAAGAGCTATAACAAAAAGTAATATCCTATGTAGGTCCTGATTTTTACTGACTAATATCTAAAAAAGCATTTTTTTTTTTTTCATTTAGCTGCAACCCTATCCCGGGATGGATGCAAATATTTACTTTAGCATCACATCTCTGTACCATTAGCGAGACCAGACATAATTATTGAGCAAATACAAAGTTAGCTGAGGATATTATTATTTTGGAATGTACCTACGCACCGGTTATGTAAGATTACTGTTAAATGTGATAATCTCTGCGACTTTACAAATGAGGCTAGTGAGGATATAGAGGCATCAGTACTAATTACAGGACAATCATTATGGTAGCACCTTCATTTCGGGAACCAAAGTTGTTAAACGTGAATACAATATAGTGCCAACATAAACGGTCTTAGAGGAGTGTCAATTATTTCCACCATAACAGATATAATAAAAAACAAACAAAGCGTATAAACGTAGCGTATGTGTTTGATAAAACAATGTAAGTCGTAAGTCAACAAAGGCAACAAGAAGGCAACATACTTAATTCTTTAACTATAAAGAGTGCCTTCAACTTTTTTAATAAGACCGCCGAATGACAGCGAGGCTTCGGCCAAAAAGTTAGATTATTTACAGATTTCCAAACGGATGGGCAAGCTCGTATATCCTGAGAAACTGGGAAAAGAAAAATAAGTGGAAAACTTAAGAATATAATGCACTAGATTAAGTGGTTAGGGTAGGATGATGAGCTGGCCCTATCAACGGAGTTCCGACCCCTGATTCAATTATGGCCTGTTCGGTAATGGCTGTTATTTTTCTCCAATTTCCGCGGAGTTTGGACGTTGTTTTTCGATTTAATGGTCCGGAAAACTGCGAATTATAGTGTTTTTAATATAGTTGAGTTGAGCGGTGTGTTTTTGCTAATAGTTTTCCTCTGAATGGTAGATTTTTTAAACTTGCAGGCTACTAACTAGTTACCAAGAAGGAATATAGAAATCCGTCAATCTTCCAAAATAAAGAGTTCACAAAGTAGCAGTACGTTTAGGCACGTGCGGTACCGTGGAAGAGCAGGATAAACACACATTGGTGTTTCCTGTGCAATATTTCAGTGTACACATTCAGCGTGCATTGTAAGGTAATTTCCTTTTCACATTTGTGTCATGACGTTTCATTCAGCATTGTGAGTGAGCGAACTGAGCAGTATTTCTAACTATTTCATAACTGAATCCGAACACAGAACTGCAGAAATCTAAAACCTCAGGGTCGAATCTAAAGACATCTAAGGCAGCTCAAATGCACAAATTCTAACTTTTTTATCAATTATTATTTCCGGCGATACCTGATAAGTTCTACAACACTAGTAACAGAAACCCACCCACTAATCCTACACGTTCCACAAATGGCAACACCGACCTTGTCCATGATTTATCAGGCTTCCACGCGTCAGGTGGTGCGATTATCAAACTTAATTGTGAGGAAGGCTCCATTGGCCTGTCACCAAGATTAATGGCCGGCGTCCACCTGGATGTAATCAACTAGAATAACTGACGCTAATCTTACTGTTTCTACGTGTACTGATGATGATGATGATCATGTACTGATGTGTGCTAGTGGGACGTTTCCTTAAAGAGTTTTTCGTCAAGTCCATGGAAGTAAAGACTTGTTTAAGAGTATGTGCAAGAACTAGTTATTATTACAAATAAAATCAATTGTCATGTCTTTATAATAATAAAGACAACAACTATGTCAGTCTGATGACAGAACAATCATTAAGAGGTTGTCACTGACAGCTACTTAAAATTCACTACTTTTAAGTAGCTGTCAGTAACAACCTTTTAATGATATTATGTAGTAGATATTATGGCAGGCGGTGGCCTGCCATAATATCTACTGGAAAAAGTATTGTCATGTTACTGCTTCAGCTACTTTAACTATTCCGTGCGTCATTAACCGTATTTATGAAGACATGCGAGTCCACTGACGTCAATTCAAAAGGACATATAACTGTCAACTACATACTTCAAATTGTGAAATCGTAACAGTCCACTTTCAAACTAAGATCTAAGCTTCTACATACAAACTGACAATGTTTTTTTTTTTTTTTTTTACATATTATAAACCAGCGCTTGACCGCAATCCTGCCTGATGGTAAGCAGTGACGCAATCGTTGATGGTAAAGCGCACTACTGGCGGCTACTACTGGTAGGCTTCTAGATTTTAGTAATGGAAGGTAATAACCGAAACATCAGCGACGCATCAGCATGTCACGTCACATCAGGTCATAGATGGGAACGCAATATGCGCGGGTAGGGCTGGCACGGCGAGCCGGCATCCCGCCAAACTGTCGCAGGCACTTGCCAACCGCGCTGGGTTCGATACCCTGCTGAGTTTGAGGGGTGCTACGTGCCTTAGTTTCGGCCTATATCGTTTAAGATTAAACTGGGAGCCTGATGTATGTGCTGAACGAATAAGTTTAAGTTGTTATGTAGCTTAGAATGTTATGCTGAAAGCATGTTTGATGGTATCTACATATGGTCGGATAACTAACTAAAGTTTGCCACATCAATATCAAGATGCTGTTATGGCATTGTTAGCAGAATTCTGGATAAATTTCATAGATTCTAATCGTTAGATATTCCTCCTCTGTAGGTACTAAGTAGCGCGAAAAAGTATTCATACTGGGAAGAGTGAGCAGCTAACACTATAATAATGCAGTATGACAATCGAGTGAAGTCTATGCGTTGGCCTATGGGTGAAGCTAACGATTTCAATCCTTTATAAATGCCATCATTAGCTAAATAAATAAAACAGTACTTGTTAACGTTCAGTTTTATAGGAAGCATGACGGCAGTTGAGCGAAGTGATACAATGTTAAACCCAAGACCAACACGACCAAACAATGCTGCGCTAGAGGGAGATTGATCTGGAGACTCTCCACGACCAAACTCCCGACACAACAACATTTGGCGCAGCGTACCCGCCACACATCGCAACACAACTGTTCAGACCCGTCCTCCGTACGGCGTCACCAGACATCATGCCGGAACACGACGAATCGCTTGGCGGCAAGACTTTGTCTGGTGGGTGGTAACTTCTGCCGGCAGCCGATGTTATGGCCTACCATCGAGAAAAAAGAAGAAAAAAAAGAGAAAAAAAGTAAAAAGAAAGAAAAGAGGTGGTCGGGTAAAGAGGTCGTATCAAGCTTTAAATTGTCAATAAATCCATCTGTAAGGAAGTTACTTAATTGAGACGGATCGTCTGCAGAAAAGCTTTATTATGCAGAAGTAATAATGTTGAGCTGCATCAGATATGGAAGTCGTTAAATTAATCGCCTCGTTACTTACGCTTCCTGAATTCAACTTTGTAATGTGAGCCTTACCTGTAACAAAAAATAATTAAAATGAGTATACATATATCTGTATGTCATGGAGGATGGGTCTGGGCAGTTGTGTTGAGATGTGTGGCGGGTACGATGCGCCAAATGTTGTTGTGTCGGGAGTTTGGTCGTGGAGGGTCTCCAGATCAATTTTGTTGTGTTTTTTGGTTTAACATTGCATCACCTCGCTCAACTGCCGTTTTCCTTCCTATTCACTCAGTTTGTTTTGAGTAAATAGGCTCTTACTTAATAAAATGGCGCGCTTTACCATCAACGATTGCATCACCACTTACCATCAGGCGGGATTGCGGTCAAGGACTAGTTTATAATTATATAAAAAAAGGAAAATGTAACGGTGAAATCTTAGGTGGAGTGAGCATTCCAATTAATGCTAGGTATAGAGACCATTAACAGGGAACTCTAGTGGTGCTTTCTCTATACAAACGTATTCCGCTGTTTTCTTCGTGGATAATGCTTTTGGAGTAATTTTTTTTTCTACAATGTTACACCGTGATTATACGTGCCCCTATCATTTGATTTTTTCGAAACTTAATTAATAAAAAAATACGATACTTCAAAATCGCGAAAAATAACCTATTTTTACTATGATGTCAGATGACTATAAGACAAACGTGATAAGGTTTTGCCAAAAAAGAAAATAAAAGAAAACAGCGCGTCTTTTGGTCAGCGTTTTTGTAGGTAAAATCAGCCTTGAGCTGCAACTGTCCTTTTCGCACTTTACCGGGTCAGGTTAGAAGCAGCGCGACGGCAATAGTTTCTTCAAATGCCTATTTTCCAAATTCCTCGGCATTAGAGGAATTAACAGTTTAAACTAAGGTCATTTCAGCGATGTTTTTCCCACGGTGAGATTTTTTACAGAATTAATCAACTGATAAATATGCGAGAGGATAAGTATGGTCGGAAAATAAAAACATTAAGGAAAATAATGTTCAAAAAGTTATATCTTCATTTTTACATAAATACATAAAGGAAGCCTAATATATTTACCCTAGAGAGGAAACCTTAATTAAAGGAGATTCTTGGAATTATTATGTAAGTTCTTATGTTGGGTTTTTATCGGCTGCAGCAAGCCGTAGCTTTTACTTTAGACTAAGTTCTACTATGATGAAATAGGTTCTGTAGGGACCGAGAGAGCATAAATTGAAACATACTCAAAATATCTAGTTTATTTTTTGATGAATACATAAATAAGTACATCTGTATTATAAACATAATTAATTCGTGTTGTTGGGTTTAACATTGCACCACCTCGCTCAACTGCCGTCTTCGTTCCTATTCACTAAGATTTTTTTAAGTGAATGGGCTCAATAAACTAGCGCGCTTTACCATCAACGATTGCATCACTGCTTACCATCAGGCGGGATTGCAGTCTAGCGCTAGTTTATAATAATAATAAAAAAATTGTACTTAAAAAGCCTCAGAAAATCAATAATTTAGTAAGCCTTACAACTTTTAATTAAAAAAAAAAACAATAGCACCGGTTCCCTTGATTAGAAACTAAGTACACTAAATTAAAGTAAAGGACAAAAGATAAATATTAGTTAATTTTATTTTTGTCAAATTAGTCAGAACCTGATGTAAATTAACGTATTTTTAGTTTGCTGGCTATGCTTTTAATCACGTTAAACATCTCTATAATGTGTATACATTATAGAGATGTTTACATAGGAGTATCTTAACTTGACAGAACTAAACTTATATTTATTTACTGTCTTTTTCTTAATAAAATAGAAATAAAAAACTCAACCAACTCACAGACAGTCCATAATTTAACGCTATGTTTAAAAGAATAAGTGACGTCAAGCATGGAAACTGTAGCCACGCTGGGGATGATAATACTTTTCCCTACTAAATACAATACAACTTTAGATTTCATTGTATCAACAATATTTATTATATACCTATGTATTATGTGAGTTTTTAATAACGCTGTTTATTAAGTCACCATGTCAATCTTTCGTTCAAATTATTGATGGCATGTAATTCTTTAGCTGACTAGACATCCATAAGGACGTGCTGTGACGCGTTATTATAAATCCACGAAGAGGTGTCGTCAGTGAAGGTTTCACCTCTAAAAGGGAAGCAACAAAGAGCTACGTCTCCAGGTCATCCTGCTTCCCCCTCCTGCTTCCAGGACGCTGAACCTCTGTTGTTGTCGGAGGCCATCCAGGAGTAGGTAACATCGTGCCTGTCGGCTACTCAACGCATTGGCTCGCCACCGGGGTCCCACTTCACCTGGCTGGGCTACTTCACTCCTCATAGTTTAGCTGTCTTCATAAAAAAAATACATCACCCCATTTTCGTATCCTCCGCATCTATTTCTAATCCACACTTCACTCCTCACAACGAAATTTTGTTTTTTGTAAATTATACTCTAAACTGATTTTATACTTTTTTCCTTACTTCAGTTTTCTTGTAGTTACACGACACACTACTGCCAGCATGTGGTACTGAACTACTGAACGACTGTAATCTCTGATCGACTGGCAGTTCCTAAGTAGGTCAATGCATTTTTGGTGTTTAGTATGAATGATGTTGATGGCAATTGGGTCACCCTCTATTATGGAATATAGAAGTACCTGGTATTGGTAGGTACACCATTATCTAACTATTCGAAGAACACTGACATGATGTATGTTCAGTACGCCCTGATTAAAATTAGATTGGACGGAACTAGTACATTATCAGAATACCTAGTCCTCCAACTTGGGGCTCAACGACGAACTTGGGCTTCCAAGTTTGGAAGCTAGGTGGCGAGGTGTGAGCTACTCTATGCTAATGTAGTCCATAACTTTAGTATCAAGTCTCTGTTTATAATTTAATATAAGTAGATATGAAGTAATAAATATTATGCGAATTGAAAAGAATATACATATTTATAGAACGATAATTGAGGACTTTTTTTGTGTCGATGGGAAATCATAAAATGACCTCTCCCGCTTTGGGCGGAGCGGAAGCGCGTTTCAGACCTTTCCTGACTAAAATCCTCCCGTGTTTCTTCACTAGTCTGTGCGCCAAGACCACGGTTTCTCTTTCAACCAACCCGCAACCCTGACCCAGACACCGGTCTTCGTGGACCCCGTCACTGTGTGCTGACATCTCGTTGAGGCGCGCGTGAAACACAACGTGCCGTCGACCCGGGTCTGGTCCGGGGCTGCCCACTGCTCGCCGGCCAGTAAGGACCAGGCCCGCCGCCGCAAGCCCGCGCCTACGTTGGCCGGGAGTTCGATGTTGTCTCCCTACCATGGCGTCTGCTGCGGCGGCTATAGGCGTGATGGCAGTGAGATTCCCGCTCCCTCACGCGCTTCTATGCCAGCGTCACTACTTCACAGAAGGAGGTGACGGCCTGCCATGCACTCTCGCTGCGGACCATGGTCATGGGCCGGACGCGAGAGATCACGGCAGATCGCCGCCCAAGCCGGGCAGACCTCCACCGTATGCCCCACCGTGTTCTCAGGGCGATCCCCATAGTGGTGACACACCCAGGCAATCCCTCCCGCCTTATGCGGAGCAGGAACCTCCCGAAATAGCCGTGTCCGATGAAAACCTGCTTCAGACCGAAGGTGAGTACGCCGTGGCGCGTCTCTAGCCACTGCTCAAAGAGGGGACTTACCGCTGCTATTATGGCGTCCCCAGCGATATTTGAGGCCTTGGTATTTTATTATGAGAAAAATGACACTTGTCCTTAACGCAAATTAACCAAAACTTTGTAAATTTAAAAATAGGAATGAGTACATATTTATAAAGTTGAGGTGTACAAACAAAAAACATATTTGGGATTTACTTTTCGTATTTATAATATCAAAATGGAAAACGAGTCTATTTAAGAAGTGCACATTTGTTTCGTATTTACGAGGCTAGGATGAAGTCGAATTGTGGCACCTAGCAAGAGATTTTCTAAAGCGGGAAGTTCGTGCACACACAATTTCAAACATTTTCACATGTGCGAACTTCTTCCACCACAAAATCTCTTGCCAACTTACGTGCGGGTAACTACACCAGAATATATATTTATAACTATGGTGATAACTGATAACTAACGTAAATGATGTATCACAAGTTAATGACATGTTATTATTCTGTAAGGAGCCGGAACCTCATCACTAACTTTGTAATACCAGGTTATCTCACACGCGAGGTAGGTAGCCATTTTACAATGCATAGTAAACATACTGAATACTTTTGGTTAGAACTTCAATATACATCAGTAAACTAATAGACAACAGAGATCCGATGAAATAAAAAAGAAGAATTAGAGATTGGAAATGTTATTGAATAAATTGTGTAAGCAACAAAAAAAATCCAGGTTTCAATGATTAGGACCAATATTATTCAAGAGGGGTTGGGCAATTTTTTAAACGACTGTAACTACACCATTTAATTTATTAAGAACGGATTTTTAATTTACAGATCACTTCTATTCGTGGAATAAAATTGACGATTAATCGTTTTGTATGAATTAACTGTGTAAAATTCTGACTTATTCGTCCAATAAAATTATGTGGTGTTGGTAAATTTAGTCGTAAAAAGATGACAGAAAAAACAACAAACTATCTAAATTGAAAATAACATTACTAGAGAAACGAATCTTTAATCGACATTTTGAAAATGTTCCTCTAAAACAAAAGGTTGGATGGTTAGATTGTTAAAAGCATCCACTCATGGTTATGTCCATCGAGTTAAAAATAACTTTTAAACGTGATGACTTACTCATTAGAAATTATAATACGGGAGCGGCAATAGGCCTTCTATACACGTATATATACTTCTATACAAGGTGATATTGTCCGGTGTGGTCTGTGATCGACAAAGTTGAAGTATGATTTCTAGTTTGAATGTTCTTTTAAGCACTATGGGGCACTATTTTTCACTTGTAAATCTTTGATACCCAATATTCTGCCCTTGCTTTTCTACCATCCCCAATGCAATGTAATGAAAGCCTTGGGGAAAGCCTTTGTCCAGCAGTGGACCTTTATAGCCTGAGACGAAGAAGAAGAAGTCTTCGTGCTAAAATTTACGAATGTCATGTTCTGATGTAATTGAGTCTCATTTACTTCCTAGCGGTACCAAGGTCCGTATTACATAAAGTCACTCAAAATTCAAGCCCTACTTAAGTCTCGTTTCAAGCCATTTGATTGGTTGAAACTAGTTTTAAGTAATGCTTAAGCAGAGATCAATGCTTGAGTTTCGTTCTGGAATACGCATCTAAGTCTTCTTCTATTGGCCGCCACCTTTATGTCTAATTATGTTGGAGAAATAAATGATTTTAGATTTAATGGCCTTTCTCACTAAATCTCTTGCTCAATCCTTTTTTTTTTGTTTAATAATTATAAACTAATGCTTGACTGCAATCCCGCCTGATGGTAAGCAGTGATGCAATCGTTGATGGTAAAGCGCACTAGTTTATTAATCCATCAGTTATTTAGTTTGGGCAATTATAATGAATCTAGACAGAAACGGAAAGAAACCCAGTGGTATTTCGGGTTTCAGTAGTAAAAAACAAAGTTGTATCGCTAGTGTCTTGAGCCTTATTTTAGCAGGAGTGGCCATAACACAGTGTGTGCGAACGCGATGCATTTGTGCCATGACGTCAGAGCGATCGGTTTGTGGCCGGTGGATGTATATAATATCCACACCGACTGCTCCGACTCGATCGGGTCGATGGCTTACTGGAGCACAGCAAAAAATTGAGTGCAACAGATTAATCTTGCACACTCACATCAATTCTGTTACATATATGTAACGGTTTCGCATTTGCATTTGCTTGTACGGTATACACACATATTTGCCGAAATTAAGGTCATAGATTAAACTTTAAAACAACTGAGACTAAGTCTCTATGTCATAATTTTATTGGTTTGTTTTGATTAGGCCTCTGCCTCGAATCTTGCGGGCAGCGGGGCGGTGGCGGCGGCGGCGCGGGAGTCGAGCGGGCATTGAAGACCTGTTCTCGAAAGGGCAGATTGCGCGTCACTATAGCCGCGTAGTGTTGTGTTCACGATTGTGTCGACGAGATTTTTGTTTTTATTGGCGAAAGAAATGTCTGAATAATGGCGGTAACATCTTTTTGATTCAAATTTATTCCTAACGCTCGATCACCGCGCGCTGCCCGTAAGATTCGAGCGCGAGAAGTATACCGCTCGCTACCCGCCACCGCCCCGCTGCTTCGCCGCTGTTTTCGAGAATCAGTCCGTTTGATTATACGCATATGATTCTGCCGCTCACTCGCCGCCGCCGCCGCCGCCACCCCGCTGCCCGCAAGATTCGAGACAGCGGCCTTAGAGGCTTTTTGCTACTCAGATATTGAGATGAGACCGGCATCGGCATCCTAATTGCATAACATACTATTATTAACAATTTGAATGAGTTTCAAGTATATTGCTAATCAATTGCTCATGTTAGAAAAATGTGTCTGCTCAACAACATGAAAACGCAATGAATGTTCTTGAACTATCAAAAAGTAACCGATTGCTAGAAGATACTGATACATAGTGTGTTACGCAATACCCTGATGCTCCTAACGCCCAGATCTGAATCAGAACTATACTGTCATAAAAGAAGCTCTAGTATTTTGTTAAACCACTGTCCTTCAATCAGAAACTTACCAAGTCGGGGCACATTTCCGCCAACACTTGGTAACTAGTCAATATATTGATTAGGGTTAGAAAACAAATTTAGACTAAGAACACATTATATATTGTGTACACCACACATATATCCATACAGCTACGTTTGTCCAGTGTTTTAAACAAAGTGAGAGGCGTGGCAGTGTTCACGCTTTGCGGTTTCACCAGCCGCTCAGATATATCCACAAAAGTACACATCCGACCAAATGCACGCAGCGTTGTATAACTCTTTTTGATTAGCATTTCGTTTTTTTTTTTTTGCATATACAATATGTTAAGAAAACCCTGTCCGACCCGTAAGGATAATAAAGGTTAGGTAAACACATGACCAAATAAAATATGAAATTTTACAAAATCATCATAGTAACAATACTAGTGAATTTTGAAATAACCTCTTTTTCCCGCGAATTAATTCCAACTTCCCCAAAATTTAGTAATTTTTAAAAAGTGACAACATTATTTTTGACGGTATAATTCTGAGCGAATAGCGATGCGGCCGCGTGCCGCGTGCCCTGCCCCTCTTCGCCCGCGCCTGTATGGCATACTGCACATGTTTTAAGTTGCCTCTTTTTGCGAAATAATATTAATTTTTTTAGGGCGATTTTTTTTTAAGTTTAGCACGGCTTTGTAGGCATTAGTAGAATCAGTTATCGCTACCTAACAATACCTTCACGGATCGGACAGGGTTTTCTTTACATATTGTATAAATGTGCAAAAAGAGTGGTAGTTTTATAAGTTATTTTGACTCAATGTAATTTGACTGTTCCTTTAGTTTGCGAAGCTAGGTTCAAGGTGTGTTTTTAGTTAATGACTATGTACATACTACTAGGTACAGATTCTCTCATTATTGTGAACTAAAACAAAAGATATTGGGTCAATGTACTTATTCGTCCGAAACAACTAGCAAATTGAATTGGGGATACATTGCGTAATTCCAGCGCAACTTCAAGGGTCCAGGATCCGAGTGATGCTAAGAGAATATTATTTACTATGAGATTCATTTTTAATAAAACTATCGTACTTTATTTAAAGGTACTTTTGCTGCTCTGTGTGTCAAAGAAACGAGATCATTCTTCTAAATGAACCTTATCCAAATTCTTTTTTCTATGATGGCGACCGGAAAGTTGTAGATAGTAGAATAAGACAAGATCACATTAATACTATTACAGTGTCGTTAGTTCATTAAGATAACAAGGTAATTACGTTTATCTCCTAAGTCCTCAGTGATCAGTTTGAATTGTCTTACAGCGGAAAATAACTACATACATATACATATATACGTTGCGTATTGAGACTAGTGATTGTTATCTATCATTTATTGAATTAATTCTCTAAACATAATATAAAAGACATCGTGAGCACAGATTGCCCATCTTGTTTAAGAAAACAAAACTTATCCTAATATTTAATCTTGTTATTTATCTCCTTTTCAACAAAAAATCAACTTCTCAAGAGTTTTGAGTGACTTTGTTGCAAGAACTTTATAAGATGTGTATTTTTACGAGCAAGGCAAAGTTAGCGAATATTTCATCTGCATTTTCTTCAAAACAACGATTCAAACCTTTCACATAACATGACCTAGTTGCCGAAACACACCGTTACACCAGTTATTCGCAATTTGTGGGAATGTTTCCATTACTTACACAAGTGGTCAGGAGACTCGTTTCACTCTCATATGATTCCATTTATATCACCGTAACGAAACTATATGCAAACATGTTTAATATTTCATAATCTAGTTGTTTAATAAGATTGAGATAACTGTGTTTTATCTGATCTAGTAATCGTAGGAAAATCTGTTTTTGTATTGTGTTAATTTTCTTATTTGCTAAGAAAATTAACACAATACAAAAACAGCAAATCGCTTAGCTGTAACACGAGATATACGTCAGTAACATTCTCGAATATGCATAAACCCAACAAAAGTAAAATATTCTCCCGACTAAAAGATTGATACAAATAATGTAATGAGGGTATATCGCCACCTGAGCCCTTTACGTAGAACTAACAAGAACATATCCAGCTTCAGCATTCAACTAACGCCATTCAGAAAACTCGAGGAAGATTTCCTATTAGATAGAGTCCCGAAGGTTAGTTTTCTGAGAAAAATAAATGAAAGTAGCAGTAGAGAGGAGGCGGAGGTCGTCTCGTGCATGGAAAGAACTATCGCCATACCTGTTTCAGCGAAGTAACTGAGACCCGAACACAAAGTTTGAGGTGCGGGAGTAATCACCGAAATTGTTTCCAAGATCGCAACGCATCTGCTATACCTCTAACGTACTACGTACCATTATTTAGATTCCAGGCTTTTTGGCAACAATTTACATAACAAGACTATTATTCGCAAAGCAAAACAAATTCTAAGTATTTATTTCAATTAAACCAATTAGATACTTCTGAATTACTAAGAAGTTGGTCAGTTACAAAGATGAATCTCTCATTCCAAAACATAGTCAGTGTGGAAAAGAACGGTCAGAAAATCCCTGGACAAATTCAAAATACTGTTACAAATTCATAATCTTTATTAATACAGAAGCTGCAATTGAGTGTTCAAACCGAGCCTTAGTAGAGTGCACACTCGAGGTGTACTGCACTCTGCGGAGCTACCGTTACGTGGTGCACTTATATAACAATTTTCTGCGACCTCACTGTACACTGACAGTTACGATTTACGAATAGCTCCTTTAAATCTGTTTTATTTCTAAACTGGCCTTTTGACTCTAAAGTTAGACAATGTTGGTGAGAACTGGAGTCACGTTGAGTCGTCTTTGTCATTTTAAAATCTGTATTTGTCATTTCAATGATGAAAACGAAACGATATTTTAAAATGCATTTAATGGTTTGTGGTGCCTTGAAGTGTTTAATTGAACCATACCATTCAAGACGATTAAATTGGTAGTTTTATCCTCATAAAACTAATAAAACTTTACAAGACATTGTTACACAGAAATAAAACCATTGATAGGTACTTTGTTAACCGATTTTATTGACCCGACAAGGAGACTACGAACTTATGTAATTTATGCTCGCTGCAAACTCACGTATTCAGCGAAAAATATCGTAAATCTGTACTGTCTACAAGTTTAAGTATTTTTCAGGCACCATTTTCTTTCTAATCTACTTTTTTGAGGAAAAAAAAGTTGGAATGATGTTTGTTTTATGCAGGCTTCAAAGCTTCATAGAACATTTGTGCTAAAGAATTAGATTTGTACTTCGGATATACATAGGTATTACGAGTGCTCCGGTGCAAGCAATAGAACAGATTCTGTTTCATTGAGTCTCGGTGCCTTTGTGAGGTTACTGTAAGCAAAGTATTTGCTGGAACCGACGCAACTGCAGTGTGCTCAATTGAAAAGAGTGCTCTAGGTAATTGGTCTAAGCCAACATTTGTTAATAACAGATTTAAAAAAAAAACAGTTTCTTACAATCTCTACATAGTGTAAGCGTAGTCAGCCTATAGTGTTGGCACTGCTGGGGCACAGGTCCCGTCTCTGTAAGTATATTCTAACCATAGGCCATAATTAAGGCTATATTCCAACAGACGGGTGCAGTAAAGCTTGGCGGATTTAACTCTTTTCTTCGTAGAGAAGTTCACGGTTCCTTCGCGATGTTTTCCTTCAACGTGTTCCCCCTTATTCATAAACGCTGCTTTTTTATATAAAATTATAAACTAGCGCTTGACCGCTGGCAAATTGTTGCAGTTCCTCGATGTACGCGGTATAAAGGTGGAGGTGAAACGTTTCGTCCGGATCGTAGTGGTGACAAGGTAAGGGTGGAAACTCGCCGTACGACGGATCGTCCGATGGTGGAACGGAGATGGGGGAATTAAATCATACAATTAAAGCTAACTAGTGATTAGCGATTCTTTAACAGTAGATTTTTGACTTTTTAACGTCACTTAACTTTAGTCATCGTTTATGAATAAACCCCTTAAACACTGTGATGTTTATTCATAAAGGATGATTTAAGTTAAGTGACGTTAAAAGGTCAAAAATGACCTTTAATTAAAGACTTGCTAATCACTACTTAACTGCAGCGTTTATGAATAAAGGGGTTTGAGAGCAGTGGTTACATAAAAGTCGCTAAAGTTTCTCGAATTCCACTGTACTCCTCCGGTTCAATATTCATTTTAAACCTAGCTTTAAAAAGCAATTCGAACACACTTTCCGCTTAGTCTAAAATCTCATTTATCTCAAAACTGCATATTTCAAAGAACCAAAACATTTTTGCTCGTAAATAAAAACACATAGCCACATATTCGAACAGACAACGAAATAATAGTACGGAGCATAAAACCGTATATTTGAGTGGTTCATTTTTCTGTCCGCCAGTGCATCCGGGTCTGTTATCTCTAGGGTTGGCACTCGGTGAAAATAAAGCAAACTGAGTAACAACATTAGAGTAGGCTGTAAATACGTTGTAATCATATTTTACGTGTTATCGCGACAATAATGGCGTATATCATTGCTAAAACGCGTAATAAAATTATTGCCTGGGTGTTAAATATTTTTCTTAAATAAATCCATAGTTACGCGTGTAATTGTACGGCCTATTTGCGGTTCTTACAGAGTTTTGTTGTGTTTATAAATCATACATATAACGAAAATGTTCGTAATATTTTGGAAGCACACTCGTGCTTAATTTTCCCAGAATTCGGGAAAAGCTTTGTTAGTGTATCATATTTAACTATCGACGTCGGTCCTTCAGTACCCTTCATCCTAAATAGCTCCATTTATTACAAAAAGTACTTGACTGCGACACCAAGCTCCGCTTCACAGTACATTGACTTAGTCTCTAGATTATTTCACCGTTAAGCGCAATGGGAGACACAGTGATTCAGATTTCTGTTGCGAAGCTGCTAATTCATCTAATCTGAAATTTCTAAGTACAGCTCAGTAAATTCGCTGATACTGCTGGGGCTTAGCATCAGATAAGGTAGTGGAATTATTCCTCAGCAAATAAATGTTTGTAAAGAAAATAGAGTTTATCCAGATTAATGTTTATTATATGGCGTCTTGTATATTGCTGTAATTTTGTTGAGTTAACATAAAATTTGCTAGCAAATATAACGGTATAACGAATCCAGGCACACTAATGGTGACGTAAAAATTTCATCTTCGCCAACCCTACGCATGCCTCTCTAGCCTCGAATTATGCAAGCGCACTGAAGTGCAGTTTAGTTATACTAGCGTAGTATAGTAGATTCACCTGGCGACGTTCGCGATCGATACGTCGCGACGACCGGGAAGTGTGCCCGTCTGGGGTTGCACTAAGTTTTAGTTTAATTGTCTGCTAATATATGAATTTATGTGATGTTTGTGTATGACGGCGGGGAAGTAAAGGTTACGTGATTCTGCACACCGATTAGGACTGAAAATGGACTAAAATATACCTTAGGTGATGATAGAAGCTTGGACTAAGAATAATCCGCTGCAGTAAACGTTTTATGATGACTACAAATCTATAAATAATACTGAGTATACATATTTACCGAAAGTGTTAATGTTCCCATTGACAAACTGCCCTGGAGTACGTTCCACCATGATTGACACGGCGGGCCAATCAATTGTCACTAAAAGAGCCATCTATTGCCCATAACACTGACGCCACTAAAGTCACGAGGTGGGCACGAACGCGATCAATTTGTCCACCGCGGGCTAACAAGGCCCCCGTGGTCGGTTAGTTTGTTTTGTATTTTATTGAACTGCGATATACACAAGAGGTAGATAGATGTATTTGTTTTGTTGGATAGGTTTGTGGATATTCCGTTATCGGTTGATAGGTATCAATACTAGACAAATTCTAAATAGGTTAGTTAGCGTCAAGCTAAACTAATATAATATTTGTCGCCTATCCTTTTATTAACAAAATAGAAACAAAAAGATACACTGAACTAAAATTTTGTTTAGTTTGTAAATAAAAGAATCGGCGCCATTGTCAGTACCTATTATATCATATTGTGTTATAGTAGGTTTTTATCTCATCAATTATAAGCATTATAAAGCGAAAAAAAATGGGTAAAAAAAATATCTTCAGCAGAAAATTAAACAATCAACATCAAACAGCTGCATCTTCCTTTATCTTTTCTATGGAATATTCTAAACATATATCGTCCACAGCAATAAACAAAGTCTACATAAAACCCTGTCTACCAAGACTATTAGATATGATCATCAAATTGAGCGCGATGATCAAATTGCCGCGCGTGATCAGGTTGAACCGCAGCCAATCGTGGTCAAGGTCCTGCGATCAGAGGACTGACTGTCCGTTCGGTGGAGTAGTTACTTAATTTAGCACTGTTATTGTTTTAGTTAATAAAATAAATAGTTTTGTGAACGTATTGTTGGATTTTTGTTTAAGAAAAATACATAGATATCTGCATTTCCAAAAAAACTAACTGAACGGACTTTCAATACGAGAATATAATACAACTCATTATTACCTATAATGACCTCTTACCACAGGATGCTAAAGATCGCGCGAAATGGGGAAAAAAGTGCAGGAAAGCGGACCCCGAGCTCCACCACGAAAGCCGCGGATGCAACCGGAATAAACGCTAAGATGATGATGATGGCCTATAATGACCATTATGAATTATAGAAATAAATTTAAAAATATTACATAAAATGATACAATGGGCGAAGAAAGCAATAAGTAGGCGTCTATTCACAACCTGAACTAAATTTAAGGTACACTGCATCCATTTCTTACTAGTTCATTAAGAAAATATAAAATTATGGTTTAATCCTATCCTCGAAGGAAGAAATCTGTTTTTTACATTTCTACTGTTATGACCATTGTCTTGTTCATTACTAGATTACGTTACCGTGAGAATTAGGCTCACGTGATGTATTTTTGTTATCAACAACACCAAGCAGCAGATCGATTCTTTAAAAATCTCAGTGTGAAAATTGGGTGAAGTCAATGACTTAGAATGAGCTGGCAATAATAATAAAATAATAGACAGTACAATAACGCATTCAAAGTTCTCTTGGAGTTTCCGTGGCGCTGTAGCGCGACAGGGATGTTCGCGGAGGCGAGGAAGGGCGGGTTCGCCGCGATCATGCGGAAGCGATGCACTTCCATGAAGACGCGCTTGCGCTACTACTCCAATGGCATCGCGAAAGTGTTTTCAGACCGGCGGATTCTCCTCTTTTATGTAGGTGGATAAGAGTCCAGACCCACTTAGTTTAATTAATACCAGCATTAGGCTAAGCTATACAGACTATTACCAAAAATGATATAAAACATTTATCTGCAATAAAATAATTAAAAATTGGAATCCCAGCTTATTCCATGGTCACTTTTCCTAAGTGTTCATAGTGAGATGGTTAGAGAATAGCATTGCAGGTCAACCACCCAATCAAAACAAAAAAAAACAAACCAATCAGATACTTGGCTCAGCAAACAAGGAGTTAACCCAAAAAGGAGAAGCAGCCAGTTATAATAATTCAATAGTCATCAAAAGTGATAAAAACATTCGTAATTATCAAGTGGTTCACAGCGGATCGGGGTGACCGGGTTTGTACAATATTCGGACAATGACACGACGACGGAAAACTGCGCAGTCGTGCCGTTAACGGAACGACGAACGACGCGACATGCGAACATTATTTCGTCACATTTGTTACAGTAAGTTGGGTTTGAGATGTTTTTAAATTGAGATTAATATTTTTAACGCATTTGTCCACGAAAGAAAGTATACTGTCATAATTGACACTAAACGTATTTTGTTATGACTACAAAGGGGAGTACTATAATATACTATCTAACTTAGACAAGCGAGGAAGAACGTTGCGGGTGTCATGTGATTAAACGATGATACCCTAGGAAATTATTGTTTCAAAAGGAGAGTGAAAAATCCAATAATATACCTGAGAAAACTAAGACATTTTTTTCAATATAACAATTTCTTTACACAAATAACCTTCATTTTGGAACACTGAGCGTTTTTTCACAAACCTATCCTTCATTTAACAGGTAAAGGGGCACACCGCACAAGGCAAGACTAGACTTGTGTGAAGTTTTGTAGCAAAAGATAAATAAAAAAGAAAATATATACTAAAGTATCTTTGTGACTCAAAGAACCAATCTGCCGTCTGGCCTAACTTAATCATAGGCATGATTGATTTACTTTAAAGAAACTTGTCTAAGGAAGCCAACACTCTGCGGCTAGAAGAACAGTTCGCAATTGAAACATTCGAAATATAGTCGCAATCTCATCTCAGTAACTTGTCAAAATTAGAAAGAAATTTGTCTGAGACGGATCATACTGTAAACGTTCTTATAATTTCAGGAAGTGCCAAATCTGGCGCATGTTGTAGAGTCTTAGGTGAATAAGGCCTATAGCCAGCAACTAGACAGTCACCATCTGATATTACTCTCGTTTCCTGCATCGAACGAGACGTGAAGCAAACGATGATAAATGATTTAATAGATTCACATCAGTCGTATAAATCACTAGCACCAAGACTTAGAATTACACTGGGGAGAATGAGACGCAGAACCGCTACGGATAATGTTAATGCAATTGTTATTGTTTGCGTCATCATGACGAAAGAATGACGTCAAACTCCGAGGTTGAAGCGGCTTTCAACTGACTCAGTTTTAAGATGCAGCAATAAACGAATCTTAATTTAGGTAACGACTTGTGCATAAATAATCTTGAGACCTAAGATAAAACCGCTAACTTAATTTATTGCACTCACATAAAATTCAAGTTAGTTAAAATAGATACAACATCTTTATTTATTTTCCTTTTTCTAGATTAGGTATAGCTTTTCCTCGGTGGTAGGCCACAACATCAGCCGCCGGCATAAGTTACCACCCACTAGGCAAAGTCATGCCGCCAAGCGATTCGTCGTGTTCCGGCATGATGTCTGGTGAAGCCGTACGGAGGACGGGTCTGAGCAGTTGTGTTGCGATGTACGTGCCGGGTACGATGCGCGAAATGTTGTTGTGTCGGGAGTTTGGTTGTGGAGGGCCTCCAGATCAATCTCCCTCTGGCGCAGCATCGTTCGTCGTGTTGTTGGGTTTAACACTGCATCACCGCGCTCAACTGCCGTCTTCCTTCCTATTTACTCAGTTCTTTTGAGTGAGTTGGCTTAATAAACTAGCACGCCTTACCATCAACGATTGCATCACTGCTTACCATCAGACGGGATTGCAGTCAAGCGCTAGTTTGTAATTTATAAGAAAAAAAGCACATTTTCTACTGTAGTATAGGCGAATACTTAAATGATAAATAATTTTATAGGGATCACAGAACTGTAAATGTACAGAAAAGCTACCTAACTATTATACATTCCATTTATGACGGAATAATAACTCATTCCAGGTCATATTTCCAGTCAAACAACAGCCAAACACAAATAATATTGGTAATAGTTATTAGAGGGCGGGGTAAAGAGGGAGGGTAAAACCACTGAACAATAGATTATACTGGCATCAAAACCGCGTGCGACACGGGTGTGCGGTGCAGGTCTACACCAAAAACAAGATTATGAGAATGCATTCAATTTCTTTTTGCCTTCGTTTTATTTGTAAAATAATTTAATCCTCCGATGACGAATTAATGGACTCTTCTGAACATTTTTTATTTTCGTTATAATTTAAGGCTTCGTATTTATTTTGTTATTGGATATTAAACATATTACTTTAATTTATTGGAGATTACAAAAATAAATTTTACTTGATGGAAGCCATGACAGCAAGAAAGTGATGTTGCCAACTTAGAAAATCAGAAATGTAAGGTAGCCCGGGTCGACGGCACGTTGTGTTTCACGCGCGCCTCTAAGAGATATCAGGGCCTGTAGCCAATGTAACATCGCTTCATAGCGAAGCGAAATCGAATACCAAACCAACCAATGGCGGGAACGATTGGCCACGCGACGCGACAAATCACGTGGTCAATCGTTCCCGCCATTGGTTGGTTTGGTATTCGATTTCGCTTCGCTATGAAGCGATGTTACATTGGCTAGGGCCGCAGCACATCGTGAGGGGGTCCACGAAAACCGATGCCTAGATCAGGGTTACAGGTTGGCCAAAAGAGAAATTATGACCCTGGCGCACAGGCAAACGAAGGGACACAGGTGGGTTTTAGTCAGTAAAAGTCTGACACCCGTCAGCTTCTCTCAGAACGGGAGAGGTCATTTGATGATTTCCCATCCACACCAAAAAATAGGTACCAGAGTATAACATAGGTAACACTAATATTCTAACAGTTTTATTATATGGCTAAGCGGCTCGTGGCTAATTGATAATATAATAATAATAATTTATCATTTATTCTCTCTTCACAAAGTTATGTGTAATTAGTGAATACAAAAAAGTCTCACCTGAATTCCGCCTTTATGAGAGACTGGTGCCTGATGTAGGTATTTGGGGAAAACCTGTGTTAAGAGGTCACCGGTGTGGCTACCAAGAGTTTTCTTTACGAGACTCGATCGTCGATATCGACCGCGTTTGGCGCACAAATTGATTGAGAGGTCTTACAACCTTGAAGTGGGTCAATCCCCAATCGATGAGTAAAACACGGTCGATATCAACGATCAAGTCTCGCAATGAAAACTCATGGTAGCGACACAGACCTCTTCCGTTGCTAGAACTAGCTTTTACGGACACCGTGCAAGAGTCGAAGACAAATAAAAGACATAACAAAATAAAAGTTACAAGTAAACAATATGCTTAACAGATAAAAGCAAGAGTAATAATAGTAAAAATACTTCTAACAACTATAAGAAATACCTGCCTATAATATTGCAGAATTACCTAGTTGTGGAGTCATGTTGTGAGACGATGAGTGAGTGTGGTGATCTTGTGTGGAGTGTTGGAGTAATAGGACATGTAATTGAGTAATTAAGATCAGCAGTGTGCGAATGAGGGTGACTTTTGTATGGTGTGAGCTGTGGAAGTTATTTTTCAAGGAACCAAGCAGCAGTTTACGTGTGAGTGGGGATTAGTCAAAATTAGGTTTATTTCAGAACGGTCAAAAGATTTTCAGTCTTGTGATAGTCTAGGGTTTTTAAGTATTTTTATTTATGATAACATTGATAACAGCTGCACGGGTCGGTCAAAGGTTAAACTGCATTTGCCGCGAACTGTCCGTTACATATCGAGACACCTGTCCATCACATATCATCATTCGGATGATGAGCTGCTCCCGGTTAGACTGGGCGTGGACATAATCTGTTTGACCAAAAGCTACGCAGACTGTTTGAGTGGGCTACATTTTCTATAGATTCCAGGTAGGTTACCAGGTACATTTTAGGGTTCCGTACACAAAGGGTAAATACGGGACAATATTATTGCTCCACTATCCGTCTTTCAGTCAATATGTCTGTCTGTCTGTCACTAGGCAGTTGAAATCTTCACATATGATGTATTTCTGTTCGTGCTATAACAACAAATACCAAAAACAGCTGTTTTATAGATAATGTTAGGGTACTCTTCGTGCGGCAGCACGACTGGCACTTGGCCGGTTTTACCAACTGAATACGAAGCGTCACGTTTAATTAATAAATTAATTCATGTATTTATTAGCAATTCAAATACGGTGACATACGGCGACCTAATTATTAAAATGAGTCGAACGAACAATTTAACAGAATAACGTATGTATATGTATCACGCGAATGTTCACGATAGGTCTTCACTTGACTTCGGAGATTTTTGAACTCTTGGATTTCATGTATATTGTCTTTGTCAATATCTGAATTTGGTACAGTAACCGACTTTATAAAAAGGAGGTTTTGCATGTATGAATGTAAGTTTACACATTCGTGATGTTCTCAAAAACTACTAAGTTACTTCGGATGAGTTTCGTTAGTTCTTAATTATATCTCCAGATCCAGATCGATGTCTGCCATGTGATCATGTCGCCATGCCCTATTACTTCTAATTCAGATAATCGCAATCTCTATCTTCGTTGAACTTTACTACGGTTTCAGCTAGTACACGGGAAAATATCGAAATTCCGGGACAAAATTTTATAGGCCACTTTTATGTAAACATCATCATCTCAGCGTTAATCCCAGTCGCATCCGAAGCTTTCACAGCTTTGGAGTCTGGGGCCCGCTTTAGCAGTCTAACTGCTGATTTTGGCTAAACTTTGATATTTTCCGATTGCCGTCTGACCTCCACAACCCGAAGGCGAAATCGTAATTTTATGTAACATGAGTCCCATACAAATATGAACTTTATATATACAAAGTTAGTGTTTATATTCGTTAGAAACACTCATATTCGAATTTACGAATATGCATATTAGGTAATGAATAAGGTTCGCGGTCGCATGAAACGCATAGCTGTTGAAGTCCAAGTAGTCTGTGAATAATTTCCAAGTGACGCCCAAAATAGTCAATTTCTTAAACTCGATAAGCCATACGGCCTCTTATACCTCTTCCTTTAAATAATGTATTACTTTTATCTCCATAGCACCAGGAAGTAGCTAATGTCTAGTCTCTGGCGGTATAAATGTATTTCAGTGCGTTTCACAGTTCACTGGGCAGCAGCCAGCAGCCGCGCAAGTGACATTGTATCGAAAACTCGGGAAATACGTTTTATAGAAAAAGCTTAAAGCTGCGAGGGTCATGTGATAACCTAGTACATATAATATATTGGCACTTAAATACGCTGACGTAGGAAAATCTTTAGTGCACTAAAGTAATACAGTAAAGTTGCTAGCGTTACAATATGTAAACATATGTGTATATACAATATAATAAAGAAAACCCCGTCCGACCAATAAGCCACCCATAAATAAAATATGAAATTTTACATAATCATCATAGTAACAATAGTAGGTTATGAATTTTGAAATAATATTGTTTTTCGCTAATTAATTCGAACTTCTCCAAAATTTGGTAATTTTTAAAAAAGTGACAGCATCGGTATTATTATAACTTATAAGCGAATAGCGACGTGACCACGTCACAGGTGCCGCGTGCCCTGCCCCCCGCCGCCCGCGGAAGGGGTTGCGTACCCCACATGTATTAAGTTACCTCTTTTTGCGAAATAATATTTATTTTTTTAAGGGGATTTTTTTCTTAAGTTTAGCCTGTCTTTGTGGGCATTAGTAGAATCAGTTATCGATACCTAACAATAACTTACGGATCGGACAGGGTTTTCTTTACACATTGCGTGTAACAAAGAGGAGTAAGTCAGTTCCGTACTCCTCCTTGTTACATGTTTATGTTTTCATTCTTCCTATCAACAAAAGCATCTAATTATTTCACCACGCTTGGTTAATTGGTATAGAAATGGCATATAGTCCGCCCGTATATCTTTTTCAGTGCAAAAAGTTTCAATAAATAAATGTAAGGCTTAGTTCTGTGTTGGGGAGTAATTTCCGTCAGATACCTAGATCTGTACCCCATCTATGAAAACGTTATAAAGCCTGTTCCTGTACCAACAAGATTTATTCACTATAATATTTAAGCTCTTTATTATATAATTTAACTTATCTGTAACAGTCACATAACATACATATATTAAGTGCTAGCATGATAAATCACATATAATTTAATTTGCGTTAGCTATAAACACGAGGTTCATAGAAGCAGAGATGCGATGCGATAAATAATATATTCAATTTTAATAACACTAAAGATAATGTTGATAATGATAACAAAATAAAAACCTAACAATAACAAAATCGGTAAAAACAGAAAAGATAGCATTCACTAGAATCGAAAGATGAATGAAAAACACAGTTGCATATTTTAGCGGAAGCCATTACAACCAGGAAAAATAACAAAAAAACCTGCTGAAACAACGTATGACCGGAGTTGGACACATTTCAGATTTGGTAGACTTGTAGTAAAATATAAAGCGTTCCAGGTACTGACCACCTTTTTTTTGTTGTGATGGGAAATCATCTTCTCCCGCTCTGATCGGAGCGGAAGGGCTTGTCAGACTTTTACTGACTAAAACCCACCCGTGTTTCTTCACTTGCCTGTGTGACAGCCAGGGTCACGGTTTCCAGGTACTGACCACCTCTGATTTTGGTATGTTTTTAACATGGACACTAGTAGTTTACGTAAAAACTAAATAATTTATTGATTTAAAAGACTCATAATTTCAGAATAATCCAAATGAGTTCTTTATAAAAGAAGTTCATTATGAAAGATTTAAGTATAATAATGGTATTGATTATAACAAAGCACAATAACATATATTGGTCTTTTATTACAACGTGTAGGTACTCTACTCTAAAAACAAACTTTTTTCACTGTGTAATCCTATCGCGAATGTAGTATACATGACACTAACAAAAAGTTAAGTACAAATGAATTGTGAAGGTACATCGTTAAAGCGGCGCGGTGAGGGTAGACTACGTTAGATAAGGTCATTAATATTAGAGACTCGTGTCACAATAGACAGAGAACAGTAAAACATCTTCATATAAACGAGCCGCTCTCGGTTTGAATGTATGCGTGCGCGCCGAGCGCCGTGTCGGTACGCGATTTCACGCACACGCTGGCATAATATAGGATGGTATAGGATGGCGGCAATACGGGCTGTGCCGCGTGACTGTGAGCACGCGCGTAAATTACATGACCGCTCGCGTTCGTCAATTCTCGCCGGCCACTTACCATAATATTAATTATTTATTACGAGTATCATGACTTCAAAAGGGGGAAAAAAATATTGTAGTGTTTTCGGGTGCCTCAATAATGATTTCGCAAATCCGGACTTATCATTCTTCATACTTCCTACTGAACCAGAAATGTAAGTACAACTTAAATCTTATAAGAAAATGTGATATATGTATTGTTTGTTTCACAAGTTTATTTGCTTTATTAAGAGCGTACCCGAGTCGCATTTTTCCATATAATTGTATTCCCAGATTTACTTCCTGACTACTATGTTTAAAGTTAAGTTTATTTTAAGAAGCCCAGTTTTACTATAAAACAGAGGATTGAGTACGAAATATCGTTTAAGTAAACGTATTTGTCGAGTATAGTGTAATAAGGACAATTTCACAATAATCAATATTGCAAATTACTATTATTTTTTTTTTCTATTGTCTTATGTGTTGTTTGATCCAAATATGGCGTCTTAATCGAGTCTTAAGCGAGTAAGCGAGCGGCGCCTTTGTTGCATTTGAGCTAGCTGTTGCTATCCGATTACCTATATAAACAAACATTACACAGTACCCATATAAACAATCATTATAATTGTACCTCAGAAACTAATGAGGCTAAAAAGGTTTTTATTAAAGTAAGGTATCATTTGTTAAATATTCGCTACCCATACATAATCTTAGCTTTACTAATGTCTACTTTTTCATAAGAACTACATATTTATTGTTTACGTTCTCATGTTTTATATCATTTAAGCATTAGTTATTAGCTTGTGAATATTATTGTGTTAGTGTTACATTTAAGTACTCATCACTTACAATCTTCTCTGATAAGAACCAGTTATATCGATTTCCCATATCACACATCACTTAAAATTTATCATTATTTACGAGTTTTAGAATATAATTTAGTGTTACACTTAAGTAGTCTTAAAAATGTTGTCGGTATCAAATTTGTAACTTAATATAATAAATGTTACGTGAATAAAAGCTTTTTATTTTTACTAAATTTATAAATTGGTAAAATATTCAATCATAATATGCTTTTTATTCTATAAATTTAGATCAAAGTGACAACCCTAGGGTTCAACGCAAGAGTAGGCAAATAACTCTGCGGGCGGCCTTAGATAATATACTGTTCTCTGTCTACTGTGCTCGTGTCTAGGGCGTGCTGCCGAGCGGATTAACATTCACAAAAAACGTTCGGAATACTAATAACATTTAAACAAGCTTACTTACTACATATGCAGTAAACAGTATGTTATTTATTCTGACTATATATTTTATAGCGTGTGCAGTCTAAAATAACTTAATTAATATCACAGAATGATGAATGTGTTAGGTACTCGCAATATAAAAATAGGTACAAGTTAATTTTACTTCCAGATCAACTATAAAATCATGGATCATATAGTCAGAGAAGTCCAAATGTTTAACCCAGAGCCTATCAGTCAGTCACTTTAATCGCCAAAAACCTAAACTAATCTAGCTTTCGTCTAACCTAGTTTTCGTCTTATATTCCAAACTATTAGTCACAGAGATTGGGCAATTTTATAACTACGGTATGATTGGTTACAAGTAGATACTGATTAAGAAGACTGGTATTATATATGCTCGAATTGAGTAACCTTTGTGAAGTCGGTTAAAAACAGACTTCGTCGATTAAAATTATTGAAACAAAATTGCAATGTCAATTGCTGCAGATCAATGATATGCTTCTCACCTGTATGTGGAGAAGAGCTCTGCGTCCTTCCATAGAGCAATTTTCTGTAAGGTCTAAGACGAACACAATGTCAGTCAAAATGTATGCCAAAAGTTTCATATGTTTTTTTTTTATCTGTATTACCTGCAATGTATTGAATTGTTTACTCAATTGTGCTTAGTAATTGGTATCAACCATATATAGAATTTAGTAATTTTAGTATTGAACTGTTCTGTATTGTTTCGGTAGATATACAGTTTTTTGGCAGCACTAGTTAACATTTCAGCCTTGTTATTTATTCAGCTGTTAGTTACCTTTGTTTTGTGAATTGTATAACGAAATTGAATTTTTGAGTATCATTTAACGGATTTTAACGTATCGTTGTGATTTCATAAGAAGCTCGATTATTGCAAATGCGATCTTGTTATACTTTTGTAAACAGTTTAGGTAATCGTATTTTTATTTTTAATAAGAAATCGTATAAAATATACAGGGATTCATTTTCAGACAGCATTTGAAACAAAACCATGAAAAAGTAATTTAAAGAATCAATTTGTGGATGATTTGTGGTTAAAACATTTAATTACATCTAAACTAAACTCATGTTGAATCGGTTGTTGAAATAATCTGTAAATTAATTATTTTTACCACAATGACGCATTTGTGTTAATTTATCCTTCGACATCAAAAACCAATTAGTTATATAACTTCTGTTGGTTTCCAGTCTAACTGGAGTAGTTATATCATTACTAGCGACCCGCCCCGGCTTCGCACCTGGACAAATGATATAGAAAACGCACAAGAAACGGTGGCCCTTCAAGAAAAATAATGTCTACTGTGTCGCCCATCAACCAATATCTGACTCTGCAACATAAATCGACCTTATTGTGCATGGATAGCCAGTTCCACCACCTTCAAATAGAATGAAAGCCTACCGGGGTAGCAAGTTTGTTCGAAATAATGGTTCCGCACTCACTCCGCGGTTTAGGCAGACAAACATTCAAGTAGCAGGCGGCCGGCAGGGGCGAAAGCAGCATGCGGCTTTTTTTGGTGTTTAGTTTTGAATAAATCGTGATATCTTCTGAATGAAAACACCAATTGCAATTATTGAAAAAGAGATCTGCTGCTACTACAATTATCTTTGATATGACGTAATTTATTTGGATAAGGATTAATAATAAGGAACAAATAGTGGGCTCTGACACACTTATCGACCACATGGAGCAATGGATTAGCAATATGCTTCGAAATTATTCCAACTGACAGTAATAGTGTGTTATATAATTAAGGTGCTGGTTAAATTTGCCGGTTAGTCAACTGTCTAGCCTTTGGAAGCAGCTGTACTGTCCTTGCTTCGCTCTTTCGGATCGCACGAAGTTGATCACAGTTCAGTTCTCACGTAATTGCTCAGGATGTCCTGGCTTAGTTATAGCGACCAATTCAGTTCGCACGTGATGGGCTACAGTCCCGACCGAAACTATAACTTGATTTATTGAATATCATTCAGGCCGCTAGTTGAACGGCCGCAGTGTAGTTAAAAAGCTAGACGAATAATTAAACCAGTTTTCTATGACATATACAGCACATTCAGTGAAATAGAACGTAGGAATCTTCCAAAGCGAAGTTAATTAAGATAAGCTAATAATACCTTTCCTCATTTTCAACATAGATAACATTAATACGTAATAAAGTTTATTTACACAGTTGATAAATAAACTTCACTCCCCAAAATACAAACTGACAATCAAACTTAGACCCAAATAAAAATAAACCCTGCAATGAATGTGTGTAGTTTTCCGATATGTTAGTTTCAAAAGTCATCAAGAGATGGTGCTATCATCAACTTACAGTATTTTTTAATTTGATTTGTTGCCGATTAGTCTGTGGCAAGAAAGAACTAACAGAATGTCATCTATACTCTATACTGATATATAAAGCTGAAGAGTTTGTTTGTTTGTTTGAACGCACTAATCTCAGGATCTACGGGTCCGATTTGAAAAATTATTTCTGCTTTGGATAGCCCATTAATCCAGGAAGGCTTTAGGCTATATAACATCACGCTGCGACGAATAGAAGCGGATCATAACTAACTCCACGCGAACGAATTCGCTGGCGGCCGCTAGTCTATACTAATATATCACCGTGACAACATAGGTGAAGTGAGTTGTCATTCCAACTCATCACCATCAATCTTTTTATCGTCTCACTGCTGATTACAGGCCTCTTCTCATACAGAGAAGGATTGAGCGTAATCACCACGCTTGCTCAAAGTGGGTTGGCGATTTCAGACTTAAAGTCCAGGTTTCCTCAAGATGTTTTCCTTCACCTTGTAATGAGTCATTGGTGTCTAAGATATAAGTATATCTTGGACTTTCTAAGTAGAAAGTACATACAACTTAGAAAAGTTTCATTGGTACTAGCCTGACCTGGAATCGAACCTGCGCTCATACTTGAGAGGCTGGTGTTTTAACCACTATGTCACAACGACTTCCAACAAATGCTAAGGAATTAGCAGCATTGATGGCTCACTCTAAGCTCGCATCATCCATTTTTTTTATAGAATTGATCGGGAGGTGTGAGGACACACGAGGGGCACATATAAGGCCTTATTATCAAAATTTCTGTATTCAAATCATTAAATAGGCTTATATTTCCTTAATTATGCTTCCACTTAACTTTCAGATACTATAGACTGTGACATTTGATATCTTTAGTGAACAGACTCGAATACTATGTATTTGAATATATTCATAAACCGCGAATATAGTTTCAATCACAGTTTCCTTCGATTTCTCCGTGTCTTTCTTTGTCTATATTGTCATCTTCATAATGTATTTCAGAAATTTCTTCATTGTTGGAAACAAAGATTTCCACGTATTTATTACTTACTCACTTGTTCGCCTCAATGGTTTATTATCACAACTTACCTGCAAACAAAAAACATATTTTATAAATTTATTATGAAATAAAATCATTATAAATACTACAAAATAAACAAATATAACCCCTCCCTCTATTGAATATGGACCTCGGAGCGAATAAGAGAAGTAAATTATATGAATTACTAACTCTATTAAAATCGTAATTTATATAGTTGTACAAAAAGTAACTCTAATACACTTCACAATACGCTCAATGACAATACGTACGTGATCACACAATTGCTTTTAAGGATCAAGAGGTTTCATAAATATCATTGCATGAGCAATTTTTAAAAACCAGTGACTTAGTATATTTTGGCTGAAATGAAACTTGGATAACAAAAACTGAACTAAAAACCACGACTGTAATTACAGGCCATTAAGGTTGAAAACTTATTCACAAAAACTTATTCATGTCGGTTCTATTATTATTATATTCCAAATTCTAAACACCTCCATCCACCAGTTCGTGAACCGTTCTAAAGTTCAAACCGTTCTTGAACCTAAACAGAACCGATGAAAAACTATTGAAAAATCAACTCGTCGATAATCGCTTCACTAGGCATCCACTGAACATAGCCTGGCCGAAGTCTGGGGAAAATACATTCTGATATAAATATAAAGAATAGATTTTGAATGTTATTATTTGAAGGTACACCATTTATAACTAGAAACGCCTAATATTTTTTATCATTTGAGAGATACTTCAACTTCTTCATATAATAGCGTAATTAATTAGCGACGTATTACTATGTGTATATCACAGCTTGTCGCTAACTATGTAGAGACCTAGATACTTGTAAACAGGTGTACTTGTATATTTGACTCTCTTTAGAGGACGGTATCACCATCAGCTTAGCACGTATATGTATGTGTACGAAATTAATGAGAGGAAATGGATTTCGGGTCTTAAAGTTACTGGAAGATGCTGGTGTAGAATTTTAACGTTATTCTTCTGTTATTTAGTAGGATTAGGGCAACTTTAATAACGGCAGCCTTTTATGACTGGTTGGAATCTCTAAGAATATAATATATATTCACCCATTGGAAACTGTAATTTCCATAATTTATTAGTAAATTTCACTTGCCGTTATGACAGCTGTAATGACAGTAGCCATACTAAGTTTACATATGCGAGCTAATAACGCAACTGTCGGTACGACAAATTCCGTTTCAACAAACTAGTTTCAACGAATGCTGCATTATTTCTTCAGTCACAACCTTCGGAACAGAACATAATTCTTTATATTTCTAGGACCTTTTTAGTACATTTAGATCTAGCACTAAGTGAAACTAACGAAGGGAACTTTCTAATGTATTACATAGACCAAGCTATAATCCACACGATGCCTAATGAAGGGTAGCATAAAATACGACTTGTGTAATTAACAAAGTGATTTGTTAATCAAAATCGAATAAGTATTCTCAAACGGAGAATAATCAGATTTTGAAATTGTAAGCCTTTCAGTATTTGATAGTATTTATGTAATAATAATTATCAACACCAATATTATGATACCTTAATTAATATATTTTTTCCACAACAAAAAAAATTTGCTTTAAATCAATATCAAAATGAAACAAGCCACTAGCTATATATAGATCAGTAACCATTGAATTTCTATAATGACATGCCTAGCAGTCATAAATCCCGATTCGATCTCGTACTGTTGCGGTGAGCCCACTCCACTCACAACCTAGCCAATGTTATGTACAGAACTAACTCTTCAAAAGATAAACAGAATATAATTAAGATCCAAGGAGTGGTCACACAGCGCAGTCCCAAACGAGTTGCTAAGTGCAATTAATTCTCAACAACTTACAAGTTTATTATATCTCGAGGGGAGAAAAAATAGTGAACGTATAGAAGTTTTGACTACCAGCATACTGGATGCTGATGCGGAATCTATGTAGAAGAAAAACTTGAGACTGAACTTCAGAAATATCACTAAAAAAGTGTGCAACTTTGAACTTTTGGCACTGAAAAGAATTGCTCATCAGGGTTGGTTACATTTTACATTACGTAACTTTCTGTTTAAAAAGTTTCAATCTGGCGTCGGTCCAATAATTCAGAGATCATAAAGAACCGATGTACCTTTGTGAATGAACATTTCAACAAACTTTAGTTTAACAAATATTTATAAAGATAATGAAAAAGTTTGATGTCTGCATTTGATTTAAACATGATTTGTCGAAATAAATAAGTTGGAGGAATTAGTGAGTCGGTAGGTAATTAGTTTATGCGTTATGAACAAAGTTCCAAAAATAAGATCGTATGCAAAACATTTCTAAGAGAAGGATTGCTTAAGATTTTTGAATAGAAAAGTTTGTAAATACGCTTTTCTACACAATGTAAAATATACCCAGACTATTATTAATTCAATTACCAAACAATACAAATATCACTAAAATACGTTTATAGTTAAAAAACACAAAGGGGGCGACAGAACGCATCATCAATAAACGATTGTGCAACAATAGCGCAGTTAGTTGTGCAACCATGACGCTCGTAGTACTAGGAGCTCACGTCAACGAGGTGATATCACGCGAATATCTTCTGGCACGATCATTTGCAATTATCAAGGTGACTACGAGATAGTCGTGGAGGCCTAGCAGTTAAAACACCAGCCTCTCAAGTATGAGTGTACTTATGACTGTAACTTTTATAAGTTGTATTTACTTTCTAAGAAATCTTGGACACCAATGACTGATTACAAAGTTAAGGAAAACATCTTCTGGAAACCTGGACTTTAAGTCTGAAATGGCCAACCCGCATTCAGCAAGTGTGCTGATTATGCTCAATCCTTCTCTGTATGAGAGAAGACCTGTGCCCAGCAGTGGGACTATAAAAAGGTTGATGATGATGGTGAAGATGTACTAGTGAGAATGACGCACTGATGGTGGACTTCTCCGAAGGTTGAGTCCACATGAAATGTTAACGTAAGCTGGTGAGTTTCAACTTTCAAGCTTGCGAATCTTCATACATATTTTTTTCATGATAAGTATAAATACAATACTAATGTTGGTTCAAGATGTCTATGTTTCTGATACGATTTTTTTTATATAAAATCTTATCTTTTACTAATTTTTGATATTTGTTATTGTTTATGAAACGCCTGATGATGATAAATCTATTACTATAGATTCCAGTCAAATATCACAATTTATTTATTTATTTCTATTAGTCAATAACAGTATCAAGTCGTTAACCGGTTTACCGCAACTGGTCACTTAACACATTGTTCTGCCAACTAACGGTTCCAAAATAATTCGCACGGAAGTGTACCGTCAGGTTGCCAGAAACCTGGTAATTGCTGCTGCATGGCATTGCTGTCCTACTGGCTACGTTTCCGGTTTATACACGTCATTGGAACGAAAATACCGCAGTTCGACGACCGACCTACAATCACTGTGATTATCTGTTTCTATACATGTCACTGAAATACTACTGACTAAGTTAATGAACTGTAATTTTACAATTGTACAAATTGGGTTGTGTTGGTTGTGTCTATTTTCGACCCGAAAATACACAAACATGTTTTTCTCTTTCGATTTAAGGTGACGCGTGTTTCAACAAAATACGAAACGCTTTTAATATTAGTCGACAACGATAAATAAATTATCCTGATTATTTCATGTAACCGCAGAAACCGTTCTGGTTCCATTTCCCGTATTTCCGGCTTGTTTAGTGTGCGGCTTCCTTTACCACACGGAAAAACAAAAGAGTAAACAGACAGACAGGAATCTGTGAGAAATACTGGTGACACGGCCCCTTGAGACTCTGCCATATATATTGTCGTGTCACTGTCGCGCAAACTGTTTTCCTGATCCCTCACGTCACTCTTTCGTATTAGATAGAACGTCGCATATCAAAATGTCACAATTTCCACTCCCTCCTTGTTTATACGACACGTAATTTATAGACGATCCCTTAAGAGGAAATTTGTTATCGGTTGTGTATAAATGAGTATGTACTTGTATGAAGTCGAGCAATATTTGCCAATCAATGAGCATCATCCCCTTGGGATTTGAGATCAAGACGAAATATTCTGAGAAGCTGTCAACGAGTCTTTATTTTCGAGAGGTTCTTACTTTCTGTTATTAAATATATCCTGCCTATCACCTTCCTAAATATAAATGGAATTGACGATGAATGATCAACCTTCAGTCACATTTTAAAAAACCCTTCTTTGGCAGCAATAGAAAAATAATCGTAATGGAAATATAATTTTTCATAACATTCATGACATCATTAGGGATGGCTTGCACCTCACAATCACAACGCCAAGGTATACAAGCAGCGTTGTCATATCATTATTGCGGCAACCTGGAGCATAGCCATCAGCCGAAACTGCCAACGCGTAATGACAATCGTGATTTTAAAATCGTCAGATTAATTACTACGCGTAATGCAGAACTCTGATGATAAGGGATCGAAAGATAAATAGGGGGATTTGTACACTCATTTCAAAAATGCACCAAAAACACCAAACAGGATATCCAGCAATATTAAAACAGGTAGATGTTCCAGGTCTGGCTACTTGTGTATATTTTTGTAAACGCATCCACGATATAGTAGTAATTCCTGGAGCAGGGCAATGTTTAACAAAAGAAATAAGGCATATTGAAAGGAACCAGTGCACAACTTTGGCAAATAGATACACGTGCAGCCGATTCAAAATCATTGTGTAAAACATAACTGATAAACGAATTGACCGATAACCTTAATTCCGTCGCAGTCTCGCTGTTTCAATTCTTTATTAACACATATCTATTTTTATGCATAAGTAAGTACTTAATGTAATCCGACTTGACTTTCAAAACTGCCATTACCCGATACTGATAACGACGCAAATACCACGTAGTTCTTATCTACTGACCATCAAATACTTCAAGTGTAAGTAAAACATATGAAATCCGCCATATTTTGTGCTCAAACAAGTTGGAGAAGCGTCAATGGACTGCCAAGGCAGCGCCATTACAGGCCATCGAACTAAGTTATCTCTTAGGACCGCCTTACATGTATTGAGGTTTTATCTGTTTAAGTACTTTTATAGCTATGTAAATTGTGTATTTGTTTTGCTGCTTCTGCGTGTGTAACGATTAACGACCCATTTGTTACTTAAACAATAAAGGGAGAAGGGGCTAGTTGATTGGAGATAGGGGTAGTTATTTATGGCGTCATTTTTTTTTATTAAGTGCGTCATTTCCATTAAAACGTATTAATTATGAAACAGAATGTCTGCTGACCGGCAAATCGATGACATGAGTTTGTTACACCCAGGTAAGAAATTGAATGTACGTCGACGCAATGCGATTGTGCAACTTCTAAACCATCTAAACCTGTTTATGCCTATGAATCAACCAATAGTAATCAGGCTTAAAATGCTATTTCTTTCTTTACACTTACAGATAAAATTATAGTTGAATAACTTTCTAAACGTATCAGCGAGAGGAATTGTTGCATAACTACATGAACATGATCCTTTCTAACTTATATGAAAGTGCTGGATGCTGTTTAGTTGCTCAGCAGTTTCCTGCAGGAGACCATTCAAGATGACAATCATGGAGCTCACATAAGAAGATTCGATTTATTTATTACGATAGAAAATATCGACATAATAAATAAAATTCTACTGTAGATGCCTCAGAAGATCTTCGCAGAATAAAAAATAAATATAATAATTATGCATATTATAACTATAATTTCATGGCACAGTGATTCTGTACCCAGAGCGAAAAGCAAGTTTTGCATTATAGTTACCACAAAATAAATGCATTAGAAGTCATCAAAGGCAAAAATGAAAACGTTATCGAATGAATGAATCTCAGTGCCAATTCACTTCATGACCTCCAAAAGCTAAAGAAACAATTAGACTAATAATATGAAAGGCTTCATATTTGTCGGACTTAGAGGATCAGACTGGCGGGATTTATTACTCCAGGCTGAAGTCAATGGCTTCGATAATATGTCGTGTGAGACAATTAGTCGTACTAATTAGATAAACAGTGATTACCTATCACTGTTTGTTATTGTGGTTACAAGTGTCAACTTGTCAATAAATTATATATATACATATAATATAGATAATTTCTCATCATAATTCTTAGCTCTAATGAGCTTTGAAAATTTTATTTGGAAAATAGTTTAATGATTTAAATACAGTGGTCGAGGACGAGGTTGATAGAAAAATGATGAATGGCATTTAGAATATCTCAATTTGGCTTTCAAGATATACGAGAGGGGAAGAAAGAAAAAATTCTCTGTTATGAACAACATTCAACAATAGAATATTTCACTACTAATGTGAAAAAATAAGTTATGTAATCTATGTACTTATCCACTTAACCGTAATTTTATCCCAATTTTTACGGTTAAGTAGAAAAGTACTGAAATTAATAACTTACTATTTCATTTCTAATACAAGGTACCGATTCTTTTTTTTTTTTAAATTTGATCGACAAGTCTTTCCAAAGTAGATAACTTCTCTTTTAAAATGCATAATTTCGACGAATGAGACGGAAGCCAATTTTCTTCTCTACGGTCTATCTGGACAAATTGTATCCACTTTTTCCCTACAACATTATTTTTATTCGGAAACCAAAAATAACAAAAACCTAGATAAATGAATAGTAATTGTTCATTCAATTTTGTTTATTAATATGATATGATTGATATGATATGAGATGATTATGTTTAAATAGAGTTAATAATAAATAAACTTGAAATATAGGCATATTTTAAGTTTATTTAGCTATATTTTAAATGTCCATAAAATACAACAAAATGTATTCATCTTAATAAGTATTATCGATAACTAAATCGATAAACAACATTACTACATCTCTACAAGAAAATAGTAAAAGTACTCAACAATAGAGGGCGCTTATTACAATAATGGAAAATTTTCTAGAACTATTTAAGATTTTTTTAAAATTTGAATTGCAGACGAAATATAAATAATTCATAGAAAAACATTCCGAAGTTAGGTCCAGTCGTTTTACTACCTATAACGAGATGTACAGTAACACAAAGCGCAACATGGCATATTTCCTTAGAAAATGTTTATTCTTGGTGGACACAAATTACGTCCTGACGCGCAGACTAGACTGAGCGACTTTTAACCAAGTCGATAAAAGTATTGGCTTACGATTTTGTTCGTGATGTCCTGTCTATTGTAAATATAATTTTAATGTCTTTGCTTGTAGGTTTTGATTCCCTAGTGTGTGACGGAAATTCGTCTAAGGTGTCAGTATAAACTGCTGTATCTTTTGATCGCTTTAATTTAGAAGTTTGATTTTTTCACTGCTTAAAAGGACAATAGACCTTAGTATTTGGTATAAATTTCAATTTGATACCTTTATTAGTTCGTGAGAAATAAGGTAGTAAGTTTTATTTTATTAAAATATGTTTATTATATTATATAACTAAAAAAATTTAATTTTCGCAATTTTTCCTATATTTGCATTATATGATAATCCTTCATGCCAAATTTCAAGATTCTGAGTTTACGGGAAGTATCCTGTAGGTTTTGATTCCTTTGCGAGTGTCGAAAATTTGTTGAAAATATCGACATATCGGCTGTATCTTTTGATTGGCTTGGCTTAGAAGTTTGATATTTTCACAGCTTAAAGTGACAATAGACCTAGGTATTTGGTATAAATTTCAATTTGATAACTTTATTCGTTCGTGAGAAATAAGGTAGTAAGTTCCATTTTATTAAAATATGTTTATTATATTATATAAGTAAAAAAAATGTGATTTTCGCAATTTTTCCTATATTTGCATTATATGACAATGCTTCATGCCAATTTTCAAGATTCTGAGTTTACGGGAAGTATCCTGTAGGTTTTGATTCCTTTGCGAGTGTCAAAAATTTGTTGAAAATATCGACATAATCGGCTGTATCTTTTGATTGGCTTGGCTTAGAAGTTTGATATTTTCACAGCTTAAAGGGACAATAGACCTGAGTATTTCATGTGAATTTCAGCTTGATACGTCCACGCGTTCTTGAGATAAAGGGTCTTGACAGACAGACAGACAGACAGACAGACAGACGGACAACAAAGTGATCCTATAAGGGTTCCGTTTTTTTCCTTTTGAGGTACGGAACCCTAAAACAAACAGAGAACAAGATGTTCTCTGTTTTTTTTATACCACGATTCGTGTTAGTGTTATGAAAGAATATTTAAAGACATAAAAATCTCTCGCAAACAAAGAATAGACAACGAAGTAGCTTTTATAATCCCAAATAAACTACGTATTTCAATAAAGTGTGTCAGTGAGGTCATAGCACCAGATTTTGATATTTCACTATCATATTATCGCGATAAAATATCAATAGCAGGAATAGTAATACCTGCCTTATCAAACATTTGTTTTTTGTTCCGTCCCTTGATTAAATTGTTTGTCTCTTTGCATATTATTAGCAGGTTTTTTTTAAGTTGTCAGGTGATAAAAGATAATGGGAATACCACCCAAATTGTGCGCCGAAATTAAAGAAAGCCGAGGCGTGACCAGTGCGAAAGGCATATCTGTGAAGTCTCCGGCAGTCTTATATCCTAGTATAGTCAAAGAGTGGCTCACAAACTCACGGCTAGTTCTGTAGCTAGGTAGTTATTATGCATAAATTAAGCTTGCAACTTGTCGATGTTATGCAAGATACACGGTTGGTATATCTTTAGTAACTTCTGAACGAACTTCAGTCTCATTAGACTTTGCCTTTCTCTAGGTTCTCACAGCATGTTCACTATCAATTCCACAGAATTACCTAAACGTCATTATCCATATCAGTTATTCTACTACGATTGATTTTTGCTTAGAGTTTCACCAGCGGGGTAGTTTATAGACACTTATCAGAAGCAATGGATTTTATTTTGACAGTTCAAGCACATTCATTGCGTTAACTACTTTGTAAAGCAGAAAAATTTTAGGAACAAATTAATCAATGGATCTACAGTTACACAGATTGAGCTTTTGAGATTCCGGCATTGCTGTGGCAGACTGTTCCAATGCCAGACAAAAATTAATATGATAATGTAACGAGTATGTTTAAATTTATTTTATTATCTTGTATGTGCGTATTATATTGAATTGTTATTAAATTTGTGTGCCTGATAATCAGTACGAGTCTTTTGTTACTTGATAATGAATAAATAATAAAAATATATTGCGCAATCAGTCGGCTACGTCACCGTTTCATAAAAAACCACCTTACCTAGTTGTTCAGAACATGAAGAACACTCGTCTGTATACGACCGTATCTTGATAACTCATTGTACTGGTATCAGATGAACATTCACACGACGGACGTGATAAAACCAAAGTCAAAACAAACTCGACCTGAAGATCCAATGACGCGAAGGACGAATGTCTAGACCTTTAGACAACTGGCTCGAGTTACCGCAACTAATTGTTACCAATCTAAAGCTTTCTACTCATTTAAATACCACGACACACTTTAATCAATTAACTATATTTCTATTAAATAAATTAGTCATAATCTAGACATTGTAAATATTGCACCGGATACTAAGCGGATAAACAGTCTTAACACTATCAGGATTTTGATAATTATTAAGCCGTCTAAGTAAATAGCGCTAATCAATCCAAACACATAACGGCGATATTAAATCGCTATCTAAAGATAGCGATCGTCAGTAAAATAAGTGTTCCATAAGGAGAGCAGAGGTGTGTGCATTACGAAGTACGTGCTACGATCTGTTCCCGTCAGATTAGTTTTCTCCACCTGTACACAGCTTCGATTCAAGTGCACTATTGTCAACAGCTATTTTTTTAGTTCATTTCCTATAGACGCTTCAGCTCCAACCTCTTTTTTTTCTCCGAAGGTGGAAAAATCCTCGTGGTCTATCCTCCGCTCGGGGACGCGGAGGGCTGTGCCGAACTCTGTAAGTCTAAAAAACCACCTAAGCATTCGTCATCTGCCTTTCCGGGGTACCGGGTCCTCCCAATTCTAGGGTACCCCCGGCTGGCCTTGCCCATCGTTGCGAGTTCGACGGGTTTCTTCTCGCGCGAGTTAGGCACTGTTCACTTTACGTTTTCACTCTCCTTTTCATATCCGCCACAGTTTACAGCTTAATTGCCATAATAAAGGCCATAAGTAACTTATAATTACTTTTAAATAATGCTAAGTTTTAACTATGCTATTTTATAAAATATAGTTTTAGTCCGTAATATAGGACTCAGACTCGTTATAGTCGGTTCGCTGACCGCTTGTAAAGGCCATGTCTCACTGAGATGACTTTACCTAGCCTGGAGGCGTGACGAATAACCGCAAAACCAAATATTATAGCAGAAGAGACCTGAGACAGACATTCTAGATATAGTACATCTGTGAGACGTTTAATTCTCCCAGAAATCAGTTCAACTCCGGCACTTGATGTTGTGAAACGTTGTCTGACACCCACATTTGGAAATCGTACAAATACACCAAATGCTCAGCGCAAACTGGATTATTTGCGAGTGGCCTAAGTGCGAACTGCACATAACCGGTATCTGAATTGAATATGTACCGCCGCCATTTTGTGTCATGTGTGATGTGAGTGGAACTGTTTATTACTCCGAATCACATCCTGAGTTCAAGGGAGTCGGCAGACTTGAAAAAATGACAACTGAAAAACAAATAAGAAGCGTTTACAATTACAAACATTTAAACTCACATACACAAAAAGTCAGATCCGGAACAACCTGTAGGCAATACAAATACGTATTTGTTTCATGCACAAATCGAACCCATTATACGCAACGCAGCAGTCCATCGCTCAGCCACTGCGCCAACCGTGTTGTCGTGTCATTACACCGTTCGTTTTGCCGTGTTGACATTTATCCATCCATACTAATATTATAAATGCGAAAGTAACTCTGTCTGTCTGTCTGTTACGCTTTCCCGTTTAAACCTCTCAACCGATTTTGATGAAATTTGGCACAGACATTCTTTAGACCCTGAGAAAGAACATAGGCTAAATTTGATGGAAAAATTTGATGTTCCCGAGGGAAATCTAAAAAGCGCGATATAACCGAACTCCACGCGGGCGAAGCCGCAGGCGGAAAGCTTGTAAATTATAATTTAAATGCAGCAGCCATACCCCTGTAGGACCAATAAAGTCGAGAAACATGTTTTATATACATTAAAAGTTGTTTAGAAGTTATAATTCAATAACTGTAGTCCAAAATATTAGTGGTTAACAATCTTAGATTTACTCTTAGAATAACTAGACTGTTGGTCTATGCTAAAAAAAACATCCCAAAAAATCAGTACAATGCAATTTTTGCGACCAAAACTAGTTATTTTTTTTATGTCGGTATTTGAAATTGACTGTGGTATTAACATCGATACTTATATAAAAAAAACGGAATGCGATACCCTTGACGTGACCAAAGAGACAATAAAAATAAGAATATTTATATCGAAATATATCTTCCTAAAACAGTCTAAAAATAACAATTTAAAATGGCCTTCTGACAAACCAGAATTGCGAGTCACCACTCGATCTGAATTCTAATTTTACTACGGTAGTGTAGCACAAAAATTAGCACTATAGATTGACCAAAATGTAAATAAGTAAAATAATTACATATTTAATACTTTTTCATATAGCCTTAAAGCATGGTATTTCAAGGCTCTTGTGAGCACGCCTACAATTTCCAATTACACAGAACTCCTCTAATGGTAGGGTTATTGACTACTCTCAGGACAAGTCCAGGAAAGCAGGATTCTACCCGATATTTTCTGGAAACTTTTAAACTCTTTCAATCCTTTAAAACTTCTTTTTGTACAAAACCTCGAACATTCGTATCGTAAATTAAAACCGTACAGTGTTTGTTTGCGGGCGAGCGGTTCGCCTTGAGCTGCGCCGGCGCCGGTCGACCTCAGCCACACTTCAGTACACAACGCGCGAATTGAACCTTTTTATTGTGTTGTCAACGCGCCCACTGATTCAGACTGAGATGTTATTTTGAGCGAAGAGAATGATCAAACGAGTAGCTTTATAATGAAGTATCTTCGTAAGTATGTAAAAGAGGATCATTAAACTACACCTGACAAATTATAAAATCCATTTACAATTCTCTAAGCGGTAAAGTCGCAACTTACATGACCGCCGTTCAGTGATCTGTTGGTAAGTGCTCCTAGTCACAAGTTACAAGGCAATGTTTCAAATGATACAAGAAATAATCAATCCAAACATGCACGCCAGAACATGCACCTTTTCCATTTTTCTTAACAAATGTAGATTTAAGAGGAAAATCAACCAGACGGAGCGAATTGGTCAATGTACTAATGTACTCATTTCATACATACGTATATAGAAGACTTTCCATGCTTGAAGGAGCTATGAAAGTTATTGATAAAGATAAAACATACAAGCACTATATCGTCCAGACAAATTAGCGCTTCCACTTTTATTTATCTCCCCAGTAACCCTATAGCTGTCACAACATGTCAAGTGAACCACAGCTAAAAAGATAAGTGCGCCTGCGATGCGTTGGTACGCCACGCATCCGGCGCGGGCGATGATTCAGACCTGAACAAAGAATATAAACAAGCCGGTTGATCCATTATGTTACTTTTTGTACTTTATTGTGGCTGTTGAAGACTTATAAGACATTTACATTGGTTTAAAAATTATGTTGTTATATGATTAAAAGTTAGGATAGTCTGCAAGGACCTTTTTCAGGAGTGAGACAGAACAGAAGAAGCTAGTATAGAAAAAGCTACAAGAGCATCTTTTATACTGAGAAACAGATTCCTTCCTAGGAAATTAAATTTTTCGCAAAAATAGCAAAAGTGTAACTATTTAAAAGTCAGAGCCATAAATGCAAAGTACATAGTGCTCTTTCACTTTCATATTTCAATTGTTTTGCACAATACAATAACTAAGTTGTACTATGCACACTGCATATACTCCAGATAAATAATAAACTAACAAAGAAAATTGCATCCAAGTGCTGGCACATAATCATAGGTAGTGTGATGTTAATAATTGCTCGCTACACACACTCACAGCGGCAACTGCGCAGTAATCAGTTTACGCTCAAGGTGACAAGTGGTGATAATTGCAATCATTACATAAGTTAATACACAGATTTATTATCACTAATAACCATTATATGAAATACAATGAAACTGGTAAGACAATGGAATTTACGCAGAACTTTCAAGCAGTGTGAAATTGAATAAATTTACAGCTTTCGACGCGTTCCTATGTTGATTTGGAACTAACAATCAACGAAGTGTTGTATTGAGCACTTTTACCGAGTCCATTATACTTAGAAAATGGAGATTGAACATGGACCTCGAAATTGTTTAGAAGGGCCATGTTTAGCAGTGGGATGATGTTCATCAAAAAAGAGTTGCTTCTCTGATGTTACACAAGTAATAATATTTTCATTATGATTTGCCGATTCCAATGTTGTTATTGGGACGTATGAGGATACAGCTGGTCACATTATTGACAATATCTCTAAGATGGTTACGACAACGTCGATAGAAACTGACAATGAGCACACATACAAAGCAACCTAATAATAGATTGTACAACATTCAGCTGTACCAACTATAAACAGCCTATTTAAACTTCGATTAGTAAAATGATTATCAAGTTAAAATTAGAAGCATTGATTGTTGTAAGAACTGATCACTCTTACTGACCGAGCTACCGACTTAAGATGGTTTGACGTCTATTATAGGTATATACTGATTTTATCAAAATACATCGTAAGACTCACACAGCTTACACTAATGTTCATGTCCATAACTTCATTTAGTCTCAAAGTATTAATTAATGTTCATATCTGCTACCTGTAAGTCAATTACTTCATAAGATTCCTTTTTGTCTCTAATACTATCAATAAAGTACTACCTTCTTACCATATATTAAAAAAAAAAAAAAAAAATCAAAGAGAAGACGACTTAGACTGTTTTTTATTTTTTTTTTCCTTCTGTGTCAAATCGAAACCAGTTTCTTTTAAAATCAGTACGTATTTGTACTGGGCACGATCACCTTAATTTCTGTGGCAGACTACATGACCGGACGTACGTGCTACCATTTTTTATTCGCTTCAGGCGGGTTTCAACTTATCCTTACAACTTTTGTTTAATGAATTAATATTAAAGTATCAATCGAATATGTCAATGACCTAATATGCAAATTGTCAAATTGATATAATATTATAAGAATAGCTTGATTTTAAATAAAATAATAATTTAAGAATATCGACAAGATGCTGGAGGCTAATATGAGGGTATCAGCCTTATTAACCATTTTATTCACGACTCCTCAAGAAGTAAAAAATATTTATTATCATGGAAAAATGTTTTAAATGATCGTTCCTCTGTATCTACATATTTAGTACTACTGGCTACATCAGGAAACAATAACAACATTAAACATATTTATACAATATGTAAAGAAAACCCCGTCCGACCCATAAGGCTAATAAAGGTTAGGTAAACACTTGACCAAATATAATAAAAAAATTTACATAATCATCATAGTAACAATACTAATGAATTTTGAAATAATCCTTTTTTCCCGGGAATTAATTCCAATTTCCCCGAAATTTAGTAATTTTTAAAAAAGTGACAACACCTGTATTATTATAAGTGTATAGCGACGCGACCACGACACAGGTGCCGCGTGCCCTGCCCCCCACCGCCCGCGGAATGGGTTGCTTACCACATATGTATTAAGTTACCTCTTTTTGCGAAATAATATTTACTTTTTAGGGGGATTTTTTTTAAGTTTAGCCCGGCTTTGTGGGCATTAGTAGAATCAGTTATCGATACCTAACAATACCTTCACGGATCGGAGAGGGTTTTCTTTACATATTGTATATCTACAAGAAATTGTTCGTTATTTATCTGATGTAGCAACAGGAAAATATTAATTCGAATTTAATTATTATAATTGGATATGTAAAAATATATAAAGGATTAAGATTACATGCTACCTATTAACCTGGAAAAAAGTAGGGTATCAATTTATTGTGAGGTAGTCACAACAAGACCGCCTGTTTTGTTTTGACACAAACAAAACAAGCAGTCTAGAAGTGTAGATGTATGAAATGTAGAAGGGTTCAAATACAAAAACATCTCCACTTCATTTACATTAAGTCAAATAATTCGATAACCATAATATAGAGATCACCCAATTTAGTTAAAATAAAATTTCGCAATGAAAACCTGCCTCAACCTCAACCTCTAGCGATCACTAGCAGATCTCACCGCAAACACCAAAGCAACTGTCAGCTTTAGAAAACGACAGGATTTAATAACAATCGTTAGAAGAAAGTGACCGCAGGCTCCACAGACTAGCAACAGCAAATGTAATTGTGCAGCAATAAAACGGCATAGGAACCGGTTCTCAGGCCGGTCCGGTAAATAGTCGCAAGTCGTCTGACCACAGCTTATTGTGAAACGTATCAACTGGTTAGTCGTTATTAAATCATGCCTCGATCAATAATTAAATGGTGTATATGTTATGTTATATAATATCCAGCCGCAGGCGCAAATAATATCGGTGACGGCCGGCTCATGGTAAATATCAGACGTATTCAAGACGTTAGTACTGTGGACATGTTGGCAATCAAATGGTAACGTTTTGAACTGAAATATCAATTGAATTAATCGGTAATCGCCCGCGAGGAATTCAGTTATATCAAGCTTTTTAGACTCCTCATTTTCGGGGATTAATTATCGTATCATTTAGCTTCTAAGTTTGCATGTGCACATTCGTTTGCAATATATTACCTTATTTTAAACGACACACACCGCCATTTATCACCGAACTGGTATGAAGCTAAAAATATTTTTGTTTTCACTTGGGAATGTCAAATTTTTCCGGGATGTAAAGTACTCTTATTATTTAATCCGGATTTCTAACTTTACGTCTGCAAAATTTCAACGCAATCGGTTTAGTAGTTACGGTGTGAAAGCGGAACAAACAAACAAACTCACTTTCCCATTTATAATTAACTAGCGGTCGCCAGCGACTTCGTTCGCGTGGAGTTAGTTATGCCCCGCTCCTGTTGGTCGTAGTGTGATGTTATATAGTCTAAAGCCATCCTGGATTAATGGGCCATCCAACGCAAACAGAATTTTTCAAATCGGACCAATAGTTCCCGAGATTAGCGCGCACAAACAAACAAACACACAAACATAGAAACAAACTCTTCAGCTTTATATATTAGTATAGATATTAGTACGGATAACATACTTAGCTCCCATCAATAATTGGGTATATTATTTGTCTTCAAATGGTAGATCACATATTATTGGAAAGGTTTCTTTGTAGGTGCTTGTACGCAAGTTAGCCCAATATATGTATACGAAGAAACTATGGTTCTTATTTCTCTTAACACAAGACCAGCAGGGTATCATTATGTGTAGGTATACTACGTTATGTTTTCTTTATACGAAACCTGAATATAGTATGTTCAGAATAAGCACCTGAATCAATTCCACCTGAATCAATTCCAACCATTTTTACACCATGTAATATTTTTTCCTAAATAAATTTATAAATTGTTGCAGGGTGGTTACCGAGCGCACAACACAGTTCACGGTATGTAAGCGCGTGCGCACAGCGGGAAAGCCCCCGACTATTTATTGTGATTGCAAATGATGTTACGAAATTAGAGTGCCGACAGGTTACTAATTTCTGTTCTTTCAAAGAAAAGTTGACTTCCACGATGATTATCTATCTATTGTGAATAGATGAGATCATCGGCTAAAAATAAAACAATATTCAATTACGCAGGTACGTCTAATGCATTGTTTTCTAATATTTGAAATGTGCAAGAATTATTCCATAAGTCATGGAGATAAAAACACGATAGAATATAATAAACTTGACAAACACTAAAATACGAATATAATATGAATGATTCTCCATCTGTTACATCTATTCTTTATCCTACCTATTGTTATACAGACAGTCTCCGTGGCGTAGCGGTAGCGGACGCGGCCGCTGCGCAAGGTGGCGCGGGTTCGATCCCCGCACAGTGCAAGTATTTGTATGCATGAATATGAATATTTGCACTGGTCTGGCCGTGCCTCGGAAAGCACGTTAAACCGTTGGTCCCGGTTGCCATACGAATATCTAGTGGCCGTCGTTACGGGTTGTTGGAGCCCTCAAAAGTCCAACAACTGGTCTAACTGCAATGCTTCGATGTCGCCTTCGGGTTGTGGAGGTCAGACGGCAGTCGCTTCACGGAAAAATGTCGATGTTTAGCCATATCAGCAGTTGGACTGGTAAAGCGGACCCCAGACTCCAAAGCTGAAAAGGCTTCGGATGCGACTGGGATTAACGCTGGGATGATGATGAATGTTATACATGATAAGGGAATACCTTCGTTTTGTATACGCTGGCTTCAGAGTTTCAGTCGCGAATTTCTAAAAATGTTACATTTTATTCAGCTCAGCAAGTAAATATAAGCTTAAATGTTATTTGAACTTCAACACTTTTGATATCCATATAATTATGAAGGTCTGGTAGAGGTGACGTTTCGCTGATTAATTTGATTCCTCGTATTTTTATCCATACTAATATTATAAATGCGAAAGTATCTCTGTCTGTCTGTCCGGCTTTCACGCCAAAACTACTGAACCGATTGTAATGAAATTTGGTACACAGATAGTCTAGATCCTGAGAAAGGACATAGGCTATAAAACATCCCGCTATGACTAATAGGAGCAGAGCAGTAACAAAAAATGTTGCGAAAAAGGGAGCAAACGCGGACGTACATATTGCTTCCATTGTTTTAACAGGTGCTTATTTTATATCAGCTGAGCTCGTTCGGTTCGAAGCTTACGCGGGTGAAACCGCGGGGCACAGCTAGTTATTTATATAAATCAAGCCTCACAGAAAAACCTTAAAATAATGACATTGTTCCTAATTTTGTTATCGTAATGATAATGTGAAAAACATTATCATGATGGAAATAATGATGATATACCTATATCAGAGTATCATAATTACGTTAACGGTTTTAGAATCCTTAAGTAAATAAGACAATTATGTAAATGCTTAACGTATTTGCATTGGATTCGATTTACTGCATTAATAAAAAATGTAAAGGCTTTTTATTGTAAACAAAATTGTTAATTGCTACTATGGAGACAAAAAGGATCCTCTCTGTTACTGTAAAGTGTAATGAAAATTCATTCAGGACCTACATTTCTGCGTAAAGTAGTAACAAATAAAATTCATCCATCCATCCTCACAAACCGTTGCATGTATAATATTAGTTGTATAGTGTATAATGTTCATTTTGATAAAGTTCACAATAGACTAATAAATATTTTAGTCATTTTATTATTATAATAGACACATACGTGCCAGAACACCTCAACATTGTATATTTTCTACATAAATCGCCAATATATCATAACAGCTGATAAGAAGTGCATAACATATCACGCGGACTATGAGGGTGTCGCAAAACTTCAGATTATTAACAATTACAAAGAAGGAAAAACAATTATGATACGCGGAGATAAAATTCTAAACAAATCATTTTGTTCACACGATACAAACAGCACGCAATCATACTAACATTCGTCTGAGGAGACAACGAGTATGTGCCTTTACTTATAGTCTGTAAGTGTTCATTAAAACTTTGATAGCGGTTAGTTATTACAAATATTACATATTTCTAATTCTTCTCCCAAGTTGTTCACTGCTGCGTTGGAAAATGTCTTCAAGCTCTTGGACAGGAAAGGACTTGGCATCAACATCAACGGTGAGTACATCACTAATCTCCGTTGTGCAGATGATATCGTGGTCATGACGAAGACCCTGGAAGGCTTGGTCAAAATGCTCAATGACCTCAGCAGAGCTTCGCAACAAGTGGGCGATGAACATGGATAGAAGTTGAAGAAAAAGAAGACTAATACTATTATTTGTGTGTGCTAACTCCTAAGGCTATCATCACCCAAGTTATAGCCCCAAGAAGCCAGTCATCAATACAAAAATCCATATCAATTTACTGGACACCTCAGCCAAACTGCTGATCAGCTGAATAATGTAGTTAGCACTCATATTAATTCTGAATCAGGAGGCAGAATTCCCTGATTCAAAAATTTCGGCAGAAGTTATCTACATGAGTTTCCAACACCGTATCACTTACATACGTACTTAATTGTAAGTTTAGGGTACGAACTAAGAAAGAATAACAACCCAATTTGACCTGTTCGAACTTATTTTGACAGTTTCATTTTACGCATCATCTACTTTCATACAGGCTATCTATCTTCTACACTTAGACCAGACCATAGTAATTGAGCGGGTGTAATACAATTAATGAATCAGCTATGTCCGGCACAAGACTACTAAAAGCGGAGGTGAGTGATTAACACTTCACTTATTAAAATAACACTATCTATAATGATAGTATTCTATGAAATACTGTCGGAGCTGATGCAATCGTAGGTGACGACACGCCGGTTCTTTCCTTTAAAGAAAACGCATGTTCGACGTGTATTTTTATTGTAAATTGAGATTCAATTGACTTCGCTTCTCGAAATTTTTCCATGACGTATTCAATAATAATAAAATAATGAACTCGCAGTATCTATTTAGTGCATGTAGAGTCTAGAAATGAAAAGCAACATAAAAAAGTGAGTAATTAAAAGTATAATGGGAAGTTGACACCAAGTTCTTAGTCATTTAGGTAAACTTTACGGAACACCATTACCGACATTAAATTGATTCATCTTGACATTAATCACTTTTGAATAATTTTTCCTGGCGCCAAAGAGAAAAATAATTAATAGTTACTGTTATTAAAAACGATGAATAACTTAATCGTAACATAGAAAATAATGAAGATGCTTCGGATGAATAGAAACAATTAAGGTGGTAAAATTACCAACTTATAACGTTATGTTTGTTATTTAAAGTGTAAACATAACGGTAATGATCCACATAAATATGTAAAAGTACATAAATTATACATACAAGTTAGGTATATAGAAAGTTTGTTTGTCCGCAGAATAACAGACTCTCTGGGTTCAACTTTCTCGACTTAAGTTTATTTCAACTTTGTTTGTTGTTGAAATTATACACAATTTTACATTTAACTAGAGCTCCCTGAGGGAACCACAAGCCAACAAGACTACATGTATTCTTAAACGTACAACAACGATAACATCCACAATAATTTCCCACGTGATATATAACAACATACATAGTGTACCTATGTCATATACACTTAATTCTGTTTCAATCTTTGATTGTAGCTACAAAAAAAGCTGGTCTGGTTTAAATGAATGTACTAGACATAGCAGCGACTCAGTCGTCACTTATTAGGAGCATTCCTAAAAAACTATAGAAGAACATGAAGATATGGACTCAATCTATACATACTTAATAATATTATATAAAGGCAAAGTTTGTGAAGTTGTAGGTGGTGATCTCTGGATGTAGGTACTGAACCGAATTTGAAAATTATTTTACCGATAGTAAGCCTCGTTATTTCTCGTGTGTTATAAGTAATGATGATATAAATGATAAGGTTTTTACGGGGTAGTCGGATTTCATCACAAGTTAAAGTGTTTACCACCAACAAATTGGGCACGGGTTACTTAGTAGATTGATAACAGATAACACTCGAGCCAGTAGACAAAATATAGCTAGATATCAATTATAAATGTGTGTCTGTTTTTCACAAGACATTATAATATTATTCTTTGTATCTAATAGTTCTTTTGCAGACAAGCATTCAATGTCCACATATTCAAAAACTTAGTCAAAATTGGAGTCCTACCTAACTCAACAATTTGCTGAATTTGGAAGTTTAATTCACCGACGCAATGGTCACTAAGGGTTAGGGGAAAACAATTTCCTCATGTAGATATAACTCGTCTTTGTCTAATAGTACATATATGTAGAAATGGATTAGATGGGTGATACATTACGTGGGTGATGTGTAGAAATAATAATGGGCGCATTCTGATTGTGGACGAGTGGTACCATATCCTTATGTGAATTAATTTAAGAGACTGTCGTTACCGTAAATATAAGAGAAGGGGCCTTACTTAAAACTAGTTTCAACCAATCAAAAGGTTTTAAACGAGTTTTTAGTAAGGCTTGAGTGAGATTCTGTTGAGAAGCTTGAGAGCCAATCCTAAGGTTTGAGATAATTTGGATTAAATGGATTTATTTATATTTGTAGATTTCTTTAGAGTATTCCGACGTTCATTGCTTAGTCATGGCAGATCGTTGCCAGCATTTTGTCTGTAACAACACAACAGTGCTTGGCCACCGTCAGTGGAGTCCAACAATAACAAACAAGACAATCAACATACCTATTTCTTTTCTGGTATAATGCCTCTGCTCATCATTTTGAGAATTCGTCGTTCCGAACGCTTGACCCATCTTTATATCACAGCACTGAGATCACAAATAGAAAATAATAAAAAACAATGACCATCAGCTGATTACTGATTACACTGAACGTAATAATGCGTTTGTACGCATGCGCGGGCTCATATCACGGGAGACGTGCGCGCCCCGCGGCGTCTCATACAACACTGTCTGGACTGTTGTGCAAAGCCTCGCGGCGTGCAAGCGAGACAGGTAACCTGTGACCGATAAGCTCCTCGTTGACCTACATATAACCGACATGCGAGCGAAAGAGACAGAACTACTTAAAGTTGCACAGATGCAGGCAGACACGGTCTGTTTACATTCTGGGTACGCGCAAAATGGCTACCGACTAACATCTGAGTTCTCAGGCAAGTTGCAAAAATAAACTAACATCACTGTGGACTCTGCTTATTTTCATGAACGTAGTTCTATACAAAAATAAGGATCAGTGCTTTGCTCTTCCTGAAAACAAGTAAGCGCAGTAGAATAGCAAGCCAGCTTGAGAAAAGGCGGTGAAAACTTTTCTTGTTAAAAAGTTCATGCAGTTCACGATCCTTCCAACTACTTGCAGCTTAACATTCATCTCGTTAACAAGAAAATACTGCTGAGATATTATCTCAGCAGTATTAAATAATTTATGTTGCGAGCTAGTTATTAACTAGCTCGCAACATAAATTATTTTATAAGATAATATCCGATCAAGTTTTAGTCGAACTCGCGCACGAAGTGTTCCGTAAGTACCATCCATACTAATATTATAACTGCGAAAGTAACTCTGTCTGTCTGTCTGTCTGTTACGCTTTGCCGCTTAAACCTCTCAACCGATTTTGATGAAATTTGGCACAGACATTCTTTAGACCCTGAGAAAGAACATAGGCTAAATTTGATGGAAAAATTTGATGTTCCCGAGGGAAATCTAAAAAGCGCGATATAACCGAACTCCACGCGGGCGAAGCCGCAGGCGGAAAGCTTGTAAATTATAATTTAAATGCAGCAGCCATACCCCTGTAGGACCAATAAAGTCGAGAAACATGTTTTATATACATTAAAAGTTGTTTAGAAGTTATAATTCAATAACTGTAGTCCAAAATATTAGTGGTTAACAATCTTAGATTTACTCTTAGAATAACTAGACTGTTGGTCTATGCTAAAAAAAACATCCCAAAAAATCAGTACAATGCAATTTTTGCGACCAAAACTAGTTATTTTTTTTATGTCGGTATTTGAAATTGACTGTGGTATTAACATCGATACTTATATAAAAAAAACGGAATGCGATACCCTTGACGTGACCAAAGAGACAATAAAAATAAGAATATTTATATCGAAATATATCTTCCTAAAACAGTCTAAAAATAACAATTTAAAATGGCCTTCTGACAAACCAGAATTGCGAGTCACCACTCGATCTGAATTCTAATTTTACTACGGTAGTGTAGCACAAAAATTAGCACTATAGATTGACCAAAATGTAAATAAGTAAAATAATTACATATTTAATACTTTTTCATATAGCCTTAAAGCATGGTATTTCAAGGCTCTTGTGAGCACGCCTACAATTTCCAATTACACAGAACTCCTCTAATGGTAGAGTTATTGACTACTCTCAGGACAAGTCCAGGAAAGCAGGATTCTACCCGATATTTTCTGGAAACTTTTAAACTCTTTCAATCCTTTAAAACTTCTTTTTGTACAAAACCTCGAACATTCGTATCGTAAATTAAAACCGTACAGTGTTTGTTTGCGGGCGAGCGGTTCGCCTTGAGCTGCGCCGGCGCCGGTCGACCTCAGCCACACTTCAGTACACAACGCGCGAATTGAACCTTTTTATTGTGTTGTCAACGCGCCCACTGATTCAGACTGAGATGTTATTTTGAGCGAAGAGAATGATCAAACGAGTAGCTTTATAATGAAGTATCTTCGTAAGTATGTAAAAGAGGATCATTAAACTACACCTGACAAATTATAAAATCCATTTACAATTCTCTAAGCGGTAAAGTCGCAACTTACATGACCGCCGTTCAGTGATCTGTTGGTAAGTGCTCCTAGTCACAAGTTACAAGGCAATGTTTCAAATGATACAAGAAATAATCAATCCAAACATGCACGCCAGAACATGCACCTTTTCCATTTTTCTTAACAAATGTAGATTTAAGAGGAAAATCAACCAGACGGAGCGAATTGGTCAATGTACTAATGTACTCATTTCATACATACGTATATAGAAGACTTTCCATGCTTGAAGGAGCTATGAAAGTTATTGATAAAGATAAAACATACAAGCACTATATCGTCCAGACAAATTAGCGCTTCCACTTTTATTTATCTCCCCAGTAACCCTATAGCTGTCACAACATGTCAAGTGAACCACAGCTAAAAAGATAAGTGCGCCTGCGATGCGTTGGTACGCCACGCATCCGGCGCGGGCGATGATTCAGACCTGAACAAAGAATATAAACAAGCCGGTTGATCCATTATGTTACTTTTTGTACTTTATTGTGGCTGTTGAAGACTTATAAGACATTTACATTGGTTTAAAAATTATGTTGTTATATGATTAAAAGTTAGGATAGTCTGCAAGGACCTTTTTCAGGAGTGAGACAGAACAGAAGAAGCTAGTATAGAAAAAGCTACAAGAGCATCTTTTATACTGAGAAACAGATTCCTTCCTAGGAAATTAAATTTTTCGCAAAAATAGCAAAAGTGTAACTATTTAAAAGTCAGAGCCATAAATGCAAAGTACATAGTGCTCTTTCACTTTCATATTTCAATTGTTTTGCACAATACAATAACTAAGTTGTACTATGCACACTGCATATACTCCAGATAAATAATAAACTAACAAAGAAAATTGCATCCAAGTGCTGGCACATAATCATAGGTAGTGTGATGTTAATAATTGCTCGCTACACACACTCACAGCGGCAACTGCGCAGTAATCAGTTTACGCTCAAGGTGACAAGTGGTGATAATTGCAATCATTACATAAGTTAATACACAGATTTATTATCACTAATAACCATTATATGAAATACAATGAAACTGGTAAGACAATGGAATTTACGCAGAACTTTCAAGCAGTGTGAAATTGAATAAATTTACAGCTTTCGACGCGTTCCTATGTTGATTTGGAACTAACAATCAACGAAGTGTTGTATTGAGCACTTTTACCGAGTCCATTATACTTAGAAAATGGAGATTGAACATGGACCTCGAAATTGTTTAGAAGGGCCATGTTTAGCAGTGGGATGATGTTCATCAAAAAAGAGTTGCTTCTCTGATGTTACACAAGTAATAATATTTTCATTATGATTTGCCGATTCCAATGTTGTTATTGGGACGTATGAGGATACAGCTGGTCACATTATTGACAATATCTCTAAGATGGTTACGACAACGTCGATAGAAACTGACAATGAGCACACATACAAAGCAACCTAATAATAGATTGTACAACATTCAGCTGTACCAACTATAAACAGCCTATTTAAACTTCGATTAGTAAAATGATTATCAAGTTAAAATTAGAAGCATTGATTGTTGTAAGAACTGATCACTCTTACTGACCGAGCTACCGACTTAAGATGGTTTGACGTCTATTATAGGTATATACTGATTTTATCAAAATACATCGTAAGACTCACACAGCTTACACTAATGTTCATGTCCATAACTTCATTTAGTCTCAAAGTATTAATTAATGTTCATATCTGCTACCTGTAAGTCAATTACTTCATAAGATTCCTTTTTGTCTCTAATACTATCAATAAAGTACTACCTTCTTACCATATATTAAAAAAAAAAAAAAAAAAATCAAAGAGAAGACGACTTAGACTGTTTTTTATTTTTTTTTTCCTTCTGTGTCAAATCGAAACCAGTTTCTTTTAAAATCAGTACGTATTTGTACTGGGCACGATCACCTTAATTTCTGTGGCAGACTACATGACCGGACGTACGTGCTACCATTTTTTATTCGCTTCAGGCGGGTTTCAACTTATCCTTACAACTTTTGTTTAATGAATTAATATTAAAGTATCAATCGAATATGTCAATGACCTAATATGCAAATTGTCAAATTGATATAATATTATAAGAATAGCTTGATTTTAAATAAAATAATAATTTAAGAATATCGACAAGATGCTGGAGGCTAATATGAGGGTATCAGCCTTATTAACCATTTTATTCACGACTCCTCAAGAAGTAAAAAATATTTATTATCATGGAAAAATGTTTTAAATGATCGTTCCTCTGTATCTACATATTTAGTACTACTGGCTACATCAGGAAACAATAACAACATTAAACATATTTATACAATATGTAAAGAAAACCCCGTCCGACCCATAAGGCTAATAAAGGTTAGGTAAACACTTGACCAAATATAATAAAAAAATTTACATAATCATCATAGTAACAATACTAATGAATTTTGAAATAATCCTTTTTTCCCGGGAATTAATTCCAATTTCCCCGAAATTTAGTAATTTTTAAAAAAGTGACAACACCTGTATTATTATAAGTGTATAGCGACGCGACCACGACACAGGTGCCGCGTGCCCTGCCCCCCACCGCCCGCGGAATGGGTTGCTTACCACATATGTATTAAGTTACCTCTTTTTGCGAAATAATATTTACTTTTTAGGGGGATTTTTTTTAAGTTTAGCCCGGCTTTGTGGGCATTAGTAGAATCAGTTATCGATACCTAACAATACCTTCACGGATCGGAGAGGGTTTTCTTTACATATTGTATATCTACAAGAAATTGTTCGTTATTTATCTGATGTAGCAACAGGAAAATATTAATTCGAATTTAATTATTATAATTGGATATGTAAAAATATATAAAGGATTAAGATTACATGCTACCTATTAACCTGGAAAAAAGTAGGGTATCAATTTATTGTGAGGTAGTCACAACAAGACCGCCTGTTTTGTTTTGACACAAACAAAACAAGCAGTCTAGAAGTGTAGATGTATGAAATGTAGAAGGGTTCAAATACAAAAACATCTCCACTTCATTTACATTAAGTCAAATAATTCGATAACCATAATATAGAGATCACCCAATTTAGTTAAAATAAAATTTCGCAATGAAAACCTGCCTCAACCTCAACCTCTAGCGATCACTAGCAGATCTCACCGCAAACACCAAAGCAACTGTCAGCTTTAGAAAACGACAGGATTTAATAACAATCGTTAGAAGAAAGTGACCGCAGGCTCCACAGACTAGCAACAGCAAATGTAATTGTGCAGCAATAAAACGGCATAGGAACCGGTTCTCAGGCCGGTCCGGTAAATAGTCGCAAGTCGTCTGACCACAGCTTATTGTGAAACGTATCAACTGGTTAGTCGTTATTAAATCATGCCTCGATCAATAATTAAATGGTGTATATGTTATGTTATATAATATCCAGCCGCAGGCGCAAATAATATCGGTGACGGCCGGCTCATGGTAAATATCAGACGTATTCAAGACGTTAGTACTGTGGACATGTTGGCAATCAAATGGTAACGTTTTGAACTGAAATATCAATTGAATTAATCGGTAATCGCCCGCGAGGAATTCAGTTATATCAAGCTTTTTAGACTCCTCATTTTCGGGGATTAATTATCGTATCATTTAGCTTCTAAGTTTGCATGTGCACATTCGTTTGCAATATATTACCTTATTTTAAACGACACACACCGCCATTTATCACCGAACTGGTATGAAGCTAAAAATATTTTTGTTTTCACTTGGGAATGTCAAATTTTTCCGGGATGTAAAGTACTCTTATTATTTAATCCGGATTTCTAACTTTACGTCTGCAAAATTTCAACGCAATCGGTTTAGTAGTTACGGTGTGAAAGCGGAACAAACAAACAAACTCACTTTCCCATTTATAATTAACTAGCGGTCGCCAGCGACTTCGTTCGCGTGGAGTTAGTTATGCCCCGCTCCTGTTGGTCGTAGTGTGATGTTATATAGTCTAAAGCCATCCTGGATTAATGGGCCATCCAACGCAAACAGAATTTTTCAAATCGGACCAATAGTTCCCGAGATTAGCGCGCACAAACAAACAAACACACAAACATAGAAACAAACTCTTCAGCTTTATATATTAGTATAGATATTAGTACGGATAACATACTTAGCTCCCATCAATAATTGGGTATATTATTTGTCTTCAAATGGTAGATCACATATTATTGGAAAGGTTTCTTTGTAGGTGCTTGTACGCAAGTTAGCCCAATATATGTATACGAAGAAACTATGGTTCTTATTTCTCTTAACACAAGACCAGCAGGGTATCATTATGTGTAGGTATACTACGTTATGTTTTCTTTATACGAAACCTGAATATAGTATGTTCAGAATAAGCACCTGAATCAATTCCACCTGAATCAATTCCAACCATTTTTACACCATGTAATATTTTTTCCTAAATAAATTTATAAATTGTTGCAGGGTGGTTACCGAGCGCACAACACAGTTCACGGTATGTAAGCGCGTGCGCACAGCGGGAAAGCCCCCGACTATTTATTGTGATTGCAAATGATGTTACGAAATTAGAGTGCCGACAGGTTACTAATTTCTGTTCTTTCAAAGAAAAGTTGACTTCCACGATGATTATCTATCTATTGTGAATAGATGAGATCATCGGCTAAAAATAAAACAATATTCAATTACGCAGGTACGTCTAATGCATTGTTTTCTAATATTTGAAATGTGCAAGAATTATTCCATAAGTCATGGAGATAAAAACACGATAGAATATAATAAACTTGACAAACACTAAAATACGAATATAATATGAATGATTCTCCATCTGTTACATCTATTCTTTATCCTACCTATTGTTATACAGACAGTCTCCGTGGCGTAGCGGTAGCGGACGCGGCCGCTGCGCAAGGTGGCGCGGGTTCGATCCCCGCACAGTGCAAGTATTTGTATGCATGAATATGAATATTTGCACTGGTCTGGCCGTGCCTCGGAAAGCACGTTAAACCGTTGGTCCCGGTTGCCATACGAATATCTAGTGGCCGTCGTTACGGGTTGTTGGAGCCCTCAAAAGTCCAACAACTGGTCTAACTGCAATGCTTCGATGTCGCCTTCGGGTTGTGGAGGTCAGACGGCAGTCGCTTCACGGAAAAATGTCGATGTTTAGCCATATCAGCAGTTGGACTGGTAAAGCGGACCCCAGACTCCAAAGCTGAAAAGGCTTCGGATGCGACTGGGATTAACGCTGGGATGATGATGAATGTTATACATGATAAGGGAATACCTTCGTTTTGTATACGCTGGCTTCAGAGTTTCAGTCGCGAATTTCTAAAAATGTTACATTTTATTCAGCTCAGCAAGTAAATATAAGCTTAAATGTTATTTGAACTTCAACACTTTTGATATCCATATAATTATGAAGGTCTGGTAGAGGTGACGTTTCGCTGATTAATTTGATTCCTCGTATTTTTATCCATACTAATATTATAAATGCGAAAGTATCTCTGTCTGTCTGTCCGGCTTTCACGCCAAAACTACTGAACCGATTGTAATGAAATTTGGTACACAGATAGTCTAGATCCTGAGAAAGGACATAGGCTATAAAACATCCCGCTATGACTAATAGGAGCAGAGCAGTAACAAAAAATGTTGCGAAAAAGGGAGCAAACGCGGACGTACATATTGCTTCCATTGTTTTAACAGGTGCTTATTTTATATCAGCTGAGCTCGTTCGGTTCGAAGCTTACGCGGGTGAAACCGCGGGGCACAGCTAGTTATTTATATAAATCAAGCCTCACAGAAAAACCTTAAAATAATGACATTGTTCCTAATTTTGTTATCGTAATGATAATGTGAAAAACATTATCATGATGGAAATAATGATGATATACCTATATCAGAGTATCATAATTACGTTAACGGTTTTAGAATCCTTAAGTAAATAAGACAATTATGTAAATGCTTAACGTATTTGCATTGGATTCGATTTACTGCATTAATAAAAAATGTAAAGGCTTTTTATTGTAAACAAAATTGTTAATTGCTACTATGGAGACAAAAAGGATCCTCTCTGTTACTGTAAAGTGTAATGAAAATTCATTCAGGACCTACATTTCTGCGTAAAGTAGTAACAAATAAAATTCATCCATCCATCCTCACAAACCGTTGCATGTATAATATTAGTTGTATAGTGTATAATGTTCATTTTGATAAAGTTCACAATAGACTAATAAATATTTTAGTCATTTTATTATTATAATAGACACATACGTGCCAGAACACCTCAACATTGTATATTTTCTACATAAATCGCCAATATATCATAACAGCTGATAAGAAGTGCATAACATATCACGCGGACTATGAGGGTGTCGCAAAACTTCAGATTATTAACAATTACAAAGAAGGAAAAACAATTATGATACGCGGAGATAAAATTCTAAACAAATCATTTTGTTCACACGATACAAACAGCACGCAATCATACTAACATTCGTCTGAGGAGACAACGAGTATGTGCCTTTACTTATAGTCTGTAAGTGTTCATTAAAACTTTGATAGCGGTTAGTTATTACAAATATTACATATTTCTAATTCTTCTCCCAAGTTGTTCACTGCTGCGTTGGAAAATGTCTTCAAGCTCTTGGACAGGAAAGGACTTGGCATCAACATCAACGGTGAGTACATCACTAATCTCCGTTGTGCAGATGATATCGTGGTCATGACGAAGACCCTGGAAGGCTTGGTCAAAATGCTCAATGACCTCAGCAGAGCTTCGCAACAAGTGGGCGATGAACATGGATAGAAGTTGAAGAAAAAGAAGACTAATACTATTATTTGTGTGTGCTAACTCCTAAGGCTATCATCACCCAAGTTATAGCCCCAAGAAGCCAGTCATCAATACAAAAATCCATATCAATTTACTGGACACCTCAGCCAAACTGCTGATCAGCTGAATAATGTAGTTAGCACTCATATTAATTCTGAATCAGGAGGCAGAATTCCCTGATTCAAAAATTTCGGCAGAAGTTATCTACATGAGTTTCCAACACCGTATCACTTACATACGTACTTAATTGTAAGTTTAGGGTACGAACTAAGAAAGAATAACAACCCAATTTGACCTGTTCGAACTTATTTTGACAGTTTCATTTTACGCATCATCTACTTTCATACAGGCTATCTATCTTCTACACTTAGACCAGACCATAGTAATTGAGCGGGTGTAATACAATTAATGAATCAGCTATGTCCGGCACAAGACTACTAAAAGCGGAGGTGAGTGATTAACACTTCACTTATTAAAATAACACTATCTATAATGATAGTATTCTATGAAATACTGTCGGAGCTGATGCAATCGTAGGTGACGACACGCCGGTTCTTTCCTTTAAAGAAAACGCATGTTCGACGTGTATTTTTATTGTAAATTGAGATTCAATTGACTTCGCTTCTCGAAATTTTTCCATGACGTATTCAATAATAATAAAATAATGAACTCGCAGTATCTATTTAGTGCATGTAGAGTCTAGAAATGAAAAGCAACATAAAAAAGTGAGTAATTAAAAGTATAATGGGAAGTTGACACCAAGTTCTTAGTCATTTAGGTAAACTTTACGGAACACCATTACCGACATTAAATTGATTCATCTTGACATTAATCACTTTTGAATAATTTTTCCTGGCGCCAAAGAGAAAAATAATTAATAGTTACTGTTATTAAAAACGATGAATAACTTAATCGTAACATAGAAAATAATGAAGATGCTTCGGATGAATAGAAACAATTAAGGTGGTAAAATTACCAACTTATAACGTTATGTTTGTTATTTAAAGTGTAAACATAACGGTAATGATCCACATAAATATGTAAAAGTACATAAATTATACATACAAGTTAGGTATATAGAAAGTTTGTTTGTCCGCAGAATAACAGACTCTCTGGGTTCAACTTTCTCGACTTAAGTTTATTTCAACTTTGTTTGTTGTTGAAATTATACACAATTTTACATTTAACTAGAGCTCCCTGAGGGAACCACAAGCCAACAAGACTACATGTATTCTTAAACGTACAACAACGATAACATCCACAATAATTTCCCACGTGATATATAACAACATACATAGTGTACCTATGTCATATACACTTAATTCTGTTTCAATCTTTGATTGTAGCTACAAAAAAAGCTGGTCTGGTTTAAATGAATGTACTAGACATAGCAGCGACTCAGTCGTCACTTATTAGGAGCATTCCTAAAAAACTATAGAAGAACATGAAGATATGGACTCAATCTATACATACTTAATAATATTATATAAAGGCAAAGTTTGTGAAGTTGTAGGTGGTGATCTCTGGATGTAGGTACTGAACCGAATTTGAAAATTATTTTACCGATAGTAAGCCTCGTTATTTCTCGTGTGTTATAAGTAATGATGATATAAATGATAAGGTTTTTACGGGGTAGTCGGATTTCATCACAAGTTAAAGTGTTTACCACCAACAAATTGGGCACGGGTTACTTAGTAGATTGATAACAGATAACACTCGAGCCAGTAGACAAAATATAGCTAGATATCAATTATAAATGTGTGTCTGTTTTTCACAAGACATTATAATATTATTCTTTGTATCTAATAGTTCTTTTGCAGACAAGCATTCAATGTCCACATATTCAAAAACTTAGTCAAAATTGGAGTCCTACCTAACTCAACAATTTGCTGAATTTGGAAGTTTAATTCACCGACGCAATGGTCACTAAGGGTTAGGGGAAAACAATTTCCTCATGTAGATATAACTCGTCTTTGTCTAATAGTACATATATGTAGAAATGGATTAGATGGGTGATACATTACGTGGGTGATGTGTAGAAATAATAATGGGCGCATTCTGATTGTGGACGAGTGGTACCATATCCTTATGTGAATTAATTTAAGAGACTGTCGTTACCGTAAATATAAGAGAAGGGGCCTTACTTAAAACTAGTTTCAACCAATCAAAAGGTTTTAAACGAGTTTTTAGTAAGGCTTGAGTGAGATTCTGTTGAGAAGCTTGAGAGCCAATCCTAAGGTTTGAGATAATTTGGATTAAATGGATTTATTTATATTTGTAGATTTCTTTAGAGTATTCCGACGTTCATTGCTTAGTCATGGCAGATCGTTGCCAGCATTTTGTCTGTAACAACACAACAGTGCTTGGCCACCGTCAGTGGAGTCCAACAATAACAAACAAGACAATCAACATACCTATTTCTTTTCTGGTATAATGCCTCTGCTCATCATTTTGAGAATTCGTCGTTCCGAACGCTTGACCCATCTTTATATCACAGCACTGAGATCACAAATAGAAAATAATAAAAAACAATGACCATCAGCTGATTACTGATTACACTGAACGTAATAATGCGTTTGTACGCATGCGCGGGCTCATATCACGGGAGACGTGCGCGCCCCGCGGCGTCTCATACAACACTGTCTGGACTGTTGTGCAAAGCCTCGCGGCGTGCAAGCGAGACAGGTAACCTGTGACCGATAAGCTCCTCGTTGACCTACATATAACCGACATGCGAGCGAAAGAGACAGAACTACTTAAAGTTGCACAGATGCAGGCAGACACGGTCTGTTTACATTCTGGGTACGCGCAAAATGGCTACCGACTAACATCTGAGTTCTCAGGCAAGTTGCAAAAATAAACTAACATCACTGTGGACTCTGCTTATTTTCATGAACGTAGTTCTATACAAAAATAAGGATCAGTGCTTTGCTCTTCCTGAAAACAAGTAAGCGCAGTAGAATAGCAAGCCAGCTTGAGAAAAGGCGGTGAAAACTTTTCTTGTTAAAAAGTTCATGCAGTTCACGATCCTTCCAACTACTTGCAGCTTAACATTCATCTCGTTAACAAGAAAATACTGCTGAGATATTATCTCAGCAGTATTAAATAATTTATGTTGCGAGCTAGTTATTAACTAGCTCGCAACATAAATTATTTTATAAGATAATATCCGATCAAGTTTTAGTCGAACTCGCGCACGAAGTGTTCCGTAAGTACCATCCATACTAATATTATAACTGCGAAAGTAACTCTGTCTGTCTGTCTGTCTGTTACGCTTTGCCGCTTAAACCTCTCAACCGATTTTGATGAAATTTGGCACAGACAATCTTTAGACCCCGAGAAAGGACATAGGCTACCATTTATTGAAAAAAAAAAATTTATATTCCCGATGGAAATCTAAAAAGCGCGATATAACCGAATCCCACGCGGGCGAAGCCGCGAGCGGAAAGCTAGTAATCTATAAAAATTATGTCTGTTATATAAAAAAAGAATAAAATAAATATTAAAGATTTTGATATTGATTTTATTCTATTTTTAGTATTTATTGTTACAGTGGCAACAGAAATCATTGTAGGTCCATGACTGGGTGGAGCCATGACTAGGTGAAGGTCGTGGGAATGGATCGTCATCTAGATTCATAAGGAGACATTATGGTCGACATGAATCTGGGTGAATTATCTTACAAAATCGTAGGGTCGTTAGATAAATCGACGAATATCTAAAAAGTTATTAAAACTAGAAAATGAACAAAGCCCGTGAGTATACCGACATGTATTGGAAGTAACAGTTCCTCAAGGTAGTATGTTCTGTACTTAAACTCATTCATTGAGAACTAAAATACATTTCCTTTAACTAAAGATTAATAATAGATATTGGTAGAAATTCACGGTATTTTTTTCTTTGACTACTATGTACCAATATTGCATTTTAGAGATCAACAGAAATCATAACTATGTGGGCCATAGTGCTAATTATTATCCTATTAAAATATAGGAACAAGTCATGAGCCTACCTAATTATTGTGTATCAAATGACGACTGACGACACGATTGGTGCAGTGGCTGAGAGATCGAACAAATCATCATCATCATCTCAGCGTTCATCCCAGTTGCATCCGCGGCTTCCGCGTTGGAGCCCGGGGTTCGCTTTCCTGCACATTCTCCTCCATTTCGCACGATCTTTAGCATCCTGTGGTAAGAGCTTGTTGGCAAGCATGTCATCGCTTTCAACGTCAAGCCAGCACTTCTTTGGTCTACCTCGCTTGTTCCGGCCCGGCGGAGGCGCCATGGCAAGACATTTGTTACCCACGTAACCTAAAGGTTTACGTAAGACGTGACCGTACCAGCGCAGGCGACTCTCTTGCAGTTTGTCACGGACACGGAGACTGCCACGGATGCGGGAGTTTCTAATGCGGTCTTTCCGCGTAACTCCACACATCCATCGCAGCATATTCATCTCCGTGACACGCAGCTCCTGCTTGTGTTGCTCAAGCACAGGCCACGTCTCAGTGCCATACAGAAGGACAGGTCTAATGATGGTCTTATAGACCTGTCCCTTAAGCTTAACCGGCATTTTGGGGTCACAAATGACACCTGTCACCTCACGCCATTTTGCCCAAGCAGCGGAAATATGTGCCCTGACGTCGAAATCAATGTCGCCGGACGCGTGAAGCACAAACCCCAAATATTTAAACTGGTCTGTGCACTCGACCATGTCTCCGCCTATGCACACAGACATGAGGTCTGTCGTGTTGCTGACCATGTACACGGTCTTCGTCACATTGAGTTTAAGACCTCCGTTCTCAAGCGAGTTCTTCCACGCATTTACCCGCCGTACCAACCGTTCCCTGTCCGCGTCTGCCAGCGCGATATCATCAACATACATGAGCACCCAGGGAGGTTGCTCATGTGAATTCTTGATGCTGTCTGACAAAACATCTAATATCACGCTGAACAGGAACGGACTAAGGACGGATCTCTGGTGTACTCCGACGGTGATAGGGAAAGGTTTAGTGTCGCCAACAGAGGTCCTAACAACGGAATCGGAATTGAGGTACATGTCTCGAATTATGTCAACATAGGCTTCTGGTACCCCTTTGGACCTCAGTGCCCACCAGATCACCCCCCGAGGGACATAGTCGAAGGCCTTCTGCATGTCTAAAAAGAGCATATGTAGAGGCGTGTTCTTCGATCTGTATCTCTCCATGGTGATCCTTAGGGATCCTTAGGCGTCACGGACCACGATATCTCTTTCAAACAACCCGCGGCCCTGTCTTTGGTCCCTGACCATGACATCAAGCAATGGATATTGATGGTTTTTTTTTCATAGATAGAGTGATTAAAGAGGTAGGTTTATGTGTATAATAATATCCATTAAATAGTGGAGAAATAATATTATTTTTGAGGTTTCTAATGTGATGTCGTAAATAATATTTTTTTTCCCACAACATTTTTTTTGTCATATTTTTTATACGATAAATATTGGCTAATTTTCGAAGCGATTTTAACCAATACAACATTAATCCTTATCCAATTTAATACCTTAAATAGATTGTAGATTTAATATAGATCTACAATTAGCTGTTCTGGGCCTGGCTGTTTGTGTATGTGAGTTTATATGTCTGTAAACGCACCCACGATACAGGGGAAATTCCTAGTGTGGGGGCCGGGGCAACGTTAAAAAAAAAGAATACTTTCGAAAATATTACGGATTTAAAAATTGCGGGGCGTCGCGTATGCGGCGGTACTGGGCGATCGGGGCGGCGCAGCGGGAAAGGCGGGCCGCTATGTTTTTTGTACAACGTTCACAGTTTTTCTGTACTGCATTTAGTATCAGCATTGCACCCGTGCGAAGCCGGGTCTCTAGTTATACATTTTTTATTTTTATTTTTTATTACTTATAAACTAGTGCTTGACTGCAATCCCGTCTGATGGTAAGCAGTGATGCAATCGTTGATGGTAAAACGCACTAGCTTATTAAGCCTATTCACTCAAAAAAACTGAGTGAATAGGAAGGAAGACGGCAGTTGAGCGAGGTGATGCAATGTTTAACGCAACAACACGACCAACGATGCTGCGCCAGAGGATGATCTGGAGACCCTCCACGACCAAACTCCCGACACAACAACATTAAGCACATCGTACCCGGTACACATCGCAACACAACTGCTCAGACCCGTCCTCCGTACGGCTTCACCAGACATCATGCCGGAACACGACGTATCGCTTGGCGGCAAGACTTTGTCTTGTGGGTGGTTGCTTATCATACGCAAGACACTGAATTGGGGTTTTTTTCGCAATTATTTTTTACTATTATAATCTAGTGCTTGACTGCGATCTCGCGTGATGCTAAGCAGTAATGAAATCGTAGATGGTAAAGCGCGCTAGTTTATTAAGAGCCTATTCACTCCAACCCTGAAGACACTTAAATTGTCACAGACGGGAAAACCGCCGCTGGCAAATTATTCCAGTCCTTATATGTACGCGGTGTAAAAGACGAGGCGAAACGCTTCGTTCTGATCCGCCTGGCTGGAGGCTTTAATTTTACTTAAGGCATCCACAGGATAGTCCGACTAAATAGCCACGGCCTCTCATGGCCAACTACGAGATGCCAATATCAAAAAAAAAACTTCGTTCTGATCGTAGGGAGTATCAACAATGTAAGGATCAATACTCGCCGTACGACAGGTCGTCTGATGATAGAACGGTGATGGCGAAATTTAGCCATGTAATTCCCTCGCACACTCTCCAAAATGCGTCCTATTAAATAAAGAGTGGCTACTCTACGCTCGTGCTCCAGGCTTTGGAGATTATCTTTTACCAGATCTGGATCACCAGTTAGTCTCTTCGCACGCCCCTCCACCCGAGATAAAAGGTTCTTTTTATATTATGTTAACTTATAAGTCACAGAAAGTTTATCTTATAATTCTTCACAAACGCTAAGACGCTCTTTCCTATATCCTACGACACCTCAGTTTACGTCTTAAGCCCCTGAAAATCCCGTCTAATGTCATCTCGGTCTATTTCAGTGCTTATGTCAACGACGACATTAAAATAACAAACTCTCTAAACCGGTTTAAATCAAAATTAGACATGTGGCTTATTGATAATATCATTGTTTTTATAGTACTAAAGATTTTTTTAAGTGTAATAATATCAATAATCTTAAATGTTTGAATAGATATAAACCCTACTGTAGTTTTTTTTTAATTTATTTATTTATTTATTGAAGCTTTGGCTACTAGGCCATTAGCTTAAAATGAATTTGACAATAATGTACCCTACTATTGTTCATAGAAATGAGTAACATTTCCATTGTCAGATTTATATAGGTGCCATACGTGGCAGCCATTTTGAAAACAAAATGGCGGACCGTACCCTCACCAAATGACCTTGCGCATTTGCTCCCTCTTCACCGCGCCCCACCTCTACAATACTTCGTAAAATTTTACTAGCGCCATCTGGCGGACGTAGTACTTACAAATACAAGTTAGAAACATAGACCACAGAAGTAACAGACATAGCACTTTTATTTATGTTTATTGGTGCGCCCAAATACTTTTGGTTATTATGTACTCAAACAAATGTTGACGATATTTCATAATAAAAATTCTGCAGTGTTCATTTTTTAACCGACTTCAGAAAAAGGTGGTTCTCAGTTCGATTTATTGTGTTCGCTGATAACTTTATGGTTAATGAACCTATTTTGACCATTCTTTTTTTATATGAAGGAATATGCTGCCTATGTAATCCCATTGTTACCACGTCAGTGTCAATAATGGAAATTCTGAGAAATTTAGGCCAATTATCGAAAATTGTAGGCACGCTTCGGGTGACAACTTGATACTCGTGTTTATATCGGATGATACTATAAAACCGTGAAGATTTGGGCCTGACCTGATGATGGAGATGACAGAATATCAAGGGAATCCACATCGGAAGCAACTGTCACGTGTTTGGGCTTATTTAATATGTATTGATTAGACCTTTATAACTAAATATGTTATGACTGTAACTTCAGGGTTGGAAGTTAGTTTTGTAGATTGAAAGTTAGCTAAGTCAGATGGACAAAGGGATAGAAAAATAATATAATAAAGTTTAATTTATCATTATTTATTATTTTAAGGGAAAACGTAATCAGGGTCAAATAAATTTCTGCAGAACTGACACATTTAAAAAAAAAAAATTCATGTTTTTTTTTTGGGACCAGGCAAGACTGTGAAATTACTAATTTCGGAAGTTTACCCATATGGGTGCAAATTTCTCATCAATATAAATGAATTAAGTCCAACCACAAAGCAGCTACTGTAAACCTTTGAGGAGTTCCCTCAACAGACTGTCCTTCGTCTTCATTATCAGACTCCTAATGATCATAACAATCCATCTAGGTGTAAAGCTCTTATCAATACAAATTAATCAAGATATTACACAAGGTAGCTGCTGTGAATCGTTGAGGAGTTCCCTCGAATTTCTCTCGGCTCTATCATCAGATCTATTGCAGACATTCATTTTAACCTACTTATATGGGTGTAAAGTTTTCATCAATATAAATGAACAGAAAGAAGTCCAAACATAAGGTAACTATTGTAAACCTTTAAGGAGTTCCCTTAACTGGCCTTTGTCTTCAACATCAGAGCTTTAATGATGATCACAACTCATTTAGGTGTAAAGTTCTTATCAATACAAATTTATTAAGCACAAACACGATGCAGCTGATGTGAATCGTTAAGGAGTTCCCTCGGCTGTCTCCCGGCTCCATCATCAACTCCGAACTTTACTAAATTGTAGTGCGTTAAAACACTTAATGAAAAAACTTAGAAAAGGCCTAGACGCCCCTTTGATTTTTAAATTTCTTCTAGATTTACCTAGTCTTCCATCATCAGACCCTAATTTCCTAAACATGAGACTACCTTGAAGATATCGTCTTTCTAATAAAACAAAAACATGTAGCACTCGGGGCTGCCGCGGTAAAGCTATTTTATACTAGCGGCCGCCAGCGACTTCGTTCGCGTTGAGTTAGTAATGCTCTGCTCCTATTAGTCGCAGCGTGATGTTTTATAGCCGTAAGCTTTTCTGGATTAATGAGCTATCCAACGCAAAAAGAATTTTTCAAATCGAACCCGTAGTGCCTGAAATTAGCGCGTTCAAACAAACAAACTCTTCAGCTTTATATATTAGTACTAGCTTTCCGCCCGCGGCTTCGCCCGCGTGGAATTAGGTTATATCGCGTTTTTTAGATTTCCCATGGGAATAAAACTAATTAAATGACGATTGATCAGTTTTGAAGGATTGATCGCAGAAGGGTGAAAATTTAGGATTGTATGTATTTTTGTATGTTGTAAAAAAATAGAAACTAAAAATGTTGTGTAAAAATAAAAAAACAAATAGGGGTGGACTACCCCTAACATTTAGGGGGATGAAAAACAGATGTTGGCCGATTCTCAGACCTACTGAATACGCTCACAAAATTTCATGAGAATCGGTCAAGCCGTTTCGGAGGAGTATAGGAACGAAAACTGTGACACGAGAATTTTATATATAAGATAGATGTTCGCTAGTACCAAATTTTGTATGGAGAAACGCATGGTACTATACATTGAATCTGCGCTCACGCGCAGGGCTGCAGATGTGCATGAAAATGCAGATAAAAAACGCAATCCTGCGCGTGGCTGCAGGGTAAATCGCAAAGGTGTGCACACCGAGTTCCGCAGTATGTAGTTAGTAGGAAATTTTTTATTAGTTATTTATGACATAGTATTTTTTTTATTTTGCTAATTAACGTATACATTTGTATAAGTATGTATTTTCTTTTTGTAGTTTATTTATTTATTTATTTTTTACCAGTGACGTCATTGAAGGAGTGCGAAAAATGGTGGCGATTTAGCGACTAAACTATATTTGATGTTTTATTTTTGACTTGGATAAAGAAATAGAAGCTATGCCACAGCTTATAATTGACGTCATTTTCGTGATCAGCGCCCCGAAAACCCGTCACGATACCCAAGTCAAAATATCATGAAATATAATTTAAGCCACCTTAGATTTCAAAAATGACGTCATTTTCGTGATTAGCACCCGCGAAAACCCCTTTCACGACACCCATGTCAAAATATCATAAAATTGGTGTCAGCCATCTTGGATTTCAAAAATGACGTCATTTTCGTGATCTGCACCCCCGAAAACCCCCGTCATGACACCCATGTCAAAATATCATAAAATTGGTGTCAGCCATCTTGGATTTCAAAAATGACGTCATTTTCGTGATCTGCACCCCCGAAAACCCCGTCACGACACCCATGTCAAAATATCATAAAATTGGTGTCGGCCATCTTGGATTTCCAAAATGACGTCATTTTCGTGATTAGCACCCACAAAAACCCCTTTCACGACACCCATGTCAAAATATCATAAAATTGGTGTCGGCCATCTTGGATTTTCAAAATGACGTCATTTTCGTGATTAGCACCCACAAAAACCCCTTTCACGACACCCATGTCAAAATATCATAAAATTGGTGTCAGCCATCTTGGATTTCAAAAATTACGTCATATTCGTGATCTGCACTCCCGAAAACCCCTATCACGACACCCATGTCGAAATACCCAAAAATTCATCGAAATACCAAATTTTAGGCGAAGTTATCCGCAAACAAACATAAAAATAAAAACTTTTTACAAAAAACAACCGACTTCAAAAACCACTACAAAGTGAAAAATAACTAATTTCGGAAGTTGGTGTCTTTCGTTTGTTATATTCGTTTTAGACACCGAGTTCCGAAATTAGTTATTTTTCACTTTACATAGTGGTTTTTGGAAGTCGGTTGTTTTTTTCTAAAAAAGCTTTTATTTTACATTTTTAGTTGTTAAAAGTACTATGTATTCAGTTGCATCCGGTCAGACTGGAAGCTGACGCAAATATAGTTGGGAAATGACGTACTTTTGTTTACTTTAATTTTTACCCGTAAATACCCATTCCCTCAACTGCCTATGGTCTTCATCATTAAATTTACTGTAGACTATTATTTTAACCTAATCGGAGTAAAGGTCTTATTAATATAAATGAATTAAGTCCAACCACAAAGTAGCTACTGGAAACCGTTGAGGAGTTCCCGGAACTGGCCTTTGTCTTCATCATTAGAGCTCTTATGAGAGTCGCAACCCATCTAGGTGTAAAGTTCTTATCGATACAAATTAATCGAGCCCAACCACAAGGTAGCTGCTGTCAATTGTTGAGGAGTTCCTTCGACTGTCTCTCGGCTCCATCATCAGATCTACTCCAGACCTTTATTAAATTGTAGTGCTTTAAAATATTTAATGAAAATGCTAAGAAATGCACTAGTCGCCCCCCAATTTTTGAAAGTTCCGCTTGTTTTCTCTGGACTTCCACCATCAAACCTTGATATCCTTATCAAGGGACCACCTTGGGAACGTCTTCCTTCCAACAGAAAAAGAATGATCAAAATCGGTTTATAAATGACGAAGTTATGCGCGAACAAACATAAAAAAAAAAACATATACGGTCGAATTGAGTAACCTCCTCCTTTTTGAAGTCGGTTAAAAATTGAACATAAAAAACATATAATTGAGCAACCTCCTCCTTTTTGAAATCGGTTAAAAAAACGAACACCAAAATAAACATCAATAACAGAGATACTCTAAGATAGTATTATACTCTATGCCAGCGGTTCCCGAAAGGTGGTCCGCGGAACCCTGGGGTTCCGTGGAACGGCCGCAAGGGTTCCGTAAAAAATATTAACCCACGTGTTTCGTGACCGACGTTGTTCGCGCGCACCGACTTGTTTACGCACAAGGGAGAGGCAGGGCGTGCGGGCGGAGTAGTACAGCGCGCACAGCCCTCCCCACACAATAAGTTTCGGTAAGAAAGTTATACATAATAAAGTCAATGCAATATTATTATGACATGGAGCTGATCTGACGATGGAGCTGGAAGGTGGCCATAGGAATTCCGTGAGTAAACGACGCAACCCGGTCGTGTTTGGGTTCGTTTTATTCGTCTTGACACTATGTGGTAACCAGGGTCTGATGATGGAGCTGGCAGGTGGCCATAGGTACTCCTCCGTGAGTAAACGACGCAACCCGGTCGAGTTTGGGTTCGTTAGATTCGTCTTGACAAGTACTTTGACACTATGTGGTTACCAGGGTCTGATGATGGTGCTGGAAAGTGGCCATAGAAACTCTGTTATTTAATGACGCAACCTGATCGAGTTTAAAGCAGCAAAGAAAGTGTCAGCAGTTCAGTGGTCAAATAATGCCATTTCATTTGCCAACACATTCAAGATGAAGTAATTAGTAGATTGAAGGCCAGCGAGATGTTTGCAATGCAACTGGATGAAAGTACAGATGTCGCTGGGTTATCAATACTGCTTGTTTTTGTGAGATATCCCTTTGGAGGATCTATTGAAGAGGATTTGTTTCTTTTTTTAAAGTTATCGATAGTTACATGACTCATATTGATTGGAACAAATGTATTGACGTGTGTAGTGATGGAGCGGCAGCTATGGTTGGCAAAATAAAAGGCACTGTAACGAGAATTAAGGAGGTTGCACCTAAATGTAGTAGCTGTCTTTTAAAAGCAGCAGCAGCTTTTTAAAAAAGTGTGGGAGGATATAGGAAGTCAGAACCAATCACTTCTTCTTCACACGAAAGTAAGATGGCTTTCAAGCTTAAGATATTCTTTACCAAACAACCTGTTTCTGCACACGTTAATAAGCTTGTTGAACTGCGGCTTATTTAGCATCAGCTAAATAAGCCAATTGCATCAACCACGTTTACGTTACGTTAAGCTTATCGAATATATCAACATTCGATAAGCTTAACGTAATCTACAAAGCATTACAGAGCTACAACAAAACTTACAGTAAATGATAAAATGTCTTCACTGAAAAACAAGCTCGCGTTCTGGATTGAATGTGTTGAAAAACATAAATACGAATGTTTCACAATATTAAATCTAAATAATAAATATCTAAATTTCTAAAAGAAAATGAGCTGCGGGTATCTTCAGACGTGGAAAATAATATACAGGAGCATTTAACAAGCCTTACAAAATCTTTACATGAGTATTTTCCGGAGCAGTTGCAGGACATGGACTGGGTGCAGAATCCGTTTGCAAATCACACCAAACCTTCGATGCTGTCGGTGTCAGAGTATGAGAATTTGATTGATAATTAATTTTCATCAACGCTTAAACAAAAATTCGAAAAAGGAACTCTTGATTTAAATACCTTTTGGATTGGACTCAAAGATGAATAAGTACCCAGTAATTTTTAATAGAGCCATCACACTACTGTTACCGTTTGTGACGACTTACCGATGCGAGATTGGTTTTTCCGCATATGCTTACACCAAAAGTAAGTACGCAGAAGAATGAGAGTAACCGACATAGCCCGAAGAATTGCAACACTAAAGTGACAGTGGGCTGGACACGTTGCCCGTAGGACCGATGCCCGATGGAGCCGACAGGTTCTGGAGTGGCGACCACGCACCAAAAGACGTAGCGTGGGTAGGCCCCCGACAAGGTGGACCGACGACCTAGTGAAGGTCGCGGGAAACCGCTGGATGCGGGAGGCGCAGGACCGGTCGTCGTGGAGAACCTTGGGGAAGGTCTATGTCCAGCAGTGGACGTCTTTCGGCTGAAATGATGATGATGATGATGATGAAAAGCAAGTACAGTAATAGACTGGATGCAGCTCCAGATCTTCGCGTTCAACTGTCGGACATTAAGCCTAATTTTAATCCTATTTTAAGAAAATACGTAAAAAAGATTTCATTCGTCACATTAAATTCACAAACGTGTTTTTATGAATTTAATGTGATGAATGAATTTTTTTGTATGTTTTATTACTTTATGTAGGTTGCATAAAAACTTTATTGTTTTTCATTTAAATTTCCATTTTTCAAAGTAGGGTTCCGCTAGGAAACGTATAATCAATTAGGGTTCCTTGGCAAAAAAAAATTGGGAAACCCTGCTCTATGCGACATGCGGTGCGTGAGCGAGCAAGCAGATGCTTTCTCGCTCACGCGCCGCCTGCTTATGCTAGCGGAGCGCGCGATGACGAACGACACGGGTTCCCCCTTCGAGAGCTTGTGGCTAAAGATGGGCGGGTGGGTAAAAAATGGGTGGGTAAAAATTGGTAAAAAAGGGTAGAATAGGTAAAAATTAAAAAATACCCATTTTTACCGGGTATTTATAATAAATACCGGGTATAAAATAAATTGTTATTTAATTGGCTTCGTCATCAATACTACGATCAGGTACTGGAGTGCTTTGGGGTCCTACCACCATCTTTGGGACCCAAGTTAACCCCACCTGCCTGACGGTGCACCCGCTGACTTACGGATGGGGTGCTGACGCCAGTTTTCCCTTCGGAGCTGAGTGGTCTGACAACAGCCGCACTCGTAAAAGCAAAACAAGCCAAACTATTATGAATAGGAAAGGAAGAAATGCACGTGACACAGTTAGGGCGCCGCCGCAAACGGCGCGCAGGAGCTACGCCCGACTCCTGTGACCTGTGGGCTAGTTCTAACGTGTCAGAGGCGGATACGGCTGAAGAAGCGAGCCAAAACAAGGAAAATCCGTTGTGCTTTTCCTGGTGTGGTGACGCTGAAAGTATGTTGGTCTGGATCCAGCTCGAAGGAAAGTTTCACGGGATACCGTTATCCCAGCGAGTGTTTCTGGGTGGTGATTTGAACAGTCATGTGGGTGAGAAGAGTGTCGGGCTTGAGCGTGTTCACGGCGGCTTTGGGTACGGCGGCCGCACCGCAGAAGGAAACAACATTCTCCAAATGTGTGCAGCCGCTAACCTTGCAATCGTGAACACCTACTTCAAAAAGAAGCAGGGGCACATTGTCACCTTTCGCAGCGGGCGAAGCGCTACCCGAATAGACTTTCTACCGACTAGGAGACACCACATCAGCAAAGCAGCCAACTGCAAAGTCATAGCCGGTGAGAGTCTCACTGGACAATACCGCCTCCTTGTACTAGATCTCTGCGTAACGGCCCATCGTAGACGTGTAGAGCACTGCCGGCACCAGATTTGGTGGCGGCTGCTTGATGAAATAAGTCCTAGGAGTTCGCATCGGTTATTAGAGACAAGTGCGCTGGACCGATGAAGAATATGTCCAAGACCATTGGGGCAGGATCCAGGCAGCTATTATTGGGGCGGCGCTGGTGGTGCTCGGAGTCTCTAAGGGCGGCCGCAAACGTGAAAAGGAGACCTGGTGGTGGGACGACACAGTCCAGAGGAAGACTAGGGTGAAGAAAGCCCTCTTTAAAACGTGGCATCCAGATCGCGACGCATATAAGGTTGTCAAACGTGCCACTAAAAGAGTTGTAGCCAGAGCCAGAGCCAGAGCCAGACCACTTTCAAGCGCTTTACGAGAAGTAGGAATCATTTGAGGGGCAAAAGATCTTTTCCAAATTGGCATGTTCCAGGGTCAAAGCGGCATAGGATATATCCAAGTGCCGTTGTGTAAAAGACCCTACTGGCAACCTGCTATGCAAAGACCTCGCAGGGAAGGAGAGATGGCGCTTGTACTTCCACGAGCTGCTGAATAAGCAGCACCAAGAGGTGCAGACACCGAAATTCATTCCAAATCTTGAATTAGTGCCCCCGATAACGCCCGAGGAAGTCCAAACGACTTTTCGGCAAATCGGAAAACTGTCGGAACTGACGGAGTCCCCATTGAGGCCTGGAAGGCGATGGGTCCTCGCGATGCGGGCATGCTAACTAACCTTCTGAACCGCGTGTTCCTGATCGGCAAAATTTCAAGCCAATGGGGACTAAGTATTATTACTCCAGTCTTCAAAGGCGACAGCCTCCGTGGCGTAGCGGTAGCGGACGCGGCCGCTGCGCAAGGTGGCGCGGGTTCGATCCCGCACAGTGCAAGTATTTGTATGCATGAATATGAATATTTGCACTGGTCTGGTCGTGCCTCGGAAAGCACGTTAAGCCGTTGGTCCCGGTTGCCATACGAACATCTAGTGGCAGTCGTTAAAGGGTTGTTGGAGCCCTCAAAGTCCAACAATTGGTCAGCTGCAATGCTTCGATGTCGCCTTCGGGTTGTGGAGGTCAGACGGCAGTCGCTTCACGGAAAATGTCGAAGTTTAGCCATATCAGCAGTTTGACTGGTAAAGCGGACCCCAGACTCCAAAGCTGAAAAGGCTTCGAATGCGACTGGGATTAACGCTGGGATGATGATGATGACTCCAGTCTTCAAAGGCAAAGGCTCGGTACACACCCTGAAGAATTTTGAGAGGATTATAGACTCTCAGATTCGGCAGGAGTATGCTGTCTTGGGAGTGTCAATATGGGTTTCGTCCAGGGTACGGAACCATGGATTCTATATTAACACTAAGGTTCACCATAGAGAGATACAGATTGAAGAACACGCCTCTATATAATGCTCTTTCTATGTAGAAAGAGCATATGCAGTCCCCGTACAGGCCTCAACATCCATGATCCACCTCCCTGGATGCTCATGTATGCTGAGGCGATATCCTCACTGTGACTGTCCCCTGTCCGCATCGCGCTGGCTGACCCGGACAGTTGGAGCGGCGTGTGAATTAGGCGGCTGACCTGTCCCACCGGACCGGACCGACAGTGGCGGGCCAGCATCAATGGAGGATTGCGGAAGCAGTTTTCGTTCTCGCAACCCCCGGTGTAGGTGTGAGATGAAACACTTTTTAATCATTAAGAGTCCGACAGACCCGTCGCCCGCCCCAGGGCGACGGACATCGCATGAGGATGTTCCACCCCGGAAACAAAAATAAAAGGATTTCGGGGCGGCGCCGGCAGCGGCGCGGGAGCCGGGCGGGCATCGAAGACCCGTTCTCGAAACTAGCGGGCAGATTTTATTCCTAACGCTCGATCACCGCTTGACTTTAAGTACACCTCTCGCTGCCCGCCACCGCCCCGTTGTGCCGCTCCGCTGTTTTCGAGAACCGGTCCGTTTGATTTAACGCATAAGATCTTGCCGCTCACTCGCCGCCGCCGCCGCCGCAACGCTGCCCGCAAGATTCGAGGCAGAGGCCTAAAAAGAAACCGTGGCCCTGGCGCACAGGCACACACAGGCACAGGCCTAGACGGGAGAGGTCATTTGACAATTTCTCATCCAGAACAAAAAAATGGTAGTAGGCTATTTGACAGTATTCATTTTTTTGGGATTTTTTGCTTTAATTGCATAAAATGAGGGTTCTTTACGTCATTTACACGAGTTTTAATAAAAAAATGCAATAAATGAGTTTGAGTTTGAAAATAATAACAATTAATACATACAAAACACAAAAATATGTTTAGCTTTTTGTTTCTCGCGCCACACATTGTGAAACGATCCGGATTGGCTAATGTCGCGATGACGTCATACGCGCATCAACGCTTGTTTTCGGACTTTTTTCAAACTTATATACTGTTTTTTGGGGGTTTTTATCGATTTATTTGTACAACCCGGTACAGCACACCACTTGTAAACCATTTTATTAGATAACAACAACACATAATAAATAAAAACAAACACCACTGAGAACCGAAAACCGCTTGTGACGTCAATTACAAAGCTCGACGCCATAATGCTGAATAAATCGTTTTCGCGGCTTATTTGAATTTTGAATTTTTATTTGCATATTTCTTACGAAATACGTGTTTAAAATTAAAAAAAATACTTTCGGTGAACTTCTTAACCGCAACCAAGTAATTCGAGATAAAAATTATAAATATGTCAAATAGCCTGTTCCGTAGTGGCAGCCCGTGTAAGTCAGATTTTGTCGAGTTTTTTGCAATTTACTGGTCAGTGTCAGGTTGTAACTTGATCAAAATATGATCTGCGATAATAATAACGATGTAACTGCGGATCTACCCTAAATTAAGCTGATTATAATTTTTACCCGGTAAAAATTAAAATTGGGTGGGTAAAAATAGGTATAAATGGGTATTTACCCATAGTTCGGGTTTTTACCGGGTAAATGCCCATCTCTACTTGTGGCATACTGAATCTCAATAGCCCGGGCAACAGAAATGATGGCGAATGCGCTCAGATTGTTGAACAAAATTTTGATTTTGGTCGTTTTAAAAAAAATATTTCTACAATAATGTTCGTCATGAAATTACCTATCCATTAGTGTAAGAACGCAATCTAAATAATGCTTACTTTCCGAGGAGATGCACGTTTATGATAATTATTTCTCTTGTCAGTAGTTTCGTTGTGAAGGAATTATTTAAACATTATACTTAGTAAAATAAAATAAAAAATCTACAATTTTGGAGCCAAGATTATGGAGAAAATTTACGTATTTTTAATAAGTTGATATTTCTTTTGGATAAAGAGTAGATAGCTCCGGAAAACTACATAAAAACGGCTTGCGGTGTGTTTTTCCTCTGGAGCCGCCTTAAATCAAAATAGTAGCGCGGAATAGTATCTACCTAACGTTGCATTGCCCAAAACACATCAATCAATTAGATCTTAGATCGCCGCCGCATACGCGGCTCGTCATTCATAAATAAATTGCGACGTTGCCGTCTTTCATGTTCGCGTGTACAGTGTGTCTCTTTTACATGTCAATTTAAAATTTTTATTGAATATTTTCATATTGAAAATTTTTTAAAACATTTTGTTTTCGAATGGAAATATTTTCTTTAGCATGTATGTATGCTATACTATTTCGGGTTAACGGGAACGCCCTCTGTTAGTTAACATACTGTATAACATTTTTTTTTTTTATGCGAATACCGAAACACGTGTCGTGTATTTTAAGTAAAGAAGCTATACGTAAAAAAATTCAAAAAGATATTATGAATAACCACAAAGTTATGAGCTTGCTATTCTACTTGGTTTATTATATATTATTATTTATTCTTACTCTACTTACTTATTCCACTTGGTTGGTAAAATAACAACAAATAATAGAACCAAGTTCATTTCCTAGTATTAATGCTAATTTGTCTACATTTTCCGCAGTGATGAAGGGACAAAGGCTGATAAGAACGGCCCTGAGAAGATACATGTGGAAATACTACGTACATATTGCGCAGTTTTTCACATACACACGACATCGATACAAATAGGAATGCATTTGCATAAATGGATATATGTAGAACCATTCCAGGCTTTCCTACAAAATATGTTCGGTTCAGGAAATTTACTCAGCCTTACTAATATTATAAATGTGAAAGTGAGTCTGTTTCTTTGTTCCGCTTCTACGCCTAAACTACTGATCGGATTTGGATGAAATTTAGCACACAGATGGTTTACAACCTTGATAACAATTTAAACTAAATTTTAAGTTCAATACATCATTTTCTTTCTATTTATTAAGATGTTGCTGTTTCTGATTTTATAATATTCTTAGTCAAAGTTAAGCAAGCATATTTAGTTAACCTTTACAGAATCCAATATTTACTTAACACTAAGTAACATTAATTTGAGGCCGGTTCGTTTGGTACATAACTACATACACAAATAACTTGTCCTTCAAATATTGTTCAGTCAAGTGTGACCTAATATTCATGCCAAACTCTGCCTTTTGACTTGAAGCATAAACACCAATTTCGAGTATAGCCTTCCAGTCTATAATGGCATTTGAAACCGTATTAAATTCCGCATTAATGCCGTGTATCATTAATCCTCTTGGAAGAAAACCTTTTATATTAGTTGCTTGTCATCTGACGCCTACTGAAAGAGGAGCGAACTGAAAGTTAATGATAGCTTAGATTAGACTGAGGCGAAGGACATTTAACAATATAATACAATACTAGACAAAGTATACCTATTTTTTTATAACATCATAATATGCAGGCAAACAGAATTGCATTGTCGAACCTAGACATCATGGTGGGCGTGACAATAATGACACAGATGCATTGGTTATACTTATACCGTAATGAACTGCTGTATACTAATCGCTATCAATGATGTAATCATGAAGGGAAACATAAAAGAGAAGATCTGATGGACGTCAAAGCTGATAAGTTCGCTATCTATTCCAACATGGTGAAATTTCCTCATATGAATGTCAAACGCAGATTTAATTATGATATAGGTGCTAACTTTACCCGAGTCCTCAGTTTGCTCTTGAAAGATGTTAATCATTAAAGCGCATATATTTTCCCTCTCAAGGACTACTTCACGTTTGAATGTCAACCACCTCGGTTCCAGTTCTCTCTTTGTTCTAAAATGGAGTCGTGAGTAAGCGTTCGTGGAATAGAAGTATTTATATTACCTACTGAAAGACTGATGACGGTCTTGGAAACCTAGCAAGCACTGGCGTGACAAAAGATAAAATATGTTTTACAGAAGAAATTTCAAATTCGTAGGAAAAAATTGAAAATGTCTGTAATTTATGTATAGCAGTAAACCTATGTTAAATGTTTATATGAAGCTTTTAAGTAAAATGTTATGGTGTTGGCTTGCTACGTGCTTTGGAGTATACTGGAAGTGCACCACGCAATGGTTATACATATAAATGAATAAATAAATATCTGACGGTAAGCGCTCGAAACTTTATCGCGAAAATGTCTCCTGATGAAAGATGATATACAACAGGTCCTTATCACCATATGTGATATCAGAAGTCGTGAGTAACGAGTTCTAGGAAGATGATACAGTTAGCTTAATATTTAATATGATGGAGCCTGTACTTAAGTGGTGATGTAATTAATGCTAAGTATTAGTCTTTCATTTTCGTGTATTTTATTTTAAGAAACATTGTCATGTTTCTTAAAATGTAAGGTCAGGTGTCCCTGACCTACCCCCATGAATAATTTGTTATGAATTTATCATCAACCTTTTTTATCGTCCCACTGCTGGGCACAGGTCTTCTCTCATACAGAGAAGGAGTGAGCGTAATCACCACGTTTGCTCAATGCGGGTTGGCGATTTCAGACTTTGTCCAGGTTTCTTCAAGATGTTTCCTTCACCTTGTAGTCAGTCTTTGATGTCCAAGATATACCTACTTAGAAAGTACATACAACTTAGAAATGTTACATTCCTGGAATCGAACTCGCACACTTAAACTTGACAGGCTGATGTTTTAACCACTAGGCCACCACGACTGCAATTATTAGACTGTTATTAATTATCAGAATATTTTATTTGGAGTACACATCTCCCCCTGTAGTCTGTCAGTATCAAGAACAATGATAACTTACTTTTTGTTCACATTTTTCTGAAGTCCTAGTTTTTCCTCCGGTTAACCTGAATGGAAATTAAATTATGAAGTTCGTACAAATTACTGCTACTGATACTTCTTGGAAGCAAATATTGGAGGTACTTGTTAAAGCGTGTTTTTCGGTCGAGCCGCAAACATGTTCATGATTTGTTTTCTTTATTGCTACACACTCAATTCTCGATGTTAAGATTTAAACAAGCCAGCGGCGATGCTAATAACAAGTCTTACCTGAAACAAAAAGAGAAAATAATTTAGTTAACATGATAAGAAATTAAAGCCATACAATCTTTTGTTAAATAAAGATTCATTGAGTATGTAAAAATGGATAAACTTGTAATAAATACAAGAATCATTTAGAACAATGGGTACAATGTAATACTTATAACATAACATTGAACAAAATAGCTTTAAATAAAAATAATAGTGGTCTTTATAGTTTCACTTTGCTACAAACGCCTAAACATTTGGTCGTAGCAACGAGTTGGAAATTATTGCTATTACTTTTTTTGTAGGCTCTTTTATAAAATATTACGCGCTTATTAAACGCAAAACAGCAAACTGGAGCTACTTTCGTATTTCTTTTTAATCAGTTTCATTTAAACGACTCATGATTTTATAATATTTCTTTGAACAACAAAAAGAACACGAAGTACATAGTTATAACGAAAATAACATCACGCCATAAATAATTTTTAAATGTCATCACACTCTAATTATCTAGATAACCGTAGAACTTTAACATAGGTACGTAAATCAGAGGATTAATAATTGAGCGTGGGTCTACAATGAAAAGCGGTAAAAATAGTTGGTAGTCGGTTGTTATTCGACGTAATGAGCGCCACCTAGCGGAGAGCAGAAAAACTTATTTTTCACTATGTATTTTTTAAATTATGATCTCTGTTTAATTACTGTCTCCTTGTAGAAGCAATCAGGAAAGCTAAAGAATTACACATACACCAGGAAGAGTAAAAAAAAAAGTGTTCATTTTTTTAACTGGAGAATAAATAATCTTAGTTCCAACGATATCTGGAAAAACTGCGCATCATAATATTTCTTGGCTACTTCCCATGCCTCCCCACCTTGGATACGGTGTGAATACATTTCCACTTTTATCCGTCTGGCCTTCCGAATAAATCTCGCTAAAAGGGGTACACGAACTCATTAATCTCCTGTTTTCCCATTCCATATCGTTTCGAGTGCTCTATGTAACACACTGAGCAACAGCCGAGCCAATTCTGTTTTTTGATGTACATGTTACTAGATATAGTCATAGTTACATGGTACTATGTACCTCCATAGTTACATAGTACCATGTAACTATTTACATAAAATCAGTGATTTTGTAAAGTACATCCGTTACGTAGCTCACAGACAGATATATCTGAGAAGTTTATTTACACACATTCAGGCTATAACTGATACATATTAGAGAAGTAATTAGTATGCTGCATTGCGGTACTTAATCAATGAAATATCGGCCAGGAGCAATCAAAGCTGCAGCTGCTACCTAACCCGCATTTCATACTATGTTAACAAACAGTATGAAGTTTATTCTTAAAAAAGTTTCGTGGGAAATTTACTCTGGATATGAAAGGATTCTTTTTCATTTTAATACTAAATCTGTTTGTGAAAAATGCTGTTATATAAAAGAGAAGCTGGCAGAAGAGCGGGTTGTAACTGAAACAAATACAAGTCCCCTAATAACACCAGAAATCAATGTTTCCTTTCTTTATTATAAACTAGTGCTTCACCGCAATTCCGTGATACAAACGTTGGTCGTAATGAATTGTGCAAGAGAATATTGCCTAATTCGAGTATAGTATAGTAGTGATTGTGATGACCATTTCACCAAGTCACCAAGTGGCGAGGGTTGTGTGGGTGTGATAAATAATAAATGATTTATTTTCTGCAAATTGGTTTGTACATACAAACCCTTTTAAAGTCAATCATATTATTTTTATAGTATTTGAATTCGGCGTTTCCGGTCTAAGTACTCTGAGAAGAAAAGCAAAAACAAATTCATGACGCGTGACGTCAGAATCTCTAACTCCAGACACAATCTTAGTCAGAAGGGTCAGATTCAGTGGACCTGAGTTAGTGTACACATTTGTAAAAATCATGCAGCTCAATTGAGAAAGAGAAAGAAATGGCCCATGTAGTCCTCAGATAAAGAAAAATGCAATACTGTACAAAGTAAATATCATGTTATTTATACAACTTGTAAAAAAAGGGTATTTACATACCAAGGGCATGGCATCTTTAGATGATATCAAACGATATCGGAAGGGTTTCAACTCAAAATAAAATATACAAAAAATTGGTACCAAATTTTCGGTTTCGTGTGTTTCTTAAAATAAAATCATAACAAACGTGGCAGCACACTACATACGTTAATAATTACTCGTTACCCGTCACGTTACTTGCCAAAATCCGATAAATGTCTTCAATATCCCTGTGCGACTAGTATGATAGTAGCCTATCACAGGCGGTGTTTTTCCTCATAACTTCCTAACATAAAAAGATAGGATTAAAAAACCCATCCAATATCGTTTGATATCATGTAAAGATGCCATGCCTTTGTTATGTATATACCCTTTATGTAACACGTTGTATACAATATGTTAAGAAAACCCTGTCCGACCCGTAAGGATTGTAAAGGTTAGGTAAACACATGAGCAAATAGCATATGAAATTTTACATAATCATCATAGTAACAATACTAGTGAATTTTGAAATTATCTTTTTTTCCCGCGAATTAATTCCAACTTCCCCAAAATTTGGTAATTTTTAAAAAGTGACAACATTATTTTTGACGGTATAATTCTGAGCGAATAGCGATGTGACCGCGTGCCGCGTGCCCCGCCCCTCTTCGCCCGCCTCGCCGCGTCGCCTGTATGGCCTACCGCACATATTTTAAGTTAAACCTCTTTTTGCGAAATAATATTAATTTTTTTAGGGGGATTTTTTTTAGGTTTAGCCCGGCTTTGTAGGCATTAGTAGAATCAGTTATCGATACCTAACAATACCTTCACGGATCGGACAGGGTTTTCTTTACATATTGTATAATTCATCTATGTTATCAAGCAATAAATGAAAACAATATAATACTTTATAGTGTGACTTGTTATATTTTGTGAAAAACTTTTTGTGAAAAACTATATGGATATTAACTTATTTATTACATGTTACATGAAAGTTATTTCAATGACAGTACTAACTTTTTATTGTGTATATTTGTAAGCTGTATATCAATGACACCCCATCTGACGTCAGGCAGAGCAACCTGGCTGCGTTGGATGAAATGAAATATGGTATAGATTTAAAAATGACTATCTTCCACAACTCAAAGTTGTTTCCTTGATAGCCTTTTCTCGTGGCTATACAAAAACAAGCTCTTATTATTGCCAAGTGGAGTCATCATGTCGCTGATTAAGGATGAAATGAAGATTAAAGGGATTGTAACGAAAATTTGAATTCTGGAAATAGATTACCAAGAACCTTCATAGAATGTCCCCTACAAAGACCTATTTGAGACATATAATGGCGATAAGTAAAATGCTAATAGGTTAACGAAATAATAATACGATAATGGTGATACATGGATTCCTGTAAATTCTGTATCGGTTCCTCTCATAAGATATCGTCTAAGAACTATTCATCAAGTTGAATATTCATTATTTTAGTTGTTTCAACAGCGTTATTAATGATCTAGATAAACTAGTAGAGATACCTACAAAGAATAATTTCAAACGGTGTTTTTTGATTAAATACTAATATTTATTACGTATTGTAAATGGATACTTGTAATTGTGCTAAATTATACTAAAATTATAACCTTTATTTGTTACTAGTAAGTTTTTAAAATAATTCACGAATAGTTGGTTTTCCTACAACTTACTTCGTCTTATCACAGTTTTATAGAAAACACAAAGGTTTCGAAAGAGGGCGCCACATTCATGCCGAAGCAGTTTAGAAATGGTGCTCAGATCCAACCGTAGATGATCCTTTTCGACATGAATTCGGGATGAAATGGAATTCGCTTATCTGAATTTTCTATTTATCTGATAACACTGAAAGCATAGAAAACGGAACGTAGGGAACAGATACAGCTGACTGATAAGTTTTCCTGTGTAGTATGTTGACAAAATATGACAATGATAACGAGAATAATTTAAAAAAAAGACCTGAAGATAGGAAGTTATATAAACAAGCTAAGTAAATATTGTGCAAATATAATGTTAATATTTAAAAATAAATATTTACGATGTTGTGTTTAGTTTCAAGGATATCATGATATTCTAAAAGCTATCGACCACAAACATGGGATTAGCTTTCAACAAAAATATTATGATGATGATTTAAAGCCTATAAGGGGAGGCCTATACCCAGTGGGCGATTCAGATTTCAGGCTGCTCGGTTTATAGGCGCCCGTCAAATGTCTATAAACGGCGGTAACGAAACCATAGCGACTTCTAATTCGACGCCACCGCCATCTAGTTACAACATGAATACTAAATGAACCTTTTCTGTAAAGAAAATGCAATGAACATTTTCAATGGTTAAAATGTTCAGATGACGTTCGTTTACATAAGAATAATCAACTACACATTTAGTAAAGCTGTTATTAGAACTTATATTATAATTCACATAATACCATATTTAATCTACATACGCAAAAGCGACAGGCAATTCTACGTCCTCAATGAATCTCCTAATTGAGAGCGATTCAGAGACAAAGAAATGACAACAATTTCGCATTGTAAGGACAAATATAAACGACGGAAATATATCGTTATTGGTTCATTGACATTAAGTCGGTTTATTGGGCATTCCATTATATAAATTATGCATACATAAATAAACCTAAACTATTAACATTTATGACAGTTTCCTGATAAATTATGTATGACGTATATAATGCTAAAAATAGGAAAGCAATGTTTTTCCGCCCAGCAACACTGTCACACAATTCGAAATACGTAAAAGAAATGGGAAAAAGTTAGTTAAATAAATAAAGGAATTTTGCCTTGGTCACAGTCGCCTGAGGAAACTCGTCCCAGTGGCCTAAGCCTCGTCTCTCATGCACAAAGTTGAAGGTCACATCCGCGTAAATACCAAAAGCCAATTTCTCAATTCATAAGTGCTTTCTGGGTTTACCTTGAATATATTTTTAATAATTATAAACTAGTGCTTGACTGCAATCCCGCCTGATGGTAAGCAGTGATGCAATCGTTGATGGTAAAGCGCACAAGTTTATTAAGCCTATTCACTTAAAAATCTTAGTGAGTAGGAAGGAAGACGGCAGTTGAGCGAGGTGATGCAATGTTGAACCCAACAACACGACCAACGATGCTGCGCCAGAGGGAGATTAATCTGGAGACCCTCCACGATCAAACTCCCTAACAATTGGCGCATCCTACCCGGCACACGTCGCAATACAACTGCTCAGACCCGTCCTCCGTAAGGCTTCACCAGGCATCATGACGACTCGCTTGGCGGCAAGACTTTGTCTGGTGGGTGGTAACTTCTGCCGGCAGCCGATATTACCGATATACCGAGAGAAGATTACATTATTCAAGCGGAAACACGTACTTAGAATAGTTGATGTTTTTCGTCAGAACTTCCATTCCTAATAATAATTTCCTGCAAAATACTAAATAAAATACAAAAACACTAGGATGTGGTAATAGGCAGTCTTTTTGGATAACTGTTGACGATAACGTGTGTGTTGACGTGTTGTTGTTAACGTTGACGTTCGAAGAGTGCTGAATCTTGAGTCTAATATGAATAAATGACTTTCGATTTTGTTTTTCTTTACTTATTGCTTTGGAAAGCTTATCGCCGAATCGTCTTAAGCAAGTGTGTTGATCATTAAATTCTCGTGTTTTCTCTGTATGAGAAGACCACTCTAGGCTGAATAGGCTGGTCCCCAGGTAAAAAGTACCAGTTATCTTTTTTTGAATGCAAAGACACAACTACTAAGTTCTAAATTAGTCTTAAATATTGTAAGTATCTAATATCACACTAATGTTATAAATGCAAAAGTTTATAATTGTGTGTTCGTTAACTCTTCACGCTCAAACGGCTGGACCAATTTTGATTAAATTTGCCACACATATGGATGGTTGATAGTAGTGTTGCAAAAAAACCGTTTTTTTTTCTAATATGAAAAAAAAACCTCGGAGAAAGACCCGAAAAAAAATGATTTTTTTCTGGACCATGTTTTTTTTTCAAGAGCACGAAATCTCAAACTCTTATGGCATTTACCGTTAAATAAATAATTAATAATTAAGAGTACATAATAGAGTATTAGGTTTATTCTTGAACCTGCGGTACTTTTCTGATAAAATAGTACCAAAATATTCATAAAAATATTGGCAACATTCATTGATATACAACATCAATTAAAAACAAAAATTGAGTTGTGATTTATTGTTGGAAGTAGTGAATTATGAATATATAATATGTTGATTTATTATACAAATTACAAATTTAATTTATAATTGAACTAAAGCGTAGGCTAGAAAAAAAACAACGACGAAAATTTCTTTTTCATGTGTTTTTTTCTCAAGAAAGTGAAAAAAACAAATTGTTTTTTTTTTCGTTTTATATCACTAGTTGATAGGATTAATACACAGGGGACTTTTGTGCGGAAATCCCACGGGATATCAACTTTTACTGGAGAAACTGCGAGACGCAGCTAAGTAAATAACTGTAAAGTTATAACTAAACAAATAAATCCAACTTTAGCAGACATAAATAGTTTCAAGGGGGAAAAGTTTAAAGACGATTGCGTGGAAGCCGTTTGTTATTACAATGCTGAGAGCTTTTGTATTTCAATCCGTAAATTGTAGTAAACTGATTTAGAATAAACGGAACCTAGCATCAAAATGAAGTAAGACTTGGACTGAAAATATCATAGAATTGTATCAATCGCATAAATATAAACAACATATATAAAAACGTGTTATTTTTTTCAGACACTATGTTTTACTACAGAATCCAAACTCACAGCACGATCTGAGCAATATCTACTAATAAAGTATGTGTTTATAAGTAGCTATGGGTTTCATTATCGATAGTTCAACGATATTCATTGCGATATTTACGTTGTTGAACAGACAATATCTACTAATAAAGTATGTGTTTATAAGTAGCTATGGGTTTCATTATCGACAGTTCAACGATATTCATTGCGATATTTACGTTGTTGAACAGACAATATCTACTAATAAAGTATGTGTTTATAAGTAGCTATGGGTTTCATTATCGACAGTTCAACGATATTCATTGCGATATTTACGTTGTTGAACAGACAATATCTACTAATAAAGTATGTGTTTATAAGTAGCTATGGGTTTCATTATCGACAGTTCAACGATATTCATTGCGATATTTACGTTGTTGAACAGACAATATCTACTAATAAAGTATGTGTTTATAAGTAGCTATGGGTTTCATTATCGATAGTTCAACGATATTCATTGCGATATTTACGTTGTTGAACAGACAATATCTACTAATAAAGTATGTGTTTATAAGTAGCTATGGGTTTCATTATCGACAGTTCAACGATATTCATTGCGATATTTACGTTGTTGAACAGACAATATCAACTAATAAAGTATGTGTTTATAAGTAGCTATGGGTTTCATTATCGACAGTTCAACGATATTCATTGCGATATTTACGTTGTTGAACAGACAATATCTACTAATAAAGTATGTGTTTATAAGTAGCTATGGGTTTCATTATCGACAGTTCAACGATATTCATTGCGATATTTACGTTGTTGAACAGACAATATCTACTAATAAAGTATGTGTTTATAAGTAGCTATGGGTTTCATTATCGACAGTTCAACGATATTCATTGCGATATTTACGTTGTTGAACAGACAATATCAACTAATAAAGTATGTGTTTATAAGTAGCTAATTATCGACAGTTCAACGATATTCATTGCGATATTTACGTTGTTGAACAGACAATATCTACTAATAAAGTATGTGTTTATAAGTAGCTATGGGTTTCATTATCGACAGTTCAACGATATTCATTGCGATATTTACGTTGTTGAACAGACAATATCTACTAATAAAGTATGTGTTTATAAGTAGCTATGGGTTTCATTATCGACAGTTCAACGATATTCATTGCGATATTTACGTTGTTGAACAGACAATATCTACTAATAAAGTATGTGTTTATAAGTAGCTATGGGTTTCATTATCGACAGTTCAACGATATTCATTGCGATATTTACGTTGTTGAACAGACAATATCAACTAATAAAGTATGTGTTTATAAGTAGCTATGGGTTTCATTATCGACAGTTCAACGATATTCATTGCGATATTTACGTTGTTGAACAGACAATATCTACTAATAAAGTATGTGTTTATAAGTAGCTATGGGTTTCATTATCGACAGTTCAACGATATTCATTGCGATATTTACGTTGTTGAACAGACAATATCTACTAATAAAGTATGTGTTTATAAGTAGCTATGGGTTTCATTATCGACAGTTCAACGATATTCATTGCGATATTTACGTTGTTGAACAGACAATATCTACTAATAAAGTATGTGTTTATAAGTAGCTATGGGTTTCATTATCGACAGTTCAACGATATTCATTGCGATATTTACGTTGTTGAACAGACAAATTTTTAGAACATGTGAAGCAATAGATTAGCAATATCTTTCAAAATGATTCACATTGATGCTGATAGTGTGTTACGTAATTAGGGTGCAGGGCCAAAAAAGAAATGCTTTAATTAACTTACTAGTTTTTTTTTTTAATTTAAACTAGTGCTTGACGCAATCCCGCCTGATGGTAAGCAGTGATGCAATCGTTGATGGTAAAGCACGCTAATTTATTAACATCCTAATCATTAAAAAAAATACTAAGTGAATAGGATGGCAGACGGCAGTTGAGCGAGGTGATATGAAACCCAGAGGGAGAGTAATCTGGAGACCCTCCACGATCACTCCCGACACAACAACACAACTGCTCAGACCCGCCTTAAGTAGGTACGCCTGCACCAGACATCATGCCGGAACACAACGAATCTCTTGACGGCAAGACTTTGTCTGGTGGGTGGTAACTTATGCCGGCAGCCGATATTATGGCATATTATGGGGCTAAGGCAAGGTTTTAGCTAGATAGGTTATCTAGCTAAAACCTTGCCTTAGCCCCTGACTATGGTGTTTATTCATAAACGATGATTAAAGTTAAGTGACGTTAAAACGTCAAAAATGTATGGTTAAACAGTCACGAATCACTAGTTAACTTTAAGCAACGTTTATGAATAGAGGGGTATGTGTGTGCATGTATTTATTGAAAATAAGTTAAAATCGAATGCCCACCGCTATGTTTGCTAGGTCGCGTCATTGAACAAAGAGTTGCATGCGACTATAAATACTTATCTCCCCGTTGGCATCACACATCACACGGCCACTGACCAGGCCTTGGGGTATTTGTGTGCGACTGTCTTGTTAGGTGGTGGGCCACAGGAGTTCGCACTGATTACAGAAAGTTATCGATAATTTGGATACTATGGCCCCTGTTGGTAGGGTCGTTCATTGAAGGATTATTGAGTTAAGGAATCGTTAAATCTGTGGCTGCTGACTTAGTTATTTAGAAATGAAACCAATTTTCAGCATCATGGATAAAAATGGGGGTCGGTAAAGCAATTGTTCATAATAACGTTAAGAAGAGGTACCTATTTCCTATATACAGTAGAACCTCGATAAGTTAAAGTCCAAGGGAAACACTAAATATTTTCAGTTATAGAGGCTTTTAGTTATCAGGGGTCTATGTTAGGGATAGGTTAATATAGGGGACATATTAGGGTTTGAAGTTATAGAGGTTCTATTGTATTTTTATTCATATTTTGATGTCAGGGATCAAGGTCAGAGATAGCAACCAGCAGACGGATACGCACGCTAAATGGCAGAGCACAACTCAATAATTCTATTTATTGAAGAGTTCAACAAACAGCCATCCTTTGATGGTAATACGTAAAATTTAAACCTGCTGTTTTTTTTCCTACAGATTAATCAAAACTTGCCAAAGACTTGATTGTCCATGAGCATGTCCATAAACTAAAAAATTAAAGGTTTATGTGGTACCTATACAGAGTAAAGAAACATTATAATAAAAGTAGGCCTCCTCGACTGAAACTAGATTTTGCCTGTTTCCAAGAAAAAGGGATTGAATTAAATGAATTCGGAATAATCGGATTGAGGTTAGTAACATTTTAGAAAGATGGAAAAGGGATAAACCTCAGCTGCGGTCAAGCTGAGGATATTCTGTAGATAAGAAGGCACGAAGAGGCAGGGAGGATAGGTAAACCTTTTGTCTTAATGGAGGATGTCTAAGTGGATATCCTCATATGAACTGCCTCTATCCTACAGGAGACAGATGGGTATCCTGGAGTCTTATCGCTTAAAACCACCGCGCTGCACCGCGTTTCACCTGTACCTAAGACGCGCGTAAGCATTTACCACATCCCCAACAGGCCTCGACAAGCTGATCCTCAGTGTTCCATCTCCCCGTTCCCCATCATTCTAGAGAGCGCTCGTGCAATACTGTGGCACCAACTCGGGCCCCTCTGTTCGACGGGCGGACGAGGACTCCAGAGAACTTAAAGAGGGGCATAAAGATTACCTACATAACACACACAGATTACATACATAACATGGAAGACCCATGAATGTAACCGACCGACGTTTTATGAGTGACAAAAAATTTAAGGTGTATAACACCAGGCAAGGTTTATTCACTTTTATTAAATTTATTTCGTCAAACAAAACTAACGAAATAATCTGGACCTGTGATCGACTGTTGTTAAGGAAGCCTGTTTAGTATTCTAACGTTTAACTAAAACATTAAAGACACAAATTCAGTTAGCGATCTCGACGAGCACGGGTGTGACGTGAATATTAAACATTTACGTTCACAGCTTGAAAAAAATAAGTCATTATAACATTTTACGACTGTAATGGATTGCCAATAAAATATTCCTTTTATAAGGGTACAAGGAAGGACAGAATTGACGTCATTGACTTGGCGGTAACAAGCACGGAGGGTGACCTGCTTTTCCCAAGACCATGACCGGTTACTGTATGATACTATGCTTTCATGTCTTTGCCAACGTATAGGTATAACTTATGAGATATAACTGTAGCCAACATGAAGTTCTAGCTGAATTACCAACTAGAATTAAACAAGTCCATTCCCGAAATTTTATTTCAAAAAGACTTTAAGAAGTAGACTTTATTCTGTGACAGAATATACAAAATTCTGAAGAACTGTTCTATCTAACCATTGGAAAAAACCAGCCTAATAGTAAAGAGCATGGAATAAAATGAGCGAAAAACTCCTCTTCATTCCCCCTCATTAACCAAACGAATTACTCAAATCATAAAAAGTACCTTATTTTTCATTCTCCTGATAAGATAAACAATGCAATAACACACACAATAACATTAGAAGATGCCGTTTATTCCGCACGACGTGTCGTTGTATCAGCGGCGGGGTGCGGGTATAATACGAACAAATCAAATGTACCCGTTCAACTATAGGTATTCGCATTTGCATTGCAAATGCGTTCGGGACGATACAACTCTTGTAAAATGTGTTACAAGAGGAGAAACAAGGGATTGTAATTTCCGAGATGACTGACTTTGTATCTTCTTCAAGTAACAAAAAGTATACGAATTTCGTGGGGGATGGTGAAAACAACATCAAGATTGAATCTCTCTGTTAAATTGCTGTTTTGAAACAATAACTTTGTATTTATATTTGACGTAGATCTTCATACAGCGAAATCACTTTTTCTAAACAAAGCGAGCAAGTGACAACATTTCATCATAACAGTTACACATCTGGATTACATTGCACGCATGCACGATATAAATTGTTTCCAACTGCTTCTCCGTATTCGAGTCTCCTGATAGGTACGCTAAATTTAATTATGGTGCGAAACAGAATAGAATAACTGAAAGAAAAAGAAGAAACAAAATTCATTTATAATTGAAGCCTAAGAAACTATGATGAAACTTAATTTTTATTATTTTGCTGCGAATATAGTTGGCAAACACTCAATAGATGATTACTGTGGTAAAGAAGCTTTACCATACTAGATAACGCTGGGATTGAAACAAAAACATTTCTCATTAAGAAAACTGACTAATGTACCACGTCAAACCAAATGAGGTCAGCGGCCAAATCCATACTAATATTACAAATGCGAAAGTAACTCTGTCTGTCTGTTACGCTTTCCCGCCTAACCTCTCAACCGATTTTGATGAAATTTGGCACAGACATTCTTTAGACCCTGAGAAAGAACGTAGGCTACCTTTTATCCCGGTAAAATTTGATGTTCCCGAGGGAAATTTAAAAAGCGCGATATAACCTAACTCCACGCGGGCGAAGCCGCGGGCGGAAAGCTAGTATTGAAATAAAATTTCGGGAATGAAATTCGAAACAGTCGAAAACGTGGCAAAAAATACAGAACATGCAGATAATATAAACACAATAGATCTATAAATCAATAGAGAATATTTAAGTTCTGAGAAACATGCAGATTTCATGTTCAAACATTTTATGCTTTCGTTTAAATGCGGGTCAGGATGTGAATAAAAACTATGAAGTTTTTAAGCAGCTTCATACTCATGCGCAAATTATACAATTGAGACGATTCATTTAACCATTTGACACCATTCAATTGGACTCTGAAGTCACAACACGGGAAGTCTTAGTGACTGCTATTTTAAGACCTCTGTTATTATGACGTTCGTGAGAGCAGTGGACTAGTCGTTGGCATAGCAACCCATTATTTATGCGGTGGGTACTACAACAAGATTGCCGTTTACAGTACAGCACACAAGTCAATGAAACACTAACGTTAACATTTAATGTCGAAATCAAAAATAGTATCACATAAATTCAGGAAAAGAAAAATTACTAACTCGAGCAATGTCTACGTACGTATCTACAATATTATCTGCGTAAAATTGGCGTCGTGTTAAAATAACTCCGCCGTCACAAGGTCACTGCTTACCGAACATGACCGAAGATTGATTCTAAACAAACAATGAATACACGGAATCATTAATTACGTACCTACTGTCTTTACATAGAAAATTTTGTAAGTTAATCAAAGTGCCGGTGTATATTTTTGTTTCGTTCAGGTGATCAGAACATCGAAAACTTTGGAATAAAATGAGACAAGGAAACTTTATGCTTCTGGGGAGATGTCTAGCTGCTTTAGAGTACAGTTTTAATTTTTTTCTAAGGATTAATAAGCTGGTTATTCATAAAATGAGAAGAAACTTCTACATACATACTTCAGCGAAAAATAAGTAAATAGCGAACGACATGAGAATTTTAAACTCTCCTTTGATCAACACCATTTAAAACCTTAAACTGTAGTGATCAAAGAAGATTGTCCTATTAAAAAAATTACAGAGAAAGGCAGGAAAACTATTTTTGTGAACCCAATGTGATAAAACACCTGTAGAAAGGTCAACATACTGAAAACTACTACAACCTGAAAAAAAAGCACTTGACAAGCAAATATATTTTTAACATATAAAAAAAATGTTCGAACATCCATAAAAGCACGTAGATACTGCATAATATTTGTAGCAAGAAACAAATGAAAATATGGAGAGAACAGTCATATTCCAATACTAGCTTCTGAATAAATAATAACGAATCTCTCATGTATACGGCAGCACTCAATCTGGAAACAGAAGACTATACGATAGTCGGTGCACTCGTAACATGGCATCTTAGAGTAGCTGCTTCAGAACAACACAACAAACTGAAGAGTTCATGCGAAAATTTCAAACGAACATCACGGTTGACATAAATGAAGAATCAAACGTATACACCAGGAAATTGTAGCTCTTTACTAAGAAATTTATTTATTATGGAGCACTAAATACAAATCGTCTGCACTGCAAAAGGTCTGGAAACAATATCTTCGGAATATACATATGTATTTAAAAAGATGGAAACTGGAAAACTGACGCTAACAATCCGTTGTTTCAAACCACCAAACTAAAATTCAGAACATATAAAGGAGCCAAAACCGTACAAATAAATTTTTGGTGATCGATTTGTTGGAGATCCCCAATAAATAAATAAATCGTATATCAATTTCTTGAAACAAACGTCCAAATTAATTCCTTGGTGACAGTGATATCACTGTCAGAGTCAAGAAAGTCAGTGACACAGTAAAAACCAAACAAGAAGTGTTGAAATCCGTTGAGATTTATGACTCCCTGTGAAAACATAATGAAAATTTACTTGTCAAAACAATAGATGGTTTTCTAGAAATTACTGACTTTGGAAACGTTACAATTTTAATATGGATCAGTAAAAGAGAATGTATATCTGACTAGACATCATCAATCAGTGTTTCTAGAATTATCATAAGTAACGTGCGTGTTATTAGGTACCTATATATATAATCGTTGTCTGGTTTTAGTTGTTAAGCTTATTAGCCACCTGTGTGGCTTCGGTGTGCGTAAACAGGATTCCTACGGTTAGTTTCTTTAAAGGAACGTGCAAAATACAAAATAACATAATTTTAGACACCTTTACTTGTCTGTGTCAACAACAATTATAAGCACGCAAAAGATGTACCTCAATGAAGCCACAGGACAAAACAGTAGATGATACAGACTAAAACACGCAAACAATCTCTAGACAAACTGATTTATTGGTTCTAAATCTGAAATAACAGCTGTGACAAGGAATCTTAGGGTCAATTCACACGTACCACAACCACACCACGTCGCAGCGTCAAAATGTGGTCAAGCTGTGGTTACGTATGAATAGTGTCGCAGCGTGTAGTACCGACAAAATGCCGATGTAGTTGTGTTATCTTTCATTCACTTTGTCACAACACTATTTTTATTTCATCAAAAACTGACAAAACAGTAAACGTCAGTTGACTTCGTCTAATTAAAAATACAACTATAGGCGCGTTAACGACGTCATATCGTGGCGATGTGGCCGCGGTGCCCGCCGCCGGTGGTGGCGTTGCCGGGGCGATGTGGTTGCGATGTAGGTAGTCATATTACACAGGAGGTCGATAACAACGGCAAAATGTGGTACGTGTGAATTGTAATATTCATTTTCAATACAAAATATACGCCCGACCACGTAGCGTCGTTGTGGTGTGGTTGTGGTATGTGTGAATTGACCCTTAATGGAAACGTAATGGGGATCATCTTAGTAGATCTAGCTAAAGCCTATCAACCTGCCTAGTCTTGGAAAAAGAAAAGCTAAGAATATTAATTAATGTAGCTAAAGGCGAATTGTTTACTTACGACAGGAACAAAGACTCGTTATAGTCCATTGTCCATGTTAAAATGTTTTATTTCTCTGTATGAGTATTATTTGTAAACTTTTACAGCTCCGAGGTTTTTAATAATTTGATAGTGTAGCAGCATGACTTCTGTGAATTTTGAAAAAATCTTCAAGTAAAACTAAATTACTCATGTATTATCTTTGTAAATTAAAATCGCCAGAACTGTATAGTACGCCAGTTAAAATCACTCTTACAATAAAAATATAGTTTAAACCCAGACACTTTTAGATTGAAAGCAATGATAAATGACAAGAGACGGAAATATCTTGAGAAAAAATTGCGTGATGCAGCTGCTTTATATTGAGACCAACTATGCAGTTGGTGATATCTGTCATCAGGTAAGCTGTGGGTGTTTTGATCACCCCTATTACGTCAATTGTGAGAGACATTACATTACGCCAGTATTTGCCGCAGCTAACAGAGCTGTATTATTTCTACACCAGCATTTCGCCAGCTGTATTGAAGACCCGTGTATAGAGGGTGAGTCGACTGCCATCAACGCATTAGCATCCACGGATATGGATAAAATCAGCACCAGCTTGCTAGACGTGTGTCAACGACCCGCAGGCGATATAGAGTGTGCCAATTTTAACTAGCGTTCCTATATAACACGCAATAAAATACTTATACGGTGAATTCAAATGTTTCATCATAATCCGCATGTCAGCAGTGCACCTCTAGACATAGGGCATCGATTTTTAGAAAGAACATACTTTTCACCATACCTGCTTACTATATTGACAACTTCTAATTGATCATCAATATGTTATAGATTTAGAACTATTGTGTCTGATTAGCTGTAAGTTTTCCAAAAATATTAAAATAAAATTCCCCAACGCGTTAGGCAGGGCCCAGCGCTGTAGAGTGCACACACATACATATTTCGCATTTTTAAATCCCATGTAATAAGGACCGATCCTATTGCCACCAACCGGGCATAAATCTGGAATCGCTAATACTGAGAAATTCCAAATGGAAAAACCCAAAATCACTTGGCCTCACCTAAGAATAGTGATAGAGTAGAGTAAGCCTTGTGAACACTAAACCAAAATATCAGAAATAGTAGGAGTAATAATGATTTATAATATCCTCTCTCATAATCAACTAACGACAAAATAAATAATATTACACTTTATCCAGTTCACAGCATGCATTCATCCGGCCACCGGCAAGCATGGGCGGTGTTGGGAACAATGCGTTGCAGTAAAAATAGCAAGTTAGCCCCAATACACAAGGCCGCATGCGCTTTATTTTAGCTGTAAAGCGACACGCACGGAGAAAACTAAAAAAAAAATAACGGCAGAAAGTTTCTGTTCGAAGTATAAAAGTCTGGCGCGAATTCAAGGATCGTTGTGGTCCTTAGTCATAGATAGAAACTTATCAACGTCCTCATCGTCTACCTATGTTCTAAAAGGCAAATGAACTCATCGGGGAATAGATACATAATTATGATCAATCCTGGACTACATTGTTTCACAGGCAGATACGGCCAAGAATATTAAACTACGGCATTTGCGCATGATACGAGCTTAAATGAATACGCAAACTAAACGCGGTGTTGCCTGCAAAACCACATCAAGAAAAAAAAGCAAAGACAAGTCTACCAATATAAGCATAAACTTTCAGATTACTGTTTCCATTATTTCTTCAATCCCGTTATTGGATTTATCACTCAAACACAGACAAAGTCAATCCACAATTTTTTTTACAGCCCAGCGGATAAATCAGATTCGAAGTCGAACAGTCCCAGCCAATTCGAAGGTCAAGGGCGCTGGGGATTATGGGTGTCAAGAACACGTATGAAAAATACAGAAGCTTATGTAACACCCACGTATTTGATCTACTAAGTCTATAAGGCTCTTGTGACGCGTTGTATGGGTGCCATGTTTAGGCTCTTTATCAAGGCGAAGCCCTTGAGTTATACGAGGATCCCCTTTGTGGGTGCAGCTATTATATTTTGCTGTATTTAACGTATTCATTGTTCTGATGTATTTTTCCACGGAAAACACTTATCTCCATAATAAATGAGAGTAAGAGTTTTTTAGGCATTTTAAAGTTTTGTAAAAACTGTAATCAAAAACAAAAGAAATGGAATTGTAATGCTATTTCAAAACATCGCCATCTTTTTACAAAGACGATGTAACACGAAAGGCCTAACTCGCGCAAGCAGTTTGCATAGTCAGTGTTTGTTTTAAACACGTTTCGTGATTTTAATCCAAATTATATCAAACCCAAGGATGTAGGGTTGTTTTCTGTTAATTATTACATTATTTATAGCTGAAAGCGTTGCATGAGCCGTACTTGCGCCTGATTACTCGAAATAAGGTCGATATTTGCATATGCGTGTCTACGTGGGTTAAGTCAAGTTTATTCGATTTGTTAGTATTTATAGTTTAACGGTTCTGCAGGGTTGATGTAACTTGAGCGACGGACTTAACTTGGAAACGCTTATTAAATTTATGCGGGCTACTCTTAGGTTGAGCTGGTTTAGGTTACAGTACTTTCGTCATTTCTAGTATTTCAAAATAATAGTGAAAGGTCTTTGGTATTCGTTCCACGTTGAGAGACGACTTGAATAACAAATGACTTTTGGTGAGTTAGCCCACAAAGAACCAGGCACAATCAAGATAACTAAGAAGAGTTAGCAGTAGTTGCCACGTATACAATTCAAAGTATCCTCCGTATTGTCACCGGCCAGTCGTATATGATTCAGAGATCCACCGCACTTTGAGGACATTAAGAGCGCCCACGCAGGCTCTTTATGAATATTAAATATCCAGTGAATCCAGCATAGAGGTTGAACACCTAAAACTTAGTTTTATTGTGTTTTTTCAATCCGTTTTTAGACAATTCAACCAAATTGATGGCGATTCGCTTAACCTGCATTTTGCACGCTCTCGGAAAGAACAAGAAATAAGTATACAATCGGTTAGTAATCTTGAGAAAGAACGATCTCCTCTACTGGTAACTCCACCACCACACTGACACTATATTCTACTACTACTCCACATGTGTTAAAATAAATTTAACAAGTATTTACAAAACTATCCGAAGGAGTAAACATTTGGTTATATTGAAGTCGTGATTTAAATGTTTTAATCATAACGCTCTACATAATATGTACATTAAATTAATACAATAACTACTGGAACTTAACACGGAACTATAGTTAAACAAGTAGTTCTGGCAGCCAAACACGATATTAATGATATTATAATTATATAGTGCTTGAATGTGTATGTCGATAACCTCCATAATTTGCAAAATTATGGAGCGTGTGTTGATCTCGCGCCTCTTGGCATACCTGGAAGGTAACGATCTCCTCAGTGACCGACAGTACGGGTTTCGACGCAATCGGTCAACTGGGGACCTACTAGTGCATACCACTCACTTGTGGGGCGAGGCTCTCGAGAGGAATAGGGAAGCGATTGAGCTGTCTCCCTTGATGTCTCGAAGGCCTTCGTCCAGGTATGGCACGCTGGCCTTCTGAGTAAGCTTCCAGCGTACGGCATTTCCCCTGGCTTGACTGGCTGGGTAAAAGACTTCCTGACTGAACGCTCCCTTCAAGTTGTTGTCGACGGTTGCTTATCAGGGGTCTGTTCCTGCTGCACATTAACGATCTGCTGATGCCCGGTGTCTATGGGTATGCAGATGACAGCACAGTTGTAGAGAGATACCTGCCGGATTCTCGGGCTAGTAGGGAATCAATCCGGTCCGAAAGAGAGGCTATGGTAGAGCGTACGAATGTTGCACTACAGGCAGTCTCCGAATGGGGTAATGCCAATCTTGTAGCATTCAATGGCGCTAAAACACAGACGTGTCTTTTCACCGCCAAAAGGAGCCCGTTCACCTTGGCTCCTACTTTTCGAAATGAATCCTTGGAGTGTACCGACCGCCTTCAGCTTTTGGGAGTTGAGATTTCCTCGAACCTAAACTTTGGGCAGTTCATTGGGTCTAAGGCCAAGGTGGCTGCTAGGAAGCTTGGCGTTATCGTAAAGGTCCGGCAGTACTACACACCAGGGCAGCTTCTAATGCTGTACAAAGCACAAGTCCGTTCGTGTGTGGAGTACCGCAGCCACATTTGGGCTGGTGCTGCGAAATGTCAGCTGGCCACTTTGGATTCGAAGGAGAGGCGTGCGAAGAGGCTGATTGGCGACCCAGATTTAATTCAAAACGGTCTCCAAAGCCTAGAGCACAGTCGTAGAGTAGCCAGCCTTTCGGTATTCTATAGGAAGAAGTAAACGATATTAATTTTCTGGGTGTGACGATAGATCAATATTTGAATTGGAAAGAGCATATTGCAAAAATAAATAAAAAAATATCTAGTGCTTGTTATGCATTATCTATCTTGGCAGAAACCACAAATGTTGATATCACTAGAAGTGCCTATTATGGAAATGTTTATCCCTTTTTAACTTATGGTGTTATTTACTGGGGGAACTCGACTAACGTACAATCCACTTTCATTCTCCAGAAAAAATGTATCAAGACAATATATAACATACATAGTACTGAATCGTTGAGAGATGTATTTAAAACTAAAGGTTTCCTAACGCTAACTAGAATTTATATACTGGAGTTGTGTTTGTTTGTCAAAAATAATATGCAATTTTTTAATTTTAAATCTGACTCAAACAGAAATGTTCGTAGACAATATAAATATGATATTAATTTGCCTTGTGTAAATAATATGATTTATTATAAAAGTACGTATATTACTGCCATTCGTGTGTACAACCAACTGCCAATAGCAATTAGGCAATTAAATGGAAAAATATATAAAACAATGTTAAAGAAATTTTTAATTGATAATGTGTTTTATAATTTAAATGAATATTTTGGTAAAAATTAATGAAGTAATTTAATGTAATTTAGACTTATCGTATCCGTTTATAATCTTTTATTTATTTGATATTGCATGTCCGACTTGGATAAACTGTTGAGCCAAAGCATTGTATTTACAATTAAATAACATCAATATGTACACAGTTATGCAATAAATGAATCTTTATCTTTATCTTTAGGATTAATTTTAGTGAATGTGCGAAGAAATTGCATAATTTAGTTCCCCCATCTCCGTTCCACCATTGGACGACCCGTCGCATGGCGAGTTTCCACCCTTACGTCGTTAACACCATTTCGATTCGGACGAAGCGTTCCGCCTCCTCTTTCATACCGCGTACATCGAGGGACTGGAACGACTTGCCAGCGGCGGTGTTTCCGTCGGACTACAATTTGAGTGTCTTCAAGGCTAGAGTGAATAGGCTCTTAATAAACTAGTGCGCTTTACCATCATCGATTGGGTCACTGCTTACCATCAGGCGTGATTGCGGTCAAGCGCTGGTTTATAATTTATAAAAATAAAAAAAGAATAAAAAAAAAATGTATAATTGATGATATTTAACATAATCCCTCTAGGACTATCTACGATGTCTCTTACGACATCTTCGCCAACTGTTGGGTTAATGTCGTTTGTGTCGGTAACCAAAACAAAAAGATCAATAAAATAAACATATCATCAAGATCTTTTAAGCTCGAATCCCTGGCACAAATTGTATAGCATCGTACTCTAGAATATACGAGCCACCTCTCCCGACCTTCACACTATAAAATATTAAAAAACAAAGATTAACAACGATTTAATCTTACTTTTTTGAGTCTAAAATAATGATGGCATACTCCGACAACTGAACACATAAATCAAGCAAAAAGTAGATAATAATTACAGTTAGAGACGTTTTTATATAAATCGCCACGAGACATGCGGCGTTTGCGTCAAGTAATAAATTGCAATTTGGCTTTAAACCAAAACATGGTGTAAGTGATGTGTCTAACTCTATTAACGGATTGATATTATACGACTTACACGATTGAAACTTTCTAGTCGGCAGTAGTTTTCCATAGTTTGGGAAATAAACTATATTCCGTACAAGTTATACGACTTTATAACAAAATAAAGATATACGTATTGAAAGGTCATTCTCGTTCGTAATAGCGTTCTAGCGTAACTGCCACTGCGATTTCTAGTTTTTTTAAAGTTTATTCAATTACTTGAAGAATCTACTCCATAGGTGCAAGCAGGCTTGCTGTATAACTAATATTGTCTAATAAATCAAAAGTCAATCATTTTCTTTTAAGCAAGATACAAAAACATCACCGATGCGAGATGGCGACCTACGTCAACATGTTTATCATTACGGCTGGTCACATCGATCAACAAACATGACATTTGTTTAAACTCACTTAATTCAAACCTTGTGCATGCATCCAGTAATCGATATTATGCTGCGTCGTGTTGAGCAACCAGATCCCTTGAATACAGGATTTCATTGTCTACAAGATTAATCACCTTTACTTGAAAGGGCTTTACAAATTCCTGTGCAGATGGATAATGTAAGTCGTGACCTAGTATAGGCCATAGCGAAACGCCAAACTTATATATTCGCTCTCATAAATACCAGAATGGGACAACTGCAACTGCTGTATTAACGTAATTAGTGTAAAAAAATCAGGACGGCTAATACACTAACAGACTACTGTACAATAACCTACTTCAAATCTTCAGAAGAGTAGTTTGCAGTTAGCAAATACAATCATAGATATATAATCGAAATGAACAGTATAATTTATAAACAGAACACAACATATCAATAACTTTGCGGAAAAAACACAGCTGGTGACGTCAATCCACTAGACGAACTCAGTGACGTCAAGGAAGCAATGTGTTCCCATTGATGTTATAATTTCATCAATCCGTAGTTAAGCAGTTAAGAACCAAAACCTCGTGGACGTGCTCGCATAAAGGATTTCAGACAAAGAGAATGACACGTTACTATATGGGGACAACATCCTCATTATCCGGGACAAGTGGGACTAAGCGACATCAAACAAAGTTGAGCGTTGCAGCAGGATCATAACAGGCTTGGTTTATTCGCAATAAAGTATTCTGTCAGACCCTATACAACCGGTAGGTGAAAAACAAACAAGACAACCTCTCAAATAATTGGACAGATCCAATTTTATAGAAAATAACGTTTTCATATTACCAATCACTTTTCGGCGGAGGATCCATTGCAAGGAACAGAGGAAACGAACTTTATTTTCGAGAAGATTGAAATGTTCTTTCACACCGAAGAATATTTTCACAGATGTTTTTAATTAGTTAAATGAAAATTATACAGCAGGGTAATTGAGTAACACACTATCTGTAGCGAAAGGTTTTATTTAAACAGTTCAACAATTTTCATTTCGTTATTTACATTGTTGAGCAAACACATTAAAAAATTGCGTGTAACGCATATTATAAAGATTAAGAAAAAAATGAACTTCCTTGGGACGTTTAGAAAATAGAGTATTGATTTCTTTACCATAACCACAGTTGTAAATATACCTATATTGTGCACAATATTCAGCTCAAAATCCATTCTAATAAATGCGAAAGTATATCTGTCTGTCTGTCCGGCTTTCACGCCAAAACTACTGAACCGATTGTAATGAAATTTGGTTCACAGATAGTTTAGAGCCTGAGAAAGGACATAGGCTACCTAACATCCCGCTATGAACAATAGGAGCAGAGCAGTAACAAAAAATGTTGCGAAAATGGGGGCAAACGCGGACGTACATATTGTTACGCTTATTTTATATCAACACGCGGGCGGAGTCGCAACATCTAGTATTTATTATGTTGGGAAAAATATCTAGCTTTAACTGCCTCCGCCAATCAAAGTTTAAAGATATGAAATTGCAAGCTCGGAGAGACATCTAAGATTTGGCATAATATCACATTTTGTGGAGATAAGAGTCAAATAGATCTATTGCGCACTGGAGATGTGTCTGCGACACGTGAATTTGTTCATATTATAATCTAACAACAAGTTGGTTTATTGTCTACGCGAATTTATCAAACTTCGTGAAAAAAAATAAACAAGTAGTTTTGTTGTATACCAAGTGCGTGCTACATGGCTGCATATGTGGTAAATTACGTTTCGAACATAATTAATAATTTGACAAGCAAAACTAAGGAAATATCGCTAATCAAAAGGAATGTGATCCGAGCATTCTTTTTTCATAAGGATGGGAACTAACAGAAACGTATTGCAACATTTCAGTTACGAGTTTCCCATCCTAATGAAAAACGAACTGTTCGGGTTAATTTTAAGTAATAATCCAGGGGCGTATTTTAAGTTCTTAAATAGTTTCTATAAAACCACAAAGATTCATATCCAAGACATTTTATTTGTACAAATATGAGTGTACTTACAACAGAACATGGAAGATGGTAAGATAATAAAAGTTCTGTCAAATGTCTTATCTAAATCCACTTCAACAATAGCGTTACAAAGACATGAATTATTTAAACTTGTAATAACGAAATTGAAGTAATAAAAATAGCAAAGTCTATAGTATTAACAGGAAGCAATACTATGGATTGCTTTAGGGTAAACCACTAGGTTTCTGAACAACTCTCAGTATCAGAGCGTTTAACAAGGAGAGCTAAATTTACCGGCCCGCGACATGACATCTCGGCCTTCGGGCCAATTTTTATAAACCGGTATTGTAATTCCATTGAACGAATACCTTCCGTCAATTTCTTTAATACTTCAGGAAATATCATGAGCCTTCCTCGAGGCATTTTACAAAGTACAAGATTCTCCTTTCGAGTTTTATGATCATGATAAGGTCATCTGAGACCTGTTTTGCTTGCTCAGATAAGTAGATAATTAATTAACATATAAATTAATTACTTCTTTTTCAGGCATATAAATAGTATAAAACATGGTCTATTTGTTTCACTAACAGACAAAGTAAGTAAATGTCAAAACATTGTAAGGAAAAAAGGTCTGCAAAAAATACTTATAAGTTTGCCCGATGTGTAAATAACATCCCGGAAATCTATCGTAGATTCGAAATATAGAAAAGTACAACTCACGCAAAGCACAAGCGAAGGACTAATAAATTATTGCGGATAATCGACATATAAACAAAATCGCTAAAAAAAACGGATCTGGAATATTTCCAAATTACATACGAAGAAGGTGCGAATTACATACAAATATTTCGTAAACAAGAGAACAAGTAGTTGATTAAACAATGAATATCACAAATAAAAATATTGACATTAATGTCAAGGAACTCAAAGATATAAGGTGGGATTACAGGGCAAATCCTTCCCACGCACAACTGTACTATACGACACTTTCTTCGAAATCTGAGTTCGAGAACCAACTTCCGCGTCCCAGAAGCCTCAAGAACACAAGACCAATGAACCTGATCGCTTATTACGCAAAGAAACACGTGACGAATCTAAATGCAGAACTTTTAATTCCTGGCGAATGCACAGGCTGAGTTCAGAGACCGACGACTCGAGGAGAGTTAATTCCCGCCGTGATAAGTCGTGAACTGGCGGGGATCCAAAGGAAATCGAACCGTATCCACTAGGGAACGTCCCACAATAAAATGTTGGACTATTGTTTTTATAGGTGTTAATTAAATTCCTTTCATGGACTTTATTTGGAATACCATGGCAAAAGTAAAAAGAGAAAGGATTTCGAAAGCAATATAAAAGGCAATCTAGAAAAATGTATAGCTTCAGGCACATAATTGAACAGAACAAAGGTGTTTCAATCAAACGGAATGGCACACCTATGAGTGTGGAGAAGTTCGAGGAGGAGTTACGATATCAACTAATGTGTCGTAGGTCCGGACCTACAGTAGGACGCATATTAATAAAAAGAGGACCGACATACACGATTCAGAAGTTTTCAAATCATCAAAGCACATTCCATGAAACGAAAGACGCGCAGTGTTAGTGAACTTGATTATTAATTTTGGACATCCGGGGAAACATCTGATAAAAATAGTCTGCATTTTTATATGAAAGTTTTCCACATTTTTTTCTTCAGATACCAAGTTGAATCAACTGTATTCTTAAAATAAGATGCTGTAATTAGAAACACGCTTAGCCCTAAAAGGCATAAAGTAATTGATATTTTTGGAGAATAAATATTTTTCTTGGAATATTGATTGTTTTATTATGCATCTCAAGTTTCAATAATGTCTAATGTAAGTTTTCAGCAAAATCGACGTGTGCCAATAGAGGCACAGTGAGATGCGCGTACGCACTATTTAAAGCGGATGTGGGGCAAGTCAGTGGGGCGAACGAGTCCAGGCTAGTGCCAAATATTGGCCAGGTGGCAACCACACGCGGTTACAGACTAATTTAGATCTTACTACAGCGGTTAGGCTCCGAATTAGTTTTATAATAAAATTATATGAATGGGTCAATAATAGCTCTTTATTTTGGGTGTTGCGTCCTGCCCTTCAAATTCCCTTTTATATTGCCTGCTTTCGGTTTTACTTCCATCTTCACGTCCAAATCTATGCATCTTTTTTCTACTATGAAATCCTTTATGCACTAATTAAATTGTTTGCCGCCAGTAGTTTGAATAAAGCGAAATTTTAATTGTTCCACTGCATTCATAAATCAATTCATGCCTAGTCTAAAGCTATGTCTGACCTAGATTTATTGTTAGCGCATATAGGACATTGCTGGTACTTACTTTGCGATTATTTGGAACACACGGATGTTTAACTTACTCTCACAAATAACTTTTGCAGTTAAAATACATAATTTGGAGTCGCTTTTATTTTTTTAATGGAGGATAACCCAATAGGATTTATGGCGCTAAAAATTCTAAAATCGAGTGACATAACAGAGCAGAGTTAGTAACCAATTAAGAAGATGGTGTCAATATTGCCACTTGTAATGACGACTTAATATCTTCCAGAACTAATTAGCCAATTAGCCACGAAATGTGCTAAATGGACCTGAATGAGCACCAGCCATGAGACTCGGTAACAACTGTATCAGTGAGCACCTGAACGTGAACGCTACAGCTAATTAGACACAATCACGCGCGGTTAGCAGTTCCGACACGCTGATTCACTTCTTACACTTAATTCGACACTAATATACTATTTTTTTTGGTAAATAAACAAAATGACAACATGTAATATTTTTTTTAATTGTGCTTATTTTTGAATTATGGAGAACTAGCTGTTGCCCACGACTCCGTCCGCGTGGACTTTCAGTTTACAGCGCGCGGTGGTTCCCGTCCGCGTTCACTCCCGTTTTCGCAACATTTTTTGTTACTGCTCTGCTCCTATCAGTCATAGCGGGATGTCATATAGCCTATGTCCTTTCTCAGACTTTAGACTATCTGTGTACCAAATTTCATTACAATCTGTTCAGTAGTTTTGGCGTGAAAGCCGGATAGGAAGACAGACAGACAGAAAGACAGAGATACTTTCGCATTTATAATAATAATATTAGTAGGGATTGAAAGATCAAGCAGGGGTCATCCTTTGTTTATTGCTAGCAGCGACGCGACCACAACAGTCGCATCCGCTCAAATTGAAAGCATCTACGCGCAATCGACTTAACTCTGGGATGTTAATGAAAGATTTTCCATTCAATGATGACTCGAATTCTTTATATACAAATGATCTCAGAAAACTTTCTACCCATCCCTGAAAGAAAATATTAGTCCGTTAACAACCAAAATGATTATAACAAAAGAATGGGCCGCCGCAGTCTGTGCGTACTGTAAGAGGCATCTTGTGACACCCTCGGGATCAATATGGGGTGGTATTCATACTCGGCACGTGTGTGTTTAGGGAACTATCGTGAACGTTCACAGCCGCCGCGGTAAATACAAAAGAAATAAAACGTATTAAGCTTTTTCCTCTCACTTGTTTTTCGGTGCACGGCAGTGATGAATGCTCTTTTGTCCACAACTTGTTTAAGTATTCACAAATCATTCATTTATTTGAACATAAAACACGGGTGTTTAGATACTTTTGCATATAATTAAATTGTTCAAATTTTACCACAAAATGGGTAAAATAGTGCAAAACGGTAAAATGGTCAAATGGGGCAAATAGCGTAATACAATTTAAAAAAATTAATGCTGACGAAAGTTTATCACTTATGTCAATATTAGTTCTACAGTTGCCTGTCACAATCCTACGTACCGCGTTTAAAGCATTGCGCAATGCTTTAAACGCAAAGATAAACCTGCATGCAGGGAAATCTCCATCACCTCACATATTCATTCAAAAACTGTAGCAGGAATAGAATAGGAAGAGGAATAGAGAATAGGCAAAAATTGTAAAACGCCAGTAATATTGGGTGTCATAAAAACGTATTACATAATGAAGGGCGGAAGGAGATGAAGAAGCAGTTCAAATGCCGTAAAACCAAATAGTGCTATTACCCTCAACAGAACAAACTTCGGAAGCTCGTAGCAGTTAAACGACGCAGGTCCCAGGTGCAGCCACGTAGCCATTATATGACGTGTGTGCTGAACTGATGCATAAACAGATTCTGAAGTTATGGCCTCAACTCAGTTGAACACGTTTGTGAAGTACGTCGGTACAGCGGGGGACTTCAGTAAATACTGTAAAACAAATAGTCTAACTTTCTTTAGTTGTGCGTAGGTAGTTAATGTGATTAAAATTTGTACTTAAAGGGTAAAAACGGGAACCCTTACTAAGACTCCACTCCTGTCCATCCACCTGTCTGTCTCAGAAACCGTGATAGCAACTTTCTGCCATTTTCAAAGATAATGTAGTTTTATAGCCGCGGCTATAACAACAAATACCTACGCTATAACACTACAAACAGAAATAAAAAAAAAATTAAAGGCACCGGAACTTTTTACACGGGAGTTCGAGTCGAACTTGCCCGGTTTTTAACTTTCTTACCTTTTTTCGCTGTTGGTGTCAGTCGCCAAGGTACCCACACCGACCAAACTGGTCGGGTTAGAACTGTGACCACGAGCCATTCACGTGAGACACCCTCGATAAATACATTCCTTTGGTCTGTGATCACAAAATGTTCTTCAATGACGAGCTAATTTGCAAAAAGTCTTGGTTTTAAGAATTGTAGTATTATAATTTATATAAGCTTTATTATTTCTGACTCTGATCTTGCAATGTCTTCTTGTGGGTAGTTAAAAATGAAATCATCCACCAGCAGTGCCAACAGTTTTCATCTGGAAACTGGGAAACGAGGTCAATGTTTTTAATATGACTGATTGACAGGCTGCTTTTCTTTTTCATCGACATTTTTATTCATATAATTTTCTTCTTTAATATCTGAAAAGTGCGTCATTTCCTAACAGAATTGGTGTCGCGTAAACGTTGCGATAGCGTATAGGATAATAAACATAACATTATTGAGGCAACTTCCTCGGGTAAACTGCTACATTTCCACTAGGGAAGCGACCCTGCGGAGTACGGATACGAACCGACTCGCGGATACAGATATGAGAATTGTAGCCGCAAGTGATTACGATGTTTGTGAGCTTGGAACCGTTACGCGGGTTTTTAAAGCTCTCACACACTTTACCTTATTATTTAGAAACTAACCCCCTTATTTATAAACTTTGCTTAAAGTTAACTAGTGATTAGCGATTGTTTAACCATACATTTTTACGTTTTAACGTCACTTAACTTTAATCATCGTTTATGAATAAACACCATAGTGTTTAAGGGGTTTATTCATAAACGATGGAAATGTGTGGATAAACAGCCACTAATCACTAGATAACTGTAAGCAACGTTTATGAATAAAGGGGTAAGTGTTTAAGTAGACTGCAAAAAGCTCCGATGTTTTTACAATTCAGAATGGTAGGTGCTCACAAATTGATTCCACAACACACCGTAGAGATGCGAAGCAAAGCTCGTATCTGCTGTATTAAAATAAATCGCATTAGTAATTTATAGTGACAGGTTATTAGCCTATCCACAATAACCTAGTTCCCACAGATCATTCGTGAAACTTGTTCGGGATAACAAACACCAGACCCAGACACTGTCTTACTTCCGGAACAGTACGGAAAATAAGAGCAATAAAAACTAAACATTGTAAACAAGAAAGAGACGCAAAAAGTCAGTCGTGGTCGTGCAAAAACATTGTTATGATAACATAGTGACCTAAAAGACCTTTATGACAGCAGATAGTTCATAAAAAATATGCGTCATATGTTTGCTAAAACATTCTTTGTTTAAAATGCGACAAATAATAGTAACAGGTAAATATTTATGGATTTTTCCAAAAACTAATTCTATATTCAAGTTTAATATTGCGGATATCTCTATCTGTTTATAAGTGTCGTACCAGCACTAGTTTCATCTAAATCGTAAATATTAAAATTAATATCTGAGCGCAGTGACGCGCCGTTTGATTTAGGTTTAACATACGACAAATCGAGATCAGGCGCTAGTCAAATGTCATACTTATTTAAAGTCTGTTTGTCTCGACGACTGTCATCATGTGTTTACACATAACAGACTATAGTTGGACTGGATATATAATTTAATACTAGGACTAAAATATAATATTTCCATTAGTATTATCATTTAAACGATCTGTGTCACACGATGATATCTGTCACGTAAATCTCGTGTTGTTTGCAAATTGTTCGGTGAATATTTTAACCATTCAAAGACATTTAATTTAAATATAAGTATGTATAAACTAATCCGTCAGTTTCCTTCCAAAGTATAAAGGGAGTCAAAACTTTTATTTTTATTTTCTTACAACTACCGACTTTGTTTCTTTCTTGAAATTTCGTATACAAAACCATAACTTTTAAGTTAATTAAGCTCATGATGCACTTCTCGCTCTTCAAGCTTCATTATGCAAAGGAGGTAAACGTAAAACACGCTGAAATTACAGCTTATAAAAAGTAGAATAAAAATATTTAACAAAGGTCCACTTTGTCTGTGTTCATTCGTAATTTGACTACCTGACAAGGTTGACAGAGGGCAATGGAGCGCTAGCAAAAAGTAGAGTCTGGTGGAGAGTTCAGGACATGATTAGAGCATGAAGTAGAAATTAATCGCAGGTTATAAAAAAATGCACTTTCATTCAAAAGCGCAATACTTACGCTGCTAAAATATACCTATGTGTATGTTTTTTTAATAACCTACGAAAATTTACAACGAAACTATCAGATTCGTGTAGCTACTGAATCCGAGGTAACAGATTGTGCGTCGATGTCCTTGCGCCCTACAGAACAAGGCAATTTATTAAAAAGCTAAATAACCTAAACTTAGCCCTTAAGCTCAGTTAATTTACTTTAGAGGGTTTCTTTTGCGTTGCTAAATAAGGAATTAAGACTTACAGCTAAGAAGACTGATGATTCAGTATGATTTAATAAAAAAAATATAGGCTCAGACGCAGGCAGGTCAGTTTATCCGAAACTGTCACTTTTTCCCAACCAACCTTGAAACTTCATACTCCAACAAGTTGAAAATCGATTAAAGAAATGAAACATGTTGCAATAACTTGATGCACTAACGTTTGTATATTGTACCTACTCACACAAATTATTCCAATACAGAAAGTAAATCTACAACTACTGAACTAGGATTAAATATGCTTTCGTAGAAAGCAGCTTTTGTATAAATTGCAGTTAAACACAAAATATTTCTAACAGCTGTCAAAACGGATACTGATACAATTGCCGATCACTTCTGTCTCAGACACCGATTAAACTTATCAAGACAAAGGTTTTTTACTACCCTTGTAGTAATAAACTTTTTTGCGTTCCGTGAACATGTAACATCGAAAAATTATCGTATCGAAACAATATGATTGACCTTTAATGATTAGCATACTGAAGAAATATCTTTTCTAAATTTTATTCATAAACATTTTTCCGTGGCTCTAAAACTCTAGGTCGCCTAGGTCTAGTGGTTGTCAGATCAAGTAGCTCTTCACACTCACTGTTCTCTGCGCACTGTGTCACACAATTATGTCAAAGCGTACATGTCACAGAATTCGAGCAAACTCCACTATTTATAGGACATGTTACAACAGTATGATTTATTAGCTAAACATCCAGGTTTCAGCTCGCTGTTAGGTAATAGTAGACTCTCTTACGTATCTAAGTTATTTCTTACATAAAATATCCAATGTCTAAGCTAGACAACAGTTAATAAGAGTATGAATAAAAAAATCTAGATACATGTTAGTTGAAGCACTTCAGTTGCTTCTCTATTGAAACGATAATATCAAAAGCTAACCAAAGTTATCAACTATCATATTTTATCTGGATCACGAATATTTTGCTTCGGCCGAGTAAATCCATGTTATCAAAGAGGAAAACCATTACAATAAAGGGCGGGGAAACAAATATAGTCGAAATGGGCAATCACAACGAACATCCTTCATATAAGGAAAACTAACAAAGAGGCGACGACCGGGCATTAGTCTCCCGATATTTGCGGGAAAATAAACACGAAAATATCATAAAGTTTTCCGAAATCACAACAGAATGGGTATTAGTCGCACACACATTAGTAACACACGCACCTTGCGCTGTGCCGGCGTTTTCATACTTCGATTTGAGTTTAGCGGCAGTCGCACGCGCGTCCGACCTGACGGTGTCGGTCGCTGTCGACGCGCTGGTGGTGCTAGTTCTGAACGACAGGGTCGTGGAGAACGATGACGAGAAGGAGGATCCAAGCCCAAGGCCGAGGGTGGTGCGGTAGCGACGTCTGTACATAGTTGTGGCGATGTGAACGGTGCGGTAGTCCGAACGCGACTGACCGACGAAAGCGCGTGCGCCCCAACCCGGAAAAACGGCCACGATTTATTATAGTACGAGAAAGTCGCTCCCAGACGTTTAGACGCACGGGACTTAATAACTGTAATGTTGCTGTCAAGTCTTGAAATCGGCAGAAATAGCGCGGTGATAGCTCAATAACATGACAAGTGTTGCTCGTGTCTGTGGCAATCTTCATAAAGGCTGAGGTGAACAAACTATTTCAATAGTTTTGCGCTAAACTTGCCAGAAATATCTCGCGCGGCGATGTCAAAATACCCCCGCTTGGATTGCGATATTTTATGTAAATCCCAATCCTGGACACAAAATGTAATTAGAGCATTTTCATAGTACAAAACAGGTAAATTATTACGTTATTTGAATAATGATTAGATAAACCAAATGTTTACGTAAACTTTTGATCATTGATAATAACAGATTCTTTATCTTTTCTAATACATATTAATCTCTGGTGGATATATGAGTATAGATTAATCACTACATAGTATAAAAGTCGCTTTCTCTTTCCCTATGTCCCTATATTATGATTAAATCTTTAAAACTATGGAACGGATTTTTTTAAAATAGATAGAGTGATTAAAGAGGAAGATTTATATACTATAATAACATCCATTAATTAGTGGAGATTTACTACTATTTTTGAGGTCTAAAGTGATGTCATAAATAATTAAAAATTTTCCGCGTTTGTAGTGAAACCCAGGCTAAACCCTACGAGATTTATCAAAATAATATACTAAATATAGTACACATTGAAAAGGAGCTCTTATGGATATGCCACGATAACATTTTTGTCATTTACTTTTTAATATGTGCTCGATGACTTTTTACGACAAATATCGGTTAATTTTCGAAATGATTTTAGCCAAATAATCCTTATACAATTTCATGCCGTAAATACATTGTTGATTTAGTTTTATATTGCCCTTTACAGCATAAGATTTAAATGAATATTTTCGAAGATATTACAGATTTAAAATTGCGGGGCGTCGCGTTTGCCGGCCACCACACAGGCCGCGGCGGCGGGAGCGGCAGGCCACGACGTTCACAGTTGTCTGTAGTGTTAGTAGTGTATTTAGTAGTAGGTATCAGCATTGGACCCGTGCGGGTCGCTAGTAACATTATAAAGCTTAAGAATTTGTTTGTTTGTACGCGCTAATCTCAGGAAGAACTAGTCAAAACTGAAAAACGCTACCAATGTTAAACGAATATCGCCATATATTATTTCTCCAAGGGTCTGAAACCGTTTTCTCCCTTTTTCTCTCTTTCTATCGAACCAATCTGAACGTCCGACCCACCAATCGACAGATATTCGTCCCTGGTACCATGGAATACTATTTTATATGTATAGTGCGAATTTTTCGCACGGGTCAGCTAGTTACCTATATTTGAGTTGCGTGTGCTGTGTTATTGATTCAAGTTCCACAATTATTCCTTTTTATATGATTTTTATTAGCTTCACTTGAATGTTTGCTTGCTTGCTTGTTTGTTTGTTTGTCCGTCTCCAACTCTTTCGAATACGAGTGAGCGGCTCATTACTGTAAAATGTCCCACCGTTTTCAATACGTTCGTTCGTTCGTTTTCTTTTTAAAAAGAATATCGAACTAAAAGGTTGAAAATAAATATAAGTAGTTTAAAAAACTAAAAAACATACTTTCAAATATATCAAACTAAAAAGTTAAAAATAATTTTTAAAAAAGCGTGAGGCGCTTATAATAATTATACAAAAAAATGGCACAAAGCGCATCACGCTTTTTTAAAAATTATTTTTAACTTTTTAGTTTGATATTTTTAAAAGCATGCTTTTTAGTTTTTTAAACAATATTTTTAAATCTAAAAAGGTGTCCGGCACAGTATGTCTATCTATCTTTGTCTATGTTTTAAGAATGACTCGCTTTAACTTTTTTTTATTTATTTGCCAAAGAGATTTTTATCAACATAACTAGCATTGAGGATTTTATATCGAAATTTACCCTGAAATCGGTCGAAATAAAGACCGAGAGCCGAGAGGTAGAGATATTGGGCATGCCAAAATAGCGGCGGTAAGTCCCCTCTTTGAGGAGTGGCTAGAGAGGCGCCACGGCGCCCTAACGTTCCGCCTGACGCAGGTTCACACCCGACACGGTTGTTTCGGGAGGTTCCTGTTCCGGCGAAGGCGGGAGGAAACGCCAGGGTGTCACCATTGTGTGAATCGCCCTGAGGACACGGTGGAGGTGTGCCCGGTTTGGGTAGAACACCGCCGTGTCCTCGTGTCGGCGATCGGCGGCGATCTCTTGCGTCCAGCGCTGGTCCAAGCCATGCTCCGGAACGAGAGTCCATATTCTTTACTTTTACTTAGAAATCTTAAACCACGACCCTACGGACCCCGACTTCAATTCAAATTTCGCATCCCAATAATTCCAAATGATTTACTTTTTAATATTAAAAGAATTCAATTTCGTCAATCGTTTAGTTATCTTTTGCCGTCACAATTAATAAATCACAGGACCTACCGACATTTAAATATGTAGAAATCATTTACGTCAAGACAGCTTTTCACACGGCCAACATTACGTCGCGTTGTCAAGATCGGGGTGCGGAGAAAATCAGTATGTTCTGCCACAAAACTAAAATATCATTTACGCAGAGGTAAATATATTATAATATAATTCTTCTATACGTTTCATAATCGCGATGATAATAACAGAAATTCCAGTTAGTAAAGAAATGAAAGTTTATGAGGTTGTATGGGCTAAGTAATCTCTAAAACTACTGAACCGATTTAAAAAATTCTTTTACCAATAGAAAGCCACTTTATTTGTGAATGTCACAGGCTATGTATTAATCTGAACAATAATAAGACTTTAGAAACTGTGGTAGTGGAATTTCATCACAAATAAAAATGTTTACCACCTAACAAAGTAAGCACATATAATATCTAGTCTGCTTTGATTTAACTAAATGCCTCAAGAATATTGAAAGTGACTTCGTCTATGACCCAGGATAGAAAGTAGCCCATATCTTTCTCCTAGTCAGTAGACCTTAGAAGCATTAGGTTGTATGTCATCATCATCATTTCAGCCGAAAGACGTCTGACAGACTGCTGGACATAGGCCTCCCCAAAGGATCTCCACGACGACCGGTCTTGTGACTCCCGCATCCAGCGGTTTCCCGCGACCTTCAGTCCACCTTTTCGGGGGCCTACCCACGCTGCGTTTTCCGGTGCGTGGTGGCCACTTGAGAACTCGTCTGCCCCATCGGGGGTCGGGCTTTAGTGTTGCAATTCTTCGGGCTATTTGTTATTCATACAGTTTTTAATTAAACCGGCGCCAATGTCGCTGGGTCATATTGACCCGAGGCAGTTTTAAACGGACTTATTCTTTTTTCGTTTCGGTCGAATGTTTTGAATGTTCGTGTAGCTGGAGATACAGCATCTCTCGACATAATACGACTATATGATCAGTACGACGCCTTTCGTGGAGTGACATATAATGTGCGTCAAGTTGAAACGGGTAAGAATGACCCAGCGTCATCACTGGCGTCGTGATTCTGTAACTTACTTTTCAGACGAAGCTTTGTTATGTTTTAGGTATTTTATAAAAATGTCAGTAATAAATGATCAGGAGAGTAAAATAGCGTTGTTAGAAGACTTGGATTCTGACAATGAAAATGTACAGGATTTTCAGGCTGCTTCGGACATTGGCAATGATGACCTCTTATATCAGTGTAGTATTAACAACGAAAGTGAACGAGATTCAGGCAATATTGACTCGAACTCCTCTGATCAAGGCATAGGCCTGGCATATGTACAACAACAACTTCGACATCAGTACTTCAAAGGAAACCATGGAACTATGTGGTAAAAAAGCACTATATAGATCACAGAACAGTTTGATGACAATGATCGAGGAAGAAGAAGACTAATCACAATATTTTTTTTTTTAATAATAAGCTTTTTAAGTCTTTGTTAGTCAATTCGATTACGAGTTTCCATAATTTTTAATAATTAGTACCTAAATAAAAAAATATTAAGTAATGTTACGTTTTTATAGTTGATTTTGCACGTGTTTCTGAGAATGTTAATAAAAGTTGATTTATAAGTATTTTATTTCAGCAGCTAATCGAAACTAAACTAAGAGCTATTTAAAAAAAAAAAATTAAAAATCGGGTCACTATGACCCGCTGTCATCGTCAATGTAATTATTTTCGCGTCATTGGCGCCGGGTTAACTGACATCATGACCAGACCCTGTCTTTAAGTATTAAGTAAGTAATCATAATAAAATCAATAATTAATGTAATTAACTGAATTTAAATAATAATATTAAGATTAACACTAAAACATTAAGGGCGGGTTGTTTCAAACGGTTGGTTATCGTAACATACGTACGTCAAAAAGTTACGTCCGTTAACGTAACTTTGATGATGTTTAACGTTCGTTAAATGCCGGGGCTACATTAGCAGGCGAAGATTCGTGTCGCGTTGGCGCGCAAAATATCTGTTGTCGTTGTCAGACATACACGATGTTCTTCTCATTGACGGGCGAAGATTCAGAAATCGGCCTACGGCGAATATTCGTTTTCGTTGTTTAGTTGTGCGGCCGAGACGATGGAGGAAGCAGTGGCTTTGCATTATATGTCAATAAATTATTATTTATTACATGTTTACACAACAAATAAAACAAAAACAATGTAAAAAAATATGCAAAAAGAACGTCATTCCTACTTCAAAGTCTGGACGACACTGAAGTGACGTAGCCCGTAGGCCGTAGGTGTGACTACTCCAGCGAATATTGTCGCGACAAGTCCTTTGAAGCGCGCCACTTTACCGACAGCGCCCCGATGCTACATCGTCTGCGCACGAATACATTGCGTTGCAACGATGTACCCGGCCACATACATCGCCCCAGCAAATTTTATCTAGGCGACTGTTATGTGCTGTAGTTTATCTAACTTTCTTGGTATTATTGTTTATTGTTGTGGGAAATAACTTCGTGCCATTTTATAAATTAAGTCCGTTTATACTAGAAAACTGTGTACCTATAGAAAAGCTATACTTTGACGAAAAATGGATACATTTTATTTTTATTTTATATATTTGGGACAAAAAACAATTATATGTTACAATATTAATAGCCGGCTAAGGTATAATACATAGTAACCAAACATAAACATTGTCGTCCTCCGTGGCGCAGCGGTCAACACGCCTGCTTGCGACGTGGAGGCCCCGGGTTCGAACCCCGGCCAGGTCATGATGGAAAACGATCATTTCCTGATTAGCCTGGGCCTTGGATGTTTATCTATATATGTACCTATTATAAATATAGTATCGTTGAGTTAGTATCCCATAACACAAGTCTCAATCTTACTTTGGGACTAGCTCAATCTGTGTGATTAGTCCGTATATATTTATTTATTATTTATATAACCCCCACCATACACACCAAAGTAAGTAAATTACTACACTCACTCGTACTACTACATACACTTAAACATAGTTACTATGTTTAAGGCCTTAATAAGTAGGTATATGTTAAACATTGCAATCTAACAAAACACGTATATTCTATAATGTAAACATATTTTTTTTTAGAGAACGGAAAAAATATAAAACATGACGTGTAAAAGTGATCAGTGACCCTACTTGCTTAATAAACGATTTCATTTCATTTCACTAACTTCACAAAAAATGAGAAAGATCGCTTTCAATCTTCGCTTGAAAAATATAAAGATGTGTTGTTCTGTAAAGAAACAGACAACAACAGTAGGTAACATAAACAAAAAAAAAAAAAACAGAACTTGTGCTGCTAAACACCTTTCTTTTTCCGGTACTTGTATCATCATCAGATGAACTACCTACTATCGTCAATTAGAGACCAAACTCGCGAATACAAAAGGGAGTTTATGTTGTTTTCACTAATTGACACCACGGCGGACTAAACACAACTTGACTTAAGTTACGTTAACCAGTGCTCAGAGCATCGGTTAAAGTAATCGTATTTTTTTGCGTGCGTTGACGTTTACGTATTGTGAAACAACTCATTTTTTGACTTGACGATGGTTAGCACCATTTTTAACTTTTACGCATGCGTTAAGTGAACGTGAAACAACCCGTCAGTTATCGTAATCGTATCTTTTTTTGCGTGCGTTAACGTTTACGTATTGTGAAACAACTCATTTTTTGACTTGACGATGGTTAGCACCATTTTTAACTTTTACGCATGCGTTAAGTGAACGTGAAACAACCCGCCCTAAATAGTACTAATATGTAGTATATTACCTCCATCATTTTTTGTACACAATATTTTATTGACGTTAATTAATTGTTTTTAGCTTTTCAACATCTAACAGAGCCTATAGCAAAAACCAAAGACAGCAACAGGCTAGGAGACCTGATGGGCTTCTGGAGCTGGTTGGAATAACCGCCAAAGGCCGCCATGGTCCACGCACAATGGTCTGCTGGAGGGACTGAGTGCGGAAACCAAACCAATAACATAGAACATAGAAACCAAAGGCAGTAAACCCACTGATTTAATATTTCATTCAACACTACTGGATAGCAATTCTTGAAGAAATGCTTCATGAACTATTCACAATAAATTATTACGTTTCATGCCAAGGTCAATGTTAATAAGAAACAAAAGTACTAAGAACAATATTGTAAATATGTATTACATTCAACTACTTATTGTATACTCACTTATATTATAATAAACCTGAACAAATAGTTTGTCTGAATGTACTATGGAATATCTAAAACTACCCGTCAGATTTTAACAAAAATGTCTTACATTTGACAGTTAGACAATCAGATTTGTGAATACTTAAAGACTATTTAGCATTACATTACAATCTTTATATATGTATAACACAAGCAAAAAAGAAAAAAAATATGAGCAGACACTTGTGCCTCAAAGTTTGAAACTTAATCAGTTAATAGTCTGAAACCATTGCAGTGTGCCCATTTTTCCCAATCTTACATTAGATAATGAAGGTTACTATATTATTTATTTGTTTCTGGAGATAAATCAAAGAATTCTATTTGATCCTGCATGTGCACAGCTATGCTACACCAATCATTATTTCATTCTTGTCGTCTTGTATTGGGTGTCGGGATTATGCTGAGCAATGGCTGTTTTGGTTGGATGCATGTTGACCCATGTCCTGTTATTCATTTTTGTGTCCTTTTAAATGTGTCATGTTTGCTACAAATAAATGTATTTTCTTTCTTTCTTAGTACAAAAATTATTTCATTTGACCTTACATTCTATTGAATGTCAAATACACATATTGGAAAATGTTGTCAGGCCAAGAATAGATTACAATTATCAGAATAATATATGACTGATGGAAAAATTAATTAGTTATAAAGATTTTATCAAAACAACATATTTGAACATTGTCAAAACAGTGTGAATAGGACTTGTATGTAGCAAACATAATCCTGGTGTTAATTATTATTTTCTATCGCTACTTCATTACTACAAATATATAAAAAAGATGCTGCATGTTATGCAGTTCTAATATGTAGTAAAAAAAGGCTGACTAAAGAAAATTGAACCTTATTAAATGAAGGTATTTAAAAAAAAAAGATGTTAGTGTAAGAAAGATTTTTGTCTGTAGCTTGTGTAATACAGAAATTTACACACAGAAATAGACCTTATCTATATCAGAAAACTTGTTAATAAGCTGATCAAACAATGTTCTACTCATGAAAACATAATTTATCTTACTGGCATGCTAACTGCCACTGTCGTGTTTCAAATTAAACTGTTTTGAATCTGTCAATTCAAAACAGTTTAATTTGAAACATGACTTGATACTGTTGCAATATCTCACAATGTATTAATTGCAAGAACTTTGTCTAATACACCTACTTATGCACATAATCATACCACTAATTATAGTATTGATTGCATTCATACCCATTCTTATTTCTGTAAAGAGCAGTCATTATCTTACAAAATAAAACACTGATGATTACCTAACATTAGATAAGACTGTCTGAGTACATATTGAGTGTAGTTGAATGGAAAATATTTGTTGAGGGTGCTTACCGTTTAAGGACCAGATGTGTGAGGGTAGTGAATGAGCGGCGTAGACGCGGCCGAGCGCCAGCGACGTACCCGGCACAGGACCCGCCTCCTCGTTGGAGCTGGAGTCCGTGTCAGGGCTGGCAGCCGCTGATGCCTCGTAACTCTGTGAGTTAGGCGGAATCGCGATCGCTTCGTGAGACGCGTGCAGGTCGGGCACCGACGACAGAGACCTCGCGCGCTGGCGGTCGTTCGTTACCTGTATCCCCGGTATCGCTCTCAGCAGACTAAACCCTGCGTTGCCCACAACCTCTGAGCTAGAGCTCGTGGAGAATGTCCTCGTACGCGGACTCTGCCCCCCGTTCGCGGTACTCGCCTTTGCGCCCATCACGACTTCGTTACGCAAAATTCACACCTGTCACGCACTAAAACCAAGAATCACGAGCACACACGGGAACCGACCACCGCGCCGGTGGAAGACATCGTACGACACAGAAAAATTCGATAACTTTTACCTTAAAAAAAAACACTGTAACGACAAACACAAGTAAGTTGCGAAATTGTAAACAGCCTTTGCATGTGCCCTGCTGCAAAATTTTGACAGTTGTATCTTTTTTTTTAATCAAGTGAAGTTAGAACGGGTGTTTGCGATATGCGCAACCTTCGTTCAAAAACAAGTATCTGTTTTGGTGTGGATCTGAAACAATTTGGACATATGGTTACAAATAAGCAATTAAAAACATATAATGCATAAACGTATATTTAAACATAAAGAATGAAACAAAGAAAAATATCACAAAGATAATTGATTTCAAGTTCCTTTAACCACTCGTTATCGCTTCGTTCAACAATTGAAAACCTATGTTCATTGATTTATTTTATTAAATTCTTCAAAGTTCAAAATGCTCCTACTTTTTAAAATGTATCCTTGGAGTGTACCGACCGGCTTTAGCTTTTCGGATTTGAGATTTCCTCGAACCTAAACTTTGGGCGGTTCATTGATTCCAAGGCCAAGATGGCTGACAGGAAACTTGGCGATAGCGCAAAGGTCCGGCGGTACTTGACATTCACACCGGCGGCGCGGCTTCTAATGTTGTACAAAGCACAGGTCCGTTCGTGTGTGGAGTCTGATTTAACTCGAGACGATTTCCAAAGCCTAGAGCACAGGCGTAGAGTAACCAGCCTATCGGTGTTCTTTAAGACGTATATTGGGGAGTGTGCGATGGAATTCCATGTTTATTCCTCCATCTCCGTTCCACCATCGGACGACCCGTCGTACAGCGAGTTTCCACCATCACGTTGTTAACACCACTACGATCCGGACGAAGCGTTTCGCCTCCTCCTTTATACCGCGTACATCGAGGGACTGGAACAATTTGCCAGCGGCGGTGTTTCCGTCGGATTATAATTTGAGTGTCTTCAAGGCTAAAGTGAATAGGCTCTTAATAAACTATACCATCGCCTAGCTCCATAAAGAATATAGATAAACAAACTAATTTAGAGTTATCACAACTCACGTTTTACAAATATCCTGTTATTTACGTCATTATCGACTTTTACATGCTAGCTATTTATTAACAATTCCTATAGTAGCATATTTCAATAGATTCACTAAAATAACATGCATAATAACATGGTATTTCGAAAAACCATTAAGAAGTCGACATTAATTTTACGTGATCCCCACAAAAAAAGAAAGATGGATGAAATCCAGATATTAAACACATTTTGTGGAATTCTACCAATGAATAAAGTTGAGGCATTTGTCAATACAATTTTGCGTCTTTTAATTACTTTCAAGTCAACTACATAATACATGCATTGTAATACTACACAGGAGCTAAACTTAGCATTCGGGAACACTGTTGGAGCTGCTGAACCTTGGACAAAACTATCTTAGCATTGTGTAGATTCAATTTCTTAGTATTGTATAATTGCATGGCAAACGTGTGAGCACAATGTACGAATGTGCTGTAAGGCATTTTTTTGTTGGGTTAGTATTTTTTATTGACTTGATAGTGCTCTGGCTGTTGAGAGTATGTCATGCTCACTCAAATGTCTCGCTGATGGTGGCGTGTGTGTTGGGTCATTGGGTTCCCTTGAATATGGTTGAGCTGAATGATGCTGATCCATTCGTCATGTTCGTGAACGGACGCCGTCGGAGGGGACTGGTCATCTCTTAGCTGCCACGGCGTATTTTAATTTCTGAATTGATTTTTGTGTGTTTTCATAATGGACGCTCTCGGCGTACAATTTATTTCTGCATCGTTCTCACACGGTTGATTTCAACATGAATGATGTAATCAAATATTTGTAACAATAGCTTGAAATTTTAAAAGAGTGTCTATGGAGTTTCTTGCCCGTTCTTCTCCATAGGTACCTACTCTTTGGAATGGGCCACTAGCTTCCTCTTATTGACTGACCGACCTTCTGACAATTCAAAAGTGCCTGTAACTGGTTTATTTGAAATAAATGCTTTGATTTGATTTGATTTGAATACTTTCAAAAATGGACTAATTATAATATATATGTATCAAAAAATTTAGCCTATTAGGAAATTAGCTTACATGTATGTCATATTTCTTTCAAATCGCTTTAGCGTTCTATGCAAATCATAAATTTCTAAAAATAAATAAACTGTTTAGATTAGTAGAAAGTAGGATTATTACTTTTGTGAAAATCATCTACCTATGTAGAAAAGGTTGTTAACGTCTGTCTTTTAGGCGTAAACTACTCGTTGCCTAGCAACGGTTTGTTTACCTCTATTCTTTATCGAATTAGGCTCAACTATAGTGCGCTTTACTGTAATCTGTGATTTTACCATCAACGATTGCGTCACTGCTTACTATCAGGCGAGATTGCGGTCAAGCGCTAGTTTATAATTTATTTAAAAAACAAATGGAATAGGCTATTTGACAGATTTATAATTTATATCTTAAATTACTTGGTTGCGGTTAAGAAGTTCACCAAAAATTTTTTCTTTTATTTTACGTACGTATTTCGTAAGAAACACGCAAATAAAAATTCAAAATTCAAATAAGCCGGCGAAACGCTTTATTTAGCAATATGGCGTGGCGCTTTGTTAGTGACGTCACAAACTTAAAAACGATTTTCGTTTCCGCAGTGGTGTTCGTGTTTATCTGTTATTTGTCAGTCAGAAAATAAAAAAAATACCACAAATCGCTCCAAATATCGTTAAAAATCTTCTAAAAACGCTAAAACACCTGGGAACACAGAACGACAACAACTGTCTATGAACGTATGACGTCATCGTGACATTAGCCAATCCGGATCGTTTCACAATATTTGGCGCGAGAAACAAAATCCCAAACATATTTTTGTGTTTCTGGATATATTAAATTTTATTATTTTCTTTAAAACTCGTGTAAATGACATAAAGAACCCTCATTTTATGCATTTAAAGCGAATAATCATAACAATATTCATACTGTCAAATAGCCTATTGGACTAGAGAATCATTTTTTGACTTTCATTCATCTTATATGAATTTTCAGAAAGGCTACACAATCTTACAATTTGATTCCTGTAAGTAGATATTTCCTCTAATATTACAGACTATAATAGTTTTCCGCCCGCGGCTTCGCCCGCGTGGAGTTCGGTTATATCGCGCTTTTTAGATTTCCCTCGGGAATATCTAATTTTTCCGGGATAAAAGGTAGCCTACGTCCTTTCTCAGGGTCAAAAGATTGTCTGTGCCAAATTTCATCAAAATTGGTTGAGAGGTTTAAGCGGGAAAGCGTAACAGACAGACAGACAGACAGAGTTACTTTCGCATTTATAATATTAGTATGGATGATAATTTATGTCATTTTAAGACGATTCACTTCAAAGTCAAGTCTCAGGTCAAATGCTTTAGCATTTTATACTTACAATTACATTACTTAACGAATCCGGACATAAATCTAGGTATTGATAGTGTAGTATGAAGCCAAACAGACGCAAATGATCCTGATTTATAGTGTAGTCAAATAAATGAAAGTTTTAACTATGCATGCATACAATTAAATCGCTTATGCTTAAAGTACTCCCATTTAAAAATAATATACGGGGATCTTCTCCAAGAGGGTATACAACATCTTCATCTTGAATGAATATTATGTACGTTTCTTTAGCTCTGTAGCAGACAGTTGCTACAATACAACAATTGACGACCTTCCGCGAAAGGGTTCACATAAATCACACCAGAGTCACACAAGGATCTCGGAAGACAAAGAGCGTGGGTCCTGACCGCCTACAGCGAGGGTGCCTAATAAATCTCACCCCGGAACTTCGGAAGCACATCTGGGGACCCAGTGCGTGGGAGCGTGTGAAACCATACCGAACCGTCGTGCACGTGACTGTAAACTGGCGCGCTATCTACGCTGAGTCGCTGACCAATCGTACGCCACGTCCTCCCTTGATCAACGAATCAGCATCAAGGACGCCCGATTGGTCACCCCACTATTGTTTAGAGATAGCCGTGTTATCGTTTGGTATTTAAGTTTGTGCATAGCTTGTAAGAGACACATTTACACATTTTACATCGGACATTCGATACACATTCACATTCTGTAACATATTCGCGTCCACACTCTTGTAGTCGTGTAGTCAATTTATATTATACATTGTACTCTAGACTTACGTGCAATATACAACGTTCTATCTATTCGAGTTTTAATTACGTAACGTACGTATTCTATAACCTTAGGTCCGTATTACAGAACCTCACTCAAAACTCAAACTTTACTTAAATCTCGTTTGAAGCTATTTGATTGGTTGAAACTAGTGTGGAGGCATGAGGAACAGAGAGTAAAGTTCACTCACCCTCCATAGAACAGGGAGTATCCTCCAACCAGACGCGTGTTATGTCTGGCGGGCACTTGCCCAAAGCTTGAAATTGGGAAGTGTGCTAGAAAGTGTATGTATGCTAGTTGCACGGTAAACTGATTGCGAGATGTAGAATTCGTGTGACGTCAGTATGACGCGTTGTTCCATGTGGCGTTTGTAGGTACCGCTAGATCGATCGCGGAAGACATAGCGGGCGTCGCGACCGCCCATCGCTAAGGTGCCTATAAATCTCGACCTGGAAGCACATCTGGTGACCATCGTCGATGTGCGTGGGAAACCATAGAGCGCTGTCTTGAACTTGAACTGTGTGATTTATAATAGGCAACCCTTCAAAGCGGACCGTCGGGTCGTACGTCTGAATGTGCTACACTAGTTTACGTAAACTTTAAGTAAAGCATGAGCCTTAAGTAAGGTTCTGTAATACGGTTCATAGTGCGATATAGCCGCACGCGGTTTTTTGCCAATTACACCGTACATTTTGCCAGTGTCTACTGCGTGGTTTATTTAAAAATTAGAGATACGTCTCCTTTTATACTTTGATTAGTTATTAGGGGTGTTCTTACATGTCCTGCGAGATTTCTAGGGGCGGCAGCGGACCATTATCATTCAAAACGAAAAAAAATATGTTTCTATTTCCATTATTAATATTGAGAAAAAAACAGCAAACAATCACGTTTGTTGTATGGGAGCCCCTCTTAAATATTTAATATTTTTAATTTTTGTTGTTATAGCGGCCACAGTAATAAATAATCTCTAAAAATATCAACTGTCTAGCTATTACGGTTCATGAGATACAGCCTCGTGACAGACGGACGGACGGACAGACGGACAGCGAAGTCTCATTAATAGGGTTCCGTTTTACCTTCTTAGTATGGAACCCTAATAAAAAGGAACTTTAATAGACAAGGTATTATTTTCATTAATATGTAGCGCGTAGGTCGTGTTACGTAATTAAAACTCGGATAGATAGAACATTGTATATTGCACGGTAAGTAAAGGTGTTTAAAGGTGTACAATGTATACTATAAGTTAACTAATTACAAGAGTGTAGACCCGACTTGATATAAGAACAGAATGTACAGAATGTGAATGTGAATGTTACAGAATGTGTCTCTTACAGGCTATGCACTAACTTAAATACACTAGCTATCTCTAAACAATAGTGGGGTGACCAATCGGGCGTCCTCGATGCTGGTTCGTTGATCGAGGAAGGCCGTGGCGTACGATTGGTCAGTGAAGAGAGCGCGCCAATTTACAGTCACGTGCACAACGGTTCGGTATGGTTTCACACGCTCCCACGCACATGGGTCACCAGATGTGCTTCCGGAGTTCCGGGGTGAGATTTATAGGCACCCTCGCTATAGGCGGTCGAGACCCTCGCGCTAGGCAGTCTGTACCCTCGCGCTGAGCGGTCGGGTCACACGCCATGACTTCCGCGATCCTAGTGTGATTTATAGGAACCTTTCGAGGAAGGTCATCAATTGTATTGTAGCATGTGTGTGGCTGCTACAGTACTCCCCCCTTAGCGCGAAGCGTACGTAGCGTGCAGGCGTCTTGACGATCCTGCCTGATCTGGTACGTTGTTCTCTCGTATGCTGGGCTGGAAGTAGGCTGGATTGGTCGTCTGCGGTCGCTGCAGGTGCTTAATTGGTCTCGCTGTTCGTATGCTTGGGATCATCTTCTGTGTTGATAGTGTACGCAGGTTTGAGGCGATCGATCGATATGTTGCTTGATCGTCCTGGTAGTTGGATTGTGAAGTACTTTTCCTTGCGTTCGATGATCTGGTATGGACCTTGGTATGGATGTTGCAGAGGTTTGCGGACGGTGTCATCGCGTACAAATAGGTACGTGGCTACATGTTTGTAGATCGTTGTGTACGAACATACATCGCTTGTTTGCATGCGATTTGTATGTGGGTGTGAGCTTCGTGCTAACGTCGTGCAGGTGATTAACGTAGTCGTGGTCCATTTTCGGTGTGGCTGGTGTTGGTGATATGAAATCGCCTGGTAGGCATATGGCTTGACCGTAGGTGAGTTGTGCTGCGCTTATGTCAGAGTCAGAGCGGATAGCGGCTCGTAGACCCATTAAAACAGTGGGCAACTCGTAAATCCATTTGTTGCTGTTTTCTAGTCTAGCCATGAGCGCGGCTTTTAATGTTCTGTGCCAGCGTTCGACGATTCCGTTACTCTGCGGGTGGTATGCAGTAGTACGGGTTTTGTCTGCACCGAGTAATAGGCTATTTGACAGATTTATAATTTTTATCTTGAATTACTTGGTTGCGGTTAAGAAGTTCACCCAAAGTATTTTTTTTAATTTTAAATACGTATTTCGTAACAAATATGCAAATAAAAATTCAAAATTCAAATAAGCCGCGAAAACGATATAATCAGCAATATGGCGTTGCGCCTGGTAAGTGACGTCACAAGCGGTTTTCGATTCTCAGTGGTGTTTGTTTTTAGTTATTATTTGCTGTTGTTATCTAATAAAATGGTTTACAAGTGGTGTGCTGTACTGGGTTGTACAAATAAATCGATAAAAACCCCCGAAAACAGTTTATAAGTTTGCCGAAAACAAGCGATGATGCGCGTATGACGTCATCGCGACATTAGCCAATCCGGATCGTTTCACAATGTGTGGCGCGAGAAACAAAAAGCCAAACATATTTTTGTGTTTTGGATATAATAATTGTTATTATTTTTAATTAAAACTCTTGTAAATGATATAAAGAACCCTCATTTTATGCAATTAAAGCAAAAAATCACAAATAATTGAATACTGTCAAATAGCCTATTGAGCTATGTCTTTGAATTGTCGACTTTCAAACTGTCATCCTTGATCAGTTGTGATTCTTATTGGACAACCGAAACGGTCTATCAAAGCTTCGTAAAGCTTTCTTGGGATGATCGACGTGAAGGATTATATTGAGGACCAAAAGGCTTGGGCTTGAGCTGCGTCTGATTTCTATACACTGATTGTTCTTTGATTTGTTCTCGTGTAGTTTTAATGTGTAATTGTTTATGTTATTAATTCAAAGCATGTATTACACACTATGTAGCCAAGCATATTGTACGTTACGGAATTGCATCGCTGATACTTAGTTACGGGAACACTGTTGGAGCTGCTGAACCTTGGACAAAACTATCTTAGCATTGTGTAGATTCAATTTCCTAGTATTGTATAATTAATTGCATGGCACACGTGTGAGCACATTGTACGAATATGCTGTAAGGCATTTAGTTGTTGGGTTAGTCTTTTTTATTAACTTGATTGTGCCAGAGCACACGTGTGTTGAGAGTATGTCATGCTCACTCAGATGTCTCGCTGATGGTGGCGTGTGTGTTGGGTTATTGGGTTCCCTTCAATATGGTTGAGCTGAATGATGCTGATCCATACGACATGTTCATGAACGGACGCCGTCAGACGGGACTGGTCATCTCTTAGCTGCCACGGCGTATTTTAATTTCTGAATTGATTTTTGCGTGTTTTAAATAAATAACTACGGTACGGTACGATACTACGACAGCGAAGTCTCATTAATAGGGTTCCGTTTTTCTTACTATTAATATGTAGTGCGTAGGTCGTGTTACGTAATTAAAACTCGGATATATAGAACGTATATTGCACGTAAATAAAGGTGTATAAAGGTGTACAATGTATACTATAAGTTAACTAATTACAAGAGTGTAGACGCGACTCGATATAAGAACAGAATGTAAATGTGAATGTTACAGAATGTGTCTCTTACAGGGTATGCACTAACTTAAATACACTAGCTGTCTCTAAACAATAGTGGGGTGACCAATCGGGCGTCCTCGATGCTGATTCGTTGATCGAGGGAGGCCGTGGCGTAGGATTGGTCGGTGAAGAGAGCGCGCCAATTTACAATCAAGTGCACGACGGCAGGGCCAGATCTACGTATGGGCTATATGGGCTGCAGTCCAGGGCCCCAAGGCTGGAAGGGGACCCCAGACCCCTCTAAAAACAATACGCGTTAATTTAATTTTATATAAGCTTGGCAATAATGGCAACCCTGAAATCAATCAACCAATGTATGTGCGCGTCTGTGGAACGGAACGAGGATTTCCCTGTCGTTTGTTTTTGGTCGGTATACCCACTATACCCATGTAGCAGCGCCTCACAAAAGCTACAACAATATTGACGACCTTCCGCGAAAGGGTCTAAATAAATCACACCAGGATCTGGCATGCGCCTCGACAACAAAGCGCTAGGGTCTCGACCGCCTAGAGCGAGGGTTCCCGAATAAATCTCACCCCGGAACTCCGGAAGCACATTTGTGGACCCACGTGCTTGGGGGCGTGTGAAACCATACCGAACCGCCTTGCACGTGAACTGAATTGGCGCGCACTCTTCACTGACCAATCATACGCCATCTTCCTACGATCAACGAATCAGCAGCGAGGGCGCCCGATTGGTCACCCCACTATTATTTAGATATAGCTAGAGTATTTAAGCGAGTGCATAGCTTCTAAGAGACATTAACATTAACACTACATTACAATATTACATTTAACATTACATTTCTTCACCTGTAACATTCACATTCTGTACATTAGTCGCGTCTACTCTTGTAATTAGTAACTCATAGTATACATTGTACCTCTTTACTTACGTGCAATATACAACATTCTATCTATCCGAGTTTTTATTACGTAACACGACCTACGCGCTACACCCACATATCTACTCCTAAAGGGATCTTTCGCAGCGATGCTTAACGTAACGTCTGACCTGATTTTGTTTTTTTTCCGCTCTTCTGTTCGTCATCAAAATGACAAACCCATCATCATCTCAGGGTTCAGTCCCGGTTTCATCTACGGCCTTCGTGTTGGAGCCCGGGGCCCGCTTTCCTACTCATTCTCCTCTTTTTCGCGCGATCTTTAGCATACTGTAGTAAGAGATTGTTGGCCCGCATGTAATCTCTTACAACGTCAAGCCAGCATTTCTTTCGTCTCCCTCGCTTGTTCCGGCCCGGCGAAGGCGCCATAGCAAGATTTTTGCTACCCACGTAACATGTTTTCGTAAGACGTAGCCGTACCAACGCAGGCGTCCCTCCTGCAATTTGTCTGCTATGTCACAGACACGAAGGCTGCCACGGATGCAGGAGTTCCTGATGTGGTCTTTTCACGTAACTCCACGCATCCACCGCAGTATATACATCTTCGTGACATGCAGCTCCTGCTTGTGTCGCTCCAGCACAGGCCACGTCTCACTGCCATACAGAAGAACAGGTCTAATGATGGTCTTATAGATCACAAATGATACCTGTCACTGAGTGTCACCTCACGCCATTTTGCCCAAGCAGCGGAAATATTGCCCTGACGTCGAAATCAATGTCGCCGGACGCGTGAAGCACAAACCCCAAATATTTAAACTGGTCTGTGCACTCGACCATGTCTCCGCCTATGTACACAGACATGGGGTCTGTCGTGTTGCTGACCATGTACACGGTCTTCGCCACATTGAGTTTCAGACCTCTGTTCTCGAGCGACTCCTTCGATGCTATCACATGCTGTACCAACCGTTCCCTATCCGCGTCCGCCAGCGCAATATCGTCAGCATCCAAGGAGGTTGCTCATGTGAATCCTGGATGCTGTCCTACAAGACGTCTAATATCACGCTGAACAGAAACAGACTAAGGACGGATCTCTGGTGGACTCCGACGGTAATGGGGAAGGGTTTAGTGTTGTCAACAGCGGTCCTGACAACGGAATCGGAATTGAGATAGATGTCTCGAATTATGTCAACATAGGCTTCTGGTACCACCAGATCACCTCACGAGGGACACAGTCGTCGGCCTTCTGCATATCTAGAAAGAGCATATTCAGAGGCGTGTTCTTCGATCCGTATCTCATCATGGTGATCCTTAGTGCGAAGATAGGATCCATGGTTTCGTACCCTGGATAAAACCCATATTGACACTCCGAGATAGCGCACTCCTGTCGGATCTGCGAGTCTATAATCCTCTCAAAGGTCTTCATGGTGTGGGACATGACCTTTATGCCACGATAGTTAGCACACTCCTGTACCGAGGCTTTGCCTTTAAAGATTGGAGTAGTAATAGTCTAGTCTCCATTGGCTCGGGATTTTGCCGGTCAGGAACACGCGGTTAAGAAGGTTAGTTAACTTGCCCGCCAGGAACTATCGCCTTCCAGGCCTCAATGGGGACTCCATCAGTTCCGACAGCTTACCGATTCGCCATACGACGAAGAGCCGTTTGGACTTCTTCAGGCGTTATCGGGGGCACTAATCCAAGATATGGAGGGAGGTCAGGTGTCAGCACCTTTTGATGCTGCTTATTCAGAAGCTCATGGAAGTACGAGCGCCATCTCTCCTTCACCGCGAGGTCATCGCATAGCAGGTTGCCAGTAGGGTCTTTTACACAACGGCACTTGGATATATCCTGTGCCGCCTTGACCCTGGAACGTGCCAATTTATAAATGATCTTTTGCCCCTCAGACTATTCCAACTTCTCGTAAAGCTGTTGTGGCAAGTGGTTTCGTCTGACTCTGGCTACTGCTCTTTTAGTGGCACGTTTGGCACCTTATATGCGTCGCGATCTTCGGGAGATCCGGTCTTTTGGGGTTTTGAAGAGGGCTTTCTTCACCCTAGTGAACTCTGGAATGTGTAGTCCCACCACCAGGTCTCCTTGTCACGTTTGCGACCGCCCTTAGACACGACGAGCACCACCCGCGCCGTGCTAGTAATAGCTGCCTGGATTCTGTCCCAGTGATCTTGGACAGGTTCTCCCTCGGTACTAGCACACTTGTTGGCAATAACCGAAGCGAACTCCTGGGACTTAATTTCATCAAGCAGCTACCACCGGATCTGGCGCCGGCAGTGCTCTACACGTTTACGTTGAACCTTTACGTAGATATCCATGACAAGGAGGCGGTGTTGTGCAGTGAAACTCTCACTGGGTATGACTTTACAGTTAGCTACTTTGCCAATGTGGTATTTCCTAGAAAATAGAAAGTCTATCTGGGTAGCGCTTCGCCCGCTGGCAAAGTGCTCCGGCTTCTTTTTGAAGTAGGTGTTCACGATTGCAAGGTCAGCGGTCGCACACGTACGGAGAATGTTGCTCCCTTTCGGGTTGCGGCCGCCATACCCAAAAAAACCGTGAACACGCTCAAACCCGTCACTCTTCTCAGCTACATGACCATTCAAATCACCACCCAGAACGACTATCTGGGATAACGGAATCCCGTAAAGCAGTCCTTCGAGCTGGCACCAGAACAACGTCTTTTCGGCGTCACTGCACCCGGCCTGACGAGCGTAGACACTTGTCAAGTGGGTTATAACTCCATTGACAAGCACCAGCCGATCACTGATGCGATTCACCTCGACGACATCATCCTGGAGCTCGTCAGACAACACCACGGTCACCCCATTTTCCCCACTAGGTGCACCCGAATAGATCAGCTTGTAGCCATTCCCAATAATCCGGGATGTGCTGCCTTTCCACCTAGTCTCCTGCAGGAACGCCTCGGCCACCCTCCACCTGTGGAGAGTTTCGGCCAGTTCTCCGCGCGTCCAGTTAGCGTATCAAGGTTTCACAAAACGGAACGGAGTTTTTTGGTTCGGGCTCGCTTCTTTAGCCGTGTCCGCCTCTGACTCGATAGCACAAACTGACTGCGTTAATTGTTAAAACTGTATTTAGTAAGTAAGTAATAAGTGGTAACTTAAAAGTTGCATACTTACAATAAATAAAATTTATTTATGTAATTACTATACTTTCATTTGGTAAGTAAAAATAATTATAAATCGTGTTTTTCATTTCACTCCGAAAGAAAGAGTGGTTAGAGAGGAAACGAAGTTTCGGTCTATCTTTATTTCTCTTAAAATCATCAATAATCTATGAGGAAAGAGATAGTGCTAGACCGTAAGTATAGGCCATCTCTCTCACTCTTATCAAACCCAAATATTACTGCAGATTATACGCCTATGGAATGTCCATTAGTATATGTGGATGGCTCAAAGCAACCATAATCTAACGTCATCACTTTGGTTTATCAAAATTGTCAGTGTCAAGGAGGTTTGGCGGGAATGTCAAGATGAGTGTCACGCTCATTTTTCATTGGACTTTTAAAATTATTTATAGTGTCGTTTACTAAATAAAAACGCGTGATTTATGTAGTAAAAAGTGCATTCAGTGAATAATTCAAAAAGAACAGTGAAATATTGTAGCATAGTGGCCTCATCATGTCTTTACGCTAAACCGCTCCTTATCGTCCAAACGCGTAAAACGAAAGGAGTTAGTTTAGGTTAAGTTATGCTAGGATAAGTTAGGATAAATTAGGATAAGTTAGGATAGGGCACGCCGTCATAGCGGCGGTAAGACCCTGCATGGAGGAGTGGATCGACCGGAAACGGCATGGGGCGCTCACCTTCCGTGCGACGCAGGTGCTGACCGGACACGGGTGTTTCAGCAGTTACCTGTGTCGTATCGGTCGGGAGCCGACACCGGCGTGCCATCACTGCGGTGGCGGGGCAGAGGACACGGCGCGGCACACCCTAGAGGAGTGTCCAGCGTGGGACGAGCAGCGCCGTGCGCTCACCGCAGCGATCGGCGGAAATGACCTCTCGCTGCCGGCCGTGGTCAGAGCCATGATCGACAGCGAGGGGTCATGGGACGCGGTCGTCTCCTTCTGGGAGGAGATAATCTCCGCGAAGGAGACGGCCGAACGGGAGAGGGAGGCACTGAGCACTCTCCCGTCTCGCCGACGGCACGCTGGCCGGAGGAGGAGGGAAGCCGAGGTCGATCCGCTTCCTCCATAACGAGAGACCGACGGGCCGAGGACCGGGGGAGTCCGTCGCCCGTCGCTAGGGCCGGAGTAGGCGTGTAGTGGCTGTTCCTACACGCCTACCTGATGGAAGGAGGGGGGGAAGAGTAACCCGCCGATCTCGCGCGCGGCGGGTCAAGGCCTGCCGGGGATGCGGCGTTATAGCAAACTAGAACCCGCACCCCTGGCCATAGGCAAGAAGAGGAACGCTCCAGTGGTTTTAGCCGGTGAGAGCCCGGCACACCCTCCGTCGACCCCCAGACGGAGGACGGTCTGGTAGAGATTTCCACTGGATGAACAAAAAAAAAAAAGGATAAGTTAGGATAGATATTTAATGAAGAAAAAAAATACTGAAGACTTGGCTGTATGGCGTACTATGCCTTTGCCTTTTCCATTCGCCCGAACGGAAAGAATTGAACCAAAAAAAAAAATGTCAGTGTCAATGTCAAATAAATCAGATTACAGATAATGCAATCCAGTGAGGTGGGAAGCGCGGGAAATTCATATAGAGAGGGCGCCTTTTTTGAAAATAAATTTTCAAATTATTAATTTTATTAGTTCAAAAGTTTATAATTGTATAAAATGGGTGCGAAAGGGAACCCCAAGAAAAGGAAAAAAAAGGAGGATAACTCATCTTCTCCTCCATCATTGGGCTCTGAAGACGATGGTGGAGACTCATGTTCTTCAGAAAGTTCTGTAGCCGACGAAAAACAAAACAAGTATCGTGAATACAGGATACCAGAATATATTCGTTCATACCCTGAGAACGGAGGAAATTTTGAATATGTGGTATTTTTAGAAAGTATAGATGCAATCCCGATTGGTGATAGAGACATGATGTCTCTATCGACAAACATTAAAAAATACAACAAGGGTGTCAAATAACTACTACGCATGAACCGTTATAAAATTGGTGTCATTTTCGAACGGCCTGGTTTAGCCAATGCAGCTTTAATGAACCGAAAATTTCTAGACAGTTTTAAATTAAAAGCCAGTATTCCTGCAGCTGCCACAGAAAATACAGGTGTTATTATGCATGTCCCCATTGACTTGAGCAACGAACACATCTATAAAGCAATTTCCAGTACCAAAAATATTATCTCAATTAGAAGATTCATGCGTCGCACTGTTTCAGAAGGTGGGGGGGTATCCTTTCAGCCTACAAAGACGGTGTCCATCACATTCTCGTGTGCAGCTTTACCCGATAGTGTCGACTTGAACAGCTGGCGATTTGAAGTACGTCCATATATTCCGCCAGTAAAACAATGCCTGAAGTGTCTAAGGTATGGCCATATAGCTAAATTTTGTAAAAACACTCAAAGATGTTCCATATGTTCTAAGGACCATAATTATAAAGATTGCCTAATACCATCAACTGAAGCGATATGTTGCCACTGCCAAGGTAAGCATGTAGCTATTTCAGCACTGTGCCCAGTCAAGAAACAAAAAGTAGAAGAAAACAAAAATAAAATTAATAAAAAAGCATATGCAGATTTGTTTAATGAAAAGTCATTCCCATCTCTTTCAAAATTCAGTCCTGCTAAACAATTACAGTCACTTATTGAAACAGAACCAATTTTAAATATTTTAGTACAGACAATAGTAACATTAATTTCTCAAAATAAAAATAATGAGAAGAGTATTTGCACTCAAAGCATAAAAGAAGTTTTATTATCAAAACTACAGAATAATATAAGTAAACCTTAATTTTATGGATCAGCTAAATATTGTACAGTGGAATGCTCAGAGCATCAATAGTAACAAACTTGCTTTTACTCATTTTCTATATGAGAATAACATACATGTAGCTCTATTGTGTGAGACTTGGCTCAAGCCTCACATGAGATTTAGTATTAAAGGATATAACATAGTTAGATTAGATTCAGGTAATGCACACAATGGTGTAGCCATTTTGATACATAACAGTTTACAATTTAGTAAATTAGATACTTTATTTGATGATTCCATACAAAATATAGCAATTCGTGTAAAATATAGCAACAATAAAGAAATTTCATTAGTCAGTTTTTATAGTCCTGGAAATAGTTCATTTACAAAGTCTAAGTTTGATAATTTAATTCGTAGTATTCCTGTTCCTCTCTTGTTGGGTGGAGACTTCAATGCATATCATTCGGCTTGGGGATGTAACAGTGTGAACATCCGAGGTCGTGAGGTGCTTGAAGTCATTAATGACTATAATTTGGTTTTATTAAATGATGGAGAAATGACTACTGTAGGTTCTGATAGGTGGCAGAGAAATGCACTTGATTTAACTATAGTATCTCCTTCAATTTCATTATCTTGTAATTGGACTGTTTATAATGATCCTTTAGGTAGTTACCATTTACCTGTAATTACAAGATTACTTATTAATAACAATTACAATAATTCACATAATATAATAACTTCAAATTTACCCCAAAATTTTAATTTTAACTTGGTTGATTGGAAAATATATAAGAAGAGTGTTGATAATTTGTTAATAAATTTTGTAATTAATCTGGAGAACCCATTGCAGTCATATAGTGACTTAATAAAGCTATTAAATTTAGCTGTTAGTAAATCGCTACCATCAACTATAAGACCTGCTACATCATTTGGTACAGTATTAATAAATAATAATCGTAAAAAACGCATCCCTCTACCATGGTGGAATTTAAATTGCACTAAAGCAGTAGAAGACTCTAGGAATGCCTATATAGAATTCAAGCACAATCCCACATTAGAAAAATATATCGAGTTTAAAAAATTACAAGCACTTAAAAAGTTAGTGTTAAAAAGAGAAAGATATTTAAGTTGGATTTCACTATGTGAGTCATTTAATAGAACTACTTCATTATCTAGAGTTTGGCAAATCTCAAAAAGATTTAATAAAACTTTTACACCTCCTAGTAATAATATTTCTTGTTGGGCATTTGATTTCCTTAAAAAATATACTCCAGATACAGTAGAGAGGCCAAATCAATCAATTCCTCATGAAGTACTTACTTCAGCGCATTATGAATATTTTATTTATCCATTTTCTCTCCAGGAATTAAAATCTGCAATATCTTCTAGGCGTGATTCAGCTTTTGGCCTTGATGGAATACCTTATAAAATGTTGAAAAATGTATCAATTGAGGCACTTTCTAACATACTAAGAGTATTTAATCTACTTTGGCAGAAAATGATCATCCCTAATGAATGGAAAACAGATTGCCTCATTCCAGTACTTAAACCTAACAAAGTGAGAAACAAAGCAGAATCATATAGGCCAGTAGCATTAACTTCATGCATGGGGAAAACCTTCGAACAATTAATTAAACAAAGGCTAGAATTTTACATAGAAAGTAATAGTCTATTACCGTCCAATCAATTTGGCTTTCGACGTGGTTGCTCAACTCGTGATAGCATTTCTCATTTGCAATTAGATATATACAATTCTAATAAAATGAACAATTATTTTGTTGGTGTCTTCTTTGATGTAGTGGGTGCATTTAACAACATCAACCTACATGTTTTGTGTGGTGAACTTTCTGCCCTTGGTATTCCTGAAAAAGTTATAATATGGATCTTTAATTTTTTACATGGCAGGGAAGTATATGTTAAAGTAAATAAATGCTTAATAGGGCCACGTTTTTCATTTAAGGGGGTATGTCAAGGTGGCATCCTCAGTCCATTGATTTATCTACTTTATTTACATAGATTAAACATTGTATTGGGTCCAGAAGTGACAAATTTACAGTTTGCAGATGATTTGGTTATTTATGCTTCAGGTTCAGATATAAATTCGGTTGAAACTATTCTAAACAAAGCTTTGATTAAGTTAAACAACTATTTTCATTATCTTAATTTAGATATCAGTCCTGAAAAATCTAAAGTTATAGTGTTTGGAGAGTGTGAAATAGACTTGCATATTTATTACAATAATAATGTTCTTTCCATAGTGAACGAAGTAAAGTTCCTGGGTATAATTTTTACAAGCAACCTCTCATGGAATAAATACATTGATTATATGCTAGGTAGAGCTAATAGAGCATTTAATTTTATAAAGTCACTGTCAATTGCAGCTGATCCTAAAATTTTGCTAATGTTGTATAAATCTTTAGTTCGTAGTCATTTTGAATATGGATTTTTGTGCTTTGGGTCTGATCAGAGATTGGTACGCAAATTGGAGATTCTTCAGAATCACAATCTTCGATGTATAACTGGTGCAATGAAGACTAGTCCAATTAATTCACTCCAAATTGAGTGTAACACTTCTCCTTTGAATATAAGATTTGAGTTTTTAAAGTCAAAATATCTTCTCAAGCTTTTATCTTTTGAAAATCATCCTTTATTAAAAAAAATATTATTTTATCATAGAGTGTACAGTCCCTCTAATTCTGTAAATGTCCCCTTTATACTTCATGACTTTTCCAATTTAATTAGTATTGATGATCAATATCAAATAGAAAAATGTAAAGGCAAATGGCCATGTTATTCTGGTAATTATATAAGCAAATTCTGGCCTATGGATATTTACATAAACCGTGACAATATGAGTAAAGAAGATGTGTACGAGCTAATTGCACAGTTCCCTGGGCACAGGCATATATTTACTGATGGTTCTAAGAACAACAGAAATGTTTCATTAGCTATATATCTACCTCATCTTGCTGTTGGACATGGAGTTCGGTTGCCTGGAGTCATGACTATATTTACAGCAGAATCACTAGCAATTCTATCAGCTCTGCAGTATATATCTGAAAAGAATCTTAAGCACACCAGTTGGCTCATAATATCAGACAGCATGAGTGTTCTTATGGCCTTACAAAATCCGAAACTGGACGCCAATACAAGGAATACTATTTACGATATTCGGACTTTATATGCTGATCTTTGTTCTGAAGGATTTAATATTAGTTTAATTTGGACTCCCTCTCACATAGGAATTGCAGGAAATGAAAACGCAGACTACTTCGCCAAAGTTATTGTTGACATTGACAATGACATTGTTGTACCAAACTACCAAAACATGTTGCCATCAGTGTGACCATCTCAGAAATAGCAAATCTGCCACGAAATGGGCGAAATTCTGCCAAATTCTGCCACACGTGACCCCAAAAAATGCCAAAAATATGCCACCATGAAAACGAAAAAAAACACGTTTTAATGAAATTTGTTTATCAAAAATAAATAAATACAAAAATATTCTTCCACGTAGCAGTCAAACACCTATTATTAAATCAGCAACTGGCTCTAGTCTAGACGTCAACATTTGCGTCCATTCTTCATTTTCGTATTAGGTAGAAGTGGAAGTGGAAGACATCTTCTTATTCATATTTTCAGTTGGCTTAAAGAAAACACAATTTCCGTGCTAACCCCTCTTTAGTGACTATTGATAGAAGAAACGTGTTGATTTAAGAAACTATTCCTAATTTTTGTTTTATTTAAATTTATCTGAGTTAAATATAATATACTCTCGCAGGAAGCGTTAGACATGGGCAAAGATAATAAAGCTTTTGTGAAATTTGTAATATTTGGATATTTTGTAGCCCCATTTGCGTACAAGATTTTTCCAACAGCTCCCCAAAATTTGTCTACGTTCAATATTGTGCTGGTTGTGCACTGTTATCAAATTTAATTTGTCGTAGTTCATCATCAACTTTTTCAATATCATTTTCGTCTTTTGGAAAATTCTTTGCTACGTTTAATGTTGAAGTCAAATCTTTGTAAACTACATGCTGTGGATCCAAAAACTGTAAATCTCTCTCTCTAATGTCTATAAGCACGCTCATATCTTCTGTTCAGTATTACTTAGAACAGGACCTCACCACTAACGATCACGAAACACAATACACCAAAACTCAAAAGAGAATAAGGTAATAAAGTCTGTATGAAATGAAAACAATAAAGTGTATATGAATATGAACACAATATCTATTTCATTACAGTCTATAATCCAATGATGCACTTGTTTTACAACATGATAAGCCGGGAGTCCCCGTACGAACTGTCTATGAAACAGGTGTTGCGAGTTTCACAAAATCAATCTTACAAATTACTTAAAACACCTATAGTAATTCATTTTAAAAAGATGAACAAATTAAAAAAAATAATAATAATTAATTAAATAAAAAAAATTAAATAATAAATAATAACAATAATATATAATATTTTTTATTAAATTAATAATTAATTTAATTCGGATATTTTTATTTCTTCAAAATCTTTTAAACCGGTCAAAATCTGCCTCAAAATCTTTTAAATCTGCCAAAATCTGCCGAATTTTGAAATCGTCACCATAATCTGCCACCATCAAAATTTAGGGGCAAAATCTGCCAAAATGGCAGAAATCTGCCACAAATGGTCACACTGGTTGCCATCCCAAGTTCTGACTTACTTGGCAAACTTACTGAAAAATATACCAGTATTTGGCATGAGAACTGGCAAGCGACATTGAAAACTAAAGGGAAATGGTATTATAAAATTAATCAAACAGTCGGTTCTGCGGCCTGGTTCACGAAATCTGGTGTTCCGAAGAGCAGGAAATTTTTTACCACTATAAACCGTCTTAGACTTGGTCATGGCAGATTTAATGCACATTTAGCCAGGATGAATATAATAGCATCGCCTACTTGCACCAGTTGTAACTCGGGAAGTGATGAGACCCTTGATCACATAATTTTTAATTGCCCTGCATATGCTTTGGAAAGAATTCCCCTAATTGGTGAATTACTGGAAATATATAATACGCCAGCAAGCATCCCGCGCAACACTCATGGTTTGCTGGAAAATCACAATACGTATACAGCACTCTATAAATATATTAACAGCATTGGATGGTCCATTTAACAGTTTGGGCCGTCTTGTTACAAGGATATGATTACCCTGACATAACATTACTACACGGATTATGACGGATACACGGATATGACACCATATTAATTTGATTTAGGATAATAGGCTATTTGACAGATTTATAATTTTTATGTTGAATTACTTGGTTGCGGTTAAGAAGTTCATCCAAAGTATTTTTTTTAATTTTAAATACGTATTTCGTAAGAAATATGCAAATAAAAATTCAAAATTCAAATAAGCCGCGAAAACGATATAATCAGCAATATGGCGTTGCGCCTGGTAAGTGACGTCACAAGCGGTTTTCGGTTCTCAGTGGTGTTTGTTTTTAGTTATTATTTGCTGTTGTTATCTAATAAAATGGTTTACAAGTGGTGTGCTGTACTGGGTTGTACAAATAAATCGATAAAAACCCCCGAAAAACAGTTTATAAGTTTGCCGAAAACAAGCGATGATGCGCGTATGACGTCATCGCGACATTAGCCAATCCGGATCGTTTCACAATGTGTGGCGCGAGAAACAAAAAGCCAAACATATTTTTGTGTTTTTGATATAATAATTGTTATTATTTTTTATTAAAACTCTTGTAAATGATATAAAGAACCCTCATTTTATGCAATTAAAGCAAAAAATCACAAATAATTGAATACTGTCAAATAGCCTATTGAATATGAACACTCAAGACGTGGCTTTGGCCTTACAACAAGATGGATGTTACTGAAGACGAGGCTTCTGCCTTGCTTATTTTTGGACACGAAAGAAACAACCGAAGACGAGGCTCCTGCCTTACTTATTTTTGGACAAGAAAGAAGGAACCGAAGAAGTGGCTAAGGCCTTACTTACTTTTGGACAAGAAGGACGAAGACAAGGCTTAGGCCTTACTTTTATGCAAAAGGATTACTGATGACGAGGCGGTATGGTCTATGATCTTAGCCTGTCCAAAGAGGGCGAAGACAAAAAAAAAAAAAAGCAATCCAGTGACATAAAAAAAAACTGTTGTCAAAATAGTGATCGATGACGAATTAAAAGAAGTGTGATATTCCCATTTTAGTTATAGGTACATAATATTTATATAATAAAGTGTAGTAATTAGCATTTTAACAGAGATGAATAACCCAGGAATGAATTCGGCGACGGTAAGTACTTCAAATTTATCTATTTTCAACTACATTTACATAACATGTTTGGAAGCAGCGATTGATTTTAATTTTCATAACATTCCCTTAATTTACGAGATCATTATCATTGATATTATAATAAAACCATGGCCTGATACTGATATTTAGTCTTTAGCTGTTTTGATTTGCGAGTAATTATGTAGAGAGGAGTTAATTTGAAGCTCGATAGTGAATGGATAGCGTTGTTGATTTGCTTTGCACGGCTTGAGCTGATGTAGTGTTGTTACCGCGCTACTTACAGCCAGGTGTGCCGCAGGTGCCGTTGCTCGACGACGATACCCTCGCTTTCGGTGAAGAGGATAATGCTGCCAAACAGTTTGTGTAAGTGTCATTTTATTATACCAGCTGTTACTACGACATTATAACATTATTCATCATTATCTTGTACGAGAGTAAAAGATGTGACGTGGAATATATTTTCAAATCAGAAACCTCATTTTAGGGATACTATTTTAGGGGAACTAGTCATCATTTATTTCATACATAATTTATTAAAAAATATGGAATATTTTTTCATTAAATCCTAAGCAAAGGGCTGGGCTGGCGTTTGCGGCAAAATTAAAAAATACCGCTAGACCAGAAAGGACTTATCCCAAAAAGTGCATGTCTTGCGTATTAATGATTTTTTTTCTAATTCCTTTTGAAGTGGTGCCAAAGTCACAACAAACTCAAAAATTTGTAAACTGAGATGCGACATTCGGTAAAATTACTGGTTGTAATTTCTTTGAAATTCCTGTTATAATTTTATGAAGTAGGTAATAAGGTTTACAAAATATTATAAAAACAACCTTGCAATCTGAAATCTGCAAATAAATCATCAAATATTAACCAAAGTGCTGATTATGTAATCATTTATTTTATTTTTAATATAAAGTAAAAACATTGCAATTGATTTAAAATAAGGTTATCAAATATATTACTAAAGCAGGTAGTAGTGAAATAAGTCTATAATTAATAGGGTCTTTAGGTACACTGTTATGCATGTTTCACCAAAATCAGTGTTTCAAAATTTGATTTATCAGTTGATTAATTTCAAAACGAAAATTAGTACTTGTAACGACTTTGTTCTGATTTTGCCCCCCTTAAACAAAATACAGTAATGTTTAACTCCCACAACATCATTGATACTATTATTATTACATACCTAAAAACTAGGCAAGACTCCACCATGTTCTGTTTCTTTAATTATGTTATGTTTTGTTAATTTATAAAAGTTGAAAGCATTCTTAGCCGCACTAGCATAACAGTTTTCACTTTGTAATAAAAACAAATTATAATCATGTATCAAACAATTTGCAGGCATCCATACATAGTATTCTTCCACCTAGTATTCCGATGCGCAGCTATTGTGGTGTACATGCTGTGCGGCTGGTTCTCCGATTCCTTTATTGCCAGCTTTGTGCTTGTCATCCTACTGCTTTCTGCTGACTTCTGGACTGTCAAGAATATTAGTGGTATGTATTATACTAGTCACATTGTACTTAACAAGCTGATGTAAACTTAACATCCATGAGTCCATTTTGAGAATACTTCTCATATTCGTTAATTTGTCTAATAATTACCTGACTACAAATACAAAGACAGCTTATGTTTTTATACTTAAGCTTTGTTTGTAGTTAGGTGATTAGTGGTGATGAAACTTTATACACGTTTAAGTATTCAAGTTTATACAGTTTATAGTTACTTATCTTACTTGGAATATCTACGAATCTATGGATACATTACATTAAATAATTAATGACTAAACTGTTTTAAGATAGAGAATACATTCTATTTGTGCAGTCCCCTTGCCAATGCAAGTAGGTAACACAAACTTTCTTAATATGAATGGTTTGTTGAGTTACAAGCATTCAATACTATGCCATGTGTTGTCTTATTAGCAGAATTTATATTACTAAATTGTTGATATCATATCAATTTTTCAGGCCGTCTTCTAGTTGGGTTGCGATGGTGGAACTATGTAGACGACGATGGCAAGTCACACTGGGTGTTTGAGACAAAACAGGTAAATGTGAGTGTTATGGTCACTTCTACATCAGAACCCTAGTATAGACTAACAATTGTTGTATCATTACAACTAAAACAAGAAATAATTCTTAAGTTAAATGCGATAAAAAAAAATACCAGGAAAAAAGGCCCATCGATCTAGCTGTCGCGCGCCGCCTTGAGAAACACAGTTGATGCGGTGCTGAGCGATCAGCTGTTGCGCTGCGTGTCGTGGGTTCGATTCCCGCCCGTGACAATATTTGTATGGCCTACAGGTAGTTGTTCTGAGTCTGTCTGTTTGTATATGTGTCTTTAAATCTTTGTAAACGCACCTACAATACGTACAGGAGATAGATGGCTCGCTGGACTTAACTAATAGAATGAACTGATAGAGTCTCTCTTCCCGCCAATACTTATCCGCAGCCCTACACATGAAGTTTTAAAAATAATTGCAGATTGTCGCATATTAAGCCTACTAATTTTATTTTTATATTGTACTACTAATACCAGTTTCATAAGTTTTCTGTACTAACACTATCGATTTAAAAGTCTGAATTAAAAAGTTTTTAAATTATTATTTTAAACGCTTAGGTACTGCATAGGTTACAATAAAGTTTAAGTAAGTTTATAGTAATAAGTAATTATATTAATTTCAGAATCGCGTGAACCAGAACGAGAGCCGTCTGTTCTGGTTAGGCCTCATCCTGTGCCCGGCCATCTGGTCAACATTCTTCATCTTCTGTCTGTTTGGACTCAAATTCAAATGGATGGTATGTTAACACGAGACTAATTTAAAACTGCGAAATGTTTGAGCAGTACCACTGAATTCTCCAGAAGTTGAGATAGAACCTTTGATAGACGCACTCTGCATTCGAATTTCTCAAAGAAAGCTGGCCTAAAATTACTTTTAAACAAAATTTTCCTCTGGCCATGAACATTTTTAATCAGGAAACATAAAAACAACAGCATTTTGGTTTTAAATGGTATCTCTTGGTACATCATAGTTAATAAGTGTCATAAAAAGTTGTTATCAGATAAAGGAATATAAGACATGGTTTCTATTCATACTTATATTGTGTTATTGTGCTGCTTATAATAGAAATAAATATTTTTTCACTTGTTATGATTTTATGAATGTTGATCAATGGCGTTATTGCTACAGTTCTGTTACGATCTTGAGCCTAGTAGCCTAGCAATCCATACTAATATTATAAATGCGAAAGTAACTCTGTCTGTCTGTCTGTTACGCTTTCCCGCTTAAACCTCTCAACCGATTTTGATGAAATTTGGCACAGACAATCATTAGAAAGAACATAGGCTACCTTTTATCGCGGAAAAAATTGATGTTCCCAAGGGAAATCTAAAAAGCGCGATATAACCGAACTCCACCCGGGCGAAGCCGCGGGCAGAAAGCTAGTATTTATATATGTATGATAATCAATAATATCCGTACTTGCTTAACTAATGTCACCGACAGTAAAATTATTCTTCTTCATACCTAACCTTAAAGAATTGTTAGTAACTATCTGCAGCCCACGGCTTCACCCGCATGACTTATGATCCCGCGGGAATGTCGGGTTTTTGCCATCTGTGTACCGAATTTCATCCAAATCTGTTTTGTAGGTATTCGTGAAAGAGTAACAATCATCCATACATACATCCTCGCAAACTTTACCATTTATAGGTAATATTAGTAGGAATTAGAACAGTACTACTTAATACAGTAGTTGTGCATTCTATATTACTTACATTATACTGTTATACATAATCAACCTATAATGTTCCCACTCGTGGGAGAGAGTCCTCCTGTCTGATGAGAGGGAGTGGGCCGTAATCTATCTGGTGGGCCCAGTGCGGTTCGGTTCTATATTACTTCCTACACAATCCCACTACAGGGTTACGGTTACGGCATTCCTGTTTTTTTTTCCCAGTTAACTATAAAAAAGTATTACTTTCTCCCCAGCTGCTAGTCCTCATCGCACTAACGTTAACCGGCGCCAACCTGTACGGCTACATCAAGTGCAAGTTCGGAGCCAAGGAGAACCTCAAGTCTGCCACCACAGAGTTCGTGAAGAAACAACTGTTACAGAATGCGACTACCTTCATGTTCACCCAGCCTGCTCCGCCCACCACCGGGAACACCGGAGTCGTGTGATATGTAAACATTGACGAGAACATTTTAAAATATTGAAAATGCAAATTTATGTATCTTAGATTTATTTCATACAATATGCAAACTATGCATGAAGTTCTAATAATCCTGAAGTTATTCCCCTTTATTCATAAAAGTTGCTTAAAGTTAACTTGTGGTTAGCGACTGTTTAACTATACATTTTTGACGTTTGCACGTCTCTTAACTTTAATCGTCGTTTATGAATAAACCCCTTAAACACTATTCCCCTTATTCATAAACGCTACTTAAAGTTAACTAATGATTAGCGATTGTTTAAACATTAATCATCTTTCATTAATAAACCCCTTAAACTCTATAGTGTTTATTCTTAGAGGATGATTAAAGTTAAGTGACGTTAAAAGGTAAAAAAATGTATGGTTAAAGCAACGCTAATCGCTAGTTAACTTTAAGCAGCTTTTATGAATAACGTGGAATGTATACACACCTAATTAAACAAATGCTGAATCAAGTGTTCACTATATGGTTATTCGTTGTATGGGTTCACTCGCCAACGTGTTTCCTGTATAAATAATTGTATGCAGGCTTAAACAGGGGTATTTATAGTTTTTAATGATAATGTGATGTAGTTTTCTTAATGCGTCAGGGTTGGCTGTAGTTCCTTGTTTGTACTTTATTTATTTGTATTTGTAGTAAGTCACACAAATTCTATAAGGCCTGTGCCTCTGTTCCAGTCAACTTGTCTGGCAGAGCAGTTGACCGGCACGGTAATTACGTAACACAGTATCAGTAGCAATGGGTTTCATTTTGACAGTTCAACAACATTCATTGCGTTATTTTTACGTTGCTGAGCAGACACATTTGCGAACATATGGTGCAATAGATTAGCAATATGCTTCGAAATTATTTCAACTGACGGTAATAGTGTGAGGTGCGGAACAGAGGAACAGGCCATATTCACTCATTGTCTTTCATATCCTGGATTTATTAAGAATTTGATAAACAGGTTCTAAGTTGTTTCAAATTAAAAATAGATAACGTGGTTGATTTTGATCTTCATGTTAACTCACTTATTTATATTTTTCCATCATGTGAATTAATTTTTAGAGCTTCTAGTTTTAAAGTATAATTGTTATGACATTAATGGTGCAAACATATTTTCCAAGGGTAGCTTAATAAAGCCGGTAGATCATAGAAATATGAATACTCCATTAATTAATATTCTGTGGTTATCGGAACTCACGACGGCATTTTGTTTATTTTTATTTTGTTTTATTCTACATTAGATAAAAATAATTCAGCAATGTATTCACGCGAAGAGTGTTGTACGCCTTTTTAAATAATTAATTATTGTGTATTTTGTATCAAATAACTTTCTATATAAGTCATAATAATTCGGCTGCCAAAGTTTGGTAAAACAATACAATTTAAATATTGAATTGCATTTACAAAGTTAAATGAACTAAGTTGTAGCTGTGTTATTATTAATTAATTAAATTTTGATAGCACTGCACATATTCAATCGTTTTCCTTAAGAAATGTTTATGAAGCAGAATTATTATGTAAAGCGTACCAGATGAAAGTCCGCTGATTTCAGGAGCCACAATGTTATAATTAACATTTAAAATTCTTATTCCAAATTAGAATTCCCATTTAATGTTTTTTTATAAACATTCTGAACAATTTTAGTAATACGATTGGAATGTCTGACTGTAGGTACATTATTGAAGGCCCGATAGTTTAATTATAGTGTATATAATTATTTTAAGATAATCAATAAATTGTATTAAATATATGATTTCTTTTATTTAAGTATATATTTCTTTTGGAAATTATCAAAGTTAAGCCTACGGAAGAATTACAAAAAAACATTCTCTTATTTTTAAGTTAGATTTAACAGTGAAACAGTTAATCAGAGGTAATAAAAAGGTATATTTCCAATAAAAAATGTAATAATATAAACAATATACCGCGTAGATCGAGGGACTGGACCAATTTGGCAACGCCAGTGTTTCCGTCTGACTACTATTTAAGTGTCTTCCAGGCTAGAGTTCATAATAAATTTTAGCCATCAACGATTGCATCACTCATCGCTATACCCTCAGGCGGGGTTGCGGTCAAGCACTAGTTTATAAATAAATTTAATAAAATAATAATTAAATGCATATTAATCTACTAAACGTAGACATTCGCCTAATACAGTCCAAAGAATCATCAATGATGATGAAGGATCTAAATATGGATAAAAAAAATACAATCTTGTTCTTTGAAAATTCATATCATACAGTAATAAGTTAATTTATGTGTCTTCAAGACTAGGGTGAATAGGCCCTTAATAAACTAGCACGCTTTACCATCAACGATTGCATCACTCCTGGGATCATATCATCATCAGGTAGGATCTCAGTCAAGCTGTAGTTTATACTTACTATTATAAAAAAGGAGTTTTTTTTCAAATTGCAAATGTGGAACATTTTTAGTACTTTATACTATAAAACACGAAAAGATTAATACATGAAACACGAAAAGATGCACTAGTTTATACAATTATAGAAAAAAAAAAATAGGAGTTTTGTTCAAATTGCAAATGTGGAACATTTTTAGTACTTACACTATAAAACACGAAAAGACTAATTTAATGACACGACACATACAAAAAGATTGCTCCAGGTGAGGCTCGAACTCACAACCCCGGCATTACTCACACGAAGCACTGTCTTATAAGTACCGTGCGCTAACCAATTGCGCCACTGGAGCTATGGCAAACGTGTCGAAAAATCAGGTCTATATTTACATGACCACCATAGTCAAGCGACGTCCCTTTATATGATTATCAAACGTCAAATCAGTTGTTCATATACTTTTCGTGGCACTTGTTCGATCTGAAAATTATAGTATTATTCCCTAGTGGTTAATAAAATTAATACATAAAGCAGTAAAAATAGTGTAAAGTAGTTTGACAATTGCAAAATTCTTTCGAAAAATATATAAACAAAATGGAAACGTCATCTGGTTTGTTGTGATATGTTGAAGTGTATTTCCATGGATAATCTCATAACAATCACTTTATTCAGGCTACTTTTGGGGTGATACGTTACTGAGTATTGGACTGAGCCGTGGTTCGTGCAGTGTGTGTCTAATGCGCCGACAAAATGAATTGGTTCGACACGTCAGGCTTCACGAGCCTCGCTAAGAACGCGCTGAAGGAAGCTCAGAAGACTATAGACAAAGCGCTGGATATCCAGGACGAGAGCGGGGAGGAGCCGGAGGAGGAGACAACCCCGCAGACCAGCGCCAAGTCGTCCCCTGGACACAGCAACACGTCACCCAAAGATAACTCGGATTTCTTTTCCTCCTGGGGTTTAACTGTCAGCGCAGAGAGTGAACAAAATGCTCCTATTAAAGATCAGCCTGTCGTCACTGAGAGTCCGTCCAAGTCCACGTCGCAGAGCATCTGGGGTTCGTTCGCTGGTTCATTCTTCGAGCAACCTAAAGAAGACGACTCTGCAATTGTGAGACCACCGAAAGCTAAGTCTATGAATGTTCTTTCTGATGCTAACTATGGCAGCCACGATGACTTGTTCTCCAAAAGTCAGCTAATCATGTCAGATAGTGAGGCATTAGATCACAGAATCACAAAATCTTTGAAAGATGAACTCCCAAAAGTTGAAGAGAGACGTGATTCAGCAAAGTCACACAGATTGTCTCTTGTGTCAAGTAGAAATAGTTCAGATTCAGTAGAAGTGTTATCGCAGAGTTTAAAGACAACTCCTGACTCAGAGGCGTCAGTTCATTCCATATCACACAGCAGTAGTATGGGACAAAAGCATAACTCAGAATCTGTAGAAATATTACCTGATAGTCTGGTGAGTCCTAGTTCTATAGAGTGCCTTGGTTTTGATAGTTACTCTAGTGGCAAAAATAGCAACTCATCTTCTCTCTGCCTATCCCCTGGAGACCTCAGTGATAAAAAGTCCACTCCTGTCGGTGATAAGACTGACAAAGCAGAAACTGCTGATAGTGTCAGTGTGGTTGCTGATGATGATGAAGATACTATGTCATACAACTCCATATCAGAATGTACAGCACCCACTGTGTTGGATACTGATGACAAGTCTGCAAGCCCCTTTCCCAAGCTAGTCAAAGTAGACACATCAAGAAAAGTGATGGATAAAGAATTCATGCACTTGGAGCAAGCCATTTTACCACAGAGGATGCAGATAAGTGAAAACTCTTCAAATGATGGTTCTTGGTCTGATAGGACTCTGAATGCTGACAATGACAGTATTAACTTAGATTTAACTGTTGAAGAACAGAAGAAGGAACAAGAAGAGGTTCTTATTGATAAATTGAGTGACTCATCATCATTCTACAATGTCAAGGTTTCTAATGACATGCTGAGATCTGAAAGTTCTGCTTTTGTGAATGTTGAAAAGCAGCAATGCAATGCATCTAGCAGTAGCTCTTCACAGAAAGATGGCAGTGTCAAAGAAAGAACATCTCCAATAAGTTCTGATAGTAAAAGTGATTTAGTCAAGATAGGGTCAGACCGCACTTCTGGTCACACATCTGGGGATGAGTTAGAAACAGCTACCTCTTCAGATATTGAAATAATTCCTAGCCCCAATGGAGATGGTCATGGGTTTAGAAACAGTCCTGCTAAGTATGCTTTTAAACAGTCAAAGTTTGATGGCACAACTTCACCTAACCTAGTGGACTTGGTACTGGGAAAGTCTTTAGCAACAAAGATAAGGGGGCACAACCGAGAGCTATCAGAAGCATCAGTGCAGAGTAACACAAGTGATGAGAGCCAGGGCTCAGAGAATGAGAGGTTGATGCGAAGGCTGTGTGAAATGGCAGAGCTTTTGGAAGCCAGAGAGAACAGACTGTTGGAAATGAGCAGAAATAATGCAGACTTGGCAGAGAATAATGCGGACTTGAAGAGTCAGGTGGAGTCATTGATGTCCAAGCACGAGGGTGGCGACATTAACACTATTACAGAAGATTACACACAGAGGATGTCGGCACTAGAGAAGAAGTTTCAGCAGGCCATCAGAGAAAAGGTATGAATGATGTACTAGAATTTACCATCTTTAAATGACCTCCAGTTGGCAGTTATTGGTGGTGTCTCTTTTAAAAATATCTAGCACAGTGGAATACTTCAGAAGTATTTATTTTGTCTCCTCCAATGGGTTAGATGATTTAATTCAAGTGCATTGATTATTATTACTATGATAAAAAGCTTCAAGATTTACAATATTGAGTTATAAATATAATATTTTATAAATAGTTTATCTAAATCTTTTAAGTCAATATTTGGATTATATAATCTTAATATGTTACAATAAAACACATAATTTCAGAGAATAATTTGTTGTTTACGAAGTAACCTTTTACAGTCAACTGTGTGTAGAATATTTCGTTTTCCTTTATTAATAACAATGTATTTTAATGGCTAACAAAATTTTGACTTACATTTTACAGGATCAGCTAAGAAAGCAACTAGACACCTTTAAGTCCGAGTCTTCGTCGCGGAAGAACTCTTCAGAACTGGAGAATGCTCTCAAAGAGAAGGATGAGGTGATAGCCCAACTGCAAGAAGAAGGCGAGAAGCTGGCGCGCCAGCAGCTGCAGCAGTCTAACATCATCAAGAAGTTGAGGAGCAAGGACAAAGACAATGAGCAGGTCATTAAGGGCTTGAGGTGAGGCAGTCAAGAATGGTACTAAATATAAGCTACAAGTAAGCAAGTCAAATTTTTTGAGTGATTGCTCTCTGGTTATTGGCAATTACAGCATAGATTTTGTCTGTGTCTACTGCGTGGTTTATTTAAAAGTTAGAGATAAGTCCTCGTTTATATTTTGTTTAGTTTTGATAGCATTAAACAGAATAGCATTAAATATTTAATGTATGTATGTATATAGTATAATTGATGTAAGTAATGTGTATTAATTTTTCCAGGGATAAAATAGCTGAGCAAACAGCAGAACTGGACAGACTAAAGCGGTCAATAGCTGCTAAAGAGGAGCTGGAAGTGAGCCAGATTGAAGCAGTGTACCGACTCACCACTTGTAATAAAAAACTTGAGAGTGAACTTATGGAGGTTGGTTACAAGCTTATCACTACATATGTAGTATAAAACTAATAACTCTCTCTGTCCCTATATCCCTATATATGCTTAAATCTTTATAACTACGCATCGGATTTTGATGCGGTTTTTATAATAGATAGAGTAATTGAAGAGGAAGGTTTATATGGGTATCATAACATCCATTAAATAGTGGAGAAATACTGTTATTTATGAGGTTTCTAATGTGGTGTCGTAAATTATTAAATTTTTTACATTGCAAACGCAGGCTGAACCCTTCGAGATTTATCAAATAATGTACCTACACATTGAAAAGGTCTATAGAAAACTGCGCGATGGTATATGTCTATCTCTTATGGATATCCCACATTTTTTGTCATTTACTTTTTACGTGTGAAAACAAACGCGAGTTCAACCCGAAACCGTAACTAAAGTGTTCCTTTACGTGCACTAACAGTGTACAAGTGTTTGTGTGTGAGCTAAAACAATATGTGATTCAGACTAAAACTTGTATATTAAATACATAACATTAACATTTTTTCTCCATAAAACCACCCCCAAATAAAAAAAAAGTATAATAGATAAAAAATAAAAGGTTAAAACTACACCCATCCGGCTAACCCCCGGCGCCTATCAGTATCCGGGCTGGAAGGTGTGAAATTTGCTACCGAAGACTCCACGCGGGTGGGTAGCCGTAGGACCAGTAGCATTTACTGACACGGGGGCCTGGGGCCCCCGTGACAGTAAATGCTACTGGTCAAAACAAAAGATATGTGCAGCAAGCCTTTCACCAAAGTCTTCTCCAAAGGCTAAGAAGTGCTTCAGTTGGAAGCCAAACATGCTACCAACAGGGAACAATAAAATCCCCAACAATCAACATCCAGTATAGATACCCTACCAAGCACCAGTACAAATACTGAGGTACATACCATAGAAGATTCTCCTACTGAAGCAACAACCCCAATAAATAAGAATAAAAAAAGGCAGCGAACAAGCCCAGAACCGCCTAAGTTACAAAGGCTGAGCAAACTCGATGCATATTGGCTTTCCCAGCCCACACCAATCTCAACATCCAACAGCTTTGCCGTGCTGGAAAATGATCAGTTGCAGGAAACAAGCAAGCCTCCATCTCTATTCAGACCTAAAACAGATAAGCCACCCCCAATTTTCGTTGATACAGTTAGTAACATTCAGCCGCTTATAAACCTCTTGGAAATACATGCAAACAATAACTATGACCTAAAAGTACTTCGTAACGAACAAGTAAAAATACAAACTAAATCGCCTGAAGCATACACCGCCGTGGTCAAAGAATTAGAAAAAAAGAAAACTGAATTTTATACATACAAACAAAAACAAGACAGGAGTTTCAAAGTAGTCCTAAAAAACATACACCCTTCCACCAGCATAGAGGATATAAAAGATGCTCTAAATGAGCTTGGTCATGATTGCACTAACATCTGGAACATCAAACAGCGCATCACTAAAAAAGCATTGCCAATTTTTATAGTGGAATTAAAACACAAAGAAAATAATAAAACTATTTTTGACATAAAATATCTTCTCCACTGTAAGGTAGTACTCGAACCGCCAAGACCTAAGCGGGAAATCCCCCAGTGTGGAAACTGTCTTCAATATGGACATACAAAAACTTACTGTAGGAGAAGCCCAAAATTCATTAAGTGTGCTGGTGATCATTTGTCAGTGGACTGTCTACGAAAAACTAGATCCGAAAGCGTAAAGTGCGTGCTGTGTGAAGGCAATCACCCAGCAAATTATAAAGGCTGCAAAGTTTACAGAGAACTACAGAAAATCAAATTCCCACCAGCACCCGCTAAAGTTCAGAAATCAAAACAGCCACATGATAGGACAAATCAATTATATGGTCCATCAAAAACTGGAACAACATATGCCGAAATAGTGCAAAAAAAAAACATCACTGCAAGCGAATGATCCCGACAATAAAACGAACAGTGACCAAAACTGCGACATAAAAGAATTAATGATATCAATGAGACAGATGATGGAACAATTAACAACAATCACCAAACTAATCCTGAATCTCACGACCAAACTAACTAAACACTGGACTCCATAAAAATGGTGCTCTGGAACGCCAATGGGCTGTCACAACATACCCTTAAAGGTTAAGAAATATATGAAATTAAACAACATTGATATCATGTTAATCTCGGAAACACACTTTACAAGTAAAAGCTATTTTGACATACCAGGATACAAATTATATCACACCATGCACCCTGACGGAAAAGGCTATGGAGGAAGTGCAGTTCTGATTAAGACCAATTTAAGACACCACTTAGCTCACAGCTATTGTACTGAAAAAATCCAGCCTTCTAATATTGTGATTGAGGACTGGTTGGGACCAGTCACGGTATCTATAGCCCTCCATAGCACGTCATAAAGCAAGAGGAATACGAAAAATACCTTAAAACATTAGGGCAGCGGTTTGTGTCTGGCGGTGACTTTAATGCCAAACATACATTCTGGGGTTCTCGGACTATAAATGCAAAAGGCCGACAGTTATTCTTAGCGATAAACAAACTCCGACTGGGCGTTATCTCAACAGGAGAACCAACATACTGGCCCACTGATCGAAATAGGAGGCCAGATCTGATTGACTTTTGTGTTACCAAAGGTATTAGCAACACCGACTTCAGTTGCAACTCCAGTACTGACCTGTCCTCTGACCATTCTCCTGTAGAAGTATTATTGAGTCGAAGAATTATACAATACCCATAGAACCAACTGGGAATACTTTCGAGAATTAATAACCAAATCTCTTGATGTCAAAGTACCGCTACGGGAGGATGAAAAAGCAAGAAAGCATCTATAAGAAAATTACTAGATGAAAAGCAAGAAAGAGATGGCAAACCGCTCGGTACCCAGGGGACAAAACAACATACAATAGACTAGCCAAACAACTCAAGCAACTATTAAGCGATGATAGAAATCAAAAGATCGCAACTTACCTGCAAAATCTGGACGCTACACCATCTACAGACTATTCATTGTGGAAAGCGACAAAAGGCCTCAAACGTCCAATAACTTACCAACCACCTCTGCACAAAGCAGGTAATTCATGGGCTAGGTATGATGTCGAGAAAGCCAACGTATTCATGGAGCATCTGCAAGAAGTTTTCCAACCAAACCCCGATATTGGTTCCACAAAGTCGGAAATGGTTGTAGAACTGCTGAACCAGACGCATCAACTAGAGTTACCCATCCAGAAACTTAGCAAAGGAGAGGTCAAATCTGCAATCAAAAAACTAAAAGTAGGGAAAGCGCCTGGATACGACTTAATTACATCAACCATTCTAAAGGAACTACCAGATCGGGACATTATATTCCTGACGCAGTTATATAACGCTATGCTTCGAAGGGAATATGTACCTCCACAATGGAAAGTAGCTAAAATTATAATGATCCTGAAACCAGGCAAGAGTCCAGAAGATGCCAAATCATATCGGCCAATTAGCGTACTCCCAATTACATCCAAAGTAATGGAAACATTGATCCTTGGAAGGTTAAATCCAATTATTAAGGAAAACAACCTCATACCCGACCACCAATTTGGATTCAGTTAAAAACATGGTACAATCGAGCAAATTCATAGACTCGTTGATGGTATATCAAAATCATTCGAACAAAAAGAATATTGTACAGCTTCCTTCCTTGATATATCACAGGCCTTCGATAGAGTCTGGCATGATGGACTTTTGTATAAAGTCAAAAAGACACTGCCCACCAACTTTTACAGCCTAATAAGATCCTACCTGCTTGGCAGACACTTTTTCGTTAGTCACGGTGAAGCAAATATGGAACTTAAAGAAATTCAAGCGGGAGTTCCGCAGGGTAGTGTAATGGGACCTGCTCTGTATCTTCTTTATACCGCAGACTTGCCAATATCTGACGATGTTGTTATGGGCACGTTTGCTGATGACACAGCTATCATGGCATCAGATGACTCACCAATTCAAGCCTCTCGCAAACTACAGAGCAGCCTGGCTAAGATCACGGCATGGCTAAAGGACTGGCGCATCAAAGCCAATGAAACAAAATCACTTCAGGTAACATTTACTACCCGGCGACAGACATGTCCCCCAGTCACACTGAATGTTGTCCAGCTTCCACAATCTGACGAAGCTAAATATCTTGGAATGTATCTAGATCGACGCCTAACATGGAGAAAACACATTTTTACCAAACGCCTAGCAATGGGACAACAAGTACGCAAGATGTATTGGTTGATGAATAGAAACAGCCAGCTCTCAATGGAAAATAAACTTTTGTTATACAAGAGTATAATAAAGCCAATATGGACATACGGAATACAACTATGGGGCACGGCTGCCAACTCCAATTTGGAAATCCTACAAAGGTTTCAATCAAAAATGCTAAGGATGATAGTAGACGCACCATGGTATGTCACTAACGAAAGACTTCACCGAGAGCTTGGCATCAAAAGTGTAAAAGAGGAAATAAAGGAGAGAGTTACAACATATAAAGACAGACTGCAGCAGCACCCTGACATATTGGCACACCACCTTATGGACGATTTACTTCCAATCGCAAGGAGACTAAAGAAGAGAGTTCCTCAAGACTTAATTGTTTAAAACACAATTTTAGAGGGCTTGTCACTGGACCTGTACCTCACATACCATACATCATTTCTGAAGTAGGTATTGTTGAATGTCTCCCAGACAGATTGCAATCCATACTAATCCATACTAATATTATAAATGCGAAAGTAACTCTGTCTGTCTGTCTGTCTGTCTGTTACGCTTTCCCGCTTAAACCTCTCAACCGATTTTGATGAAATTTGGCACAGACAATCTTTAGACCCTGAGAAAGAACATAGGCTACCTTTTATCCCGGAAAAATTTGATGTTCCCGAGGGAAATCTAAAAAGCGCGATATAACCGAACTCCACGCGGGCGAAGCCGCGGGCGGAAAGCTAGTAATATTATAAATGCGAAAGTAACTCTGTCCGTCTGTCTGTCTGTTACGCTTTCCTGCTTAGACCTCTCAACCGATTTTGATGAAATTTGGCACAGATAATCTTTAGACCCCGAGAAAGAACATAGGCTACCTTTTATCCCGGAAAATTTTGATATTCTAGAGGAATATCTAAAAAGCGCGATATAACCGAACTCCACGCGGGCGAAGCCGCGGGCGGAAAGCTAGTATTATAAATGCGAAAGTAACTCTGTCTGTCTGTCTGTCTGTCTGTCTGACTGTTACGCTTTCACGCTTAAACCTCTCAACCGATTTTGATGAAATTTGGCACAGACAATCTTTAGACCCTGAGAAAGAACATAGGCTACCTTTTATCCCGAAAAAAAAAATTGATATTCCCGAGGGAAATCTAAAAAGCTCGATATAACCGAACTCCACGCGGGCGAAGCCGCGGGCGGAAAGCTAGTAAGAAATAAAGGGAAAAAAAACTTTTTACGACAAAGCATGACTAATTTTCGAAGCGATTTTAACCAATACAACAATAATTCTTATCCAATTAAATACCTTAAATACATTGTTTGATTTAATATACAGCTATATGACCCGTTACAGCACAACATTTAAATGAATATTTTCGAAGATATTACAGCTTTAAAAATTGCTTTATAACTTACTAGCTTTCCGCCCGCGCCTTCGCCCGCGTGAAGTTCGGTTATATCGCGCTTTTTAGATTTCCCTCGGGAACATCAAATTTTCCCGGGATAAAAGGTAGCCTATGTTCTTTCTCAGGGTCTAAAGATTGTCTGTGCCAAATTTCATCAAAATGGTTGAGAGGTTTAAGCGGGAAAGCGTAATAGATAGACAGACAGACCGACAGACAGAGTTACTTTCGCATTTATAGTATTAGTATGGTTTAACAAAAAATGCGGGACGTAGCGTTTGCTGCGGTCGGGGCGAGAGCGGCGAGCCGCTGTTTTCAATACAACGTTCACAGTTTTTGGGTAGTGTAATTAGTATTAGCATTGGGCCCGGGTGAAGCCGGAGCGGGTCGCTATATGATACCTATATTTGCGCGTTTTATTATTTTTATACATACTCTACTGACCTTATTTAATTAGAAAATAAGGTATATCTTGAGATACAAGCCTAAATCGTCATACCATTTTTTAATTGTGAACACAAAAAGCTATGTTAATACCGACTACAGTGACTGGCTCGAAGGTTTAAGTTAGGTCTGTCGATCGTCGTTTAGGTCAGGTCTTTAGTTCCATATTCAGCCTACCATAATTAGTTTACGCGGGGCACGTCAGTAAAGCGCCCCAGTCGACTTGATTTTTTCTTCTTTCAGCCAGTTTACACAAAACCTTAATAATGTACAAGTCTTCTTTATAAATCACTCCGTTCATTGGTGGGAACCATATATGTATAAACTTAGTTTTAGAGTTTATTGTGACACGGCGGTAGGAGTATGTTACAAGCATTTGGATGAATATTTCAACACGTTTATGTATGATACACCTACATAGAATTACTACACCTACTTAGAATATGTGTACATATTACAGAAATGGGATAAGTAGTATGGTAATAATGAAGTTAATTTTGTAGCCATTGCATTCACAAATTATTTCAATTGTTATGCAGTTGTATTGAGATAATCAAGGGAAAGTTATAAAATGTCCATTGTAGGTAGATGTGTGTTGTGGTTTGCTTATCGCGGCGAGAGTTCTTATCAGTTGTGTAATGCGCACCAAACAAACGGAATTCAATGTTGTTGTTTGTGTAGGTGGATATTTTTCTTCGTTAGAAGCTAAACGAAGCATAATGGACGATTCACACCTTACTCAGCACCTTTTAATAGGGTATTTGACTAAAAAAAACTAATTAGTCCGTCAGTCAGATTTCCAAAAAATACTAGACATATATTTATTTTGTTTCATATAAACAAAAAATGAAGACAACACAGCGCGTTTAAAATTCGTGTGACGTCACTAACCACCACTTCTGATCTTTGATGCCTTTTATATTTGTCAATTTTTATTGATTTGATAAAACAAAATATACGTATCTAATATTTTTCTATAATCTGAATGACGGACTAAATAGAATGAATTTTTTTTTTACCTACGAATCATCCCTATTGCGTAACAAACTTACTATCAGTTGGAATCATTTTGAAGCTTATTGCTATTCCATTGCTCCCTATGTTCGAAAATGTATCTGCTCAACAACGTAAATAACGCAATGAATGCTGTTGAACTGTCAAAATGAATCCCATTGTTACTGATATTGTGTTACGCAATTACCCTACAGCTCTGTTTAGAGATTTGTTTTGCCCATAGAAAACGACGGTTTTGATAGTAGCCTGAGAGTCGGATGCATGTGCATGTGGTCAGCTTTACGGCCGCGTACTTACTTCATATAAACGTCCATTGACAGCTCAGCAGACATTTATTTTATTGAAATGAATATTATTGTCTGAAGTAAACTTTTTCATTATTTTTAATTATTTCTTTATGATATCAATAATTTTTACAACTTTTAAAGTACTTTTTTATTTTACTAGCTAAAAAGTCAGCTAGACGACACGACACATAAACTGGAAGGTAGCCGAGCTTCATTAGTTGGGGCTCGGCGGGAACTGAGCGACCTTCAACGAACCAGCGCTGATCTGGCGCGAAGGACAGCTAACCACGAACAGGCGCAAGAAAACCAGAGGAGAGCTGATGAGGAGGTGCTGAGGCTAAGGGCGGAGTTACAGCAGCTTAGGGTTGAGATGGTCAACGGTGAGTAATAATCAAATATAGAAAAAGTGTTTATTTATCTTTATCATCATCAACCGCCGACATACAAAATATATTTGTACCCAAAAACGAGCTGTTCGAGCAATTCACCAGCTCGGTGTCACAGTTTTTTAAGAGATTTCTTTAATGATATTGGTATTCTCACGATTGCATCGCAATTTATCTTAACCAACATCTTAATCCAATACACTAAAAATAGTGAGATTCACAATGTTAAAAACAGAAATAAGGACAAACTACGAGCCCCTTTTGACCGCCTACAAAAGTCATAACTTTGTTCACGAAGGTGATTACCTCCCGCCAGAGTTGACAAAATTCTTCAAATTCGCAATTTCTGCCTTCAGCTGGTCAAGTAATAATGCGTAGTATGCTACTGTAATGGTTTGCCCCTTTTGAAGATAATCAATTACGATAACTCCATGATTATCTAAAAAAATAGTCGCCATCATTTTCCCAGCCGAAAAACAGATTTTGCCTCGAATTTGTTGCGGCTAAACTGCGCCGATAGAGCATTGGAAATGTTCATTCGAACACGTTTTTGGTGTAACATTAGCAAACGCAGCACCCAACGCGAAGACAGCTTTCTCATGTCTAGACAGCTTTCTCATCTTGATTTAATATGTGACAAACAACTTTTTTGGCCATTTTCATTGCCTTCATTTATTTGTTTATTTAAAATAAGTACTGCCACATCACAAACATTTAGAATAACTTAAACTATATTATTTAATTTACGGCCTGTTGCATGTGACATTAATGGCGTACATAACATTAGCAGGTTATCGGCTCGAAGATGGAATACAATAATTAATTTTAAAAAAAAACGTAATGAAAAAATACTTTGAAATTTAAATTTAACAACTCATAAAAAAAGGCAGAAAATGTCAGTATCATATCGAGTAAAAACAAGTCAGTTATAAAACAACAAATGATTAACGATCAAAAATTAAAATCAATGTGCATTTTTTATCTTGATTTTAAATATACGCAATTTATCGAGGAACACATCAAGATCGGGTATTACCGTGATAAGAGAATGATACTCATCAAGCCGCGAGGATAGTTACGGGGAAACTTTAATTAAAAGCATGTTCTTCAGAAAGTTCACTTCACTGATATTGATCGCTCACGATTTTGTGAAAGAAGGACATGTCTAACAAAAGTCTCCGTTCACGAAGAGAATGCACATGAAACCTAATTAGGCGCTCTTTGCTTTAAAGCTACATGCCTAGTGAACGCTCTTTGTATGCTCTCAACGCGCTGCGAATGCACGGCATAATACGGTTTCCATACAACACTGGCAAACTCAAGATGACTGCACACGAAGGTTTGGTAAAGCAAGATTTTGGTGCGCTGATGTTGGACTCCGCCTAAGTTATGTTTTCAAAATCCGAGCATTTGAGCTGCTTTTGTGACAGACTTGTAAATTTACTTTCACAATTACAAATTTACGCACATTAGCGAGGTGACAACAATCACGCCAAGATCTCAGATTTCGTTAACTTCTGCCAGTGTTGTACCATCAAGCGTGTATTCCGTAGCAAGTTGACGTTTTTTTTTTTGTGAATTTGATGTGAAAGCATTTACTTGCGTTGAGTGTCATGTCATGCAGGATCGCATCTAGGTCACTTTACAATTGGCGAGAGTCTACAACAGAATTTATGATTTTGTATATTTTGAGGTCATAGTCAAGTAGTGACACCTTATAGTGTATATCGACTATGTCGTCACCTCTAATTCTTCGATAGTCAATGAACACAATATTTGTTGTGGGGACCCGTAGCACTGAGACTTAAGCATAGAGTTATCCGGAGGTGTTGAGCTGAAGCGTTGCCTTTGCAATCTCTATCACTTTAATTTAGCGGTTGTCTAACACCATTTGGTGTTACTACTACTTTAGCGTTGTTATCGTCAGCAGTTTACAGATTTTGGACATCCATAACGTTCATTACCTTCCAAACTATTACGGTCACGTTTAAATTCAGCTGTCCAAAATTTCACTGTGGTAAATAATGGTTAAGAATTCTCGTAAGCAGAGTCTAACTTATCTTTGATTGGCGTATGTGCATTCCCTTTTAAAAATATTTTGTGACAGCTTGATACTCGATTTTTCCATTTTCAAAAAATACTCACATTGACTCTCTTAAACAACTGTCAAATAAAAACTATGCGTCGAAATTAGCTTAAACTTTGATGTGTTGCTGTCAAAAGATGCACAACTACATTCTCTGACTTAAATTCACGAGTGCTTCCATCTTCACGTCGAGGTGGGAAACTTTTCAGACCACCTTCGTACTCTTTAGGTTAAGCTATACCTACAATCTACATACGATCTAATGCTTCTTAGGTCAAGAATTAGGAACCAGTTTTTTACGCTCCTTTGTCACAGACTTACTTTTTCTGCTATCACATCTTGTGATCCTGTGGTCTAAAAATATGTTACTTTCATTTTCCAGAAGAAAAAAAATGGGTATCCCGCGAGGAAGCTCTACGTCGAGAGCTGTACGAAGCTCGCGAAGCCTGTTCCGCCCTGGAGAGCAGCTCGAGCGCCGATACAGGCGCCGACAGTGGGGCGGGCGCCGTGCTGGAGCAGCTCGCACAGCTGCAGCGTGCCGCCCTCCGGCAGGAACAGGCACACGCACACGCGCTGAGACAACGGCAAGCACAGCTGGGTACGCACTTATCTCATTCAACACAGCTGCAGTGCGCCGCCCTCCGGCAGGAACAGGCACACGCACACGCGCTGAGACAACGACATGCACAGCTGGGTACGCACTTATCTCATTCAACACAGCTGGGTACGCACTTGTCTCATTCAACACAGCTGGGTACGCACTTATCTCATTCAACACAGCTGCAGCGCGACGCCCTCCGGCAGGAACAGGCACACGCACACGCGCTGAGACAACGACAAGCACAGCTGGGTACGCACTTATCTTATTCAACACGGCTGGATACGCACTTATCTCATTCAACACAGCTGGGTATGCAATTATCTCATTCAACACAGCTGGGTACGCACTTATCTCATTCAACATAGCTGGGTACAGCTGGTTTTAACTTTAACGATTTTTTTTTTGCATTGTGAAAGTATTTGTAATGTGTATTTCAGGCATTTTAAATCGCATGTATTTATTTACCGTGTATGTACCGTGCTGCCAAGTCCTACAAAAAGGCGCTCAAGAAGGCTCGCTTTAACCGCATCACCCATATTGGCAACAAGTTATCTGCGCAGCCATCCGGTAGCAGATCTTTTTGATCCCTTGCCAAATCGGTTGAGGCGAACTTCCGTCGGCCCTCACTGCCTCCGCTGGTTAGGCCTGATGGAACTCTGGCTCATACGGCGAGAGAGAAAGCAGGTCTCTTTGCATCTCTCTTTGCCCATAATTCGCGTCTTGATACTGGCAGTGCTACTCCACTTAATTTACTTCATTGCGGAGCTTCAATACCTGAGGTTTGCATTAGGAACAAGGAGGTTCTGAGAGTACTGTTTCGTCTGGACGTGAATAAGGCTAGTGGTCCAGATGGTATACCAGCGATTGTTCTTAAAGCATGTGCGCCCGAGTTGTCTCCTGTATTAACGCGCTTGTATCGCCTCTCATTTAGGACTGGTATAGTGCCCAAGTCCTGGAAGCTTGCTAACGTGCAGCCCGTGCCCAAAAGAGGTAGTCGTGCCGATCCTGCCAACTATCGGCCGATTTCGATCACCTCCATACTTTGCAAAATTATGGAGCGTGTATTGAACTTTCTGTATAGCTTCCAGCGTACGGCATTTCCCCTAGCCTGACTGGCTGGGTAAAGGTAAAAGACTTCCTGACTGAACGGTCCCTCCGAGTTGTTGTCGACGGATGCTCTTCTGAGCCCATGTCAACTAATGCCGGTGCTCCTCAGGGGTCTGTTCTCTCTGCATATTAACGATCTGCTGATGCCCGGTATCTATGGGTATGCAGATGACAGCACAGTTGTAGAGAGATACCTGCCAGATGCTCGGGCTAGTAGGGAATCAATCCGGTCCGAGAGAGAGGCCATGTATGAGCGAACGAGTGTTGCACTGCAGGCAGTCTCCGAATGGGGCAAATGGCAAGCCAATCTTGTAGCATTCAATGCCGCCAAAACACAGGCGTGTCTTTTCACCGCCAAAAGGAGCCCGTTCACCTTGGCTCCTACTTTTCAAAATGTGTCCTTGGAGTGTTCCGACCGCCTTCAGCTTTTGGGAGTTGAGATTTCCTCGAACCTTAACTTTGGGCGGTTCATTGAGTCCAAGGCCAAGGTGGTTGCCAGGAAACTTGGCTTTATCGCAAAGGTCCGGCAGTTCTTCACACCTGGGCAGCTTCTAATGTTATTCAAAGCACAGGTCCGTTCGTGTGTGGAGTACTGCAGCCACATATGGGCTGGTACTGCTAAGTGTCACTTGGCCACTTTGGATTCGATGGAGAGGCGTGCGAAGAGGCTGATTGGTGACCCTGATCTAACTCGAGTTGGTCTCCAAAGCCTAGAGCACAGGCGTAGAGTAGCCAGCCTTTCGGTGTTCTATAGGATGCATTTCGGGGAGTGTGCGAGGGAATTGCATGATTTAATTCCCCCATCTCCGTTCCACCAGCGGACGACCCGTCGTACGGCTGGTTTCCACCCTTACGTTGTTAACACCACTACGATCCGGACGAAGCGTTTCGCCTCCTCCTTTATACCGCGTACATCGAGGGACTGGAACAATTTGCCAGCGGCGGTGTTTCCGTCGGACTACAATTTGAGTGTCTTCAAGGCGGCTAGAGTGAATAGGCTCTTAATAAACTAGTGCGCTTTACCATCAACGATTGCGTCACTGCTTACCATCAGCCAGGATTGCGGTCAAGCGCTAGTTTATCATATATATATAAAAAAAATGACTATGTACGATTACAGCGGGAAAAAGATCTGATATTCCTGTTTCTGATAATATTTTAACCTATCCACAGCTGAAGTGGAACGCTCATTAGCATCGGCGGTAGAACGCGAGCGCGTGTCCCGCGAGGAGTGTTCCAGCCTGCAGCAGCGACTCAGTGAGCTGGACGTGGAGCTGCAGGCCAGCAGGGACCAGCTCACCAACGTGGCACGGACAGCTGACGAACATGTTAACAATATTCAACGACTAGAACATGAACTAGCAATGTAAGTTAAAGTTACTTTATAATATTTTTCTCCTTTGCGCGACATCATAGACAGATGCATTCACACATAAAGAATAAATACATAGAGGATAAATACATAGTTAGAGCACATCAAACGATATATTCCCTATTACGTTTGATGTTATAAAAAAATCCGTTATACACATATTTATACAGTTCCGTTCCGGTAGAGATTATGATGGAATAAATCCTACGTTTTTATAGAATATGTAAAGAAAACCCTGTCCGATCCGAGAAGTATACGATATCTTTAAGTATCGATAACTGATTCTACTAATGCCTACAAAGCCTGGCTAAACTTAAAAAGCCGCCTAAATAATAAATATTACTTCGCAAAGGGAGGTAACTTACATGCCAATACAGGGGTGCGCGGGCGACGGGGGCAGGACACAAGACCCGCGGGCGCGTCGCTTATCCGTAGCGGTGTCGAAGGGTCCGACTACGTCCAACGTAGTTGGACCTTTCGACTCCGCTACGACGCGACCTTCCACACTTGCATATACCCAGCTCTCGTGCCACAGAAAGAGTACTCAGAGCGAGGTTAAAACTGATTTTTATTTCATAAAACTTATAACACCCGTCGTTTTTGCGTCGGGGGTTATAAAATAAGCACACACTTGTATGCTGCAGCTTGCCCGCTTTGACTTAGATGTGCAACTATTCATATTATTGATGGATCGATCGATACAATTTACTCGTAACTATTATTGGTATCGATTTAGTAGTGCAGAATTTTCTGCATCGATCAAACATCGCATGCAATTCTTTAGAACTTTTACAAAACTTCAGTTAAGTACACACCTGTAAATGAAGGTCTTGCTTTGCTGCAAAGAAATAACATGCCAAAGTTTTAATTTTAGTTTCTGTCTCAATGTCGATGATATTGTTATAACAATGTAAAGCATTTTAACAGTGGTTGGGCTCAGTTGGTGCAATAAAAGAAGCGGACTGTAATAAAAATAGGTGTATTTGTGTAATTAACAATAAAGAACAATGGAAATGCCCGTGGCGGAGCGCGTCTCTGAGCTTAGTGGCGAGGCGCGACGACGTACCGAGATCGCTGCCCCGCAGCCCGCGCCTTGCCCTCGGCCAATTACGCGTATATGTGATGCGCCGACAAACAGTCATGTACGGTCACCATACTTTACTAAAATACTATTTCATAAAACTTTCTTCTTTCTTACTAATATTTGTGGTATAATAATGTTATTAGTAATTAATCTAATCTAAAAAAGTTATTAATAAAAACATTAGGTAATCTGTTTTTACAACTCATCATTCCACCAAGTACAAGTTTCGATTAATTGCCATAAAAAAAAACGTTATTACGCAAAAAGGGAACCTAAAGGTAGATGTTAAGCTATATCATTCCGCCTTTTGTTAATTATATTGGCGCTGTAAGTAAGCGTAGCGTGCTGTTTTAATGTTATGTGCAGTATATAAATTTGCCGAACTGACAAAATTTGCGGGATTTAAATAACTGCTGGATAGGTAAAAAAAGGCAAAGAATAACTTACTCTTATAACAGCTCTCTCTTGCACGTTCGAGGAAGAGAAGAATAGATCTTTATGTTCCGTCCCATGCAGTTATGCAATACTAAATTATACATTGATTGATATAGAGCAAAATTAACTTGTATAACTAAGGTAGTGTCTGCAATGGAGCGCAGTTTTTGAATACAAACATCAGTTTACGTACTCTTGTAACCAAACTTTCAATATATTGCCTTTAGGATAGTGTGTTGTCAACAAAGAAAGACTCCAAGATATTTGAGGCACTTTATTTCAAGGATCCTAGGACAGGTACAAGAAGTGCTAGACGGTTTGTTACGGTGGTGAGCGTAAAAATGGGCAGCAATTGTTTTGTTATTAACATGCGCATTACGCATAGTGACATGAATATATTTCGTTTTCTCAGCATTCAGTGTTAATAGATTACAACGAAGTTGTCTAACCTGTTTAAATATATCATGTACAAACTCAACATCCATCATTAATTTAGTATGACTGTTTGATAATAGATGGCGTTTTATAAGAACGTCACTGTATACCGCTGTGGCCAAATTCCAGCGAGGGATGACCACCCCAGTATTTATATGATAAATCGTATTACTTTGGAGTCTCGTTTTTTATTTAAAGCAATTGAGGACGGAGCTAAAGCCTGTCTGAGCAATGCCAATTGTTATACAACTCGGAAATCGTAAAATATGAACAATAGCAAAATATAAACTTTAAAAAATGGAGGCATGTGGGCATGCGTACGTTTGTGCTTGCGCTTAACTCATCAACATCTCAGCGTATAATCCCGGTCGCATCCGCGGCTTTCGCGTTGGAGCCCGGGGTCCGCTTTCCTACTAATACGCCTCCATTTCGCACGATCTCTGGCATCCCGTGGTGTGAGTTTGTTGGCACGCATGTTATCTCTTACAACGTCAAGCCATCAATTCTTTGGTCTACCTCGCTTGTTCCGGCCCGGCGGAGGCGCCATGGCAAGACATTTGTTACCCACGTAACCTGCCGGTTTACGTAAGACGTGACCGTGCCAGTGCAGGCGACTCTCTTGGAGTTTGTCTGCTACGTCACAGACACGGAGACTGCCACGGATACGGGAGTTCCTGATGCGGTCTTTCCGCGTAACTCCACACATCCACCGCAGCATATTCATTTCCGTGACACGCAGCTCTTGCTTGTGTCGCTCCAGGCCACGCCTTACTGCCATACAGAAGGACAGGTCTAATGATGGTCTTATAGGCCTGTCCCTTAAGCTTATATTGGGGTCACAAATGACACCTGTCACCTCACGCCATTTTGCCCAAGCTGCGGAAATGCGTGCTTTAACGTCGCAATCAATATCGCCGGACGCGTGGAGCACAGACCCCAAGTATTTAAATGGGTCTGTGCCCTCGACCATATCTCCGCCTATGCACACAGGCATGGGTCTGTGGTGTTGCTGGCCATGTACACCGTCTTCGCCACACTGAGTTTAAGACCTCCGTTCTCAAGCGAGTTCTTCCACGCATTTACCCGCTGCACCAACCGTTCCCTGTCCGCGTCTGCCAGCGCGATATCATCAGCATATATGAGCAACCAGGGAGGTTGCTCATATGAATTCTTGATGCTGTCTGACAAGACATCTAATATCACGCTAAACAGGAACGGACTAAGGACGGATCCCTGGTGTACTCCGACGGTGATGGAGAAGGGTTTAGTGTCGCCAACAGCGGTCCTAACAACGGAATCGGAATTGAGGTATATGTCTCGAATTATGTCAACATAGGCTTCTGGTACCCCTTTGGACCTCAGTGCCCTCCAGATCACCCCCTGAGGGACACAGTCAAAGGCCGTCTGTATGTCTAAAAAGAGCATATGCAGAGGCGTGTTCTTCGATCTGTATCTCTCCATGGTGATCCTTAGGGCGAGATAGGGTCCGTGGTTCCGTACCCTGGACGGAACCCATATTGACACGTCGAGACAGCACACTCCTGCCGGATTCGGGAGTCTAAAATCCTCTCAAAGATCTTCATGGTGTGGGACATGACCTTTATACCGCGGTAGTTACCATACCTGTACCATACCCTTGCCTTTGAAGACTGGAGTGATAATACTCAGCCTCCAATGGCTCGGGATTTTGCCGGTCAGGAGCACGCGGTTCAGAAAGTTTGTTAACTTGCCCACACCGCGAGGACCCATCGCCTTCCAGGCCTCAACGGGGACTCTGTCAGCTCCGACAGCTTTCCGATTCGCCATGCGACGAAGAGCCGTGTGGACTTCCTCAGGCGTTAACGGGGGCACTAATCCAAGGTTCAGAGGGAGTTCCGGTGTCTGCACCTCTTAGTGCTGCTTATTCAGCAGCTCGTGGAAGTACGTGCGCCATCTCTCCTTCACCGCGCGATTCTCGCAAAGCAGGTTGCCAGTAGGGTCTTGCGCTTAACTATTGTTGTTTTATTTGTAACTAGCTTTCCGCCTCTAATTTCAATGCAATCGGTGCAGGAGTTACGGCGTGGAAGCGGAACAAACAAACAAACTCACTGTCCCATTTATAATATTAGAAAGGATTTATTTGGTAGATAATAACTATCATGGCCTATTCCTTAGTTTTTTAAGTGAATAGGCTTAATAAACTAGTGCGCCTTACCATCAACGATTGCATCACTGCTTACCATCAGGCGGGATTGCAGTCAAGCACTAGTTTATAACTATTAAAAAAAAAAAAATCATACACAGTTAACTGGCTCTTATATAAGTACTTTTCCACTTAACAGTAAGACTCAAGAACTAGAGACACTCCGAGTTGGGTATGAGAATCGTGTGTCAGAGCTGCAGCAGCGGCTGAGCGAAGTTGAGCAACAACTGAGTATCGAGAAGAACGCGCTGGATACAGAGAAGAAGAGGAATATTATATTACAGGTATAAATAAGGTGTATACAAAATAATTCAAGTAGCCGAAAAATCTTCTTAAAAATATAACAAAAGGTTTGTGAATGATGTGACTAGTCTGTATCGTCTCGTTGCAGGCCCATGGCTCTTCTTTATTTTCTACACAATTGTTTTGCGTGCAAAAATGCTACCATAACTATTTAGATTTAAACTTTATTAAAATTTTAGGGATATAAAATAATTATACGCTAATATCGACGATAATTATAGATTTTACTTGACGGGTGACGCGGTCAGTCGGTACTTTTCCCTTGTTAACGCTTTAACGTACGTTTGTGTTTCCAGGAGCAGGTGTCGACCCGCGGCGACTTGTCCCCGCCGCACTCAGTGGCATCGGACTCGCTGTCGGCCTCGCTGTGGCACTCCGTACGTATATATATATATATATATGTTGATGTCTGTGTGTGTAGAAGACGTATACAAGGTTGACTGTGTGTGGAGGAGACGTATACAAGGTTGACTGTGTGTGGAGGAGACGTATACAAGGTTGACTGTGTGTGTAGGAGATGTATAAAAGGTTGACTGTGTGTGTAGGAGATGTATAAAAGGTTGACTGTGTGTGTAGGAGATGTATAAAAGGTTGACTGTGTGTGGAGGAGACGTATACAAGGTTGACTTGCTGAGTAGTTGTGTCTGCACTGACGCTGGTCGTGCTACTGTCGCAGGAAGAAGGTTGCGCGACGCCCACGCTGGGGTCGGCGCTGTGTGTGGAGGAGACGCTGTCAGTGTTGTCGCGCCGGGAGGGAGAGCTGCGGGCGCTGGCGGGCCAGCGGGACGGACTGCTGGCCGAGCGGGACGGGCTAGCGAGACATCTGGCGCGGCTGCAGGGACAGCTCGACGATATGCAGGTGAGTTGTATGTACAGCGGGACGGACTGCTGGCCGAGCGGGACAGGCTGGCGAGACATCTGGCGCGACTGCAGGGACAGCTTGACGATATGCAGGTGAGTTGTATGTACAGCGGGACGGACTGCTGGCCGAGCGGGACGGGCTGGCGAGACATCTGGCGCGACTGCAGGGACAGCTTGACGATATACAGGTGTAACATTTTTCTCTGATTACAAATTACATTATTTTTCTTTACGATTAACCTATCCAACTAAAATGAATTTGTCACATCAAAAGGTAATCGTTTAATTTCCCATTTGCAGACAGTACAAGAGCAATACGACGCCCTCCTCCAAATGTACGGCGAGAAAGAGGAACAGATGGCAGAACTACGTCTGGACCTGCAGGATGTCACGCAGCTGTACAAGGCACAGCTCGACGAGCTGATCGCGCTCAAACAGGCTGCTCAACGATAGCATACTACCTGCCTACACCTGTGCTAGAAGGAAACAGATAAACCAGCCCTTTAACACCTAAAATAGGCTCTCATCAAGAAACTTAAAGAAAAGCCTCAAAAAACAAGAGCAACAAGCCCGGCCCTTACAAGCTACTTGCGTCACGTACCAGCTATTGGAACCTAAACATACGACGCTATGACCTAATTAGTACGATGGCGAGCTGCGGTATCAAACAGCTGGTTCTTGATAGATGATAAAGAAACCATACTTAGTCTTTTGTTTTACGAATAGTTAGAACCTTGTCAAAGTTAATTGACAGAAAAACGGAGTTCGCGATACGCCTCTGATAATGCCTTCATATAAGGCATAATCAGAGGAGATTAACATATAATAAGGCTCTTTGTACACATACGCTTTTGTTGCCGTGTCAGGCGCGGTCCTCAGTGATGGATTTCTTCGGAAGCTTGTTGACAGACACGTTGTTTATTCACTCTATCGTAAAGAAACCGTGCCGTGTACAGGGGGCCTTAGGGTGACTGAAATTGAAGAGATGAATTATTTCACTTAACCTTCTCAACAAGGTACGGTTAGTCATTGCCATTGAAAATAAATCTTTGTCTTTGTCACAGACTGAAAATAATTGGTTGCTAATAGGTTTGGAAAATACAGGTTTTAGCATATCCTATGGGCTGTTTATTAGTTGACGAACCCTTACTTGTGATTCCATAGAGCTTCTTTGACGCGCTCATTACGGACGTTACAATTCTTAGCATGTTTCAGACTAAAGCTTTTGCTTAGTCCTCGTAGGTCTGGGTAACTGCTTCCCGAACTTTGCGTGCTGAACTCATGAGAAGTATTCACAACACCATAACACAAGTGATTATTAAGAAAACAAAGTTCAATGAATGAAAGAGGTATATCAAACAAGTTTGTGTTTGCTACTACGTCAGTTAGTAAGCAGCAAATAATACGCAATACACAACAAAGTGTATAGAGCTATCATTTACGGTCACACTAGTCTTCAATATCTTTGCACACTTCAGCTTTGTCAGATGAATAATATACTTCGTTCGCCGTGGAACAGACGGGTCGACAATATGTTGTTTGTATTACTTCATTATACTGAGATCAATATTCGTCGGCGACTGGAGATCATTATCATGGACAGCTGTTTTAACAACTATTTAATTTCCAATAATTTAATTTTGATATAGCGCTCAAGTATACTGGCAACTTTGACTAAATAAGGATTTGTAATAATAATGATTGACTATAGATGGCGCTACTAAATGTTTCTGTCTACTTATAGTAGTAAGTAAACCGCGCTCGCGATGTTTTCTAAAGCTTGGTTTTTGCTTCCCTCTTGATAATATTATATTTGCCAAACGTTGAACGTTCCTTTGTATTTCAATCTTGTCATATTATTATAATTGTCACCTAAATGCTCTATAAGAAATATTATAAAGATATATATATTATTATTGAAATTGTATAACATGAGTTTATTATTGAACATAGATATAATTATTAATTTGTACAGTATAAGTAGTATAGTTTTAAATTGTTCGTGATATGTTGGACTGTGTTAGGCTATGGGGATATGGAAGTAGGAAGACAAATAAAGCTATCACGCTATCAATTCATCTCAGTGCTCACTAACACACGGTGACAACGCAAGGTGACTGTATACATTGAACTTTCAACACTCGGTGCTGATCTGAGAGTTAAAAATCCAACAAAGCAATCAAGGAATTCAATACCGTTTATGTCTGTTAGTCAAAATTGACGTAAACGGGATATTCAATTTATTCAGTTTTCTGCGCTTCAAGAACACTCGCACAAGTACTCATTCTTTCTCATGAATTTAACAATATTCACAAAAGTCTTAAAAAATATAAGAATTAAAGCCGCGATATTAAAATACTTTTTTTTTTGTCTTCCTACATCGAGCGTGTATGTTCGTTAGCAAAGTTGTGAAGTGATATCACTAATTGTTGTTGATAGTTCACAGTGTGGCGTGCTTCATGTGATATGTGCGGGAGTGCTCTGAGTATTGTTTTAAATTTTTAACTATGGGGATCAAGGGCGTGTTTATAGATGTATTCCGGTTGGAGCGTGAAATACAGCAGACAAGTGGTTTAGGTAGATAAAGTAAATAAAATGCTATGTCACAGTTGTTTTCTTCAATGAGGTATAATACTGCAATATTTGCCCACCAGAGTGCAGTACTAGCGCATACAGTAAAGATATTTTTTATGGCCGTATGTATCTACCTACTTCATACGGCCATTGTTTATTATTAGTGGGTATACACCGCTGATGTTAAAAAAAATAGCGATAACCTATACTTGAGTGTAAAATTGTAAAGAGTGTACTATTAACAAGTAACGAAGGGAACCATTTATATCCAAAAGGAAAAGTTTGAAAAGTATGGGAAACAGCAACGCTTTGTAAGAACTTTCAGGCTAATAAGCACTCGAAAACATGTTCAGCACATTCTAAAGCCGAACATTAAAATCTTATAATTGGAAAGTTTTCAGGCGAGATTTGTAGAATCATTTTCAGTAAAGACCAAATATGTTGTTATTCTGAGCATACCCTAGTCTTGTTATTATTTTGTCATGCACATTCCACTCCCTAGGATGCCATAATATATTGTTAAAATACAAAATAATGAAAGTGTTGATGTATATTTACAGACTACCCAGTTGTTACATTATTTAATTGTAAAAATGCGGTTTGTTTACTGTATGTGGTTGTGGCGCCCTCTGTGCCAAATTTTGCGTAACGTCTTTAGCACTACGAAGAGTACAACTGTGACAGTATGACTACTCAGTAGAACTAAAGCGTTCTACACACCAAAGGCAACATTTGGCCGATATATACCGTCGGGCAAGGTTGGCGGCTTCAATCACTGCAACTCGTAAAACTTTGCCGGCGGCATGTCGGCAGCTCGACATCAGAAACTCAAAATACTAGCACGTCACTACAGCTGAAATGTCGGCGGGCAACTGAGCGCTTGCGTACGCTAGCCGCCGGCAAGCGCAACACGCGCGGCCGAAGGTTGCCGACATGCTTCTTTCAACATAAGCCGGATTGTGTCGGAGGGCTGTGCCGCCGGACCGGCAAGGTGTAGTGCGCTTAACTGACTACCACCTTGGTTGATAAAATCACTCTCTGGACCTTTTGCCTGGATCTAGATTTAGTTAGGTGTAAAGGATAATGGCGCCGATTTCTTTGTTCACTAATTAAATTAATTTCAGCTATAGAAATAAAAAGAACAACATGCATTGACTTTAAATTTAGTTTAGTTAGTGAACTAGGGAATGGACTCCGATATAACTGTCAGCTGTACTTCACGTCAACTTTAATTTAGTAAAGGTATATTCAATGCGCATCACCCATGTTATAAAACAGTTTCAAATAATTACAATATTTAAGTTCTTTCACTTTTCATCCCACATGTGATTATTGTTATGTAAATAAATTTAAACTGCCAATTAGCCTGTGTTTGATTTATCATTTCGATTATTATATCTTCTATTTGATTACCATTACATATACAAAACAACAATCAACTAAGCTGCGTGTATCTAATATCGTTCTCAGCCTGCATACAAAAATACTACTTATCAAATAAATTCAAAAGTTTAGGGTCATAGCTAGTCAAAAATTGCAAAATACATAGTCAGTCCATTACTACTGATGATGATGATGATCATTCTGACCGATTTCAGTCATGGCGACTAATCTAACTCGTAGTCAGCTCGCCGGTCATGTGCGCGAACTGCGAAGGTGGCTTATACACTATGTAACAAAAACCCTGTTGTTCCTTTCAGGGACATATATATTTACTTACAAGCACATCATTAATGAAATTATAATTTAAAAAAGTAATTATTGTCTAGTCGAGGGCTCAACATCAAATAATTAAAACTAAGATTCCCAAAAATACACTAGGCAGGCTTTCGTACATACCACAAGACAATCCTCCCTATATAGTGAATGTATCACTGAAAGACGAACAAACGTCAGGCACTGTGCTACAACCTATCAAGTTTGGTATGTTTTTGACGATAAATAACGTGAATAACATACGTCTCGATGGGATCAAAGTAGGCAGAAATCGTGTGTCAGTGGAGTTCAAGTCTTATCAGGATGCAAACAGTTTCCTTAACAATAAGATTTTATCCCAACACAATTACATGGCTGCCATTCCACAATACAACATCACAAGAATGGGTATTGTGAGGGATATTCCAGTCGAATGGTCTGAAGATGAGATCATTAAAAACATCCAGGTTCCTGAGGGGTGTGGCTCTGTCATCAAGGTGAGACGAATGAACAGGAAAGTGTCTTCTGCCGGTGTGACGGAGTGGAAGCCCACACAGACTGTAGTGGTTACCTTTGATGGACAAATACTACCTAAGCGTGTCTATTGCTTCTACTCGGCTCTCTCGGTGGAAAGATACACCTACCCAACGGTCCAATGTTATAATTGTTGCCGCTTTGGCCATACCCGCACCATCTGCAGATCGAAACCTAGATGTTTTAAGTGTGGTGAAGATCATCCAGGTGATGGATGTGAAGTCACCCGTAAATTGAGTCTCTGTGTTTCGTGTACTGGCAACCATTTCGCAAATGACAGTGCTTGTCCTGACTTGGGCCGACAGAAGAGCATCAAATCTCTGATGGCGGAAAAATCGATCTCGTATGCGGAGGCAAGTCGGGTCTTCCCACCTGTTTCCAGATCATATGCTGATGTCTCCAAATCTCTCTCATGTAACAAAGTTACTATATCTGCTCTTGCTAGCCCATCTCACTCCATACCTGATAAAGATAAAGATAACTTTATTTGTCAAACATGTGTGACCTGACCACGTTGCACAAAAATTGACCTCCATATTAGACTATATAAACAAAATTCCATCTCCTAACATTTCTCCAATGGAACGTGAAGAGTATTACTCCCAGAAAGCCTGATATTTCTTTTTTATTTAATAGGTTTAAACCATCAATCTGCGGCATTGCCGAGACATGGCTTTTGCCTGGAAGCAATTTCAGGCTACCATGTTTCGCCAGTGTTCGTGATGATAGATCTGATGGATACGGAGGATGTGCTTGCTCATCAATAGCAATGTATCATTCTCTCAGATTCCTCTAACCTTTGTTGGCGATAACATAAATATTGTTGCTGTGAAGGCTGAGGGTATAAATATTTTTTCTTTTTATATTGCGCACCTGTTAACGACCACAGCGCCATCTAAGAACGGCGAGACATCATGAGATCATCATCATCATCATCATGTCATCGGGCAGGGGGGGTTCACTTAGAACATCAGCAACTGAAGCAAAAAGACTAATGACATCTTTGAACGTGAACAGCATATCTAAACATCGGTACCCATGGCATGCCGATAGGTGCCGCTTTAATAAAATTTAACTTTTCTAACTAGATTGTCGATAAAACAGTGCACTGTGGTTTGTGGTCACGGCTTGCACGTGTTTGTTTGTTTCGTATCATAGACTTCTAGTATATAGACGTGAAATACCTACAGAAAAAACGTGCCATCGTTTGACATTTGTTCGAACATAATATGGCCGCCTCTTTCTAGGGCTGTCACTGTGTATTTGTTTCCAAAGATTTTAATATATTATTATTTTTTATTATTATAATTTTTTAATATAGTCTGTCTGTTATATAATTATTTTAATTCTCTCGTTTTCTGTCGGCTTCTTAGATAAAGTACTTATTCATTTATTCATAACGTCAAGTCTTTATCCCTTACGGGGTAGACAGAGCTTGAGGTTATAAGAACAAAAGCCACGTTTAGCGCGTTGGTAGGTGCATAGGCATAGATAGAAAATGGAATCAAAATAGTGATGGGTTGCTAACCTCATCGCTTAATGAAATGATTCTTAAACTTGGCCAATTCCCTCGACCGGTTTTTACAGTCTGCATGGGATGAGAAGCAGCATTAGAAAATTCATATTTTACATAATATGCACACATTTCCGCACCACCTATGATTAACTCATAAGTGGTGTGGAAATGTGTGTACTTGGCGCATTTTTATAACGTGGTTTCCCCCGTAGCTATACTCCACGATCTATTGTAATAAAGAAAGTTTGAATTTTGGCTAAGTCAAATGTCTATTTTGATTGGGTTACTAGATAAAAGGGTCCTCTCCCTCCCTCCTCTCAATTATGATCCTTGTTTGAGAGTATCTAAGTGTAATTATATTGTATAGACATTATTAAGTGCAAAAGGTGCAATAATAATAAAATACATTTATATTTTTTAAATATATTCGTTTATTAAACTACTAGCTTCCATAAGCGGGTTCGCCCGCCTTTAAAAGGTGATCTATGACGTCATTTGTATCCCGTCGCCATCATCATCATCATCTCAGCGTTTATCCCGGTTGCATCCGCGGCTTTCGCGTTGGAGCCCGGGGTCCGCTTTCCTGCACATTCTCCTTCATTTCGCACGATCTTTAGCATCCTGTGGTAAGAGCTTGTTGGCACGCATGTCATCTCTTACAACGTCAAGCCAGCACTTCTTTGGTCTAACCCACTTGTTCCGGCCCGGCGGAGGCGCCATGGCAAGACATTTGTTACCCACGTAACATGCCGCTTGCACAATGTTCTTGCATGTGGTAAACATGTATTATATGTTCTTCTTCTGTTTGAATCTATAAACAAAAGATAAAATCAATATCTACTATCAAAATAATTGAGTAGATAGATAATTAAATTATTTTTATTTAAAATATCATATTTCTTCCTCTAAAGTGACAAATTAAAAAAAAATATTTTAAATAAAAATAAAACCGCCTTCAAAACACACCCAATAATAGATAATTGAAATCGGTGCTAAACCAAGTACATATGTTGGTCCCCGCTACACCCTGCGCATCTAACATATTGGCACCGACTTTGAAAGCTGTTTTATTTTTATTTAAAATAATTATTTTCTTCATTTTAAGCGAAATAGTTAAAATTCCCTATCTCAAAAACTACTGAACCGATTTTGATGAAACTTGCAGTATTCACTAAGTTGAACAATGTCTAATATATAAAAAGAATACCGAAATCGGACTAATAGTTCCAGAGATATGCGAACACAAACATAAAAACATACATACATATTTACATACTACACTTATACAATTCGGCACATTTGTTCAAACGCTGATATAGACTAACATATCCGAAAACAAGGCATTTTTGAAAATATTACATACATAACAGTTCGAAATGAAAACCTCCTTTTTATGAAGTCGGTTAAAAAAAAATTTTGGACAACCCTAACATATGTCAGCAAATTACGTAAACAAATAAACATTTACAATAAAGAGAAACGTGCTTATATAGTGTAAATAAGTGTGTATTTAGTAATATAACGACTAATAAGTAATCATGGTTCATTTTAGTTTGAAAATTAGAATGATAAATGGTGATTTAGCTAGAAAAGAGGTAACTAACCTATGAAACGTCAATTGAGCTTGATTTCTGTTGTTTCTGGCACCACACATAACAATACAGCACGCAGGCATATTAAGTAATAGTTTTGTCACACGGTACACTACAAATCCACTTTAAAATGTCTTGTATATTATCAAAAAAAATAATTTTCGTTAAGTTACGTATCCCGATGACAGCACAACTACCACGAAATTGTAACCTAAGATGGCCGGCGTTGGCACGCTGCCAACAACTGTCAGTTCATTTTAATAGTGTTACCATAATTCCGCAGTAACAAAAATATATTTGTCTCTTTTGCCAAATGCAAATGTACTGTTGAAAAAAAGAGACAAAATAATGTATTACGGTTTTGTACCCTAAATTACATCTATATGTATAATGAAAAATTGTATAGTTTGACAACAGCATCTCCCTATATTTCTATCTCAATGTTTCGTATTCATTTTGCGCATGTTTCTTGGTTTTTGTAATGTATGTTGTAAGTAGGTAGTGTAAGAAAATGTGTCAACATTGTACCCTCAACATTGCGCGTGTACCAATCGCTGTCTTCTAATAAACGGTTCGCCAGTCGACCATATACAGCATTCAATGAAGTCGTGTTATTTCCCCAAACCCCCTATATACAATATTTGGCGACGAGTTGGACCATAGCGTGTTATACCGCGTTTAATACAAGATGCCTTTTGGAAAATTGGAAGTTTTTGACGTCGAAACTGATAATTGGACTTTATACATTGAGCGGTTGGAGCAGTACTTTATAGTGAATGATGTTAAAGTGAATTTAAAAGTGCCAACATTGATAACGGCCATGGGAAGTGCGTGTTACGAATTATTAGTCACTTTATGTACGCCGAAGAAGCCTTCTACATTAAAGTTTGATGAGATTGTTACAATACTGCAAAGTCATCTTCAACCGAAACCAAATGTACTGGCCGAGAGATTTAAATTCAGACAAAGGAAACAGTGGAAAGGGGAGAATATCGCAACTTATGTAGCTGTGCTGAAAAAGTTGACGAAGTTCTGTGATTTTGGGGAAGCTCTGGATAATAATCTCAGGGATCAATTTGTTTGCGGTATAGAAAATGATGTCATTCGACAACGCTTGTTCGAGGGAGAGGTACCGACGTTCAGTAAGGCGCTCCAGTTGGCCGTGGCGATGGAGACCGCGGAGACTGACGCGGCGATGGTAGAACCTCGGGCTCGGGACGGCGGTCAATGCAGTGACGTCACATACGCGGCGCAAGGGTCAGCAGCGACGCACTATGTGGGCGCAGCCGGGCGAGGCAGCGGACGGTCAGGGGCTCGCGGCCGTCGGTCAGCGGAACATAACCCGCGGCAGGACACAAAGTGCGCGCCAGCGGTGAGTCAGCGCGGTGCACGAGCGGCGCCGGCCGAGTCGAGGCGAACGCAACCAGCGGCAAGTCCGTGTGCCGCTTGTGGAGCATACCACGATACGAGTATGTGCCGTTTTAGGAGTTATACGTGCCGTGTGTGTAATCTGGAAGGTCATTTAAAGAAGATGTGTCCTAGACTGAAAAAGGACAGAGACCTTAGGTGGACACAAGTGAGGGACGAGGGGAAGGAGTCAGCTGGTAATAATTTCGATAACCTAGAAGAGGTAAATTTAAATGTACTTCAATTAAATAATTCGGTGAAATATAAACCATATTATATTGAAGTCTCAATAGATAAAAAAAATATTTGTATGGAGGTAGATACAGGTAGTAGGATTTCTTGTGTAAGTTACGAGTTTTATAAAAAAAATTTAAGTACCCTGCCTTTAATTACATCCAACTTAGTACTTAACTATTATACCGGCGAAAAGGTGTATCCACGGGGCAAAATTAAACCCTATGTACGGTTTGGTAATGCTTGCAAAGAGTTAGATTTATTTGTAATCGACCACGGTAAAGAGCCGTTATTGGGTCGAGAATGGTTATACGATTTGAAAATAAAGTTAGAAGTTATTGATAAACTCAATCAACAATGTATAAATAATATGACTAGTACCAAAGTTTTTAATATTGATGAATTGCGTTGCAGATACTCTGAGGTGTTTTCTGACGGTCTCGGCTGTTTTACTGGTGGTGAGGTGAGTTTGCGTGTACGGCCTGACGCAAGGCCGATATATTTGCGAGCGCGACCACTCGCGTACGCGCTGCGGGAGCGTGTGGAGCAAGCGCTGGATCAGCTGGAGAGGGACGGTATCATCACACCTGTCGAGACATCTGACTGGGCGACCCCGGTCGTACCAGTCATTAAGAAAGACGGCTCGCTACGATTGTGCGGTGACTATAAACTTACCTTAAATAAATGTTTAGAGGTTGACCGTTTTCCCCTACCTAGAATAGACGATTTATTAAGTAAATTACATTCGGGGCATAAATATACAAAAATCGATTTATCTCAAGCATACGCACAATTTTGTCTGGATGAACAATCGAAATTATATACAGTAATTAATACACACCGGGGTTTATATAAATACAATCGTTTGATATATGGTTTGTCATCAAGTCCGGGGATATTTCAAAGAAAAATTGAACAAATATTTGAAGGTATGCCTAGGGTAGGAGTTTTTCTTGATGACGTCATTTTGACAGGCCGGGACGAGGCAGAACATATGGATACCTTGTTTAAAGTGTTTGATCGATTACAGCGGTACGGGTTAAAGGTTAAGAAAGAGAAATGTACGTTTTTTGCGGATGAGGTATCTTATTTAGGGTTCATAATTAGTAAAGATGGAGTAAAGACATGCCCAGGTAAAGTTGAAGCTATTAAAAAAGTACCTATACCGTCCAATGTATCTGAACTTAGATCGTTCTTGGGTATGGTTATGTACTACGCCAAGTTCGTTAGGAACATTAGTATGAGGCTAACCCCCCTTTACGAGTTACTAAGGAAAGATAACAAGTTTGTTTGGACAAAAGATTGTACGGAAGTTTTCAACAGCATTAAAGATCTGTTGTCTTCTAGTGAGGTGCTCGCGCATTATGATCCGCGTATGCCGGTAACACTGACGACGGATGCGAGTGCGCAGGGGGTGGGAGCGGTCATAGCTCATGTGTGGCCCGATGGAACTGAGCGTCCGATTGCTTACGCATCGCGGGTTTTAAACGCATCGGAAGCGAACTACTCGCAGATTCAAAGGGAGGCGCTTGCTATTATTTTTGGAGTAAGGAAGTTCCATCAGTACTTATACGGGCGAGAATTTGTTCTCAAGACGGACCACAAACCACTTGTTTCTATTTTTGGGGATAAAACGGGCATCCCAACGATGGCAGCAAGTAGGCTACAAAGGTGGGCGGTAGTCCTCTCTGGTTATCAGTATCAAATTCAATACGACCTACCGATAAGAATGGTGCAGATGCTTTATCTAGGTTGCCAGTGGGTACAAGGAACAAAGAACAGAACGAAGTCACGTATATAAATTTCGTACAGAATTTTTTACCGATAACCAGTGAAGATGTCAGTAAGCTGGGGAATACGGATAGTGTTTTGAGAAAAGTAATGATATATATAAGGTCAGGTTGGCCTAGCTCTTGTCCCGATGCGGAGCTACAAGCTTATTTTGTTAGAAGGAATGAGTTGTACGTCGAATCGGGATGTGTAATGTGGGGCTATAGAGTTGTGATACCAACGGAATTGCGAAGTATTATATTAAAAGAGTTACATATCAGCCACATGGGCATTGTTAAAATGAAATCAATGGCTCGTAGTTACGTTTGGTGGCCTGGTATCGATGCAGACATTGAACGCGTATGTCAGGAATGCAATACATGTCGGTTGGAAGCTCCAGCCCCACCGAAAGCACCCCCTCAACCCTGGCTCTATATCTCAGAGCCGTGGAGTAGGTTACACGTTGATTTCCTAGGCCCTTTTCAGGGTAGGACGTTTTTTTATCATAGTGGATTCGTCGACTAAATGGATCGAAGCTTTTGAAATGAAAAGAACGACCGGGAAGGAAGTTCTTAAGGTATTAAGAGATGTATTAGCTCGGTTTGGGTTACCAAAAGAGATAGTATCGGACAACGGACCTCCTTTTACCGGTGTTGAAGTAGCAGAATTTATGCGTGTTAACGGTATTAAACATATTTTTACGCCTGTTTATCACCCTGCATCGAATGGAGCTGCAGAGAATGCCGTTAAAATTTGTAAAAACGCATTAAAAAAGGCTTTTAGGGACGGTATAGAGGTTGATACGGCATTGAAGTCGTACCTACTTATGTATAGGAACACCGTACATAGTACAACAGGAGAGTCACCTGCGAAGTTACTGCAGCATAGAACATTAAGGTCTCGCCTAGATCTGTTGAACATTGGCAATAAGGTACAAGGCGTGAAACAGAAAGTAGAAGAGGCTCAACAGAAACAGGTCAAAAGGGCGGGTGGTATAATGCGTGCGTTAGAGATAGGAGATGACGTATGGGTTCGAGGTTTTGGAGGGGAGGATAAGTGGATTAGAGGTAAAATTGACAGGAACTTAGGATCTCGTTATTACTTGGTTAGTAGGGAGAATGGTCCACCTTTAAAAAGACATATAGATCAGATTTGGAGAAAGTCTCCACGGTCTATGTTAACTTGTCCACTCCCAACTGACGTTGGCGAACCTGATAGTGAAGTAAGTCCACTGATACCACCACCACCACCAGCAACAGCATCCGAGACCCGAAGCAAACGTGTAAGGAAACCGGTCATAAGGTACCAGCCATGAATAATGTATTTAATTGTAAATTAGTTGTATAAGAGCAGTTTAGAATAAGTGGTAGGGTGTAATGTATGTTGTAAGTAGGTAGTGTAAGAAAATGTGTCAACATTGTACCCTCAACATTGCGCGTGTACCAATCGCTGTCTTCTAATAAACGGTTCGCCAGTCGACCATATACAGCATTCAATGAAGTCGTGTTATTTCCCCAAACCCCCTATATACAATAGTTTTCGAGAGGATTTCTGTGTTATTGACGTCGAGTTGAGATATCTTGGGACCTCCTCCGTCCTGATAATCAGTATTACCCGGAAACCAGTTCAGTCTTCGCAGTATTGTACCTGTGCGCTGTGAATTGTGATTCCCTAAGAAATTGTGAAATACAATCTTAGAATTGCGAAAAGACGCTTGTGTTATGTGTGTGTCTTGTAAAATAGAGAAAATGCCGCATCACTGTGCTCTTGGATGTAAGAACATAAGACAAGTTTAAAAGTAATGAATAAATACTTTGTTATTATATTTTATTAAGTGGTTTTATTTCTATTATATTCATTACATTAATGTTACTTCCGCTAAAAGCTATTTTGTTTCAATGATTTATAATCTCTGTAACTTGCTGAAACAAAATAGCTTTTAGGGAAGAAGTAATATTAATAACCTCTAATCAATAGGACTATACAATATTCCTGTCTATAGCTATGGTATGCGTAGGTATAAATATATATTGACGTTAATGTACGTTCAGAAAACCAGGGGGCGCTTTTAAACGATATGCATAAAATTCCCTCGAGAGGGCTCTCTTTTACCCTATTATTATTATTATACTTTTTGTCATCGGGAGTGAATCGACGAAGCGTCAACTGACAGCTCGGTCGCGCTGTCAAAGCGACATCATTGCGCGCGTTTTGAATAGGACGATTGGTGTGTGTACTCAGGTACTGTGTGACGCGACGTCGACCGTTAACCATCGTTTATTGTACCTACCTAAATTCAAAGTATTAATATAAGCAAACATTGTAAAAGGACAATTAAATCAATAGTACGAGCAGCCAGGGTTTCACTCAACATCCAGACAACCTGACGCAGAATCCCCAACACACCCACACCTAGAGTATCTGTCACTAATTAGGAATTTGTTATGCAGTGTAAGTGGCCCAATACTTGTAATGGGCGATTTCAATTGTCACCATTACCGCTGGAATCAACGATGGTAGTGCTACTCGTAGATACCTGGTCAGAATAGTAGCTGTGTTGACTTAACATTCTGCTCATCCAATATAGCTAGTCTTCTCATTTGGCGTCGCTTGGATATGACCTATGGAAGTGATCACTACCCCATCATAATTGAATTTCCCTCCAAAAGCATTCCTGTTAAAGTTTCTCCTCCTCTTTTAAAACACCAATTAAACTCAGCAGACTGGGATTTATATTCTAAAATTCTGGACCTTGGAATATCCTCCCTCCCAGAAGTTAACCAGGCTAATGCCCAGGAATGTTTCTTGTCCTTCTCCTCCACCATTGCTTCCACTGCTGATGATTGTTTCCCATCCAAAAACCCTTTTCTGGTAAACCCCCCCCTTCCCCGCCATGGTGGGATAGGGAATGCATGGTCAGGGCCAGGACTGAGGCTGAAAAGACAGTCAATGGCAATATGAACCTGGATAACCTTGTAGTGACATAACATCACATACATAATTACCGTACCTCCAAAACCAGTACCTTATTTACCGTACCTCCAAAACCTTACCTTACCAACATACGTTTGACTATATTCCATCAAGAAACAATCGAACAACACCGTCTCGAAAAAGACGCCGTACGTTTTATGACATCCGTTAATAGAAACTGAGGTCGCCCTGAAAAGGGCGTTTTGCTGCTAAAGGAATATGACACGGAAGTACGTTTTGACACACGGAGCTGATACATCGCAGTGGAGATCTGTACACGAAGACTGCACTCGAAGGATGAATCGCAGTGGAGATCTGAACACGAAGACTGCATACGAAGGATGAATCGTAGTGAGAATCTTGGCGCGAAGACTACACACCAGGTCGGTACAGCGCGGCGGAGTTCTTCACCCGACGGAGTCCCACGACGAAAGCAACGCCTCCGCGTAGCGACCTATATTTATAGATTCACAGCGCGGGCTCACGGCGGCCGGCGCCCGGCTTCGCCCCGCGCACCCCCGCACCGCGACTCGGCGCGGGCTTAACATCGTAAATAATAATACTGTTTTGATAAATGTAAATAATTAGGCATACCACTACTTGTACCATAGAACGTGTGAATATAAACAGGGCATTTGAAGTCGAATTACACAGATCATATCGGACATGCAAGTTTTATTTTACCTGGAAGATTCCTCCCTCCAAAACCTCATTGCCTTCAAACGGATATTGGCCAAGTCCAGGAAATTCCTAAAAAGGAAAAAACGCGAAGGTTAGTCAAAATATTGTAGTTCGCTGGCTCCGTCCACCCCGGTTTCGGTGGTTTGGCGAAAGGTGAAATTTTTTCGGAGCAGCTTAGCACCTGCCTCCTCTTCCAACAACCTCACGGAAGAAATGGGATACCAGTTTTTTTCAAAAATCGCTCCGGCTTATGTTCCAAGTCTTGAGGAAACCAATGTTGACATCTATGATGCAGACAACATTGAGGACCCAATGAACATGCCATTTAACTTGGATGAGTTAAAAGCTGTGCTATCCCACGTCAAGGACTCCGCTCTGGGAGTGGATGGATTCCCGTACTCCTTTATTTCTAAAGCTGGACCAAAAACTCACAAATATTACCTGGACCAGGCTAATTTCTGTTTTACTTCTGGCTTCATTCCCACAGAGTGGAAGGTTCAAGTTTTCATCCCGATTTTGAAGCCAGGCAAAGATCCAAATGATCATTGCTCATACAGACCCATTGCCCTATAGTCCATACTTATCAAACTACTGGAACATTTAGTTAAAAACCGATTAGTGTGGTTGCTGGAAAACAGGAGACTGCTTCCAACGACTCAATTTGGCTTTAGGAAAGGTCTGGGCATAGCTGATAGTGTGGGTATCCTCACGTCAGAGATCCGGCTGGCCCTTAGCAGAAATGAGTCTGTGGTTGCTGTCTTTCTGGATATATCAGCTGCCTATGATTCCGTCCTCCTCCCTAATATCAGGCAAAAAATGCACGAGGGCTAGAATTTGTCGCATCATTGGTAGCATTTTTACCAGTCGCACCATTCAACTTAGAATACCAAGGGTGACTCTGAACAAAGATCGGTCTGGAGAGGACTACCTCAAGGATCAGTTCTTAGTCCCCCATTATACAACATCTACACCGCTAACTTGCCCTCTTCCCTTAATTTCGACTGTAAGATCCTTCAGTATGCTGACGATATCGCACTAATGGTGTCGTGAAGTCGCCTTTCAGGCCTCACTTTGAACTTATTAGCGAGGATCCTGGCCCTAAACTACGACTCCGCGAAAGTACTTAATTGTCTAATGATAACTTGCATTGACTTACCGAGCTTGTAGTTGTCTCAGCCGGTACGTAGATGATGTAATGATCTGCTTCGCCTTGTTATGAGATGTGTGCCAACTATGATTATCCCATGCTCTTTGCTAACCTCTGCAGACCTCGATCTGTAGGGATTAAGCAATCATCATTTGCTAGTTTTGGAACTAAGTGCGCAGGGTCACCCATACTTTTATAACATGGGTTACATTTATAGTGTTAGATTGTTTACTCATATTTACTCTTAACCTCCAAATGAGGTTTGTGTGTTCCAGAGCCTTGTACTCTGGCTTAAGTACTTTTTGCTACTCAGCGATTATATTGGATGTCCCTTGTCTGTGACCCTCGCCCTGCGGCTTGGGATTTTCTTTGTTAGGCTAGAGTAATTCTACGACCCCTTTAGAACTTGCACATGTGACCTACGCCACATGTGACCTACACCCTACGGCATAGGATTTGTCATAAAGGCGATAATAACTCTACCGCCCATGCAGATTCTTGCACATGTGACCCATACCCTGCAGTATGGGATTTTCTTATAAGGCTATAGCAATTCTACGGCCCCCTTATTCAGAACTTGCACAGATCGACAGGACATACAACCTTTGATTCAATTAGCGTTACTCGACTTCAGTAACTTCCTTTAGTTCAAACTACCGTAATACATATACGATTTGACGAGTGACGTTTTGGTCACTGAAAAACTGGAGGCTTCTCGCATGTTCCGGAGCTCACTCAATTCACATTAGACTTTAAAATATTCTTATAGGACTGTACTCGATAGCGGCGGTATTTCAAAAGGGCTTTTCACTTAGCATGGCGTGGTTAGGTGAAAGTCCACAGACTATAAAGTACCATAGTTATGATATTCTCGCTTACCTTGTGCAAAAGTGTCAGTGATCTCGCGAGAATGTCTTCTTATGTATTATTATGAGTGATTTCGCGCTAAGTCGCGACAAATGGTGTGTGGCAGTTCCATTCAGGATGCCGCCCTTTCAATGAATGTCTCTCTGGCCTCATTAGAATAGAATAGAATAGAATACTCTTTATTATGTACACCATATAGATTACAGAACATAAATAAAAATATTTTACAAAGGGTGACACAATGGGCGGTCTTATCGCTAAGAGCGATCTTTTACAGACAACCTTTGGATGGAATTCTAAGAGGAAGGATAAAGAAATAATGTAGGTAGTCTACAGTGTACTATTTACATAGATTATACAATAAATATATACGTTAAGTGTATACTAGTTTAAATAATTTTATACATCTAATTAATAAATATTATACAAGAGCATATAAGCATTAAACCAATGGCTACTTGACAAAGGTTTGTCTTTAAGTGCGCCAAAGAGTAAAGCGGTCATTTTTACACGCAAGCGTTCTGTTCCTCCCTTATAACTAAACGTCAATGGTCAAAGCATTCCAGTCGCAGATAAGGCTAGGTTTCTGGGAGTAACCTTGGACTCAAAATTGTCTGGGGTTGATCACATCAGCAACACGGTCACAAAATGTGAACGTTCCGTAAGGACGTAATTTTTTGTCCATAAGGCTTTGGCTGGGGTGTGGTGGGGAGCTCACCCCTACACCCTTAAACTGGTCTATAATGCTCTGATCAGAACGCCATGGATTACTGTAGCTACCTACTTGAGCCTTGCAATAAAGAAGCGCTAAAGAAACTAGATAGCATCCAGTCCAAACGCCTAAGAATAGTGAATGGGGCTATGAAATCATCCCCCATAAACGCACTTCAAGTGGAATGTGCTGACCCTCCCTTACATCTTAGGAGACAATACTTGGCAGATCAATTCATAACTAAAGTATTTTTCCTTTCATCCATCCCTTGCTACCAATTTTAGAACAAATTGACCTCTCCTTTAATAATTCTTCCTATTGGAACCATAAATCAGTTCCCTTATTGATAGATAGGTATAGAGAGCTTAAACAACTCTCTGTGCCTATTTGCCAATACCCATCTCTTCCGGTCTTCTCCGCTGCATACGAGTCGAGTTATTGTGAACCAAAAGTCGTTTTGGGTTTAGGTATATCAAGGAATTCTCAAAACGCTAGAGAGGACTTCGAGTCAGCTGTCAAGCGTTATTGGGAAGGATGGAATTTCTTTCACACTGATGCTTCAAAATTTTCTGAAACTGAATGTACTGGGGTGGCAGTTTATTTTCAAAATTCAAAAATAGCCTTACTTTACCAATGTCCACCAGAAGCATCAGTCTTTACAGGAGAGTGTGTTGGCAATTTATAAGCCTTACACTATATTAAATCCCATCAAATAACAAGGCCAGTAATTTTTACAGATTCCCTTAGTATTCAGGCCCTTAAACAAAATCAATTTCATAGTAAAGTTAATAGTAAAATCATCATGGATATAAAGAACTTGTTATTTGAATGCTACCAAAACGGCTTGGACGTTGAGATAACCTGGATCCCCGGTCACTTGGGTATAGCTGGCAATGAGTGCGCTGATTCTTTAGCAAAGTATGCCACATCGAATCCGGTTGATCAAAAGCACTACGTACCGCATACTCACTGACAGTGCTTCCGTCCTCCAATCCCTAAAGCAGGGATGCATCACATCAAGTCTTATACTTGAGTGCCACGATGCATTGAAACGGATAACCGTACCAAACCGCAACACTGTGACACTACATTGGATAAAGGGTCACAGCGGCTCACTGGGCAATGACGCAGCTGACGAGCTGGCTAGAAGGGCATCCAGCGCGTTGGTCAGCGGACCGGAGCCCATTGTGCCTATCCCCTTTATTCAAATACGCAGATAGCTACAAAAGCATACTTACGAACAAGCGGAGATCTGGTGGTCCTCGTCACCGGGTTGCAGGCAGTCCAGGGAGGCCATGCCATCCCTGGATGACAGGCTAACCAAAAGATTGCTGCGCCTGGATAGGAGGAACCTACGATTGATGACGGGGATCATCACGGGCCACTGCTCGCTGAATAAGCATCTCCACACAATAGGCATAACAGACAGCCCTCTGTGCAGAGCCTGCATAGAGGCTGACGAGACAGTTGCGCATGTACTCTTCGAGTGTACAGGCGTTACCCAAATTAGAAACGAAACCATAGGAGCACCAAGATCTTACACAGATGTTCTCAACAGGCTAGGAGACCTGATGGGCTTCTGGAGGGAGGTGGGCTGGTTGGAATAACCGCCAAAGGCCGCCATGGTCCACGCACAATGGTCCGCTGGAGGGACTGAGTGCGGAAACCAAACCAATAACATAACATAAGCACTACGTAGCGCATAACTACGATTTGCGGAATGGTGCCAGACCCAATTTATTTAACTCGTGGACAGAAACATGGAAGACGTCTTCTAAAACCAAGGGCATCTACTACGCTGCCATACAGCCTGAGGTTCAGCGTAGGTCTTGGTTTTCTAAATGTCCTAAATTGTCGAAGAGAACTGTTTCCTCACTGTGTAGACTTAGGCTCGGACATTGTTGTAGCCCAGTGTTCCTGAAAAAGATCCACGTCCGGGATAATTTCCGGTGCGAGTGTGGTCTTGAGGATGGTACTTTAGACCATATTTTCATTTCTTGCTCCCGTAATAATAAATCTTTTGACCTCTATTCAAAAATTCCCAAAATCAACATCCCTCTCTAAACTAATTTTTATACCCTACTTTCCCACTTCTCCCCAAAATTAATAAACCTTTTGGCCAGATTCCTAAATGAGAACGAGTTAAATTTTTAATTGATGCGTGGTTAGTGTGTAAATAGTCTGTATCAATACATACCTAGTATAAAACAAAGTCGCTTTCGCTGTATGTCCGTATGTATGCTTAGATCTTTAAAACTACGCAACGGATTTTGACGCGGTTTTTTTTAATAGATAGAGTGATTCTTAAGGAAGGTTTGTATGTATAATAAATGCATAATATAGTGTTCGTTCCCGAGGGAAATCTAAAAAGCGCGATATAACCGAACTCCACGCGGGCGAAGCCACGGGCGGAAAGCTAGTATAGTATAAACTAGTTTGATTGTTGTCTCTGTCTCATGTGTCCCTGTAGATTACATTTTTATTTTTTAGTCTTACTAACCCATGTATTTGTCCATGCAGCTACACTAACACCTACCACGAAGGGAAAAGTTCGACGGCCTGCCTTTATTTGCTGTCGTCATCACATGACACTGGCAGAATAGTCGAAACCAGCTCAGTTCCCAAAGAAGAAGAAAAACAAGAGAATCAGAGATGTCATAGCAACACTGATTTCTAAATAATAGAGCCCAGTGCATCCTATCAACCATTTGAATGTGTAATTGTGACATTGTGTACTTACTTCAAAACTAGGGTTGTAACGGAGGTTTGTTAGCGGAGGCGGAGGCGGATGCGGAGGCGACGAGTCTCACCTCGGAGGCGGAGGTGAAAGTACATATAGAAAAAATTGAAATTCATGGTTAATTAAAACTTTTTTTTTATTTTAAATACGTACATTAATAGTAGTATACTTCGTAAAAAAACATATTACCTTCTTGTAATGAAAATTAAGGAGAAACAAATTGTGTTTGCCGCATTCCCGCCTCGCACTAGTTGATTCTTGACCATTTCACGCTGAAACGCGGCCGGACGGTTGTCGAGCGTCGCAGCTTGCGCGTTATTTATTTTATAAATACCTAATAAACCTCCGTTATAACTCCGCAAAAATTGTGCGGAGGCGGAGGCGGAAGCGAAGATACGATTTCTTGAGGAACTTCCGCAGTAACGGAAGCGGAGGCGAAGCTCCGTTACAACCCTATTCAAAACGTAGTGATTACTTGCTCTGTGCTTACTTCCCTACTTTGACGGTTTCTGCCGCCATTAAAATTTCCATGCATTTCATACTTCTATTTTTTGTTCTAAGTTGCGCCAGCTTGACTTAGGGATGTGACATTAATGGTAAATAATCGATTTAATAAAAATCGATTTTTTTATTCAATATTAATCAATTTGTTAATAATCGATTTTAATGAAAATAAATAATCGACTTTTGCGAAAAAATCGACTTTTTCTATAATTTAAAATCCAATATGCTTTTCATATTCTAATAATAAACCTAAGACATTCCAGTTAATAATTCATCATATTAAAATCAAATAAAAAAATATTAATTAAAAAATAACCAATTCAAACTAAAAAATAAATTTTCAGTATCATTAAACGTGTTATTATAATAAAAAACCGGCCAATTGCGTGTCGGACTCACACACAAAGGGTTCCGTACCATTGATTTATGAAATTAAAGGATTTCAGTTATATGAAAGATTACGCGATAATAAGCGGTTTATGATTTACGAGGTATTAAAAAAACTGGTTACTAGATCTCGTTCAAAATAATTTTCGTTTGTAGTTTTTATAGTAATGTACATCATGTGTCTTTTTTAATTTTTCATATTCTTATTTTAGAAGTTAGGGGGTGGGACAACTTTTTTCCACTTTGGAAGCGTCTGTCACGCAAACTATTCGGTTTAGAAAAAAACATATTTTAGAAATCTCAAAATCATTTTTGAAGACCTATCCATAGACCCCACACGTACGTGTTTAACGAAAAAATGATTTTTGAGTTTCAGTTCTAAGTATGGGGAGCCCACAATATTTATTATTATTTTTTATATTTTTGCATCAAAATCTTAATGCAGTTCACAGAATACATGATCTACCTACCAAATTTCAACAGTTCTCTTATAGTTTCGGAAAAAAATGGCTGTAATATACGGACGGACGGACGGACGGACAGACAGACATGCCGAATCTATAAGGGTTCCGTTTTTTGCCCTTTGACTACGGAACCCTAATAAAAAAGAAATGAACAACCCAACAACATGACAATCTTAGTATCTCAGAAACTAAAATATAAATTAAAAAAAATGTCACTAATGTCCAATCTTATTTTACATTTGACTGGTATTAAAATAAAAAACTTAAAAAATTAAACGACGACGTTATAGTCTCAGAAACAAAAATATAATATTTTCGCCAGTCGGTTTTAGGACTTTTACGGTTCGAAGACATTTTTATTGTTATCCAACAACCACAGAGTACTATAATGTAAAACCAACAACTACAGTGTGACTGTGTGTGTAGTGATATCAGATATCCACTTGAACGCCCCGATTTGACAGCTAGGAAAGCGTTGTACGTCCGAGCGCGCCTACGGTATCAAGCCGCGCCGAGCGCTCGTAAAATCCTCGTTATTTTCTTTATATTTTTAAGCAGAAGTCTATTTAATTACTTATTATGAAAAATTTTTCCTTAAGGGATTATTTTGTCATATTTTAAGATATTATAACAAACAAAAACTTGACGAAAATCCGGCACACAATGAGCAATGAGCAATTATTTAATCGTCCACTATAACACTCGTAAAGTCAACTTAACAGACCTTGTTACAAAGTATTTAAGTATACATATTCAGAAAAAACAAGTCTCGATAATTATTTTAATATGTAACACTAATAAAAATACATATCTTATTACTCTTATTTTAATCGCAGAACTCACAGCCACTGTACAAAACTGCACTCACCGTTTTTAAACAACTTTTTTTTCCAATATTAGCTGTCCGGTGGGGCACTGTTTTATCGACCCGAGAATCGTTTTTTAATGCAGAACCATCTAGTAAAAAGTTCATGAAGCTCTTTGATACATATCATAAATAAAAACTCGTTTAAAGTGTACAGGTCGGTGAGGCAACCATGGTTGCCTGAACGCTTAACTGGAAATTTTTTTAGTCAGCTTTGGTGGCCCGGACGCTTGAGTGGAATAATATCAGATCACACTCACCACTCACGCACTGAAACTACTTTATAAGCATACATACCTAAAGATGTCGTTGTTTTTCATTTAATCAACTTGTAAGTAATAATGAACTTACTTAGAGTTTTTTATTCGACGCATAGATGGTGCTATTTATAAAAATCGATTTTATACTGTGATTTATTTAATCGATTTATAAAAAATCAATTAATATGATTATGAAAATCGATTATAAAAAATCGATTATAGGAAAAAAATAATCGATTAAAAGAAAGATCGATTATTTTTTGACATCCCTAGCTTGACTACGGGTCTGGGGACCATGTCAGATGTCAGATGATGTGTAAATTGGTTTCAACTGTTTATTGTCTTTTGTAAAATTAAATTCATATCCTATCACAGACTAATAAGAAGATACTAAGTAGTATCTATTTATACCGTACCAATGGACACCACTGACTAGTTTTCTTCCAAACATAAAGCTAAATAATTCGTGTTCTAAACAAGTATACAACGCAACACTGTTCAGCGAACACTAGTTTTAGATTGATTATTAACGTAATTTATAATTATTGAGATAAATGATGGAAAGGCTACCAATGTGTAGAATATGTTTAGCGGAGAATGTCCGCATGTTTATAGTGGTTAACAGGAAGTTGCACGAACTGTATCAGAAGCTGACCGATATTCCCGTAAGTTAACCAATATATCTAAGTAATATATTTTATATTTAATAATTTAGTATAGTAATTACCGATAGTGGTGTTAGCACTACAATTTAGCAAATTATACTTTTTGTTTTCTGACCTGTTTTTTGTTAGACCAGCATTCGGTTGGTTGATTCTGGTAAATAGAAAGGAATTATTTTAGCAACCAGTATGGTATCAGATTTTAAAAAGTAGAATCTAGTAGCTCAATACTGATACCATACTAGTTGCTTGATTATTAGCAAGTAAGAAAATATAGTCTATTATATTAACCTTTTGAACGCCCATCTATATAATACGCGATGTGTCCTCCTGCGCCACACTACAAATGTATAACGTATGTATAGTAAAACGTAGGGATGGGATTAGTGTCCTATCGACAAATAATATTATACATTTAAAATAATGTTTATTCACCAATTTACGAAGCTAAATAAAAACTGTAATCGTAATTTCATATTTTATTTTATTTCATAAAAAAAACAATATGAAAACCTGGATATATTCCCCACAATAAAGAAAAGAATTTTAAATTTATTAGACGTGTGTTCTACAAGGCACATCCCTATTTGTCTCCAAATGTAATCCTTCTACTTCATATCAAGTAGTTGGCGCTCGAGGCACGTCAAAATCCTTTCTGTTCTAGGGATGTCTAGATTTCTATGGTATATATTTTATATTCACTGTGGTCGAGTTACACGTGCATAAACTCAACCGATTCCTGCATAATTTATTTCGTTTACTTACAACAAATACAATTAATAGAAGCTAAATACGTGGTTTTCTACGTTTTAAAAAATAAAATAAAATGGAGGGTAAGTGTCTGTTTTACACAAGACCTTTTTTTTTAATGGTGTCGCTAAATACTCGCAATTATTTTTCTGGTTTGTAGAAACTAATAGAAAACTGAAGAAAATTCCTGAAACGGAAGTTGACGACTTAACGGAATGTCAAGACGACGAACTATTTCAAAATTCTGATTCAGACTTGAACAACTCGCAATAATTCGTCATATTCACAGTCACAATTTTTTTTTAAGGACACGTGCGCCAACTCAAGATGTAAACATTGCACTACACTAAAATGCACAAGGTCACTATGACCTTGAAACCCGTCCGCTTATGACGTCACAGATTTCCTTCTATACACGTCGGTGGCGCGTACGGACCGCTAACTAACTAACTTTGTAGGGATGGGTTTTTCAAACGGGGTTTCACTATCGACAATGATTAGAAAACCTATTAATTCTTGATTAAGGTGAATAAAACCTAGTTTAAAGTGTACAATATTTATAAAATATTATATATTTACGTCATTTTCTTGCAATAATAGTATTTATGATCATTTCGACGAGATGAAATATAGCGAGGTCTTCGTCGTGTCCCATCACTGGCTTACTTGATATCAAGTAATTGGCGCTGGGGGCATTAAAATATTTTCTGGCGTTTTTGTTTCTATTGAAAATTAAACAAATAAGAACTTATTATGCGTGAAAAAGTTAAAAATATAGTTGATAACAGGGCAAATTTCCATAAAAACAAAATAAAAGGTCTTGTAAAAGTCGTAAATTTATTTTATACTGTGATTACTTCTAATCAAGTAGTGGCGCTGAGGGCACGAAAATCTCGAACTTGTATAGAAGTGATTGGCGTTCAAAAGGTTAAGCTGCCATTCTACAGAGACTAAGACTGGTGATCATTGCTTGTGCCGTCCCTGTAAGACTAACTATTGGCTGTTTGAATTGGACCAGATTACTTTATACAATAAAAGTGTTTCCTTCATTAAATCAAAATAATGAAAAAAGAAATTTGTTGCAGTTTGTAACTGAAGACTATAGACCAATTATTGCTTGTGTCTTTTGCTGTGCTAAATTAAAACAATGCTACAGATTACTGCAACAATGTGTAGAAGCCGAGAAGCTGTTCACTCAGATGGTGAATGAGGATCATAAGGTGAGGTATTCTTCAACTCATATATTCTTATAAGTATACATACTTGCATGTAATACTTGCATGTAGTGTGTTTGTTGTTAATATGTTAAGAAAACCCTGTCCGATCCGTGAAGGTGTTGTTAGGTATCGATAACTGATTGTACTAACTACTAATGCATACAAAACCTGGCTAAACCTAAAAAATACCCCTTAAAAAAATAAATATTATTTCGCAAAAACAGGTAGCTTACATGGCAACACTGGGCAGCGCGGCACGATGGGCTGAAATCAAGCTTCCATAGACTTAGGGATTCACGAAAATTGATGAGCAATTTATCAGAAAATAATAACGGATTTGCAATCTACCACTAAATACAAGACATTTTTCCTCTTTTCGATTTTTGTATATACCTAATATTTTTAAAGTTATAATGATTAATAATGATAAAATGAAAAAAATGATGATTGATTTTCATTCCCTTTTCCGCACTACCCTTGAGGTAGAGAACTAAGTGCGTTTTTTTTATCAGTGGTGTCCCCAGGAGGCCTAATCCACTCATATGCACACTCTCACTCACTCACACACGCACTCACAAAACTATCACTTACGCAATTTTATCAGATTCTGATTCAGATTCGTTGTCTAAGGTCCGTATTACAGAACGTCACTCAAACTCAAGCTCTACTTATGTCTCGTTTCAAGCCTTTTGATTGGTTGAAACTAGTCATAAGTAATGCTTAAGCAGAGATCAATGGTTGAGTAACATTCTGTAATGCGGACCTAAATGTTCCATATTTACAAATTCTATATTTTCCCGCTCATCATCCTCAAATGTTGGAAGCAACAGAAGCATGGTTTTCGCTCCTTCTGAAAATGGTTTGTGTTTCCGTATCATTTTATGACGTTTTGATGAAATATAAGGATCTGAACTAATAATTAAATTATTCAAAATATCCTCATTATTAGCTCTTCTGCAGAATTTTCTTGAATGGTATTGGCGATATCGCCTAGTCTTTATTTCTGGATTCAGCCGCTTCTTCCGATAACTTTCCAATCGGAATTAATCCAAAGTTTTCAATGATAGCTGCTCCATGAACCAGAACTTTATGCACACTAGACGGCATGTGAAACCAGTCATAGTAAATCCACATATAATTTTAAGGTGGCTTCCGCATATTCCTTAAATTTCACTGTGTCAATTTTATGGCCTGAAGATATTGTTTCTAAAATGATTGAAAACCGTTTTATTAAGTTTTCATCAACACCAGTAATTACAGCAGCAATCTTTGTATTTGAGAAAAATCTTCGAGCGGTATTCCCGTCATTAGTAGTTCCATGCCCTTTTTTTTTTTTTTTTTTTGTTAGGATGGGAAATCATCAAATGACTTCTTCCGCTCTGGGCGGAGCGGAAGGGCGTGTCAGACTTTTACTGACTAAAACCCACCCGTGTTTCTTCACTTGCCTGTGGGACGGCCAGGGCCACGGTTTCTTGTTTAACCAACCCGCAACCCTGACCCAGGAGGCATCGGTCTTCGTGGACCCCGTCACGATGTGCTGACATCTCTTTGAGGCGCGCGTGAAACACGACGCGCCGTCGACTCGGGCCTGGTCCTTACCGGGCGGCGAGCTGCCCATTGCTCACCGCCCGCAGGCCCGCGCCTACGGTGGCTGGGAGTTTGGTGTCATCTCCCGACCAGGGCATCTCCTGCGGTGGCTAGTGGCGTGAGGGCGCTGTGATTCCCGTTGCCTCACGCGCTCCGCCTCCTCCTTTGCCAGCATTACTGCTTCGCAGAAGGAGGTGACGGCCTGCCATGCACTCTCGCTCCGGACCATGGCCTGGACCAGGGTCGGACGCGAGAGATCACCGCCGATCGCCGCTACGAGGACACGGCGGTGCTCTACCCAAGCCGGGCATACCTCCACCGTATGCTCCACCGTGTCCTCAGGGCGATCCACACAATGGTGACACCCTGGCGTTTCCTCCCGCCTTATACGGAACAGGAACCTCCCGAAACAACCGTGTCCGGTGAGGACCTGCGCCAGGCGGAAGGTGAGGGCGCCGTGGCGCCTCTCTAGCCACTCCTCAAAGAGGGGACTTACCGCCGCTATTGTGGCGTGCCCAGCACTGGGTTGCGACAATCGCACTCTCCATGTTGCCATGAGATCCCGCCGGAGCTCTTTCCGCCGTACCGCAATATCTCGCGGCAGCGGAGTTATGCCCCGGCGTTTTGCCTCCTCTCGCCACTCCCACATGTGGGCGAGGACTTTGGCCTCCAGATCCCATGGCGCCAATCCGGCAAGAAGGCTCGCCGCCTCAGCGGAGACCGTACGGTATCCCCGTATCAGCCGAACGGCCATGACCCTCTGGGACGCGGTCAGGCACCGGGCTGGTCGCTTCCTTAGCGACCGCGCCCACACCGGTGCCCCGTAAAGGGCCATGGACCGCACGGCCCCCGCATAGAGCCTCCGGCAGGAGGCGTTTGGTCCCCCTAGATTGGGGAGGAGCCGCCTTAGGGCAGCCCCGGCCCGTTCCAGTCTGGGTGCCAAACGTCGGAAGTGCTCCTCGAAGTTCCACCGGCTGTCGAGGACGAGTCCCAGGTACTTCATCGTCGACCCGACGCCGATGTGAACCCCTCCTACCGTTATGTGGGAACCCGACGGTGGCGCATTCCGAGGACCATGAAAGCACATGGCCTCGGACTTCTGCAGGGCCACCTCGAGTCCCAATTGCCGGATCCTGTTGACGATTGTCGCAACCCCGAGGGTCGCTGCGTCAGCCGCCGCCTGGTGCGACCTCCCCTGTGCCAGAACTAGCGTGTCGTCAGCGTAACAAACTACGCTGACGCCGGTAGGGAGGTCGGCGCGCAGCACCCAGTCGTACCCGATGTTCCACAGATGCGGTCCCAGGACCGATCCCTGTGGAACACCGCACGACATCTCTCGCCGGTTCCACACTCCTTGGTGACCGGGGTAGATTATGGCCCTGTCCTTCAGATAGGCCTCGACCACTCGACAGAGATAGGTCGGCATCCGGTGATACCGGAATGCCTCCCTGATGCAACTCCAGGGTAGGGTGTTGAAGGCGTTGGCGATGTCTAGAGACACCGCCAAGACAACCTCACCCCGGGCCACAGCATCCCCTGTCGTAAGGGCTCGCACGCGCATGATGGCGTCCACCGTAGAGCCTCCCCTGCGAAAGCCAAACTGGCTCTCCGCCAAATCCGGGCCCGCTCGCCTGAGGTGCCCGACGAGGCGGTCTGCAATGACTCTTTCGAAGAGCTTGCCCACCTCGTCGAGCAACACAATGGGCCTGTAAGCGGACGGCGAGTCCGCAGGGCGCCCTGGCTTCTTTATGAGGACCAGTTTCCCCGTCTTCCAGCGAAGTGGGAACTGGCCCCTCTCCAAGCATGCGCTTAGTAGCCCCCGTAGTCGAGGCCCGAGAGCCCCTAAGGCCAGAACCCAGACTTTTCCAGGTAAGCCGTCGGGTCCTGGGGCGGTATTTTTGGCATTCAGCCGACGTACCGCCGCTCTCAGCTCTACCTCGGTCACCTCTGGAGCATCGTCGTCGTCGATGTTGTGGTCCGCATCAGGCACCGCAGGAGGCGGAGCCATGGGTGGAGGAATATGTTCCTCTCTCGAGGGAAACAGAGCGCTCACCACGTCCTCCACGAGCTGAGGCCGGAGACTCTGCGTCAGCGGGGGAGCCCATGGGCGGAGTTTATCCCGCACCATTTTATAGGGGCATCCCCACGGGTCTCTGTTCAGAGTCCCCAGCAACTCCTCACGGGCCAGCCCTTTGGCCCGCTGGATCTCCACTCGGAGGGCGGTCTTCGCCGCTCTGTATCCCTCGTAAAGCTCCGCCTGTATGGCCTCCGTGTTCGGCGGACGAATACGGAGCCTGCGATGCCTGGTGTACCGGTGTCGCGCAGCCACGCACGCCTTGCGCAAAGAGGTAAGCTCTGGCGACCACCAGTACACCTGACGCCGGGCGCGCCCGGGCTTGACTCGGGGCATTGCCATGTCGCATATCTCGGACATGGCCTCCCGGAACCACTCCGCCTCGTCGTTTGAGTCAGCAGGCCTGTCCGGTGGTAACACCCAGGCCTGCACGATCGAAGCTTCCAGGAGGAGCTCCCGGTCAAGCTGCTTCAGCGCCCACCGCGGACCACCCGGGGCCGGTCGGACCGGCGCGCTGGAGGTCTGGGCGGAGACGTCAAACCGGATATACCGGTGATCTGAGTAGGTCTCCACCTCCTCCATGACGCGCCAGTCAAGGACATGTGGCGACAGAGCGGGGCTGGCAAACGATATGTCCACCACTGAGTCACCCCGCACCCGCACACATGTTGTGACCGAACCCCGGTTTAGGACGACCAGGCCGGTCTCCAGAGCCCAGTCCTCCACCATCCTGCCCCGTGTGTCTGTAAGCCGGGAACCCCAAGCCAAATTTTTGGCATTGAAGTCCCCAAGGACGAGCACGGGGAGGGATCGGAACCCTACGACGACGACTCTCAACTCCGCAAGGGAATTGTGGAACTCGGCAAGAGTTCGGCTCGGGGAGAAGTATACCCCCACTACGACTATCTCCCCGAACCTTGCTGCTACGCAACCCCGTCCTCTCTTGATGGCCTCGAGGGACGGGGTGGCAGCGGCGGCCGACGAAATTAGGGCCACTGAGCCGTTGAGGTCCTCCACCCAGTCATCCCTGGGTGGGACAAAGTACGGCTCAGAGACCACGGCAATGTTAATCGACCACTGCGCCATGCTCTGGAGCAAAAGGTCCTGAGCGGAGGCGCAGTGGTTGATGTTCGCCTGGAGGAGGCGTAATGGGGCCATTTATTGGTACTCCATAACAGCCTCCTCCCGAGTCCCTTGTGAGGGCTCTGTATTTGAGAAAAATCTTCGAGCGGTATTCCCGTCATTAGTAGTTCCATGCCCTTGCTTTACAACATCGATTAAAAGCCCTGTTTGATTTTTAAAAGCGTCCTGAATTATTTTTTTTTCTATTTTCCATCAAAACTTTGTTTTCACCTTTTGCAACCCATGCTTTAAAATCTAGTATATAGGCTATGTGAAGAATGCATTCCATAAAACGTATCCATATATGTAGTGATGATCAACCATATTTGTACAAGTCGGTATCAATGTTTTTAGTCAATAACAAAGACAAGTTATTCATTTCTGTAGGAACAGCTTTACATATGTGACATCATTGAGCTGAAGTTTCACAGAGGATTGATGTTGCTTTACCATCTATCATGGTAAGCAATAATGAATGTGAGACTTTTATTTCGCCAATTTCTGTTTCCTTCAATTCACTTATCTCCGTTTCAATTTCGGTTTTCTCTCTTAAAATCGTTGCTTTGTTCTCTTTTTCAAACTTGAAAAAGATTGGTCGACACCAATACGCTGAATTTGGGGAGTCGTTTTCCTAGATAATTTGTTCCTCGGAAACAATTTTTATTGGTACTAAACTACCCATAAAAATACTTGAATCATCTGTCGAAGCACTGTCCTCTTTGTCATCCGTTGTCATTTTTTGCTTGTAGTTTGCTTGATTCGAAGCACCATCCATTCCCCATTTGCTTATCATTGTCAACTTCTTACAGTTTGTGCTATCAATATTGATTGCTTTGAATATCCTTTTGGCGGTTACATCTATTAAAGGCTGCAATTTTATTCTAGCAGTTGTATCTGTTAAGGTGATATCATCTTTTGGCGGGTAGCAGTCTTGTTTTGCATTTTGCACCTTGTAGTAGGAAGGGAACATGTCGACATTTTTCTCTTTGATACTTATTCTTAAAGTATTGTATTGCCACTTTGTTAATTTAAGGGACAAAACAAGTCCCAAAGCTTCATCTGGAGTAAATTTAGGTTTTTCATTTTTTTCTAAAAGACTATCTTTTACTTTATGTACATCCTGTGGATTTTTAAGTAGGTGTTCGAGGATTTCAGCTATTCCTTGATTACCATCCTCTCGTAATTTTATAATACATGCATGAGATATTTCCTCTGTAGTCATAGTTGTATGAATATGTTCCGTACGTCTCTTTTTTTGCTTAGGTCCTAATTCACAAAATGGTTTTCTTGGACTTACATTCGTTGACGTGGCAGTAGACACTTTTGCTGGAGATTCATGTACACGTGATGTACTAGGAACAGAGTTTTGGTATCTTTCAAATGCACTTGCAATGAAATCAGGCCAAATTATTTCCGACGATAACCATTCTTTATTATTTTTACTAAACATTTCTTCTTTACTATAAACATTTTACCATCTCCTTTACAGATTATAGCAATATTTTACACAAAACGCTTTTAAAGCTTTATCATTTTCATCACTTAACACATTGGGGACCAATCTAGATTAAATAGCACTATATAAAACATTATTATTTTTAAAACTTCCACTTTCCTTTATTAGCACAACAATATCAATATTTAACACCAAATCGAACATTTTTACGTAATAAATAGTAATAATATTTCAAAAATGTGAGATAGGATAATACGTTTATTACGATGTGTAACAACGTACTGAGGGTAGTTGTTTTTGAAATGTAACGGTGTCATTTTTTTTCGCTGCGCTCATTGGACGACGCGCTAATGAGGGTACACCGCGCTATTGATAAAAACAAATGACGTCTTAAGAGTGGTGTGAGTATCGTGAAAAATAACTAACGTCATAAGGGTGGTGTAGAATGCTTACCAATAATTTGATTTTTTGCTATAAGTACATATTTCTGTTATACAACAATAAGACGTGTCAGATTAAACCAAAAACCGATAAATATTTCATACAAAATTTAGGGGTCCATAACTCGAAAAGTACTAGGTATAAAAAAATTACAAATAACAAAAAATATTTGTATTAGTACACAAAACTCAAAAATACTCATTTGAATCCTTAAGTCCCCACTTGCTGATTTTAGCCCACCGTGCGCGGGCGACGAGGGAGGTCACGCGGTCGCGCGTTTAACCGTAGCGGTGCCGATAGGTCATGAACTCACTTGACCTCATGCATGACCTTCCACGCTTGCATATGGTTAGTGCCTAGCTCTCGTGTCACAGTGGGGTCCTCGTTGAATAATTCGAGCATCTACTTTTCAATACCGAATAGTGGATGCGTGGTCTCCCTACACCATGAGCTTCAATAACACTGCGGGTTACGTAGTCGCGATTGTACAGACGTTATAACGCACAATCACACGGGACCGGGGTACAAAACGAATTTCAAAGTCTCTACGAGCCTCACTCACATCCAAGCACATCAGCATTTTAAATTACGTTAGAAAACGAATTGATCACACAATACACTAAACGCCTATACAAAAGCAATGTTTATGCGAAACTGATAATAATTCGAAGTAAAATGATTTCTGATTTTTATTTCATAAAAATAATAGGTACACAGGTGCACTGACGGTATTCTTTGAGTAGAGATGTGTAAGTAAGTACTCAAAATATTGACGGATCGATTGATACAATTTATTTGTAACTATTATGGTATCGATTTAGTATTGCAGAATCTCATGCGTGGATTCAATATTTCATAAAACTCAATAACATGCCAAAGTTTTAATTACAGTTTCTGTCTGAATGTCGATGATATTGACAGTTAAAATGTTTATAATACTTTACTAAAAGAGTATTTCATAAGATCCTCTCCTTTCTGTTTACTAATATGTAGTATTTTGTAATCTGTGCTAATAGGTACTTGTGTTATAATATTGTTATTAGTAATTTATCGATAATGATACGAAAGTACATTTACCATTAGGTAATCTGTTTTTATAATAAATCATTCAACCTGGATTGTTTTACACTAAAATTATATCAACTGCGATCCAAACGATCCCAACTAGTCACAATCATTTGACAAAAATGTGTTCGCCTATTTGGCTGCAGGTACAAGTTTCGATTAATAGCGATAACAAAACGTTATTACGCAAAAATTTGTACATCCCTAGTTTTCCCTTTGAGGAGGCCGACAAGCTCGCCGCGCGGTGGCTTCACAGACAAACACCGCCAAACATCGAGCATTAATATCCAATAAAGAATCAAAAGATGATACCGCCGAAAATGGTGTTGTCACATTTTAAAATTTTACCTTATTTTGAGAAAGTTGGAGTTAATTCGCGGGAAAAAAGGATTATTTCAAAATTCATTAATATTGTTACTATGATGATTATGCAAAATTTCATATTTTATTTGGTCATATGTTTTCTTTACATATTGTATATGCAAGTATGTATACTTAACAAGCTTTAGCAAGCCTATTGTGTGTTGGTAGATGACGCATGTCTCAGAGTCTTTAGTTCTAGGCTAGGACATGTATGTGTCTCACCAATTTTTTTAGGAATATAACAGTAGATGCCAAAATTCAGTGAGCACCACACATGAAGCCTAGCAGGAAGGCTTAGTTCAGCTGCCTACATTGTCATGAAAGTAAGACAATACACTGACATATTAGGTTATTTAGTCTATTTTAGTCTTTTTAGATCATTATGTCCTATGGTATTCTACTGTGGGGCAAAGCTGCTGACGTATTTGGAGGACAGAATATATTTGTTCTCCAAAAACAAGCTATGTGAGCAATTTACCAGCTCGGTGTCAGTTTTTCTAAGTAAATATATTGGTATTCTCATGGTTGCTCCACAGTTCATCTTAGCCAACATCTTATATATTATGCAAAATATTTTCTTATACACTAAAAACAGTGATATTCACAATGTTGACACCTAAATTACAGAAATAAACTATAGTTGAGCCAAATTCGATGAAGAATAGAGGTAAACAAACCGTTGCTAGGCAACGAGTAGTTTACGCCTAAAAGACAGATGTTAACAACCTTTTCTACATAGATGATTTTCATAAAAGTAATAATCCTACTTCCTACTAATCTAAACAGTTTATTTATGTTTAGATATTTATGACTTGCATAGAACGCTTAACCTATTTGAATGAAATATGACATACATGTAAGCTAAATTCCTAATAGGTTACATTTAGTCCATTTTTGAAAATATTACTGATATTATAATGCATGTGTTATGTAGTTGATATAAAAGAAATTAAAATACGCAAAATTGTATTGACAAATGCCTCAACTTTATTCATTGGTTGAATTCCACAAAATGTGTTTAATATCTGCATTTCATCCATCTTTCTTTTTTTGTAGGGCTGTCACGTAAAATTAATGACGATTTTTTAATGGTTTTTCTAAATACCAAGTTATTATGTATGTTCTTTTAGTGATTCTATTGAAATATGCTGCAATAGGAATGGTTAATAAATAGTTAGCATGTAAAAGACGATAATCATGTAAATAGCAGGAGATTTGTAAAACGTGAGTTGTGATAACCCTAAATTGGTTTGTTTACCTGTATTCTTTATGGAGCTTGGCGGGAATATAGAAGCCAGCTTTCACTGATCTCCAAAGGTACATAACTCATTTGTTGGGCTTGGTCTTTGATAGACTTGTGCACATTAAAATGAGCTTAAAGCACTATTAAAATTCAACCAAGTTGGTCACTCTGATTAATCAAGACAATGTTTGTGTTCTTTCTACAGAATTAGCTTACCAACAGGTTATATGAGTTCATGTAATTGACAGTTTTTTACAATGCATAAATATATAAGCTGTCACACCCCTTATGCCTGGTGGCTTTTATATAAGTAATAAGTTTTTTACTTTGCTAGTATGATATTAGCGTGGCTAGCTGGGTAAGGTAAATAATTTTATGTTGTGTTACTGTGTTTTGTTATGTTCAGTATTCTGTATTATATAAAGTCGTGTGTTAATTTGTTTTTCTTTTTTACTGAACAGACGGCTCTGCTGCTGGGAAGTTTGTTTCGTTTCTTCTTCCCAGGGAAAGCACTAGAAAGTTGCAATGGGCGGGAGTTTTGGGTGATTGTTATAAGTAATTTTCATATTCAAAGATTTTCAACATTTCGTTTTGATTTTCTCAATATTCTAATAATTGTAGCACACCTTTTATTGCATAAACAGAGTTAACAAGCACACAGACAACTTCCTGACATCAAGTGTTGACACCAGACACAACACCCGTATGGTTGGAGAATCCTCCCTTTTCTATTTATGATGAGGGAGCTCTACATACTTTGCTCATACTATACTGGTGACCCTGACCTGATTTGAACACACAACCTTCTGATCTTTCTTTTTCTTTTCACAGCTCAATCCTTTAATAAACCAAGCCCGATTAGAGTTTTGTAGTGGGCTTATTACTTCGCCAATATTCCACATACGTATAGATGATGACTGTGAAACAGGAAATACTGCTATCAAAGAAGAATTGCCAGCTGTTAGTGACGGACTAGATGATGGTATTGAGCCAATGGAGGAATATCAAAGTGATGGTATGGTTTTAATATAATTGTTTCTGTATAGTTTCCTAAGACTTTGCAACTGGCTTCCGGTACTCAAACTACCGTCTCTGATTAGTCAATGAAGACATTGGCGTACCCTTCGGCAGGTGGGGGCAGCTGCCATTTTATTTTTATTTTATTTTATTGGGGAAAACAAACAATTGTACATTAAATTATAAATTAAGGTATACATGACTTTAAACTAATGTTTCCACAGATTACTTAAAGATTAAAATATAAAGTTGGAAAGATAATAAGTACAAGAATACAATCTTAATCAAACTTAATCTAAGACTAAATCTAGGTTTTATTTACGAATTTTGTTTACTAATTCTCTTTAAGACACTTAAAAATTTGTTTTTTAAAGTTATTTTTACTTAAGGCGAATATGTCTACCTTGACAAAATGAGTGTTGTAGTTTTCCATTAATCTACGAAGCGGCACTCTCTCATCCGCGTTAGTACGACAAGAAGCTACAGCAAAGACCACAAGAGCGCACCTCCTCGTCTCAGAACAGTTCTGGGTACAACATAGCATAGCTGATTAACTAATGTCGAGCAATCAAACCTGTTATGGACCAGTCCATGCAGCATCATGGCTTGAAGCAACAAGCGTCTTGACCTTAAGCTTAACAAGGCAAACTTATTCAAGGAGTCTTTATAGCATAAATGTTTCATACGACATTTGTACTGCATTGTTTTAAAGAACTTATGCTGAACTGACTCAATTTCTTTAACATATTTATTGTAATAGGGACCAATTAGTTGATCCTGTTTCAGACTTGCTAAAGTAAACTCATCCTTCATGGAGTAGGTACTATTTAAAATGTTACAATAAAATTCCTGCCCACATACTCGCAACTAAATGAATCGAAATTTAAACCTTGTATTAAACCTAAATCAAAATCAAAGCATTTATTACAAATAAACCAGTTACAGGTACTTTTGGATTGTCAGAAGGTCGGTCAGTCAGTCAGATGAAGCTAGTCTGCCATTCCAAAGAGTAGGTACCTATGGAGAAGAACTGGCAAGAAACTCCATGGACACTCTTTTAAATTATCAAGCTATCTATACAAATATTTGATTATATCATTCATGTTGAAATCAACCGTGTGAGAATGATGCAGAAATATGTATATTGTATGCTGAGAGCGTCCATTATGGGAAAACACAAAAAAAAACAACAATTCAGAAATTAAAATACGCCGTGGCAGCTAAGAGATGACCAGTCCCCTCTGACGGCGTCCGTTCACGAACATGACGTATGGATCAGCATCATTCAGCTCAACCACATTGAAGGGAACTTAATGACCCAACACACACGCCACCATCAGCGTGACATTTGAGTGAGCATGACATACTCTCAACCATTGAACTATATTACTAGCGTATAGAACAGACACCCCGAAGCAAAAGTTTGCGTATTTTGGTAAGAATTTGAACTCAAGTTCGCTGCAGCGCTTAAACAATAGTTATGTCATCTAACCAAACCAATAAAACATGCAGCGCTTAATAGCGTACAGAGTACAGTTTTCTCGCGACCAAAACGGCTTAAGCGCCGGGTATTTCATGGCGCTTCCGCGTTACGTTCAACGTAGTGTTACAACAAGTCGCTGCCATAGATTTTACAAAGCAGAAGTGACACAACTTTTGTACCTACTACTATTATAAAATTTACTGTTTTGTTTATTTATGTTCTGTGATCTAATATACTAGTCTGCCTTATCATTAATTAAATAAACGAAGTGAAATAAAAATTCGTTGCAATTTAATATGTATACACTTTCTTTATTATACACATTCAAAATATAAATCAACACAAATTATTAGGTATTTAATTGCCTTTAAACAATATTAGTTTAGTGAGTTTTTGGTGTTTGCTCATACAATCATTTGTTATCAACAATGTTGTTGGTTGTTTGTAAACAGGACGAGATTGCACCACGAGGCAAACCTCGTGGTGCAATCTCGTCCTGTTTTTGTATAATGCTTATCCTCATCCTTAAAGTGCAACGAACGTATGTATGTATGAGGAGTCGGAAGCCATGTTTCTTCATTCCGATTATTTTGCACATATTTTATCCAAGTTTCCCTTTTCTCATGTCCCGGCCGTAGAAACCTTCAAAATTATTTAGGTTAAAGTCACAATTTACTTATTTTACATCTATTCTACACAATAATAAATAACACTACTGACAAACTGAACCACACAATAGGTACAAATGTATGTTGCGTATCTGCGTCTTCTGTTTTTATTACTCTATGATTAGAATTGCAAAATGGCGGCGCCCGGCATCCCGATTCTCGTGAGCATTGTTACATCTAAAAACTTTAAATCAAAGAGTTTTAAACGTTTAAATGTCTATTTACCGATGAAATGTTAAACCATCACGTTTTTTTGATGTTCTGGAGTGTTTACAGCAGTCTTTAAGAACACAACCGGGCATTTTGATGTTGTTATTTATGCGAGCCAAACATTACTAGTCTCTACGGGCGTTGGATACTCACTGGATAGTTGCGGTACAGTGTACCGCAATGCGTCGCAAAATCGATCAACGCGTTGACTTCTCTATACGTAGTAGTAATACCTCAGTGCTCTCAACAGCCAGAGCACATTCTAGTCAATAAAAAAGACTAACCCAACAAAAAGATGCTTTACATTTACACCAAGTACATGGTGCTCACATGTGTACCATGCAATTATACAATACTAAGAAATTGAATCTACACAATGCAAAGATAGTTTCGTGCAAGGTTCAGCAGGAGCATTTTCTTGAGCCTTGTTGTAGATACAATAAATTTGTGCCTGTTTATTTATATAACGGACATCACTGTAATTTTCAAACAATTTTATATTTTCATGAGCATACAAAAGATCAAACGCACATTGTCGCCAAGCATTTTATACTTTAAAAGGATTACCTACGTCGCGTCGGTAACAAAAATGCTTGGCTCATCGCTGGTCCTTCACAGGGGAGTATAAACTGATTAGCATTTGAAAACATTGATAGAGTTGCTCACCATTGGAAAAAACTATATGTACTTAAAATGCATATAGAGGCAATTTCTTATTATTGTTTAATTGCATAGCACACGCGTGAACACTTTGTACTTGCTATTAAGGTACCATTTACTGGATACATCTTTCATTTCCTAAAATGTGCTCTAGCGGTTGAGAGTACAATGTCTCGGTAATGGTGGAGTGTGTGTTGAGTCATTAAGTTCCCTTCAAAATGGTTGGAGTAACCGGTGCTGATCCATGCGTCATATTCGTAAACGGGTGCCCTCAGTGGGGACCGATCATCTCATAGCTGCCACGGCTTATGTTAATTTCTGAATTGCTTTTATATTTCCTTTTAAGCGCGGCTTTCTGCATCGTTCTTATATGGATATACTAGCTTTCCGCCCGCGGCTTCGCCCGCGTGGAGTTCGGTTATATCGCGCTTTTTAGATTTCCCTCGGGAACATCAAATTTTTCCGGGATAAAAGGTAGCCCATGTTCTTTCTCAGGGTCTAAAGATTGTCTGTGCCAAATTTCATCAAAATCGGTTGAGAGGTTTAAGCAGGAAAGCGTAACAGACAGACAGACAGACAGAGTTACTTTCGCATTTATAATATTATTAGCTTTCCGCCCGCGGCTTCGCCCGCGTGGAGTTCGGTTATATCGCGCTGGTTAGATTCCCTCGGGAACATCAATTTTTTCCGGGGTAAAAGGTAGCCTATGTTCTTTCTCAGGGTCGAAAGATTGTCTGTGCCAAATTTCATCAAAATCGGTTGAGAGGTTTAAGCGGGAAAGCGTAACAGACAGACAGACAGACAGACAGAGTTACTTTCGCATTTATAATATTAGTATTTTATAATATTAGTATGGATAGTATGGATTCAACGTGAATGATGTAATCAAGTATTTTGTAACAATTTTACGATTTTAAGTGTCTGTGGATTTTTTAGCCATTCTTCTTTATTGAAACCTGCACTTTAGAAATGGACAATTAGCTTCATATTACGATTCACTGGTACACACATAGAAACAGACGAGAAACAACAAAACGGTAAAGGTAGGATATAGGTAATGCCAATAGGACAATAAACACAGATGTAGACAACGTGTGGAAAAGTAAAGGGTACAAGAAATAATACAAAACAAAGTGATTCACAAAAACAATAAATATAAGAATGAAACTAATAAGTGGAAACATAGTGTTATATTATAAAGGCGAAAGTTTGTGAGTGTATGTATTTGTTACTTTTTCACACCAAAATTATTGGACGGAATTTGTATTTTAATTTGGAACACATAGATTATCACTAGGATTAATGCATAGGATTACTTTTAATTCCGATATTGCCACAGGCTCGAAACTTACGCAGGTAAAACCAGGCGCAACTAGTTAATAATAATAATCTTGACAGTTTTTGTTTATTTACAGAGCTAGAACCCGAAAATTTAGACAGTAGTTGTTTAGATGTAGCAGATACACCACCACACTGTACTGAGTCAGATTTAGAAGATAATGTCCCTTTAATTATCTGTAAATTTGAAGTGGAAGACGAAGTATCAAAGAAAAATAGAAGAGCTACAGAGACAATAAGTAAGTATTAGTTATATAGCTAAGCAGACAAGTCTAATAATGCATAGGATTACTTTTAATTCCGATATTGCCACAGGCTCGAAACTTACGCAGGTAAAACCAGGCGCAACCAGTTAATAATAATAATCTTGACAGTTTTTGTTTATTTACAGAGCTAGAACCCGAAAATTTAGACAGTAGTTGTTTAGATGTAGCAGATATACCACCACACTGTACTGAGTCAGATTTAGAAGATAATGTCCCTTTAATTATCTGTAAATTTGAAGTGGAAGACGAAGTATCAAAGAAAAATAGAAGAGCTACAGAGACAATAAGTAAGTATTACTTATATAGCTAAGCAGACAAGTCTAATGGTTCACCATAGGATGTGGCTAGTGTTTCCTATTAGGCCTAAAGAATGTAAGCGGTTAAATGGATGATTTTGAGTTCTATCCATAGGACTTTTTTTTTCCCGCCGTGGAAATCCTCAATGGATGTCCGCCGCCCTGGGGTGAGCGACTGGATCTGTCAGATTCTTACTGACTAAAACCACCCCGGTGTCTCTTCTATCACGAGCGCGCGTGGGGCCGCGGGAATCTAAATTCTTCCACGGCCCCACACCCTCGTGCTGGCCCGGTCTGTCCGGGCTGTCCTCGTCTCCTGCTCGGGGTAGTGGGGTGTCAAACTATCCCGTGCATCGCCTCAGAGGCGCGCGCCTCCGCCTCGGGGTCCATCGAATGTCCCTCCCCATGTCCCTCGCCCCTGGACCCATCCATGGGGGGCGGAAGAGGGCGTTCTCCGCCCTTCTTCGGCGCCCGGTGCGTTTTCTGCGGCCCGGGAAGCGAGTTGAGATCTCCCTCTCCCATTCCGCAGCTTCCTTCTGCGACATCACGTCTTCGCAGAGGGACACCACCGCGTCCCACGTATCTGCGCTACCGACCATCCTCCGCACTACTGCCGGCAGCGTCAGGTCGCCTCCTACTTCATTTGTGAGCACACGGCGCTGCTCCTCCCTAGCTACACACTCGGAGAGCGTGTGCTGCGCCGTGTCCTCCCCGCATTGGACGCAGTGGTGGCACCGAGCGTCCGGCTCCCTGCCTAAGCGACGCAGGTACTTGCCGAAGCAGCGATGCCCCGACAGTATCTGCGTCACCATAAACGACAGGGAGCCGTGCCTTCTCCCGAGTCAGTCGTCGAGTACTGGCCCGATCGCCTCGACGGTAGCGAGGCCGGCAGTAGGGCGCATAAGCCTCTGCCGCCAGTCCGCCACCGGACCTGACGGAGCTCCTCTCGGCGCAGGTCGATCTGCCGCTGCGCCGGACTGGAGCCCCGTGTCCGCTCTTCCTCGCGCCATCGGTACAATGACGCGAGTACTGTCGCCTCTAGGTCCCAGGGCGGGGATCCGGCCAGGACGCAAGCCGCCTCGTAGGAAATCGATACCCGCGAACGACCCTGACGGCCATCGCCCTCTGTGGCTTGCGCAGAATGGCGAGTGTTCCGGCCGTCAGGTTCATCGCCCGCACAGGAGCCCATAGGCCATGGACCGCACGATTCCTACGTACAACCGCCTACATTCGGCGCTCGGGCCCCCCGTGTTGGGAAGCAGCGTTGATAGCGCGCCTGCTGTACCCATCAGCTTGGGCGCCAGCCGCCGGAAGTGGGACCCAAATTCCCATCGGCTGTCGAGTACCAATCCCAGGTACTTCATGGTGGACTCGACAGCTATCTGGACTCCATTGACCACGATATGTGAACCCAACGCCGGCGCACGCCGGGGGCCATGGAAAACCATGGCCTCCAACTTGTCACCCAGGACCTCCAGGCCCAGGCGGCGGATGCGGTTCACCACCTGTGACACCGCAGCCGTGGCTATCAACGTCGCTTCCCTGTGCGAGCTCCCCTGGGCAGTGACAAGCGTGCGTCCGCATAACACGTCAAGTCGGCGCCCGACGGGAGCTCGCCTCTTAGTACCCAGTCGTAGCCGATGTTCCACAGGAGACGTCCCAATACCGATCCCTGTGGGACACCGCACGACATTTGGTGCCGACTGGCACCATCACGTCCCCGATAAATGACGCGTCTATCCTCCAGATAAGCCCCTACTATACGGCGGAGGTAGGGAGGCACCCGATGGTATTTCGTACGTGTCCCGCCCGCTCAGGGAACAGGGTCGATACCACCAATCCATAGGACTGGTTCAACTACTATTTATTTGCTTACATTGTGTAACCTTTACTGGGCGAAAGCCTCTACTTTTACCATCCAAACCTCTCGATATTTGGTCATGTAAGCCCTGAGCATGTCACCATATTGGTGGATAGATTAAACTAACGTAGTACGGGAATGATGTTCCCAGATCATTGAACAGATTAGACTTATACCATCGTAGTTAAATTAAATTCAGTATGTTTATTTCAGATAAGAATAATATTATTATACACACAACACATTAAAATATAGACGCTCTTAATTACATGTATATACACGTAATTAGTCTTGTGGCCTAGTGGTTAAAACACCAGCCTCTCAAGTATGAGGGCGCGGGTTCGATTCCAGCCCCCTAATCGGCGAACACATTTCTGTCAAATGATTGCGACTAGTTGGGATCAGTTGGGATCGTTCGGACCGCCCATTGGTTCGTTCAGTCCAAACGATCCCAACTAGCCGCAATCATTTGACAAAAATGTGTTCGCCGATTAGGGGCCTGGTCAGGCAAGTACCATTGTAACTTTTCTAAAAGTTATATGTACTATCAGCTGTAGAAGTCCATTCCCACCTTGACGACTACTGTCGCCTACGCTAAACCGGCCACACACACTACCGCATTATTTTTTTTATCGCAGTCTTCGTCTTTCTTTAAAGTAATGCAAAATTTCGTTACTTCATTTGAAGTTAAGTTAGCGGCCGCACTTAACAATGATGCTATCATAAGCGAGCGATTGTGGGTTCGATCCTTAATAAAGGCAAAGATTTTTGTTGTTTCATATAATTTAAAATTATGATAATTGATTTGTATTTTAAAGTAAAAATGTTTGCAAATAATATTTAAACGAATAGGAAAATTTATTGAATATTTATACCAAAAAAGGTTTTTATTATATGTTTTAGTTTACTATAGATGTAATATAATAAAAAAATATATAAAAATAAAACAATAGGCATATTATAATCCAATATATTATAAAGTTGTGTATTATTCGGTATAGATATACTTATACTAACAAATGAAACAAATGTTGAAACGGCAGCATTGTAATATTTTATATAAAAGTAATCCTTGACAAACTTATGATATTGTTATGGTAAAAAATACAAAAAACATTTTTGGTTGTTAGATATGAAAATTATAATATTATACATATATTATGATTAAAGAGGTTATAGCTTAATTATTCATTTTCTTAAAGAAAAGAGGATTGAAGCTTAACCTGAATATTATTACAATCATAAAATAATCTATACTTAGAACACAAAATAGTGCTTATTACATTTACAATTTTTTTGTGTGTTTTGCATGGTACTAGTGCTGCCATCCTGCAGTGACTTTTTTCGGAGTTTGATGGCATGAGATTATAATCTTCAAGCGCTTTCTTAGTTCAAAAGTTAACGAACTTATTTCTTATCGAATTCCGAAATTATTGTAATAATTTAACAAAAGTAATTGGTATTTAAATTGCAAAAGGCGACATCTGTTAGCCATTAAGTCAACCGAACATATTACTGGCACTTAGCTAAATTACTTTAGAGATGGTTTAGAGTCCGTTATTAAGATATATAATGGTATATATTTAAAACACTGTAGGACACTTCTGCACTGTGATTGTTATAAATAGTTTTTTTTTTTTTTTTGTTTTTATTTAGCTCGATAAGACTCCACCAGTCTAGCCAGTTTATTTTTAAACCACAAATGCAACCTCCCTTCTTCGCACGATTTAAAAGTTTATTCAACGGTAAATATTGTCGTTTCTTTTCACTTGTCTCGACAGCTACCTTCGTCCTCCTACCTCTTGACCTTAACCTCCAACGGCTTACAGTATTTCTCTAAAACAATAACAATTTTATTACACACTTGCAACAAGCGATTGGTTTGCACCTTATACAAATAATAATAAAAACAACTTACACAAAAGCCGGTTTCATATGATATTTGCGATATATTGCTGCATAATCCTGCATATTGATTAAAAAAAGTAAAACTAATAACACAAACTGGTAACTATATGTTCACCTACCAACAACAGCTATCATAAGTAATATTATTTGAGTTATTGTAGCTAATAATAGTTATTGTAGGTAGCGGAATATTTTTTGTGAAGTAGTGATTCAGATTCTTTCAAGTCTACCGTCATCTTTTTATAATGACTCTAATATAGAAAAATCTTAAAAGAAAGTATCATCTTTAAGTTGCGGATCGGTATTTTTAGATATTTTTGTTGTCAGCATTCATAACTCAACAAATAAACATTAAACAAACCAATAAACATTTAAAAAATATTTTGTAAGATATTAGATTTGAACTCGAACCACCTTGAACGCCTATCAAGGCGAAAACCGCTAGGCCATTGAAACACTTACTGTGAACGTTGAAATTAGTAAGTAGTACCTAACAATCATAAGCGGGCAGCAAGTTGTCAAAGTGTGTGAGTGTGTATCAAACTTTATTATAGAAGAAGGTCGTAACTACAACTAGTATTGCTTGGCCATAGTTTTGTGAGATTGCAACTCGACTTTTGGTCTTGACTGTACTTTCTAAGTATATCTTGGGCACCAATGACTGAAGGTGAGGGAAAACATCTTGAGGAAACCTGGACTTTGGGTCTGAAATCGCCAACCCGCATTGAGCAAGCGTGGTGATTACGCTCAATCCTTCTCTGTATGAGAGGAGACCTGTGCCCAGCAGTGGGACAATAAAAGGGTTGATTATGGTGATGATGATGATGACACGTAATTAAGAGCGTCTATATTTAAATTGAATTTAAAATAGCCACGAAGAACACCAGTCAAGACAACAGAATATTGTCCAGCTTTCCATAAATATATGGTTTTTCCAAGCTCTCAGCAATGAGATGTAGATAGCTGTCGCACACCCAGTGCGTCGGAGACGCAAACAAATTCAAAAGACAATTTATCAAATCCATTCAAATGTCCCATCGTGTACTTACTAGATGCCCTTACAGAGGCCACCGTTGTGAGGAAACCAAAACAGGACACACGAAGAACAAAAGAAAAAGATGCAATAACAGCCGAGCAAACAACAAAAGATAAATCAGACTCGAAAATTATCCAGACTACTCAGAAATGGACGTCAAAGCCTTGCACATATTTCAAAGAGCCTTACATATCTATACGAAGTAGTTCTAATAATGTAAAAAAAGAGTATAAGTGTCATATTTGTCAGCGTGTGTATACATACAGGCAAAGATTAACAATCCATATGCGTACACACACTGGTGAGAAACCGTATAAGTGTGAAATATGTCAACGTAATTTTAGTCAAAAGATTAGTTTAACAAATCATATGCGTACACACACTGGTGAAAAACGTTATAAGTGCGAAATATGTCAACGTAATTTTAGTAGAAAGCGGGATTTAATAATTCATATGCGTACACACCCTGGTGAGAAACGTTATAAGTGTGAAATATGTCAACGTAATTTTACTAGAAATTGGAGTTTAACAATGCATATGCGTATACACACTGGTAAAAAACCTTATAAGTGTGAAATATGTCAAAGTAATTTTAGTCAAAAGATCTATTTAAAATTGCATATGCGTACACACACTGGTGAAAAACCGTATAAGTGTGAAATATGTCAACGTAATTTTAGTCAAAAGTACAGTTTAAAAATGCATATGCGTACACACACTGGTGAAAAACGTCATCAGTGTGAAATATGTAAACGTGTTTTTAGTCAAAAGTTCAATTTAAAAAGGCATATACGTACACACACTAATGAGAAACCTTATCAGTGTGATATTTGTCAACGCAATTTTAGTGAAAAGGTTAGTTTAACAAAGCATATACGTACACACACTGGTGAAAAACCTTATCAGTGTGACATTTGTCAACGTAATTTTAGACAAAAGATCAGTTTAATACTACATATGCGTACCCACACTTATAAGTGTGATATATGTACACGTACTTTTAGTAAAAAGAACAATTTAACACAGCATATTCATACACATGCTGGTGTATAAGCTTATGATTGAGTAATCATAATACAAATGCAGCATAAAAATAAAATCTTGATTATATTAATGTTTTTCCTTCTAATTTTATAACTTGTGTCGTCTAATAGTATGTATGCATACTGTGGTTTGTAATTGAAGGAACACGAGTTTTAAGAATCTTTTCTATTATCGCAAATTAGTATTTTATATGTTTGTATCTGTTGTGATATTGCCACAGAGATATTTAATAGAGTGGCCTCGGCGGCGTAACCCGTGAGAACGCAATAGGAGCAAAATGCACATTGCTCCAAATCGCTATTCAATCAGAAATTGTACGGCGCACACGTAACACGGAAGTATTTATTTTTAAATGCCGACTTGTTCTGTTATTGTGTGCAAAAATAGAAGTCCTACAAGTAATCTAAAACGTCATGGTATCACCTACCATAAGTAAGTACTTTAATAATTGTGTTTATTGCGTATATTATAACAAAAACAAAGTCTGTTAAAAATATTGTTCCTAAAGAACAATGCCCACTTTCCATACATTGAAAAACCTGATAATGAAAGTAATGTATAGCTATAAGATATAGTTGAAATGCTTCCTGTAAGTTTAGAAAATAATGTCTAATATTCATTTTGGCGACTTAAACGCCACGAAGTTCGTAAAACATTAATGTTTAATTTTAGGTTAGGATTTGCCGTCACCAGAAATAATGAAACACATGTTCAAACAAAACATCTTTTTTACTTTGTTGATTCCTTGAAACCAAGTACACATTTTTTTCTTCAAGTAGAAAATCCTCATGGATGTCCGCCGCCCTGGGGCGGGCGACGGGTCTGTCAGACTCTTACTGACTAAAAACTACCCGGGTGTTCCGTCTTACACCTACACCGGGGGCTGAGAGAACTAATACTGCTTCCGCAACCCCCGATTGGTGCTGGCCCGCCACCGTGGGCTTCCTCGGGTTAGGTTAGGTTAGGTTAGGTTAGGGGGGGAGTGAGGTGTAGGACTCCCCCTGTGACGTCGAAGAGTGGCGCGCGTGGAACACTTCGCGCCGACACCTCGGGTCCTGATGTTTGGGGGCGACAGATGTCCCCGAGTCTGTCGCCCCTGGACCCATTTAAGGGGCTGTGAAAGAGGGCGTTATCCGCCCTCCGGCGACGCCCGGTACGCCTGCTGCGGGCCGGGTGAGAGGACGAGATCTCCCTCTCCCTTTCCGCAGACTCCTTCGACGATCCCGGCGCCGGCGCACGTCAGGGGCCATGGAAAACCATGGCCTCCGACTTGTCAAGGGCCACCTAGGTCCATAATATAAATACTAGGAACAGGCACAAATTTATTGTACCTACAACAAGGCTCAAGAAAATAGGTGGCTCTTTCAGATACCAATGTATACATTTTTACAATGGACTTCCAGGGGTGGTTCAAGATCTGAGCCTGAATAAATTCAAATCCTTCATTAAACGTAAGTTGTGTCAGAAAGCATTTTATAGTGTGAAGGATTATATTGAGGACAAAAAGGCTTGGGCTTGAGCTGGGTCCGATTTCTATGCACTGATTGTTCTCTGATTTTTCCTCTTGTAGTTTTAACATGTAATTGTTTATGTTATTAATTCAAAGCCTGTATTACACACTATGTAGCCAAGCATATTGTATGTTACGGAATTGTATCGCTGACAGAGGTGTTCGGCACTTGTACAGCTGCACAGGAGCTAAACTTAGTATTCGGAAACACTGTTGGAGCTGCTGAACCTTGGACAAAACTATCTTAGCATTGTGTAGATTCAATTTCTTAGTATTGTATAATTGCATGGCAAACGTGTGAGCACAATGTACGAATGTGCTGTAAGGCATTTTTTTGTTGGGTTAGTCTTTTTTATTGACTTGATAGTGCTATGGCTGTTGAGAGTATGTCATGCTCACTCAAATGTCTCGCTGATGGTGGCGTGTGTGTTGGGTCATTAGGTTCCCTTCAATATGGTTGAGCTGAATGATGTTGATCCATTCGTCATGTTCGTGAACGGACGCCGTCGGAGGGGACTGGTCATCTCTTAGCTGCCACGGCGTATTTTAATTTCTGAATTGATTTTTGTGTGTTTTCCATAATGGACGCTCTCCGCGTACAATTTATTTCTGCATCGTTCTCACACGGTTGATTTCAACATGAATGATGTAATCAAATATTTGTAACAATAGCTTGAAAATTTAATAGAGTGTCCATGGAGTTTCTTGCCCGTTCTTTTCCATAGGTACCTACTCTTTGGAATGGGCGACTAGCTTCATCTTATTGACTGACCGACCTTCTGACAATTCAAAAGTGCCTGTAACTGGTTTATTTGAAATAAATGCTTTGATTTTGATTTTGACCTCCAGGTCCAAGCGCGGGATGCGTTTCACCACCTGTGACACCGCAGCCGTGGCTATCAACGTCGCTTCCCTGTGCAAGCTCCCCCGGGCAGTGACAAGTGTGTCGTCCGCATAACACGTCAAGTCGGCGCTCGATGGGAGCTCGCCTCTCAGCACCCAGTCGTAGCCGATGTTCCACAGGAGCGGTCCCAAGACCGATCCCCGTGGAACACCGCACGACATTTGGTGCCGACCGGCACCGTCACGTCCCCGATAGATGACGCATCTATCCTCCAGATAAGCCCCTACTATGCGGCGGAGATAGGAAGGCACCCGATGGTATTTCAAAGCCTCTCTAATATAGATCCAGGGTAGGGTGTTGAAGGCGTTTGAAATGTCTAAAGACACCGCCAACACCACCCCACCCCGGGACACCGTATCCTCCGCCAGGGTTCTCACGCGCATGATGTCGTCTATGGTAGAGCGCCCCCGACGAAAACCGAACTGTTTGTCGTCCAGGTTCGGCCCCTCTCCGCACAAGTGGCCGACGAGGCGATCTGCGCCTCGTCGAGCAGCATTAAGGGCCGATACGCGGACGGCGAGTCCGCGAGGCGCCCCTCCTTCCTGAGCAGGTCCAGCTTCCCCTCCTTCCACACACTGGGAAACTGACTCTGCTCGAAGCATGCCTTGAAGAGCCCCCTCAGCTGGGGCTCGGCCAGGAATTCCGTCGGGTCCGAGCGCTTTGTTCTTGGCCCGGAGCCGCGACACGGCCGCTCCCGTCTCTGCTTGCGTCACCTCGGGGACATCGGTGCCCTCATCTTCTGGAGAGTCTGTGGCTGAGGGTGAAACCATCGCCGGGGGTGAACTGGCGGCGAGCCGCGACGCACTCGACGCGCAACCGCGCAATGTCGTCGTTCCACCAGTACACGTTGCGCCTTGCGGACTGTTGGCGGTCGCGGGGCATGGACGCGTCGCAGATCTGCGTCATCGCCCCCCGAAACCGCAGCGCCTTCGCTTCGACGTCGACGGGGCCGTCCGTCGCCGACTCCCAAATCCAGGACTGGACTATGGCAGCTTCCTCGTGTAGTTCCCTGTCAAGGCGCTTAAGTGCCCAGCGCGGGCCGTCGTTAATCGGGACTCTTGGATGGCGGCCGCTCGCAGTCTGGGCGGAGACGTCGAACCGGATATACCGATGATCCGACAGCGTCTTCACGGCGACACGTCAGTCATGGACACGACTGGCGACAGAGGGGCTAGCGAAAGTAACGTCTATTATCGACCCGCCCAGCTGCCGCACGCACGTGTATACCGAGCCTCGATTCAGGACGACCAGACCGGTCGTCACCACCCACTCCGCTAGCACCTCGCCCCGAGGGTCAGTGACCGAAGATCCCCACGCCGATGACTTGGCGTTGAGATCCCCGAGCACTAGAACGGGACGAGTGTGATAGCGGCCTACGACGGCGCCCAATTCGACAAGGAACCCCTCGAAGTCGGCGAGACTCTTACTCTTGTTGGGGGAGAAATACGCCCCCACGATGACGATGTCGCCCGAGACCGCAGCAACCCAGCCGCGGCCCCGAGACGGGTCGATCAGAGTCCCGCCAATAATGGCCACCGAGCCGTCAATGCATCCCAGCCAGTCGCCACGGGCGGGGACCACAGCCACTTGGATCGACCACTGCGCCATGCTCTGGAACAAAAGATCCTGAGCTCTGGCGCAGTGATTGATGTTGCTCTGGAGGAAACGGAGTTGTGCCATTATTGACACTCCATTCCCTCGACAACGGTTCTCGGAGCTCGTAGTCGGCCGTGGAGCTGTTAGCCTGCGGGGGAGGCGAGATTTCCCCGGCAGGATTAGAGCTCCTCTTCTTCTTGGTGGCCTTCTTGCTGGCAGGCGTGCCACAGGCCCCTCCCCCCACTCTGTGTCCCGCTGGCTTTCCTACAGCCGAACATAAGCTGCAGTTGAGCGCTGCGGAACACTGGGCCGCCTTGTGGCCGGGCTGACCGCAGCGATAGCAAAGATCGCTACGGTCAAACTCAGCGGTGCACTTGGGCCGGACGTGCCCCTTCTCCAGGCACCGGAAGCACCGCAAAGCCCGGGGCTGCAGAAGTTTAACCCTCGCTGCAACCCAGCCTACCAGCAGTCTGCCACTTGCGGCGATTTTATTAGCCGACGCTACAGGGCACCGAACCCAGACCGCGCAGAGTCCGGTGGCGTCGGTGCGAATATCGCCGGCTCGCACCTTGTCCAGCGGACACTCCCCACTTCGGGCAACGGCCGCCACCACCTCCTCAGAAGTCACGGACTCGTCCAGACCAGCAATCCGCACCTCTGCGGTTTTAACTGGCCTGGAGATCCGGACGTCCTCAGGGTTGAGAACCTCCCTCAGCTTGGCGGGCAGAGCGTCCGCCTTCTCGGCATTGCCGCTCGCAGCACGGTCAATAGAACATCCTTTATTAAAATATTAGCACTGTTCGATCGCGGTTTTCTATGAAGCTCGACAGATGGCGTTGTACTTCTGAATCGCGGTGTCGAGATTCTCCGTGATCATTATATACAGGTTGTCCCGAAACTCAACGTCAAGCGGGCATGGGGAGATAAAATATAATCTATGTTACTTGGTTAAGTGGTAAAAGGAATACTTTGATAATGTTTGAAAATCCACACCTTTGATCACATATCACACATCGAATCTGGTTTTACTTTGCTTTTTCGTGTGAGCTAATTTCTTGTGATGACTCCAAAAATCATAAGTGGTTTCGAGAGAAGAGTCACTGTCATGTTCACTGCCGATAACACTAAGATTGTTATATATCTTCTCAGTAAAGAAATTGCCTTTGCACAGGCTTTGCATACAAGTTCTATGTGTCTGAGTCTAAACTGGATAAGTTTTTGGACGGAACAACATGGCCGGAGGGCATTATCTTTAGGCGCTTCGTGCACTATAAATATCGAAAAGCGGACGGAGGGTCCGCTGCAATCGGCTCAGTGTCCTCGAACAATGGATAGTACCTCTTACAAGTTTGCTAGTTATAACTGTAAGAACGCTAAGAGTTCCGTCGACGATGTTCGACGTTTGTGTGACGAGTGTGTATTGATAGCACTGCAGGAAACTTTGCTGCTTCCAGATGAGTTGGCGTATATAAATTGCATAGATAGCAGATTTGGTTCCATCGGGACTACTGCTGTTGACACTACGGCGGGCCTGCTGCGCGGTAGGCCGCATGGCGGAACAGCGCTGCTGTGGAATTTGAGTGTGTTTCCTAGTGTTACAGTGTTAGATTCTGATAATCCGCGTGTATGTGCTGTTCGTATTAATGCTGCCGATGGTCCATTGATAGTAGTGTGTGTCTATATGCCGACAAATAAATTAGACAGGCGGTAGTGGTGAAAGGCTAACACGTGCTTTTGTCAGTGCCATTGAATATTTTCGATTATAGTGTTTTTTTTGTTGTGAAACTCTATCGAAAGTGTTCATTGTGTTTGTGTATTGGGTATAAGGTTTGCTTTTTAGTTGTTGTAATCGTCTTTTTGTATCGTTTTAGTTTTTATTTTATTTTGGTTAGCGTAATGCAAAATGGCCTCCAAAAAGCCCCCTGATAAAGATCCTGATAAAGATCCCCCGCCTGACCTATTTGATCTTTCTCCTGGACTAACAATCACTCTTCCACATGACATACAATTATCCTCCAACGACAATACTATGGATACGGACACCCATAGTCGTAAGAGAGCCGCTAGTTCGCCCCCGGTCTCTTCAAATATTAAAACTAAGATTCCCAAAAATACATTAGGCAGGCTTTCGTACACACCACAGGACAATCCTCCCTATATAGTGAATGTGTCACTCAAAGACGAGCACACCGCAGGCACTGTCCTACAACCAATTAAGTTTGGTATGTTTTTGACAGTAAATAACGTAAAGAACGTACGTCTCGACGGGATTAAACGTATAGGCAGAAATCGTGTGTCAGTCGAGTTCAAGTCTTATCAGGATGCCAACAGTTTTCTCAACAATAAGATTTTATCCCAAAACAACTACATGGCTGCCATTCCTCAATATAATATCACACGAATGGGTATTGTGAGGGATATCCCAGTCGAATGGTCGGAAGAGGAGATAATTGAGAATATCCAGGTTCCTGAGGAGTGTGGCCCTGTCATCAAGGCAAGACGAATGAGTAGGAAGGTGTCTTCTGCTGGTGTGACCGAGTGGAAGCCCACACAGACTGTGGTCATAACCTTTGATGGACAAACCCTACCCAAGCGTGTGTATAGCTTCTACTCGGCTCTACCGGTTGAAAGATATACCTACCCAACAGTCCAGTGCTACAATTGTTGTCGCTTTGGCCATACCCGCACCATCTGCAGATCGAAACCAAGATGTTTTAAGTGCGGTGAGGATCATCCAGGTGATGGATGTGAAGTCACCCGTGAATTCAGCCTCTGTGTTTCGTGTACTGGCAACCATTTCGCAAGTGACAGTGCTTGTCCTGAATTGGGCCGACAGAAGAGCATCAAAGCTCTGATGGCGGAAAAATCGATCTCGTATGTGGAGGCAAGTCGGGTCTTCCCACCTGTTTCTAGATCATATGCTGATGTCTCCAAATCTTTCTCACTTAACAAAGGTGCTATAAATAAACCTCAACCCATCCCAGTAACCCAAAATTCATACCGGAAAACGGTTCTTTTAAAACCAAAATCCCATACCCCACTTTCACCCGGCTATGATAAACGGACCCATCTGAACCTCTCCCAAAATTACTCCTTTTCACCATCCAAAAATGGCTGTGCTCTTCCGTTGGAAGCTCCAGAGCCAATCCTCCGCAAACAGCGGGATAAATATAGTGATATTTTAAATTTAATCACAGACATGCTAATGTCTGCTCTTGCTAGCCCTTCTCACTCCGTACCTGACCACGTTGCATCAAAATTGACCTCCATACTAAATTATATCCACAACATTCCATCCCCTAACGTTTCTCCAGTGGAACGTGAGGAGTATTACTCCCAGGAAGCCTGATCTTTCTTTTTTAATTAATAGGTTTAAACCATCAATCTGCGGCATTGCTGAGACGTGGCTTTTGCCTGGAAGCAATTTCAGGCTGCCATGTTTCGCCAGTGTTCGTGATGATAGATCTGATGGATACGGAGGATGTGCTTTGCTCATCAATAGCAAGGTATCATTCTCTCAGATTCCTCTAACCTTTGTTGGCGATAACATAAATGTTGTTGCTGTGAAGGCTGAGGGTATAAATATTTTTTCCTTTTATATTGCGCACCCACAACTAGAGTATCTGTCAATAATTAGGAATTTGTTATGCAGTGCTAGTGGCCCAATACTTGTAATGGGCGATTTCAATTGTCACCATTACCGCTGGGGATCAGATACTTGTGATAACTTTGGCATTGGCTTGCTGGATATATTGGATGAACACAATCTTTGCCTAGTCAACGATGGTAGTGCTACCCGTAGATCTCTACCCGGTCAAAATAGCAGCTGTGTTGATTTAACATTCTGCTCATCCAATATAGCTAGTCTTCTCATTTGGCGTCGCTTGGATATGACCTATGGAAGTGATCACTACCCCATCATAATTGAATTTCCTTCCAAAAACATTCCTGTTAAAGTTTCTCCCCCTCTTTTAAAACACCAACTAAACTCAGCAGACTGGGATTTATATTCTAAAATCCTGGACCTTAGAGTATCCTCCCTCCCAGAAGTTAACCATGCTAATGCCCGGGAATGTTTCTTGTCCTTCTCCTCCACCATTTCTTCCACGGCTGATGATTGTTTCCCGGTCAAAAAACCCTCTTCTGGTAAACTCCCCCCCCCGCCATGGTGGGATAGGGAATGCACTGACATGGTCAGAGCCAGGAATGAGGCTGAAAAGACAGTCAATGACAATATGAACCTGGATAACCTCATTGCCTTCAAACGGATATTGGCCAAGTCCAGGAAATTCCTAAAAAGGAAAAAACGCGAAGGTTGGTCAAAATATTGTAGTTCGCTGACTCCGTCCACCCCGGTTTCGGTGGTTTGGCGAAAGATAAAACTTTTTAGGAGCAGTTTAGCATCTGCCTCCTCTTCCAACAACCTCACGGAAGAACTGGGATACCAGTTTTTTTCAAAAATCGCTCCGGCTTATGTTCCAAGTCTTGAGGAAATCAATGTTGACATCTATGATGCAGACAACATTGAGGACCCAATGAACATGCCTTTTAGCTTGGACGAGTTGAAAGCTGTGCTATCCCACGTCAAGGACTCCGCTCCGGGAGTGGATGGATTCCCGTACTCCTTTATTTCTAAAGCTGGACCAAAAACTCACAAATATTACCTGGACCTGGCTAATTTCTGTTTTACTTCTGGCTTCATTCCCACAGAGTGGAAGGTTCAAGCTGTCATTCCGATTTTAAAACCAGGCAAAGATCCGAATGATCATTGCTCATACAGACCCATTGCCCTATCGTCCATACTTATCAAACTTTTGGAACATTTAATTAAAAACAGATTAGTGTGGTTGGTGGAAAACAGGAGACTGCTTCCAACGACTCAATTTGGCTTTAGGAAAGGTCTGGGCACAGCTGATAGTGTGGGTATCCTCACGTCAGAGGTCCGGCTGGCCCTTAGCAGAAATGAGTCTGTGGTTGCTGTCTTTCTGGATATATCAGCTGCCTATGATTCCGTCCTCCTCCCAAATCTCAGGCAAAAGTTGCACGAGCTGAGAATCCCGGCTAGGATTTGTCGCATCATTGGTAGCATTTTTACCAGTCGCACCATTCAACTTAGAATACCAGGGGGTGACTCTGAACAAAGATCGGTCTGGAGAGGACTACCTCAAGGATCAGTTCTTAGTCCCCCATTATACAACATCTACACAGCTAACTTGTCCTCTTCCCTTAATTTCGACTGTAAGATCCTTCAGTATGCTGACGATATCGCACTAATGGTGTGTGGCAGTTCCATCCAGGATGCCGCCTTTTCAATGAATGTCTCTCTGGCCTCATTAAACCAATGGCTACTTGACAATGGTTTGTTCTTAAGTGCGCCAAAGAGTAAAGCTGTCATTTTTACACGCAAGCGTTCTGTTCCTTCCATAGAACTAAAGGTCAATGGTCAAAGCATTCCAGTCGTAGATAAGGCTAGGTTTCTGGGAGTAACCTTGGACTCAAAGTTGTCTGGGGTTGATCACATCAGCAACACGGTCAAAAAATGTGAACGTTCCGTGTCGGTCCTTAAGGCTTTGGCTGGGGTGTGGTGGGGAGCTCACCCCTACACCCTTAAACTGGTCTATAATGCTCTGACCAGAAGCGCTATGGATTACTGCAGCTACTTACTTGAGCCTTGTAATAAAGAAGCGCTAAAGAAACTAGATAGCATCCAGTCCAAATGCCTAAGAATAGTGATTGGGGCTATGAAATCATCCCCCATAAACGCACTTCAAGTGGAATGTGCTGACCCTCCCTTACATCTTAGGAGACAATACTTGGCAGATCGATTCCTAACTAAAGTATTTTTCCTTTCATCCCATCCCTTGCTCCCAATTTTAGAACAAATTGACCTCTCCTTTAATAATTCTTCCTATTGGAACCATAAAACAGTTCCCCTATTGATAGATAGGTATAGAGAGCTTAAACAACTCTCCGTGCCTATCTGCCAATACCCATCTCTTCCGGTCTTCTCCGCTGCATACGAGTCGAGTTATTGTGAACCAAAAGTCGTTTTGGGTTTAGGTATATCAAGGAATTCTCAAAACGCTAGAGAGGACTTCGAGTCAGCTGTCAAGCGTTATTGGGAAGGATGGAATTTCTTTTACACTGACGCTTCAAAATTTTCTGAAACTGAATGTACTGGGGTGGCAGTTTATTTTCAAAATTCTAAAATAGCCTTACTTTACCAATGTCCACCAGAAGCATCAGTCTTTACAGGAGAGTGTATTGGCATTTTAGAAGCCTTACACTATATTAAATCCCATCAAATAACAAGGTCAGTAATTTTTTCAGATTCCCATAGTAGTATTCAGGCCCTTAAACAAAATCAATTTCGTAGTAAAATTAATAGTAAAATCATTATGGATATAAAGAACTTGTTATTTGAATGCTACCAAAACGGCTTGGACGTTGAGATAACCTGGATCCCCGGTCACTCGGGTATAGTTGGCAATGAGTGCGCTGATTCGTTAGCAAAGTATGCCACATCGAATCCGGTTGATCAAAAGCACTACGTAGCGCATAACTACGATTTGCGGAATGGTGCCAGACCCAAGTTATTTAACTCGTGGGCTGAAGCATGGAAGAAGTCTTCTAAAACCAAGGGCATCTACTACGCTGCCATACAGCCTGAGGTTCAGCGTAGGCCTTGGTTTTCTAAATGTCCTAAATTGTCGAAGAGAACTGTTTCCTCACTGTGTAGACTTAGACTCGGACACTGTTGTAGCCCAGTGTTTCTGAAAAAGATCCACATCCGGGATAACTCCCGGTGCGAGTGCGGTCTTGAGGATGGCACTTTAGACCATATTTTCTTTTCTTGCTCCCGAAATAATAAATCTTTTGATCTCTATTCAAATATTCCTAAAATTAACATCCCTCTCCCAACTAATTTTCATACCCTACTTTCCCACTTCTCCACTAAATTAATAAATCTTTTGGCCAGATTCCTAGTTGAGAATGATCTAAAATTTTAATTGGTGCGTAGTTTGTGTGTAAATAGTCTGTATATAGTATAAGCTAGTGTAATTATTGGATAATGTGTCCTTGTAAATTTGATTACTTGTTTTACTAACCCATGTGTTTGTCCATGCAGCTATACTAACACCTACCACGAATGGAAAAGTTCGACGGCCTGCCTCTGTTTGCCGCCGTCACCACGTGACACTGGCAGAATAGTCGAAACCGGCTCAGTTGCCAAAAAGGAAGAAAAAAAAAAAAAAAAAAAATTAGACAATCTGCCTATGTTTACTGACTGTATGGGAACTGTAAGTGCGATTAGTAACGATTATGTAAACGAACCTATTGTTGTTTTGGGGGATTTTAATGCTCATCCTGGAGAATTATTTTTTAATGAATTGAATATTTTATGTAATGAATTTAAATGGGTAATTATGGATGTAGTTAGGTTAGGATTGCTTTCGGACACATTTACATATGTGGATCAGGTGTGCGTTCGCGCAGCGGAATGTTGTTGAATTTAAAGATCAGGGGGGGCACACTTAGTACTTCATCAATTTTTACAGTCGACAGCGACACCTGAACTCTGGCAAGTGAACAATTTGGCAGCCATCTTGTCCCTAGGGTCAAATAAAGGTCAATGACAATGCCATATTTTTTCATTTTAATTTTCATGAAAGAAGTAAGATGGCGGATAGAGAATCAAACAATTTTATTTTATTTAGACTTGTGTTGAATTAATGTAACAAGTGCACGTGTTAATGCCAAAATTGTGGTGTCTCTTCATGACGACAGGATGCAGATGGATAAATTACCATGGTTATGTGTTGTTACAAAATAATAGGTATACTTATAAGTAATCCATACAAACTTTCAACCCCAAACTGTTAATTTGTGACACTTTCGGCTAATTTGTAATATTATTTCTGTGTGTGTCAGCTGTGAAGTTTCCACTCATAAAATAAATGAATTACTGAATACTTTTTTTTAATCATCTGAAAACCCAGACCTATATTATACATAGCTACGTACGCATAGGTACGTAGCAATAATATACATAGCTACATATGCATAGGTATGTAGCTATAGTATACATAGCTACATATGCATAGCTACCTATATCACTCACTAGTAGTTGTTCACGCACAAAATGTAAGGGGGCAGCACTTTCCATACATGCAAATTTTACCACAGAGTTGTCACTCTTTATTATATACTTACTATACTCTTTGTTAAAGATTCTAAATATGCAGATATTTAGTGTATGACGTCGTGTAATTGTGTATGGTAAAAAAAAATTTGTGCGTGCAGCCATTGTGGAGAAATTCACCAAAAACTGATTCCGCTGGGCGAACGTTGTCCTGGCGGAACTTTTTTAATCCATTGACTTTAGAAAAAAGAGATGTGTCCAAAAATTAGTGTGTATTTGTGTGTAATTGTGTATGTATGAATAAAATTTGTGCATGCATAGACTTCGGAGAAATTCAAGTTTCCGCTGCGCGAACGTTTGGCCATTAGCTAGTTTTCATATAAAGCGCTTACATAGAGAGCTGTAGATTTTTACATACGTTGTTTTGAATTTGTGCATATTTGTGTACAAAACAGATTTAGAAAAAATCGTAGGGCTAAAAAGATAAAAATATAAACGTAAAACACGCTTTTTAGGTCATAGTTCTTAAAGTATGCACTTTGGGGTCTAGATTTTCACGTTTATACAAACCTTATAAGTGTCTGCAACATATTGCCAAATATCAATGATGTTCCTTTAGTAATTAAAGAGATATAGGACAATTTACCATGACAAAATCACTGTTTACAAAGCAGTCAAATATCACGACATTCTAAAGGAATTGCATGGTAAAATGTATGCCAATAATTAGTGTATTCATTCAACTATTCACATGCAAAATTTCATGTCATTAAATTCAGTAATTAAAGAAGAACAATTAAAATACTGACGAAGCATCGAAAACCTACATAACCCGACCAAGTTCGGATAGCTATAAAAAGCGGCCGTGCCATATATCTTAAGAACGTTCTTAACCTTCCAATATAGTATTTATTAATATGGCACAGTTGCGTACACAAGCGTTAGGAAAAAATAAAACAATTGCATTTCTTGAATGAAAAATGTTTTTTTTATAATAACGCAACAAAAATAAATTTCAATTAACAAGTACTTCTCTATTTAAATATCCGTGTACAAAAATATTTTTAATTACATATAATGCTTAATTATGTAATTATAATAACGTTAACAAACGCTTGCAACGGCAGCAATAGACTTAAATGTGTTTTACTAAAATAGGTTTAATAAACTATTATGAATATAAAGGTAAGACGTATAATATTTCGAGCTTCAATAAAAATTAAAATCACATCAGATAACTGGACTATTCAGTTGTATTATATTTGATCAACATTAAAAAAGTGCTTATAAAATAAATCAACATTTAAAAACAGTAGGTAGTACTTACTTGTGGTAATTATTTAATTTCCCTGAGGGGTCTATAGTAAGAATCCGGATCCGTGAAATATTCAAGAGAAATTAGCTGTATGAATTTTATTTGCCTAAATTAATATATTTAGATTATATCTCAAGTCTCAAGCGCATACTTAAATAAAGTAACTACGTAAATAGTACCTACTTTGTCATAGTCAAATACATTTAAAAAAGTAGGTGTACAAAAATAAATAAACCTTTATATTATTTTGAAAAGCTAATGAACGAAGAGAATAAATGGAGTGGCGTGCTCAAAGAGGTACAAGAGAATATGGGTTTAGTAAGAGAAATTAGCATGGATGAAGTAAGAATAGCAGTTCAAGGTATGAAAAATGGAAAAGCTATGGGCCCAGATGATATACCAGTAGAAGTATGGAAGTGTTTAGAAGGATATGGATGTATGTGGCTGACTTTATTCTTCAATAAGTTGTTGCATGAAGGAGAGATCCCACAAGAATGGTGCAACAGTTCACTAGTGCCCATCTTTAAGAATAAAGGTGATGTACAGGACTGTAACAACTATCGAGGGATAAAGCTCATGTCACATAGTATGAAGGTATGGGAGAAAGTGATTGAGAAAAGATTGCGAGAGGAGAGGGAGATTACCCCAAACCAGTTTGGGTTTATGCCAGGTCGAGGAACAATGGACGCCACTTTTGCACTCCGCCAAGTGTGCGAGAAGTACAGACGTGCACACAAGAACTTGCACATGGTGTTCATTGATCTGGAGAAAGCGTATGATAGGGTACCTCGTGATGTGCTGTGGTGGCAAGCGTGCAAGCGTATGCAGAGTAAACGTCCACCTAAAATCATTGTTGGTTGGAACAAATCTGTGAGCGACAGTCATGGGGCGGCCAGGGCGAGTTTTCGGGAATGGCGATTATGTGGTAGCCCTACCGTTGGTGCTGTGTTTGCTCAAATGTGTTTGACCAGATAAATATTTAAATCGCGTTTAAAACGGTGTCAGAATAACGAAGTTCAGTTAAAAATGGATGTTCTGGCAGCTAAGCATAGCTCGAAGGATTTCAAAAGGTTCTGGAAAAGTACTAACTGGTCCAGAATACGCCCTGGTATTCCTGTGACTGTTGACGGGACGAGTGATTTGAAGGGTATAGCCAACACATTTAAAAATAGTTTTACTGTAAGGTCACCACCACGATGTATGTAATAAGTACGTCGTCCGTGGCGCAGCGGTCAACACGCCTGCCTGCGACGTGGAGGCCCCGATCCCCGGCCAGGTCATGATGGAAAAACGATCTTTTCCTGATTGGCCTGGGTCTTGGATGTTTATCTATATATGTATCTATTATAAAATATAGTATCGTTGAGTTCGTATCCCATAACATAAGTCTCGAACTTACTTTGGGGCAAACTCAATCTGTGTGATTTGTCCGTATATACAATATGTAAAGAAAACCCTGTCCGATCCGTGAAGGTATTGTTAGGTATCGATAACTGATTCTAATAATGCCCAAAGACAGGCAAAACTTCAAAAAAAATCCCCCTAAAAAAGTAAATATTATTTCGCAAAAAGAGGTAACTTAATACATGTGCTGTTAGCAACCCCTTCCGCGGGCGGCGGGGGGCAGGGCACGCGGCACCTGTGACGTGGTCGCGTCGCTATTCGCTTATAATAATACCGGTGTTGTCACTTTTTTAAGAATTACCAAAGTTCGGGGAAATTGGAATGAATTCCCCGCAAAAAAGGATTATTCCAAAATTCATTAGTATTGTTACTATGATGATTATGTAAAATTTTATATTATATTTGGTCAAGTGTTTACCTAACCTTTATTATCCTTATGGGTCGGACAGGGTTTTCTTTACATATTGTATATATGTCCGTATATATATTAAGTATTGTTACGGGCTAGGGGTACTAAAACGCCGGTTAAGGGTTACGAAGTTTATTAGCAACGAAGGTACAGTCGATTGTAGGCAATGACAAGTAGAACGTAGCTGATGTCGCACCGAAGTCTTCCCTTATGTCCACGAAATCCGTGTTGTAAACACACAATAACAGTACAGATGATACTCCACGTAGTACTCACAGTTCTCGTTATAGTTGTCGCAGTAGGTATTCTCAAAGATCGCTTCTTAACTGTCGCTGTTTTCGTATCGCTAGTCGAGTGTAGACTGACTCTGCGTCGGCATCGCGGCACTTTATATAGTCCAGCTGATCGAACATTCCAGATTCCTCTAGACGTAATAATAATAGCACATAACTTCGAGGTCACTCGGAAGTACCTACGGTAATCCCCGGAAACGGGTTTCTAGAAATTTCGATGTTGACACTTTGTTGACAAAACTGTTGAGACCTGTACCATTCGATAGGCCGTCCTAAGTCTAGTAATGCGTTTTATTATTGTACCTACAAAATGTCTAGATCTAGGAAAAATAGGGCTCAAAAGTGACATACTGCATGTCACGCGACATTGAACCTTATGCCATCGACATAAGGTCCATTCGTAACATTGCCCCCTTCTTAGTCATGCTCGTCCCGAGCATGATTTGATCCATAATAGCGAGCTAGGCGGTCTACGTGTACGACCTTCAGCTTCCCTCTAGGTCCTTTCTTAATCCGGTAGGTGACATCGTTTATTCTGGTTATTATCGTGTACGGACCCTCCCATTTGGCTTGGAACTTTGGACTCTTTCCTTTTCTCCTTATGGGATTATGTAACCATACCAAATTTCCCTCTTCAAATCCGGGCACGTTAGCTTTGCGGTCGTATCGGATTTTCATTTTCTCACTGGTTTTCAAACCATTCTTTCTCACTAGCTCATGTATTTCATCTAATTTACGCCGTAGGTCGGCCACATAGTCGACGGCTAGGATAGGAGTATCGGGAGGTGTTCCGGTTAGTGCATCTATGGGTAGTCTAATTTCTCGGCCGAAGTTGACTTTCGCCGGTGTGCAATTTGTGCTATCATGTGTTGCAGAGCGGTATGACATTAAGAAGAGTGGAATGTATTGGTCCCAATCCCTCTGGTGTTCTTCCACTACTTTGGCCAAATGATTCTCCAACGTCTGATTGAATCTTTCGACCATTCCATCTGACTGTGGGTGATACGGTGTTGTACGAGTCTTATGTATCCCGAGTAGTTGGCAAACCTCTTGAAATAGTGAAGACTCAAAGTTTCTACCCTGGTCAGAGTGTAACTCCAAGGGAACGCCAAATCGACAGAACACCTCGTGAACTAGCTTTTTGGCGACTGTATGAGCTTCTTGGTTAGGTACTGCAAAAGCTTCTGGCCATTTGCTGAAATAGTCTTGCAGGACGATGATATACCTATTCCCTTCTTCAGTAACAGGGAATGGCCCAGCTATATCGACAGCAACTCTTTCCCATGGTGCACCAACATTGTACACTTTCAGCCGACCTCTGGCTCTCGTTTGCGGTCCCTTTACTGAGGAGCAGGCTACACATTTTCTACACCAGTCCTCTACGTCTTCGCGGCAATGCACCCAATAGAATCTTTTTCTCACCTTCTCCAGGGTTTTCTTTACTCCTAGATGTCCTCCGGATACTCCGCCGTGCACCTGTCGTAGCACTGACGCGACTTTATCACCGGGAACAACTATCTGTAAGGTGACCTCCTGTCCACTGGGTGATTCCCATTTCCTCTTGAGAACTCCATTATCAATTATCAGGCTGTCCCACTGAGCCCAGTAACTTTTTACTGTTGGGCTAAGCGCTGATATTTCACTCCAAGCGGGCCTCTGGCCACGTTGTTTCCATTCGATTACTGTCTTCAAGTCACTATCTTCCCTTTGTGCGTCTTCCAATGATTGATTATCCCAGTCTTCGTCCAAAGCGTTCACCTGGATAATCCTTACGTTCTCTTTCTTTTCCTGTTTGGCACAATGTCGGCAAGATTTTTCGCAAGGTCGTCTAGACAAAGCATCAGCATTATTGTGTGACTTGCCTTTCCGATGTTCAGTGACAAAGTCAAATTCTTGCAGCTGCTCTATCCACCTTGCTACTTGTCCTTCTGGGTCTTTGAACTGGAGGAGCCACTGTAAGGCAGCGTGATCGGTACGAAGTGTAAACTGCCTCCCAATCAAATATTTCTTGAAGCGTTGTAAGGTCTTAACAACGGCTAGAAGTTCTCGGCGGGTAACACAATAATTTCTTTCTGGCTTGGAAAGGCATTTGCTGAAATATGCGATAACGACCTGCCTATCTCCTTGTGTTTGAGAGAGAACTCCTCCAATACCCACATTGCTGGCATCTGTGTCTACCAAAATCGGCCTTCCCTACTAGGGTAACCTAGTACAGGAGCCTCACACAAGTGAGTTTTCAGTAGAGCAAATGCCTGTTCGCAGTCAGAGTTCCATTCAAATAGACACTTTTCCTCTGTTAAACGATGCAACGGTTTCGCTAACTCGGAGAAGTTCTTCACAAACCGACGGTAATATGCACACAGACCCAAGAAAGAGCGTACCTCAGTTTTATTACGAGGGGTAGGCCACTTCGACACGGCTTTTATTTTTTCAGGGTCTGTTCGAATTCCTTGCGCCGAAATAATGTGTCCCAAGTATCCAACTTCTTTCTGGAATAGTGTACACTTACTAGGACTGAGTTTTAAATTCGCTTCACGCAGTTTCTGGAACACTTTCTCCAAATTGCGTAGATGTTCTGCGAAGTTTCGTCCCATAATAATGATGTCATCCAAATAGACCAGGCATGCATCACCAAGCAACCCCACCAAGATGCGCTCCATTAGGCGCTCAAATGTAGCTGGAGCATTGCACAGTCCAAAAGGCATGACATTGAATTGCCAGAGACCGTTTCCAGGACCAGTGGTGAAAGCGGTCTTTTCTTTATCCTGCTGACAGATTTCCACTTGCCAATATCCACTTTTGAGGTCAACTGTGGAGAACCATTTCATGCCACTTAGCAAGTCCAAAGTGTCATCTATACGTGGCAGAGGATAACTATCCTTTTTCGTGGCATCGTTCAACATCCTGTAGTCAACGCAAAACCTTGTACTGCCATCCTTTTTCTTAACTAGGACAACTGGAGATGACCAAGGGCTGGTAGACGCTTCGATAATCCGATTTTTCTCCATATCTCTTAACATTTCCGACACTTCCTGTTCTCTTGCAAAGGGGATACGACGTGGTCTCTGTCTTATCGGCTGTGTATCGCCCGTATCTATATGGTGTTTGACGAGCCCGGTCCTTCCCACGTCACTGTCGGTCTTAGAGAAGATGTCATGGAAGTTATGCAACAGTTGCTTAACTTTGTGACTTTCGAACTTGTTTAAATTGCCCTTACAATTTTCGAGTAGTGTCGATACATGTTCCTGCCACTTCTTATCACGTTCCTTTTCGTGCGCCTTTGTTTTTCGCAATGATGCTACATGGTCGCACACACCCACGATGCAATTCTTTTCAAGAATTATTTCCTTGTTACTAACGTTGATAATGCGTACTTTTGGTTTATCGGAAATCATCATCAGTGTCCTTGCTGTTATCCAGTCTGGGTGATCTCCAGAATCTTCTATTAAAATGCAACGTTTATGGCATCCTATTGGTGATAATCTAATATCTACTAAGGTTTCTGATCTTGGTGGTAATATCGTTCTCCTTACACAGTACACTGACCCCTGTTTTCCACCTTGAAGAAATACTTCTTGTTCTGGAAAACTCAATACTCCTTTTGCTACATTAAGGACGCACTGCTGTTTCTTCAAAAAGTCCAGTCCTATTATGCAATCATCTGTAATATTCGCTACTAAAACAGGGTGCGTGAATGTCTTATCACCCATTTTCAAAGTCACGTTCGTTTCACCAAGGACGAGTACTGGTTGGCCAGTGGCGGTTTGTAATCGGCATTGTGAAGATCCTCTTTTCCATACTATGGTCCGAGGAAATAGCTCCGGTCGTGCAATGGTTCTTGATGCACCAGTATCCAATGTGAAACTGCAGGATTTACCATTCAGTTCTCCTTCTATAATGAGACTGTTTCCGTCACCCACTTGTGATACTGTTATAATGGGGGCTACATGTCGACCAGCCAGTACTCGCCCCATAGCCCTGGCTGTTCCTAGTTTAAATCCTCGGCTTCCACCTGTGTCCCAGAAGTGCTTCTTCCTCTTGACGCGCCAAATCCATCGCTGCTTGTCGTCGCGTGCGAACTCTTTCGTCTTCCCTTGGCGTGACCGGCATGCCGCTTCTGACACCAATTGTTACGGGCTAGGGGTACTTAAACGCCGGTTAAGGGTTACGAAGTTTATTAGCAACGAAGGTACAGTCGATTGTAGGCAATGACAAGTAGAACGTAGCTGATGTCGCACCGAAGTCTTCCCTTATGTCCACGAAGTCCGTGTTGTAAACACACAATAACAGTACAGATGATTACTCCACGTAGTACTCACAGTTCTCGTTACAGTTGTCGCAGTAGGTATTCTCAAAGATCGCTTCTTAACTGTCGCTGTTTTCGTATCGCTAGTCGAGTGTAGACTGACTCTGCGCCGGCGTCACGGCGCTTTATATAGTCCAGCTGATCGAACATTCCAGAATCCTCTAGGCGTAATAATAATACTGCATAACTTCGAGGTCACCGGCCAAGTAAGTACCTACGATAATTCCCGGAAACGGGTTTCTAGAAATTTCGATGTTGACACTTTGTTGACAAAACTGTTGAGACCTGTACCATTCGATAGGCCGTCCTAAGTCTAGTAATGCGTTTTATTATTGTACCTACAAAATGTCTAGATCTAGGAAAAATAGGGCTCAAAAGTGACATACTGCATGTCACGCGACATTGAACCTTATGCCATCGACATAAGGTCCATTCGTAACAGTATTATCACATAATTATAAAAGTTAATTAAAATGTCAATGAAAAAATGATACTTACACAATTTCCTACACTTTTTCAATAGTTGTACAAATATTTTTTTTTTATTGTTTTTATTTAACCTCTATTAATTTATTATTTTCAGTCAAATGCCACCGAAAAAATCTAACCTCTTCAGTCAAATACCACCGAAAAAAATCTAACGTCAACAACGCGAGCACCAGAGAGACACGACGCAAACGTATTAAAAGAGCCCATCAGTTGGTAGCCACAGTAGGAGTACAAGAACAATAATTTCAATTTATACATGTAAGTAATATCACATGGTTTTATAAAAGTTAATTAATATATCAATGAGAAAGTGGCACAAAGCTCCCCACACTTTTTCAATAATTGTACAAAAATTTTATATTATTTTTATTTAACCTCCATTGAAAATTATTTTGCACTTATTATTTCAATGTGCTATGATAACATGTTTTTCAGTTCGTCTTTCTAATATTTAAACGATTAAATTATTATTTTCAGTCAAATGCCACCAAAAAAATCTAACCTCAACAACGCGAGCAGCTAAGGGTCACGACGCAAACGTGTTGAAAGATCTCAGCAATTACCAGAACAAATCGAAACAAGAAATGCAGCTCAAAGAATCGGGACTGCAGAAAGTCGTGCACAAGAATCTCAAGAACAGCGTGACGAACGTCTGCAACAGAATATTACGAGAACAAGAGCGGCACGAGAACGAAACATAGCTACAGTACGAGTACTAGATCGACAAAGGCAACGGATCAGCCGCTCATTAACACGTGCATCATTCGTTCGGCTTGCCTTTGAATATGCGCCAGATATTAACTACTCAGCGCATTCAAAAATTGCTATCGGTGGAATGGATGAAGTATGTCAATATTGTCAGGCATTGAAATTTCGGAATGAAGCAGCCGGCATGTGCTGCGCATCAGGAAAAGTTGTGCTGTCACCTCTACCCGCTCCGCCGGAGCCTTTATTATCCCTTCTTACTGGCAATTCAGATGATTCCAAATTATTTTTGCGTAAGATACGCAAATTTAATTCTTGCTTCCAAATGACGTCATTTGGGGCAACTAAAATTTGGGTAGGTCTGAGAATCGGCCAACATCTATTTTTCACCGGGAACCGAACATCCCCGCCGGGACAGGAGCGTAGCGAAGCGCGCCGGGACAGCTAGTTACTATATATATACTTATAATATATAAAAAATAAAACTCGTGAGAGAGGTGTTGAGATGACCCTACCCTAACCATTCGCAAAATAACTCTGCAATTTCCGCTTAAATGCAAACCGACTAGTCGCCATCCTGATATCAAGAGGAAGCGCATTCCACAAAAGAATTGACTGAATATGAAATGAAGAGTGAACAAAGTCAGAGGTATGAGAAGGACAGAGTAAGAGAAGATTATTAGAAGAACGCAGATTCTTGCTGTGTGAAGAACACAAATATTGGAAGTGACTCGTAAGATAAGAAGGAGGAGTGGGCGAATTAAGAAGGGAGAAAAGCGTGGTCAAGGCTCGCAAATCTCTTCTTTGGCGAATGGGCATCCATTTCAGTTCAGACCTGTAGCTGGATACATGGTCATATTTCCTCAGATTGAATATAAACCGGATATCACTATTGAGCAATCTGTCAAGCTTATCCAGCAAAACCGAATTCAGGTCAAAGTAGCACACGTCACCCTAATCGATTATGGGGAAAATCAAAGTCTGCACAAGCATGGTTTTCGTTTTAGCGGGTAAGAAGTTCCTCAAGCGATATAGGGAACGCAGGGTACCGTTGACCCGTTGACTAACATATGACACCTGACGTTGCCAGCTAAGCGTCGAGTCAATATACAAACCAAGATCTTTCACAGTGGAGGTAATAGGTATAACGGTACCGTTGAAGATAAGAGAAGGGAGAGAGCTAAGTGTTTACCTACTCATCATGCGTGAGCTTCCAAAAATAATGGCCTGACACTTTAAGGGGTTTACTGTCACCCCAAATCTATCAGACCAGTTTTTGATAGCCTCTAAGTCTCGGTTTACCTCCGCTATAGCATTCGACATACCTTCCACTCGCTCAGCTGTACGAGTATATAATTGGAGATCATCAGCGTATAGATGATACCAACACCGAAGACAGTGAGTTATAAAATTAATGAAAATAGAGAAAGAATACCGCCCTGAGGAACACCAGCATACAGGTCACGCCAACTTGATGAGCTCTCATCAACGCGAACCGACTGCTGACGTCCCCGAAGATAAGAAGAGAACCACTCCAGAGCCTCGGACGAAACCATAAGGTGAGAGAGAACAGCAAAGAGAATATCATGGCTGACGACGTTAAAGGCATTGTAGAAATCAATTAATACCAAGACAGTAACTTTGGTATCCTCCATAGCCTCTTTTATGTCACCAGTCACTTTAAGGAGAGCGGAGGCTGTACTGTGCCAAGGTCTGAAACCAGACTGTAAGGGACTGATGAGGCTGTTCCGATAAATAAATCCAGAAAACTGCCTATGTACGCAGGCCTCAAGCACTTTAGACATGAATGGGAGAATGGAAATGGGACGAAAGTGACTAAGTTGGGAAGGGTTTGAAATTTTAGGGAGTGGGCGGACATAGGCCATGCGCCACAGGGATGGGAATTGTCTGGAATCGAGAGAATAGTTAATGATGTGGGAAATCGGAGGGAGAAGGCTATCAAGAATCCATACAACCATATTACGACTGATGCCATCATAGCCCACAGCATTGGATTTTATTGACAGGATGATCTTTTTAATTTCGTCCATGGACACCGGAGAGAACTGAAATGGTTCTAAGGAGGGGCTCGATTGGCCAGCAATGAAATCAACCGTCTGGGCCACAATTTGGGGGTCCAAATGACAAGTAGTTGTGAAATGACGGTTGATAACATCAAGGCCAATTGAATTAGGAAAATCCACATGCCGTGGTCTGCCGATACCAAGAGTACCAAGGAACTTCCAGATATCAGCAGGTGAAGAAGAAGATATGTTTTCGAGAATATAGCGGCGTTTAGCGTTGCGTATCAACTGATTACACTTATTTCTAGCGGATTTGTAAACGTTCCGATTCTCCTCACTGCGATCCTTTTTAAATTTTCGAAAGGCCCGATTCTTACGCCTCATCGCCATTCGAACTCCTGTCGTGATCCAGGGAGCAGGAGGACGCCGAACTTTAATCCGCTTGACAGGAGCATGCTTATCGTAGAGTGCAAGGATCGCCTGATCGAAAATGTGCAGCTTATCGTCAACCGTTGACGTCACAGCCAGGCGATCCCAATTGAGGTCTGACGCATCTTGACAAAGCCTCTCAATGTCCATGTGCGCAAAACACCGCATGTGCATAACTTTTGGGATAGGTTTAGGTGGCTTTAGGACATAAGATAAGTAAATGAGGTCATGATGAGAAAAAACCAGGCGCGAGACACTGACCATGAAAGGGAACAAGTGAGGGTTCAGAGGTAAGAATTAAATCGAGCCAAGTGTCATCTCCTGAAATATTAAAATGAGTTGGTTGAAGTGGAAGTGTATGAAGATTAACGGACTCAATGATATGAAGGAATTTACGGGATCGAGGAGAGTGATGGGTAAGGTCAGTGTTGAAATCGCCCATGATGACGCAGTGTGCATACTCTGAACTTATTGACTCAAGCGCCAATTCAAGATTGGAAAAATAGTCAACGGCGGGCGGACAATAGACAACAACAAGTAAAGTCTTAACGCCTCTGACGTTGACCTCCAAAAAGAGGTACTCGGCAGAAGCATTGTATTGTGGTGGAGATGAGGTAATGATTTTAAAAGGGAAATCACTACGAAGATAAATAGCTACACCACCCCCTCCCCTTCCAACTCTATCATTGCGAATGAGAGTTAAACCTGGGAGAGAGTAGGTGGGGAGAAGAGAAGGCTTAAGCCAACTCTCAGATACCAGAATGGCATGGACATTGGTATCAGCAAACGTGTCCAACAAATTACTGTAATGACTTGGGATACTCTGCGCATTAATATGACACATTACATAGGTGACTCTTCTGTTGGCTGAAGTTACGACGCACAAAGTCGTTAAGTGTGTCAGTCAAGGAGCTGAAACTAGCATTAGCGGATGAACCAGAGGAATTAATAGCAGAGTGAAAAGAGAGAATTTTATATCGTCCATAAATAGTAAATGGGTCAGCTTAAAATTATCCGGTGTTTCATTATTTCTAATTGTAAGACCACTGTCAGAAGAGTTTAAAAGATTAGATAAAGGGTTTAGAGCAAGGCAAAACCATAGGGGGCTTGCATAGCGTCTCCTTGGTAAATTCCTCGCTTTATAAGTATGGGATCTGTTTCTATTGATTTTCCTACTTTAAGTTTAGTATTCTAATGTTTCATGGACTCTGTCAAGAAATTAATTATTTCGGGATGAATTCTGTAGTGTTGTAGTATGTATAGTAGCCAACTATGGGGAACAGAATCAAAAGCTTTTTGATAGTCTATGTACATGGTGCAGATGTCATTTTTTGAATTAGCATTATGTTTCATCGCTATGGCATCTATGGTTAATTGCTCTTTACATCCTTGGCTGTATTTACGGCACCCTTTTTGTTCCTCTACTAGGATATTGTTCTGTACGGTGTGTTTATAAATAATTTCAGCAATGCAACCGGTAGTTAATTTGTAAATAATTTGACGGCAAGTTATGGGTCTGTATTTGGCTGGGTTGATGTAGTCTGTGTCTTTAGGTAGCATGTAGGTTAGGCCTTGTGTGATAAATTCTGGGATATTTTGTGGATATTTAATGAAATTATTGATGTGATTATAGATGGCGGGGTGAAGGCAGGTTATAGTACATTACGATATTAGTGCGTAATGATGGTTATAACATGCGAGGCGGAATTTCAGCCCGAGCCGAAGGCGAGGGTGTAATTGAGCCGAGCATGTTATAACCAATACGCACGTATATCGTACGACGTTTTTTAACACACTTGCGAGGAAACAGAAAAAGAAGTATTTTATATTTTGTTCATTTTAAATAAACTCAATCTGTGAATGCACACCGTTGCTTTCCCTCCATTAGTATTATTATTTGCCATTTCAAATATGGAACAGCGCGCAGCGCGAGCCGTGCGGCGGCGATCAGTTCCATAATTACTTGAAATGGAAAATAATGCTGTTATGGAAAATAATGCTGTTATGGAAAATAATGCTGTTATGGAACTGTTAACTATAACTTAACTATTTGCTTTGATAAAACACGCGTTTGTTATGGCCTGCTTTACATATTTAAAACCGGTGGAATTACATCAGCTTTACGAGCAAGGGTGTTAAAAATTTCTTATAGTAATAGCTGTGAATGTGATCTGTACCAGGAGTTTTCCAGTTGTGTGCTTTATTGATGACGCTAATGAAAACCTCTAATTCCCATTAGAGGTTTTCATAAATGACATATCTGTTACGTTTTCTAAATTTTGTTTATCGTCCTGTATCCATGTGGCCGTGTGATTGTGTTCTGATGTATTCGACCAAATGTTTGACCAGTAGGTGTGTAGCTGTTCAGGAGTAGGATTGGGTCTATTTGTCGTCTGTTGTCTATGTTGTTATTATTATTATTATTAATTTTCCGTGAGGAAAGGTAACAGTGCAAAAGTAGTTAAGTCCATACAGCCAAAGCCAATGAACAAATAGAGTACTGGACGAACGAATTCGAATTAAACAAGTGAAATGTGAATCGGCTAACTCTATGAATAAAAGCTTCAGCAAGATTGAACAAGTTGGCGTTGCTAATATTGCCATAAATTATAAAATAAATAAATAAAAACAAGTAATTTATTCGATACGATACCTGGTCAAAAGTACTTGATAACTAAAAGTATCGAATAAAAAGTATCGGTATCGAAAGGAAATTACTCGATACCAAAAGTGTCGATACTTTTTTCGTGTCCCTAATTATTGTGTATGGTAAAAAAAAAATTGTGCACGCAGCCATTGTGGAGAAATTCACCAAAAACTAATTCCGCTGGACGAACGTTGACCTGGCGGAACTTTTTTTAATCCATTGACTTTAGAAAAAAGAGATGTGTCCAAAAATTTGTGTGTATTTATGTGTAATTGTGTATGTATGAATAAAATTTGTGTACAAAACAGATTTAGAAAAAAATGTAGGGCTAGAAAGATAAAAATATAAACGTAAAACACGCTTATTAGGTCTTAGTTCTTAAAGTATGCACTTTGGGGTCTAGATTTTCACGTTTATGCAAACCCTGCAAGTGTCTGCAACATATTGCCAAGTATCAATGATGTTCCTTTAGTAATTAAAGAGTTATAGGACAGCTAGCTTTCCGCCCGCGGCTTCGCCCGCGTGGAGTTCGGTTCTATCGTGCTTTTTAGATTTCCCTCGGAAATATCAATATTTTCTGGGATAAAAGGTAGCCTATGTTCTTTCTCAGGGTCTAAAGATTGTCTGTGCCAAATTTCATCAAAATCGGTTGAGAGGTTTAAGCAGGAAAGCGTAACAGACAGACAGACAGAGTTACTTTCGCATTTATAATATTAGTATGGATTCACCATGACAATTTTTTTTTTTTTTTTTTATTATATTATAAACTAGCGCTTGACCGCAATCCTGCCTGATGGTAAGCAGTGACGCAGTCGTTGATGGTAAAGCGAACTAGTTTATTAAGAGCCTATTCACTCTAGCCTTGAAGACACTCAAATTGTAGTCCGACGGAAACACCGCCGCTGGCAAATTGTCCCAGTCCCTCGATGTACGCGGTATAAAGGAGGAGGCGAAACGCTACGTCCGGATCGTAGTGGTGTTAACAACGTAAGGGTGGAAACCAGCCGTACGACGGGTCGTCCGCTGGTGGAACGGAGATGGGGGAATTAAATCATGCAATTCCATCGCACACTCCCGAAATGCATCCTATAGAACACCGAAAGGCTGGCTACTCTACGCCTGTGTTCTAGGCTTTGGAGACCGACTCGAGTTAGATCAGGGTCACCAATCAGCCTCTTTGCACGTCTCTCCACTGAATCCAAAGTGGCCAGGTGACACTTGGCAGCACCAGCCCAAATGTGGCTGCAGTACTCCACACACGAACGGACCTGTGCTTTGTATAACATTAGAAGCTGCCCAGGTGTGAAGTACTGCGGGACCTTTGCGATAACGCCAAGTTTCTTGGCAGCCACCTTAGCCTTGGACTCAATGAACCGCCCAAAGTTAAGGTCCGAGGAAATCTCAACTCCCAAAAGCTGAAGGCGGTCGGAACACTCCAAGGACACATTCCGAAAAGTAGGAGCCAAGGTGAACGGGCTCCTTTTGGCGGTGAAAAGACACGCCTGTGTTTTGGCGGCATTGAATGCTACAAGATTGGCATTGCCCCATTCGGAGACTGCCTGCAGTGCAACACTCGTTCGCTCCACCATGGCCTCTCTTTCGGACCGGATTGATTCCCTACTAGCCCGAGCATCCGGCAGGTATCTCTCTACAACTGTGCTGTCATCTGCATACCCATAGATACCGGGCATCATCAGATCGTTAATATGCAGCAGGAACAGAGTTGCAGAGAGAACAGACCCCTGAGGAACACCGGCATTAGTTGACATGGGCTCAGAAGAGCATCCATCGACAACAACTCGGAGGGACCGTTCAGTCAGGAAGTCTTTTACCCAGCCAGTCAGGCTAGGGGAAATGCCGTACGCTGGAAGCTTACTCAAAAGGCCAGCGTGCCATACCCGGTCGAAGGCCTTCGAGACATCAAGGGAGACAGCAATCGCTTCCCCATTCTTCTCGAGGGCCTCGCCCCACAAGTGAGTGGCATACACTAGTAGGTCCCCAGTTGACCGATTGCGGCGAAACCCGTACTGTCGGTCACTGAGGAGATCGTTACCTTCCAGGTATGCCAAGAGGCGCGAGTTCAATACGCGCTCCATAATTTTGCAAAGTATGGAGGTGATCGAAATCGGCCGATAGTTGGTAGGATCGGCACGACTACCCTTCTTGGGCACGGGCTGCACGTTAGCAAGCTTCCAGGACTTGGGCACTATACCAGTCCCAAATGAGAGGCGATACAAGCGCGTCAGTACAGGAGACAACTCGGGCGCACAAGCTTTAAGAACAATCGCTGGTATACCATCCGGACCACTAGCCTTATCCACGTCCAGACGACACAGTACTCTCAGAACCTCCTTGTTCCTAATGCGAACCTCAGGCATTGAAGCTCCGCAATGAGGTAAATTAGGTGGAATAGCACTGCCAGTATCAAGACGCGAATTATGGGCAAAGAGAGAAGCAAAGAGACCTGCTTTCTCTCTCGCCGTATGAGCCAGTGTTCCATCAGGCCTAACCAGCGGAGGCAGTGAGGGCCGACAGAAGTTCGCCTCAACCGACTTGGCAAGGGACCAAAAAGATCTGCTACCGGATGGCTGCGCAGATAACTTGTTGCCAATATGGGTGATGCGGTCGAAGCGAGATTTCTTGAGCGCTTTTTTGTAGGACTTGGCAGCACTGTTAAAGGCTCTCTTCTTTGAGCTTAGATCCGGAGCTCCGCGGTCACGAGCGTCAACCCAGGCGAGAAATGCCGTGTGCTTACGCTGTTCAGCTTTTACACAATCGGCATTGAACCATGGGCGAGCCGAGCCACCGACGGGCACGTCATTGAATGGGATAAAATACTCCATAGCTTGACGCACCACATCGGTTATAGCGTCCGCACAGCTCGACGGATTGTTAGAAGAGAAGCAGACCTGCTGCCAAGGATATGACGCAAAGAAGTGGCGCATCTCATCCCAATCCGCTGACCTGTATCGCCACAATCGCCGTTCACCACGGGAGTCGTGATCTGGTGGGGAGAAGGACGACACAGACTTCACCAGACAGTGGTCTGAAATTCCCAAGGGTGAGGAAACTGTTACAACACATCTGTCCGGATCAGTGGTCAGCAGAAGGTCCAAACAGTTGGCAGTGTGGCCAACTACATCAGGCACCCTAGTCGCTTGCTGTACCAGCTGGGAAAGGCCCATAGAAAGCGCGAAGTTTCGCGCTTCTCTCCCAGCGTGGTCGGTCCTCTGGTATGGGAAGAGCCAGTCCTGGTGGCAGGCGTTGAAGTCCCCCAGAGCGACGAACTGGGCGTCAGGGTGCCGATGCAGCGCATTGTCAGCAGCCTCACTGAGGTGGTCGAATAACCGAGTTGTCTCCTGATCACCGCTGTGCGATCGGTAGACACAGGTGTAGACAATTTTGTCCACACCAGTGTCAACCAACAGCCATAAGGACGAAAAATGAGGGTCCTCGAGGTGACGGAGACGCCGGCAGCAGATGTCATTGCGAACATACACACAGACCCCGGCACGCTGCAGGAAATGATGCTCCAAAGAGTATCCCGGGTAGCCGAGGTATGCCGCATCAGGCGGACATCTGATCTGGGTCTCCGTCAAGAAAAGTAGATGCGGCTTCTCAGTCTCTAGGTGATGGTGTACTGCTAAACTCGGTACTCTTTACAAAGCAGTCAAATATCACGACATTCTAAAGGAATTGCATGGTAAAATGTATGCCAATAATTAGTGTATTCATTCAACTATTCACATGCAAAATTTCATGTCATTAAATTCAGTAATTAAAGAAAAACAATTATAAGATTGACGAAGCATCGAAAACCTACATAACCCGATTAACTTCAGAACCTTGCGCCCAACCTGCTAGCGACTTGACAAGTATTACATCCTTTAGTGACGAAAATGTGACGCACATTTTAATATTCGCTATAATTTGTGACGGCCTTGGTCTGGTCGATATTGCTTGTTGAAGCAATGGCTGTTTACACCTTGCGCCCACCAGTTTTCTTATGATTATTAAGTAATTACTTAGTTTCGGTTTCTCGTTTCTTGTCACGATAGCTAAACGCATTTGATATATCTATAACTAGTCATAATTCTAATAAAAGTATTGTATTGTGGATTGCTTAAGTTTGGTTGATTCCGAGGGTAGAATAACTTTTATAAAATTATAAAAACGGCTCGATGGTACTCTGAGAGTGGCATTTCCTATAAATACGGTGACTCGTCCCATAGTAGGGAGTTGCACATTGAGATTGGCAACGGGTTACTAGCTTAGGGCTCACCAGTAAGTACACACCTCCCTGTCTAAACCCGACAGGGAGGGTACACACCCCCGGGCCAATCCACCCGGGGGGATAGGCTCCCCTAATCTTCTTATACCATGGAAGATATCCTCCTCAACTTTGTCAGGGAGGTCATACTGACCGACCCTGAAATCATCGCCAAATATGGCGATAGACTGACTGCCCTGCAGCAGCAGGCCCCCCCACCTCCAACCGATCAAAACCCCCCGGCGTCAATGGACGCGGAGGAATCATCGGCAAAACGCCGAGCCCAAAACTCGCCTGAGGAAGTTTCCTCCTCAGGCTCCGCGACCTCCTCCCCCCCCTCGGACGACGACGCCGGGTTCACCGTCGCCGCCGGAAAGAGGAGGAAACTCAAAAAGAAAAAGAAGAAGCAGCCCCCCCCAAAAACCACCAGGGCTGACTCCACCCTCGCCCCAAATGGTACCCCCCCCTCCCTCCCGACCACCCGTAGCAACTCCCCAATCCCAGCCTCGGGTTCCCCCTCAGCGACACCCCCGTCAGTCGCCTCAAACAATGCGCCCTCCTCCTCCCAGAGGAAAACCCCCCCTCCCCCGCCTGTCTTCGTACAGGACAAGGGGAAATGGACGCAGATTTCTGCGTGGTGCACCGAACTTAAAATCGGTTTCACCAACGCCCGGTCTACCCAGACCGGTATCAAGGTCACCCTCCCTACCTCCAGGGATTACAGGGAGATCACCCGGCTCCTCCGGCAGAGAGGTGTGGCCTTCCACACCTACTCCCTCCCGGAGGAAAAACTCACCCGTGTCGTCATCAGAAGGATCCCGAAAGAGATCCCCACTGATGAGATCAAGGCGGACCTCGAATCGCAGGATGTTCCTGTGAAAGAGGTCCATAGGATGCATAAGGCCCGTGGAAACGTGGCCTATGACATGGTGCTGGTAGTCTGCCCTCCTGTCGAGGGACCTACCCTCCACCCGATCTTCAAGGTGAAGAGCATTTGCTCTCTCACCGGGATCGAACTCGAGAAGCCCCACAAGAGCGGCATCGTTGGCCAATGCCACAGATGCCAGCTGTACGGACATTCGCAGGCCCACTGCAACGCCAAGCCCAGGTGCGTTAAGTGCCTGGGCGACCACGGCACAGCAGAGTGCCCACGGCCGAAGGACCGAGCGCTCTGCACTGAGCCACCGAGCTGTGTCCTCTGCGGCACGGCCGGCCACACGGCTAATTATCGCGGGTGCCCCAAGGCCCCCAAGTCCTCCTCCCCCAAAATGTCAAAGCGTGCAAACACACGCCAACAACGGGAGACCCCCGAGACCCAGATCCCTACAAAATTGAGCCCCCAAAGACCCAGTCCTTGGAACAAGCTCAACCATGAGAAGGCCTTCCCAGCCCTCACGGCAACAGCCCCCCAACCCCCACCTCCTCCACCCACTGCCGCCTTGAAGGATCCTCGTATCCGCCCGGGTACGGCACAAAAAGTGGTTCCAACACCACCACCCCTAACCCCCAAGACCACCCCAGTGGTCCAAAGACCCCCCCCTCCCCCCATGACAGTTGGCAACATTGATCCATTCAATGTCATCTCCAGCACTTTCCTTGTCTTCCTCACCCCCCGGGCCAGGCAAATGGCCGAGGAATTAGTCGCCGCCAAAAAAGCGTTCGACATATATCGCATCCAAACGATTTACCACGCGTACCCAGAGGTACTGGCAGCCCTCCAATCGTTTGTCCCCCCTAGCTCCCAATAATGGATAGCAGGAAAATCGAACGAACCAAGCCCCGATCCCTCAAGCTGGCTTACTATAATGCCAACGGCATCAGAGACCAGAAATCTGAGATCTCTGTCTTCCTCCGGGACCACCAAATAGACATTCTTCTCGTTCAAGAGACCTTCCTTAAGCCCAATCATCGTGACCCCCGCATTGCGAACTACCGCCTAGTACGTAATGACAGGACAAGATGCCACAAGGGCGGCACCCTAATATACTACAAAAAGTCCCTATACTGCATCCCTATGGATCCTCCCCCCCTCTCAAGACTTGAAGTGTCAACCTGCCGAATTGGCATGACAGGTCACCAGCCGATCACCATAGTATCGGTCTACCTCCCCCCCACTAGTTCTGCTGAAAACTATGCGCTTCTGTCAGATGACATCTCCCTTCTTCTTGGAATGAGTGACTCCGTAATCATAGCCGGCGACCTCAATGCCAAGCACACTGCCTGGAACAGCACCAGGACCAACACCAGAGGCAGACACCTATTTGACCTCTCCTCCCTGTTCAACTTTGATGTTGTGGGCCCTCTGACCCCAACTCACTTTCCTCCTGCCCCCGGTCAAACCCCCGATGTCCTCGACGTGGCACTTCTGAAAAATGTCAACCTACGGTTAGACTCTATTGAAGTGACCCACGAGCTTGACTCCGACCACCGACCAGTCATCATCCGACTGGCTCCCCGCGTTGGCCTTTATGACCCTGACCAACCCCCCATGACCAAAGTGGTAACGGACTGGAAGAAAGTAGGCGAATGTCTGAAATCTACCAGATCCCCCCACTTAGACTCTATTCCCGCTGTTTTGGACTCAATCGCGGGCACGACGGCCGCAATAGACTCGTTCACAGAACACGTACAGTCAGTCGTGAACGACTGTTCAAGGGAGATCTCGGCGACGGACTACCGCCGCGGAAAGCTCCCTGACGACATACGTGAACTACTGACCGAGAAGAATGCAGCCGTCCGGGCCTACAGCAACTTCCCCTGCAACGCAAACAAAGCTCATATGCGCTACTTGCAGCGAACTGTAAAGAAGCGCATAAAGGAGTGGCGTGAAGCCAGCTGGGACAAGTTGCTGAGCGAACTAGAGCCAAACCACCTAGCCTTCTGGGACCTTCAAAGGAAACTCAAATCCAGAGAAGAAGTCACCATTCCCCCCTTAATCCGACCGGATAAAACCATCGCCTTTGACGATGACGACAAGGCTGAATGTCTAGCCATCAGCCTAGAAGCCCAATGCTCCCCTAGCGCTCAACCAGTAGACCCAGCTCACCTCCTGAAGGTTGACGCAGAGGTCGAACGCAGAGCTTCCCTCCCACCCGTCGAAGACCCTGAAGATCCTCTGCCTCCCGTCACTCCAGACGAAGTGCAGGATATTATCAGAGGCCTCAAACCCAAAAAAGCTCCCGGTTCTGACGGCATCACCAACAAAGTGATCCGACTCCTCCCCGCCCACCTGATCATCCTACTGGCCACCATCTTCAATGGAGCCATGGGCAACAATATCTTCCCACAAACGTGGAAGGAAGCGACCGTTATAGGCATTCCTAAGCCCGGCAAGCCAAGATCTGAGCCTTCGAGCTATCGTCCCATCAGCTTGCTAAAAGTCCTCGGCAAGGTATATGAAAGGCTTATTTATAAGCGTCTCAGAGCCTTTGCCGAGAACAAGAGCCTCATCCCCGACGAACAATTCGGGTTCCGCTCTCGGCACTCCAGTGTCCAACAAGTCCTCCGCATCACCGAGCATATTCACGCAGGATTCCTACGTGGTATGAAGACAGGTGTTATTTACTTCGATATAGCGAAAGCCTTTGACAAAGTCTGGCACAACGGCTTAATATACAAGCTGTACCAACTCGGCGTGCCTGACCGTCTCGTGCTCATCCTGCGAGACTTCCTGTCAAACCGAACTTTCCGCTACAAGACCGAAGGAGCTGTCTCCCCCTCCCACCTCATCCGGGCCGGAGTCCCCCAGGGCTCCGTACTGGCCCCTCTGATCTTCACGCTATTCACCAGCGACATCCCCAAAAGTAAAAAGGCTCACCTCGCTCTCTTCGCAGACGACACAGCCATTTACTGCTCAGGAACCAACCCCAATCAAATAAAACTAAATCTCCAGACCGCTGTCAACGCTCTTGCTGACTGGTTTAAAAAATGGAGAATAGAAGTCAATCCCGAAAAGAGCCAAGCGGTACTCTACTCGAGACCGCCGCGCAAACCCACCCTTCCCCGACCAATCATCATGTCTGACAAGCCGATCCCTTGGGAAAAGCGAGCCAAATACTTAGGTGTTATCCTAGACGAACACCTCACCTTCGGAGAGCATATAAGGACGGTACGCTCGCGCGCCGCCTACGCTCTCTCTCGTCTCCACTCTCTCCTCAATCCGCGCAGCAAGCTGTCCCTCAAGTGCAAAATGCGCCTGTACACAGCCTGCATACGCCCCATCATGACATACGCCTGTGTAGTCTTCGCACACGCCAAGCCCAGTCATATCCATAGGATGCAGACACTCCAAAACCGCTTTCTTCGCAGAGCAACAAACGCCCCTTGGTTCGTCCGAAATGAGATCCTCCATCTAGATCTCAAAATCCCCACTATCCAGCATTTCATGAAACGCCTCTCCAAGCGTTTCTTTGACACAGCCGCTGTACATCACAACCCTCTGGTTGTCGCGGCAGTAAATTACCCCCCCTCCAAAATTAGCAAGCTTCGCCGACCTAGGCATGCTCTCACCGACCCTGATGACCCCATTACCCTCCTCCAAGAGGCCAATAGGGCCACTAGTACAAAGCACAAAAAACCGACCTACCGACCTCGCCGCCGAGGTCCGACGCGACGCGTTCAACGTAGTAATCGCCCCCCCCGTCCCTTGTCCGATGTAGGCCAGCCCGCGCCGCAGCTGAGCCAGTAAATATAAATTCCCAACTATGACCTCTGAGTTTGTTTCGGACGTTTCTTCTCAGAGCTAGTACTAGGAAACGCCGCGGTCATCAAACCGAAATAAAAATAATAATTCGATCCAGCCGTCCCTTGCTGTTCTTCTAGCGACACCCTAAGCCGAGGTTCGTACCCCACAGGGGGTGCCCTTAGCGTGTAGTCGCTTAGCTTTTAGTAGCCCTGGCTGGAGGCTTTAAATTCACTTAAGGCAGCCACAGGATAGTCCGGTTAACTAGTACCGGCCTCTCAAGGTCAACTAGGAGATGCCATATTAAAAAAAAAAAAAAAAAAACATAGTAGGGAGTCTTCATCGAGCCGTCGGACCGAGCACACTACCAGTTAATTATTCTTAATATTTGTTATAGGCACATAATTCTTATGTGCCTGGTCTTATATAATTTGTATTGCTGATGATTCTAAATATGCCCAGTGTGTAATGTTATAAGTAAATATAGACATAATGTTTCTTCTATAAAGTCTGCTTTAATATTATTTAATAAACCACACTCTGCTATCCTAACACATTCGTCACTAATATGAAATTCAGGTTTTAACCCTGTAAAATCTCAGGTTGTCGAAATATGAGGAGGGCGCAAGGCTCATAATTATGAACGTTACGCCCACCGTGTATCTCGACAATGGCTGGACCAAAGAGTTTGAAACTTTGATTGTTCTGCAGTGACGGATTTGTGACATTAGTGCCACGAGCATTAAGACTTCGTTACTGTCATTTAGAAAAGTTATACATAAAATAAAGTTTTCTATAGAAAGGGGTGACCATCAATTTTGGTGAGAACTCGGACTTTTATTTTTGATTTAGAAGAAGTACCTACACTACTGCATTAGGTAGTATGAAATATAATAAAAAAACACATTTATTCATAAACTATTTATTATAAATCATCATCACCCAATTGTTGACATGACCAAAGGAATATTTGAGCATAAACCTATTAAATAATATCTTACGTAGGTACCTATTATGTTCTTTGCACAGTAGTTGAGTGTTAGTATTAATAAAATTGTAATCAAACTCGTTCAACAATTATTATTATAGTTTTTATATATAAAAAATTACTACGTCATTGTGTCCTTATTTATGTTTTGAAATAATATTTTTCACATTTTGTTATATTTTTTCTATTTTGTTAAGTCTATATTTTTACAAAAAATATTGTTACCCTTCTCAATGTATGGTAAACTTTCATTAAACCATAACTTTTCTAAATGACAGTAACGGAGTCTAAATGCTCGTGGCACTAATGTCACATATCCGTCACTGCAGAACAATCAAAGTTTCAAACTCTTTGGTCCAGCCATTGTCGAGATACACGGTGGGCGTAACGTTAATAATTATGAACCTTGCGCCCTCCTCATATTTCGACAACCTGAGATCTTACAGGGTTGAAACCTGAATTTTATATTAGTGACGAATGCGTTTAGCTATCGTGACAAGAAACGAGAAACCGAAACTAAGTAATTACTTATTAATCGTAAGAAAACTGGTGGGCGCAAGGTGTAAACAGCCATTGCTTCAACAAGCAATATCGACCAGACCAAAGCCGTCACAAATTATAGCGAATATAAAAATGTGCATCACATTTTCCGCACTAAAGGATGTGATACTTGCCAAGTCGTTATCAGGTTGGGCGCAAGGTTCTGAAGTTAATATAACCCGATCATTCCGGATAGCTATAAAAAAGCGGCCGTGCAATATATTTAGGTAACATCCCAAAATTTACAGTATAATACCGGTATTGAATTGGTATACGTGATAACACAATTGTTTCGATATAATATATAGGTCATTTATTTTTGTACACCTACTCTTTTAAATGTGACTAAGACAAAGTAGGTACTATTTAAGTAGCTACTTTATATTTGAGATATAATCTAGATATATTATTTAAGACAAATAAAATTTATACAGCTAATTTCTATTGAAGATTTCACGGATTAGGATTCTAACTATACGCTCACATACATAAGTCACTACCAGTACAACGGTATACATCAATTAAAAAATCGATTCAAGAAGTATAGTTTTTTTTAAGTTATTAGATTGGTCCACTAAAGTTGCAAAGGAGAACGCTCGTGCATGCCTAGTCCATTGGTTAAATAGTGTACTAAGCTACAATATGATAAATATTGACCTAAACAGTAGTACTTACTTGTGGTAATTATTTAATTTCCCTGAGGGGTCTATAGTTAGAATCCTGATCCGTGAAATCTTAAATAGAAATTAGCTTTATGAATTTTATCTAAATTAATATATCTAGATTATATCTCAAGTCTCAAGCGCGTACTTAAATAAAGTAACTATGTAAATAGTACCTACTTTGTCATAGTCACATTTAAAAAGTAGGTGTACAAAAATAAATCTCCGCATCTACTTTTCTTGACGGAGACCCAGATCAGATGTCCGCCTGATGCAGCATACCTCGGCTACCCGGGATACTCTTTAGAGCATCATTTCCTGCAGCGTGCCGGGGTCTGTGTGTATGTTCGCAATGACAGCTGTTGCCGGCGTCTCCGTCACCTCGAAGACCCTCATTTTTCGTCCTTATGGCTGTTGGTTGACACTGGTGTGGACAAAATTGTCTACACCTATGTCTACCGATCGCACAGCGGTGATCAGGAGACAACTTGGTTATTCGACCACCTCAGTGAGGCTGCTGACAATGCGCTACATTGGCACCCTGACGCTCAGTTCGTCGCTCTGGGGGACTTCAACGCCTGCCACCAGGACTGGCTCTTCCCATACCAGAGGACCGACCACGCTGGGAGACAAGCGCGAAACTTCGCGCTTTCTATGGGCCTTTCCCAGCTGGTAGAGCAAGCGACTGGGGTGCCTGATGTAGTTGGCCATACTGCCAACTGTTTGGACCTTCTGCTGACCACTGATCCGGACAGATGTGTTGTAACAGTTTCCTCACCGTTGGGAACTTCGGACCACTGTCTGGTGAAGTCTGTGTCGTCCTTCTCCCCACCAGATCACGAGTCTCGTGGTGAACGGCGATTGTGGCGATACAGGTCAGCGGATTGGGATGAGATGCGCCACTTCTTTGCGTCTTATCCTTGGCAGCAGGTCTGCTTCTCTTCTGACAATCCGTCGAGCTGTGCGAACGCTATAACCGATATGGTGCGTCAAGCTATGGAGTATTTTATCCCATTCAATGACGTGCCCGTCGGTGGCTCGGCTCGCCCATGGTTCAATGCCGATTGTGTAAAAGCTGAACAGCGTAAGCACACGGCATTTCTCGCCTGGGTTGACGCTCGTGACCGCAGAGCTCCGGATCTAAGCTCAAAGAAGAGAGCCTTTAACCGTGCTGCCAAGTCCTACAAGAAAGCGCTCAACAAGGCTCGCTTCGACCGCATCACCCATATTGGCAACAAGTTATCTGCGCAGCCATCCGGTAGCAGATCTTTTTGGTCCCTTGCCAAATCGGTTGAGGCGAACTTCTGTCGGCCCTCACTGCCTCCGCTGGTTAGGCCTGATGGAACACTGGCTCATACGGCGAGAGAGAAAGCAGGTCTCTTTGCTTCTCTCTTTGCCCATAATTCGCGTCTTGATACTTGCAGTGCTACTCCACCTAATTTACCTCATTGCGGACCTGCAATGCCTGAGGTTCGCATTAGGAACAAGGAGGTTCTGAGAGTACTGTGTCGTCTGGACATGGATAAGGCTAGTGGTCCGGATGGTATACCAGCGATTGTTCTTAAAGCTTGGGCGCCCGAGTTATCTCCTGTATTGACGCGCTTGTATCGCCTCTCATTTAGGACTGGTATAGTGCCCAAGTCCTGGAAGCTTGCTAACGTGCAGCCCGTGCCCAAGAAGGGTAGTCGTGCCGATCTTTCCAACTATCGGCCGATTTCGATCACCTCCATACTTTGCAAAATTATGGAGCGCGTATTGAACTCGCGCCTCTTGGCATACCCGGAAGGTAACGATCTCCTCAGTGACCGACAGTACGGGTTTCGCCGCAATCGGTCAACTGGGGACCTACTAGTGTATGCCACTCACTTGTGGGGCGAGGCCCTCGAGAAGAATGGGGAAGCGATTGCTGTCTCCCTTGATGTCTCGAAGGCCTTCGACCGGGTATGGCACGCTGGCCTTTTGAGTAAGCTTCCAGCGTACGGCATTTCCCCTAGCCTGACTGGCTGGGTAAAAGACTTCCTGACTGAACGGTCCCTCCGAGTTGTTGTCGATGGATGCTCTTCTGAGCCCATGTCAACTAATGCCGGTGTTCCTCAGGGGTCTGTTCTCTCTGCAACTCTGTTCCTGCTGCATATTAACGATCTGCTGATGCCCGGTATCTATGGGTATGAAGATGACAGCACAGTTGTAGAGAGATACCTGCCGGGTGCTCGTGCTAGTAGGGAATCAATCCGGTCCGAAAGAGAGGCCATGGTTGAGCGAACGAGTGTTGCACTGCAGGCAGTCTCCGAATGGTGCAATGCCAATCTTGTAGCATTCAATGCCGCCAAAACACAGGCGTGTCTTTTCACCGCCAAAAGGAGCCCGTTCACCTTGGCTCCTACTTTTTCGGAATGTGTCCTTGGAGTGTTCCGACCGCCTTCAGCTTTTGGGAGTTGAGATTTCCTCGGATCTTAACTTTGGGCGGTTCATTGAGTCCAAGGCTAAGGTGGCTGCCAGGAAACTTGGCGTTATCGCAAAGGTCCGGCAGTACTTCACACCTGGGCAGCTTCTAATGTTATACAAAGCACAGGTCCGTTCGTGTGTGGATTACTGCAGCCACATTTGGGCTGGTGCTGCCAAGTGTCACCTGGCCACTTTGGATTCAGTGGAGAGACGTGCAAAGAGGCTGATTGGTGACCCTGATCTAACTTGAGTCGGTCTCCAAAGCCTAGAGCACAGGCGTAGAGTAGCCAGCCTTTCGGTGTTCTATAGGATGCATTTCGGGGAGTGTGCGATGGAATTGCATGATTTAATTCCCCATCTCCGTTCCACCAGCGGACGACCCGTCGTACGGCTGGTTTCCACCCTTACGTTGTTAACACCACTACGATCCGGACGAAGCATTTCGCCTCCTCCTTTATACCGCGTACATCGAGGGACTGGAATAGTTTGCCAGCGGCGGTGTTTCCGTCGGACTACAATTTGAGTGTCTTCAAGGCTAGAGTGAATAGGCTCTTAATAAACTAGTGCGCTTTACCATCAACGATTGCGTCACCGCTTACCATCAGGCAGGATTGCGGTCAAGCGCTGGTTTATAATATATATATATATAAAAAAAATGACCTTTATATTATATCGAAACAATTGTGTTATCACCTATACCAATTCAATACCGGTATTATACTGTAAATTTTGGGATGTTACCTAAATATATTGCACGGCCGCTTTTTTATAGCTATCCGTACTATGCTTCGTCAGTATTATAATTGTTTTTCTTTAATTACTGAATTTAATGACATAAAATTTTGCATGTGAATAGTTGAATGAATACCTACACTAATTATTGGCATATATTTTACCATGCAATTCCTTTAGAATGTCGTGGTATTTGACTGCTTTGTAAACAGCGATCTATTCATGGTAAATTGTTCTATAACTCTTTAATTACTAAAGCAACATCGTTGATACTTGGCAACATGTTGTAGACACTTACAAGGTTTGTATAAACGTGAAAATCTAGACTCTAAAGTGCATACTTTAAGAACTAAGACCTAATAGGCGTGTTTTACGTTTATATTTTTATCTTTTTAGCCCTACAGATTTTTTCTAAATCTGTTTTGTACACAAATTGAAAACAACGTATGTAAAAATCTACAGCTCTCTATGTAAGCGCTTTATATGAAAACTAGCTAATGACCAAATGTTCGCGCAGCGGAAACTTGAATTTCTCCGAAGTCTATGCATGCACAAATTTTATTCATACATACACAATTACACACAAATATACACTAATTTTTGGACACATCTCTTTTTTCTAAAGTCAATGGAATAAAAAAAGTTCCGCCAGGACAACGTTCGCCCAGCGGAATTAGTTTTTGGTGAATTTCTCCGCAATGGCTGCGTGCACAAATTTTTACACAATTATACGACGTCATACACTAAATATCTGCACATTTGAAATCTTTAAATTCAACAAAATTCCGCTACGCGAACGCACATGAAAAATAAATTTTTTAGTACTCGCTTTGGAAAACATTGTTTTATTAAGTCTCATCGGGCAGTTGTCAAGTGCCGTACATTTTGGTCCTATCGAGTCGGATCGCGGAAAGTGTAATCGCGTCGACTAGTGAGTTCACTCTCACTCTCACACTTCATGCAGCAACGGTGACGACAGCAGAGCAACGAGACGAGAACAGGAGTGACGTCACAAACAGTGACGACGCACTCTCAGCGGTACCAGCAGTGACGTCAAGAGTGACTACGACACACTCGCAGCAGCGACGTGCTTGGAGAGGTTTGACAGACAAAACCGTGAATTACAATCCAGTGTTTATTATGTTGTAGACTTTTTCTCAGTGAATTTTCAAAGATCAATTTGGTTAACTTAGTACAATTACAAGTGTTCAAGACTTTAAGATTTAATAGTACCTAGGTGGTTTGGACTAGGGTTGTAACGGAGCTTCGCCTCCGCTTCCGTTACTGCGGAAGTTCCGCAAGAAATCGTATCTTCGCTTCCGCCTCCGCACGATTTTTGCGGAGTTAAAACGTCGGTTTATTTACGTATTTATAAAATAAATAACGGGCAAGCTGCGACGCTCGACAACCGTCCGGCCGCGTTTGAGCGCGAAATGGTCAAGAATCAACTAGTGCGAGGCGGGAATGCGGCAAACACAATTTGATTCTCCTTAATTTTCATTACAAGAAGGTAATATTTTTTTTACCAAGTATACTACTATTAATGTACGTATTTAAAATAAAAAAAATGTTTTAATTAACCATAAATTTCAATTTTTTCTATATGTGCTTTCGCCTCCGCCTCCGTTAACCTCCGCATCCACGGAGGTGAGACTCGTCGCCTCCGCATCCACCTCTGCCTCCGCTTACAAGCCTCCGTTACAACCCTAGTTTGGACTTATTACTACTTAATATTTTTTGTGCATCTTAAAATATTATCGTGATGAGAAATCTACAGGATTTTTCCTAAATTAAATATTGTTAGTATAATAAAATATACTTACTAAAGTTACTGCTAACTTTTCGTCTGTTGTATTTAGATTATAGAATTGATTCCATTACTTATAAAATTATTTAGCCTTTCTGTAAAAAAATGGAATCCTTAGGTAAATTGCAATTAAACAACAAAACAATCATTGAAAAGGGTAGAATTAATTATAAAAAATCACCTAAGGATCGTCTCACACAAAGTTACATTGAAACGAGATTAGAGACATTAGAGGCGCAGTGGAAACAATTTGTTAAAACCCCGCATAGTGGAAATAGTAACAGACGAACAATTAAAAAGAAATATTTATTTTACGTCCGATATATATGATGTTACTGAAGAGTTTTAAATAACATACAAGTCTGAACTAAAAAGATGTCCAGGGGCAGGTCGCCGGGTCATGATGGGCTCAGCATTGAACATCTAAAGTATGCTGGCATCCATCTATCACGTGTCCTGGCCATGTTCTACACGTTATGCCTGAGTCATTCATACTTACCCAATGACCTCATGCGAACTATTGTTGTGCCAATTATAAAAAATAAAACGGGTGACTTGTCTGATAAGGGCAATTACAGGCCTATATCATTGGCGACAGTGGTGGCGAAGGTGCTGGACGCTGTGCTTGATTCAGAGCTCGAGAAACATCTTGATATACATGATGGTCAGTTCGGGTTTCGGCCCGGACTGTCTACTGAAAGTGCCATTCTGAGTCTTAAGCACACCGTCCAGTACTATACACAGAGGAGTACACCTGTATATGCATGTTTCCTCGACCTGTCAAAAGCTTTTGACCTGGTGTCTTATGACTTGCTGTGGGGAAAGCTTAAGAAAACGGAAGTGCATACGCAGGTACAACGTCTCTTTCGCTACTGGTATGCTAATCAGACAAATAATGTTAGGTGGGCAGGTACACTGTCTGAAATGTACAGGTTGGAGTGTGGGACGAGACAAGGTGGGTTGACTTCTCCCAAGCTCTTTAACCTGTATGTAAACGAGTTATTGGTTGAGCTCAGCAGCACGCGTGTTGGATGCTCGGTTGATAATGTTTGTATTAATAATATCAGCTATGCTGACGACATGGTGCTGCTGAGCCCAGCTGTCGGTGCGATGAGGCAGCTTTTACATGTTTGTGAGAGTTATGCGAAAAAACATGGCCTCATGTATAACTGCACGAAAAGTGAGTATTTGGTCTTTAAGTCTTCTGGTAAATGCCCATCTAGTGTGCCCAAATTGACGCTGAATGATAATGAACTCAAGCGGGTAAGTCATTTTAAATATCTGGGACACTATGTTACCGAAGATCTTGATGACCAAATGGACATTGAAAGGGAGCGCAGGGCACTGGCGGTTAAGAATAACATGCTGGCACGCAGGTTTGCTCGTTGCAACGAGAATGTTAAAATCACTCTTTTTAAAGCGTACTGCCAGACTTTTTACACGTGCAGTCTGTGGTTTTGTTATACACAGAGATTGCTCAGTGCCCTGCGAGTCCAATACAACAACGGTTTCAGGATGTTGCTGGGGTTGCCCCGTTTCTGTAGTGCATCTGGCATGTTCGCGGAAGCCCGTGTTGATGGCTTTCATGCCATTATACGCAAGAGAACCGCTTCCTTGCTACGTAGAGTACGGGGTAGCACTAGCAGCATTTTGAGAGTAGTTGCTGAGGGGATCGACTCCAAAATAATGGAGTGTTTTATGCGGGTCCTAGTCAGACAGTAAGGAGTGTCTGGCTGAGCTTGTTGATTGTCTTACCTTCTACTTTTTTACTTTTTTATTATTACTAACATAGGCTTAAGATCTTTGTAGTACTAACCAAATATGGATACATTGTCCGAAATAAATTATTATTATTATTATTCTCTTTATTTTTCTATATGTACATATTTTTTACATTTTTAAATATTTATATATAAATAAATAAAAAAAACATTTAAAAATATAAAAAATAGTAGCCCACCGGTATCGGGAACAGGGTCCAAGCTACCGGCGGTCAGGGCTCCAGAGAGAGGAACTTCCTGACGATGCGAGCCGTGTCCAGCAGTACCGCTTTCTGAATCAAGCCCTTGATCCAGCTGCCTAACGAGAGCCTCCTGAGGTGTTGGTCGAGGCTCTTGGCTATTAAGCCATTGGCTGTCACGACTATCGGTACAATGATTGCTGAATCCACTTCCCACATGTCGACAACCTCGTGAGCCAAGTCAAGATACTTGATTTGTTTATCCTTCTCAGCTTTCACGAGGTTCTCATCATGTGGGATGGTTATGTCAACAATCATTGCACGCCGCTCTGATCGATCCACCAGCACTATATCAGGCTTATTGGCAATAATAGTCCTGTCAGTGATGATGGATCGATCCCAGTACAATGTGATATGGTCATTTTCGAGAACTGGGTCGGGCGTATACCTGTAGTACGGCACCTCCGATTCCACAAGGTTGTATTTAAGAGCAAGTTGCTGATGAATGATCCTGGCTACAAGGTTGTGTCTATGCAAGTACTCTCCGTTAGCTAGACGAGAACACCCGGAGATAATATGCCTTATTGATTCCCCCGGCCGGTGACATGCCCGACAGATGTCAACTGTGCCGTCTTTCACAATAAATCTCCGGTAATTGTTCGTCATCATAACTTCGTCCGTAATTGCACATACAAAACCTTCGGTTTCCCCAAAAAGGTCACCGAATCGTAGCCAGGCCACGGACGCTTGTAAGTCTACATCAGGCCCATGTAGGGCTTTGAAAAAGCGTCCGTGAAGCTCCTTGCTCTTCCATACCTCCATGCGATCATTGGTGTCAAGCACTACTGGTTTGCGCCAGTTCTCTTTCGCCAAGGAGAGCGAAGTGAGGCCCTTGTCAACTGCGACCACATCTCGATGCATTCCCACGTCGGTTGTTAGGAAATATTCTCTGAGACTGCATATCTCACGATTGTGGAGTGTCTTAGCGTTTAAAAGCCTCGACCTCCACATTTTCGCGGGATATACAGCCTCATAACCGATGACCGTGGGTGATGCAATCGATTTGCAGTCAGCAGTGTACGGACTCTCCTATCCAGGGCGTCGAGTTCGGTTTGAGTCCAATTGAGTATGCCGAAAGAGTACATCAATACCGGCATGACCCAACCGTTGAAAGCGCGCACCTTGTTTCCGCCTGATAGAAGACTATTAAGTACTTTTTTCAGGCGGCCAAAGAAGCGTTCCTTCAACGATTGCTTCATGTCAGTAACATTGATACCCAACGCTTCCGACATACCCAAATACTTATAGGTTTCGGATGCGGAGAGGGCTCTAAGGTTTATGGAACTCGTGAGTTGGGTTCCCACGGATTCCATAATCTCTCCTCGCTTTACATGCATGACTGCACATTTGTCCACACCAAATTCCATCCTGATGGAGCTACTGAAAGTTTCAGTAATTTTCAGTAGCTCCTTCAGTTGTGAATCGGTGTGAGCAAAAAGTTTCAGGTCATCCATGTAGAGGAGGTGCGATATAACCTGACCACCTCTCCTCAACCGATAGCCTAGACCTGAATCCTCTAATAGTGTGCTTAGAGGATTCAGTGCTAAGCAAAACCAAAGTGGACTCAAACTATCGCCCTGAAATATACCTCGCTCGATCCTTATCGGTTCGCTATTCCTCTGAATATTTCGACATCCTGGATAGCGAAGGACTGTCCTCCATGTCCTCATACACGTCATCAGGAAGGTGCGTAGAGTTGCATCCACTTTATACAACTCCAGCACCCGCATGAGCCATGTATGTGGCACTGAGTCATAGGCCTTCTTATAATCTATCCAACATGTCGACAGATCCTTTCGGGAACGACGAACCTGTTGGCTAATGGCCATATCAATGAGGAGTAGCTCCTTAGTACCGCGGGACCCGCTCCTACATCCATTTTGAGAGGCAGACATGATGGAGTTGCTGTCAATATGCGTGTTAATTTTAGATTTCAAAATGGATGTAAGAACTTTATAGACCGTCGGTATTATTATTATTATTATTATATTATTATTATTATTATTATTATTAAAAGAGCACTTATTGCAAACTATACTCTGTTTTTTAATCTCGTAGACTAAACTGACATTACGAGTGTTGGCAGTTTATTGCAATTCTTAAATAGTGCCGAAACTTAGCGTTCATAAAATCAAGTATCGTTTTTTTTTACAATAAGTTATCCTGAAATAATGTGTAGGTACTTATTAAAAACGTAATAATACAAAATTAATAATGTAAATTTGACATTTGCATGTGTCAATTTACTCTACGAGATTAAAAAACAGAGTATAGTCCATGTAAAGATTCTAGGCCAAGTAATAACAAACATTGTAATCAAACCAGTTCAAATGTGAAATTGCCACAAATTAGTTTACCTACGTTCACGGGTCTGTATTCCGAATGGGTTACGTTTCGTGATTTATTTACGCCATTAATTCATAGTAATGATACACTGGATGACGTTCAAATACTCCATTATTTAAAGAGTCATCTCTCAGGCGAAGCAGAACAGCTGCTTCGACACATTCCCGTGACTGCAATTATAATGAATGTTGGTCGATTCAAACAAACGGTTTGACAACAAAAGGTTTTTAGCTAACTGTATGCTCAAACGACTAGTCCATCAGTCGCCCATTACCAAAGAATCATCGACGAACGTTAAAACTCTGTTAGATACAACTGTTGACTGTTTGCATGGCTTACGCAGTTTGGGTATTAATGTCAGCTCTTGGGATGCAGTTGTTGTATACTTAAGCTCCGAAAAATTAGATACAGAGTCGCGTAAATTGTGGGAACTCAGAGTTAGTACAAATTCCAATGACGATTTACCCACGTTTGATGAGTTCAAAAGTTTCATGGAGTTTTTTTAGAGCCTTAGAATATTTAGATCCTAAAGCAAATAAACAAAATATTTCTCGTGATAATAATGTCAAATCTTTCCATGTCGCATCTCAAATTTGTGTATTATGTTCGGGAAATCATAAATTGTGTCACTGTAAAGTATTTGCGAAGAAAGATTGTAACGAGCGTCATGAGTTTGCACGAGTCAGTAAGCTGTGTTACAACTGTCTAGGTACAAACAATTCCGTCTATGCTTGTCGTCAGCATACTAAATGTCACCTTTGTAAGAAGAAGCATCACACATTGCTTCACCCAAAATCAACTGCCAACTCTGCTGAAATTGTTGATAGTTCAGCAGAAACGAAAGCTGTGGTAGCTAATTCAGCCACCACTTCCAGTGAAAGTGATACCAAATCCACTTGTTGTTTTGTGGATGTTCACAACCAAGGGCTATTAGCGACAGCCTTGGTCAACGTTGAGTCAAAAATTGGTACTGCTGTTGTTTTAAGAGCTCTGATGGATCAGGGCTCTCGAGTCTCTTTCATCACAGAGGCTGCAGTACAGTTGCTCGGGCTTAGGAAATCACCTGCTCGCACCGACATACTTCGTCTAGGCGATGACGAAGGAAACTCAATTCCCTCTAAATGGATAGTTCGCTTTAAATTACAATCACGTGTAGATCCCACTTTTATTTTATACGTCGATGCATAATATATGTATTGAATAAACTGACATCCCATCTGCCCGAGAAGATCATTCAAGTATCGCCTTCTTTCTCGTCCTTAAAATTAGCTGATCCAACCTTTAATACGCCAGGGAAAATTGATTTACTTTTGAGTACGCGTGTAGTCGGAGAAGTTTTATTGGATGGTTTAGTCAAGGGTGCGCCAGGTTCTCTAGTGGCTCAGAAGACAAAATTAGGCTGGATCTTGTCTGGTGAGACCCCATTGTCGGCAATCTCTAGGTCAGTATGTTATCATACAGCAGTACATTCAGCGGATGTCAATGGCCTTTTACGTAAGTTTTGGGAGTTGGAGTCTGAGCCCTCAGTCCGTAGTGTAGGGGGAGACGGGGTACATTGATGCAAGGGGCACATAGATACAGTCAATATTCGTCGAAAACAAAACGCGTTAGAAGAGCCATCCGCCACCGATAAGGAGGTATATAGTAAAGCCTACACGCACACTAGCGCAGAGCAAAGTTCACTCGACGACTAGCGACTAGCACGTAAAAAACTGTTTCTGATGTTCGCAACAAAATTTTCGTACTTTTCTTTCGGATGTAATTCTTCTAATTTCTTTAGTGTTACCTGTGTTATATTAAGACATTTGGTAAGTACATATCTGTCATCACATTAAATAGACTTAATTTTTTTAATTATTCATTGCTTTAATTTTTATAAAATGTTGATTTCGATTGTAGTAGGCAGGGGCACATAGATACAAGTGGTCTTGGGGCACATTGATACCCCGATATTTTATTAAATATACATGTATGTGAGACTTAGGTAATATATTTTATTTTCTTTATAGATAAATGGTTTGAACATTTAAACGCAAAATGAATAGAAGTTCCATCAATGAAATTTCCGTGGCTTCTGCGATATCTGATATGTTGGAAGAAAAATTATCAATAACAAAAGCAGCGAATAAATATAATTTAAAAAACTCAATAAATAAAGGTCAGAAAGATCAATAAAACTTGTTTAATTTATAGGAATATTTCTATGAACCAAAGTGCCAGTGTATGTACCAATGTACCCCGCACGTGGGGTACATTGATACAAATTTCATTTTTTAGTAAATAGGCTCTAATAAGTTTTGTGATTAAATCTATCGGTTAATTTGTATGTAAGAAGTTAACTGAATATATATTGAATATATTATGGTTATTAAATTGTATGTAACTATCATTAGATCGTCTTTTATTGGGTCTAAGTAAAAATCGTATCAAGGTGCCCCACTTCCCCCTAATATTGACTGAAGAAGAACAACAATGCGAGGATTTGTACTCTAAAACTACAAAACGGAACGCGACCGGCAGATATATTGCTATATCGGCAGATATTTTTATATCGCTTCACGGAAAATGTCGAAGTTTAGCCATATCAGCAGTTGGACTGGTAAAGCGGACCCCAGACTCCAAAGCTGAAAAGGCTTCGGATGCGACTGGGATTAACGCTGGGATGATGATGATGATTATAGTAGACGAGAAATTAAAGACCTTGAGGAGGTCAAAAGAATCAAAAAAAGAGTCAAAAGAATACGGTAAGGTGGGCACCTTACCGTATTCTTTTGACTGCTATCCCAAAAACTGAACAGTGATATAACGTCAGCGGGAACAGTAGTGTCGTGAGTGAGCTTATGCCAGAGCAGGTCATAAGTGACCAGGTCGAAGGCCCTCGATAAATCCAAGAAACAGGCTAACACAGGAGTCTTTCTGTCAGTATAATATAGGACAGTCTGCTTAAGGCTCAAAATTGCACTATCTGTCGATGGTCAGTTTGGTCTGAAGCCAAACTGACCATCCTCGAGAATGATATGATTAGCCAGTATTTTATCAAGCAGACAATCCTTAGCACAGACAGCAAATGATATCGGCCTATAATTGGAGATATCGGAGGCATCGCCTGTCTTATTATTTATTACTGGCACAACGATCGTTTTAGTAAGTTGGGCAAGTAAGTAACTATAACTCAGACAAAGGTTAAAAAACATAGCCAGCACCTGCGGTAAGTGTACCCCAACGTGTTTAAGATGTTCGACATTGAGGCCGTCGTGACCGGGAGACTTACCCCTCACCATGTCCTGTATACTTCTCGCAACTTCCTTAGCGGTGAACCCGGTCGACCCCGGTCACGACCGCCCCAGCGGCATTTTTAGACGACTCGGACTCGGAGGTAACTATGTTACCTAAACGCGAGCACACCTTAAAATGTTTGTGAAAAGCGTTAGCTATTTCACTGGGGTCGCTCACGCCCGCGACGCTCATCGGTACACCCAACTTATGTTTTAATTTATTTGTCAACGACAAGACGCTAACATATCCATTTTAATTTTTTCCTGGTTGTTTTGACAATATTTTAACTTCCTTTTAAACAGATTTCGCGATTTACACATATTTTCATTACTTGCCTGCATTAAATTGTGTCAAAGGGAACATTTCAGATCGGAGATGGATAATTTAAAGATGAAGGGTGAAATAAATAAAAAAGGGGTACTTACCTCGCTCAATCCTTACCTACCTAGATCGGGAACATATTTTGAGTGTTAGTGGTAGGTTACACAAAGCCAACCTGCACGAAGACTCGAAGCATCCTGTAATTCTTCCTCGTAAGTCACATTTGACCCACCTCTTGATAGCCGATGCTCATGAGAGAACGTTGCACGGTGGGCCTCAGTTAGTTCTTAATTATTTACGATCCAAATATTGGATAATAAATGCCAAAAGTATCGTTAGGCACTATGTACGCAAATGTGTTATTTGCATACGTCATTCCGCCCGATCTGTACATCCTTTAATGGGGTCATTGCCCTCTGCTAGGGTCAATGCTAGCCGACCTTTCTTTAAAAGTGGCATGGACTATGCAGGTCCTATTAGTGTCCGTCCTAGCAAAGGTCGCGGTTATCACTCCACTAAAGGATATAGATGTTTGTTCGTATGTATGGCTACTCGAGCCATACATTTAGAAGTCGTCAGTAACATGACATCCCAAGCCTTTTTAGCAGCCTTTAAGCGCTTTACAGCGAGGAGAGGCATTTGTGGTGAGATGTGGAGTGATAACGGCACTACGTTTGTTGGAGCTAACAAGGAGTTAAAAGCATTGTTCAACCACGAAAAGTCACATAGCAACTGATATTGCCACCACCACCACCTGGAGCTTCATTCCACCTCACTCCACTAATTTTGGGGGGCTTTGGGAAGCTGGAGTGAAATCAACCAAATACCATCTTAAAAGAGTGATTGGTACCAGCACTACCAGCACCCTCACTTTTGAGGAACTGACAACAGTCTTTGCTCAAATAAAAGCCTGTCTAAATTCCAGGCCTATTTCCACCATCAGTACTAACCCCGAAGATCCATAGCCATTAACACCGGGTCATTTTCTAGTGGGCGAGCCCTTGCTTCTCGTACCAGAGAATAATTTCGAGAAGTCTAATATCAGTAGGTACCTTAAAACGACGGCAGTTGACTCAACGTATGGTTCAGGACTTTTGGCGCAGGTGGTCGCGTGAATATCTAGTTCAGTTTCACCAAAGGAACAAATGGGCGTGTTATATCTATAACGGGCCGTAATTCTAATAAAAGTATTGTATTGTGGATTGCTTAAGTTTAGTTGATTTCGAGAGTACTTTTATAAAATTATAAAAACGGCTCGATGGTACTCTGAGAGTGGCATTTCCTATAAATACGGTGACTCGTCCCTTAGTAGGGGGTCTTCATCGAGCCGTCGGACCGAGCACACTACCAGTTAGGTATTCTTAATATTTGTTATAGGCACATAATTCTTATGTGCCTGGTTTTATGTAATTTGTATTGCTGATATTGCTGATGATTCTAAATATGCCCAGTGTGTAATGTTCTAAGTAAATATAGATATAATGTTTCTTCTATAATGTCTGTTTTAATATTATTTAATAACCCACACTCTGCTATCTTAACAGGCGCATCAAACCGTGGAACCGAATTTGGGTGATGTAGTGTTAGTCATTAAGGATGATTTTCCACCGAGCAAGATGCCTCTATGGTGTCATTATCGAAAAGCATACTGGCTCGGATAAAATCACAAGAGTGGTTACATTGCGCTGTAAAGGTTTCACGATTAAAAGACCAGTGTCGAAGCTGATTGTGCTTCCTATTACGTCATAAATTTATTGTTATGTTTTTGTTCGGTTCTTTGTTTTAACTACCTATAATGTTAAGGATAAAGTTGTTGGTTAAGTTACAATTTAAGTTTATGTATGGTTTTAAATTAAGATCACTATTTTTTTGTTGTTATTACATTACAGTTCACTATTGTTTTAATTTCCCACTAAATCTTGATGTTGTTTCATGGTGGGCGGTTAGTTGATAATCATAAACTAAGTTCTGGACATTCTGTTCATGGTGGGCGGGATGTCCGATCGCGGTTTTCTATGAAGCTCGACAGATAGCGTTGTACCGTTTTCTGAATCGCGGTGTCGAGATTCTCCGTGATCATTATATATACAGGGGTCGGCACTCGAAGTGTTACCAATTCAAAATGCTGTAATTCTGTTAAACATGAGCATATTTATTTAAAAACTTCAGTATCGAAAAAAGACATATACAATAAATAAAACAGAAGCTATTGTTCGATATGGCCACCTTTAGCGCGGATAACAGCATCGAGTCTGACCGTGAAGGCTTCACACGCTGCACGAATGTGGTCTGCTGGTATTTTGTTCCATTCTCGGCGAAGCGCAATCTTTAAGGCGTCGACCGTCTTATATTTTTTTGTTGACACTTTCGCTTCTAGAATAGACCATATGGAAAAATCCATTGGGTTTAAGTCTGGGGAATATGGTGGCCATTGTTGCGAAGATATGAAGCTCGGAACATTTTCTTGTAAAAAAATTTGGGTTTCACGAGCTTTGTGAGATGGTGCCGAGTCTTGTTGAAAGGTCCAATGATTTCTACCAAATTGCTTGCGTGCCCAAGGTAACAAAGCATCGTTTAAAATCTTTTTACGGTAGATCTGCTGGTTTATCTTTACACCCTGCTCAATGAAAACGAGAGGTGAGCGTCCCATGGCAGTTACCGCCGCCCAAACCATCACAGATGCTGGTGCTTGCTTTCGCAAGGCAATTCGTTGGTCTAAATTGTCATTTGATTTACACTTTAACCATACGCGATCATTTTGCTTGTTCACATATTGCTGAACGGTAAAAATTTTTTCATCGGAAAATTCCAAATTTTCAAGCAAGTGTAACAATACTTATCTATGTGAGCGTATATTTATTTTAGTAATATTATAAGAGATCAGTCTATGGATAAGATGGTTATAGTCGAGTTGTCATTTTAAAACCTTTATAAAGTTACTGGCACTTATAAATCGTTTGGAATTAAAAATGAATTGTGAGTTGAGCAAATAGCCAATATGAGGTAGTCGAGAACGAGGCACCGGAGTGAAAGGTTAGTAAAATGTACTAAGCTACGCTAAATAAGTTATAAATAAATTAATGTGATTGCGTTGATTTGTTGTGATTTCAATTCTATGGCTCCCTTCTGAGGTACGTTTTACATCTCAGAAGTGGGATTCGCGAGACATTTTGTTTTGTGGTGAACCACCCCACGAGCTCGACCGCCGATAAAGAAAACTATATTCATTTTAACTGAAAACCAACGCAATTACAACAAGAATGTGTAGTTTAAAATTATAATATAATGACATTGCGAACCCTGATTTGAAGGGATTTGACAGATCAAATGCGTTCAACAGTTTGTTTTTGAAAATAATTGTGGTCATCAAATAATAACAAATGGGTAGATAAAATGTGGAAATATTGGGTTAAAATAGCAGTATAGTATGATTAACGTTAAGAAATGATACAATGCTTTTAAAATTATGAGCAGATTTCGTGATGAAAACAGATTTTAAAAACTTTAACTGTTTCCGTTTTTTTAAAAATTATATTTTATGTCCCTCGTTGAACGTATAATAACAGTTAAATATACACACAAAAATAAAATATAGTGAATAAAATGATTAGAAATAAATATACATAGAGATTATAAACTGAATTGTCATATATGTGTCAAAAGGAAAATTTCAATGTCTGTTTTTTGCAAAATTTATATAGTTACCATACATTCATATATTAACTACTTAAATGTTCTGAGTTCCAGGAAAATGAGCGACAAAGAACCTGATACAGACTATCGACTCGCCAGTGACCCTTCTGGCAACTACGGACAAAGACGGAGGATGTATAATGGGTCATCCCATAGTCGGCGGCGAGACCTACGGCAAATCGAGAGGCGCAGTCGTAGCTCCAGTCGCAATACCCGGGGCGATGGCCAACAACAAAGTCGAGAATCTCGGAGGCGCAGTCCAACTAGTGACCGCCGGTACAGCAGTGCACCGCGTCATCAAATAAGAAGCCGAAGCGTAAGTAGTACGCGAACCCTTCTCGAGCAGGAACGTGAACTGTCCAGGAAGGAGGAAAAATTAAGGGCCCTTGGAAACCAGGTACGCAAAGAACGGGAGAGATTAACGGAATGGAGTAGATCACATAGGCATTTCGAAACACCTGAGCCTGGACCGAGCAATATTAGGCAGACAACGAATGCTGACAATGGAAGCTCAGTTCGGTACCGCTCCTTAATCACTCCCATGAAACGACATACGCGTGATGAAAATCATGAAGCACATGATAACAAGAAAACGAAATATATGACCAAGGACCTATTTGAGGATTTCCTTTCAAAACTTCTGACCTCTAAAGCAGGGGATCGTGAATCGTTTTCTAGTTCAACTTTAAACGTCATTCCAGATTTCGACCCTATGTCGAAAGAACAGCCTATTCATATCTGGCTCGACAAAGTCGATGAATGTTCAGAGATTTATAATTGGAGCGATAAGCAAACGGTTCACTATGCCCTGCCTAAACTTACCGGACTGGCTAAGACATGGTTCCAGGGTTTGCCTTCTATTAAACATACTTGGCTTGAATGGAAATCAATGCTAAAGGAATCATTTCCTTCTACCGAAAACTATGCGGAACTTTTGACAGATATGCTTAATAGACGGGTACGCCCTGGGGAATCTTATGAACTTTATTATTTCACGAAAATTAACTTACTGAATAGATGTAAGATATTTGGGAAGCAAGCAGTAGATTGTTTACTTTATGGGGTCGAAGACAGGGGAGTTTGTGTAGGTGCTCAAGCAGCAAAATTTGATAAGCCAGAAGATGTACTTAACTTCTTTAAAACTATTAAGTATCATAACGAGAATCTGTCAGACTTTAAAAAAGATTTTATTAAGGATAAATGTCTTTACAATGCTTTAGTAAGTAATACCGCGGAAAATAGTGCAGATAGTACGACGGCAAATAAAAATGGTGGTGTGAGGGAGCCAATTAAATGCTTTAACTGTCAGGGTGTCGGTCACCCTAGCTTTAAGTGTCCTAAACCGGTTGTCAAGTGCGCTAACTGTCATTTTATGGGACATGATAGTTCCCACTGTCCTAGATTAAAGGATCAAAAGAATTCTCCAAAAGATGATCTTTGAAGTATCCTTTAGTGCTCTTAGATTAGAATTGAATTGGGAAATGGTTAATAATGCCCCATATTTGAGAGGACTAGGGAATATACCATACTTACCGCTATAGGACTGCTTCTCTACTGGTATGCATGACTTAGGATTTACTAACGTTACAGAAATGTAAATACACCACAAGTATTTTATAAACCATACCAGCTACTTTACTCTAGGCGTAAACCAGTTCAGGGTATGGTAAGAACAATAACTCGTCTCTTCTAACACTATGCGGTGACAAACTCAGGCCAAGGTATATTAAATATCGTGATTGATGGCATAGTAATTACAGCCTAGAAGTAATTAGATCTGAAGCGAGTGATCGAATTAAGAGAAATCAGGAGAAAAATAAGCTTAGGTATGTCACAGAAAAAGAGCCACGGATTATAGAGAAGGTGATCTGGTTAGGATTGCTAGGGTAATAGTATCGACGCTGGGCCAATGGGTCTAAAATTTTAGAAGCCAAGTGTCAGGGTCCACACATGGTAAAGTCTTGCTAAACGATAGATTCCTTGCTGTAGACACCCTTTTGACTAGAAAAGTGGCAAAGTACGAATCAGTTCAAGTTTTAACGCTTCCCCTTGCTCGTCTAGCGACGAAAATGACGAAAGTGACAGCAATTGAAAATTTGATTTGTAAATTAATATTATACCTATATAATAATGAGTTCATGATTGAAAATGATTGCAATTTGAATTGTAAAAGTTGTGTAATATGGCGTCTGGTATATGAAATTGATATTGTCATGAAATGTGAGAAATTATTTATGAATTACTTGATTTGTAAATTAATATAAGATACAATAATGAGTTTATGATTTGAAATGATTGTGATGTGAATTATAAAAGCTATGTTATAGGTGTCTGGCATATGAACTTGTCGGTCCCTTAGAGATTAGTGCGGGTGCTTTGAGTCGGGCAGGATTGGCGTTGAGATACGTCGCCCATGATTGGCTTAAAGCACTACTGTCGATACCGGAGTGGTGGTGAAGGAAGTAGCCTCACTTCGCTCGACAATAGACATGATAATAGAATAAGTGAGGATGTTGAACTGGGCAGGATTGGTGTACGAACTCGTCGCCCATGAGTAGTTCAAACATTGCAGCTGAAGCGTTGTGAGAGTGAAGGAAGTAGCTTTCACATCGCTCCAGCTATAGAATAAGTGAGAATGTTGGACTGGGCAGGATTGGCGTATGAACTCGTCGCCCATGAGTAGTTCAAACATTGCAGCTGAAGCGTTGTGAGAGTGAAGGAAGTAGCTTTCACATCGCTCCAGCTATAGAATAAGTGAGTATGTTGAACTGGGCAGGATTGGCGTATGAACTCGTCGCCCATGAGTAGTTCAAACATTGCAGCTGAAGCGTTGTGAGAGTGAAGGAAGTAGCTTTCACGCCGCTCAAGCTATAGAATAAAGGAAAGACAGATTAGTTAGGATATTTTTAGTTGTAAGAATTTGAAGTAAAAAAACTTTATTGATTCATAATTTTATCTGTTAAAAATATATATAGACCTAATCTAAACATGGTTGGTTTTATAAGTAATTGTAAGTTAATGAATGACAATTGTAATTGCAAGTTAATGATTGATAATTGTTTGTTAAGATACTTATCCAATGATATACAACTCTTGTACAGAGGACAGCACATGAAGCTACTACAACCTGTCAGACTTCTTTACTAGATTTTCAACTTTATCTCAAAAGCATTAAGGCTCAAGTTTGATTGGGAATATTTGACAGTTTGGGATAGCTTGACCTGCTGTCGTCGGTACAATAATAAGGAACGAAGGGACTCGTTCTTGAAGGATGGCCGACTGTAACAATACTTATCTATGTGAGCGTATATTTATTTTAGTAATATTTTATGAGATCAGTCTATGGATAAGATGGTTATAGTCGAGTTGTCATTTTAAAACCTTTATAAAGTTACTGGCACTTATAAATCGTTTGGAATTAAAAATGAATTGTGAGTTGAGCAAATAGCCAATATGAGGTAGTCGAGAACGAGGCACCGGAGTGAAAGGTTAGTAAAATGTACTAAGCTACGCTAAATAAGTTATAAATAAATTAATGTGATTGCGTTGATTTGTTGTGATTTCAATTCTATGGCTCCCTTCTGAGGTACGTTTTACACAAGCTATCAAACCATCTATCTATCTATCTATCTTTAAGTTCTTAGCTCTTTCTAGACGAACTGTCTTTTGTGCAAGTGTCAGATCTTGCACTTTTTGTAATTTGTAGGCTTCAGTTGAAGTTTATTTTTTAATATGCGCCCTATGCTCCAGGCAGATACATTAAGACTTTTCGGCAATTTAACTGCGCTTTGTCGTGGATTTCGTTCAATTCTAGCCTTTACCTTTCGAACCATTGCTGATGATGTTGCTGTTGTTGGATGTCCACCTCCATGGCATTTTTTGATGCTACCCGTATCATTGTAACGCGTGATGGTCCGATACACAAACATTTTGTTCAAATGTAAATGTTGTATGCGCTGCTGAATGATTCGCACACACCTTGGTTATACACTTCAATAATAGTCACGGATAGCCAAATATGATGATTTATTGATTACTTAACTAACTCGTAACTAATATAGGTATGAAAGTGTAAATGAGTAGAGTCTTTGAAGGCTGATCGTGTACTGTCGCCTTACGCTATAATTTGTGCAAGGCGACGGAATAATGCTGATGTACATAATGTAAGTAATGTGCGCGTGTCATGTACGATGGCTGACTCGTACATATTCCCGGGCGAGAGAGATGTGAGTGGTTGATGAGAATGAGTTTACAAAATGCTTAAATACTAAACTTATAAATTTCACCCAAGTTACATGTCAAAATTAAATCTATTGTTAGCCATAACTTGAATTAATCACTATCACCAGACACCGGTGTGACCACAGTAGGTGTTCTCTTATGACGCTTGATGCTGCTGAGTAAGCTGGAAAAATTTCTTAATTCAACCGCCTCTTGTGGCTGTGTCGCATCTCTAGTGCGTGGCGTCGGGCCGACAAAGGGCTCCGAGTGCTGTCTTTGCGTCTGCGGTACTGGAGGTTGCGTCTCGGAGTCCGACTGTAAGTTGGTGCTTCTCTGCCGACGACGACGACAAAACCACCGACACGTATAAATTGCGGCTACTAGTACAGCGCCCAGCCATATCACGTATATTGCTGAATATTGATGAATATCGTGGCTTGAAATTCCCGAGTTCAAGGGTTGTTCTGACTTCATCTGCTCAATCTGCTCTTTGATGTGCCGCAATGACGTTTCGTGATCCGTGATGTTCAATTCAACTTGTGGCAAGGTGACGTTGATGATGTGATTGATAGGTGCTATTTGCAGTGATCCCAAGTCAACCGTAGTCTTAATTTCGGAGTGTCTCAGTTTGTGTGAATAAACGGTGAAGTCATGTCCTTTAATTACGCAATCAGAATCGAGTGCTATGACCCCGACCTTCGCGATTTGTATTGCGGTAATGTGATCCCCGCATATGACGCGCAGTGCACACTGCTCGCAACAATAATAAAGATAAGTATTTATTTTATTCAACTCCATCCAATTATTGCGGCAGGCTGCTGTGTTTGTAAGACATCTGTTTGTGTCCATATCCTTGATGCACATGCTATCTTCTGACTTAAACTGGAAAATAGGTTTTCGGGAGTGACAGAGGCGACTAGACTCGTCGTACTGCAAACATTGTTGTATGTCTCTCGCCGTCATTGTCAGATAGGTGTCCTTGCGTAAGTTTATCGCGATGTAATCTGATATCGGCACGACGGCGATTGTTATATTACCATGTTGTTGTGGTATTGATATGAGTTTATATACGTCATAACTTTCTCTGTTGACCAGAGGTATTCTAATCTCAAAAATGAGGTACTCGTGAGTTATCCGTGTTTTAACCTTCAGAAGGTGGTAAATTTTTGGAAGTTCTGTCTGTATGTTTTCTATCGGCAAGGATAGTTCTCGCGATAATTGTCCTGAGATTATGCTGAGTTGAACTCGTAGTTGCTTCGGCGATAGTAAGTGAGCGCTGAACATTCCATGATGGACGTCTGTTATAGTGTCGATTATTGTATCTTGTATTGATTTCAGCTTCGTGAGCATATTTGTAGCTATGATGGTGGACAGTGCTAGCTCGTTCCTCACTTCTTGTTCTTGCAAGTTTTTGTTCAATTTATTGGTGGCGTTTGTAAGAATGTTTAAATGTTGATTGATGGCCTTGTGTTGTCGATTAATTGATTCTTCGGTTCGCTTGAGTAGATTGTATTCTGCTTCTACTACTGAGGTCTGGTTTTTCCACAAGAGTGCCAAGTGATTTTCATTTTCTTGTATAAGAGAAATATCTTGCTTGTATTGATCTGCGAAGCGTAGATCTAGAACTCCAAATAAACTGTTGGCAGCGTAACCCACACCGTCGATGAGGCCTCGCCGCCGACGTATGCGTTCTTCGAAATGCTGATTAAGTAACATTACATTGTAGTACGCCAGTTCGTCATGAGAGTGACGTAGCTGTTGTAGGATGATGTCACATAGAACTTTGTTTGTTTCTCTTTCACATACGCTGTTTATTTGTTTCATGTATTTGTCGAAGGTTGCCGAGCCGTCCCAATAAGGGTTCATGTCGTAATACACGATGAGTTTCCATTCGTCGCGAATGAACTGCATGTTTGAGATGCGATCAAAATAGAGTGCTTTGTGTATTGTTGTCAAAGTATATGGATGTGCTAACTGTTCGTTGCCAAAGACGGATGTCATGAAGAGAAATAGTGTAACGAGAGTTGCTATCAGGTTAGACGCCATTCCCGGTCGTCGTTTTGATTGGTTGTCCTTAGTTTTGATGTTTTGGCTCTGATCTGACATTTGTCCTTTTTTCTCATTGGATTCAGAAACCAACACTGATAGCTTTATCACTGGACGTTTGAGGTACCCATTTTTTGTTTTCAGGGTAACAACCCTAACCAGTCCATCGGTACCGGGATGTAGCTCAGTTACTCTGCCCAGAGCCCATCTTCCCGCGGGGAGGTTAGGTTCGTGAATGATAACAACGTCATCTACTCGAATGTTTTTCTGAGGTCTCTTCCATTTACTCCTTGTAGAGAGTGTTGCAAGATATTCGGTTTGCCACCTGTTCCAAATATCCTCGAAAATCTTCTGTGTTCGCTGCCACCTTGTTCTTTCATCCTTTTCAGTGTCTAAAATAGTCAGTATGGGTCCACTGCTCAAAAAGTGTGATGGAGTAAGATAATTCAAATCGTCTGGGTCTTCTGTTAATGCGCACAGCGGCCGACTGTTGAGACATGCTTCGAGTTGAGCCAGTAAAGTATTGTATTCTTCGAACGTGAGTTTTTGCTCGCCAACAACACGTCGGAGATGATACTTTAGACTTTTTACTGCTGCCTCCCAAAGGCCTCCTGCGCTTGGCCAGGCGGGGGCATTAAAATGCCACTGTATTCCCAACTCATTGATCTCTGTATAGAACTCGTCGTTGAATGTCTTGCGTAGTTCTACCAGTTCTTGCTGCAGTGCTTTGTTGGCCCCAACAAAATTAGTACCATTGTCGCTGTAGATATGATGTGGTTTACCCCGACGTGAGGACATGCGCTTTAGGGCAGCCAAGAATGCAGATGAGGTCAAGTCTGATACAAGTTCGAGGTGCACTGCTTTTGTCACCATGCACACGAATACTGCAATGTATCCCTTGCTAGTTTTGACGCCTCTCCCTTTATTGAGTTTCACGTCAACGTATCCTGTGAAGTCAACGCCGGTGTGTTGAAAGGGACGCGACGGGTTGCTCCTAGACTCTGGTAACTCCCCCATCAGTTGCTTTTGTATGACAGCTTTATGCTTTCTACAAATAACGCATGCATGTAAGCGCTTCTTTACAGCTCTGTTTCCGCCTAATATCCAGTAGTTTTGTCTGATATTAGCGAGCGTCGTCCGGGCCCCCGCATGAAACGTGCGGCGGTGGGCTTGATCGATAATGAGGTCAGTAATGTGGCTGCTGTGTGGTATGATTAGTGGATGCTTCATATTTTCATCAATATTCGCATGCTTGAGTCTGCCTCCCACTCTCAAAAGTCCATTCTTGTCTAAGAATGGATTGAGGCACAAAGTTTTACTCTTCTTAAGTACTTGTTCTTGTCTTCGCAGCATATTAATTTCTTCTGAAAATTCCGATTCTTGTACATATTTAATTATCTTGTGTCTTGCCGCTTCCAATTCATTTCCGTTCAAGTAAGCAGTGTGCTCGTTATGACGTCGTGTGATACGTAGTACCCAAGCAAGCACGCGCACGGCGCGTGTCAAATTACTGTGTTTTTGCAGTATGAATTGTATGACATCATCGCTATGAGGTTGACGAATAGTGACGTTGCTTTGTTTTGATTTTCGTTCCTCTTGATCCGTGACGTAGATGCACTTCTCTGTGATTGTTGACTCCTCGAACCCAGGGAGAAATTGGGGGCCGCTCCACCACAAATTATGTTGCTTCAGTTGCTCTGTTGTAATGCCGCGGCTGGCACAATCCGCTGGGTTTTCTGCTGATTTTACGTATTGCCATTTATCTGATGGTATTACGTCCTTTATTTGCTTGACTCTGTTCGCTACGAATGGTGTCCAGCGATTGATATTGCCATGAATCCAACCGAGAACTGCAGTGGAGTCACACCATCCAAAAACTTCGAATTTACGTCCATTGAGAGCTTGTTGAATTTTTCGCATAAGTGTTGTAAGTAAATGCGCCCCACTCAGCTCTAGACGCGGTAACGTGAGCTTTTTGTTTTCTGGCACCAGTCTTGTTTTTGCAGCGACGAGTGAAATTTTGGCCCCGATTTTACAATAAACAACACATGCATATGCTTTCACTGAGGCATCGCAGAAGCCGTGCAGTTGAATTGTGTCTTGCTCTCCTATCTGGTACCATCTTTGGATTCTAAACTGATTGATGTTTAGAAGCTCTGTTTTAATTTGCTCCCACTCGGTACTTATTTCCACCGGAAGCTGGTCATCCCACTGAATGTTGGAGAGCCAAACTCGCTTGAATAAAAGTTTTAATGTGGTTGTAACCGGAGCTAACCACCCGAGTGGATCAAATATTTTTGAAATATCTGATAGTAATGAACGCTTTGTATGTTGTTCAGTTGGTTCTGTTTTGCATATTTTCAGCTCGAACGAGAATGTATCTTCACTGGGGTTCCATTTCAGCCCGAGCGTCTTCGTTGATTCTGCTTGCTTGAAATCGAATGATGCTTGACTTGAAGACGCTCTACTGACGTTTTGAAGTAATTCTTCGTTGTTGGCCGACCATTTCCGTAAGTTGAAACCGCCCGACCTTAGCAAACGGATCAAATCGCCTTGCAGTTGTTTAGCTGACGATAACGTGAAACTACCACTTACAAGGTCATCCATATAGAATTCTTCTTGCAATGCTTGTGCTGCCCTGCTGTGCTGATACTTATGGCCTTCATCAGCTGCCAACTGTTTCATAGTCATCATAGCTAAGAATGGAGCTGCTTTTTCCGTTATTAGGGATGTTTGTGACCCCTGATCAAGGAGTGCTCTTAAAGTTATCAGAGACCCATCATATGCTTGCACTTTGATTAATGCTGTGGTAAGCAAAGTTTCAGTTACATCTTCTTGCGACACATGATTGCTGCTGTCGCTTGTGGTTTTCGTATTATCAGTTGTAGCTGTCGTTTCTTGCACTGATTTGCTGTTTGATTTCTGTCCACTCCCTTTGCCATAAGCGTCGTGAAGTAATGTATTATGATCTGAGTTGCAGACGCGGCATGTTTTTCTTGACGGACATTGTTTGCTTGTATGTGCATTTAAACAGTTTCTACATAAATTGTATTTCGAAACTGCTTGCCGTTTTGCAACCGGATGTAATTCAAGAAATGTTTTGCACAAAAACAACTTGTGGTGTTGGTTGCAATGTGGACAGTTCTTTGAATTTGCATTGTCTTTTGTCGGTGAATTTGATCTATATTTGTTATTTTTGTTCTGATTAGCGCTGAATGCTTTATACGAATGAAATTTCTTGTTATTTTGTGTAGACTCTGACTGAGATGGTTTTGCTGTTTCTGGTTTACGACGAGATGATTCCCATGATGTAAATTTTCCTTCTAGGAAATCCAGAAACTCTGCTAAGTTGGGTAGCTCACGTGGCTCCACTAGTGACTCTAAGTAATCATTATGAGTCACTGTATCCAACTTTTGTGAAAGCAAATGAACCAATATGGGATCCCACGATGACGTGTCCACACCAAGGTTTTTGATTGCGTTGATACATTCTTTTGTCGTATCGTGTAGTTTTTTAACTGATGCTGCTGATAAATGTTGAGTGCTGGCAACAGCGAGTAATGAATTGAGATGTGACGTGAAGATTAGTTTTCTGTTGTTGTATCTGCGGTTAAGGATCTCCCATGCAGTTCCATAATTTTCCGAGCTGATTGATAGATGCTGAATAAGTTTCTCGGCTTCACCTTTCACTTTGCTTTTGAGAAACTGCATTCTCTGTGCGTTAGAAAGAGATGGATTGGAATGAATAGTCTCAACAAATAAATCTTTGAATCCTGTCCAGTGTTCGTAGCTACCACTAAAGGCTGGAATTTCGATGACTGGCGTCGACCTTTCCCGGTGTGTAACTGACCACATTTTGGAGTTGATTGTTGCTTTCATTTGGTTGTAAAGCAGCTCGCACGTATTGTAAGACATTTCATATTGTATGTTGGCTTCATTGGGTAAACTGTCAATTTCCCAATAAAGTGAATCAACTGCATTCCATCTTGACTCTAACACCTTTAAGGCGTCTTCAAACTGCCAATTTTCTTTGAGGAGGTCCACATTGATGTTTGATGCGGTTCTTTGGAACGCTTTGATATTGCTCCTTTGTTTGCGTAGCATCTCATCTGTTCTGCTGTTATTCGCAGTCTCAGCTATTTCAGGTACCTTTATTGAAAGGGTCGGTTGGTTACCTTGTCCAGTTTCACCTGCACCTTGCTCTTGAATTAGTTTTGACTCCGTTGACTGCGAGGGCGAGGGTGCTAACTCGAACTCGAAGGCTGACTGCTTTAATAAGGGTGATGCTGGCTTTTCTTCTGGATGTAAATACTTTACAAAGTATTCCCTTGCGCTGCTGTAAAATTTTCTAGTCTGTTCATGAGATTCCTGCATAAAGTATTGATGAGATGAATCTTCGCGCTCGCGAATCTTCTCATGGTTATTTTGAAATTCTGCCCAATACTTATCGAGGAGGTCAACCTTCTTCTGCACATTGCTGGGCGTTTTGCGGCTTTCTCCGTCTTTTTTAAAATTGATGAGGAGTTTTTGCATTGCCTCCATAATCTGATACTGAGTTTGGATAACTCCCTCCATGATGGAAAAATTTGTTACAAATACTTCGAGTCACCTTATCTGTTTGCCGATCCTACTGGCGTGCTTCAGTGATCCCTTGTATTTGCTGCTGCTTGCTTAGTGATCTTCGCGGTCCGTATCCTCTGTGCAGGTGATGCTTCTTATATTGAACTGGTTCGATGCTGCTTCTGGTCGACCGGCCCAAACAAATCGCCACCACACAAAAGAACGCGAAATTATGATCTTGAAGCTCGAAGGACCATAAAGATGTATGCGCTGCTGAATGATTCGCACACACCTTGGTTATACACTTCAATAATAGTCACGGATAGCCAAATATGATGATTTATTGATTACTTAACTAACTCGTAACTAATATAGGTATGAAAGTGTAAATGAGTACAGTCTTTGAAGGCTGATCGTGTACTGTCGCCTTACGCTATAATTTGTGCAAGGCGACGGAATAGTGCTGATGTACATAATGTAAGTAATGTGCGCGTGTCATGTACGATGGCTGACTCGTACAAATGTCCTAGCTCATTAACGATGGCTGCCTGCGATTTTCCAGCCAAATACAAAGCAATGACACTGTTTCGTTTGACTTCCATCTGCAAAACTTTTTTTAACAACGACGAAAAATATTAGGTTTTTGTTAGTTTATTAACAATACCATACACTAAGGAATGTGATAAAATGGGCGCCCTATTGTAAACAGTTTAGTTGCTATAGCAACGTAAAATTAGTAACACTTCGAGTGCCGAACCCTGTAGGTTACAGAAAAAAAAATAAATTTTTTAGCGGCCAACTATCGCAGGTGCCCCAAGGCCCCTAAGTCCACCTCCTCAAAAATGTCCAAGCGTGCAAATGCACGTCAGCAATGCGAGGCCCCCGGGACTCAGGTCCCAGCGAAATTGAGCCCCCAAAGACCCAGTCCTTGGAACAAGTTGAACCACGAGAAGGCTTTCCGAGCCCTCGCGGCAACAGCCCCCCCAGCCCCCACCCCCTCCACTCACCGCCGCCTGGAAGGATCCTCGCATCCGCCCTGTAGTGTTTCCAACACCACCACCCGCAACCCCTAAGGCCACCCCAGTGGTCCAAATGCCCCCCCTCCCCCCATGACAGCTGGCAACATTTATCCCTTCAATGTCATCTCCAGCACATTCCTTATCTTCCTCACCCCTCGGGCCAAGCAAATGGCCGAGGAATTAGTTGCGGCCAGAAGAGCGTGCGACATATATCGCATTGAAGCGATATACAACGCGTACCCAGAGGTACTTGCAGCCCTCCAATCCTTTGTCTCCCCTAGCACCCAATAATGGATAGCAGGGAAATCGAGCGAACCAAGCCCCGATCCCTCAAGCTGGCATACTTCAATGCCAACGGCATCAGAGACCAGAAGTCTGAGATCTCTGTCTTCCTCCGGGACCATCAAATTGACATTCTTCTCGTTCAAGAGACTTTCCTTAAGCCCAATCATCGTGACCCCCGCATTGCGAACTACCGCCTAGTACGTAATGACAGGTCAAGATGTCACAAGGGCGGCACCCTAATATATTACGACAAGTCCCTATACTGCATCCCTATGGACCCACCCCCCTCTCACGACTCGAAGTGTCAACCTGCCGAATTGGCATGTCAGGTCACCAGCCGATCACCAAAGTGTCGGTCTACCTCCCCCCACTAGTTCTGCTGAAAACTATGCGCTTCTGTCAGATGACATCTCCCTTCTCCTTGGTATGAGCGACTCCGTAATCATAGCGGGCGACCTCGATGCCAAGCACACTGCCTGGAATAGCACCAGGACCAACACCAGAGGCAGACACCTATTTGACCTCTCCTCCCAGTTCAACTTCGATGTTGTGGGCCCTCTGACCCCAACTCACTTCCCCCTGTCCCCGGACAAACCCCCGACGTCCTCGACGTGGCACTTCTGAAGAATGTCAACCTACGGTTAGACTCTATAGAAGTGTCCCACGAGCTTAACTCCGACCACCGACCAGTTATCATCCGACTGGCTCCCCGCGTTGGCCTTTATGACCCTGATCAACGTCCCATGACCAAAGTGGTAACGGACTGGCAGAAAGTAGGCGAATGTCTGAAATCCACCAGATCTCCCCACTTAGACTCTATTCCCGCTGTTTTGGACTCAATCGCGAGCACAACGGCCGCAGTCGACTTGTTCACGGAACACGTACAGTCAGTCATGAACAACTGTTCAAGGGAGATCTCAGCGACGGATTACCGCCGCGGGAAGCTCTCTGACGACGTCCGTGAACTGCTGACCGAGAAGAATGTACAATAAAGAATATATTATTATTTCGTTTATTCATTTGACATACATATAATTTATATTTTTAAATATTTATATAAACACATTTAAAAATATACAAAATAGTAGCCCACCGGTATCGGGAACAGGGTCCAAGCTACCGGCGGTCAGGGCTCCAGGGAGAGGAACTTCCTGACGATGCGAGCCGTGTCCAGCAGTACCGCTTTCTGAATCAAGCCCTTGATCCAGCTGCCTAACGAGAGCCTCCTGAGGTGTTGGTCGAGGCTCTTGGCTATTAAGCCATTGGCAGTCACGACTATCGGTACAATGATTGCTGAATCCACTTCCCACATGTCGACAACCTCGTGAGCCAAGTCAAGATACTTGATTTGTTTATCTTTCTCAGCTTTCACGAGGTTCTCATCATGTGGGATGGTTATGTCAACAATCATTGCACGCCGCTCTGATCGATCTACCAGCACTATATCAGGCTTATTGGCAACAATAGTCCTGTCAGTGATGATGGATCGATCCCAGTACAATGTGATATGGCCATTTTCGAGAACTGGGTCGGGCATATACCTGTAGTACGGCACCTCCGATTCCACAAAGTTGTATTTAAGAGCAAGTTGCTAATGAATTATCCTAGCTACAAGGTTGTGTCTATGCAAGTACTCTCCGTTAGCTAGACGAGAACACCCGGAAATAATGTGTCTAATTGATTCTTCCGGCCGGTGACATGCCCGACAGATGTCAACTGTGCCGTCTTTCACAATGAATCTCCGGTAATTGTTCGTCATCATAACTTCGTCCATAATTGCAAAGACAAAACCTTCGGTATCTCCAAAGAGGTCACCGAAACGTAGCCAGGCTACGGACGCTTGAAAATCTACATCGGGCCCGTGTAGGGCTCGGAAGAAGCGTCCGTGAAGCTCTTTGCTCTTTCATACCTCCAAGCGATCATTTGTGTCAAGCACTACTGGTTTACGCCAGTTCTCCTTAGCCAAGGAGAGCGGAGTGAGGCCCTTGTCAGCCGCAACCACATCTCGATGCATCCCCACGTCGGTTTCTAGAAAATATTCCCTGAGACTGCATACCTCGCGATTGTGGAGGGTCTTGGCGTTTAAAAAGCCACGACCTCCACATTTTCGCGGGATATACAGCCTCATAACCGATGACCGTGGGTGATGCAATCGATTTGCAGTCAGCAGTGTACGGACCCTCTGATCCAGGGCGTCAAGTTCGGTTTGAGTCCATTTGAGTATGCCGAAAGAGTACATCAATACCGGCATGACCCAACCGTTGAAAGCGCGCACCTTGTTTCCGCCTGATAGAAGACTATTAAGTACTTTTTTCAGGCGGCCAAAGAAGCGTTCCTTCAACGATTGCTTCATGTCAGTAACATTGATACCCAACGCTTCCGACATACCCAAATACTTATAGGTTTCGGATGCGGAGAGGGCTCTAAGGTTTATGGAACTCGTGAGTTGGGTTCCCACGGATTCCATAATCTCTCCTCGCTTTACATGCATGACCGCACATTCGTCCACACCAAATTCCATCCTGATGGAGCTACTGAAAGTTTCAGTAATTTTCAGTAGCTCCTTCAGTGGTGAATCGGTGTGAGCAAAAAGTTTCAGGTCATCCATGTAGAGGAGGTGCGATATAACCTGACCACCTCTCCTCAACCGATAGCCTAGACCTGAATCCTCCAATAGTGTGCTTAGAGGATTCAGTGCTAAGCAAATCCAAAGTGGACTCAAACTATCGCCCTGAAATATACCTCGCTCGATCCTTATCGGTTCGCTATTCCTCTGAATATTTCGACATCCTGGATAGCGAAGGACTGTCCTCCATGTCCTCATACACGTCATCAGGAAGGTGCGTAGAGTTGCATCCACTTTATACAACTCCAGCACCCGCATGAGCCATGTATGTGGCACTGAGTCATAGGCCTTCTTATAATCTATCCAACATGTCGACAGATCCTTTCGGGAACGACGAACCTGTAGGCTAATGGCCATATCAATGAGGAGTAGCTCCTTAGTACCGCGGGACCCGCTCCTACATCCATTTTGAGAGGCAGACATGATGGAGTTGCTGTCAATATGCGTGTTAATTTTAGATTTCAAAATGGATGTAAGAACTTTATAGACCGTCGGTAAACACGTGATCGGCCTATAATTTTTGGGTTCCGCGGTGCTACCTAATTTATGGAGCAGGTAGGTTACTCCAGTTGTTAGAAACTGGGGTAGCGAACCAGACTCTAAAGCAGTCTGGAATTGAGATGCCAAGCGAGCGTGCGACCCGGAAAACCACTTGATCCAAAAGTTGTGCAGCCCATCCGGCCCTGGAGACTTCCAATTAGGCAACGGACGGACTGCACGAGCTACATCTTGGGGGCAGATGATAATAGCCCCCATTTCTGGTACTGGATCGCAGGCTCACTCAACAACCCGAGTCCAACTACCTTCGGTGTGACTGACAAAACCCGCCACACTGTTCCCAACCCACTGCAACTCCTGAAAGCCAGAATCAACAGTGGAGACCGCCAGAAAAACGCCGAGCAATGAAGCTCGACGAGTCCCGGAGAAACGTTTCAACTGTCTTGGGTCCCGCAACGAAATTAATCAGAAAAGAATAGCGGAGGAGTAAGAAAAAAGATATTTTTTCCACTTCCCTCCATAATAAGCAGGAGACAGAACAGAACTAGGCCAATCGGCACAAAGGGACATTATTGCAACTGGGAGAAGCCCAGATTGCCAAGCACCACGGAATAACATTTGATCAAGTTAATGGGTCCTAAGTAGGTATTTGCTGTTACAATTGATTCCAATAATAGGTATGGCAAAAGCGCCTGAACGCACGGAAATTAGTTCTAGTTTCAACAAGGTCCGTATAATAAACAACTCCGGATGTAACTTGTACACTATCCAACATAATATTGCGTTCATTCTGCCAAAGAATACACTTACACAAGATGTAATGTGCGGACTGTTCAAATTCACAGTTCGATGTAGAACACTGACACAAAGGCGAAGGAACAAGTTTAAAAGTGTTGCGGTGTGACTGACAGGCACCGACCAGATATTGCGCCAGAATGAACACATGGCATCATCATCCGGTAGGCACGTGTCAGTGACACCTTGGTCTGATCGCTCCCAAGCTCTTCATCGCTTTGGAAATTGCGATTCTGAGAATACCGCTCAACCTTTCGCTTGTACCGACGAATACGGTTTGCCCATGCATAACTCTTCTGCTTAAAAAAGTCGATGCGCTCTGTGACGCGGAACAAATAGTCTCGAGTACTAGTATCAGTCCCCGAGAACGCCCGCCTCACAAAGCGCATCACTCTAGGGCGTGTATTGCCCTTCCTGAAGCTAGTTAGCTTGCCAATGAGTGCTCTAGTCTCTCCGATACGACGCTCAATCCTGCACCGCCAAGCTGGTACAGCTGATTTTGGTCGTGTGGCCTGTCACTGTCTGGGAATTTGACATGAGCCACACGACATATCGCAACAGCTCCACAGTACAAGATTGAATGTGTATCAGTCAGATCTTTGCTGTCTTTTAAATAATAAGACAGCTGAGAGTCTAGAGCACACACCAGCGCCTTGTTTTTTTTATGCATGGGCAATCGAGGTAAACGAGGTCTAAGTTCAGGCGGAGTAGAGCGGTACTCACAGAAAGCATCCTCCAAAGCGCTCCTCAATTTTTCAATGCACTGGGGACTCACGGATATAGCCCTATCATCATCCTCTTCATCAACGCGGTTGGGTTGCGGTGAAACACTGTTAAGTTGTACCGCGACCAATGACGAAGCAGGCGTAACATGACTATTCCGTGACTCGAGGCGTAGGCGATCAAGTACCACATCATCCAGCATATGGTTACGCTGGATGACCCGCACCTGATCCGACAGTCGTTGCGCCGAAACATTGACAGCTGGCTCAAGCACCTGAAACAGAGAGAGCATTCGAACACGGTACGCGGTCAGGTTGTTTCCTCCCTCTGTAGGCCCATAGTATGAGCGCATGACGTTTTCATTGATGGATTGTGTCCATCTCATGCGCTGCACACTTCCGCCGGGAGCTGGGACCCTGTCAGAAGCCGATGGGCCTCGAGGTCCTAAGCGGTCCGGCGGCCGACGTCCTCCCCGTCGGCGAACAGGTGGTGGCGTCGTCGGCGGAGAGAAGTACTCGTCGCTCGAGCTCGAAGCAACTGCCGCGGCCGGGGTCGTCACAGCGCTTACAGTGGGGCTGGAGACCGGCGGCGGCGAGGCGGAGCTGAGCAACGAGTCCGGGGATGGTGGGCGTGCACGTTTCCTTGCGGCAGATCTTGTCAACATTATTTTATTTTCATTATTGCAGTTTTTGTGCGGTGGCACCTGTCATGTCACCTGCGGTTCGGTTGATTTTCTTCATTGTATTTGTTGTTGATATTCGTTGAAAAAAGTATGAATATTCTGTTGATTCCTTATATTATTATTATTATTAATGTAGCCCATATGCGCTATTTGCAGCGAACTGCAAAGAAACGCATAAAGGAGTGGTGTGAAGCCAGCTGGGACAAGTTGCTGAGCGAACTAGAGCCAAACCACCAAGCCTTCTGGGACCTTCAAAGGAAACTCAAATCCAGAGAAGAAGTCACCATACCCCCCTTAATCCGATCGGATAAAACCATCGCCTTTGACGATGATGACAAGGCTGAATGTTTAGCCATCAGCCTAGAAGCCCAGTGCTCCCCCAGCGCTCAACCAGTAGACCTGTAACGGTTTCGTTACTCTTTTCCTTCATACACCCTTTCCTTTTAAACATAAATTTTTAAACTTAAACTAAAATATTAATTAATAAGCAAACCCGCGAGGCGCGGTATGTTTAGCGTGGAGGGATCTGGAGGCGTCGGGCGGGGCGTACTATAGAACTCTTGCGATAATAATTGCCCTTGGATTGTCTGGATTGATCCAACGGTAACCCTTCGATTCGGTAGAATAACCCACAAAAGTACATTTTTCAGTTTTAGATTCTAGTTTCGTGCGCTTTTCCTTCGGAATGAGCACATGAGCCTCTGAACCAAAAACTCTTAAGTGAGTTAAATTTACCCGTTTACCTGTCCACAACTCCTCTGGGATTTTATTATTTAAGGCTTGCGTGGGTGTTCGATTTTTTAAATATATCGCTGTATTGGCAGCTTCACCCCAATATGCTTTAGGAAGCTTGGCGTCATGAAGCATAGCTCTCGCTTTTTCAATTACAGTGCGATTTACCCTTTCGGAAATTCCATTTTGTTGGAAATTATACGGAATTGACGTTTGATGAAAAATTCCGTTTTCTTTCAAAATCTTGATCATTTCCCTATTTACATACTCGCGACCATTATCGGATCGAAGTATTTTTATTTTTAAGCTGATTCTCTGCGAATTGTTTAAATTCTACAAATTTGGAGTATACCTCGCTTTTGGTCTTTAATAAATACCCAAACGCCTTACGCGTAAAGTCGTCGGTAAAAGTAAGCAAATACAGGGCACCGCCCCATGTATGTGTACTCATTGGTCCACATAAATCCGAATGGATTAATTCTAACTTACTATTAGACTTACTTGTAGAAGTTTTAATTTGAACATAGAGCTTGCATGTTGGTTTCACATACGTCTAGTCTGTACATGCCATTACAATTTGATGCTGTGGCGGCAACTGTACCTGAGACTTTACAATTATCCTTTAGGAGAATTGTTGCGCCTTTTTGGGAAAATAAAGCTACAAAACCTTTATGAACTAGATTACTTACGGATAATAAATTTGCACCTAATTTATAACACATATACTGATTCACTGGACTCGAACCAGCAGGCTGACGTCATATATACTGATTTCAGCAAGGCTTTTGACAAAGTTTCTCATGAAGTGCTGATTCAAAAACTTGCTGCATACGGCTTTGCTGCTTTCTTTCTTAAGTGGCTGCACTCTTACCTAACAGATAGATCCTTTTACGTAGTAGCTAATGGCTATAATTCTGAAACCACGATAATAACATCCGGCGTTCCACAGGGTTCCCATCTGGGCCCTGTGTTATTTATTATCTTTATTAACGACCTTCCTTATTGCTTCCTTAACTCTACGCCATTCCATTTCGCCGATGATTTGAAAATAGTCCGCACTATAGATTCTCTAGCCGATTCAACATTACTTCAGAATGACTTGAATAAACTTCTAAACTGGTGTAAGGATAATAATATGTTGCTCAATGTAGAAAAATGCTCCCAAATTACATTTACTCGAAAGTCTAACTTCGTAGATTTTAATTACACTATGCATGGCACATACCTCAATCAAGTTGATGTTATCAGAGATTTGGGAGTCCTTCTTGATCGTAAATTAACCTTTATTCCCCATATGGATAACATAGTTAAAAAAGCTTCTAAAACACTTGGTTTTGTGTTGCGTAATTCTAAGTGTTTTCGCAAGCCTAAGACCAAAATTTACCTTTTCAACTGTCTTGTCCGTAGTATTTTGGAATACTGCGTGGTTGTGTGGCGTCCTCACTATGCAACTCATAGTCTCAGGTTTGAACGGACCCAGAAAAGATTTTTATACCATCTTGCCTAATCTACGAGACTGGATAAAAAGGTTCCAAGCTACGCGAAACGTCTTGAACACTTTGGTGTGAAATCACTTGAAAAAAGAAGAGACAGTATAGATTTAGTTTTTCTGTTCAAAATACTACAGAGTAAAATAGACTGCCCGCAGTTGTTAAGTATGCTTAGATTTAACATTCCCCACAGTTATCCGCGTCACCCTATCAAACTATTCCGGCCCCCTTTCCGCAACACTGTTTCAGGATCCAATTCGCCCATCCCTAGAATTTGCAGGTTTTTTGATAATTCAAATGACTTGATTGATATCTTTGCCACAACACTTCAAAAATTCAAGCGCCAAGTCCTAAAGAAAAAGTAAGAATATTGCTTAATGTCTTTTAATTTTTTTACTCTCTCTTTTTGCTAAATTCACATTGGTTGCTGTAAAGTTATTTCTGCACTTTTTGTAACTTTTAATTGTATAATTATTTTTGTATTTGCATGCTGTGTCTATCGCATTATATTGTGCACTATAATTGTATGTTGATTGTATTGTATTGTTCTTATTGTGTAACAATTGTAGATAGATCAATAAATAAAATAAATCGTTGTTTTATTTCACAAAGTCTCATCGGGCAGTTGTCAAGTGCCGTACCGGCACTGACCTCCGATCGGCGACAGCGCGGTCCTGTATCGACTTGCTTTTTTTGCGCCATTATTATTAAGGGACTTCCGTGAGCAAAACACAGCGCAAGCCGTTTTTAAATAGTTTTTTAAAGCTATCTACCTACTCTTTATCCAAAAGAAATATCAACTTATAAAAAATACATAAATTTTCTCCACAATCTTGGCTCCAAAATTATAGATTTTCTTTTTTTTTTACTAAGCATAATGCTTAAATAATTCCTTCACAACGAAACCACTGACAAGAGAAATAATTATCATACACGTGCATCTCCCCAAAAGTAAGCATTATTTAGATTGTGTTCTTAGCCTAATGGATAGGCAATTTCATTATAAACATTGTAGAAATATTTTTTTAAACGACCTAAATGAAAATTTAATTCAACAATCTGAGCGTATTCGCCATCATTTCTCTTGCCCGGGGTACCTATTGAGATTCAGTGTGCCGCAAGCTCTATTATTTATCTGTGTTTGTTTGTCTACCGACTAAGGCAGTAAGTACACTTAGGGTTAGTATCTTCGCTTAGCACGGAAGCGTTTATCGCAGCGCTCGGGCCCTTCGTTTCACGGAAAGGGTTGCCGAGTCTTGTGCGGTCAGACTGCGGCATTAATTATCAAGGTGCAGATAGATACCTTAGAGAGGTCCATGAATTTTTGGCAAAAAATGACACGGAATTATGCCAAGCATTGCGTACTCAGGGCATTACTTGGAGATTCAATTCTCCAGCATGTCCTCTTTGTGGAGGCACCTTTGGAGCTGTGGTTAAATCGGCTAAGCGGGCTAAGACGCACTTACGGGGTATCATTGGGGATACGGTCCTCGGTCTTGAGGAGATAGCCACGGTTTTTTTGTAGAGTTGAGGCAACTTCAAATTCACGGCCCTTGTGCCGGTTTTCTTCGGATCCCAATGATTTGGAAGTTTAGACACCGGGTCACTTCCTCATTGGCCAGCCTCTCACGGCTCTCCCTGAGTATTCATTTGAGAATGTACCAGTGCACCGACCTTCTCGTTTTCAAATGCTGCAACAGATTGCACAAAATTTCATCAAACGGTTTTATTCGGAGCAACTTGCAGCAACCATTGAAATGGACGGATAAAAGCGGCCCTGCATGGGGGGATCTTGTCTTGGTCAAGGATGCAAACCTTTCCCCTCTGCGTTGGCGTAGAGGTCGCATTTTGAAGCTTTATCCAGGGTCGGACGGTATACCTCGATATGCCGAGGTGGCAATCGGCGGTTCGGTAACACGCCGTTCGGTAGCAACCCTGTCCTGTCTACCATGTAATTGAGGGAGACGAGATGAAGCTGGTTCATCTCGAGGTGGGGGATTGTTTGAAATAGAACGTTTCTAAACAGTTGTCGATACACGTCACTGCCAAGCGAAACGTCAATTATCTTGTAATTTTCCTTGTAGTAAATAGTATTCCCTTTTACTTGTAGTAAGGCATTTCCAATTCTACAAGGGTGAGAAGTAAGAAGTGTATAAATAAGTTGTGAATTTAGTGTATGCGGAACCGTGTATGCGTGTTATGGTCTGACGGCACTTTTTCTCACGTACACATTCACAGCTGAGTGTACTTCAGATAAAGAGCGTATCGGTTCGTGAGATCAAAATACTGTTCCTGATTGGGTCGCATATTGTCGTCTGCATGCTGCAAACGGAATCCGCGCCGTGTGGATTGAGAGCGCGCCGTGTGATTGGTCGGTAGGTGTGATGAGAACGCGCCGTGTGATTGGTCTGTGTGGAGAGCGCGCCGTATGATTGGTCTGTGTGGAGAGCGCGCCGTATGATTGGTCTGTGTGGAGAGCGCGCCGTGTGATTGGTCGGTGTGGAGAGCGTGCCGTGTGATTGTGGAGAGCGCGCCGTGTGATTGTGGAGAGCGTGCCGTGTGATTGTCGGTGTGGAGAGCGCGCCGTGTGATTGGTCGGTGTGGAGCGCGCGCCGTGTGATTGGTCGGTGTGGAGAGCGCGCCGTGTGATTGGTCGGTGTGGAGAGCGCGCCGTGTGATTGGTTGGTGTGGAGAACGCGCCGTGTGATTGGTCTGTGTGGAGAGCGCGCCGTATGATTGGTCTGTGTGGAGAGCGCGCCGTGTGATTGGTCGGTGTGGAGAGCGTGCCGTGTGATTGTGGAGAGCGCGCCGTGTGATTGGTCGGTGTGGAGCGCGCGCCGTGTGATTGGTCGGTGTGGAGAGCGCGCCAATGAACATGGCGATAGTCCAAGTCAGCGCTTAGCGTTTTCCCGCAGACATCGACGGCGGCAACAGATGTGCTCAAGTGCTGACAGACGACTACCCAACTGGCTACCGTCCAGCGTTGGTCGACACGACGGCGACAGATTCAAGTGGCTTGCAGCTGCTAAACATGGTTGACTCACCCTTACAAACAGCCTTTATATTATATTTAAGAGGATAGGGGATCATTTGAAATAAAACATCACCTGCTCTACATACGGCTATTTATTTTAATATGAAGCGATACAATCACACAAACGATGGATGCATTGTAACGATTTAGACCAAAAACTACGTGTTACAGGAAAATACATTCGATGGGGTGTCTACATGCTTAGTACACAACAATCATCGTATTTAACGTCCAATATTATTTCTATGAACCATTATTACAATATTTATTTTCTATGAAACAACAGTCGCTGAGAACAATTGGTATGACACTACATATAATATTACCACCTTATCTATTGGACCGTATAACAACATATACGGCATCTCCTTAAAATAGTCCGAGTTTGGAGTAATGCCAATGTTGGGGAGGATAGCGTAACACTTACTACGTAAACGTATCAAGCCTCGACTAATGAGGCATAATTATCTTTAGATCGATGCTCTCCTGAGAGTCGGCGTGCTTCGAAACGTTCAAAGTGGTCTAAATCTGGTTGATGACGGTATTAATAGTATCGAATGCATCCAACAGACATGCACATGACGTCCTACAGACGTGCGAACACGCACACAAACACACAGACATCCACACATGCATGCGTGAAGGTTACATGATGCGGTATGCGATATATAATATTATATGTTATACTATGTACTCATCCCCTGTAAAAGAGTCGTGTAGGGAACACTTTTCTGACAAGTTTCTGATGAATTTTGAATAATATCGGTCCACGTATCGTTGCATTTGGAAAAGAGTCGGCATTTATAATTTTTAAAGGTCTAAAGATAATAGTTTCAAAATGTTTTGTTTATTGCATTTAGAATGAAAACCGAACGAGGGCCTACAGACTGCCGAGAATAATAAAAAAATATGTTTCATTGGTCTATGTAATTTATCATCGTCAAAAACGTCCACAAGTGAAAGAAATGTTAATAAACCAAAATTTATTTAGTACCTACATCAATTACTCCTATAGATTGAGGGACTTCATTTATAAGTACGAAAGGGCACTAGCGCGAATAAATTAAAAAACAAACGCGGCACACTTCATTGATATTACTTTTAATTTCGTTATTGTTTAGAACATTTGCCTAAAATTCAAAGAAAAATGAACCTTCACTAAGGTTGAAATAATCGAAATGACACATTGGTCTTGTAAGCAAACATGATCATGTAATCACCATTATGGTGGACTATAACTAATGAGGTCTGATGGCCTGAGACTGTACATTTGTGCCGATGGTATAGTCAAAGCATTGCTGCACAACCTCACCGTAATTCTAATTAAACAAATATCAACTTTATTTGAATGATGATTAAGTCAATTTCAGTGCACTACTGAAATTTACTATTGTAACATCACTTATATTATTGTGTATGAATTAAAGTTATATTTTTCATAAACTCATGTTTTTTTTTTACATTTTTGGCGAATATGTGTCGCATTGTTACAATAGATAGATCATTTTGAATGTTAAATTACAACTTAAATCGCGTGAGCCGTGCCGTACAAATGTGTGTCGTTCCCGAACAGGTTTGATTGCAAGGCGCCACCTACAGGGTGAGTAGATCACAATAGGTACTTGCGCTAGGAGCTCACCTATCATCTCACATTACGTCGAGTACAAGTATACGAGGGTGGAGTCAGGCACGCGTAATCTAAGTCGCTCAAAATGACTCGCGGAATTTAAATTCGGTACAATTTGATACCAAGAAGTCACTCGATGTTACTACACGGACCGTTCCTATGACGAAATCGATAAACCAATGTAGGTGGCGCCCAATTCAAATTTTGTTGGAACAAGTTCTTAAATACATTTTAGTGAAAGCTTTACAGGAAATGAGTACAACTAAATTAATGCCTACATTAAGATACATTTATGTGTTAGAATATATCGAAGTTTAGTTATACATGTACATGTTAACATGAGGAGAACTACAGAGTATCGTGCAGAATTCGAACTATGTATTCAGTTTTCATATGATAGTGGTCTATTAAATGGAATATAAATCTAACTATTTAATACCAATGTATATATCGTGACACTATTACAATATTATTATTCGATGGAACTGTAGTGTACACTGCGGTATAGTGCACTACATCACGTAAAATGACATTCAAATTACATCGAGAAGGAAAAATGAATAAATCAGTATATCCATTCTGCACAGTTCATGACCTTATTATTAGTACTTAATTTTTTTTGTATTTTATAAGATTTTTATATAAAAAAGTTATCATAGATGAGATACAAATAAATTTTGTACGCCGAAAATGTCACATAAATGTTTAATTTTGTCGCCTCGACTCCAAGATGTTTATAGAAACAAACACAGTAATTGCATATATATTATAAAGAACATTTACTTAAGTTTACTTGAAAATAACACCAGGTAGGTATTTTATTTTGTGTAACTTTTTTTCTGTAAATATATACTACATACGTTTATAGAGTGCGTTATATTTTTGTTACAATGAAACATTATCTCCGCACAGAGGGCGACACATTCAGTGACAAGCGAGTCACGATTAGTTCTAGATAGCGCCACTAGTCTGCTCTCATCTGACAGACGGGTCTTAAAACTACGCCGAATATATAGTTGTGATGCGAGTAGAGACGCGGCGCCCGACTCGGCCTGGGGCGCCGGTACAGCAGCTGGTCAGGATCCGACACTCCCGGCTCGCTGGCCTGAGCCGGAGAGCTTCTACAGAAACCATAATCTAACCCTAATGCTCGGCCCAACAGCGAGCCACGTCATAGACGCGCTGCGCTACATACGAACGCGAACAAAAAAGATAAAACTAGTAAAAAAACGTGGTACCGAAAGTGAGGTTTTAACGAATCTTTTCACGGTGCGACAGCGCTGAGGTCACGAGCGAACCTCGTGACAGCGCTCGAGTCGCTTGCGACCGCGAGCTAGCACGACAGCCATGAGCGGGCACGACAGCCACGTGAGGACACGACAGCCACGTGCGGGCACGACAGCTACGTGCACGACATCTCGTGCTGGGACCAGTCCGGGCGCACGGGCCGGGCGGCTCTGGCGCGGGGACAAGGGCGGGGACCTCAGACCCACGCCATCCAGCCCTCGTACATCATGCACAGGTTCTCGGAGCAAACCGCTTCCTTGATCATGTGGTCCACCTGCGGGCGACATCCATATTACTCACTTGTAGAGGTACTTGTGGAGATGGTCAGTATGCTGTAGGTACTCACTTGGTCGTGCAGGGCATACCGTCGCGCGGCCTGTCCGTCGTCTCGTCCCTCCAACTTCAGTCGCACGCACTTCCACACGGCGGCGCCCACGGCGTTGTGGAGATGGTCAGTATGCTGTAGGTACTCACTTGGTCGTGCAGGGCATACCGTCGCGCGGCCTGTTCGTCGCCTCGTCCCTCCAACTTCAGTCGCACGCGCTTCCACACGCCGGCGCCCACTGCGTTGTGGAGATGGTCAGTATGCTGTAGGTACTCACTTGGTCGTGCAGGGCATACCGTCGCGCGGCCTGTCCGTCGTCTCGTCCCTCCAACTTCAGTCGCACGCGCTTCCACACGCCGGCGCCCACGGCGTTGCGCTCTCCTCCTGCGATCACATTTATTTATTTATCTCTCTACATCTATCATTATTGATAACGGCATGTTTACAATTGGGATCTTCTTAGACCTCGATAAAGCATTTGAGACCATTTCTTGTTCCCTATTATTGCATAAGGTGGGAAAAAATTGGATAAAAGGAGCACAATCAAAATTACTTTCTATCTTAGTGGTCGTCACTAGTGTGTAAAAAATTGCCATTGAAAAACTTTGCTCTAATAAATAGTGGTTTTAGGATCCCTCAAGGTAGTATTTCGAGCCCTACCCTTTTCTAAATCTATATAAGCAGCTTGTCATTAAACACAAAACAGGATTATTTTGTCATATGCGGATGACACAGCTTTAGTGTTTTCAAGTAAATCAAAAATATGAGGTCTATGAACTTGCCCAAAATGGTTTCAACATAGTGTCTAACGGACATCATAATAATCTCCTAACATAAAATTCAGATAAAACCAATGACATCTTATTTACTATGAGAAATACTTTTATATATTGACCACTAATCTAAACATTTATGTTCATAATTGTGTATGAGTATGTCCGCTGACACAGTAGTATCATCAGATTTTTGTAATGTAGGGCCAGGGCATTGCCCTACAATCTACATTACAGTTTACGTACACGCAACGAGACACTGACTATATGAAGGTGCCAGTTGAAATGCTGATCCATGAGTCTACTCGTGGATTTCACTCTCAGTGACTCTGTCACTTCTAGATGCCTCACACAAGGCAAACAAAACAGAAGCAATTAAAAGCATAGTGTGACTCACCATGTCTATTGTTGGTGTTGGACTTGCTCGTGGTGATGGCGGACTGACGCGTGAGTTTCCGCCCGCTCGCATCGGTCGGCCAGTTGTTGTGTATTCTGGAAACATAATGTTGATTGGCACCCGTTCATGTAACATGCCCTTGTCAATGTTTTTTAAGCTAATATTAAACAAGTACTTGACGGACCATGTGCGATGAAAGGCTCCGTAGTTCTAATGAACTTATTCAAAGAATAAACTTAACGTAACTGGTGAAATGTGGGTGTACCTTAGGAATAATTTTAGTGTATCCTAAGTACCAATGTGGATGTACCATAAGAATAATGTGGGTATATCATAGGAACCAATGTCGACATGTCAATGTCAACATCTAGTGGCAGTCGTTACGGGTTGTTGGAGCCCTCAAAAGTCAAACAATTGGTCTAGCTGCAATGCTTCGATGTCGCCTTCGGGTTGTGGAGGTCAGACGGCAGTCGCTTCACGGAAAATGTCGAAGTTTAGCCATATCAGCAATTGGACTGGTAAAAGCGGACCCCAGACTCCAAAGCTGAAAAGGCTTCGGATGCGACGGGGATAAACGCTGGGATGATGATGATGATCATAGGAACCAATGTGGATGTACTAAATATAAAGAACTAAATATTATAATCGATTACCTTAAATATTTAATTTGTTCTTTCATAACATAAAAATAAAGGTATGGAAGAACAAATTAAATGTCATACATAACAAAATTCAAATTTGTTGCGTTGTTATTTAAAAATAAGCTTAAAATCGATTTGACTAAAGTAGGTGACTGATTAAATGGCGATGAAATTATGAATACTGAGCTACTGCTATGAGTAAAAAAGTAAGATAGTGAGTGGTGGGCGAAACATACTGCAGCAGGTCCGTGTGGTGTGCCGACAGCTGGTCCAGCAGGAAGGAGGACGCGTCGCGAGCGGCGAGCGGCTCCTCGCGCGACAACAACGTGCTCGTGTGCGACACCACGAGCGCCTCGCGCGACAGGAACGTCGCCGCCGGGTTGTTGCCCTGACGATTACATAATGTTCACTATAGGGCATGTGCAGAGCGTTTCTTATGACTGAAATACGGTTTCAAGCACATTGTGTGCATTTCACAGTATGTTAAAATGTTGTGGCAATTGGCAGCTGATGCAGATTAAAAGTTTAATTCGTGCTATCTATGAAATAATTTTTAAGAAATTGATGATATACTAACTCTGGTTTTACTTTACATTTTACAAAGTACATATTCCTAAAATATTAGATTTTTTTAAAATAAGTAGTGATTTCCATATTCATAAATACATTCTGTAAAAATAAAATTGTGATATTTTACTTTTAATACTTTAGATTAACTAAAATTTGCCAGTCGGACAGACTCACAAACAACATCCGCTTTTATAATAAGTTGGCAATGCCGGTTACAAAATTTATTGATAGCAAATTCAAAACCCTCGTCGGTGTCCATATCTAACTTATATATAAAATTCTCGTGTCACAGTTTTCGTTCCCATACTCCTCCGAAACGGCTTGACCGAGTATCATGAAATTTTGTGAGCGTATTGAGTAGGTCTAAGAATCGGCCAACATCTATTTTTCATCCCCCTAAATGTTAGGGGTAGTCCAGCCCTAATTTTTTAGACAAAATTTTTATTTTCTATTTTTTTATGATACAATATACAAAAATACATGCAATCCTAAATTTTCACCTTTCTACGATCAACCCTTATTTTTAAATAGCCAATTTAGTAATTTAATCATTTTTCATCTCCGGTCGAAAACTGATCAATCGTCATTTAATTAGTTTTATTCCCGAGGGAAATCTAAAAAAACGCGATATAACCGAATTCCACGCGGGCGAAGCCGCGGGCGGAAAGCTAGTATATATATAAAAATCAATGCCACTTTTTTTTTTGTAATTTTATAACTCAAGAACGGCCTTGTTGTGACTGAACAAAATCGGTCGAGCGGTTCTTCATTTATCACGTTTTCACAAATGAATTCAATGAACTGTGGATTATCATCTCATCTTCTATACAACGTGTAACATAAAGGGTATATACATAACAAGAGCATGGCATCTTTACATGATATCAAACGATATTGGAAGGGTTATTTAATCCTATCTCTTTATGTTAGGAAGTTATGAAGAAAAACAACGCCTGTGATAGGCTACTATCATACTAGTCGCACAGAGATATTGAAGACATTTATCGGATTTTGGCAAGTAACGTGACTGGTAACGAATAGTTATTAACGTATGTAGTGTGCTGCCACGTTTATTATGATTTTATTTTAAGAAACATATGAAGCCAAAAATTTGGTACCAATTTTTTGAGTAATTTATTTTGAGTTGAAACCCTTCCGATATCGTTTGATATCATCTAAAGATGCCATGCCCTTGGTATGTATATACCCTTTTTGTTACACGTTGTATACCTATATAAAATTCAATGCCACTTTCTTTGTAATTTTTCAATCCACCATAACTGTGTAATGGCACCAGATTGGCAGTGAAAAACTTATTGCGAAATTTAATTGAATCCACCATTTTAACTGGTACATCAAAAGGAAAAGTTTGTTTGTTACGGTGTATCCCTATGATCCCAATTGATATGCCATTTGAGTTCAAACGATTACAATATCCTGTGCGTTTATCATTTGCTATGTTCATCAACAAAGCCCAACTTTATGTTGCCTATTCGAGAGTCGGTACCCCCACCAGTCGTTTGTTTATATTTGTTTATACATGCTAGAAATGGAAAAACAAAGAATAAGTATTGTTTATCTAAATGTTTTGGATTAAGTTTTAAAATTGCTAGCAATAATAACATAAAAAATATATATTTTATGTTTAAATAAATAATTTTGATGATCCAATAAATCTGTTTTTATTATTTCATATTATACGTAGCGAAGCACGTATCGGGCCGCTAGTTATGATATAAAAATGAAGACAAAGTAGTTTGGCAATTATTCCTACTGTACATGTAGCTTCCTTAATCATCAATTAACGGAATAACTACCTACATGCCCATTAATTGTTTTCAAATCATGATATTAATTTTTTAACTACACTCAAATATTATAGTTAGTGGCTGTAAGATTTTTAAAGAATAATGGAAAATGTGTGGTACCTCATTGACAGTCTGTAGAGTGTGCAGTTCGTTCCGCACGTCCTGCAGCAGCAGCAGGCGCGCGGCGTGTGGCCCCGACAGGCGAGCGGCCGCCCCGCGCAGTGCCGCCGCCGCCGACCGGACACGAGCCCCCACAGACACCGCCTCCGCGCTCAGCGACGCGCTCATGTCGCGTACCAGGCCAGACACGCTGTCCACCTGGACAGACACACTCTCATACACTACCCCATAGTGACACGCGCCCCCACAGATACCGCCTCCGCGCTCAGCGACGCGCTCATGTCGCGCACCAGGCCAGACACGCTGTCCACCTGGACAGACACACTCTCATACACCACCCCATAGTGACACGCGCCTCCACAGACACCGCCTCCGCGCTCAGCAACGCGCTCATGTCGCGCACCAGGCCAGACACACTGTCCACCTGGACAGACACACTCTCATACACTACCCCATTGTGACACGCGCCCCCACAGATACCGCCTCCGCGCTCAGCGACGCGCTCATGTCACGCACCAGGCCAGACACGCTGTCCACCTGGACAGACACACTCTCATACACTACCCCATAGTGACACGCGCACCCACAGATACCGCCTCCGCGCTCAGCGACGCGCTCATGTCGCGCACCAGGCCAGACACGCTGTCCACCTGGACAGACACACTCTCATACACCACCCCATAGTGACACGCGCCTCCACAGATACCGCCTCCGCGCTCAGCGACGCGCTCATGTCACGCACCAGGCCAGACACGCTGTCCACCTGGACAGACACACTCTCATACACTACCCCATAGTGACACGCGCCCCCACAGATACCGCCTCCGCGCTCAGCGACGCGCTCATGTCGCGCACCAGGCCAGACACGCTGTCCACCTGGACAGACACACTCTCATACACCACCCCATAGTGACACGCGCCTCCACAGACACCGCCTCCGCGCTCAGTCATGACCAGGCCAGACGCTGTCCACCTGGACAGACACACTCTCATACACTACCCCATAGTGACACGCGCCCCCACAGATACCGCCTCCGCGCTCAGCGACGCGCTCATGTCGCGCACCAGGCCAGACACGCTGTCCACCTGGACAGACACACTCTCATACACCACCCCATAGTGACACGCGCCTCCACAGACACCGCCTCCGCGCTCAGCAACGCGCTCATGTCGCGCACCAGGCCAGACACACTGTCCACCTGGACAGACACACTCTCATACACTACCCCATTGTGACACGCGCCCCCACAGATACCGCCTCCGCGCTCAGCGACGCGCTCATGTCACGCACCAGGCCAGACACGCTGTCCACCTGGACAGACACACTCTCATACACTACCCCATAGTGACACGCGCACCCACAGATACCGCCTCCGCGCTCAGCGACGCGCTCATGTCGCGCACCAGGCCAGACACGCTGTCCACCTGGACAGACACACTCTCATACACCACCCCATAGTGACACGCGCCTCCACAGATACCGCCTCCGCGCTCAGCGACGCGCTCATGTCACGCACCAGGCCAGACACGCTGTCCACCTGGACAGACACACTCTCATACACTACCCCATAGTGACACGCGCCCCCACAGATACCGCCTCCGCGCTCAGCGACGCGCTCATGTCGCGCACCAGGCCAGACACGCTGTCCACCTGGACAGACACACTCTCATACACCACCCCATAGTGACACGCGCCTCCACAGACACCGCCTCCGCGCTCAGCAACGCGCTCATGTCGCGCACCAGGCCAGACACACTGTCCACCTGGACAGACACACTCTCATACACTACCCCATTGTGACACGCGCCCCCACAGATACCGCCTCCGCGCTCAGCGACGCGCTCATGTCGCGCACCAGGCCAGACACGCTGTCCACCTGGACAGACACACTCTCATACACCACCCCATAGCTATCACGCAAATCCTTTACGAGAGAACTCATGGTCTTTATGTTAGCTAACTTTTATGAAATAAATATATATCGATTACATTAGCCTTCTAGTAGGTCGTAATCAGTATGTCTTTTTAAGAGCTAAATGTTATAGATGTAGCTGTTTATTTTGTGGCATTAAAGTAACATAATTAGTAAAAAAGTTACTCACCCATTGTGTATCAATGTTTCCTTCGGGATGTAACATCTCCATGAGCGACTCTTCGACTGGCGATACTTTCAGAGAATACTTCTGTGCTAGTGTGCACGCCTGCAGATTATTTACAACAATACATACATATACAGTATGTTAAATAACAGAGGGCGTTCCCTTAAACTCGTTAATATATATCATTAATAGATTAAAATAAAAATATCAGCATAGAAAAATAAGCATAAAATAATCCGAATAAAAAGAAATTATAATTGAAAATAAATTTGAAACCTCCTGTTTTTAATCAAAATAGTAGCGCGGAATAGTATCTACCTAACGTTGTATTGCCCAACACACATCAACCGACACACATCAATCAATTAGATCTTAGATCGCCGCCGCATACGCGGCTCGTCATTCATAAATAAATTGCGACGTTGCCGTCTTTCATGTTCGCGTGTACAGTGTGTTTCTTTTACATGTCAATTTAAAATTTTTATTGAATATTTTCATATTGAAAAAATTTTAAAACATTTTGTTTTCGAATGGAAATATTTTTTTAGCATGTATGTATGCTATACTATTGCGGGTTAACGGGAACGCCCTCTGTTAGTTAATATACTGTATATTACTTAATATTTCAGTTAAATTAAAAATATTTGTTAGACTTATTCGTCAACTTCATCTCCCTGGACTATACCGAGACTATAGTCCCGGTTGCATCCGCGGTTTTGGTGGGGCTCGTGGATCGCTTTTTTGCACATTCGACGCCATTTCACACGATCTTTAGCATTCTGTGGTGTGAGATCGTTGGCAAGCATTTCATCTCTTACAACGTCAACCCCGGACTTCTTTGGTGTACCTCGCTTGTTCTGGCCCAGCGGAGGCGCCATGACAAGACATTTGTTACCCACGTGACATGCCAGTTTCCGTAAGACGTGACCGTACGTCGGGTCACGGACATAAAGAGTTTCTGTTCAGCGAATTATGTCAATATAAGCTTCTGATACCCCTTTAGACCTCAGTGCCTACTAGATCACTTCACGAGGGTCATTTAGAAAGAGCATAAGCAGGGGCGTGTTCCTCGATCTGTATCTCTCCATGGTGATCCTTAGGGCGAAGATAGGATGCATGGTTCCGTACCCTGGACGAAACCCATATTGACACGACGAGAAAGCACCCTCCTGCCAGATCAGCGAGTATATAATCCTCTCAAAGACCTTCACAGTGTGCGGTGTGGCACATGTCCTTTAATCCGCGGTAATTACCACACTCCTGTACCGAGCCCTTGCCTTTTGTACGATTTAGATATCGTACATGGCATGCCCACATTATATAAATCAGCACTTTTCCGTCGCCATGCGCAAATTATAGTGTAAGGCAACAGTACACGATCAGCGTTCATAGACTGTACTCATTTAAACATCATTCATATCTAATTTGTTACGAGTTAGTTAAATGTATTCAATAAAGCATCATTTTTGGCTATCGGTTACTATCACTCAAGCTAACAACCAAGGTGTGTGCGAACCATTCAGCAACGCTTACATCTTTCTGATCCTTCAAGCCGGATGTAATTCGAGAAATGTTTTGCACGAAAACAACTCGTGCTCTTGGTTGCAATGTGGACAATTTGTTGAATTTTCATTGATGACTGGAGTAATAATACTCAGGCTCCGTTGGCTCAAGGTTAGTTAACATTCTCACACCGCGTGTACCCCAGTAATAGCTGTCCGGATCAGGATCCAGGAGTTCGCGTCGGACACTTCTGGGACAGGTCCCAGAAGTGTCCGACGCGAACTCCTGGGACTTCTCAAGCAGCCACCAACGGATCTGGCGCCGGTAGCGCTCTACGTTGGTCCTTTAGGCAGAGATCTATGACAAGGAGACGGTGTTGTGCAGAGAGGCTCTCACCGGGTATGCCTTTGCAGTTGGCTACTTTGCCGATGTGGTGTCTCCTAGTATGTAGAAAGTCGATCTGGGTAGATTTTCGCCCGCTCCGGTGGGTAACAAGGTACACCGGTTTCTTTTTGAAGTAGGTGTTCACGATTGCAAGGTCAGCGGCCGCACACGTTCGGAGAATGTTGTCCCCTTCCGTGTTGCGACTACCGTACCTAAAGCCACCCTGAACACGCTGAAAACCGACACATTTCTGTTCAAATCACCACCCAGAACGATTTCCTGGGACAACGAGATCCCCAGAAGCAGTCCTTCGAGCTGGCTCCAGAACAAATGTCCTTTCGGCCTCACCGCACCCGGCCTGCGGAGCGTAGGCCCTTATCTAGTGGGTTATAGTCCCATTGACAAGCACCTGAGCATCGACATCAGCCGATCACTGATGCGGTTCACCTCTAAGACGTCATCCTGGAGCTCGTCAGATAACACCACGCGTAACCATTTCTACCACTAGGTGCACCCGTGTAAATCAGCTTGTGGCCATTCTCAATAAGCCGAGATCTGCTGCCTTTCCACTGAGTCTCCTGCAGGAACGCCACGGCCACCCTCCGCCTGTGGAAAGTTTCGGCCAGTTCTCTTGTGCGTCCAGTTAGCGTGCCAACGTTCCACGAAACGAAACGGATTTTCTTGGTCTGGGCTCGCTTCTTTAGCCGTGACCGCCCCTGAGACGGTAGCCCTAGCCTACAGGTTACAGTAGTATTTCACAATCAAGAGAGTTGACGACAAAAAAATCAGGTAAAATTGGAAGGTGTCAACTCGCTCGCGAGTTTAACGCTCGCCAGTTGACGAATAAGTCATTAGTTACAGCTGGAACTTGTTATTTATATTTAATTACTTTTTTTACGACGTAAGCTATTAGAAATAAATGCGTAGCAGCGTCGAGCGGTGGTAATGTGACTGCAAAAACTGTTTGATGGATGACAAAAAGATATATATATATAGTTTATAGAAACATGAACGGCCACGTACCTTTTCCCAGTGGTGCAGCGCGGTGAGCAGCGCGTGACGATGTCGAGCGCCGGGACGTGCGGCCGCAACACGCGCATGTACCGCCAGCGCCGCGCCCGCACGGGACAGCCCCGCAGCGCGCGAGCCCGCCGCCGCGCCCGCACGAGCTAGACCCGCGCCCACACCGGCCAGCGCCGGGTTGGCGCCCGCGCCCCACTTCACCCTGCAACCCACCGCGACATGTGTTACATATAACATACCCAAAAAGACCTCGAGAAACTAAAACGGTTGGCGTGTGTGGCAAACACCAGTTGCATGAGAACCACGCCTACAGCCACCCTGCAGGCGATGTTGGGACTGCCCCCCCCCTTCACCTTGTTGTGAGGGAGGAAGCGACATTGGCTGCCTTCAGACTCCACCTATCAGGAACCCTGAGCAAAGACTCCAGGGTCAAAGTCAAAATGATGCAAGCACCCAATGAGAGAGTACCAAAACAGTACTGCTTTCAAAAGCACTATCAGATAGCACTTGAAGAAGAGCAGTGCGACCACTCAGGTCCGGAGGAGTTGAGAGTATACACCGACGGATCAAAAACCGATCAAGGAATGGGCATCGGAGTGTGCTCACAAGACCTCAACATAAATATATCCAGACCGCTAGGGATGCTCAACACGGTTTACGAAGCAGAATGTGGGGCATAACTCTGGCAGACCTAGCCATAAAAGCCAGAAGAGTTGCAAATCCCTAAAGCAGGGATGTATCACATCAAGTCTAATACTTGAGTGTCACGACGCATTGGAACGGATAACCGCACCAGACCGCAACACTGTAACACTACAGTGGATAAAGGGTCACAGCGGTTCACTGGGTAATGACGCAGCTAACGAGCTGGCTAGAAGCGCATCCAGCGCGTTCGTCAGCGGACCGGAGCCCATTGTGCCTATCCCGTTTATTCAAAAACACAGATGGCTACAAAGGCATACCTATGAACAAGCGGAGAGACGCGTTGTTCGTAAGATATACATACTTTTTAAAATACATTGTAATCTCTAATTTTGTATTCATAAAATTGTGCCTTATGAGCTACACTTTAAGGGAAAAAAGTAGATTAGAATTGCGTAAATTGAGCTCTGAGTTGCTCAGCCGTTTTTATCTGTTTTGTTTATTGTTAATCGAAGCTTTATTTTCTGCATTTAAATGGTCCTAAGCCCATAAAAGTATGAAGGAAAAATTGTAATTACTCTGCAAATAACAGCTAATTCGAGCCTGATAAAATAGCAATCTCTTGAATGAAAAATAAAGGGCGATGGTATATGGTATTAGGCCGTGTAGTGAACATGCGGGGGCCGCGTGGGATGCCGATATCTACAGGCCGCGTAGTGAACATGCGGGAGGCGCGGGCGCGCGAGGGTCCTGTGATGTTTCCGCCGTCCGCACTCCGCCAAACATGAATGGGACCGCATGCGGTGACCATAACATCGATTTCAAAATAAACATCTTTCGTTAACAATAACTATTTTTTTTTTGTACTAAAACATATCAAAGTAATAATATTTTTATCTATAAAACTTATTTAACTATAAGCTGACAAAGTTTACGCAATTGATAAAAAAAAAAAATCCTGTATATTATATAAATGAGAGACCATCCACGGTTCATGGAATTCATTTGTTACAAAAAATGTGATAAATGAAGAACCACTCGACCGTTTCTGTTCAAACTTCACATACACCATCTACTTATTAGGCAAAACAATGCTTAAACATTTGATTTGGATAGGTGAGTCCGTTCTAGAGTTATAAAATAACAAATAAATTGGCATTGACTTTTATATATATAGATGTACATACCTCTGATGAGCGGCGGTCAGTAAGCTATGAGCTTTGCTAGCGGCGGCGGTGAGACGTTCTACCGCGGATGTCAGCTCTCGGGAACGACGTGCTAGTGCGGTGCTGGTTTCTTGGTTGCTGCCCTGCACCTGTATCAAGTGTGTTAATAAGATGAAAGTACACTATTGTCCGTTCACTTCAATATACAATATGTAAAGAAAACCCTGTCCGACCCATAAGGATAATAAAGGTTAGGTAAACACTTGACCAAATATAATATAAAATTTTACATAATCATCATAGTAACAATACTAATGAATTTTGAAATAATCCTTTTTTCCCGGGAATTAATTCCAATTTCCCTGAAATTTGGTAATTTTTTAAAAAAGTGACAACACCGGTATTATTATAAGCGAATAGCGACGCGACCAAGTCACAGGTGCCGCGTGCCCTGCCCCGCCCCGCCGCCCGCGGAAGGGGTTGCGTACCGCACATGTATTAAGTTACCTTTTTTTGCGAAATAATATTTATTTTTTTAGGGGGATTTTTTTTTTAAGTTTAACCTGTCTTTGTGGGCATTAGTAGAATCAGTTATCGATACCTAACAATATCTTCACGGATCGGACAGGGTTTTCTTTACATATTGTATGTATAGTATGCTGACACTGGGGGACGCTTTTTTTTTTTTTTGTTGGGATGGGAATGATCAAATGACTTTTCCCGCTCTGGGCGGAGCGGAAGGGTGTATCAGACTTTTACTGAGTATAACTCACCCGTGTTTCTTCACTTGCCTGTGCGACGGCCAGGGTCACCGGCTTCTTGTTTAACCAACCCGCAACCCTGACCCACAATAGGCGACCCTTAAGTGAGCGCTGAACTTTTATTATTTTATTTGGGTGTCCATTTTTGGAACTTGTACAGACGTTATGGGCCATCAGAAGAAACGTTTGAGTTTTCAGACCATTTGACATAATTACTAAAATACATGATAAATAAAATCGCGTATTAGCTCGGTGCGCGGCGCGTGTGTACAGTACGTACCTCAGCATGTAGGTGTGTGTGCGCGGCGTGTAACAGTCTCGCCCGGTGTGCGGCACGTGTGTACAGTACGTACCTCAGCATGTAGGTGTGTGTGCGCGGCGTGTAACAGTCTCGCCCGGTGTGCGGCACGTGTGTACAGTACGTACCTCAGCATGTAGGTGTGTGTGCCGGCGTGTAACAGTCTCGCCCGGTGCGCGGCGCGTGTGTACCGTACGTACCTCAGCATGTAGGTGTGTGTGCGCGGCGTGTAACAGTCTCGCCCGGTGCGCGGCGCGTGTGTACCGTACGTACCTCAGCATGTAGGTGTGTGTGCGCGGCGTGTAACAGTCTCGCCCGGTGCGCGGCGCGTGTGTACCGTACGTACCTCAGCATGTAGGTGTGTGTGCGGGGCGTGTAACAGTCTCGCCCGGTGCGCGGCGCGTGTGTACCGTACGTACCTCAGCATGTAGGTGTGTGTGCGCGGCGTGTAACAGTCTCGCCCGGTGCGCGGCGCGTGTGTACCGTACGTACCTCAGCATGTAGGTGTGTGTGCGCGGCGTGTAACAGTCTCGCCCGGTGCGCGGCGCGTGTGTACCGTACGTACCTCAGCATGTAGGTGTGTGTGCGCGGCGTGTAACAGTCTCGCCCGGTGCGCGGCGCGTGTGTACCGTACGTACCTCAGCATGTAGGTGTGTGTGCGGGGCGTGTAACAGTCTCGCCCGGTGCGCGGCGCGTGTGTACCGTACGTACCTCAGCATGTAGGTGTGTGTGCGCGGCGTGTAACAGTCTCGCCCGGTGCGCGGCGCGTGTGTACCGTACGTACCTCAGCATGTAGGTGTGTGTGCGCGGCGTGCAACAGTCTCGCCCGGTGCGCGGCGGCGGCGCGGCGCGTGTGCTCGGCGTGCGCGCGTGCTGCTCGGTGCACGTGCGCACGTGCTGCCTGCGTGTTGCGCGCCAGCTGGGCGGCACGCTCGGCCTCCACGGACCCGCTGGCGGGACTGCGTCGTCGCGCCTTCTCGCACAGAGATTCCAGCGGCACGCTCCACGAGGCGCCTGCCGACGACACGACGATATATTACTTGTAACTATACCACAATACTAGTACCACAAGCCCCATAGAAGTGGACAGAGAAATCAAGCAACTTAAAAATACATCGAGTGACGGTTACGATGGTGTCTATACTAGACGCCATCGTACCAGTAATAAAACAGGTATCGCAATCAATTGCAGCTCATCTAAGTTATATAATAAATTTATGCATTTTGACGTCCTCCGTGGCGCAGCGGTCAACACGCTTGCCTGCGACGTGGAGGCCCCGGGTTCGATCCTCGGCCGGAAAACAATCTTTTCCTGATTGGCCGGGGTCTTGGATGTTTATCTATATATGTATCTATTATAAATATAGTATCGTTGAGTTAGTATCCCATAACACAAGTCTCGAACTTACTTTGGGGCTGGCTTCACCTGTGTGATTTGTCCGTATATATTTATTTATTTCTACTAGAACTTACACAGAAAAGCTTTGTTCTTGAAACACCGGTTGTTATTCCTCTCCATAAAAAAAGATGACAAAAGGAATATGGGAAATTATAGACCTACTAGCTTTCCGCCCGCGGCTTCGCCCGCGTGGATTTCGGTTATATCGCGCTTTTTGTATTTCCCTCGGGAACATCAAATTTTTCCGGGATAAAAGGTAGCCTATGTTCTTTCTCAGGATCTAAAGATTGTCTGTGCCAAATTTCATCAAAATCGGTTGAGAGAAGCGGGAAAGCGTAACAGACAGACAGACAGACAGACAGAGTTACTTTCGCATTTATAATATTAGTATGGATAGCTTTGATATCCATTTTCTCAAAGATTGCATACTTTCATGGACAACCCATATAAACAAACTCTGGAAAAGAATCAACATATCCTCATTCACTCTTTACAAGCTCTCCAAAATAGTTAACAAAGAAGCGATTTTAACGGCCTACCACGGGCTGGTGGCACCATTACTGAGACACGGCAGTATACAATATGCAAAGAAAACCCTGTCCGATCCGTGAGGGTATTGTTAGGTATTTATAAATTGTAGCAGCTGCAACACATTCGGACGGGACACCCGTTGTGAAGATTGCCTATAAATCACATTAGGATCGCCGCAGTCATGGCGGGCGTCGCTGCCACCCGTCGCGAAGGTTATCTATAAATCTCGGCACGGGAGCACATCTGTTACCCATCGCCGATGTGCGTGGGAAAGCCTTGCACGTGAATTGTGAATTGGCGCGCTCTTTACACCGACCAATCACACGCCGCGCTCTCCCTCGATCAACGAATCAACATCGAGAATGCATGCACCACCGCGTGGATTTCTGCAGCACCCGGTTTCTGCCTGCCGGCTGGTATCTACGTACCGCAACCGTCAACGTACTGATACTCGTGATTAGCACATTCTAGTGGCTTCCCACAAGCGGGTCTCACCACTAGGATTTCAAGAGGCCTATATTCACGGTATTGTTACGTTACACCAGATAAGCCCATTCAGGATGGCGACCAGCAAGCAGAACGTCCCCGGGGTAGGCCGCTCGCCCCAGCAAGCTCCACACGGTCAACATGCACCACAGGAAGGAGGGCGGGTCGACACGCTCTCACTACAAGCACGGCTGTCTGACTTTTGGCCGGCGTATCTCAGACTTTGGTTTACGCACTTTGAAGCGGTAATTGCATCACAGAAGAAGGTGATGACGCGCGCTATCAAGCAGCTATCGCCCGACTAGGCCTGGACGCGCTTCAGCAAGTAAGTGACATCATTAGCCACTGAGGACAAGTACGAAACCCTGAAGGCCAGATTTATCAGCGTCTATGAAGAATCAGAAACCCGGAAGCTTCAGAAACTGATGGATGAGATGGAACTCGGCGATCAAAAACCATCACAGCTGTTACGAAAAATGCGGGAACTAGCCCGACAGAAAATACCAGACGGTACACTGCGCATCATGTGAACCAAACTATTTCCACCGTCAGTGCGTCAGCGCTGTTCTGACCGCAAGCGACATTACGGACTTAAAAAAGTTGTCGCAAGTGGCAGACACTGTTATGGACAGTATCGCGCAACTTAACCAGGTGGCGCAGATAACCCACACGAGCAATATGGCTGCCCTACATGAACAATTGCGGCAGTTGTCTCCAGAGCTAGCTGAGCTCTAGAACAGGCGGGGACCCAGACCAAGATCACACAGACCATTCAACAGAGAGCATTCACTGATATCGAGAAGAGAGCGATTACAACACCGTCCGGCTTGTTTGAATTCCCACGAATGTGCCCAGGTCTTAAGAATGCTGGACAGACATTCCAACGATACATACATGAAGTACTCAACGGGCCAAACTACGCGTTCCCATTCATCGATGATGTTATCGTTGCATCGGAAAATGAAGCAAGCCACATCGGAGATCTGCAGGCAGTTTTACGCCGATTAGAAACGTATGATATCACTATAAATCCATCTAAGTGTGTCTTCGGCAGCGAAACAGTCAAGTTCCTCGGCTATGAAGTAACAAGCAATGGAATTAAGCCACTTCAAGACAAAGTCACTGCAATCACTGCTTACCCCAAACCCGAAACCATTCAAGAATTACGTCGATTTATGGGCATGATAAATTTCTATCGGGACAGCATCCCAAACGCAGCCCACACCCAAGCACCGCTCAATGCGCTTCTTCATAACTCAAAAAAACGAGACAAAAGGAAAGTGAAGTGGGGCACTCAGTCGACAAAAGCGTTCGAGTTGTGCAAGGTGAGCATAATAAACGCTGCTTTATTCTATAGTATATAGTTCGCCAGATAACCAAATTGCCTTTTTGTTTTTTGTGATGCCCCGGCTACCTGCTCGGGTGCCACTCTCCAACAATTGAGAAACAAAAAACAATGGGTAACACTCGGCTATTATTTTTTAAGTCTCCGAAACACAATAGCGAATTAGCGATACAGCACTTTCGACAGACAATTATTATCTATTTATATGGCAGTCAAACACTTCCGAAAAATGTTTGAACGAGACACCACGGCGAATCCGGCAGCTATTCTTCATCAGCGAGTTCACTACAGACATCCGGACACGCGAGCGGAGCAAAAAACGTCGTTGCAGACGCATTCTCCCGCGTCGAAACCATCGACATGCCATCACCAATTAACTACGATGAATTATCTCAAGCTCAAGAAAAGGACTGTTGTGTTCCAACATTATCTCAACAGATCAACATACAACTCAAGAAAATCGTCTTACCTGGTACCAACAAGCCAATATTCTGCGAAACATCAACGTCACATGTTCGTCCATATTTAACAGCCGATTTTCGTCGCTTTCTTCGCCATTCTTAATACCCGGCGATTTCATATCACCCTCACCAGCCACACCGAAAATAGACCACGACTATGTCGATCACCTGCACGACGTTATCACGAAGCTTATACCCACATACAAGTCGCATGCAAATAAGCGATGTAAGTTACAAACATGTAGCCACGTGTTTGTACGAGATAATACCATCCGCAAACTTCTGCAACATCCATACAAAGGTCCATACAAGATCATCGAACGTAAAGAAAAATACGACCATTTGGTAATTTGCTTAATACATAACCGTAAGTCATGTCTCAATATTACTCATTCCTGCCAAGTCGTGTTACAATGACCATTTCCACATGGGTAAACCGTACTACAATGAAACTTTTTAATTTCTTTTTATGGCTATATCAACAAAAAATCAACATATAATTATGCCAAAAAGCGCGCGTATTTGCGTCACGACTAAACATCGAATGTTATTAGGCTGTATAGAATTGCCTTTGTCTTTCATTTGTGGGATTATAACAACAAAACAAGTAACAACATTGCGCGCTACGCTATTTTTTTTTTGGTTTTTAGTAATTATAAACTTGTGCTTGACTGCAATCCCGCCTGATGGTAAGCAGTGATGCAATCGTTGATGGTAAAGCGCACTAGTTTATTATATCCTATTCACTTAAAAAACTAAGGAATAGGAAGGATGACGGCAGTTAAGCGAGGTGATGCAATGTTAAACCCAAGACCAACACGACCAAACGAAGCTGCGCTAGAGGGAGATTGATCTGGAGACTCTCCACGACCAAACTCCCGACACAACAACATTTGGCGCATCGTACCCGCCACACAACGCAACACAACTGCTCAGACCTGTCCTCCGTACGGCTTCACCAGACATCATGCCGGAACACGACGAATCGCTTGGCGGCAAGACTTTGTCTGGTGGGTGGTAACTTCTGCCGGCAGCCGACGTTATGGCCTACCACCGAGTAAAATTTTCGCGCCATTGTTAACTTTTATCTGCATTTCTAAATAAAATTGTTTTGAAAATGAGTGATATCAGTGACAATAGCGAAATGGACAATATCTTAACGGCTCCTGAAATGAACGAACTAGCTATGGATATCATAAAAGCACTCAGCTTCGCTTCATGGCACAAACTAGGGATCTATTGTGCCGCTCAGCTTTGCCTCGTGGCACAAACTTGCACTCATATCATTGCTTGTCAGTGGCATAAATAACTATTACAGTCCAACTACCAGGACGATCTAGCAGCATATCGATCGATCGCCTTAAACCTGCGTACACACTCAACATAGAAGCATGCGAACAGCGAGACCAGTCAAGCACCTGCAGCTACCACAGACGAACAATCCAGCCTACTTCCAGCCCCGCATACGAGAAAACAACGTACCAGATCAGGCAGGATTGTTAAGACGCCTGCACGCTACGTACGCTTCGCTAAGGGGGAGTACTGTAGCAGCTGCAACACATTCGAACGGGACACCGGTCCTATGATTACCTAACCTTTATTATCCTTATCGGTGGGACCAGGCGCGTGCGCTCCATATAGGCAGATAAGCACTACATACCCTAATATTTTTTTAATTCGGAATATCCGAATCGTATTCATATAATTTATATAAAAACTTCGTTACTCATTGATAATACTGCCATCTATTGAGACTAGAGTGAACTACTACAACGCCGCTTCGCCACTTGCGCTACCACGGCTAACGCTTGCTTGCTAGCGGCGAAGGCACAAACTACAGATGCTTCTGTTTTCGCGTGTGTGACACAGGAGTTTGTGAATAAAATTATTTGATTGTGTGCGTAAACTTTGGGTGCGTGGGCGTGTAATTTCCTTGTGTTTATAAGCAGAAATAAGCACTGTCTATATTAATACCGACCGATTTAAGAAGCTGACAAAAATAGCATGATTGTTGGTTGTTTTAAGCGCAAATTAGTTGAATTAGTGTATTTACTTTAAAGTTTAGATACATTTTTTCTTTACAGAATAAGAAAAATGATTCCTGTGAGATCTGTTATGGTGATGTTTGTTTACATCAATTTAAAACGGAGTCTTTTTCAACGTTCAAGTTTTTAAAATTCTATATCTAATTCTAAATCTAAAAAATCACACATTGCCTTCCCTATACATTTTTAAGAATCAAATATTTTGGTTTACTTGTGTGACAAAAATATTGTATTCCAATGACAAGAAAGGAAAAATAAGTATAATGTAAGAACATAATTTGCAATATTGTAATAATGAATTATGACTAATACGAATTGAAATTGAATTTGTATGTATTTATTATTTGGAATATTTTAATAATGTATCAAAATTAATTGTGTTTTGACTTCTGATTTGTATTTTATTATTGTATGCCTCAACGGCGGGACACAGCTGCTCTTATTTTAATTAGTTAAGACCTGTTTTATGATGTATACCTATAGCCCATAAAGATTGAGATTTGATTTGATTTAGTGATGTTAAATTATGAAACAGCCAAGTCGGTCAGATTGTCAAAAATATCAGCTTATTATCGTTCAACAAATCTCGAAAGTCATTATTTTCTTGGCATTATAAATTAGTGTCTTATTTGTCCCGAATGTAAGTTTATAGCCTCACCGATTTCTTTCTGTTCAACTTCAGCATGTAAGTCTAGCCTTGCACGACGTAGCAGTAAGCACAGCACGCTGGCGAGGGCTTTGGAGTGCACGCCCAGCACGCAGCGTGATACGAACTCAGCTGTAAATCTGCAACGTAATAATTAACACAGCGTTACAATTTTATTTCTGTTTTTTTAAATGATTAGCACTTTAACTTATACTAACAGAAAGTAGTAAAAAAAAAATAATGATGGAAAATAAACATATTTTTTTTTATCTCTTACCGCCGGACGGGCTTGCAAAGGGCGGCGTCGTCGAAGAGTGCAGGCGGGCCGGTGCCCTTGAAGGCGCATGCGCTCTGTGCACACATGGCGAACACCTCGGCCACCGACTGCACGCGCCGCACCAGGAAAATGTCTTCTAGCACGCCGCGCAACACGGGACTCTGCAGTGCCGCCTGGAATATATAGGATATTCGCATGTATTAATATTGGCATCCATTGAATTGGAAAGACATTGTAAGGAAACCTGGATAATTAATAACATCAATCCTGTAATCTTAGAAGGCCATGACAAAAAGGTAACATTAGTACACAGCTTTTTTGAAGCCATAGTATACATATACATATGTATCGTGTACTGTGTTTCAGAGTTGCATTAGTTATTTCACGAAAAAATGGTAATTCAGGTTTCCAAGTATACTTGAAACTGTACACGTTTACCTGTGTTGTTACATATGTAGGTAAATATTGAAAATCTTTTACCCTTTTATAATAACAAACTTATAAATCCATCACATTAACAATTCACTCACCGACATATGCATAGACTCGCTAATATGGTCGATTTTCCTCCATGCCGGTGGTATAGGTATGGCCAAGTGATCAGCCAGCTCTCTGGCTCGCAGCTCCACGGCTGCAAACAGTCCGTTGAAGCCCATGAGCAGCATGCGGCCGGCGGACTGGCCGTCAGCATCGGCGGTGGGGGCGGACAATAGGGCTTCGTAGCGGGACCGTACCTCCGCGGCTAGAAGTGGGGCGGTGCTCGCTGGGGACTTTAAGAAAACAGTGTTGTTATGTAATGTCAGTTGTTTCGGTTACCTAAAGTGAACAATAGAATAGGATAATATAACTTTTTAAAGGTGTAGATGATAAAAAAAAAATACTAGCTCAAACACATTGTGTTTGAAGTTGCAGAGTCTGAGCAACGTTTGTGGTTGATTTCATATTGCTACAATTGTACATAGAAGCATTTTTTTGCTAAACTATTTAACTTCGAATAAAGGTGCTAAACTTTTTTTTTATTTTTATTTAGTTTAGGGACTTTTTGTTAAACTTATAAAACATTTGATGAATATGCAGAAAATTTTCTTTTTATATTTCCTATAACGCTTCTTCATTTATATAAAAAGTTTAGTAGTTCAATAGTTTAATTACAGAAGAAAAAACAGTACAACTCACCTCCATATCCATAATCAAATATCTAAGATGCAGTTCCAACTGCGTCAGTAACTCGTTGAGAGGCACCGGCGAGTTCATGATCACTGCATTCAGTTCGCTGATCATCATCAGCACCGACGGGTCCTCAGAGTGCACTTTCTTCATCGCCTCCGGTAGTATAATGGTGCTGAAGTTGTAGTTCAGCTGCACCAGGTCGGCAAGCAAAAGGTTCGCGTTCCTAACGCACTCCACTGCGACTGGCATGGCCGCATCTTCGGCTGAGGCGGATTGCAGAGGAAGTAATGAGAGCAGCTCGACTGCTTGCATAGATAATGCACTCATATCATCCAAGAACCATTCTCCTTCACGAGATGTAAGGTCAACAAGACAGTCTCCAGCGCTTTGGGCTCCATTCTCCAACATCAAGTAGCGTCTGTTCAAGTTGCAGAGCATGCCAATGACGACACACTCTAAAGCTGCTCCCGAGCCTTCTTCAGCTCTCACCCAGTTACTGATGTTCGTCTTTGCTTCACGGTATGCTTCTTGGGCTAATGCTAAGGCATCAGGACCACCTTCCGACTGTAGTCTATCAATAGCCTTGGTTAAATTAGCGTTCGCTTCAGCACTCATGGTTTGCAAACGGTAGTTGTAGTTTATGATCTGTTGTGAAGTGTCTCCTTTGTTGTTGTCAGCGTTAATGAGAGCAGTCACTTGGTTGGTTACGTCGCGACACACTTCGGGTGACTTGCTGTCTAGCGCTGCAGCTAAGAATTTTCTGAACATAACCACGCGATGGTACTCTGTGTGACTCTGGGGGTAGTACTGAGACACCGCCACGTATTGTGAGAGGAGCTCGAGGCAGGATCTGACGAGGTGGTGCGTCTGCTTCATGCTCTGATACAATTCCGTCTCAGCTTGCTCACATTGCGATATCATGGCGCCCTGACCAGCATTGGTAAGGAACTCTTTGATGTGTTCGAATATCGGTTGCTCCTCTTCATCGTTACCGGAAAACTCTTGCACCCACGTCATAAATTGTGGGCCGTTGATAGCTTCCGTCGTGTTGGCGAAGTTTTCGATCTGAGTGTCAAAGTCTTTGAGTATCTTCACTAACGCTTTCATGGAATCCTCCATGGCGTTCTTTGCTTGTTTGTACGACGTGTACTTTTGTGAGATGGCGTATAATGGATGGTTTTGCAGATTAGGTCCGTAAGCTTCTATTTCTTTAATGAGGGCCATCTGTTGATGACAGTCTTGCAGTCTAGCCTCCACTGACTTTAATTCCTCGTTCTCTTTAAGCCAGTTTTCCGCACACTGCTTGATTTCCGGCAGCACGGCCAAAAATTGTTCTCTGAAACCAATATTTGGCGATAAAACTTTTTGAATTTTTAATGACACATAATTGCATTGAACTTGTGGAATGAATTATTCAGAAACGCGTTTTTAGACAGCACAATGAACACGAGCACAAATTTACATGAAATACTGACCGACATGACAAGTGTTATTTCTCAAATAATTGTTATAAAAAGAATATGATGATATAAAGGCTTAATACCAAGACAAACTTGGGAGTGGGATCCTTGACTATCGCCAAAATGTAATGCTTAAGGTATAGTCTTGTTTTAATAAATGTGTCGCAAGAATTTCTATAAACAATTTATACTTAATGTATTAGGTAAAATGTAAAGACTAAATCGTATAAGGTCAAGTCCATTCATCAAGGATGCTAAGTAATTAAACTACCACAAACAGGCACATTAGGAACTACAAAGCGCTTTCGATCCAACAAGTTACTGAAACGTTAACGACAAAACTTTTAATAGGTGTGGACCGTGTGATATTGTGTTTATGGGCTTGTCCTTATTACAGGCTGAATACATAAAGATAACCTCTTTTTTAAGTCAGTTCCAATACCCTATAACCAAGTGTTCAATTTTCGAAAATTTCTTTAGATCGTCTTTAATAACAATGACTGGGGTCTCTGTCTTTATCAACACCCAAACCGTATTTCATTTATTAATAATATTCTAACTATTATTAACTATTATTATTCCTACATCATAAATATTGTTTTGCTCTGCAAATATTGGACAGTGAGTGTATCGGCCGACCTCGATAATATTTTATGTGTTGGACTGAGAGAAGCTTTCAATTTTGAGTTGAGTAATGCACTTGAAACCTGACTTCATAAAAAGGGATGGAAGAGAAATATTCGACATTCATTATTTTTGACAATAAATCTTGCAGATGTCTACTGCAACTAGATGGATGGTAACATAGTAACTTATTATTTTACTTTTAATTTTTAATGTTTGTCTAACAGCTCAAGTACCTACTATATGCGGCCTACCTATATATTTTTCTTATACTTGGTTGAGTCCTAGAATTGAGTTACAGGACTACTGATAAATGCTTGCACTGACTGGACTGGTCCACTCAAATCTGTGCTGTACTTTCCTCAAAAGAACAGTTCAGACATTACTCTACATAGCCTTTACATCTGACCAAAATTATGTCTGGCTTTTAAAAGAAAATATGACCTCCAACTTTGTTGCGGCCTTTCTTCTCAGAGTAGTCTCAAAGGAATCGACAACCTTACCTAACTTATTTATTTTACAACTGGCATGTATTTCGCCACTTTTTTTTTTAAATAGATAATTCCATTTTATTGAAATAAAAAAAATAATTTCAAGAAAGTTACGTCGAGTTCAGATATAAAGCTCAATAAAGACAAGCAGCTACTCTCAGTATACCTCAGCGAGACTTTTAATTTGTATAAGACGACAGCACATCAAGCTACTACAATCTGTGTACAAATTTCTACATTAGATTTTCAACTTTATTGCTCATGGGAATATTTGACAGTTTCGGGTACCTGCTGTCGTCTGTACATATACCAAATTATCCATAGACTGATCAATTTACATATAACGCGCTCTAAAAGGTTTTGCGATTTTTATTTTGTAATTATAAAGTCAGTAGACGGTCATCTTTCTCAGCAAAATATTTAATTAGTTTCTAAGATATCGGCAATGGCCATCCCTATTGCTGATATAAATAGTCGCATGGTAAGAGCGTCCATCGCACCAGCGCGCCAGATAATATGCAGTATTTATTGAGAACGTAAACTGCGCGAGACGTGCGTCGTATATCTTGGTGAAACAAAGCAGTGGCCACGCAAAGTTCACTACACGTACAGCTAGTACACGGAGTTGACTAGGTAACTTCGGATTGAGAGTCGACGCTCATGTGGGAGTAGACATGTGGATGGAATTTGTCGTTTCGAGTCAATAGTGGCAATTCATTATTAGCGTCTGCAACATACGAGTTGGAGGTCCTATAGGTTCAAAATCCAGACAGGTACTTTGCTTTGACAGCTAAAAATCGCAAAACAAACTAAAGTACTCACGTGACTTCATTGAAGTGATGCTTTAACTCCTGTGCCCTGATGGCCATCATATCTAAGGCGGCACGCACGTCTCTCACGGTGCAGCGGCGCTTGCCTCCGGAGCCGGCGGCGCCGCCCCACTCCACCAGCGGGTCGTAGACGAAGGCTTCCAGGAGAGTGAGGAGAGTCTCGCGACCGCGGCGCATTGTGCGCAGGACGTGCTCACATGCAAGGCGGAAGATACCCTGAGGAATGGAACACATTGCATTATTAAATAATATGTAATAAGAAACGTTTTGTCTCAAATAGACATATTGAATACGTTAGGTAGTTTACAAGAGAGTGAAACTAGATTACAATAATCTGTGTTAAGAAGAAGCAGTCCCTTATCATAATGGTACAGAGTTGTGCTGGCACTACAGTTTGAACGGCATTCAATATTCTGGATAAATACTAGTTTTGTATTTTATACAAATTTTAATCTGCTTAATAATTGATTGATGGTGTAATGTGTCAGTGGATGTGGGTATGTGTGCGTGTGTTTGTGATGAGGCACGTGATAGTGTGTATATTGTTTCAAACTGGTGGAAGTACAGAGGAAATTACGTCATTTTCAATTTATGGTTATGCAAACTGGATTCAGTCAGTTAACGACTATTATGCTGTACCAATAATAAGTACAATATGAAGCACCTATAGCAATGAACTAGATTACACATTCTTTTAGTTTCTTAAACTTAACTAACAACAACACCTCAGCTTAAAGAGCACACAATGACCGTACTTTACACTTATCACGTTGATCGATTAATTTGGGTCAAGTAAGTTAAAAGCTACAAAGCCTCTGTGTCAATATAATCCAGGTTCATATTGAAGCCACAGTAATAATTTGCAGAGGTATTTAGCCGGCTAGATTGTTAGCCCACGGCCGTCTAGTTTGACCCAATTCAATCGTTGACTCTTAGATGAGAAATAAATAACTAATAAAGTAAACTTTCCAGCCATTTTAGATCAACTTAATAAGCTTACTGCTTAAATAGAATGGATAATGTGTAAATAACAATGTAAAATATGCACACATTTTTGTATTTTAAAGAGTTGACTCGCTACACAAACAAAGTAAAACATGAACTTAGGTTTTATATCAAGAACAAGCCTTACGAAAGCATATGCAATTACATCACGCATTAGAACCTATTTCAATCCCAGCTTAGAGCAAGTTCCATGAATATTGGCGGCAACTTGTACCGCCTCCCACCTACAACATTATGGATATGAGCCGCAGCGCGCCGCACTCTAGCTACTTGTTATGAGTTCGCGTCTTATTCTACTGATTGTAACTTGCACAGGCATAATGTAATGACAAGTTATACTGGTCGACCACGGATTTGTAGGCATTTTGCTGAGACATTGTACAATTTGCAAGGGGATATAATTTTACAAAAAAAGGAAGCTAGAACATCAAACAATCTGTCAAATGACTTAGATTTTCAGGTTTATCGCTAAAGCATTAGGTTTAAGGTTCATTGGGAAAATTTTAGTTTTGGGCGGCTTGATGTGCTGGCGCTATGCTGCTGGTACATGAACAGTGGAGGTTTATACCCACTAGGCTGTGGTACTAAGCATTTCTAAATACAATTATTAATGACCCGCTCAAAAATTTAGTAAAATAGTTAAGCCTTTTATTATTTGTTCTACATTTAATTGTTTAGAACTATCTTAGTTAGTCCGGAGGAAGGTGGACGCATTTGTGAAACAGGGTAATCCTAATATGAGTTCCAAAGCACTCCTTTGACACCGAAGTAGTATTTTTTTTTATTATTGTCTTTGAATTTTCTCGAGTCTATGGGAACCCGGGTATTTGGAAGCCCGTTAGACGTTTTTAATGAAATACGGCAACAACCGACGATTATGCTTATTTTCACTATACATGTGCACCCAAGGACAGTTACCGGTTGGTGTAGGACTATTGCAAGACATTGGATTACGGGTTTATTTCGCTAAAGTGGACTTCCATAGTACTCGGTTACCAGAACCGAGTACTATGGAAGAACCTTGACTTGTTAATAGGCCCCTGGAAACTATCGCTTTCACATAGTGACATAGCAACAAGGGGGCCACGTACCCTAAGGTGCTTATGAAGAGTGGAGAGATATGTCACGGCTTTCAGAACAATGCCAGAGCCCGGAAGATGGTCAAGATCCCTACCAGCACTTACTGGGGCGCTTCCTTCCTACTGGAATACGTTTGCTTTTATGAATCCCCGTAAAGCCGTCTAGTACGGGCAAGAATGAGATGCGAGATCTGTTCCTGACCACTATATATCCATGAGGTTACTAATGCAAAACAACTCGCCACAAGGTGCCCTGCGAGTTTATTATTATTATGGTTTTTAATTTTAACCTGGTATTCAAAATTTAACGGGTGTGAACCACGGTGAGTTTCTAGTCAATATGTTTAGAAGGTAAAGTATTCTGTGCTACTGTGAAATTATAATTATGTATAAATAACTAGCTGCGCCCCTCCGTGGCGTAGTGACAGCCTCCGTGGCGTAGCGGTAGCGGACGCGGTCGCTGCACAAGGTGGCGCGGGTTCGATCCCCGCACAGTGCAAGTATTTGTATGCATGAATATGAATACTTGCACTGGTCTGGTCGTGCCTCGGAAAGCACGTTAAGCCGTTGGTCCCGGTTGCCATACAAACATCCAGTGGCAGTCGTTACAGATTGTTGGAGCCCTCAAAAGTCCAACAATTGGTCTAACTGCAATGCTTCGATGTCGCCTTCGGGTTGTGGAGGTCAGACGGCAGTCACTTCACGGAAAATGTCGAAGTTTAGTCATTTCAGCAGTTGGACTGGAAAAGCGGACCCCAAACTCCAAAGCTGAAAACAGGCTTCGGATGCGACTGGGATTAACGCTGTGATGATGATGATGAACTAGCTGCGCCCCGCGGTTTGACCCGCGTAGGTTTCGATATGTTTTTTTTTTATATGTTCCGCTGCTATTGGTCGCAGCGTGATGGTATATAACCTAAAGCCTTCCTGGATTAATGGTCTACCCAACGCATAATGAATTTATCAAATCGAATCACTAGTTCCTGAGATTAGCGCGTTCAAACAAACAGACAAACTCTTCAGCTTTATATATTAGTATAGATTTATAAATTGCTGTTGCTCGCGTAGCTTAATTTGAACTATGTAACCCACAAGCTTACGTTTAGTATAGTATAATGTTGCATATTATAAGTCAAGCACAAAGTTGCGTTGCTCGGTTGAGCTCACAAAGGAGCTGGGCCGCTCATTGCGCTCTAAATATTTTGGAGCAGCTCAACCTTTACTTGCTGAATATTTAACGAGACCTAGTTTACTTTTTGCGAAGAAGTGATCGGTTTTGTTTATTTATTACTTTGTAAAAGTATTTTTGAGATGGGTTGAGTCGAGTTATTCTTGTACTTAGCATGTCTATATCTGAGCATGACTATTTGATAGTCGTGGTGGCCTAGTGGTTAAAACACCACTAGGCACACTATACACCTCTCCAGTATGAGTGCGCGGATTCGATTCCAGATCAGGCAAATACCAATGTAACTTTTCTAAGTTATATGTAAGTAGTGTAACTTTTCTAAGTTATATGTAAGTAGTCTAGTGTAGTGTCTAAGTATATCTTGGACACCAATGACTGAATAAAAGGTGAAGGAAAACATCTTGAGGAAACCTGGACTTTATTTAAGTCTGAAACCGCCAACCCGCATTGAGCAAGCGTGGTGATTACGCTCAATCCTTCCCTGTATGAGAGGAGATTTGTGCCCAGCAGTGGGATGATAAAAAAAAGGTTGATGATGATGACGATTTGACTGATTGATTAAAACTTCGGAGCGTACTTCTAGAACGTTTTTTAAGGACATCCTCATAGCTGTCGGGCGTTTAAACTTAAGCTACTTCTGCTGGCATATTATTTTTAATTTTAGTTTATGTTTTCTTACATATTGTGTTCGTTGCTGTCCATAAAAGCATTAAAATAAATAACCAATAAAAAAAATAAGTGCTGAAGAAATAATCTGCTGCTTTAAGTTCACACCTTTTACATATAACCCTGAATGGTCTAGCACCAACTACAATTATTGTCAAGGCATTTTAATCTCGTCCCTCTAACACAACAACTAACCGTGCATTATTTACAAGACAAAGGTCCGCAGGCTCCCGAGGGCCAGTAGTGCACAGACACATTCATTCCAACACAACGTCTGGCACCAATTGAAAAATTCCACCGTTTGGAGCTAACAATACCAACTATAGTGCATTGAGGAGGTACACACGGCAAAAGAGATAGGTTGAAAAAATAAGTTAAAGCATTTTTTTTTAAATTAATTCTAAAGAGGTAAGTCGTGGTGGTCTAGTGGTTAAAACACCAGCCTCGCAAGTATGAGTGCCCGGGTTCGATTTCAGGTCAGGCAAGTACCAATGTAACTTTTCTAAAGTTATATATATATACGGACAAATCACACAGATTGAGCTGGCCCCAAAGTTAGTTCGAGACTTGTGTTATGGGATAGTAACTCAGCGATACTATATTTATAATAGATACCTACTTATATAGATAAACATCCAAGACCCAGGCCAATCAGGAAAAGATCGTTTTCCATCATGACCTGACCGGGGATCGAACCCAGGGCCGCCACGCCGCAGACAGGCGTGTTGACCGCTGCGCCACGGAGGCCGACAAATATATCTTGGACACCAATGACTGAAGGTGAAGGAAAACATCTTGAGGAAACCTGAACTTTAAGTCTGAAATCGCCAACCCGCATTGAGCAAGCGTGGTGATTACGCTCAATCCACCCACAAAAATCAATCAATCAATCACAATCGTCCCACTGCTGGGCACAGGTCTCCTCTCATACAGAGAACTGTATGACAGGAGACCTGTGCCCAGCAGTGGGACAATAAAAAGTTGATGATGATGATAATGATGAAATCTAAGGAAGGAAAATAAATGTGAGAAAAACAATGTCTTTTAAATGTGAAATGCCTTTAAATAGTGACTCTTCGCGAAAAGAACACCCTTTGTTTCCCTTTGTAAAATTTCTATATTAACGAGTATGTCTATTATGATCAATATGTTAAATTATTATAAAGTATTTTTTTTTTAATTTAGTAGCTCAGCAGCCTAATAATGTATTTATTGCTTGATTTACTCAACATACTAGCAATTCATAAAAGTATTTAAATCCTGCCCTGCATAGTTTTCTGTTTTGACGACTGTACACTGTACAGGATACGCGTCTACACGTATATCGTAGAAGTTGGTAGCATTGTGTTCTGTCAGTCAGTGTAAACAACCACGGTGACAGGTTAAGTGTGTTCTTTTAAAATGAGAAAATAAGTGAGAGACGAACGGGACTCATGGTCTCCTCCTGTACAGATGTTATCGGACTTTAATGGATATGTCACAGCCAACTGGTTTAATTAGCCGTTTAGTTAACCGCCCGGCCTTTGGAAGTAGTGCTAACAGAGTTGTTCACTATTCTAAAATAACCTGTTTCCTCGGAATGCTCTAGGTTAGTTACTGTTACCAATTCGGCTTGTACGTGATTGGTAGCAGTTCAATCAAAACTATAATTTATGGAATACAATTCAAGCCGTTCAGTTAAAAGGCTAGACAGTCAACTAAACGGCTAATTGATATGTATATAAACGTTAGATTGATAGCATAATCTGAGAACGGTATCTTATGCATATAATTGTACACCGCACAAACTATTTCGGTTTAATATGTATTCTCTTTACATGACATTTCATTTTAAATGAATTTTAATATTTGCACTCGAAAGTTCAGAAAATAAAATAAAAATAAACAAATATAGCATTAAACTAGACAAGAAATATTTTCATGTTTTTTTTTTGTAATTAATTTCACTTTTGCTATTATAAAGTAATAAAATAAAATTTAATAAACTTTAATTGAGAGTATTTACAATGTTAGAGGCACATTTTAAGAAACATTAAGTAAACAATCTTATTTACTAAATTAATAACGTTATTTCGATTTACGGTAACAGTCGCGATTCGAACCAAATTTTGCTTTAACCAAACCTTTTACAACATACATTCACTATGTTGGCATTGTGGAAACAAGTATCCTGTGCCGAGAGTGCAACCTGAATATTATACACGTGACCTAATTCTGCCGGGTTACTGTCCGGCAGAATTAGCCCGGACGTAATTTAGCCTGGAGCTACTCACACAATGAAAAATATTACAGATGTACAAGTTTTTTGTTGTATGTTGTTATTCAACAATAAAAATTATACTGAAAACTTGCGCCTAACATGCGTACTAAAATTATATATGTAAATAATAATTATTATTTTTATTTATTATATTGTGTAAAGGAAATGTCTAGAAACATAACACAGTAGTAAATTTAATCCAAATAACAACCACAAAGACGTAACAATTGCAACATGAATCTCGTAGCCGCGTAGATTCGCTACGAGGCAGTGTAGCCGCGTAGCGAAGCTACGAGTCACAGCGTAGCGGCGTAGCCTCCGTCTTCTACTACGGTACTAATGCTAATGCAATAGAGTTATTAGGTCCGAATGAAACAAACTATTTAAACTGGAAGAAACATTCTAATATAAGATAGTTCAATATATTTTAAGATAACTAATAACTAGATAACTTTTTCATTATTGCATTCGAAGATCAAAAGGCCTACACAATAGACAATTTAAATGTGAAACCTAGCCGTAACCTTATCAGTTCATATTCTGTTAACCTGATCGATAGGCCATCCGTAATACATGTGAAGTGCCATCGGCGTCGCTTTTCGGTGGACACTAGAGCGCTGAGCCTTGTTCAGCTTTCGACTGCTTTTATTTGTGCTAAGTTTTTTTTTATATACAATATGTAAAGAAAACCCTGTCCGACCCATAAGGATAATAAAGGTTAGGCAATCACATGACCAAATAAAATTTGAAATTTTGCATAATCATCATAGTAACAATACTAATCAATTTTGAAACTATCTTTTTTCCCCGCGAATTTACGCTAACTTCCCCAAAATTTGGTGTTTTTAAAAAAATGACAACACCATTTTAGGCGGTATCATTGTCGGCCTTTCTTTTATTGTTTTGTTAGATTATTTATTTCTTTGGCGGCGTCGCGCGTGAGCTTTGTCGGCGACTTAAAAGAAATAACTAGTGATGCACTAATTTTTGCGCAATAACGTTTTTTTATCGCTATTAATCGAAACTTGTATCTGGTTGAATGATTTGTTAAAAACACAGATTACCCAATGGTAAAAGTACTTTTGTTTGTTTATCAATTAATTACTAATAACATTATTATAACACAAGTATTAGTAAACAGAAACGAGAAGGACTTATGAAACACAATTTTAGTAAAATTTTACAAATATTTTAACGGTCAATATCATCGATTATGAGACAGAAACTGAAATTAAAAATTTGGCATGATTTTAATTTACAGCAGTGTACCTAATTTCAGTTTTGTAAAAGTTCTAAACAATTCCATGCGATGTTGAATCTAGAATGAGAATGAGAAACTACAATACTAAATCGATAACAAAAATAGACGAGTAAATTGTTTCCATCGAAAATCAATATTTCGATTACTTACACATCCCTATTTACTCAAAGGATGCCGCGAGGCCAAGCAGCGTAGGTACAATTTTATAAAATAAAAATCATTTTTACTTTAAATTATCAGTTGCGCGTAAACATCGCTCTAGTGAAGACTATTCGTGTATTGTGTGATCATGTCGTTTTCTAATGTAGAGTAATGTAACATGCTGATGGAAGGTAGCAACTGCTGTTTTGTGATCAGGTGATTGTGGTCAATGTGGTCAATGTGGTTCCAGTATGACGGTGCGTGTGATATCTTTGTCCTATACGTGAGAACCTCCATTATCAGTTCGGCGAGCAGTGGATTGGTAAGGGTGGATCAACTGTGGCCAGCGCGGATTTGACACCACTTGATTTTTATTTGTGTGCATGTCCGTGCTAATCTTGTGCGACGGTGCCAGCTGGGCCTGTATCGTTATTAGTAAACGAAATATGGAACAACATCTCCGCCACAGCCATTATGCTCATCGAATGAAATGATACATTTGGAGAGTCAGACGACCTTCCTACTTAAAAAAAAAAGTTCTTTTCACGAGCTGCCTAAGTATCATTATTTCTTTCGAGACTCGATAAACGTGAATAAATTACCTATACCTACATGCGTGAGGTCAACTGAGGTTATGAACTGTGCCTGTGTTGCCATGAAATTACCTATTTATTTTATTTAAGTTATTTATTTTTTAGGGGGATTTTTTTTTAAGTTTAGCCAGCTTTTGTAGGCATTAGTAGAATCAGTTATCGATACCTAACAATACCTTCACGGGTCGGACAGGGTTTTCTTAACATATTGTATATACTAGCGGCCGCCAGCAACTTCGTTCGCGTGGTTTAGTTATGCTCCGCTCCTATTGGTCGCAGCGGGATGTTATATAGCATAAAACCTTCCTGGATTAATAGGCTATCCAACGCAAAAATAATTTTTCAAATCGGACCAGTAGTTCCTGAGATTAGCGCGTACAAACAAACAAACTCGTCAGCTTTATATATTAGTATATACAATATGTTAAGAAAACCCTGTCCGATCCGTGAAGGTATTGTTAGGTATCGATAACTGATTCTACTAATGCCTGCAAAACCTGGCTAAACTTAAAAAAAAATACCCCCAAAAAAATAAATAACTTAAATAAAATAAATAGGTAATTTCATGGCAACACAGGCACAGGTCATGACCGCAGTTGACCTCATGCTTGTAGGTATAGTTAGCTTGTTCACGTTTATCGACTCTCGAAAGAAACAATGATACTTAGGCAGCTTGAGAAAAGATTTGTTTTTAAGGAGGAAGGTCGTCTGACTCTCCGAATGTATTATTTCATTGCGGAGGGATTGGATTGCTGTGGATTGCAGGCGGAGATGTTCCATATTTCGTCGCACGAGATTAGCACGGACATGCACACAAATAAAAATCAAGTGGTGTCAAATCCGCGCTGGCCACAGTTGGCCCCTACCAATCCACTGCTCGCCGAACTGATAATGGACAATAATGATAATGTACTCACGTTCAGGTCGGAAAAAATATCATGAGGCACCGTCATGCTGGAACCCTCGTGCAGCATTGACCGATAAGTACCCACTTCCAAAACACCTGATCACAACACAGCTAATTGCAGTTACTACCTCCATCAGCATGTTACATTACTCTACGTTAGAAAACGACATGATCACACAATACACGAATAGTGTATACACCAGCAATGTTTCCGCGCAACTAATAATTTAAAGTAAAAATTATTTTTATTTTCTAAACATAGGTATCTACGCGGCTGGCGGCTTCATGCTTTGATAGAGATGTGTAAGTAATCAAAATATTGTTTTTTTTATCGATTGATACTCGTCTATTTTTGGTATCGATTTAGTATTGTAGTTTCTCATTCTTATTCTCGATTCAACATCGCATGGAATTGTTAAGAACTTTTACAAAACTCAAATTAGCGAGGTACACTGCTGTAAATGAAAATCATGCCAAAGTATTAATTTCAGTTTCTGTCTTAATATCGATGATATTGACCGATAAAATATTTGTAAAACTTTACTAAAATTGTGTTTCATAAGTCTTTCTCGTTTCTGTTTACTAATACTTGTGTTTTAATAATGTTATTAGTAATTAATCGATAAACAAACAAAAGTACTTTTACCATTGGGTAATCTGTGTTTTTACAATAAATCCTTCAACCAGATACAAGTTTCGATTAATAGCGATAAAAAAACGTTATTACGCAAAAAATAGTACATCCCTAGTTTCACGTACTTTTTTCTTTGAAGACACCGACAAACTCGCTGCGCGCCGGCATCACAAACGAGACCGCCAAATATTGAACATAAATTTATACATTTAATATCCAACAATAAATCAAACGATAATACCGCCGAAAATGGTGTTGTCACATTTTAAAACTTTACCTAATTTTGGGGAAGTTCGCGGGAAAAAAAGATAATTTCAAAATTCACTAGTATTGTTACTATGATGATTATGTAAAATTTCATATTTTATTTGGCCACGTGTTTACCTAACCTTTATTATCCTTACGGGTCGGACAGGGTTTTCTTAACATATTGTAGATTATAAACTAGCGCTTGACCGCAATCCCGCCTGATGGTAAGCAGTGACGCAAACGTTGATGGTAAAGCGCAGTAGTTTATTAAGAGCCTATTCACTCTAGCCTTGAAGACACTCAAATTGTAGTCCGACGGAAACACCGCCGTTGGCAAACTGTTCAGTCCCTCGATGTACGCGGTATAAAGGAGGAGGCGAAACGCTTCGTGTACTGCTTTTTAAGCTCGGTAAGAATAAAAACGTGTCTCATCATCACTCAAGGGAAGGTTATTTATGTATATAATTATATCAATATCCGTAAAAAACCCTTTTCTCGTTTACAATGTACATAAGTTTAAGTCAGAACAATGGCTGGTTGACATGAAAGCATTATAATAGTTTAGTTTTAGAACTCGAAATTTAGAAACTCGATTCAAAACCATACAACAACGACAATATTGTTTTCAGTTTAATAGTTTCAACTAAATTGTAAACTCAAAGTGAGTGTTACGTGATCTGCCTATAATGTTTCCCCCCACATGGTGGGTTGATGAATGTCACACGAATTTTGATTCTAGGACACACCGGATTCCTCACGATGTTCCTGAGCGGTTAGGGAGCGCTGGTAATTAAATTGTTTACACAAAGTAAATCATCTGCCTTTTAGCGGTACAAAATTTAAATTAAAAGTCAATTATTCAAATTAAGCTGAAAATCGGCACTTTTTGACCGTCAATATAAGACAGTCCCCCAAAACGCGCACCCATCGACACTTGCTAGTGCTTTTGCTGGGAAGAAGAAGTGGCGGAACAAACTCCCCAGCAGCACAGATGTCTGTTCATTTAAAACAACACTTGACTTTATACAATACTAGTACAGGTTTTCTCGAAACGGTTAATATTTCTTTTTGTGTACATAGAATTTTATGTAGAGCAAAATTTACTGCACACAAACTATTTTTTGTTACTTTAGTTTTATCATTATTTATTGTATTATTGAATCGTAATAAGTAACCCTTCTCTAAGTAGGCACTTGTGCGGATTGTGTAAGTTATACTATTGTAATAATGTTATAACTTATCGACAATTGTACATAACTGTTACAGCCTCGCCGTTAACAGAATTATGAAGTTCCGTCATCCGCCCGTATACATGGTGTTTGGTTAGGTAATGGCAATCTTTGAAGGGCAGATAAGGTGAAATAACCGACCTACATAAAAATATAGTAAGTTTTTCTTTGCAACTATGTGAATAGTGACAAAAGCTTTTTTACGTTCTATACACAACCGGGCTCCTATCACCGAGACTCCTTTGACTGTTTGCGACTACGTTGTATCTCATGAACCGTAATAGCCAGACAGTTGAATTGTGAAGTTTCCACAGAAGATGTTTGTCTGTTACCGTAATAACTACAAATACAGGGTGGCGCAATAGAACGTGCATATTGCATCATCTTTTTTTGCGGGGTAGAAGGGGCGTGGGCGAGGGGAGACCGATATCGTTGGGTAGCGCGGTTCATGAAGTTTTAGTCACTATGAGTCACTTCGACGGGAAGCGTCGCGCATTTTGCGTGCGCGCATTTTACGAAAACTCTCGTTCGTACGTAGTTGTCAGGCGACTATTTTGTTCTGAGTATGGTGTACGGCAAATTAGGGAGGCTCCGAGTGCTAATTTAATTAAAATCTGGATAAAGCGGTTTGAAGAGACTGGATCGACGTTTAAACCACACGCAAAAGGTCGTCCACGCACATCTAGGACCGAAGACAATATTGAGAGTGTTAAGCAGTCGGTACGAGAAGATCCACAAATGTCTACTCGCAAGAGATCGTCTGTCCTAAACATATCGCGACGAAGTTTGCAACGAATTTTAAACTTGGATCTTAAATTGCATCCATACAAGCTGCAATTAACTCAAGAATTGAAAGACTCTGACTTCATAGCACGGCTCACATTTGCTAATGAAATGCTCAATCGGTTTTCAAATTTTGAAAACATCCTTTTCTCTGATGAGGCACATTTTCATATGAATGGGTTCGTAAACCGCCAAAATTGTCGTTATTGGAATAGTGAGAATCCCAGACTCAAACATCAAAAACCGTTACATAGCCCTAAAGTGACAGTTTGGGCCGCAATCTCTGCCAAAGGAATAATTGGTCCTTATTTTTTTGAAAACGCACGGGGGCAAAACATCACTGTTAATACCGAACGCTATGTTGCGATGTTGGAAGGTTTTTTGGCCCCAGAACTTGAAAATTCAAGAATAAAGAACTCTAGGACTTGGTTCCAACAAGACGGAGCTACCAGTCACACATCAAATGACTCCATGGCGGTTGTGAAGCAGATGTTCCCTGGCAAACTGATTTCGAAAAGAGGTGATATCCCATGGCCTCCGCGCAGTCCAGACTTGACGCCTCCTGACTTTTTTTTGTGGGGATACCTCAAACACAAAGTCTACACCAATAATCCGAGAAACATCAGTCAGCTCAAGGAGAATATTCGTGGTGAAATGGCAGCAATCACACCAGCACTACTTAAGAAAGTTTTCGGTAATTTCCGTTTGCGGTTAGAGGAGTGCCAACGTAGAGAGGGTCATCATTTAGATGATGTTATTTTTAAAAAATAAACTTCAGTTATCACATAATAATTGCTTAGTTTTATTTTAATTATACCTTTTGTATTTATTTTTTAATAATTATTTTAAAAATGCACGTTCTATTGCGCCACCCTGTACTAAAAACATTTTTTTGTATCGATAATGTAACGGCTCTTGGTGCTCTGGTCGACTCGCACTTGGTCAGTTTCTACATATATTCAATTGTTTCTGTTCGATTATTGTTTTTGATGTATATTTAAACGATATAGCTAGCTGGCTATACCTTTTGGTTATTTGTAGCTCATTATTATTTTCAACTTGTAATACCTACCAAAGTGTAACCAATCTAGTGTGTGTGTGTATGTTTATAGTGATGACTTGAAAGATTGCCTTTTACAAGCTATATTACACGGCTTTATATTAAGCTATCTAACAATAGGTATTTTGCGATAAAAACATAAAGGATATGAAATATCCATTTTTTCTAAGACCAGTCGATGACGATAACGGTCTATACATATAGTTTATCGCGTAGTTAACATTTATGTAGATAGCCATCACACCGACATGTGATCGTGCCCTATGTACATATTGTATATGCATAATATATGTTTGCTTTAATATTCATATTTATAGAGCTTCCCGAGAGGCTGTATACCTAACCTGAATAAATAAATTAACGACGTACAGACTATTACAAGCTTGTTAAGTAAGATTACAAGTAAATGGAGAAGTTTCATCACTTGGCCAGTTTTCCAGGAGGTTGTTTAGTGATGAACTCTATAAGTCAACAGATTTGTCGACTACAATCTTGACTAAAGACTTGTTCCGACTCGCGGTTATCTTTTACGATTACCGTTTATAAACACAAGTTTTAGTCATATTCTCATCATATCATTTCACTACAGAAAACTTTGTTATATCATCATCAACCTTTTTATCGTCCCACTGCTGGGCACGGGTCTCCTCTCATACAGAGAAGGAACTTCTGTCGGCCCTCACTGCCTCCGCTGGTTAGGTCTGATGGAACACTGGCTCATACGGCGAGAGAGAAAGCAGGTCTCTTTGCCCATAATTCGCGTCTGGATACTGGCAGTGCTACTCCACCTAATTTACCTCATTGCGGAGCTTCAATGCCTGAGGTTCGCATTAGAAACAAGGAGGTTCTGAGGGTACTGTGTCGTCTGGACGTGAATAAGGCTAGTGGTCCGGATGGTATACCAGCGATTGTTCTTAAAGCATGTGCGCCCGAGTTGTCTCCTGTATTGACGCGCTTGTATCGCCTTTCATTTAGGACTGGTATAGTGCCCAAGTCCTGGAAGCTTGCTAACGTGCAGCCCGTGCCCAAGAAGGGTAGTCGTGCCGATCCTGCCAACTATCGGCCGATTTCGATCACCTCCATACTTGGCAAAATTATGAAGCGTGTATTGAACTCGCGCCTCTTGGCATACCTGGAAGGTAACGATCTCCTCAGTGACCGACAGTACGGGTTTCGCCGCAATCGGTCAACTGGGGACCTACTAGTGTATGCCACTCACTTGTGGGGCGAGGCCCTCGAGAAGAATGGGGAAGCGATTGCTGTCTCTCTTGATGACTCGAAGGCCTTCGACCGGGTATGGCACGCTGGCCTTTTGAGTAAGCTTCCAGCGTGCGGCATTTTCCCTAGCCTGACTGGCTGGGTAAAAGACTTCCTGACTGAACGGTCCCTCCGAGTTGTTGTCGACGGATGCTCTTCTGAGCCCATGTCAACTAATGCCGGTGTTCCTCAGGGGTCTGTCCTCTCTGCAACTCTGTTCCTGCTGCATATTAACGATCTGCTGATGCGATGATGAGATACCTGCCGGATGCTCGAGCTAGTAGGGAATCAATCCGGTCCGAAAGAGAGGTCATGGTTGAGCGAACGAGTGTTGCACTGCAGGCAGTCTCCGAATGGGGCAATGCCAATCTTGCATTCAATGCATTCAATGCCGCCAAAACACAGGCTTGTCTTTTCTTCGCCAAAAGGAGCCCGTTCACCTTGGCTCCTACTTTTCGAAATCTGTCCTTGGAGTGTTCCGACCGCCTTCAGCTTTTGGGAGTTGAGATTTCCTCGAACCTTAACTTTGGGCGGTTCATTGAGTCCAAGGCCAAGGTGGCTGCCAGGAAACTTAGCGTTATCACTAAGGTCCGGCAGTACTTCACACCTGGGCGGCTTCTAATGTTATACAAAGCACAGGTCCGTTCGTGTGTGGAGTACTGCAGCCACATTTGGGCTGGTGCTGCCAAGTGTCACCTGGCCACTCTGGATTCAGTGGAGAGACGTGCAAAGAGGCTGATTGGTGACCCTGATCTAACTCGAGTTGGTCTCCAAAGCCTAGAGCACAGGCGTAGAGTAGCCAGCCTTTCGGTGTTCTATAGGATGCATTTCGGGGGAGTGTGCGAGGGAATTGCATGATTTAATTCCCCATCTCCCGTTCCACCAGCGGACGACCCGTCGTACGGCTGGTTTCCACCCTTACGTTGTTAACACCACTACGATCCGGACGAAGCGTTTCGCCTCCTCCTTTATACCGCGTACATCGAGGGACTGGAACAATTTGCCAACGGCGGTGTTTCCGTCGGACTACAATTTGAGTCTCTTCAAGGCTAGAGTGAATAGGCTCTTAATAAACTAGTGCGCTTTACCATCAACGATTGCGTCACTGCTTACCATCAGGCAGGATTGCGGTCAAGCGCTAGTTTATAATATGAAAAAAAAAAAACACCACGCTTGCTCAATGCGGGTTGGCGATTTCAGACTTATAGATTCTAGGTTTCCTTAAGATGTTTTCCTTCACCTTCAGTCATTGGTGTCCAAGATATACTTAGAAAGTACATATAACTTTAGAAAAATTACATTGGTACTTGCCTGACTTGGAATCGAACCCGCGCCCTCATACTTGAGAGGTTGTTTTAACCACTAGGCCACAACGACTGTGAATTTATTTCACGTATAATTATGTATATGGGCACTTATGTAACACCAGAAGCTAGGTATGGTTTTATTTGGTCATTGGGAGAAGAGCCGGCAAGTAACTCCACGGTTTTGTGTGGGTATTTCTTGATAACTAATAATATTCTGAAACAAGATACAAAAGACCCCTTAACTTCCCGGACGGCGTAACTTAACATTCGAGGAACATCGCAGTGACCTCGGCCGGCTCAAATGACCAGTTTCTTGTTACGGATATCGGGCGCGCTGCCCACGCACCGAGTACCACTACACATTCATAATAAATGTAAGAGATTTAAAAGGTTCACTTTTTCGCTTTGCAGCGATGGAGTTCTCTTGTATACTGAGAAATGTTCGCAATAAAGGTTACAGGATTCATGTATGTATGTTAGACTGATATGATGATAAAAAGTGTTATTGATTAGTCAACAAAGGTATAGAATAATCTACAATTCTAGACCGTCACATAACACACAAAATTAACCAAACGTCCAGGAGGACCCTTAGTGCTAAATGCCATTTCGTAAGTACCAGAACATTTTACTAAAACTTTGCCCTACATTGCGAAGACGCCAAATACTAACACGCCATTGACAAGAATACTCGCTAAAATGTACTTCGCTGGCATTGACTTTCTGGGTTTGTAAGGTTAATATTTGAGACGTAGAAACGCAGCTAAATAATTAACCACGGTAAGGAGGATGAGGCAGAGAAAGTTTGTGCTATGTGTGGAAGTTTATTTGTGCCAGCTTTGTTTAAAATATTGTTGAGTAAGCGTCTGCTTATGTGTTTAAGGGCGGCTCACATCAACTGTTGGGACCTAAGTAGATGAGCATCGAGATATTTTGGTATTATTTAGGAATTTCCTTAATAAATAAATTAACGATTTACCAACTATTACAAGCTTGTTAAGAAAGATTAGATGTAAATGGACAAGTTTCATAACTTGTCCAGTTTTTCCAAGAGGTTGTTTAGTCATGAATCGCTATAAGACTAAAAGATTTACCAACTACAATGCTGACTAAAAACTTGTTCTAACACGCAATAGTATTTTACTATTACCGTTTGCTTTACAAACACAAATTTTAATCATATTCTCATTTCCAAAAACTTTGCTATATCTCCGTGTCCAATAAATGACAATCAATTAATTTTATTTATTATTTATAAAAAAAAAACTTGATTTTGAAATAAAAATTCTTGATTTTTATTTATTTTGGTTTTTGTCGAAAATTCGAAACTAAAACTTAGCAGGATTTTAATAAATAACTCAAAACTAGCGCCACTTGCTTGCCGAATCGCACTAACACAATAACTCATACCAACTCAATAACTCGCAATAACTCTTGCGTTGTGCGTCTTGGAAAAATAATAAAAAGCGCGACGTATTCATGAAATCCTTTCGGTACTTTGTCGTAATTTTTCAAATCCCATATTCCGTTACACATCTTCGTGACACTCCCATCAGTATAGGTATAGTCCCCTCGTCCGAGTACGTCGTGTGTACAATTACGGAGCTAATTACAGGTCAGAGGCGCGGCGGCCATGTTTTATTCACGCGACGGAGCCCTTTGTAAGAACTGTTTGCGCACACTTTGAGCACAGACCCGCCTGATCATCTATTTGCATGTGGTTATAATATTCTGGTTGGAATGATGAAACAGAATTGATGAGATGGATATTGGGAATGATCCTATTAACGGTTTGCATTAAAGATATTTAACAACGTCGACAACAAAGAGTAGGTAAATCAGAGAGTTGAAAATTCGTAAGTGATGTGTCCTGTGATATAACTAACTGGTAGGGAATTCTCGCACTTTGACTATAATTTGTTTTCAGTTTATAATTAAAAACCAAAAACAGTCTTTTTTAAGTGCTATCTACACAAAAAATCTTATACATAGTATATACGAACAAAACGTAATTTTGCTCGTCTTGCAGAATTTATTAGGAATGAACTTTACTTCTAGCTCTTGACCCGCATGAGTTTCACCATTTCCACAGAAGACGTCGGTGGTTCGCAAGTTTCAGTCAAGTGCGAGTCGGCAAGCAGTTGGCGCTAGTTTTTAACTCGGGGTTCGGGGCTCGGGGCTCGGGGTGCGACACTTCATTAAAACTTAGGCGCGCGCTCAAAAATATCTGGCGCGGAGATATTGCCCCAATTCCAGCCAGCCCTGATAAATTGCGCGTTCTTAGATATAGAAGAATAATGTTGTAACTGATGGGAGATGCATTTAAAAGAATTTCAATTTTGAAATATAACAATGTACTTAAAATGCGGCGAATGTTGACAAGTTCTAAGGTTCATGAAACAATGCATTTAATTAGCTACTTTATTTTTTAAACGATAGTTGCAGAAGTTAATTTGCACTTATATTTTAAATTCTCAGATCAAAACGAGTGGAATACGATTGGTGAAGTAGAAAAGCTAAAGTTTCACACTCTTTCACGACATCCGAGCATTATATGTAGGCTCTATACTTCTTTGTATCTATCTCCACGACCTTGCTTGCAGATCACAACTTACGCGCGCACAAACCATCACTTGTTTGCAATAGTGAAATAGGTACAAGAGATTATTTTTTTTATAAAATCGCGATGAGAGGCAGATCCAAACCATAGATGCTTGAGAATTTTAAATTCAAGTTTGTATATGGCGGGTTTAAAAACAATAATGAGAATTAACAATAGAGTGTCGATACTGATACCGTTCTACGTTTGTAAGGGATTGAAATAATAATGAGTAGTACGTGGTGAAGTTTGTCGAAAGGGGCCCGTGACCCGTGGCCCGATACAATATTCATGCAATCTTCTAGACAACTAGTCTAATAATCGCAGAGAAATTTGCCGAGAATAGATGGTGGAATAAAACCTAGAACTAAGCAGATTAATTCCGATTCAGGTATTTTTCTCCTTTAATAGAAAAAGTGGGTCATTAGAAGTAATAAATCACCCGTCGATTTCTTTGTGATAGATTTTAACATAATGGTCGGGCACTTGATTGTATTACGCAGGTACGTTTCGAAGTCTCATTAACATTGTTTATAATGCTTTGTTCCTATTCTGAAATGAGGTAACAAAGCTATGCTATTAGTAATTAACTCAGTCTGTCGCGGGTAACTGCTAGTTGGAGACCTCCCCTAGGCTGGGCCACGGAACTGTCCTCCTTCTTCCGTAACCTGCTATAAAGGCCTTTCGGCTATAAGGGTATTTGTAAACTTAACCGAAACGAATTAATTATAAGTATTATACAAATTGTCACATAAAACTATCAAGTTATGGACGTAAAATATCAAATTGATATTTCCGTAAACACAAAAACGAGTATACAAAAATAATCTCTATATTGAGTGAGATACTAAAATTACATAATAATATAAAACAAAATTAAATGCACTAAATGGATTGAATTTGCCCATTTTGTTATTGAATCCTTAATGAAATTAAATCGTACTTTGCATTCGATAGCAAAGCCGTTTTATTAGTATTTCCAAAGCCTCATTATAAAAGTATTCAATTGTCGCTGACAAATTAATAGTATAAAACCCAAAATTTTGAAGATAATATACTTTCCAATATATTATTTTACGTTTATCTCTCGATCAGCGTAACTTGTTAGATCTGAAAGCAATTTAATTATATCAAAAGAAATATAACGTCTATTTAGATTTAAAGAAAACTAAAAGATTTATTGGAAATTAATTCAGTGAGAATATAGTCGTTAAAATTTAAAGCTGAAAGCATCTTTGTGTAACATTGACTCGATTAAGATTAGGTTAGATTTTGTTGATTTGGTATTTTTAAATAAAAATTTTAGAGAAACACAGTTTTTATTTATTTGACGATGCAAATGTATATCTAAGTACATATATAATTTAATTATTCGTTCCTGTAAGTTTTCTAATTTTTATTTGAAAAATTAAAATGATATACAATTCTTAAACATCATTCATGTATTCAATATCAAACCTTTTATTGCAGACTAGTGGCTAAGTGTTAATATTAACTTATCCTATGTTTAGTAAATATAAGAAATCAAAATGTTTTTTTTTTTTTTTCATTTTTGGTAACTTTTCTCCCACACTAGGAATATCTCCTGTATCGTGGGTGCTTTACAAACATATAACTCACATATACAAACAGGTATTCATATCACAAGCAATTGTAATCCGTTTTATAAATAAATAACTGATGTCTAAATAAATAAAATTGAGAATCCGCGCCGTTTTGATATAAATAAATACTTGGGACACTTCCCATTTGGTTATTGCTCTTCACTTTGCTTTTAGCTTTTTAATTATATTGTTTATCGTATTTGAAGGAGTAATAAAATATTGAGGACTCAGTCTATCGCATTCAGTGTGACCATTAAGAGGGCACGCACAATAGTCCGCTGGAGGGACTGAGTGCGGAAACCAAACCAATAACATAGAACATAGAAGAGGGCACTCTTGTGCCGAGGAATTTGAAAAATAGCTATTTGAAGAAACTATTGCCGTCGTGCCGCTTCCAACCGCTCCCGGTAAAGTGCGAAAATGACATTTGCAACGGTTTTACCTACAAAAACGTTGACCAAAAGACGTTTCGTATTCCGCTGTTTTCATTTTCAAAACACAACAGATCTCAATTATTTTTATATCAAAAGTTAGAGGACGAGTTTACACTCGTCCTCTAACTTTTGATATAAAAATAAATAAAAAAATAAAAATAAAATAGAGGCATAGGTAACTATGCCTCTATTTTTTTTTTTTTGTCAATATCTTATCACATTTGTCTGAACATCGCTGTAAAATTGGGTTATTTTTCGGTATTTTGAAATATCATATTTCATTTATTTATTAAGTTTTCGAAAAAATCAAATGATAGAGACACATATAATGAAGGTGTAAAATTGTAGAAAAAAAATATTGTTCTGAAACCGTTATCCACAAAGAAAATAGCGGAATACGTTTGTATAGAGAAAACGCCAACTAGAGTCTCCTCTTAAATAGGCTTAATCACCTAAGCACAGGGAAGAGGAGTACTATAGACACAGAAACAATAGGAAGAAGATTGCTTAACATTGCCTTAACAAAGTTCTAGTCATTCTGGCCAAGAGACCGGGGTTTAGTCTGCTATTTTTACAAATTTGTCATTCTAACACGATTCTATTGTCATTGTGCTAGAAAGTTCGTAATCTGCTACACTCATAATGTATGACCAATTATCGGTCAGTCGGCTCGTAATGTAATGGTGATAGAATGCCATTGCCGTATTGCCAATATTATAAAACCCGTTAGTAGAAAATAATTTCTAAAAACTACTTATTAATAAAGAGTGGAGTGTCAGTGATTTACCACTGGAAAGTCATAATGACCCCATTCTGTTAATAAATTAGGAAACTTATTGAAATCGATCATTATGAGATCACTGATCGACCATTCTGACACTACTATAATAGCAGACTAGGGCCCCCGGTCATGTGTTCCAGGAATAAAAGGTATGTGTATGCTAAATCACTAAATGTGCTCCAATTTTCCCGAAGATAATTAAAAAATACTGGACGAGAAACGGATTTCGACACCTTTTATATTTAAACATAAAAAGCCTTACGCTCAAGCACCCATTACAAACTAGTAAAATAAGATATACCAACACCTACGCACAGTACAGTACTCTGGAGGATACGTTCAGGCTGTATATTGAACATGTCAGTCAGAAGCGTTATAAGTAACGTTCGTTGCACGTCGCGTCACCGTGTCGCCGTCGCACGTCACGTACCTCCATCCTTATTGTAAGTGACAGTCAATACTATCGACACTCTACGAACTTACGTCCGCGATGTATTGAAATATTCCAAGGTATCAAAGTTATAATTATATGGACAATTCATTTATTTGTTAATTTCAAATGTACCTGAAAATGTATAAACATTTTCACTTTGACCGACTGACGATTCTCAAACAGCATAAACCTAGCTGCACCATCAAGAGAAAATGACTTTAGTCGATCCTTTGAGCGAGCAATACATGCCAGTGCTACGAGTCTACGAGCTACGAGCGTAGACTGCTACGCCGTAGCGCGTAGCCTTCGTAGACGGGTTACGAAATTAAGTAGCATCTCTTTTAGAATGCATAATGCTTACTCGTTTGAGTTCTAAAACTATATTTTACATGCTACAGTGTGTCACTTTAATATTATAATTAATTATATCAATTGATTTTGATTGTTTGTGGCTGAGTACATTAAGAAAGAAAGAAAATGTATGACAACAATATCATATCTGGCTTCACCCTCAGTTACAGACCTACTACTATACCCATCAACTAAATTGATTCTAAGATTTAAAATTAAAGGCTATTGTGAGCCCCGAGCATTGTGTTGTGTTGACATATCCTCACGAACATACCATTAGCTTTACCGATACGATCTGGCATTAATCAGATTACGTCAAACGGGTTTTAAATACAGACGACGCTTTGTGAAAGAGATCCCTTCAGTCAAGATATTCATCTGGCTCATTATAGGCGTCTTTGTATGACACACGATTTGCCGTCGAGCTGCTGATAACACTAATGTGTCTTAATCCAGAGGATATTAGGAGTCCTCGTGGTATGGGTATTTAGGAGATAGGAGGCACCTTTATGGTTTACCTATAGAGCTCAAAGCTCGGATGTCTGAATGGATCGGTGCCCGTTTATAAATTCGTCAGTAGAGACATTATACAGACTACAGCTTGGACAAAAAACTATTTCATATGGATCATCATCATCATTTCAACCGAAAGACATCTGGCTGGACATAGGCGTACCCCAAGGATCTCCCGCGACCTTCATTAGGTCGTCGGTCCACCTTGTCGGGGGCCTACCCACGCTGCGTCTTCCGGTGCGTGGTCGCCACTCGAGAGCCCATCGGGCATCGATCCTACGGGCAATGTGCCCAGCCCACTGCTACTTTAGTGTTGCAATTTTTCGGGCTATGTCGATTACTCTCGTTCTTCTGCGGATCTCCTCATTCCTTCCTGCTGGAATTGAGACGTGGTCGCTAACAATGGGTCTTATAAGTAGGCTCAAGGTCACTAAAAGGGCAATAGGGATACATCCCTATTGCCCTTTTAGTGACCTATTATACGGTATGAAAATCAAAAAAATAATTAGTCCGTCTTATAGATAATAAAAAAATTAAGACACGTATTTTTTATTTTGTCGGAATTACCAAAAACTACTGAGATATAGCGTATTAAAGTTACGGAGTAGGGGCTAATTACGTCACGCCATGGTATACTTTGTACCACGGCGTGGCGTTATGCGACATTTAAAATCAATATATCTTCCTAAGTACTTGAATGAAAGAAGAAATAAAAAATACGTGTTCAATATTTTTTATAAATCTATCTGATTGACATTGTTTTTTGTTTTAGCTTGCTTATGCTTGGGGTTTCATATGGGATAGTAGTATGTAATAGTTGAGGTGACTATTCTTCACGAACTAGAAAGCCAGAACTGTTGATTCGATAAAGCCTTCAAACGAGAACTCACCGACTACATGAAACAATATAGGCACAAATAATTTATTATGATATCACCAAATCTAGCGAATTCTATGTTTAAGCTATAAACGAGGATGTGTTTGTTCATTTTGGTCTAACATCACAGCCAGCTTTATGTCCTCGGGTGAAAACTTTTAAGTTTGTGGTTCAATATCGCTTTTGATTTATCTAACCGCCTGCCCTGGGGCTGTTTGGACGATTGTTCTGCCTGTTATCATAAACTACCACTATACGAGTAGTTATTTGATACTTGACCGTAGTATTGAAGGTGGTTACCATAGTCTGATCTGAAATTGCACCTAACGATCAGTCTATGATAATATGGGGGATTCTTTCTGCGCTGCGTGTCGCGGGTTCGATTCCTGAAACAATCATTTGTATGGTTGTTTGTGTAACGCGAGTAAGTTAGTAGTAGTTTTAAGTAGTAATTAGTTTTTCCAAGTAATATAATACAATATCTTGTATACAAAATACTACATGCAAAAACTACAGCACACAGTTTATAACCAGGAATAACGCATATAATACTTTTACCGATATTCCTAGGAGACCAACGCGGGGCAAACCGCGGGGTGCAGCTAGTAATATTATATTTTAAACTTGAAAGTTTGTATGTATGTGCGTTACTGTTTCGTGGAAAAACTGCTGAACGGATTTGGATGAAATTTACCACACAAATGATTTATTAACAAATATAATACCGGATAGTTTTTATCTGCATATTCCCAAAATACTCAAATGACTCATTATGTTGCAAGACGAGTGGTCACTCATTATATAATAGTTATTTATTGTTCGAATGTTAGGTGTCGGGTATTGTGCCCACCCATCCGTGACCAATGTGTAACTGTTACTGAGTAATTTCTTGTCTAATTATTAGGAAAAGAATTGAAACTGTAAAGATTGGATTCATGCTAATTCCATCTGAGTTGACTACGTGAATGATGGGTTCCGCATATTGATTACCTGATATTTTTTTTGAATATGGTGTAAAGATACCATCAGCTTTATTCTTTGACCTTTTTCTTTTATCTTGTTTGGGTCGGCGCAACAATTACATTTTTCTACCATATTCTCTATTAGACGTCTCTCGGGGACCAACGAAAAACTTCTAATAAAGAAGTATGGTGCAATGAAAAGATATAACAAACGTAATAAAATAAGAACTATAAGTAAACAAAAAACTAGATTCCAGATGGAGTTAGGAGAGCCCTTTTAGCAAATCGAAGTCGATGTTAAAATTCTATGCGAATGGTCCAGCAATATCTTACATAAATCCGCGTAATTAATTGTATTTATCGGTTTATTCAATGCTTGTTATTGACGGCCATGTCTCGTTTCCAATCGAGTTGCAAAGGGCAATACTCGTAATATTGTAATTAGATTTTCATATTTTCCGATAGTGCTAAGTAAGAAATGGCTTCTGGGAACTGTGAAAGCTTTGATATTCATTTATTTTGCCTGTTTTCAATCAAGTGATCGTGAATATAACGATTATAATTAGGGAAACTTCCCTTAATATAAAAAAAAAAAACAGAACGTCATCTATAGTGTATCCATATTAATGACAATTAAATCCCGTGCAATAAAGGAGTTCGCCCTCTATTGCCAAAACCGAGTACAAATACACTTATAATAGTATATCCATAGTAGTATATAATTATTATAATAGTTTGTCCAAGTGCGTTGTGGTGCGACGCAGCAAATGAATATTATTGAACTGTCATTAAAAACCTGCGACACACATAACCATAGCTAGGAACACTCCCAACCAGTGCACTTTTCATACAAAAAAAATAAAAAAAACAAAATCAAAATCGGTGCGATTCAATTTGATACGCACGGGTGGGCTCCAGTGTAACATTTTCAAATCATTCGTGCGATCTTGACCGTTTTTGGTGTTAACTTTTATGTTTTTGCTGAATAACTACGATAAATTCCGTAAATATGTTTGCGTTTGTTGTTACTTTTCTATGTCAATATTTTTTTAAATGATTGTGTGTAAGAGTATTTAAATAATATTTTAATCAACTTATTTGCTATGCAAGTTGCATAAAGATTGTTTCAAAAAGAAAATGTCGAGAGACTTCTATGAGTTTGTGGGACTATTAAATTAATGGAAGTAGTAAGTATAACAGAGCCAAAGAGAGAAAGTGAACAAGTTCAGTGGTCGCATCAGCTGCAGTAAGTGGCGCCACAGACGCTGCTAGCGAACACATGCAACACATTACTCAGTTAATGCACCGGATTATAGTAATGTGGAGTTAATTGTGTTCTCTATTGTGTACAAATGTAGGATGCCTGAAGTGCAGCTTTATGAACACAGGACTGATGTAGACGACACTTAAAGAAAATAAAACATTGAAATGTAAAGAGTAGTACATATTATAATAGACTTAGGTTAGTTAGCAAGCTCTTTTAAACCGCGTACATCGAGGGACTGAAACAATTTGCCAGCGGGGGTGTTTCCGTCTGACTACAATTTGAGTGTCTCCAAGGCTAGAGTGAATAGGCTCTTAATAAACTAGTGCGCTTTACCATCACCGATTGCGTCACTGCTTACCATCAGGCGGGATTGCGGTCAAGCACTAGATTATAATGTATAATAATAAAAAAAACAGCTTTTTACTTTTAGTTTGGAGGTTATAGCAAGAGTTAATTTTAAATGAAAATAAATTTTATATAGGGTACTTGCTTGTTCATCAAAGACAATACAGACAACTATGTGTTCGCTCCTTCCACAATCCTTCTAGTTATATCATTTGCAGGACCGAACAAAGAGAATCCACTTAACAATTTGCCGCAGAAATACATATTATTAAATTATCAGGGAAATATAATCTAATTTGGCTAAGTAATTTGTCACTTACATCGGAATATTAAGTTTGCATTTGTAAACGGTTCATGCATCACGAAATGATATGATAATGCCATAAAAGAAATACTTTAACCTGAAATATTAGGAAAAAAAGCTTTTACAGGTACAGAGCTTTAGGTCTTCTCTTATTGTAAAAATAAATCAACAATATTGCAGCACGTACAGCACATCTTTAGTGTCATGTTTCTTCAAGGCAAAGCTACAATAATTGCTTATAGTTTCTCTCACGAATAGCTATTCTGAACATCTGCCCGATGCTTGGTTGCCGGAAAACTCCCAAACTCAAAAACTTCTGTACATTTAGGCGTTACAAGTTTATATTTATAACGAAGAAGGAAGGTGAAAATGGTAATGTATTGCTGCAAATAATAATAGCCTGGTATTATGCTAATCAGGATATTATAATGATAAGAGCACACATCATCATCAACCTTTTATGGTCCCACTGCTGGGCACAGGTTTCCTCACATACAGGGAAGCATAAGAGCACACACCACATGAAAATTCCAGATTTATATATCACTAATTATACGGCATATCAAAAAATTGTTGTTAATTCATGCCAAAGGGAAAAGATCGCGCACCATTTCCCTTGATTCCAAAGAAAGCCAATGAAATCCTTAAGAAATTAGCAATTACTCACATGAAAAACGTCTCAGTATAATCTGTAATTGATCAAATAAGGCAATTACCGACTCGACAAAGCGTCGCGCGACATGGCGGCACAACAATGTACAATGGATGCCAGGTGTTCCGTTCAATTGTCATGTACCTATTCGCAAAATCCTTCAGAATATTATATTAAATACGTCCTTTCAGAGGATGGTGTTTAAGGAATCAAATACGAGAATGTTTAGTGTGTGTAGACGCGATGATAACGTAATAAAAATATACGCTTATTATGTTAATGTTCGTCAACTATCGAATGTTTTTCCTAATCTTGCGAGGTGGAAAGTTGAGATTAAACTAAGGTACATTTTAGAATAAACTAACAATTATTGAAAATAGAACAAAATTATAGAGATGCTTATAAACCTTAATATTATAAGGCATTCTATCATCTCTACGCATTCTCAACAAGCTCACTACAGCGACTTCGAGATTACATAATCTTTCGACTATTCTGAATCCAATGCTCCTTCCATTGGCGTCATACAACCACGTAGCATATTGAATATCGAGCCCCATGGGGCCCGCAATCTGAAACGTACCTCACAAGTGTTTATATCAACTGGTTTTATATTCGTTATCTTGTTTATTCCGTCAAGGGCTCTGAGGACTCAGAATGGAAGTAAACAGACATTCACATAAACGCAGTCGACAAAAACTCGAATAATACTTCTTTGTTTGGGCCTTGTTAACATTTAGTAGACTAAGGACGAATTCCACCAAACTTTTATACCTACATAAGTCTTATTCTAAGATTAAATTATGAAGTTTGACAGTAATTCCATACTAGAACTGTCAGACGTCAATCTTATTCCACGGATCAAAGATACCTAAATTTGGTGGAATCAGTCTTAAGAATAAAAGTTACTTTCTAATATTGTATTGTTTTAATTAGTCCTGTCGGTAAACTTATGTCTAAATCTGGTATTACTTCTAGTCATAATTGTATGCCGAACTAAGTAACCTTTTATGAAGCAAACTACATAGGCAGTTATTACGTTATAAAAGCAAATATTAGAAAACCATTTCCACAGAACGCCTGACTTACGCAATCCAATAACCTACTGGAAAATATAGTTAACCTAAGGTTTACTTTCCCAAAGTAATCAAGAGTAACTCTAGGGTCCTGGTGTAAATCCACCGAAGTAGATAAAAATCCTTGACCGACAAGAGCAGGCAAAGAAATTTTTTATTTAAGTTAATGACATATTTTCTACAGCGGCTGGTAAATACAGAGCCGACTTAGTTAATTGGCCACCATTAGGTACCTTTGACCTGTACATAGGGCTGTCACAGTAATATGAAACTGGAAACTTCAGAAGACATGTACTGTAATATACGTATTATACAAGGCGACGTGTTGTCCAGCACATAAGTTATCTATTTCTAGTGGCCTTTGGCGCAAAATCCTTCATTAAAGTTAGCTAAAATAAAAACTTTATCGTTCTCTGAAATACGACTGAGGAATCAAGTACAATATAATTTTGTGTTCTAAATACATCGTTATAAATGTTGTAAAGATAATTGTGCCTTTCGAAGGTGTGACAAGGTCTATAACCTATAAAGGACTTCTTGTTCGGAGAGTGATAGCCCTATCCATAGAAGTACGTAGCGATTTAATGACGGACGAGGTAATTAAAAGTTTGTGAAGTACGGGCATGTTGTGTCTTTTCGATCCATTCAAAGACAAGGAAAATGGCAATTTATCACATTTTTACAAAAATATTATTTTGTTGAATGATACCTAAATGATATTTGTTTCTGTAACTTACATAGGTCTGAAAGGCACTTTTACGAGTTTTAATAAAATTATATTTTCAAACTACATGAGTTCGATGTTTAGTAAATGCTTAAACCAGTATTTTGATAAGTAAGACCGAAGCAAATCCAAAGATGTAAATAAGATAAAACACATAGAAATGAATAAAATGTGTAAACATAGATTAGTGTCTATGATAAGAAAAGTACCTCAAAGATTTCGGCAGATCTGCCCAGTTATTTAACGCATTTCTCACCAATTGTGTAGCTGTTCAAAACCTTAATATTTTAATTGGCATAAACCTACAATTTGAGCACTTATGGAACGTGAGAAGCTAATCACAGGGTTCTAATTAGTCATTTCCTACGGAGACAAGACGACATGAAAATCCAATGTTACTCTATGTGAATTATATAGATATTTCTGCGCTTTTCAGAATACTGCCTTCCATAGAAATTGTGACCAAATGATTCCAGGTCACGGAGCAAGGAGTTACCTTTTTATAAGCATTGCATAGCTCAGCATACTACATGCAGATCAATATTTCACGAAGCTATTGTCATCTGACCTCGGCGTTCAATCAGAGCGCGAGGTCACATGCTGCATATCTTTACAACAGCTATTGATGCCTTTCGGACATGTTGGTGCCGTAAAGTTGACATCACTAATGGTGTCATAAAATAGTTCAGTACAGGCCATTTTATGGTTATATTCTGCTTTCAATCGCTTTTGAATAGCTTTCTTAGAGATACCTGGTCGAATAGAATCAAACTATTAAACTGTTAAAGGTGTGATAAAAACGGGATATCTTGAAAATAAAACGTAACTGTGTCTAAAATATAGCAAATGGCAATGAAAACCTTACTAACAATCAATGACTAAGCGATTTGAAAGCTATCATTTTTAAAAGTACCTATAAGTTAGTTTTTCCACCATTGAACCATCTAATGAAGAAAAAAAATATCATTATATATACATATAGCAATATTATACATGGTTTTAACTTCGCCTTTAGGTATTCACCCTATAAAACGCATTAAAATGATACGATATCGAAACAGCGATTAAATTCATTTTACAGATACGATCGTTCGGAAATGATGGCCCGTCTCCATATCCTGGCGGAGACGTATCGCCACAAAATAGAGACGTCCAGAAGGCTAGCTCCATAAAACGAGAAAAAGGGAAGCACGCACGCAGACGCGTATGTTCTGTGAATTCAAAGATGGACGTTTGGTGAATCACATTCTGCCAATGGAATGTTTTTAATCAATTTTATTTTTTTGTGAAACATAGCGTCTTGGTCCTCGCATGATCTGTGTGCCTAGTGTGAGTTCCTCTGAGACCACACAAAGCTGCAACCTTAGAACGGCTCAATCACAGCGCCGAATATCATAAATGTCTCGATCACGTTGATGTAAAAAAAAACTCACACTAGGTACACAGGTCTTGTGACGGCAAACAAACAATTTATCAATCGGGCGTCCTCCGCCAAGACCGTCACAGAGTATACATTTGCTGTATGTAGACGCGCATTTATGTTTACGTATAAAATTTCCTCCGTGAACAACATCCCACCAGACAAAGTCTTGCCGCCAAGCGATTCGTCGTGTTCCGGCATGATGTCTGGTGAAGCCGTACGGAGGACGGGTCTGAGCAGTTGTGTTGCGATGTGTACCGGGTACGATGTGCCTAATGTTGTTGTGTCGAGAGTTTGGTCGTGGAGGGTCTCCAGATCATCCTCTGGCGCAGCATCGTTGGTCGTGTTGTTGGGTTAAACATTGCATCATCACGCTCAACTGCCGTCTTCCTTCCTATTCACTCAGTTTTTTTAAAGTGAATAGGCTTAATAAGCTAGTGCGTTTTACCATCAACGATTGTATCACTGCTTACCATCAGGCGGGATTGCAGTCAAGCACTAGTTTATAACTAATAAAACTAATATAAAAAATATAAAAAAAATCCGCTAGTTGCGTATAGTCGACCTTCTGTACCTATTCTGTGCTGCAGCTTATTAAGCACAATTGTATGGCCGCAGCAGCACGATGTGATAAATAAGCTGATTAATGAACACTGTGAATAATATACATTTGACGTTCAAAAATGGCTTAACAAATAAATAAAATTAGAATTTTAACATAACAGCTTTTTATTTAATGAATATACACAGTATTTACAACAAAAAAAAATGTTTTTCTCTGTCTGTTTGTTCTGGCTAATCTCCGAAACGACTGTAGGGATTTAAATAAGATTTGGTATGGGGATACTTTGAACCCTGGGGTGCGACAAGGGCTTTTTATTGGAATACCACGTTTAACGCGTAGGAAGCCGTTTTAATGTTGACTTTTCGCTGAGACATCAGCGTACAGGTATTTGTTTGCACGATCTATGCGGCCATAAATCCCAAAAACAAAGTACCTAATAACAAAATTTGTAAAATCGGGTTCCACGAATAGATAACAAACTCGTACACAATACCCGTACTTCATCTAGCGGTGATTAATTAAAACGGTGCACAGTTTTAATTAATCAGCTTAATTTAAAACAACACAACGCAGTCATAAATAACTATTTATGAATGTTACGTGAGCTTGTTATTGATTTGTGTCACGTTTTGCTGCTCAGCATCATTTCATGAGGGTGGGTATCATTACAATTGAGTTTAGTTGATGAATAAAATAAGAAAGCGTAAAATCGGATGTCTGTAAAGTGTAAAGTCAGTTCACTGACGATAGTTGATCGCGACAACGTCATAAGAAAATACTGATGGAAAGGTTGAATTTTTCAAACCTTTATCGCCGCAATTATCTTTGCTTTGCTATAAACAATTGACACCACATTCACTTTTCACTGCTCTTCATACTTGACGAAAATATGTAAATGTATAGCAGCTGTCCACGCGGACGCATCGCTCACTCAAGTAGGAAAGAGAGACAGGTGTCGAACGCTGCAGAACGCGGAGGCCGATTGTGCGAAAGCGATCAGCAAATTCAAAATGTATTCTCAAGATAAGACTTATACCAGAAGACCAATTCCCGTAATTCAAAACGTTCGAAATCTCACCTCGGCGACAAAAAAATGTCTTAAGACTGAGATCAGGATTTGATCTCCTCTGGTATAAGAGTATGGTGAAATTCGTTCTTTAGACCTCAATGAAACCACGAAACTCTTCTAATATAGGTAGACCATAAATACCTGTACATTAAATATTTAAATACATAATGAGCTTTGCCTTATTAATTTTAATATTGTATCAATCAATGACACTTACTCTAATCAAGCAACACTCGTCGCAAGAGGCGCGTCGTAATTGATTTTTAACTCGATTATCTGAACAAAGTGTGGACACTCGAAAATCGAAGGAAAATAATCGAACCATTTAATCGAAAGTATTATAAAATAAGATAGCACAGAAGACCCAGTTTAAAAAAAGGTTCAGAAAGAGCTACTTAAACATCGCAATGTTTAAAAAAACAAGGAAGAGCCGCTAAGGAGTCCCAAGCAAGAGTGAATGTGAAGTTGTCAGTTTCTGATTTAGTATTGTCATTAAGGTATGCTTGGCAGGTGCATAAAAAACATCTGACCAAGTGCGAATCGAAATAACGCGCGATACAAAAAAAAAAATGTGTTTGTTGTCATAGCGGTAACAGAAATACTTCATCAATAAAAACATTATCTGTCTAGTTATCATCGTGCCTGTTGAGAGACAAACAGACAGTGCATTCTTAGTAGGTGATAGCGCCCCTTTTTGCCATTTAGGAACGGAACCGTAAAATAAATAAATAAAATAAAAAAATTATAATAATAATAATTTATTTAGTTCCTTTTAAATGTGGTACATTTACAGCCTTATAAATACTTAGTAGTACCATATTTTTAACGATAGTCTTAATAAACACTAATTTAATTTACACAATTTTAAAATCTTTATGTATGGTGCATTGGTACTGACATCATAGCTTGTGGCGATCTACCTGAACTAGATTAACCTAGTTCAGGTAAAAACCTATGTTTCAGGCCATCTCCAGACTAAGCGAACAGCCGATTACAGTTAATTTCATATTGAAATAATACTATTACTACAATTACATTACATATGTTATATTTTTTTCCAAATACATTTAGACATTGTTGTTATCATTGTTGTTGCATTGTGGTTACCAAGCGGTTACTATAGATCATAGTACTTACTTGCGCGCGCGCCACAGCTGACGCCAGAAGTCAACGCATCGCGCTCGCACGCCCGAGCGGAGCTTTGACCATATTTTTGTTGGTACAACCAAGTAGAACAGCAAGTTCATAACTTTGCGGTCTTCATTACATCTTTTTGAAATTATGAACATAAGATTCTTTACCTAAAAATACTGGACAAGTGTTTCGGGTTTCGCATATATAAAAAATAATTTAGTATATCGCGCTTTTCGCAACACCATAGGTTCAGTGTTGCGTCTAAAGGTTATCTTCTCCAACACCCCACTCATAACAAAACTTCAGCATTTCATCTACATGGTGTATTTATGCAAGGACAGCCTCCGTGGCGTAGCGGTAGCGGACGCGGTCGCTGCGCAAGATGGCGCGGGTTCGATCCCCGCACAGTGCAAATATTTGTATGCATGAATATGAATATTTGCACTGGTCTGGTCGTGCCTCGGAAAGCACGTTAAGCCGTTGGTCCCGGTTGCCATACGAACATCTAGTGGCAGTCGTTACGGGTAGTTGGAGCCCTTAAAAGTCCAACAATTGGTCTAACTGCAATGCTTCGATGTCGCCTTCGGGTTGTGGAGGTCAGACGGCAGTCGCTTCACGGAAAATGTCGAAGTTTAGCCATATCAGCAGTTGGACTGGTAAAGCGGACCCCAGACTCCAAAGCTGACAAGGCTTCGGATGCGACTGGGATTAACGCTGGGATGATTGATGGTGTATTTATGCAAGTTTCGGTCCTTTTCGTCCGCTAATGAAATTAATAATTAAACTCACTAGTTATACGAGAATGCTAAGTTTTAGTCCAAACGCTAAGACACGCCTATTTAGCCGATCTAGAACTATGCGACGTGAGAGAGATTAAATTAAACGCTGTTTATATGTATTTTGCATTTGTTGGGTTTTGCTATCCGCGCAAAGTAATTAGCTAAGTTTTCAGGAAAGCTGATTTATTTGATAACTTGCTGTGACCGCGGTGTTGCAAAGTAAAACATGTTCTTTGTAAGTACATGCTACGTGCCTCTATGTTATTAAAAACGAAATTCATCAAAGAGATGCATTATTTACTTGCTTTCTTTGAATTTATGTGAACGTGTAGGAACTTACCCAACAATACCGCAAATCTTTTAAATTAATTGTTAAATCATGCTTCTTATTGTTTCAATTTCAAAATAATTGTAAAATAATATTACAACATATTCGCCAAAAATGTAAACAAATATCGAGTTTATGGAAAAATTACTTTTATTCATCAACAGTAAAGTAGGTACAGTTTCCGACACAACTTTCACAATTTTTGTAAAATTTTTAACAGTGCCAGTCACTTTGAAATTTACTTAATTCCCATAAAAATAGAGTTGATATTTGTTAAACTCGAAATAAAGTCGATTCGAAACATTAGTAAAATTTGAATGTAGATGGTAAAAACTAAATTAGATTATATACTACAAATTGCCTGTCTACGATTAGAAAATTAGCTACTGGGAACATTAAGAGACGGTGAAGCTGTCCTTTTGCCACGTACTATTATTGATGACTAGCGGCCGCCAGCGACTTCGTTCGCGTTGAGTTAGTTATGCTCCGCTCCTAGTGGTCGCAACGTGATGTTATATAGCCTAAAGCCTTCCTGAATTAATGGGCTATCCAACGCAAAAAGAATTTTTCAAATCGCACCAGTAGTTCCCGAGATTAGCGCGAACAAACAAACATACAAACAAACTCTTCAGCCTTATATATTAGTATAGATTTATAGTAGGGTTGTAACGGAGGCTTGTTAGCGGAGGCGGAGGCGGATGCGGAGGCGACGAGTCTCACCTCCGCGGATGCGGAGGTTAACGGAGGCGGAGGTGAAAGTACATATAGAAAAAAATGAAATTTATGGTTAATTAAAACAAACTTTTTATTTTAAATACGTACATTAATAGTAGTACACTTGGTAAAAAAATATTACCTTCTTGTAATGAAAATTAAGGAGAAACATTGTGTTTGCCGCAGTCCCGCCTCGCACTAGTTGATTCTTGACCATTTCGCGCTCAAACGCGGCCGGACGGTTGTCGAGCGTCGCAGCTTGCGCGTTATTTATTTTATAAATACGTAAATAAACCTCCGTTATAACTCCGCAAAAAATTGTGCGGAGGCGGAGGCGGAAGCGAAGATACGATTTCTTGCGGAACTTCCGCAGTAACGGAAGCGGAGGCGAAGCTCCGTTACAACCCTAATTTATAGAAGCAGTAATTTGTCGAGAATGGTCACAGAACACACAAAAATTGCAACGACTCTTAACAAATTGAAGTGGATCACGACATATCAAGGACTAATTGAACAACAAATTAGTTGGCGATGTTACGATATCTACATGTATGTATATAAAAAAAAAAATCGTGTCAGTACTGTAACCAACTCCTCCAAAACGGGTTGACCAATATTCATGAAATCGCTTGAGCTTCAGTAGTTTTGAGAATAGGTCGTAAACTAGTGATTAATATCGTTATTTTTTTAGCTTTGTTAATAGCTGGTATTATAAATGATTTCAACAGTGACTTTGTAGGGAGCGTGATTTTGATATTTTGTAAAGGAGTTTGATCATCTCGAGTTGTTTGTATAGGATTTATATATTTCGTAGTGTTAATTTTTGCATTATGATATATTATGCATTTATGTTCAATATGATTATTAAATAATGACAATATTATTATGCATACATGTACATATGTAGTATATGTATGTATAGAAGGAAAAGACCCCTATGTGTAGTATGTACTTCTTCCCTTCGGAGGAGTCAAAACTATAGAACGCCAGCCGCAACGACCCCTAAATACTTCTTTAACTTCATTAATGTTGTATTATAAGTTTGATATATACAGTATGTTAACTAACAGAGGGCGTTCCCGTTAACCCGAAGTAGTATAGCATACATACATGCTAAAAAAAATATTTTCATTCGAAAACAAAATAATAATAAAAAAATTCCAATAAGAAAATATTCAATAAAAATTGTAAATTGACATGTAAAAGAAACACACTGTACACGCGAACATGAAAGACGGCAACGTCGCAATTTATTTATACATGACGACTACTATTTTGATTTAAAACAGGAGGTTTCAAATTTATTTCCAATTAGATTTTTTTTTTTCGGATTTTTTTATGCTTATTTTTCTATGCTGATATTTTTATTTTAATCTATTAATGATATATATTAACGAGTTTAAGGGAACGCCCTCTGTTATTTAACATACTGTATAAACACTTACAGAATTTCAACTACCCGCCAAAGAGCAGCGCAGGAAGAAAGGTCAAGAGCTCTTCGTTCAAAACTACTTATGAACACGCGAAACCTAACAACTGCTGTATAAATACTACACATACAATATTTGCAAAATGTTAAGTGTGTCAAAGTAAAATGAGCGGCAGGAAAGTTAAGAGACGCACATCTGCCGCTATTTGCACATACGCGTTTTTAACAACAGCTCATAAGGTCTCCACATAGCGCACACCACTATAAACACATAATGATATTACAACTACCCGTCTAAGCAGTGAACCCACCCCAAAAAAGGTCAGAGCCCCACGTCGGGCGCCACTTGCGCATACGCGTTGCCTAACAACTGCGTCCCAAGCTCCGCTACACAGCACACAACATTTTTATTAGCAAAATAAAACTATATTATCCTCGCTGCTGGACAGATTGCTGACGTTTTAATATAGAATACCGTGCTCGCCTCTAGCCTTGGCGCAGATGTAATTGTAATGAAACTGATGTAATGATTTACAATACATTTTACATCTTCTCAGACGGCGTCTCATCTCTATCTGGGCCGAACTCGCCGTCGCCGTGCATCTTCAGACACCGATTGTGTGGAGGCTTTCACCTAGCGGTCATCATGTATACGGCTGATGTGAATAGCTCAATCCCATTTGAGCTTGGTAGCTTTCTTTCATACATCCAATATGAACGTGTTCGAATGCAGCGTGCTGTTTCAAATTCTATCCTGTCTTTTAACATCCAGAAGGTTGCACGACGCGTCATATGCGATATATCCACATAGGGTAGGACAGGCAGAATTCACATGTTCATGAGTTTGAGGTTTATGGAGCTCGGTAGATCACCCTTCTTTAGCATCTTCAATGTCAACGTGCGAGTGGACTCGCGCATTGACGACTCATCTGGACAGGCTCTATGAACTTATAGCTATATTCAAAATTAGATAATTAACCTAAAATATCGAGTGGTTAATCTGTTACCAAGTAACAAAATAATGCAGATCAAACACGTTCCTAACCTACACCGAAATTATATGTAATTATAATTATATATACAACAACATCAAAGCTAAAATATCAAGATCGTTCTCAATATCAAGACAAAAAACTAAAATGTTACACGTTCCCCAATTTTATCGATATATGCCTGTCTCAAACACAAGCCTTCTCACCCAGAACTTGAAATTAAGTGTTCGACATTTTGACCATCTAGAAATTTGAAATTATTCACGTCTACCCTAATTTACAGTTACTTGCAATATTGATCTTGGTTTGCAAGTACAGGGCACATAATATGTTATGGTTATAGAGCGCACATTAGTAATGGTTAAGCCGCGCGAAGCGACAGATAACGTAAAGTCATGAGTACTTACATTATTCAACCTGATATGCACTATATATTCTGGTTAAAAGTTGAGGCTAAGTGACGGCGCTGTTACAACCAGTTGAGAACATGATGTAGTGGGAATTAATGCTTTTGAAAAAATTGAGATGAGCTGACTTCAAGGATTGTTCTAGAACACGAAGATCTATCACGATCCTATTGCAAACCAGAAGCCTTTAATCTATAATCTTTACTAATATAATAAAGCTGAAGAATTTGTTTATTTCTTTGAACGCGCTAATCTCAGAAGCTACTGGTCCGATTTGAAATATTATTTTTGCGTTGAATAGCCCATTAATCCAGGAAGGCTTTATGCTATATAACATCACGCTGCGACCAAAAGAAGCGGAACATATAAAAAAAAACTAAACCTACGCGGGTGAAACCGCGGCGCGCAGCTAGTAATCTATACAAATAAAAGCCAAAGATTGTAATTTTCTCGTACATTGTGCCATCAAAGCGCTGTGTTGGTTTTATTCACTATTTGTGAATCATAAATGTAGCTTGATTAAAATTAATATAGAGAGTATTTCGGGTAAGCCGGCTATGATGAATTACATGATTTAATCTCGGGTTTAGCTCCATGTTAATGATTCGTTGTAATGTGAACCGTGCAAATATGTTTATCCTGATTATGTTTGCTCATCTCTTGTCGTCTATTATCAAAATGTAGTTAGCTCACCCTCCAACTAGTATTAATGATATAATATTTCAAAATAGCTTTATATGTCAAAATGTTAGTGTTCTTTGAATTTCGTATATTGACAATAACATACTGCGACTAGCTACCAGATTTTAAACAAGGGATTTAGTTTAGTAGTGTTAAATGTTCTTATCAATTGTTCGAAAAATAACCGCATGTTCAATCCATATATTTCACTACCGCCGTTAAGCTCGTCCACTGACTATTTGCCAAGAAATACAGCATTCCCAGACACAGCAATGACTCTTTCTGTCACTTCAGCTGCACAGCGCACCCGATCGATCAAAACCAATATCCGTAACACATTCGAACATATAGGCGAACCGTACATTGAATTGGTGAACGTTGAATTGGTGAAATATAGTCATTTTCACGGCATATTTGAAGAAACAGGTTTTTTGAGCATTAAAGTGTTTAGCAAAAAGTTTAACAAATAAAAGCAAGACATCTAACGGACCGGAATCTTCGATTGATGATGGAAATATTCTCCTTTATAATTAGATCAGTTAATACTTGTTTAACTTAAAATATCCAAATTCTTAATACGGCCCTGTAGCAGGTTTAGTATATGTAGAACGAATTGAATAAACCATTATTTGCGTAAAAGGTAATCATTTCTAGAGTTCCATCACAATAGTTGTGCAAACTTGTGATGATTGTATTGTAGCACTGAGGGACGGCCGCGGTTCGTATTGTCGACTTGATTCAGCGATTACAGGGGAGTTAGGTCACATTTAAATATTTTTTGACTTTGTAAAGAATCGTGCTTTCGTTTATGATTTGATATTTATGAATGGGAAAACCAACAAAAGTTTTCTCAAATTAAAATTTCCAGACAAAGACTTATGTACAAACACTCTGTTAGCCGGTGTTTAACCATTAAATTTACGAGAGGAAACATCCTTAAGACCAAGACGCCGTCAAGAGACTTAATACACAATGAAGGTAATTGCATATTCTTGTTGCACACATGTGCACAAAGCTGAAAACTAAAATTTCGTCGGTTCCTCCTCGTTATTTCTCTGCTTTGTCGCGCTGCGCTGACTGAATAATGCATGGCGTTTGCAAGTCCGTGTATTCGACAATTGCCGCTTCGACTGCATACAGTAATCGTACTTGCTTTTGACATTTTAAAGTAATTAGTGTACCTCGTTTTAAAATTATTTATCGGAGATTGGTTTCTGTATCGGGGAGGACCAATCACAAGTTCGTAAGACTGTGACCTAACGTTTTCATGAAACGGCTTCTTCCAATATTGGATAGATAAATAATGTTAAAGCCTGCTATTCTATTCCTGTCGCAGTAGCAGTCGCCACAAGCCTGGCTTAAGAGCCTATCCATTTGGTTCATTACCTGTCTAGGGGTTATCCGATAGGATTCAGTGCTTAAGTTACGGATGCAGAGTGACCGTATCATCCTATAACCCGATTGCACGGTCCACGGGGCTTGAGACTGAGAGCTTCTAAGATTAATTACGCGACATCTCGCTTCAATGACTGATTCAATCAACTCTGCCTACCACAGCACCTGGCTAAACACTCACTCACAATAGGTACACACTATGCAGCAAGTAAACGAAACTTAACACCATTTCAATTCCAACGTTTTCATAAACCTTATTTTATATGAAATTTCATAATACATATTATCAGTTTCCAAATCGCTTTAAGTGATCATTATTAGGCTGGCAAATGGTCAACTCGTAAATATTTATATTGACATACACTAACAACCTGTCATTGGGGTGTGATAGCACTAGTTATTCGTTTCTCGTCGAAAGATAAGAGGTAATGTCTTTACAAGTTATTTTCTGACTCAAGAACTAAGGCGACTCAGCACGAGTCCCTGTGGCATTGTTACAAGCGACATTAAGATACAGGTATTTTTTATTCCAATTAGCTTTGGAAGCAAGATCGTATCTTTTGTGTGAATGTAGTTTATTTTCATTACAATAATTCTGATTTTCTTTCAAGTAATTAGTACAAACTATAGGGTTGCTATTTCCATGACTTTCATGATAATATTGACGTTACTTTTGGGTTCAGCGACAGTTACAGTAAGAAAAAAGTGCAGAGAAACATTCTTAATAACATGAATACAATAAAATTTCTGTGTGTTGCTTTTCGTTGTCAGTTGAAATAACAAAAAGGACAAAGTTAGGTCACATTTGTTCATATCAACTGTGATGCCACATAATGGTTTCACATAAAAAAACATATCAGGTACTCTTAATACATGACACCTGCACTCCAATCACGTAACGCACTATTACTATCAATTGAAATCATTTTGTAGCATGTTGCTAGTCTATTATTCAATTGAAATCATTTTGTAGCATGTTGCTAGTCTATTATTATCAATTGAAATCATTTTGTAGCATGTTGCTAGTCTATTATTATCAATTGAAATCATTTTGTAGCATGTTGCTAGTCTATTATTATCAATTGAAATCATTTTGTAGCATGTTGCTAGTCTATTATTATCAATTGAAATCATTTTGTAGCATGTTGCTAGTCTATTGCTCCATATGTTCTATAAATGTGTCTGCTGAACAACGTAAATAACGCAATGAATGTTGTTGAACTGTCAAAATGAAACCCATTGTTACTGATAGTGTGTTACGTAATTACCCTGCCGACTGTTATACACCCAGCAACAGCGAGAATCCAAGAATAGGCTGGAAGTAAATGTTACCAAATCGCGTGCAACCTACAATTGAACTTTATAAATACATAGTATGAATAAACTAGTTACAGTCCTATTAAAATATATGTAGTTTCATTAAAAGAAAATAGCTTATTTTAAAAATAAAGAAGGATTGTACCTTTTCAGTATTGCTTTCAGCAGTTAGCAGTATGATTAGATGATATATACAATATATATGATGACTAGCGACCCGCCCCGGCTTCGCACGGATGCAATGCTAATACTAAATACACTGCAGAAAAACTGAACGTTGTATAAAAAACAGCGGCCCGCGAGCCGCCACTCCAAACGCAACGCAATTTTAAAATCTGTAATATCTTCGAAATTATTCATTTAAATCATATGCTGTAAAGGGCGATATAGATCTATACTAAATCAACAATGTATTTACGGTATTAAATTGGATAAGGATTAATGCTGTATTGGTTAAAATCGCTTCGAAAATTAGCCGGTATTGGTCGTAAAAAGTAAATGACAAAAAAAATATTGTGGGATATCCATAAGAGATAGACATATACCATCGCGGACTTTTTTGTAGACCTTTTCAATGTGTACAATATTTAGTGCAATATTTTAATAAACCTCGTAGGGTTCAGCCTGCGTTTCACGAAGAAATGTAATTAAACTCAAAAATAATAGTGTTTCACCACAATTTAATGGAAATTATTATACATGTAAACCTTCCTCTTTAATCACTCCGTCTATTACCGCATCAAAATCCGTTGCGGTAGTTTTAAAGTTTTAGTCGTGCAAAGGGCCATGGGAAAGAGACAGTGACTTTGTTTTATAATATGTAGTGATGTATATACTCATGACCTCTCCGGCTCTGGGCGAAGCGGAAGGGCCTGTCAGACGTTTACTGACAAAAACCCATCTGTGTTCCTTCACTTGCTTGTGCGCCAGGACCATGGTATCTTTTTTAACCAACCCGCAACCCTGACCCAGGAGGCATCGGTTTCGTGGACCACGTCACGATGTGCTGACATCTCATTGATGCGCGCATGAAACAACGCGCCATCGACCCGGACCTGGTCCTTACTGGGCGGCGACAGAATCTAACCTGAGTTCGTGGTAGTGCTTATAACAGCGGTGTGAGCAGAGTGCACTGGCTGATTGAAATTCGCGTTCGGTACCCGTTGATTTATGTACCTACAGTGTGAGATTTTGCTAGTGTGACTTGTTCGGACTGCAAATATTTCTTCTTTTGTGCTTTTTTTTTTGGGACAAAACCCGCCACACTGTTCCCAACCCACTGCAACTCCTGAAAGCCAGAATCAACAGTGGAGACCGCCAGAAAAACGCCGAGCAATGAAGCTCGACGAGTCCCGGAGAAATGTTTCAACTGTCTTGGGTCCCGCAACGAAATTAATCAGAAAAGAATAGCGGAGGAGTAAGAAAAAAGATATTTTTTCCACTTCCCTCCATAATAAGCAGGAGACAGAATAGAACTAGGCCAATCGGCACAAAGGGACATTATTGCAACTGGGAGAAGCCCAGATTGCCAAGCACCACGGAATAACATTTGATCAAGTTAATGGGTCCTAAGTAGGTATTTGCTGTTACAATTGATTCCAATAATAGGTATGGCAAAAGCGCCTGAACGCACGGAAATTAGTTCTAGTTTCAACAAGGTCCGTATAATAAACAACTCCGGATGTAACTTGTACACTATCCAACATAATATTGCGTTCATTCTGCCAAAGAATACACTCCCACAAGATGTGATGTGCGGACTGTTCAAATTCACAGTTCGATGTAGAACACTGACACAAAGGCGAAGGAACAAGTTTAAAAGAATACAGTTTACTTTTAAAGTTGCCATGACCTGTGAGAAATTGGGCAACGCAGTGGTCAACCTCCAGCCATGTCTTAGCCAGCCGATCGCCAACGGATGGAAAGAACAGATGGAGGTGCCGGCCCTTGATGGAATTATCCCACCTACTTTGCCATTCGGATAAGAGGTCCTCCCAGACGTCAGTCTGAGGTTTAAATAATCTAGAAATTCTATTGAGGTCGCGTTGTGTAACAAAGTTAGTGTCCATGGCCTCCCCCCTCGCGGAGTAGTACATTGAAGCACGTCGCTGTACTTCAAGATCGACTGGAAGTACACCTGCCAGAACGGGTAAGGCTTCAGTACTGACTGTTCTATACGCCTTACATAAAAATATCAATGCCAAACGTTGGCTTTGAAGCAGTTTACGTCGCGCCGCCCCTATGCTGGCCCTATCGGCCCAAACAGGTGCACCGTAGCACATACATCCTAAGTAGGTAGCTCCATATATAGTTTTTAAAGTTAGGAATGATAGACCCCAAGTTGCTTTGGATATTCTAGTTAGGGCATAAAAGTTCCTTTTAGCTTTTTCGCCAACTATTTTTATATGTTCGATAAATGAAAAATTCCTTTCTAAGACCATACCAAGGTAGCATACGGATTGCTGTTTTTTAACGGGAACGTTATTAAATTTAATAGTAGGCAATGATTTAAGATTACCTTTTAGTAGAAGTTGATAGGTTTTATGCGGCGCAAACGCTAGGCGGTTACGATCACCCCACTGAGATATTAGATTTAGGCAAGTATGGGCCAAGTTCTCAAGTCCGGCTCGGGTACTTGACTGAATGAGCAGTAGGCCATCGTCCGCGTAACCAGTAAGTGAACAGCCGCAAGGAAGCGGGATCGCGAGAAAATCATCAAAACCCAAATTCCATAAATAAGGACCGACAACTGAACCCTGAGGACATCCCATAGTTAGTGCTTTAGTACTAGAAAAATGACCGAGCTTAAGTACCGCGGAACCGTTTATAAAGTACGAGTAAACGAGATTATATATGTTTCTATAGCAACCGCGGTTTTTTAATTTTAACAACAGCATAGGCCACCAAGCGTTATCAAAAGCAACTTCAAGCTTCTTTTGTGCTATAACCAACACTACTAACAATACGCACCCCAAAAGAAATGTGCTGGATAAATAATACATATTATAACGAGACAAACATATCAGCCCTGACATAAATACATATAATGATTTGGTAAAGATTACACAGCTAATCTCGAACAAATTTCAATAAAACATGATTCCAGGTTGGCTCAACAAAGTCTTAATACTTTTGACGTTCCCAAAACGCTTCAATTCCCTTAATTGAACGTACGAAACATCGAAGGGGAAAATTGTCGCATCACACACGGATACAGAGGCGGCACTCTTGTCTTAGCACACGAAAATAAGCAAACGCATACATAAACCACCAAATGAGACATCAAAATGTCGCAAAAGTGCGAGTAATCCCCAACCTCCCCGTTCTAAGACAAGCTCATATTACTTCCTTTGTTGACTGAATGAATTTTTGGCGTTATTTCAGAGGGGCTATGACCAGCAGTGGCCTGTAATAAACTGTCTTTATTTGCGCTATGTAGATAGCAACTGTGCCTTTTATTTATTTATACTTTCGCACAAAGAAAATGTACAGAGGCGGACTTAATGCCTTAGGCATTATCTACCAGTCAACCTCGGGTGGTGAAGAGACTAGATGGCAGGTGCTTTAGTTACAGAAACAATGTAAAAGAAAAGAAAAAACTCATAACACTATATAAACAAAAACTTAAATAAGGTATATACATATAAATGAACATATAAACGAAACTTCTGAATTACTCTTCCACGTAGTGTTATGCAAACGTCAGCAGTTAATGGCTGAAAGCAATTACTGTTTCGGGAGGTTTGCCCTCCTGTGGTCGCGAATGAAAATGTACCGAACCCGATGGAAATATAGTCAATGTTTATGAATGGATTTAAGGTTAAACAGTAATTTGTAACTTTACGAAGCTGCCCTTATTAGCATTTTAGTCGGTGTGATCGATCGGATAAGCTGATTTGAAGTCAAGGACCACAGCTGTCGTAGCGCATAAAGTACCATGTCAACTTTTTATGAGTAATAAATTCTCACAAAATGCCAAATCTAAACATTTTCAATGACTATGGATAACAGGATTGCGTGATTACGATAGTAGTGAAACCTACAATTTGTCTGTTCAAAGTGCAGTGCTAACACTGCTGCGGGTCAGGGTCGCGACGCGGCACGTGCACGTAGCACTGGACAGCTATAGGTACATATCCGGAGAGAGAACAAGATATTATTACCAAGAGGGTAGGATACTAATTATTATAAGCTTTTAATCACAGCTTCACTCGCGTTAATGTCGGAAAATACCATGGGAACGTAGTACCAGGATTAAAAGTATCTTATCTATTAATACAGTATATAATATACCAGTGTACCAAATTCATTCAAACATAGACATCGACATAACTTTCACATTTAGAGTATTAGTATCATGCAGCAGAAGTTGTTGAAGAAAAAAAAATAAAAATGGTAACCAAACAGTAGCAAGTAAAAAGGAATCAGGACATTGTACAAAAAAGCGTGGGACAACGAATTCAAAAGAAAGGTGCGGCAAAAATGTATTGCACTGCAGCACGAAAATAAAAGAAGAACGGAAGGACTACTTCACAACCAGAGTTATGCAAATAACAAAAAACTTGCAATGAAATGGAAAGTAGAAGTATTCTTACTAAAATACAGCGGAAAATGAGATAAAGATGACGTTTAAAAATGATAATGCAGAAAGTATTAGAAAACGCTAAAACTATTCAGTTTAAGAGCGTTTCCTGAAATCTCCGAGGTCATATTCAGGCACGTGTAAGATTAAAATGAGATGTTGCATCCGCAACCAAGAGAAAAGGAATGAGTAAAGGATAAGAACCGACTATTGTTTAACATAACAACGCTTTCTTTTCTCAGCTTTACTCGAAGAAACATAATAAATAAGCAGTACTTTGGTACTCAAATATTATACGTCGCTTCCCAATATATGTTTACTGAGAGTACATAATATAAATATCAAAGTACGAATAAAATAAAATAATAATAAAACTAGTGTGTAATAAATATTTCAGCCATTGCATTGCGTTTGTCGTCCTCTGTAGCGCAGCGGTCAACACGCCTGCCTGCGACGTGGAGGCCCCGGGTTCGATCCCCGGCCAGGTCATGATGAAAAACGATCTTTTCCTGATTGGCCTGGGTCTTGGATGTTTATCTATACATTTATCTATTATAAATATAGTATCGTTGAGTTAGTATCCCATAACACAAGTCTCGAACTTACTTTGGGGCTAGCTTAATCTGTGTGATTTGTCCGTATATATTTATTTATTTATTTTTATTTATTTATTGTATTTACACTTATGACCATTTTCTTGCACCCTAATTGCTTATCACATTACGAATCAGAATCTGAATCATTTATATGGACATTGCTAATTTATTGCTACATATACCTATTCGAAAAATTTACGTTGAAAAGAAAGCCCTAGGTAGGTATCTACTGTAATTATTTCGTACATTACTCACGGGTTTTATACTTATTTTTTATTTAGGCGCATTATACAATGCTCCAACTGTTTTTAAACAGTTATATTACAGGAATTACGAAATTGAAAATAATTCAATATTTTTAATTTTATTCGTAAGTTAAAATTTTTAACAGCATCTGGTAAAGAACAATTATGGAATAACTTGTTCCTTTGAAGAGTTTTTCTATTAAAATAAGAAACTCAATAGCTGTTCTGAGAACGCTTAAGTGTGAATTTAACAAATAATACATGGACGAAGAGAACTCCAGGGATAAGTAGAAGTCATGCTTATCACGACGTGTTAAACCGAACTGTGAGCAAAATTCTACACAAAATACTTATCAATGATTAGTTTTTTAATGAAAAATACAAAATACTTCGTATGAACAAGATTTATGTTGAAAGTTTTTAAAGTGCGTTGAGCTAGAAGGTACCGCTGAGATAGGCGGTGTATCCCAAGATAACATAAATAACGACAAAACTAATGCAAAGCTTTAGACCAGTTTCCAGCCCAACACAAACAAAATCAAACTCAAAGTGAAGACCTGTAGATCTATATCAGCTGCCGAATAAAACTAGATAATTAAATTGAGCGCCAAACTCTACCAGACGCCATTGAAAGACGGACGTTTTCGTATATATCCGACCAAGAGTTTGTCGAATGTTACGGGATTAAATGCGGCATATTCAGCCTCGCCGGAAAACTAGCCTGATTTATTCATGGAGAAAATTGTCGAAACTACACATACATTGATATATGGCCTGTCCATTAGCAATCGTTCATTCGAGCTATTTATATTGAACGCCGAATTAATATTAATAGGCTTTGTTCGGCCCGAATGCTAAATAAATATAAAATTTGTTTTGCTAGCGAATATGAAACGAATATTTCATGTGCGGATAAAACAAACAGCGTGTTGATGATGAAATCATAATGTTATATATGGTTACCGTCATCTCAGCGTTATCTCAATCGCATCTGAAGCTTTTTCAGCTTTGCAGTCTGGAGTCCGCTTTACCAGTCTAACTGCTGATTTGGCTAAACTTCAATATTTTCCGTGAAGCGATTGCAGTCTGACCTCCAAAAGCCGAAGGCGATATCGAAGCATTGCAGATAGACCAATTGCTGGATTTTTGAGGGTTCCAACAACCCGTAACAACTCGTGACGACGATGTTCGTATGGCAACCGGGACCAATGGCTTAAAGTGCTTTCCGAGGCACGACCAAAACAGTGCAAATATTCATATTCATGCATACAAATAATTGCACTGCCCGGGTTCGAACCTGCGCCTCATGCATCATATGCTTTGTTTCAAAGTCAGACATTTATCCAAATGCTTTGTTTCAAAGTCAGACATTTTAACAGAAATGAGAGATCCGTGGCTAATTGGGTTGTATCCTAAAAATGATTTAATGTCCATCAGACAGATTTATAAAAAATATTGAACACGTATTTTTTTATTTTTTGTTTCATTCAAATACTTAGGAAATTATATTGATTTGAAATATCGCATGACGGTTCACCGTGGCGTTTTTTGTACCACGGCGTGACGTCATGCGTCATTAGCCCCCACTCCGTAACTTTAATACGCTATATCTCAGTAGGTTTTGGTAATTCCGACAAAATAAAAAATACGGGTCTCAATTTTTTTTATTATCTATAAGACGGACTAACCGTTTTGTGATTTTCATACCGTGGATACATCCCTATTAGCAACAGTCGCACAGGTTGACAGATCAAGTTGAGCTACGCTTGCCACTGTTAGTCCGTGGGTGGGTGGCCATCATTATGTAACGTTGTGATTATTTCTTATTTTATTTATTATTTTTTTGCCTTTACTAAGCATAGGGAAACGCACCTTTTTGTGGTCTATGGTTATTGATACTAATTGTCTATTACTATTTGTTTTGCTTTATCTGTGACATTTATTGTCGTTTTGACGTTTCAGTGTGACAGTTTTTTTGTCAAATTCCCAAGTTTGTGGGGAGTATTGTTTTGTAATGTTGGCATGGCATTTTTTTTTTGGTATATCAACAACGTAATGGTCGCTGCTTTCATTGTGAAAATGAATTGTCGTATTTTTTTCATTAAGGGATTTTTGTAGACCAAGTTATATTTTCATTGGATTTCTGCAGATTGGAATCTTGTAAGCGGGGAAATCTCCCACCGTTCAAAGGGGTAATTTGGTTTCGGGTGTTTGGCACCGAGAGAGATTCTTGACAGCAAAAGAAGAAGGAGGCAAAAATACCTGTGGAGTCACGTAGCGATCGGAAAAAAGGCTTTTCGATGTTGATAGATCTGACCGGCAGGGCGTCGGGCAGACGGCCTGGACGGGCTTAAAGAAAATAAAGGCTTCTGACACGGTGTGCTGATTTTGGGACAATCGCGGCCGTGTGGACCAGCCAGCAAGCAGCACTAGGCCCAAGCAATCCTGTGCATGTGGCTGGGTCTCCCAGGCGGAGAATTTTTCTATTGGAGCGCCGCCTGGGCGTGTTTTTTTTAATTTTGTCCTATTCTTCTACCTTCAACCCCGTTGGTTTGGAGAGGCAGGACACATGGTTTCAAGGACAAAGAAGGCCAGGAACTTCCAAGGATGTGTCGCAAGTACCCTCTTATCACAATTTAAATAACATTCTTGTACCCGTAGAAAACTCATTTACTATTATATTACCGGTGGTGACCTTTTGTGATCTTTTCTGATATATAATTTTCCCCATTTTGGATTTGTATAATTCTGTAGTCATAGTGGATGAAATCCACAGCCTGAGTAAGCTGAGCTAGAGTTAGTGGGCAATCTGCTAGGCTACTGTTGCGCGTGAAACCTGGACGCTCCAACAGACCACTCTTGGAGCCGCTAGGATTGACCCAACCTTATTGAGGTTAACAATAAAGCTATATTGTTTATTTACATTTAATAAGAGTTAAAGATAGTTTCCTGTTGTTACATATAAAAGCTTGTAATTAAAACATAGTAGTCCAACAAACTATCATTTTTTTTATTTTCACACCCGATTAGCCGAACCTCTACTTTTCTCTTTTTTGTCAGGGAGTAAAACCCGGGCAACCTCTAATTTTACATACTGACAAATGGCGCCCAATTTATATTTATTTTCATGGGGAATTTGGCTGATTGGGTAAAGGTCACCACTGGAGATATCTTTTTTTCTTCTAAAAAACTTGTAACTTTAAATTTTGAAGTATTACTTTAATTTAATAAGTGTGAATTAGCCTTATATCAGTATTAATCAGTGATAAGTGCATTCCTTTTCTTCCCAAAAAACATTGTTGTAATTATTTTTCAAATTTCACATAATTTTACTTAATGAAAGTTGAACAATCACATGTCAGTTTGAGGGTATGTTGCATCATGCTTTTAAATTTTTAGTGTTTATTTGTATTTATTTTGCATCCTTAAGCAGGATTATAATATTTTACATGTGACTGTGCCAATTTATTGTGGTTTTTCCAAATATTTTATGGAATTTTAGTGAAATTTAACTTTGACAAATGATATCTGCGGGATCACACTGTGAAAACTTATTTTGAATTATTTTGGTGTATTGCTGTACTGAGTACCACTTTTTAGTGATTGTAATTGATATAAATACTGTGCCTGCGTGTGCCTAAGCATAATTTTGTAGAAATTTTGGAGATTTTACATTTTTATTTTTTTTTGCAATACCTTACATTGTGTCAATTTCATAACTTCATTCAAGAATTTAGGTAAATTTAAGCAAATTTAAGTAAATAACTGTAAGTCACCACTGTTAATTCGCGTTTAGAGTCAGTTTGATTTCCTTTTTACACATTTTTAGCTACAAATAGTAACTTTACACATCAACATGGACCGCAATATACAATTTCACTCCCTCTTGAAGGATGAGCTTATATATGAGGTTTCTATTCGTTCTGAGACTCCTGCTAGTACTGTGGAAGCCCTGCGCAAACAACTTCGTGGCTTATTGCTAGAATGTCCTGCAGAGGCAGTTTTGGAAACTGAATTTACACCGGAATCAGAACTTAGAATTATTCAGGAAAAGCTGAAGGAACTTGGTGTGGCTGTTGACAGGTACACTAGGTTGAAGGACAGGTACTCGCAGAACCGAAGCCGAGCTTTGGGCAGCCACTTGTACCATAGGATCATCAGAATTCAGTCTGATGATCCCGCTATCCTAACTATAAAGACAGAGCTTAGCGACAAGCTGGAGGTGCTCCTGGGTAAGGTGGAGGTAGCTAGTACTCCTGCTCCTCATGAAGTCAACCCTTTCTTTGCTCCTAAGGAAATATCTGTAGAATGCTCCGGTGATAAAAATATTTCGAAGTGGAACTTAAAGTTCAACGGCATTACTGACCCACGGTCTTTCTTGGAACGGGTCGATGAGTTGCAACGGTCCTATGGTGTCTCGGATATTAAGTTGTTTAATTCTGCTGCTCAATTATTTACGGAGCAAGCTTTGCTTTGGTACAGGGGTATCAGGGATCAAGTTTCTTGTTGGTCTCAGCTTAAGGAGATTTTATTGGAGGAGTTTGGCCCAGTGGACCATGATTATAGGTTGCTTGGGGAAATTAGATCTCGTACACAGGGAGCGGACGAACCAGTCCATATTTATTTTTCAATCATGACATGTATGTTTGCTCGTCTCAAAAACCCACTGAGCGAGGACAGTAAATTAGAGATTTTGTTACATAATATTAGGCCTCAATTTTCACAACAGCTAGCGTTAGTGCAGGTAACTTCAATCGCCCAACTTAAAGAACAGTGCCGGAAGTTGGAAGCCGCGCGTCAGCGGGCTGATCTGTTTGTGGAGCCGTCGAGGCCCAGCTCTAGTATGCTTGGCACGGACTTCGCTTACAAGGGCAAGTCTCATAAGCCTGTTCAGGCGGTGGCTGCCTCGACGACAAACGCGGCCGGGTCGGCCGGTTGTCCGTGTGCTGACACTTATAGCAAGGGTAGGCAGTTTAGGAAAACCGCAAAGCCCATTTGTTTCAAATGTGGAAAAACTGACCACAACTTTTCAAAGTGCAACGGCGTGCCGGAAGGGGGTGCTGTAAAGTGTTTTGGCTGTGGGAAAGTAGGTGTTTTGCGGAAACACTGTACTAACTGCAAAAATGTAAAGAAATCTGACAAAGTGTCTAATAAAAATTCAAAAAACTTGTAAGGTTGAATCGCGGCAATTTAAATAATGATTCTAGGTCTAAATTTTATAATTTTGGTTCCATTGCCACGGTTCTGTTTGCTCCTAGTAAAGATGATATTAGACCTCATCTAAAATTTCAAGTAAATGATTTTGAGATCTTTGGATTATTGGACTCAGGTGCAGCCATTTCAATTTTGGGAAATAATTCACACTTAGATTTTGTCAAGTTTGGTTTTGACTTTCAAGAGAATAATAATAGTACAAAATGTCATGTTGCAAATGGTGTAGAGGTACAGACGATAGGGTTTATTTTTGTTCCGGTTACTTTTAATAATATTACACATGTTATTAAGTTTTTTGTAATACCCAACATAGTTTCTCATGTTATATTAGGGGTAGATTTTTGGCATGCCTTTCGTCTAGCACCAGAAATATTTGACAACATTGACTACAGAGTTTCACCGGTAGATTACTTTAAACACTCAGTAAATTCAGACCGCATTAGTACAATTCAATCGTATGAACATTTAACAGTGGCACAAAAGGAGTTAGCTGATGCGATGGTTGAACAATTTAAGAATGTTTCTTTTGAAGAAAAGGGTTTAGGTAGGACTACCCTGATCGAACATGTCATCGATACTGGTGATGCACCACCAATTAAAACGAAACAATATCCTCTCTCGCCGGAAAAGAGAGCATTCTTAAGCCAGGAACTGGATAGAATGTTAGCATTAGATGTAGTTACTCCTAGTGAGAGTCCGTGGAACAATCCAGCCTTGCTTGTCAAGAAATCAAACGGAGATTGGCGGTTTTGTTTAGATTGTAGGAAGTTGAATTCGGTAACCAAAGGGGATTCTTATTCAATTCCATACATACCCCAGATTCTTGACAGCCTAAAGGAGGCCAAATACCTGTCTTCCATCGATTTATCTTCATCTTTTTGGCAAATTCCACTGAGTAAAGACTCGCAAGAGAGGACTAGCTTCACAATTCCTGGCAGAGGGTTGTTCAAATTTAAGGTTATGCCATTCGGACTTTGTGGCGCGCCTGCTCGTCAGCAGCGCCTTATGGATCGATTGTTCGACCATAACTTAACGAGCGATATTGTAAATGGCATGGTATTCTGTTTTATCGATGACATAGTAATATGTAGTTCAGATTTTAACACGCACATGGTTCTGTTAAAACGAGTGTTGGACAAACTGAAAATGGCCAACCTCACTATAAATTTCAGCAAGTCTAAATTCTTTCGACAGTCGCTAAAGTACCTTGGTTACGTCGTAGACGAGTTCGGGTTGCGTACTGATCCTGAAAAGGTATCGGCCATTTTGAATTTTCCCACTCCAACAACTGCGCGGGATGTAAAAGTATTTTTGGGTACATGCTCGTGGTACCGTCGTTTCATAAGAAATTTTTCAACAATCGCAGCTCCTTTAAACAGGTTGACAGCAAAGGGTAAAAAGGCACCACCTTTCCAGTGGTCAGAGGAAGCCGAGACCGCCTTTATTACATTAAAGAACGCCTTGGTTACTGCCCCAGTCTTAGCTGTCCCTGATTTTGACAAACCGTTCACGGTTCATTGTGACGCTTCAGCGTATGGTTTAGGTGGTATGTTGTCCCAAACAATAGACGGGTACGAACACCCGATTGCATATGTTAGCCGTTCGCTGAACAAAGCGGAACGGAATTATAGTGCTACCGAACGGGAGGCACTGGCGGTTATTTTTGCGGTAGAGAAATTTCAAGCCTATTTAGGTTCCCGACCTTTCAAGGTGGTGACGGATCACTCATCGCTGAAGTGGTTCATGAACTTGGAGAATCCAACCGGAAGACTTGCTCGTTGGGGTTGCCGACTGTCTCAATTTGAGTTTGAAATTGAGCACAGGAAGGGCTCTGACAACGTCGTTCCGGATGCATTGTCCAGGCTTATGAAAGTAGAAGCGGTGAATGATTCCGACAACATAGAGAAAGATGAATGGTATGACAGGACCTTTAATAGTTGTAAAGCCTTTCCTAAAAACTTTCCTAATTTCTGTGTCAAGGACGGGAAGCTCTATCGTTACTGCAAGAGCAAGTATAACTTACTGAGTGAGTTTGATTGGAAGGAAGTGGTAAAGAAGGGTGATCGGCTGGAAGTTATTAGGGCAAACCATTGTGAAGCTACTGCCGCGCACTTGGGGGTGTTTAAGACGCACAGACGGCTGTGCTTAACGTATTTTTGGCCAGGCATGCATAAGGATGTCGTGGAGTTCATTAAAAATTGTGACGTCTGTGCCGCCTATAAACATTCTACAAAGGCTACACCAGGCTTAATGGGTCAACCAAAGGTTTGCCATAGACCTTTCCAGGTAGTGTCCATAGATTTGGTAGGTCCTTTACCACGTTCCCGAGCAGGATTTACGTTTTTGTTAGTCGTAACATGTTGCTTTTCAAAGTATACCTTATTGTTTCCATTGCGTCGTGCAACCAGTGCTCTTGTGGCAAAACATTTTGAACGGGATGTTATTTTAGCTCACGGTGTCCCTGAAACCGTAATTGCAGATAACGGAGTGCAATTCACGGGATCGGAATTCCGGAATCTACTGAAACGTTACAACATTCCCAAAATACATTATTGCCCACGTTATACGCCGCAGGTTAATCTGGTAGAACGGTATAACAAGACAGTTATGACGGCCGTAGCTTCCTACGTGGAAGAAAACCATAGGAACTGGGATGAGCAACTGCACCGTATTCAGTTTGCTATAAACAGTGCAGTAAATGAGTCCACTGGGTTTTCTCCTTTCTTTTTAGTACATGGTAGGGAACCGGTCGTAAACGGGTCCTTCTACAGAGATACTGAGGCGGAGTATGAAGTGGCCATGCCTCGCGACGAATACGCTGGGGAATTAGGTTGTTTGAAGGACATTTTTGGTCAGGTTAGGTTGCATTTGTTAAGGGCACATGAGGCTAATTCTAAATATTATAATTTACGCCGTAGACCGGCTAAGTTTTCAGTAGGGGATATTGTTTGGAAGCGCTGCTATACGCAAAGTGATGCAGCTAAGTTTAAAATGGCTAAGTTAGCACCCAAGTACGAGAAGTGCAGGGTAAAGGCCGTTTTGTCGCCCTTAGTTTACGAATTGGAAAGATTAGATGGCCATCCCATTGGGTCATGGCATATTAAAGACTTGAAGAGTCACTAGTTTTTTTCAGCGTTTTGATGATCTGACAGCAGCCGCATTGTAGTGTCGAAGTGATACAGCTGTGTGTCTGTATCCCGTGGACGCACGACCCGCCGTTATCTCGCGAGCTCGTCGTGCCGCCACGGTTTACGAACCGCCGGTTGTTCACGGAGATGACTGCATACGTTGTGGAGTTTAAATGGTTGACATTTAAACGCCGTTTTGGTAGGTGTATTGAATGGTTTTATTCCGACTCATTACTCTGTATGAATGATGAAGGAAGAATGAAGGAATGAAAGGTAAATTCACTAAGCGCTTAGTGTTAATAAAGACGAAGGATATAAGGATATATGAATGTTAATAAAAGAGAGGATTCGCGTGGAACGTATGGCTGTCTGTCTAACATATCATGAGTATGGTTGTTGAGGAACCAGTCTTGTTTCCTACGTTTTTTATTACCGGATCCGGGTTGTTTTATTTATTTGGGGTTTTACGTAGGATCAAGATATATTGTATTTTCAGTAATACTGAATTGTTGTTATCACTGTATCAGTGGATCGAAAGAACGCGTTCGATTTTTTTTTAATTTTGGTTCCGTCAACGTTTTTTTTTCCCTTACCACATTTTGAATTTCCGGATTGTCCTTGAAACCAGGTGGAGGTCGTGCTGCTCGAAACACATGCACGCGTATTCGAGAGAGTATATGCGACGTTTTTTTGTTTCGCTTTGCCGATTTTTTTTTTTTATTTGTACTAAATATTTTTTTAGTTTTCCTCATGGGATTATTGCCCTAATGAGAAATTGTTTCCCCATGCTGGCCTGGGGACAAAAGAAAATCTTAGAATGTGTCAGCTGCATCTCTTTCCGTGCAGATCGTAAGAGGCGATCGAGGGATATGGGCCGAGGAAGGAAGCTTGGTGTTGGGTTTAGTGTTTTTTTTAATGGTTTCTTCCTTGATCAAACAAGCTCAGGGTTTTGTTTTGTTCTGTTTTGTTTTTTTTTTGGTTGGACTACTCATTGTTATGACCAATACTTATCATTAATTACCCATTAACTTCGTTTATTTAGTTCGCTGAGGGCAGCGAGCGGTTCTCCTTGGTCGAACCTTTTCCTAGGAGGGGAGGTATTGTAACGTTGTGATTATTTCTTATTTTATTTATTATTTTTTGCCTTTACTAAGCATAGGGAAACGCACCTTTTTGTGGTCTATGGTTATTGATACTAATTGTCTATTACTATTTGTTTTGCTTTATCTGTGACATTTATTGTCGTTTTGACGTTTCAGTGTGACAGTTTTTTGTCAAATTCCCAAGTTTGTGGGGAGTATTGTTTTGTAATGTTGGCATTGCATGTTTTTTTTTGGTATATCAACAACGTAATGGTCGCTGCTTTCATTGTGAAAATGAATTGTCGTATTTTTTCATTAAGGGATTTTTGTAGACCAAGTTATATTTTCATTGGATTTCTGCAGATTGGAATCTTGTAAGCGGGGAAATCTCCCACCGTTCAAAGGGGTAATTTGGTTTCGGGTGTTTGGCACCGAGAGAGATTCTTGACAGCAAAAGAAGAAGGAGGCAAAAATACCTGTGGAGTCACGTAGCGATCGGAAAAAAGGCTTTTCGATGTTGATAGATCTGACCGGCAGGGCGTCGGGCAGACGGCCTGGACGGGCTTAAAGAAAATAAAGGCTTCTGACACGGTGTGCTGATTTTGGGACAATCGCGGCCGTGTGGACCAGCCAGCAAGCAGCACTAGGCCCAAGCAATCCTGTGCATGTGGCTGGGTCTCCCAGGCGGAGAATTTTTCTATTGGAGCGCCGCCTGGGCGTGTTTTTTTTATTTTTGTCATATTCTTCTACCTTCAACCCCGTTGGTTTGGAGAGGCAGGACACATGGTTTCAAGGACAAAGAAGGCCAGGAACTTCCAAGGATGTGTCGCAAGTACCCTCTTATCACAATTTAAATAACATTCTTGTACCCGTAGAAAACTCATTTACTATTATATTACCGGTGGTGACCTTTTGTGACCTTTTCTGATATATAATTTTCCCCATTTTGGATTTGTATAATTCTGTAGTCATAGTGGATGAAATCCACAGCCTGAGTAAGCTGAGCTAGAGTTAGTGGGCAATCTGCTAGGCTACTGTTGCGCGTGAAACCTGGACGCTCCAACAGACCACTCTTGGAGCCGCTAGGATTGACCCAACCTTATTGAGGTTAACAATAAAGCTATATTGTTTATTTACATTTAATAAGAGTTAAAGATAGTTTCCTGTTGTTACATATAAAAGCTTGTAATTAAAACATAGTAGTCCAACAAACTATCATTTTTTTATTTTCACACCCGATTAGCCGAACCTCTACTTTTCTTTTTTTGTCAGGGAGTAAAACCCGGGCAACCTCTAATTTTACATACTGACAATTACACGTATCGAGATCATTCCGTGTCCACGAAAAGTACGTTTAGCGGTCAGTCAGGAACCTGAAAGCTTAGCAACCAGTCTTGTCAAGAAGTATCGTATTACTAAGTGGGTTGTGGAGGTCAGGTGCCTAGTCGCTCCATGGGAACACCAACATAGTTGGAAAAGGGCTGGTCAGATCATGATTTTATCATATTTTGTTCAACAACATAAAAGTCATAAAAAATTGTCAATGAGGTAGTAATCGTAATAGAGGCAAGTAAAGAAACACGGGTAGGTTTTAGTCAGTAAAAGTCCGACAAGACCTTCCGCTCCGCCCAGAACGGGACAGGTCATTTGATGATTTCCAATCCAGGAGAGAAGAGAAGAGGAGAAGAGAGAGAGAGAGAGAGAGAGAGAGAGAGAGAGAGAGAGAGAGAGAAACGTGTACCAAAACGTTATTTCATAATCAGATTCATTAATTAGTATGTACTTCAGCTGTGACAACTTTACCAAACTATGTTTTGCTTCAATAAGAAAGGCTACTTCCATCATCACCTATCTGCTTTTCCCAACAATATAGGTCAGGTTTCATTATAACCGGATTCGGCTGAATAGCAATATTTTACTTATAAGAGAGGCTACCTATCTACCTATAAATTGGTAATAACCGTCATCCTCTATGAATGCGGCGTTTCCGAGTAAACCCCCAGGGGCCCAGGGTCCGGGGCATGCACATCGGGATCTATTTCCAATTTGCCATCGTTATTTTACCGGGAACTCCTGCAGTTCTTCCACTCCAATAAGTTTTATATTAAAATACGCAATCACTGACCGCGCAAATCTGTTCCAATAACGGTTATAATAATAACCTGCATATTTATTGGAAATCCGTCCAATGTGATGGGAAAACAAACGATTATTATGACAAGAATGGCGGAATAATTAAGAGTCAATATATCGGGAAATCTGAAAGAGGCATGATGTCACAAAAGTGGCAGGAACAGAAGGCAGACAACTATGTTTAAGCACAAATGGAAAAAAAGTAGATTCGCCTTGCCGCGTTGTGTATTAGCATAAACTAAAAAAATTGCGAGAATCTCATAAGATTTCAGAAAATAAATCACATCAATATTTATATTAAAAGTAATCAAGACAATTTGCTACTGACTATCTGGCATCTTTCGGACATATTGTTCAAAGTTTAATGTTTTTGGGAGTATGCCTTCTACAAGTTCTGTATAGTACTGACAGGAGAGAAAACAATCAGGCCCGACATAACTATGATTGATTTGACGATACATTAGCCGATAATGTGCTCGTCTTAGGACATGACACGACCTGTCGCGCGACAAGATGACAGTTCGACGATATGGCGCCGCTTCTAAGCAGACCTGTTTCCGTAAATAAATATGAATATATATATATCTATTTCCGGATACAGAATATAATAGACTACTCTTTATTATATGTATAACATATAAATTACAGATCAGAAATATGAAGATTTTACCAAGAGTGGGTATTAGTAGGTATTTCTTACAATGGGTATTTCTAGGTCATAAGGGTTTGTTAAAAGAAATAAAATGACAATTGAGGCTTTATTTCAATGCTCGTTACGTGCAACTGTCGACAATTCCCGTTCGTTATTCCTATAAAGTTTTAGGTATGAAGTTTATCACTTATTCAATTGAGTTATTGTGGGTTCTGAGGCCAACCATGAGGTCAAAATGGAATTCCAAGATGTGACAACATTATGAGGGCTTCAGAAACTTATAAGTCAGTATCGCGTGTAAAGACCCTGGTTCCTGACGGGTCCCGTACCCACAGGAAAAAACGGAACCCTATTACTAAGACTTACTGTCCGTCTGTCTGTTACATCTCAGGAACCGTGATGGCTACCACAGTTAAAATTTTCCCGAAAAACTATTTTTCTTTTTTGTGTTGAAACATATAAAAATAAAATGTTTATTTCAACAACTCGTGTAAATAACGTTGTTTTTTTTTAGGAGTCACGTTTTAATCAAAGATTAGCTTGTACATATACCTATTAGATGGTTCAGGTATTCCAGTTTTCATTTGCAATACATTTACGTGAAATACGTTTTTCCATAGCAGTAAAGTAGTTTATCTGAAAAGCCTTGTGTTTGTTACGTAACACTAATAAATTTTAAGCTGCCGTAATGTGCTGCGAACCGCGCCCGGGGCTCTACCGAGCGTACCGAGCGCCTCCAGTGAGTTACTGCCACCGCCGAGCGGTTGGTGCTCAATTTATTTGTGAGAGGAGCAGCAGTGGTCAACATGACGAACTCAGGTATTTAATGTACTTAGATACCGTGCCCTAGCCATCGCACAGGCAAGTGAATAAACACGAGTGGGTTTGAGTCGGTAAAAGTCTGACACCCTAGTTTGACAGCCCTTCCACTCCGCCCAGAGCGAGAAAAGTGATTTGATGATTTCCGATCCCAACCAAAAGACAAGGTATTTAATGTACTAGTAACAAGGGCCCACGTATGACAACACTCACTGTTCTCGAAAAAAGTAATATGTAAATATGTATAAATGAAGCAATTACATATTTAGCTTGTGGCTGAGCATTTTTTGTGTATAATGATGGCCAAACTACAGAATAAGGAAAAAAAAACGAAGAAGGAACGTATGTCTGTATGACGAAAATAAGTGGATACAGTGCATGATTAGTAACGGCTGAACAGTGAATTTAACATCAAAAGCTTTATAAATGTCAAATAAATAACTTAGTATTCTGTCAAACACTATAATACACAGACAATCCCGAAACAATCACGAACGAATGTTCACAGTCAAGGGCAATTCTCGTAAATTAGATTTTGCAAGTTTTAAATTACGACATTTGGAATTCTGTACACATATCAACATACCGGTTTTTTATTCTTATCAATAAAACTGAAATTCTTGGCAATTGATTATAATCTCGCCTAACAGACTAACAAGTAATTTAACTGTAACATATAATTATGTATTAAATAATAATCTATCTCGTAAATGAGATTTATTAATTAAGTAGTGTCAATTAGCCTACGCTACACTAAGTCTACCTCTCTAAGCCCGTGTTGTCGAGTAGCTGAATTGCCTCGACTTTCTATGAAGACTTGAAGTCTGTGTTTGTCGGTATGAGAAACAAGAGGTATAGGGTCGAAAATGCTTTGTAAGGTGTTCAATGGGTTTGTAAAGAAGCGTACTCCTAGCCGTGGCCCCTGTGGTCTCTATGGAATAAAGTAACAATTAAAAATAAAGTTTGTGATGCATACGTCTATTGGGAGCAAACAGCAAATTCCATTTAAGTTAAAAATAGTTTTAAGTTTAGTTCAAATCTAAATGGCGCAGTTACCGGCGAACTTCTAACTTTCGTCTGAAGTTGGTCTGAGGGGTATAACTTAAATTTTCAGAACTTAATGGAGGGTTGAATGTTTTACAAGAAATTGTATCCCTCTTCTCTCTCTCTCTCGCTTTCTTTGTGTAGATGAGAGTATTGTGTTGGAGTGCTCTTGTCTATTGCACCTACTTCTTCTAAGCTGTACCCGACAGGGTCCATAATTGTGGCCAATATAGTTATTTCCCTACTAAATATATATATTATGGTAAAAATATCTCAAGTATTTATAGTTAATTAGGTCAAAGAGTTATCTTTAACCAATACCTGTCCTCTGATTAGCATGGCATAGGTACTTTATATCTTAATTATCATTTGGAGCTTCTCAATAAAATAAAACTTTTGGGCCTACCAATTTTCTTTCAAATGACATCCAAGTCAACCAAGAACACCTTTCCATATACCGTTTCTATCCTGAATCGAATGAAGATGAGCATACAAGAAGATCAATATTCGGTCCGGCCCCGCAGATTTGAATAATGTAGGCTGATTGTCTCTCACCCTGTTTCCGGTGTGCAGTTAATTTCCCTGCCAAAGCGACAGAGGCTCGGAAACGAACAGTTTTCACAGTCAGCACACGTGGTGTTTGGTGGTTAGGTTAGTTTAGATTCACATTCAAAACATAAAGGTCTAATATTTCGTGTGGAAACTGTTCGACAATTTCAGAATCAAGTATTTGTTGAATAGTTAATCCCCGATAAATAATGATTGGAAGAATTGAGTGGAAAATAAGGCGGAATTATATTAGAAGACCAAGAACCAAGGACTACAAAGTTGTATTACTCAAGCTCATTCTAACTATTACACATACATTACAAGAGAACTAGTTACATTCGACACATTAAAATTTAATTTAAGTCATTGGACTTCACAATAATTTATTTAAAGTAAACATTTCTAAGGGCACATAAAGACTTACTAAGACAGACACTAGCCTGACATAACCAAGTCACCATACATCCAAACAACCTATCTATCTAACACTCTTGGGTATACGGTCTCATTAGCGGCCACTCGACCCGCTTGCGGCCGCCACTTGCAGCCGATCGATTGTCTTCAAACTGCTATGTAATTATACATATGTTTTCACCAGCATAGTTGCCAACTTTAGGGACAGTTGACAGAATAAACCTTTTAGATGAATTGATTCGCTCGGATAATATATACGCCGAAGTTTAGATAGACTGTGATACATAATATGTAACTCAACGTCGGAAAATGTAATGAAACGATTGGTTGCGTTTTATCGACTTAACAAAACATTGAATTAGATAGTAATAATAGATAGTAAGAATTTATTGGTCAAGTGTTAAGGTATTTTCCATCATTTATTGGCCTTCCTTGGAGTATTAAGAGTGGGAGTAATATGATTGATCATATAAACAAACTAATGTGATCATAAAATATAATAAGTTTGGTTGATTAATACGTATAGCATAGAATCTTCCTCCCTATTCAATGAAGCTTATATATTTCTTAAATGGATAGCTGCTTTATAAACATTTTTATGTACATATGTACTTATTTCTTCAACAAATGCTTTTGTCAAATAACACTAAAGATAAGCAATTTACAAATTACAACTAATGTTCAATAATATTTACAAAACGCATTCCCAATTTTAATATTAGTGACAATATTTTATTAAAACATATCCCCAAATTTAATATTAGTGCCAATATTTTCATACAATTCAAACTGTCAACTTTTCAAACAACGGTGCAATAAAAGTGAAAGTTTTACAAACAAAATAATATATCTGTTCGGACAATCCTTTCGTTCTAAACTTGGCGAAACGTTTATTTTGGGTTTCTTTTATTTTCATACAACGAGTTTGGAGAACTCTCCAATTGATGTTTTTGTTGAAATATTTGAAAGTCAAATCAAGAATTTTTATTATTGAAGGTTCATTTATTGTAGATGTAAGTAATAAAAAATTTATTATAACATTGGCATGCCATATTTCAGCTCGGACTAATAAATTAAACTCTTCACCATTAATAATTGTGACTAATATCAACAGCTGACCAAAATATAGAACAACATAATTTATATTTGATAATGTTTGAAAGCTATCAATGTTAAATGAAGCAATCATAAGCTCGATTATCAACCAAAAAAATTAATATTTCCAAAAACATTACAATTAAAAAGGACATCCAAAACTATAAACGCATAAGAAATTAAAAAATAACAATAATCCATACTAATATTATAACAGCAAAAGTAACTCTGTCTGTTTGTATGTTCGCTCTCAACCGATTTTGATGAAATTTGGCACAGACAATCTTTAGACCCTGAGAAAGGACAACGGCTACCTTTTATTGAAAAAAAATTGATATTCCCGAAGAAAATCTAAAAAGCGCGATATAACTAAATTCCACGCGGGCGAAGCCGCGGCCGGAAAGCTAGTATAATTGAGTTCAGCATCATGTTAGGCGGTTCTGGACGCGGGTAGTCGCAAGGGACCGAGGTTATTACTGTCAACATGACCCAAGGACGGCCGCACTAATGCTGTTATACGAAGCACAAGGAATTTGGCTAGTTGCTCTGTATGCAGTTAGGACCAAAATAATGTAACACAGTTCTAGTCATTGTTCTAGTTCAGTATCTACAGTAAGTAGGTAAGCCTCAGCGTCATCAAGCCTATATTATAACACTTCACTCCATATTACATTTTCAGCATAATACGCGTCTTATTTACATGTGGACCTTCAGACTTAAGGCCTTAGGTTCCCTAGGGGACAGGCTCCTTTACTTGTAAGAAAGAAAGAGAAAGAAAATAAATACAATACATCTAAAATAAACATACATCATGCAGCAAAGTGTGCCTCGCGCCCGTACCAATACCCTACCATGTACGAGTTGAGGAACGAAATTATTTTAGGGCAGTATAATAAATCTTTGTGTTGTATCTAGTCAACGATGTGACATATTATGTACATTCTAAAGTAAAGTATAGTATAAAAGTATATGGAGCCACAGACAAAATTAAAACCTGTCACAATTATTGAACTAAACCCCTCACCATACCTAAATACAATAACAAATTAGATAGTTGCCCTTGTAGTGTAAACACAACGACTCATGCATAATTCAGTGGCTGAAGAAGAGTGAGTCGTGACGCTCATCAGCAAATGCCTTTATTTAGGTATGTGATTGATGTGTAATGATGATGTGTTTAGCGTCTATTATATTCAACTGGGTGGTAATGTGAGATGCTTACAAGTTATAATCTTGAGGTGCCCTCAATTATAGAATTACTGTTAATTATAAATTAAATCAAGAAAAGAGACTCGAAATAAAAGTCTAAAACTACAATTTTAAATTTCATTGAAAATAACTAGGACTATTTTCAGAATTGAGTAATTCTGGAGACAGTTTCAACTTAAAACTGCAATAAGGTCCCGAAGTAAATACCAGTGTAATATATGAAGGAGCACAAAAGCCCGCGAGTATCTGGTGTTTGCAGGCCGCCAGACAATTCAGAGGTATCATCGTTTCCACATCAATGGAGCCTTCTTTCACTCCCAGTAGATCCAAGACTTAGTGGATCCGTTTAACTTCCTATTGGATTTTATTGTCGGCTTTTATCGTGTTATTATAAATTTAAAATGAGTTCTATGAAAAGATAGGATAAAGCGCATTTGTCCAATCACACAAAGTTACTGTGGACAAATATAGAAGTAAGTAACCAACTTTATTACAAAATTATTATCATTATCATCGGCAGCCTTGTTTCCCTTACTGCAGAGGATAGGCCTCCACTCTTTGGTGAATTGCTTCCCTAGACTGTGAAGTCTTGTTGAAGTGTATAATAGCTCAAAAATTATAATATGATTAAGAAGGCGTGTTTTCATGTAGGTACCATATTAACTATTGACATAGCATTTCCATAAACAACGGTCATTTAGCTATTTATTAGGTAAGCATATCCGCATTCTACACAAAGTATTAATCGTGCAAACATTTTTATTATTGCCCTACCAAGTGCTAATTAATATGCTAAATGATTTAATAGTATCCCAGATAATAGTCGTGAAATGTTTAGGAGAAGAATTATGTTTTCAATATACCTACAACCCGTTGAGGAGCTGGTACAAGGCGTAGAGTATACAGTATGTTAAATAACAGAGGGCGTTCCCTTAAACTCGTTAATATATATCATTAATAGATTAAAATAAAAATATCAGCATAGAAAAATAAGCATAAAAAAATGCGAAAAAAAAATTCTAATTGGAAATTAATTTGAAACCTCCTGTTTTAAATCAAAATAGTAGTCGTCATGTATAAATAAATTGCGACGTTGCCGTCTTTCATGTTCGCGTGTACAGTGTGTTTCTTTTACATGTCAATTTAAAATTTTTATTAAATATTTTCTTATTGGAAAAAATTTTAAAACATTTTGTTTTCGAATGGAAATATTTTTTTTAGCATGTATGTATGCTATACTACTTCGGGTTAACGGGAACGCCCTCTGTTAGTTAACATACTGTATAAATGTAGGTTATAGTAAAAAACACTTACCAGCTGTTGTTTTATTAAATTCCTTATATGTGTTATGTTTGAAACACGTGTACAAATTGATGGTCACTTACCTGAAACAAAACAGAAAAAACAAATTTTACTATAGTAAACACTAAACAGACATTCAAAAAACGAATAGTGGAAACCATAGACACGGATAAGTGACAAACAACTAATCTTCTTCATCTTTTTCTTCTATCTTCTGCTGTCAATGTCCTAATTTATTTGTTTTAAGTTTAATTTCATAATTATCATATATTGTTAACTATGTCATGTATTGCATAACCTTCTGTATTGTTTTATTATTTTTAATTTATAACTATGTATTAGATATTAGTCTGTTCGCATGCTTTAAAATTATACATCCCAGTTACACAAGGAAACCTATAATTGGCCATAATATACTGTGATACTCATATTTGTAAAATATATTATGTATCGCTGTTGGTTACCAAATAAATAAAACGATTTAAATACATTTTTAACCCATGTAACACAGATAAAGCAGACACAAAATTCTTTAACAATAATAATGCTAACCATCTCACAGCAGTACACTGCCTTAAAACAACAAACCATCGTAGTTTCCAAACAAACCTTACTTATAATTAACATACAAAACAGGGAAAACAATCTACCCACATAAACAGACGAAACTACCTCACATGTAATATTCACACGCGTAGACAAAAATAGTACGTTAAGTATACAAAATACTCATTTGGTTAAACAAATAAACAGGTTGCATCATTGTTATTCACAGTCCCGGGTGCCGCCGGGCCACCACGGCCGCCGAGGCTACTATTAAAAACAAGTTACCACTACACAACCCGCTGCAACATATAGGGAAAAGTTTTACGACCTTTTGAAAAGAGTTTAATAATACTAAACACAAAAGTAAACATTTTTAGAATTCGACATGTGCAAGCTTTTATTACACTTTCAAAGTTTTAAAGTTTATTTTCTAATCCAATAAAGTATTACTGGAAATTATAAAAGCGATAAACATTTCATTGATCTATGATACGAAAATATGGAACAATGGAAAGTTAACAAAAAGCTGATATCGTAAAAATATATTATGTATTAAAACCCATCAATAACTATAAAAACTGAATACAAAAAATACTCGGTTATATTTCTCATTTATGTATATAAGTAAAACATCGAATGTGTGCATATATGTACGTCCGCATATATGTATCGTCACGGTTGTTTCCACGAACGTTACAGGCTTAAAATTTTAAGTGATACTCAGTACCAACGTATACGGGCCATAATATTAGCTACTTTTAGTTCCAGACAGCGTAATCCACTTTTAACAATAAGTCGTAACTTTATAGCTAAAAATAACGATGAGAAGTAATGCCTTTCTCTGTCTGTGAGCTTATAGTTATACGATACTGAATGAGACCACAAACTTGAGTCAATAGGAGAAGCGAGTCTAAGCCCTTCATCATTTCACTATCGATATCACGGACGGAGTTGAAAGCGTGCTTAAAATTGCGACGAAAGTGGCGCTTCCGATATTCTCATCACGTAAGTTTTACTATCCACCAGCGCTTCTGGGATTTGTAATTCAAATCAACCTAAGTGCTGAGGACCATGTTGTACCAAATAGAAAAATTCCGAACCTCATGGGCCCCGTTGGTAAACGAGACCGGAGAACCGAACTACATATTGCAATGAAATGCAACGCAATAATAAAAGACGAGTCCGAACGTAATATATCTGATGGCGCCCGACGTGGGACGCACAATTTGTCTACGTGGGCAACCTTCAGTAACAATTTAAATTGGATAAACCATTTTTTTTTTATTTTTTTTTTTTTTTTTAAATCCTAAACACTTGCTTTTGTTAACAACTACAAAAAATCAAACCAGATTTAACAGTCTTTAAAAGAAAATTAGGTGATAAGTACACTTTTAAGTCACTATCACCAAAGTGTCACTTTTCAAAATTAAGTAATATTGCTACACTAAATGGGCTTGTCATCTCTGACATTGAAATATTTCAAACAGCTCTACGTTTTTCAAACGTTCAACAGAAGTCGAAACATGGAAAGCAATAACCATTTTTGGCGCTCAATATGAGGCTTGGCGCAAATGAAACTCTTACATACAAATATTACGTATACCTGTATAAAGATAATGTGATGCCCCTGAATATGTGAATGCGTATTGCGTGTATTACTCCTTCTCTGGGCGCCTACTTCAAATGATTACTCGTATAATGTCTGTTATTGTAGCGCATATTTCATCTAGATCATGTTGATCTTGGTTAATTGAAGTTTCGCAAGATAGTGATCTTTGATTAAAACTTGTTGTTATTAATTAGTAAATTTCAAACCAAGCCTTGTAATGCATTTTCGCGAGCTACTGCTGACGTACTGACTGGAAACTACGTTGAGTATTATTTATTACATACTCATTTAAATGAACAATGAAATAATGCAATCAATGAAAAAGATAATTTGGGATAATGTCCAAAACATTAACATTACACATCGACGCTTGAAAGGCAATCATATCTAAGCGACAAAAATTCGTAAATTGAGATATATACATCATTCCAACCGCCAGATTTTTCTGCGTCGTTTGGTGTATATAGGTAACTCAATTTACGAATTTTTGTCGCTTAGATATGATTGCCTTTCAAGCGTCGACATGTACCCAGCCTACTTTTTCATTGCCTTTCAAAGTTAGCGATAATAGAAAAAATTAAAGGGCTATTTTACTAAAATAATGAGAGCATAAAATAACACATTTATGATACACAATATACTTAGTTTTAAGCACGTTTGAAGAACATAATAAGCGCTTAAACATAGCTTAAAGGACTCCATTGGTATACAGAATTAATTAAGGGAATTATGAATCTAAATTAATTCACCTACTTACGAGAAATCAGAAGATGTAGAACACGTAATAAATACATTGGTAAGTACCTACATTTAAAGTTAAACATGGATATAAAATGGGGAAGAAATATTAAATCTTTTAAAACAGTCAAATATTTAAACGCTTAAGATTTGAGGAAATGTGTTATAAGCGCCTAATTTAAACAATAAACGAGTAAATATATATACGTATACAAAATCTTGACAAAACATGTACCGCGGGCATAAAGCTCGCATGTACCAAGAAAGATAAATATGTGCTGAAATAATTTTCGTAAGCCTATGTCTGTTTAGGACGCCATACAAAGGGGGATAGTGCCAGCCATTCAACAAATAATACTCCTGCTTAAAGAGTTTCACATTACGTAATGTAACTCCTAAAACGTTTTGTAGTCCCAGATAGATGAGATGTTCATTATACTACTTCGTGTTACGAAATAGGAGACCTAGATTCGTGATCCGTGTATCAATATACATAAATGTAATGCTACTCAGTTTGATCGACGTTCGTCGCATAACAATGACGTAGGTATGGCTCATAGTGTACCTAAATAAAGACTAGGTCGCTTCGGAAAATGTGCCACATATATAATGAAACCAATTAAGAATTTACAGTATCAACTAACTGATCTGGTGAAGGAACTCGTTGAAGCAGGACATTGAGAAGATCGTGAGACATGATGGGAACGAAAATTGTGACACGAGAATTTTATATAAAGGGTTTTTCAATAAGGGCGGGTAGATTTTGAAACGAAATTAAACAAGCTGCGTATTCAGGTATCAACAATTTTTTTATTTATTTAAAAGGCCCATATATGCCATTAAGTATGGAAGATGACATCATTCAAATGCCCACCTCGGCTTCTCACAGTGGCACGGATCCGAGTGGTCCAATTTTCAATGACTCTTCCGCATAGATCCGCAAAAAATTATCTTTAGCGACGAGGCGCATTTTTGGATGAATGGCTTTGTTAACAAACAAAATTGCCGTATATGGGACGACACAAACCCACACGAGGTTCACCAGGTGGTAATGCATCCTCAAAAAGTTATGGTTTGGTGTGGATTTTGGGCCGGCGGCGTCATTGGTCCGTATTTTTTTGAAAACGACGTTGGTGAGGCGGTCACTGTCAACAGCGAGCGCTACAGAACGATGATAACCAATTTTTTATGGCCCACATTGAACCATATGGACCTAGACGACATGTGGTTTCGGCAGGATGGCGCTACGTGCCACACAGCGGACGCGGATGCTCATGCGGATTGACATTCTGCATGAGCGATTTGAGACTAAGGTTATCTCTCGCAGGGGTGATGTGAATTGGCCACCAAGGTCATGCGATTTAACCCCGCTAGACTTTTTCTTGTGGGGTTTTTTGAAGTCGCAGGTCTATGCAAATAAACCACAATCCACCGATGCCCTGAAGGCGAACATAACACATGCCATCGCTCAAATTTAGGCGGATCTATGCGGAAGAGTCATTGAAAATTGGACCACTCGGATCCGTGCCACTGTGAGAAGCCGAGGTGGGCATTTGAATGATGTCATCTTCCATACTTAATGGCATATATGGGCATTTTAAATAAATAAAAAAAAATGTTGATACCTCATACGCAGCTTGTTTAATTTCGTTTCAAAATCTACCCGCCCTTATTGAAAAACCCTTTATAAGACTAGCTTTCCGCGGCTTCGCCCGCATGGAGTTCGGTTATATCGCGCTTTTTAGATTTCCCTCGGGATTCTCAGGGTCTAAAGATTGTCTGTGCCAAATTTCATCAAAATCGGTTGAGAGGTTTAAGCAGGAAAGCGTAACAGACAGACAGAGTTACTTTCGCATTTATAATATTAGTATGGATTAAAAGTTGACCCAAACTTTCAGCATTTCTATTCCGACTAATCTGGAACAAGAAATATGATGTCTGTGTGTCCGACTTCCACAATATTGGCGAAGTTAACAGACTCATATGGAACCAAACACTTCTTGTATTACTGCTCAGAAACACCGTGATCGACTTGAATGTTATTTCTTTTATCTAGGTGAAAACAAACCTTCGAGTATTGAATTTGGAGTGCCGTGTTAATGGAGTGGGATCGTTAAACCATTAGGAGTTACACAAAATGTTCTATTTATCGACATTCTACACAAACAACCATTACATCATCTCGATATCCCTCTTCTCTGTAGGCCAGACTTGCTAGGATCATTTTGATGCATCTTTCTCTGAACAAAAAATCCGACGCAGCTCGCTCCTAACATTCTCTCCCATACATTTCCCACTATTTGAGGACAAACATTTGCGTATAAATCTCAGGCGGAGGAATACGACAGGACAACGGTGTGCAATAAACGTGTCCCGGAGGACGTACACTTTGATCTGGGTATCGGGATTGTGTGGCCGGTAGCTACAGAAGCTGAGCTATCTCAAATTACGAGATTTCTTGTTTAAATCTATTTCAAATACAAATAATTCAGGAAGAAATATATCTGTTGCTGCTAAACAAAGAGAATATTTCAAAAAATGCATCGTCATCTATGCAAAATAGCACAATAATTTTAGCCGGGGACATTTTATTGTCTTATCTCACGTATCAAACTTATGCGAACATCAGTTTAAAATGCGACACAGAATATTAAAATGCTTTTACTGTTCGTGGAAGTTTAGCGAATGCATTTGAGTCGTAACTCATGTCCGACATGACGTGTGACGGTAGCTATCGATATTTCCACATCATTACACGCGTCTGGTACCTGTTAGTGACCTATAGACTCCGATGTACTTTGGACATTTGATGCTGGACTTAATTCGGGTAGAAACCCTTTATGGCAGGTGTGTAAGCTCAGATTATCAAAAGAACCAGAAATAAACTATCAAGATCAAAATATAAATGATTGGCAGTTGATTCCTGCCTCCTTCAGGATCACGGACGTGCCTCAGACATGTGATACTTTTACACCTCAAAGCGGCTTTTTCCTAAGTTGTCTGTCCGTTCAAAATACTAGGGCATGCTTACTTCATATTTTAGTAACGTACTTATTATCCGTTGCGTATGCTAATAGATATCTATAATTTTCATCCATACTAATATTATAAATGCGAATGTAACTCTGTCTGCCTGTCGGTCTGTCTATCTGTCTGTTACGCTTTCCCGCTTAAACCTCTCAACCGGTTTTGATGAAATTTGGCACAGACAATCTTTGGACCCTGAGAAAGAACATATGCTACCTTTTATCCCGGAAAAATATGATGTTCCTGAGGGAAATCTAAAAAGCGCGATATAACCGAACTCCACGCGGGCGAAGCCGCGGGCGTAAAGCTAGTTAGAAATAAATTCGCTTGGTTGCTTAGTTTATTAGTGCAGCGCGCCCTGCCGACTGACCGCTGCCGCTAATATAGGAAAGGTAACAAGGCCAGACCTAAACATTAGCAACTGAAGGGAAGGACTACATAAGAAAATCGCCAATGTTCAATCATTTGTGACTGTACTGATGTTTACAGTGTGCTCTTCTATGAATTCCTCATCAGCACAGCATTTACGACAATTAGTATCTGTGTAAAACTTTTGAGAGTTTTTTAGAGAGTGGCATTGAATTGTAATGATGCCGCATTAGTTTCATACGGCGTTAGTCCGTGATACCTGCACTATTTTGTTCATTAGAATGTCGTAGTGGCTGCATACTATACGCCGATAGCTACGAACCATTGCGTGTCTAACCATTTTTTAACCGACTTCAAAAAGGAGGAGGTTACTCAATTCGACCGTATTTGTATATGCTTTTTTTATGTTTGTTCACGGGTAACTTCGTAGTTTATGAACCGATTTTGATAATTCTTTTTCTGTTGGAAAGAAGAGTTCCCAAGGTGGTCCCATGATAAGGATATCATGGTTTGATGGTGAAAGAAAACAAGGGAACTTTCAAAAATTGCAGGGGCGACTAGTGCATTTCTTAGCATTTTCATTAAGTATTTTAAAGCACTGCAATTTAATAAAGGTCTAGAGTAGATTTGATGGTGGAGCCGGGAGACAGTCGAAGGAACTCCTCAACAATTCACAGCACCTACCTTGTGTTTGTGCTTGAATAATTTGTATTGACAAGAACCTTACACTTAGATGGGTGGTGACTGTCATTAGGGAGCTGATTATGATGACAAAGGTCAGTAAAGGGAACTCCTAAACGATTTATAGTAGCTACCTTGTATTTGGACTCAATTCATTTATATTGATGAGACCTTTGCACCCATTGGGTTAAAATAATGGTCTGCAGTAAATTTGATGATGAAGACCATAGGCAGTTGAGGGAATACTTACGGGTAAAAATTAAAGTAAACAAAATTACGTCGTTCCCCAACTATATTTGCGTCAGCTTCCAGTTTGACCGGATGCAACTGAATACATAGATAGTACTTTTAACAACTAAAAAGTGTAAAATAAAAAAGTCGGTGGAAGTCGGTGTCAAAAATGAATATACAAAACCAAAGACACCGACTTCCGAAATTAGTTATTTTTCACTTTGTAATGGCTTTTGGAAGTCGGTTGTTTTTTTGTAAAAAAAAGTTTTTATATCCGTTTCACACAATATAATTTCTCTAGAATAAAACTAAAATATAACGTAGAAATCTAAAAGAAAATGTTATAACTTTTGATTTCAGTTAAAAAGGAAGCTCGAATCGTAAATTCAATTATAACTCCGCAGTCAATATTTGAACAAGAAAGTAAGTACGATTTCGTGTATTAATATTGATAAGTCAATCTGTAATACTGAAATATTATCCATTTCCGTCGTTATTAGCACAAAATATTTCTGTGGTTGTTATTCGCGGCTCATAATTGATACATATCGTTTATTTCTACGACGCCAGATCGATGCTTCGACAAATAGTTAAAGAAAACAAGAGAAATATTTGTTGCTATGTGGACTATATTTTGCTTCAGAGTAATAATTATGATTAAAGGCCTCTAAAAAGAATATTTATCCTTTTGCCAATAGATAAATATTTTGCAATCTCAGCATCTACAGAAAAAACGAAGAGTCGATATTATGCATTCTCATCTCAATTATTTACTATACCATGGATATATATAGCAGCAGTGTACCGAATATTTGGTAAATCAGTGCAAAAATTTTCCCCCTTCTTCTAACTGCCCATGAATTTTCAGTATGCGGCTCAACTAATTCGTGTGGCCGCAGTTCTGCACGCCCTGTGTTCGATATTTTTTCAACACCCGATGTATGGTACTATCAAATATTTATATTTACTTTTACAAAGGTTTTTGGCATCTACCAAAAAACCTTAGCTAATGCAAGCAATCAGCGGAATAAAGTTGATTGTTTGAAATTATGATACTTGTTTATCTTTTGTCCGACATCTCTCCTTAATCTAAATCTATACTAATATATATATAGCTGAAGAGTTTGTTTGAACGCGCTAATCTCAGGAACTACTGGTCCGATTCGAAAAACTCTTTATGTGTTGGATAGCCCACTAATCCAGGAAGGCTTTAGGCTATATTACATCACGCTGCGATCAATAGGAGCGGAGCATATAACAAAAAACATATCGAGCCGCGAGACGCAGCTAGTCATAGCAATAGTCAGCTAGCATTTACTAAAGCATACATATTTACAGGTTGCTGCTGGATTATATTGACTTACCCATGTGTACATATTCTGCTCGCCATTAGAGAGGACTATTCGACGAGGCACATTCCCAGCGACACATTTCACCCAATACATTCACACATTCACTACGGTTTTAATGAGCGCGTTTTAATTAATCGTTTGTGCCATGGCGGCAATCGGCGATTACGTTACGGATGCAATCATGCAAGCAATTAGCGGAATATTAACTAGTTTAGGTGCGCTTGTTTTTGGTGTAGTCTACTATAAGACACTGAAGAATGCGTACCACAGGGCGGAATCGCAATCAGTGCTTGACTTGCTAAACATATAAAGCTGAAGAGTTTGTTTGTTTGTTTGAACGCGCTAATCTCAGGAACTATTGGTCCGATTTGTTTTTTTTTTTTTTGCGATCGATAGCCCAGTAATCCAGGAAGGCTTTAGGCTATACATATAACATCACGCTGCGACCAATAGAGGCAGGGCATAACTAACTCCACGCGAACGAAGTCGCTGGCGGCCGCTAGTTTATAATATAAAAAAATGTGACTGCCGTGAACCCAAAAAACGCAAACACGGTCTTGTATTTAAACACAGGAATAGGAGCGCGGTAAAATTAAGGAGATGAAAATCTTTCGTCATCAACCATTTCCGATAAAATTGTATAACCAGTCTCTTACTTTAAAATGGTCTGTTTTTAAATCAGATCTGTAGGCTAATTACGTAGGACACTATCAAAAGGTTTCACAAAAACCAAAGACCAAAGACATCATGACCATGTACAGTCGAGAGCACATCAAGCTACCACAAGCTTTCAAATTTATTTATTAGATTTTCAGATTTTCAGCTTTATCTCTCTAGGATTAAAGCTCAAGGTTGATTGGGAATATTTGATAGTTTCGGGTAGCTTGACCTGCTGTCGTCCGTACATATATTTGTTTTTATCACAAACTTCCGAAATTAGATATTTTTCACTTTGTAGTGTTTCTTGGGAAGTCGGTTTTTTTTTTTTTTTTTTTGTAAATAGTTTTCAGGAAACTAAATATTTCCAAAAATAGCCACGAGTTTTATGAACTGTAATAATCAGTCAGGTTGCTACGTCAATTTATAATAAATAAAGTCGGGGTGCTTAAAATGTAATATTTTGGTCCAAAAAACTAAAGTTTTATATAAATTTTGTTAAACGGTGTTCTACACTGTAAATTATTGCTGAATCATGGGTGCGTTTACGAAAACGTAAACTCAACTCGCATACACAAACAACCACACAAATATTTGTTCTGTGCGGGAATCAAACCCGCGACACCCAGGGCAGCAGTCGGATGGCTTAGCCACTGCGCCAACTATGATGTCAAAAAACATTTTTGTTGGCTTTACATTCTAGGCAACTAGACCGCGGTAATTATTAGTCGGCGAATCAACCAAAAATACGAAGCTTGTCGAAGACATACGGGTGTAATGCATCTAACTCACACGTGGTTTTATTGAGCTTACAATACTGTTTACTGCTCAGTAAACATAATGCACAGACATAAATAATAATAATTTATGAAACTTTGTTTATTGCTTCAAATAAATATTTATTCCCGTCATAAAACCTACTTATATGTATTTGCTTATCCTTGGTGAATACTCCATCGTACCGTCCATCCACGACGGCCATTTTTCCACTCATTTGCATAACGGTTAACTTGACAATTATCATGGTGATAACCTCGCATAAATACGAACACCAACACATTATTAGAAATGCATCGGCTGGATCGGCCGGGCAGTTCGAAAATCCCGGACGCCGGACACAAGCGCCCTCTTAATTTGCATTTTAATATGCTAGCACGTCGTTAACATACAGATGTATAAAACCAGCTGCGTCGTTTATAGTTGTAACTTATTAATTGCATGACCCTTGTGAGTGAGATTAGGCTGGTAGCCCGTAAGCTCACATGAGCCAACGTTAACACGGTTACCAATTTCAATAACTCGTTTTCTCGGTGATGGGCCATAACATCGGCTGCCGGCAGAAGTTACCACCCACCAGACAAAGTCTTGCCGCCAAGCGATTCGTCGTGTTCCGGCATGATGTCTGGTGAAGCCGTACGGAGGACGGGTCTGAGTATTTGTGTTGCGATGTGTGCCGGGTACGATGCGCCAAATGTTGTTGTGTCGGGAGTTTGGTCGTGGAGAGTCTCCAGATCAATCTCCCTCTAGCGCAGCTTCTTTTGTTCGTGTTGGTCTTGGGTTTAACATTGCATCACCTCGCTCAACTGCCGTCATCCTTCCTATTCCTTAGTTTTTTAAGTGAATAGGCTTAATAAACTAGTGCGCTTTACCATCAACGATTGCATCACTGCTTACCATCAGGCGGGATTGCAGTCAAGCACTAGTTTATAATCTGGCAAAAACCATGCGACTGCTCCATTGGCGTAGCCACACTGGGGCAAGCTGGGGCGCTTGCCCCACCCTAGCTCTGATCTATAAGGTGTCTGATTAAACAAAAAAAAACGGGAGGGGGGGGGTTATGTTGACTGCTGCCCCACCCTGAGCCCTAGGCTGGCTACGCCCATGGACTGCTCTCGAAAACTTGATCTAATGCGGTTAGTGTTGACTTACTTGAAATCTCGCTCACTTGCATTGTGAGCTAAACCAAGTGATGTTAACTCGTATGCGGTTGGGATTGGCCACAGTACACCACGAGCTCTAGTGTTCAGAAACAGTTACAACTTACAACAAAACAATTACGCTTCTCAACCTAAATATCGGTCTAGCAAGCTAGTCATGGCTCTAGAAGTCGGGGTCTGGATGGTTCTGTTGTTTAGCTCGCCACCGACTTCTAGAGCCATGACAAAAGTAAAATTATTTTTTCCTTGTAAGTGTTTTTTTGAAGTCGGTTTCTATTTTTTTGCAAAAAAGTTTTTATTTTATACTTTTCAGTGTCTTAGTCGAAATTCCAAAATTACTTTTCACCTCATAACAACAGTGGCAGCCATAATCCATGTTAAAACAAGTTCTTATCAATACGAAAAAAATCCCTATCTCAAAAATTACTAAACCGTTTTTGATAAAACTTGCAATATTCCCTAAGTCGAACAATGCTTAATACAACAAAAATATAGTTTAATAAACTAAAAGACATGCTTTTAAAAAATATCAAACTAAAAAGTTAAAAATAATTTTAAAAAAAACGTGAGGCGCTTTGTGCCATAATTTTTGTATATTATATTAGCGCCTCACGCTTTTTGTTAATTTATTTTTAACTTTTTAGTTTGATATTTTTTAAAAGCATGTTTTTTTAGTTTATTAAACTATATTTATTTACAACTTTATAGTTCGATATATTTAAAAAAAAAAAACGATCGAACGAACGTATTGAAAACGGTGGGACATTTTACAGTAATGAGCCGCTCACTCATAGTCAAAGAGTTAGAGACGGACAAACAAACAAACAAGTAAGCAAACAAGCAAGCAAGCAAACATACAAGTGAGGCTAATAAAAAGCATGTAAAAAAAAAAATACTCAAATCGGACTTGTAGTTCCGGAAATATGCGCGCACAAACATAAAAACATACATATATACATACACTTTTGAAATTTGGCACATTTGTTCAGACGCTGAAACAGACTAATACATACCAAAACTGGGCAGTTCTGGAAATATTAGATACGTACGGGTCGAATTGATAACCTCCTTTTTTTAAGTCTGTTAAAAATGAACTTGGGACTATTACTCAGGATACACCAGAACCCGCTTTTGTGGTGGATTGGATGACGGTCTTAAATTAAACTTAATTTAAGACCGTCATCCACCACAAATACGTCTCTAGCCGTATTTAACCCTGATATGCCTCTGCACCGCAAGCTCGAAGACTGTCGAGTGCTGCTTGCATCACAGTTGAATTCCTCGCGCCTGCTACCTCCGACGCGCCGCCGGGAATTTGCGCCCAAACGTAATGACGCTTTACACATGATTGCGCGCTCGTATTGAGTACCGGCTGTTGGGTCGCTGCGTCCCAATTTAAATGTGGTTTCATAATTAGATGCATTATTGTTGGTCTGTTCGCCAATTTCAGGTTTTAATGTGGAGGAAATTGTTACTAGGATGGTTAGTAAAATTGCTCTGCACTGTGATTCCAGCTGTTATATTCAGATGCCACCGTTACATTAAAATCTTCAGTATCCTAGTTTACTGTAACTTAACTAAAATGCCCCGAATGCTATCACTGAAACAGCCGTATTCGATCCTGCATATCATCTCAACACTGTCCCATTTACAGCAATATTTTACCCTTAGTACGTATTTGTTTCGAGTCAGTGTCCATTTGTGCTTCAACAGGCTACAATTTGGCCGCCAACAAATATGTGGAAACTAGGTTTGTATCGTCCATGTTCGAATAACCTTGAAGCTATATTTGGTTTAAAATATCGGGCGTAGAATACGTGGGCATGCCGCAGGGGTAACGATTGCGCGCATACTACGGACTTATATAACTGGATCAAACATAAACGCTTGGGACTGTTATATGACCTGCACGTTTATTTTTGACGTGAAAAGGGTTAACAAATATATACATACATATAAGTATAAATGCGATGAGTATAATGTGTGGGTAGTTCTGTTTATGTCATCGTAATCTGTTATTGTACAAAATATAAAAATATAATGGTTTCAAACAGTAGACTTTTTAATATTCGCAATAGAATGTGCCAAGATTTTAATAATGTGTACAAAAAATTGACGGTTTAATAAGCAGTAACACCAACACATTCAAAAACGTCACTTCGAGCTCCAGCTAATACAGGACTACAAGCAAGATCCCTAAAACTTCCACATATCCATAATGTTTGCTCATCAATACTGGAACACCCTCAGTGGCGGACCTTGGCAGGGGCTGGCGCGCTGCCAAAGGTCGTCCTTGCCCACTTTCACCGCTATCGATTTTGGAAGATGCCCCACATTGGAGCTTATTGCCCCGGCTATCGCAAGTGCAAGTTCACTTGTTATTGGGGACCGTGCCAGCATCGCCAGCTGCTGCCGTTGTTGCTTTTATGGGCCTGAAGTATGCTATTTGTACACCATAACGATTTTAAGAACATTTTAAAACAATTTGCAGCAGCTTAGGTGGTTCTCCTCGGTATCCATTAAAGGAACTAGCTGTAATTTTTAACTTATGTTATCGTTAATTTGTGTAATTTGACGACATACCTATTTATAGACCATTTGTAATCTTGTGATGCAATATATTTTTCATTATTCTAGAGAGTTGTTACATTGAAAATCCTTGTATTTTTTTAATAATTTTGCTACCCGGGCCTAACTCCGATTCCCGAGGGGCGGGTTTATCACTTGAACTTCTACTTTCTACGTGATGTATAAAATCCTGCAGGGTAGGTAGATAATCCACATTTTTATACACACATTTTTATACACGTCAGCAATTCCAGTATTATACAATCGTTAGACATCTCACTCAATCTAAATTCCGCTCAAGTTTCCCCAGCAAGGTTGTAGAGTGATTGAACAAAATTTTATTCTAAAAATATCTGTTTCAGGGCCCGTTTGCCGAAAGTACTGTAATACAGTTAGAAAATGAGAAAAAAACTAACTTGGGTACTAAAATGTTTCATTTAAACTAAATTACAAAGTGAAGCTATTTGCAAAGCTAATATTATTAGCTAAAACTGACAAGTAAAGCACGAAGGATTGCGTACTAGCACGCTTTTTCTCTGTATGAGAGGAGGAACTAACTTGGGTACTAAAATGTTTCATTTAAACTAAATTACAAAGTGAAGCTATTTGCAAAGCTAATATTATTAGCTAAAACTGACAAGTAAAGCACGAAGGATTGCGTACTAGCACGCTTTTTCTCTGTATGAGAGGAGACCTGTATCCAGCAGTGGGACGATAAAAAGGTTGATGATGATGATGATGATGATGACGCTTTTACGCCAAAGCGTTAGACGCCGCGGACATTCTACGTCACGAAAGTCGGGAGTCTCAATGAGACTCAGGACGGACAGGCAGACAGACAAATTTGCATTTTAATCACTGCGTTGCCACCCCTAGTAATGGACAGAGAAAAAATGTATGAATTTAAATACACATTTTGCATAATTTACATGTGACATGATAATGACAGCTACTCCAGCTGGATCATACCTATAATGATCATAAAAATAGCCATATATTTTTAATCTTTCTTCTTTGTAAAAGTTATTCGGAATAACTGTACTATTTACTCCAGGAGCGGCGAACATTTCAACCGAACAATTTTGTCGCGGAATACCTTACATTTAATAAGAATTCGGTTGAGTCTCCTCAAAATGATCGCATACTTCATTTTGATTTATTTCTCTCCACTTCGTGGAAATGTAGTAATAATAGAATTTATATAAGTGGTGCTATATGTATAATAATAATAAAACGGAGGTGTTTTAATTTATAACGTATCACAGTATATGCTAAGAGTGTTATTCACGATCATTCATCCCATTCAAAGCGAGTGTGATTATTTCAAAAATTTCTCTCATTTTTTAAAGAAAATTAAAAGTTACGTATAACGAAGGGTATTACTGTACTTTACTCGTGTTGCCGCACAATGCCTACCGAAATTTTCGTACAAAATCTGTGTCGGCGTGAAGTACTCGTGTAATTAAATAGCCTCTCAATATGACGTAATTCTCTCTAAGACCTTCGTTCTGACGCCTCACTAATCTCAGGGGAATGTATTTTTACGTAGCTGTATCAAAGTTTCACGTCTTTAAGTCAGCTTTTAGGAGCTTTTCTTTAAAACATTATAAAATGGTGACTTATTTCGTTTTATAGCAGAAAAAAAATTGGGGTATATTATTGGACCTAAATGAATGGATAGAATAGTCATGTCCTATTGCATAGGAATTAAATATAACCGGCAAAATATGCGTTTATCTACTATACTCGTAGGTATAGCTTTGCCTAACTCTTCGGAAAATACATGTATGAGGTTATTTAAAGTCATCACAAGCTGGTAACATCAATTGCTTTAATAAACCCCAAAACATAAAGAAAACATCAATAAATAACTTCAAAGTTACATAACATTTGTGTCACAAAACATTTAGGTGAACTCATCGAGAAAATTCCTCGCAAAGTTTTGCAAGGATCGCCAAGTTGGGATTTAGAAGGCGAGTTCAGCGAGACGGATCATCGATCAAACACGTCGCGGTGAGGAAACACTATTAGCGAAACGTATCTTTCCGATTGCTATTATAACCTAATAAAATATAAACTATACTGTAGTGATCTGCAACTACCAAGGTGAAGTTATCTTACAAGAGATTAGATACTATTTGAGTACTTACAAAATAATATCAACCTATTTGTAACAGTTACTGGGAATAACCGAAGAGATCCGATAAGAATGATACTGGCTGGTGACAGTCATCGTAACAGATCGTCGCATGACGGTGGCGTGGCACATGTCTTCTGATAACAAAAACATTTGTCTGGGAGCCCCTGTCGTACCACGTCCACAACGAACTGCTATATTCTGGCAGCATTCTGTTGATATTGAAGCTGCTGAGCCTCTAATACGGTGACCACGTCTGGTAAAGACATCTGTACCGTTAAATACTTATTGGATTGAAGCGCTGCTATTTTAAGAGATATTGATATCTTTTACCTGACGAGAACATACAAAACATTCCTAATTCTCAAATCTACAATGACTAAAGAGGCCGTACATATCACGGAATCAGGCCTGAATGCAGATAGCTCGCTAGTAAACCCAGAACACTAGGTAACTGTGTCACGACAGCTTCAGGGCATATCTGGTCGCAACTCGCCAGATATAACCGAATTGGGTCATTGTTCTAACACTAGTACGTAGTGTTTTGTGCAAGATGCTGCACATTTGATGCGGATTGCCTTTCCATTGTCCATTGTCAGCGACGGTGTTTCCGTCACATTACAATTTGAGTGTCTTCAAGGCTAGAGTGAATAGGCTCTTAATAAACTAGCGCGCTTTACCATCAATGATCGCATCACTGCCATCAGGCGGGATTGCGGTCAAGCGCTAGTTTATAACTTATATACAATTTGTAACAAAAAGGGTATATACATAACAAAGGCATGGCATCTTTATATGATATCAAACGATATTGGAAGGGTTTTTTAATCCTATCTCTTTATGTAAGGAAGTTATGAGGAAAAACACCGCCTGTGATAGGCTACTATCATACTAGTCGTACAGAGATATTGAAGACATTTATCGGATTTTGGCAAGTAACGTGACGGGTAGCGAGTAGTTATTAACGTATGTAGTGTGCTGCCACGTTTGTTATGATTTGATTTTAAGAAACACACGAAACCGAAATATTGGTACCAATTTTTTGAGTATTTTATTTTGAGTTGAAACCCTTCCGATATCGTTTGATATCATCTAAAGATGCCATGCCCTTGGTATGTATATACCCTTTTTGTTACACGTTGTATATATATACAGGGTGGCCCATCGATTGACGTCATAAAAAAAAATTTAGGTCCGGCATTTCGTGGGGTATCCGAAACTCCGAAACACCCCCATGTATGTTCCGCGATATTTCATAGTTTTCGAGTTATGAATTTTTTTTTACTTTTCGAGGAATTTCAACCGGACAAGTATAAAAATTGTTTTATTTATTTTTTTAATTAAGACTTCTTAAGATTTTTTTTTTGCAACAGTATCCTCATGTGCTGTACTTTAATACATAAAATAACTAGCTTCGTAACTTTGATGAAAATTACGAAAATGTTGGTCAGAATTAAAAAAAATACGTTTCGTGAATTAAGACTTTAATTTTCAACTTTCCATTAAAAATCTAATCAAGTGTTATTTCACTTCTTATTTACTCTCAAAAATGCGCCAGACTCTCAGCTTTCATAATCAGAAGACAGAAGTAGTACTTAAAGCAAGTTTGGGTAAAACCGGTCTTCAAAACACCAAGGTGGCAAAATTCATAAAATTACGTATCTGATTACATTTGTTTTTTTTTTTTTGCATTAACTATTATTTCTGAGGCAAATTAATTATTAAGAAAGCTGAAAACCTATCGTGTAAGTGAGATAAGGAAAAAAAAAGTAGATTTTTATGTACGAATCTTTATTTAAATTTACAATAAATTTTCAAAGTGGCCACCGCCAGCGGCAATGCACATTCTACATCTGCGTAAAAAAATGTGTTTTAATCTGCGGAACGCCTGTCTGTTTTCATTCACTACCCGTTTTGCTTCTAAAATCTTCTGCCTCAGTTCTTGTTCACTGGAATACTACTTACGATAGGTTTTCAGCTTTCTTAATCATTAATTTGCCTCAGAAATAATAGTTAATGCAAAAAAAAAACAATTGTAACCAGATACGTAATTTTATGAATTTTGCTACCTTGGTGTTTAGAAAGCCCGGTTTTAGCCAAACTTGCTTTAAAGTACTACTTCTGTCTTCTGATTATGAAAGCTGAGAGTATGGCGCATATTTTGAAGTAAATAAGAAGTGAAATAACACTTGATTAGATTTTTATGTAAAGTTGAAAATTAAAGTCTTAATTCACGGAACGTATTTTTTTAAATACCACATCGTAAAAACTAGTGTAAATATCTGTCGGTTAACATAAAACATAACTCGTTAAATTCTGGATACCCCACGAAATGCCAGGACCTAAATTTTTTTTTATGACGTCAATCGATGGGCCACACTGTATATAAAAATACGTGTGTACAAAGACGAAAATGTTGTTAGTTTGTAAAAACATTTTCCTATTTGTATGAATTGACGCTGAAATTATCCATCCAGATCGGATTTGTACCAAATAATACTCAAGTTGTGATTTCAATAATACTTGTACAATAACAAGACTTGACCGATATTCTGTTCTACAAAAATTAAATCTTTAAGATCCTCTTCCGTCTAGAAATTCAAAACTCTAGAGTACAAAGCTTTCGACAGCAAAATTTATTAAGGATTTCCTCGGAACAAGATATTATTAAAATTTGTAAAAGGTGCCGTTTTACATTCTCTTTGTATTGTCTAAAATAAACCTTACACAATGCGTTGGATCTCCGCCTACTGAGGTGTCCTATTGACACCTGACTTTCGACCTTAGCTAATGTATTTTCCAGTTTCCGGTTGAGTTAGGAACACATTGTTAGCATACGGGCAGCTCGTCATTCAGTCTCGCGTTAATTAACGGACACCTCGTCCCGGCCGGGATTGCAACCGACGATCCACTACGTAGATTGTCTATTAACGCTTTTACGTCTGTATTTCGAAACATCTAACAAAAATAATTGTGAAATATTTTCATTGTCACTTCCGACTGCAGATCCTGCTCATCAAAGCTTTTTTTTTTTTAATTATTATAAACCAGCGCTTGACCGCAATCCCGCCTGATGGTAAGCAGTGATGCGATTGTTGATGGTAAAGCGCGCTAGTTTATCAGTTTATTCAAAAAAAAATAAGTGAATAGAAAGGAAGACGGCAGTTGAGCGAGGTGATGCAATGTTAAACCCAACAACACGACCAACGATGTTGCGCCGGAGGGAGATTGATCTGGAGACCCTCCACGACCAACCTCTCAACACAACAACATTTGAGGCATCGTACCTGGCACACATCGCAACACAACTGCTCAGACCCGTCCTCCGTACGGCAGCCAGACTTTGTCTGGTGGGTGGTAACTTCTGCCGGCAGCCGATGTTATGGCCTACTGCTAGCAACGACTGGCAACCCTACCTCAAGCTCACTATAAAAGGCGTTGCCTACCCGCTCGTGTCTCTCTTTCGACAACGGACACACTGGTAATGTCGTGCAAACTCTGTAAGACCTATATTTTCTATATTAATTAAGAGCTGCTGGCTATCGTCTGACATATTGTTGTGTGCTCAGTGATTATTATTGTGTTCCTATCTTATTTAATAAGTTCTGGTTGTAAAAGTAATTCAAATGTATAATACACGAACATTGTAACGTCCTGACTTGTTTCTTTAATAAATACTACCTCTGATCGCTAACACTACCACCGAGAAGAAGTGCGCTCCTTTCCAAGTAATAAATTGCAAATTATATCACAAATCTACGAGAAAAACACAACACTTCTCCTTTTAACTTATTATATACTACAAAATTAAAGTAATTTGATTTGAACTACAAGACGGGTACTCAAAGCTAATCAAAGACCAAAGAGCGCGGTTAATATTGTTGTCATAACATAACATTAGGCCGATAATACCCGAAAGGCTAGACAGAGATGTATATGGGTGCCTTTAATTTTAAACTCGTTTTGATTATTTAGATCATGATTTGACTTTCTTGTTATTAATTGAATTAATACTTGTATTTCCGGTTGAGTCTATGATAAGTAGTTAGAATGTTCTAGTTTCTGGTTAGTTTTATATTATATTATATTATATTTTTCAAATCAAATCAAATCAAATCATTTATTTCAGAAAATATCCATAGTTAACAACAAAAGAGACTTATAAATAAAACACAAACTTATAAACTAAAACAAACAAGAAAGCAGTTGCAGCAGTTCCAGCAGTTTCACTTGGGTTATTTAATTTTATTTGGCGGCAAATTTCGGCTGTATTTCTGTGTACAAAATTGTTGTAAGGCGAAATGAACGACATTCCTGATTTGCTGCTCGTAGAATGAAAAAAAAAACACCTTCAATTGAAATGAGGTTTTTTTTTTCAGTACTATTTTTAAGATTTTCCTGCAATTTTTCTAACAACGTCGATGATCATGTGTCGACATGTAAATATAGTACCACCCACAATTCACTAATTATGACCATAGCTTCGACCTCTATTAATTGCCACATTAATGTTACGGGCACCGGGCTGAAAACTTCCAAATCAAACCCAGGAACTTATTCTCAGCAGCAGTCCTTGGGTCCATGTGAACTGCGAGACATCGAACGAGTAATTGAAAATACTTGTAACACAAAATAACAAAAAAGCACAAATTTTAAGATTTATTATATTATTTTTATTTATAGAATTAACCCTACTGTTATAGGACATAAAAAAAAACGTATATAAAGTAAATAATGTTGATCAAGTCATAAACTCGAGCAGTCCTGTCCTATAGCGACCGGTTTTCGAGCAGCCGGGATTGGAACTGGCGACCCGTTACCCGATGCCCTATTAACGCCGCCTTGCTAACTGATTTGTGACGGCAGTTGAATGGTGCGCAATGGACCGGCTGTTCTGCTGCTAACATTGTTACAACTTGTAATAGAAATAGTATATGGTCTGCTGATTGCAAGAGTTTCTGAGGATACGGAAATATGTATTAGCGCGATTTTAGCCGTGTCCTCAGACGCAAAAATAGTTCAATATCATCATAATGTTTATAGTTTGGTTGGATGTTTGTTACTCTTTCACGAAAAACTCTTGAACAGATTTGGATGAACTTTTCAATCCGTAATTTTCACGGTATTGCAACCTTATAAAACGGTCCTTTTTCATGGTGCCGGTTATTTAATTCACCCTTTCTACTATTAAGACTGAATATCGTTCGTTAGAGTACACACCACTTTGAAAACGTAATACAATTTAATGAAAGTATAATTTTCCCAAGCTCGTACTTAACGTGAGGTCAACACTAATACTTGGTGGTTCTGCCCCGACAGGTCGGCAGCTTGTGAGTAATTCCTTAATTGCCAGTTTAGACCTTCATCAGTCAGTCACACGGCATTTATGTTAAATCTTCAGCGAGAAGCTTTGATGTGTAATGTGGAATGTAAACCCGGCTTGTTTTATGTAGTTACTTATAACAGTTGATTACGAACACCAGCTTTCAGTTGAGTCTGTCTGAGATGAAGCCCATGCTCGGCAGTGATTAATTCAGCTGAATGTCTTACTTAAAGGAGGATTTTTTGAATATACACTAAATATAAAACGTAGACAGTACTCAAACATGCTAGGTAAACAAGGGACCATTTTTTGATGAGAAACGTGAAAACGTTAAATCATTCAAGTCGTTATGTTGCAGGTTAACTCTCCAAGATAAATTATTTTTTAAAAGATAAACCGGTACCCGTAATGAAACCCAAATTTTAACTATTGAAAAGATTAAGATAAGTTCTAAAATAAACAAAATCGACAAAAAAGGACCCACCGGAAAATGAACATAATCATTAAATGAAATGAGACGCTCGTTTCAAAATAAGTGACTATTATGAAAACCAGATTTTGGATTTTCTCTAAACTTAAAGCTGAACAGTTAATTTGAAGAGGTCTAGATTTGAGACTATTTTACGCAACATTTCACGTAATAAGTACAATAAAGGAAATTAAATGATAAAATAAACATAGACGTCGTTGCAAAGCTTTTTGGAAAATAGGTACTACCAGTAGTAGACTGAAATGGTGACCTAACCTAACATGAAAACGTATAAAACTTCTGTAAAACAAAAGAGCAAAATTCACCCTCATAAAACAAACTTTTTCCCCAACCCGTAACAAAATAGAAAAAATAAACAGCTAACAGGGTGTACATGAATCTATTTGTGTAAGAGCAGAACAATGGCGGGCACGGGCGGCTACGTAACGACTACGCAACGGGTACTCTCGAGTGTCGAACAAACAAATGCCATTGTGAGCTATATTTTGTGGCAGTTAACGCGACATTGAAAAGGAAAAGGGATATGAGTTTAAGGGACAATATCCAGGTTTAATATGACACACCAAACTTCAGAAGCCGTCACAATGATAAGAGTGAGCCGAGCGACGCTCTACAGAGCTCTCGTGAGACTCCGATGTGGCGTTCCTACTTCGGGTGGCATAGAATGTAAAACTGTAACCTAATATAAATAAAGTTTGTTGACACACCGGTATTTTCATAATTTAAAGTTCATAAACGTTGAATGCCGGGACCAACCATAATTAGCGGTTGTAAAAAATCTATTATCGCCCAAGTTTACTTACTGATTAGTGATCGCGAAATTATTTTCGGACATGATCCCTTATCGCCTTCAAGAATAAGGATTGGGTTTTTCACCATATAAAAAGCAAGAAGTTCATAGTTTTGGTTGAAATGGTAATAAAAAAAACTTTTGAATAGACCTTATCAAGGAGTTCAATAGATACAAACAATATGTATATAGGTAATATGAATATTGGGGACTGTGATTAGTACATAAACTTGTCTAAATTGGTCATCGTAGACTTAGAGAATAAACTAAAAAAACAATTATTTCGACGGAAACGGACCAATTACTCGCAAAAGCAAATACTTACTTAGCTCTATGAGTACAACCTGAAAAAGTATCTCTTCTTGCTTGAGCGTCTAAAATCATCATCATCCCAGCGTTAATCCCAGCGTTAATCCCAGTCGCATCCGAAGCCTTTTAAGCTTTGGAGTCTGGGGTCCGCTTTACCAGTCCAACTGCTGATATGACTAAACTTCGACATTTTCCGTGAAGCGACTGCCGTCTGACCTCCACAACCCGAAAGCGACATCGAAGCATTGCAGTTAGACCAATTGTTGGACTTTTGAGGGCTCCAACAACCCGTAACGACTGCCACTAGATGTTCGTATGGCAACCGGGACCAACGGCTTAACGTGCTTTCCGAGGCACGACCAGACCAGTGCAAATATTCATATTTATGCATACAAATATTTGCACTGTGCGGGAATCGAACCCGCGCCACCTAGCGCAGCGGCCGCGTCCGCTACCGCTACGCCACGGAGACTATCTAATTGAGCTTGAGCGTATAAAATATTACTTTTATTCATGTTGACTGAATGTAAGCACATCAGGCCCATGGGAATTGCAGTCTGGCGGTGTTTAAAGAATGCCAGATAATAATGTTGGAAAAGCAACGATACTATTAATAAAACGCCATATCACACGGAACTTTAATTGTATATTCAGTAAATTGAAAATGACTGTTCTGTTACAGGAAATGCAAACCCAGAACAAAATGCAAGAATAAATCTGACTAATACCCTTCCTATTAATCAGGCTGTCTGCTGCAAGCTTAGGTATCAAAACGGATACAACACAATCTGTATAGAGACACAATTAATCTACGTTTCAGTCTGTCACCCCGCAGACGGCTTATTGGGAGCGAAATCAACTGAAATTAAATGCAGACATGACGACACTTGCACACATTTATTTGTAACTTAGCTCAATTCCATTTCTTTTCTCATAGAAAGCAGTAATCAGTGTATTTTGTTGTCATGTAGATTAAAACATCAATAAAAAGATGATTAAAACAAAACTTCTAAGTGTAAACGTGACCAAGTCATTAGTAAACAGCTCGTTAATAGTTATTTGATAACTTGCGAATATTCATATTTTATACTCCTTGAGATTATAACTATCATGTTTAATTGACACTTTAGCGCGTTAACTACTCCCATAAACTTGAAACCTTCTATAAAATCTTTTTTGAAACTTCGCAAAGATTATTTGATCAGGATAATGTGAAAATCAGCAAGACAGACACTTCAAATGGTTTGGAAGCACTTGAACATCAAACAACCCTACAAGGCCCGTATAAGATTTGATTAAACAAAGTCTGCAGCGCTGATTAAACAAAGTTCAGTGCCCAATATTTCGGGACCTATTTCATCTGATATAATAACATAATGATCACAGTATCCGAATTCAAAGTCAACTTGATCCGTACGAAACAATGCCCCGTTTTGCACGCTCATTCGCCCGTTCTGTTACGTATAATTCGTTGTTCCGAAGACGGCCGAGCGCCCCCGACACTTGCCGAATGTTTCATTGTAACTTAGCATTGTAATCTTTCTTTATTCCGGCTTTTAAGGGTTCTTCATTGTGGAATATTAATCAAAATTTCTCTCCAATTTGGACACAATTGCCAATTACCTTTTTTGAAATAAAATAATTTTTGTCGCGGTTTAATGGATTGTTTTAGAAAGTTTACTTTCTGCGGCTAAAGGGAGTTCAAACGATTCAGTTCATTTGAAATAAAATTACAATTGAGATCAAAAGCAGTTTGAAAGTCTTTTACAGTTAGAGCTACGTACCTACATTAATGTACACCAAGTCCAGCTACAACAGTAGTTATTCTCTCATTTATCTAGAACAGAACAATACCCATCATTGCCATACTAGCTTTACTTAACCCACTGAATAGTTAACGACCTAAAACAGCTCAATATAGACAACAGCTCGCCAATTTAATATTGCATCGAAACAGAAAGCTCCAGCGCTCTCCGGGGGGCTCGTGTCCGCAATGGTGCAAATTAACTATTGTAATCGTACTGCCAATGTTAATCAATGATCAATAGTGATGCAGTGCAGCTCTCACTTCAGCTCCAGACAAATGTGATAGAATTTCAACATAAAGTGGCTTGTGTTAATAAAAAGAGTACAAATTCACTATATTCCAGCTGGACGGCTGGATTAACGGTCATATGTGATGCACGATTAACAAATGCATTGTTTAATTTTATCACAATTAGCCTTCTTTTTGTGTCACCTATTTTCCTATCAGATTTTTTTCATTTAAGTATTTTATAAAACTACTAGCTTTCCGCCCGCGTGGAGTTCGGTTATATCGCGCTTTTTAGATTTCCATCGGTAACATCAATTTTTTTCCGGGATAAAAGGTAGCCTATGTTCTTTCTCAGGATCTAAAGATTATCTGTGCTAAATTTCATCAAAATCGGTTGAGAGGTTTAAGCGGGAAAGCGTAACAGACAGACAGACAGACAGAGTTACTTTCACATTTATAATATTAGTATGGATGAATGCAATACATAGATATGTTGTTTCTAAAAGAAGTAATTAAACGATCTGCATTTTAAAAAAATAAAATAATGTTATTATATAATTTTTGCTTACATTGCATGTCTAGGAGGTTCAGACCATTACACAGTAGGTATAATCCCTTATACCTGCATATTCAACTTAAAATATCATGACCTAATCTCAAAAAAAAAGGTTGTCGATAGCATGGACTTGATATCTATAGATTACTAGCTTTTGCCCGCGACTTCGTCCGCTTAGACTTCAGTTTACAGCGCGCGGTGGTTCCCCTTTCCGGGGGAATGCCAAGATAAATGCCTACAATACTGCAAGGTTTCAAACATCCTCACACATTTTCGCGTTTATATTATTAGTAGGCTTATAAAGATACATAAGGTCTATAGCAACGTTAATTTTACCGGATTTAAAGGTTTAGCAAAGGAAAGAAACATCAAATATCATACTTCTAATATTTTGCGTTGCTTGGTGTTTTGAATATGCTTAGGATATTATGAAATAAGGGTTAAAATTACTACTCTTGATAAAATTGATTGAGCACATTTGAGTAAGTACGGTTTTATAAACAACTTTTTTTGTTTTGCTGTCTTTTGCCAAAACATAAAGGTTTTCTGGATTTGATACACGTGAATACGCCACATAGAGTTGCCCATGAGTAAAACATGTTGTTTCTAAATGAACTCCGGCAACTTTAAGCGTCTGTCGGCTTTGCTATTGTTATAGCAAATGCTGCTTTCAGAAGGAACTGTACTCTTTTAAAATGAAATGGCAAATCAGTCGGGATGATGGGAATACGGGGAATCTAGACATTTTGTCCTTTTGCCATTCCAGACATGATTGTAGCCTTTACAATGTTGTGACCCACATGTGTTATTTGTAACCGAGTACCATTACACAGTTTTGGAGCGTCAAGATTCCTCATTAATAGGACTGGAACACCAACTTTTACTATCAACTTATGGGGTGGCACTCCTGATAATTCTAAAGAGTTGAAAAATTCTATAGGGTATGATGTAACTTGTTCATTGTCCGTAATATTGTCCACTGAGAGGTATTCGATAATATTTCCCTGAACGTTTAACATGATTTGTTCATTTATTTTACTATTTCATTAGTCGGCGCCAAAATTGCCCTTTCGCATAGCCATTCCCGGTTGGCCATATTTGTTTGAGGATCCGGATAGAATTATTTAATAGGTCATCTGAGCTATCCACAACTTGACAGAATTCACGACTCACTCTAATCATGCCGTTACTGTCAGTTGGCATGCGATCTACTCCGATTTTTAAAAAAGTAGCTACATATTGCATATACCCGGCTTGAGAATCGTGATGAAGTTGCCCTCGCATATTCGTGGTGAGACAATACTTTTTCACGCGAACGCATAATGCAGATGCTTTCAAAGAGGCATTTATTTCATCTGCCGGCGACATACCCCTAGTAATCACCGGAAGGGTCTGTCTAAAGTCACCAGCTAAAAGCACCACCGGCCCTCCCATGATATCTTGGTTTCCTTTGATGTCCCCCATTGTGCGATCTAGTGCTTCAATCGCCCTTTTGTGGAACATTATCACATTCATCCCAAACTAACAACTTATACTGCTGTAACATTCTTCCGCGCTCATTGCTTTTACTAATATTGCATTTCCTCATGAGCTAAGTTCAATGGTAACTGAGTGCGCTGTTCGTCCCGTACCAAAAAAAAAATAAAAAGAGCTCAGTTGATATAAAATAAGCGCGTTAGCTCCCGTTTTCGCAACATTTTTTGTCACTGCTCTGCTCCTATTAGTCATAGCGGGATGTTATATAGCCTTAAGCCTTCCTGAATTAATAGGCTATCCAACGCAAAAAGAATTTTTCAAATCTGGTCCGATTTGAAAAATTCTTTTAGTTGTAGTTCCTGAGATTAGCGCGCATAAACAAACAAACTCTTCAGTTTTATATATTAGTATAGATTTGCGCCTTTAATTTCACTGATACAACATATTTAAGTTTTTAATAAAACGAAGTGTTAAGTATGAAGTGTAAAAAAATAGCGCAATGGGAATAGTATACAATTAGATCATGCCTGTTGGTGATAATGTAATTCTCTGTGCAAGGGATATAGATTATTTAGTCAGTAAAAGTCTGACACGCCCTTTCGCTTAGAGCGGGAGAGGTCATTTGATGATATCCCATCTACACCAAAAAAAAAACTTAGGGCAAAAGTAGTCACGAATTGTTAAAATACAAACCTATTCTCTAACAACAGCGCATTGCTTCCATCAGCAATTTGTTAGGAAATAACTGAAATTACCCTCCGGGGACAAAAGTGCTCGGTGTAGATATCCATTAGGGCATTAATTTACAGGCTGATAATTATATTGTAATGGATTACAGTGTGAGCCTATTGTATCCATATTATTATCGTTTCATGAATTTTCATCCAGGCCATAAGTTACTGCTGGCAGTAAAGATTTAATATTACTATGAGTACATACATGGGCCCATTTTACTTTTACAAGTTACTGAACGAAAGTCTTCAAAATAGAACTATTAAACAATACTGCAATATCCCTGTGCAATACACATAGAGCAACTAAATAAAAACAATGCATGTTTTCAAAATTGTATTCAAACGAAAAGCAATTATGCAGCATTCAGACCCTTTTGTTTCCGATCATAATCGCCTCCTGCACCAACAAAGTGTGCAGTTGACGGCTCGTGATTTACTTGCCGTTACTTGCCTTCAGATTTAACTGATTGTTTATTATTTTCAAATGTTTCTGAGATATCAGGACGCCAATTTACGTATTATAAAATGTACAAAATATAATCGCAATGTCATCTCGGAGACAAACAAGTATCAAAAACATTTTCAAAATGTGGCCAAATTAGAGATGTTTTTGTCAGATTAAGACTAAAATATGACTGGGAACTTTCTTAAAATTACGTGAATTACCCCTCTAATAAACAAATGCTTGTAAGATGACAAATTATTAAAATTAAGCAGAAGCTATTGCTATAGGTACAGCGAGGCCTACTAACGTAGTACACTAACCAAAATGATCGCATCGTAGCAAAAAACTATTCTATATTCTATAATTACCTTCGTTTTGACGTTTGAACGTTCGGTGGCTAATTCGAACTTAATTGTAATTAGCCATAGGGTTTAAAATTTATTCCTCTATTTCTGATGCCAACAAAAAGAATTAAATTTCATTGTATATCATTTTTTTTAGTTTATTTGTACGTCACGTAATTTATACCACGTTATTTTTTCTTTATATGAAACCTGAATACAGTTTGTTCAGAATAAGCAACTGAATTGATTCCAATCATTTTTACATCATGTTATATTTTTTTCTCAAATACATTTAGAAATTGGTGCTGTGTGGTTACCGAGCGCGCCACGCAGCTTACGCGTGCGCACGCCCGCGCAACAGCTCACGCTACAGTTCAACGCACCGTTGGCTCGCCCGAGCGGAGCGTTGGCCATATTTTTGTTAGGACAACCAAGTAGGATAACAAGCTCATAACTTTGTGGTTTGTCATGATATCTTTTTTAAATTTTGTACATAGATTCTTTACTTAAAAATACTGGACACGTGTTTCGAGTTTCCCATAAACAAAATAATGTTGCATAATTATTTACAGTCATATGTAATCCTGATCTGAGATATAATTTTTTATAAATTATTTTATGTTTTGCTAATATTCAAATAATTTAATAAATTATTAAGCTCCTATTGTGAATAATATGTATGTCTCAAAGTGCACGTATAACAAGAAATTTGACTTCTTATGCTTATAATTTCTTATTCAGCTTGTGTTTGCTTGTTTTAGTTCTATCCGCATAGAAGCTTATATTTAATGTACTCTCAATGTCACAGTACCCTCTCAATATTTTCAAGAATTAAATCGTAACACCTGGAGGGGCCCTGACTATACTAGCTCATACCTCATGGTCTGGCGCTCCGCCAACACTGGAGCCCCACAATTCAAGCAACTGGTGCAAAACACTCGAACACTAGCCGACAATTCAGCTTTAAATGAATAAGTAAACAAATCTATAGGTATTTGTTTACAAGCATGGACACTGGTGCCGATTTTGTGAGGCTATGTGCGGTGGCGGTAAATAAACATGCGAACATAGTCAAGTATGTAAAATTCGGTTCGATTCCAGGTCATGCAAGTATCAATGTAACTTTCTAAGTTATATGTACTTCCTAAGTAAGGGACACCAATGACTGAAGGTGAAGGAAAACATCTTGAGGAAACCTGGACTTGTAAGTCTGAAATCGCCAACCCGGATTGAGCAAGCGTGGTGTTTACGCTCAATCCTTCTCTGTATGAGAGGAGACCTGTGCCCAGCAGTGAGACGATAAAAAGGTTGATGAATTAATTAATTATGTCGACCACAAAGTCCAATACATGTATGGAAATAAAGGAGTTCGCACACACTTGTCTTGTTGGTCCCACGTCGTTAAGTCAGGTCAGGTATGAATTTAGAACAGCCTTTTAAATGATAACCAACATAAACAGGCCATGGGTTCCATTACCAGAGCTAGCTCCAACTTTCGGTCTCTAAAACCAATAAAAGTCCTCTACTGTTCCCTTGTGCGAGTACGCTCCCAAGTCTGGAATCCCCAATATGAGAGTTACAAATCACGTATTGAATCCGTTCAGAAAAGTTTTTGGCATTTCTCATTAGACTATGAACACCCTTGCAAGCGATATTACTTCTTACCATTGAACATACGACGTAATATTTCTAACATATGTTTTTTGCAAGAAACTGGTTCAATTGATTGTCCGGAACTGCTCAGTAAAATACTTCTTTGTACCAATCAAAATAACCTACACAACGACCTCTGTTACAGGCACCACGCGCATCAACTAATTACAGAAGCAACGCGTTTTTAATTCGTAGTGTAAAAGCCTTCAATTGTTTACCATCGCACCTGGATATCGACCTATTTTACACCAACGCACATGATATTAGAAAGGTTCTAAACAAGAAATATTTTAGGGATAGGCATGAATAGGTTGAGCAGTTTAGTGGTTTAGTATACTAATTGACCTACTAAATAGTTTAACTGCTTTGATGTTGCTCGACCTTTTATAATTCTCTATAATCATTTTTTTATTTCATTATTTTTGTTTTACATATTTCTGCTTTCTCTTGGTTTGCATAACGAAATGATGTTCTTGTATCTAGATATACAATATGTAAAGAAAACCCTGCCCAATCCGTGAAGGTCATCATCATCTCAGCGTTAATCCCAGTCGAAATTGGCACTGGGCGGGAATCGAATCCGCGCCTCCTTGCGCAGCGGCCGCGTTCGCTACCGCTACGCCACGGAGGCTGTCAGGAGGATCCGTGAAGGTATTGTTCGGTATCAATAACTGATTCTACTAATACAAAGCCGGGCTAAAATTTAAAAAAAGAATCCCCCTAAGAAATATATATTATTTCGCAAAAAGACGTAAGTTAATATATGTGCGGTAGGCAATAAATGCGCGGGCGAAGAGGGGCAGGGCACGCGGCACGCGGTCGTATTGCTATTCGCTCATAATAATACCGGCAAAAAAAGTTGTTGACATTTTTTTTAAAAATTGTCGGTTTTGTGGAAGTTGGAATTAATTCGCGGAAAAAAAGATTATTTCAAAATTCATTATTATTGCTACTATGATGATTAAGTACAATTTCATATTTTATTTGGCCATGTGCTTACATAACCTTTATTATTCTTATGGGATGCGGAAAACTTCGTTAGATCGATATGACCGATGATGGAACGGAGATGGGTCAATTAAGTCATGCGATTCCCTCGCACACTTTCCAAAATGCATCCTATAGAACATGGACAGGCTGGCTGATCTTCGCCTGTGCCCCAGGCTTTGAAGTTATCTTGAAAACTCCTAACAAGTTAATATATTACTGTCACGCTTTAGACAAAGTACTAATAAAAAAAACATGAATCCCCTGACTCAACCTATTCATCAAACATTATTTTACCTATTATTGCGCCATAAAATCGACATATTACCCATAAATTTTCTGGCAAAATTGCATTTAGTATCACTATTCGGCGCAGTATTGAACGCGCGTGCAGTAGTGTATCAACGCATCATTATATATGTAGTTTGAACTCAAGTGTATGCGTCATGGCTGACCACGCTGCGATCGCGTGGCTTTTGATATTAAAATTAATAGCCAAATAAAATGGTAATAATATCCGTAATTAAAGCTTCATTCTACATGACTTCAAACATCAAATACTGAATCCATCAAACTCTACAAGTTAACGAAAATCCTCTCTTATAAAAGTACTTGAAGAAAGTATTGCCTTTCCCCTTCGCGGCTCATCAACTGACAGCAAAACATTCAAACAATCAATCAATATTCAATATCTGTCCATTGTATTTATATCACAATTACACCGAGTGCTTCAAAACCTAGATAAATAAACCTGCACGTTTGTGCAGATAAGATAACTCCCGCGTTATCGGCAAGTTATCGGTTACCAGTGCAATTACTACTAGAAAAACACTTACGAATATTTAGTTTATTTAGTACTAACCATAACATCACGACGAAGTAACAAGAGAACGGACAAACATCAGTTAGTAATCAGTTAGTAAATCAGTTAGTAATAACTGATTTCTAATGTGTACGAAATAGTCACAATTTGTATGGGCTACGCTACGTAGCGAAAACCGCGTAGTAGTTTGTAGAGGCGCTACAACTACTCGTAGCGCTTGGAGCTACGACTTTAGTAGAATGTCTACGTGATAAATTTTTGCTCCGTATTACATTACGGAACTTTTTTGTTTTAGACAGTACGTCTTTTCACGAACCAACATGTAGTTTTTGTAAAACCTCATAAAACCGTCATGTTAGGGCTTACAAGTGGCCACAAGAGGATAAAATTAAGACTATAAAAAGAGACACTTCAGGATTACTGTTGAACTCCAACGTCCGACCGCTAAAACCCAGTTATTCATCATCAAAACAAAAGCCAGTATTTTTTTCGAGAATTATCAACAACTCACATATTTGATTAAGAATTTGAGACCGTTTTCAAGTTATGAAAAAACAAACTGAATATTAAATGCCAACGTAAATTCTCAGAGATTATTAACACTGCTGTAGTAATATGTATAATTTTGTAGCAAATTTATATCCTAGCATTACTATAAATGCTAATGTTTGTAAGAATGTATGGATGGATGTTTGTTACTCCTCCAAGCAAAACTACTGAAACGATTTGGATGAAATTTGGTACACAGATGGTTTATAACCAGGAATTTAATACATAGGATACTTTTATATAATAATAAATAGGATATTTTTATATAATAATACATAGGATATTTTATATAATAATACATAGGATATTTTATATAATAATACATAGGATATTTTATATAATAATACATAGGATACTTTCATCCCGATAATCCCACGGGATCGGAATATAGGCGGGTGTAACCGCGGGCGCGCGTACGTAGTGAAGTTCATATTTCTGGATTTCAGGTACCTACACTGATCGATTAGATCCACCTTACAAGTGATTCCCACCAATCTACAAGTATAGCTAAAATATTTAAGAACTCATCAAGTTAAAACACGTAGATCCAACCTAGACGATATTATACATATTAGTTAAATATTCAAACAGTACCGATGTGTGGTAAAATATAAACAAGCAATTTAACTAAAAACAAACATTGCTCAATTCTCTAGAATTAATTCAATATTCAATCGAAATAATCTGTAGGTTTTTCGATACGTTGGATCGATTGTCTGCTGGAAAAAGCGGTCAACCGAATAATTGTTCACGGAATAAATAACAAACTGCGCAGATGCTGAGGTCTTTTTAGATAAAGAGAAATGAAAGGGCTTTTTAAACTAAATTAATTTGTTGACTATGTAACGTAACAGACGCCAGAGCTCACTGTAGTTATTTAGAAAAAAGAAGAGAGTTTATTTTTTAAATGGACGCTCTCAGCGTACAATATATTTCTGCATCGTTCTCACACGGTTGATTTCAACATGAATGATGTAATCAAATATTTGTATCAATAGCTTGATAATTTAAAAGAGTGTCCATGGAGTTTCTTGCCCGTTCTTCTCCATAGGTACCTACTCTTTGGAAAGGGCGACTAGCTTCCTACCTTCTACCTCTTCATCATACTGGCTGACCGACCTTCAGACAATTCAAAAGTGCCTGTAACTGGTTTATTTGAAATAAATGTTTTGATTTGATTTTGAATTTTAAACTTATAAACATTAATCGAAATAAATTCAAATCACTTTTATTTGTCAACACAAGTAAAGAAATACAGATCTTATATTTGATAAGCAGAACGGATATGTATGGAACAACAATGTATGGGTTAAAGAATCGCTAATCACCAGTTAACTTTAAACAACTTTTATGAATAAGGGGGATAGTGTCCATCTTGCTCAAAACACCAAATGAAAGTTTCTTGAAATTAACACCATATACAATATGTAAAGAAAACCCTGTCCGATCCGTGAAGGTATTGTTAGGTATCGATAACTGATTCTAATAATGCCCACAAAGACAGGCTAAACTTAAAAAAAATCCCCCTAAAAAAATAAATATTATTTCGCAAAAAGAGGGAACTTAATACATGTGCGGCAAGCAACCACTTCCGCGGCGGGGGGCAGGGCATGCGGCACCTGTGACGTGGTCGCGTCGCTATTCGCTTATAATAATACCGGTGTTGTCACTTTTTTAAAAATTACCAAATTTCGGGGAAATTGGAATTAATTCCCGGGAAAAAAGAATTATTTCAAAATTCATTAATATTGTTACTATGATGATTATGTAAAATTTTATATTATATTTGGTCAAGTGCTTACCTAACGTTTATTATCCTTATGGGTCGGACAGGGTTTTCTTTACATATTGTATAAAATAAAAAAAAACAAAAGTGAAAACAAAAACTATTTCAACAAAAAATATTTATCATACTTCATTAACTGAACATTCTCTTTCCACATGAAAGGCGAGTCACAATCTAACACAATTCGAGTAGAAGTGGTACAGTCTCCTTCACAAATATAAGGACAAGAAACCGGCTCAACAATTAACACAACTACAAACGAAATGAAACTACAATATTTTATTCATCAGTGGGAAAAATAATACTTAATAATATTATAAATCGGAAAGTGAGTTTGTTTGTTCCACTGTCAGGCTGTAACTACTGAACCGATTGCTTTGAAATTTTGCAGACGTAAAGTGTTTTTTTATCCCGGATAAATTTGAGATTCCCGAGGGAAATCTAAAAAGCGCGATATAACCGAACTCCACGCGGGCGAAGCCACAGGCGGAAAGCTAGTACATAATAAGTTGAAAAAAATCAAACAAGCCGTGTTTCAGAATAAAAGAAGTAGAGTACACAACTGGTTAACAATTTCACTTAATCGCCTGATAACTTTTAAGAGATTTTATGACAGAAGCAGAAATGTCACTAATGAAACTGAGTTTATAGGACAAACTAAAAGAAAATAAGTTGGACAGCAAATTTTTAAAATAATTTTGAGCGATCTGTCCGTTCTTATGTTGACGATTGTCCGTAACAGTCGCAGAAACAAGTGAGTGCGCCTCATGTCGGCTGCAGACGCGACAGATCTCATTGTAGCACTGTGCACACAACACTGCAGATAACTAACTTCTTAGTTATTGTGCAGCGACGTGCACATAGCTCAGGGGTAATTCTACTAAATTAGATAACACTTATTACATAGAAAATCTTGTGTTGCTTTTGACCGTAACTCTTTCTCTCTTTGATCTGTCATATATACAGATTTTTGACACAGAAAGAGTTAGTTGAAAGTTTTATTGTCAGTCAGATGTGATTGTGACTAGATTTAAAAGGTTTTTAATTACGGAACGTGGTCTAAGTTTATAATACCTAGACCACGTCTACGTCGTCCTACCGTCTTAGTTTTTTTACCTTTGCAAGGTCAAAATCAAGCCCCTTGTGATTCGAGTCCTGTGACATTGACTACGTTATGAAGTTGGCACCACGGTGGCAAGTTTACCACCACAGACTGTGCTAAATTGCAGCCTTGTGAAAAGGGACCGGTATAAAGGTGCCACCATACAGTTTTGATAGATAGTTGAATTCATAGCAGCCGTGGACTCGTTAATGCTTTAAATACTGAAAAGTCAAAAGTAATAAACCGTTATAAAAGCACGATTTATGAATATTAGGAACTTCTTAAATAAAATTATTGTTAAAAGGTTTAAAAGGGTTGTCGTAAATTATCCGTATGAAACGTAAGGGATTTAATTTTTTTTTTGTTCTATGGGTTTCCATGTAACATACAACTTAATAAAAGTTGGGAAATATATCTGCCATTACTAATATTCAGGTGAATAGTTCGAAACACGTGTTTTTTTTATCCAAATTCAATATCTGGCAACATTGTTCATTATTTCTTCACTGCCCTATGTAGAACATAATAAACTACGGGCTATAACGTTATTTGGGCAGTTCCCTAGGGACAGTCTCACAATTATAGCTGTCCGCAAAGTTACGGTTCCCTAGTTGTATTCGGCACGCTGAAATTCAGCTAGTTCGGTTATGGAAAGTTAGCTTCTTCAAAGTTAGGCTTCACCCGTCACGTACAACTTCTCGTACCTATGTGAAGCCTATGCAGTTAGCACCTCGAAGCCCGTAGGTAGTGTTGCAAGACAGTTGATGAATACCGCTGGATTAACACGGTGCACTGGCTTACAAGAGTTACATTGCGCGATCGGTGAAGTGATGCTTCGGATTAATATTTGTACGTCAAAATGTAGTACAGGCGATATTATAGATAATTGAATATCAAACACCTGTTTAATTACGTGCGAAGTTGTAAATGAAATTACTCCATATATCACATATATACAACTGCTACCTGCAATTAAATAAATACGTATATTAAACTGTACAAATATTAACCATGGAACATTCACAGAATTTATGATTATTCATAAGTTTTCTAATCAAAAATACACAAGACAGCAACTGAAGCAAACAAAACATTAAAATGTTTTCAGTGGACGTTTCAACACACAGCGTATCGAAAGTTCCTACACAACGGTATAAAAATTCTTCATAAATACCCTAAGTAATGAATGCCCTAAATTCTAAACAAAAACCAGACAAGTGGCGAACTTCACGCTTGGAATATCAAAACGTAAATTCCAAAGTAATACCCGGTAACGAAACTATTCGGTGGAGAGAATTAAAGAACTAGCATTATTATAGGACTGGGAACCAGAACAAATAGTCAGCAAAGATATTTATTACAAAACTACAATTGTACGATTCTGTGACAAACTTTTGAATTGTTTTTTTTTTGTTTTAGAAAGGGGAAATGTAGCTATAGTACACGACCTCAAGCTATGCATATCCAGTTTTAGGTGATCTCACATTGTATAGTTTTTTCATACCTAAAAGAAGTGTATTTATACTGTTTATAGACAGCTCAATGTGTAGCCGTGTTTACCAGTAGTTCTAGTAGTACTTATGAAGAAAAATCTACGATATTTCATTAATATTATAACAAGCCAATAACCTCAACACTTCTGCCCCACAGATAAATGTCATAATTATTCAATTTATATAAACGAAGCCAGGTTATAGTACTAGATGTCCATTGTCCAACCTTGTCCTAAAATTAATATTATGTAAGAAGGGCAGGAACGATCGGCTCCGAAACTTAGAACAAATTCTGTTTCGAAACTTCTGAGTAACAACTAAGTAAATTCACATGCGTTACCAAAGGTCCACAAGTTACATCGAAAAGCGAAAAACAAAAAAAAACCTCAACAGCTACCATAAGAGTAAAGTTTTCATGGCGAATTTGGCGGAACATAAAACTGTTACAATAAATCGTAATAGGTTTTTATACAACTTTAATTTTATTGTGTAGATGTAAAAAAATCGAAATTGAAGACCTCCTCCTTTATCGATTAAAAAAGCGAACTGGTATGGGTAGAATTAGAATTGACCACTGAAATTCAGTGAGTTTTATAATCGAATATTTGAAAAAATGGTGCACGTAGGGTATTTATTTACCTTTTACCTTATGGTCACAGCGTGCACTATAGGTACCTTACAAGGTGAGGTACGAGAGGAAATTTCTACGAAACCTCATGCTCTTTTGTTATAGAATAAATTTTCAATATCTTCAGAGGACTGTTTTATTAAAAAGCTATTTCCATACACATTGCGTCGTTCATCTGCCGAAGAAAAAGCTACCTTTTTCATTAGTAGGTACCAATTTCATTTTGGATTTTATCTGTGTTGAATTTTTAAGTAATTTGAATATATGAAATGAGTTATTTAATCATTATATCTATTTGAAATTTAGTAATGATAATAAAACACATTTGATTAATATCTAACGACGGTCGCTTCACGGAAAATATAGAAGTTTAGTTCAAAATCAGCAGACTGGTAAAGCGGACCCCAGACTCCAAAGCTGAAAAGCGTCGGATGGGACTGGGATTAACGCTGAGGTGATGATGATTTGATTAATATCTAAGCTTTATAAATGCTCGCTAAAAATACCACCTTCTTATTACTTATTAGTTATTACACAAAAGGAGCACATCTACCAATCCTATAGTAAAACAGAACGCAAACAAGAAAAACATCGCCGACATTGTTTTGAAGGAAACTCGTTATCTTTATTAGGGTTATATTGAGCGCCCTAAGGGGTTAGGAGCAGGCAGAAATATCTCTAGGTGTGCCTCAGTTCTGTATGAGAGAAATAGCTCCAGGTGTGCCTGTGACGAAGGTGGATTACTTGTTTAAATAGCACTAGCTGTGCCTCAGTACCATATAAGAGAAATGGACGAAGGAGGATGACTTGTTTAAATAGCTCCAGGTGTTCCTCACTACCGTACGAGAGAAATCGACGAAGGTCGATGACTGGTTTAAATAACTCAAGATCTGCCTCAGGACCGTATGAGAGAGATAGCTCCAGGTGTGCCTCAGTACCATATGAGAGAAATGGTCGAAGGTCGATGACTTGTTGAAATAGCACTAGGTGTGCCTCTCTACCGTAGGAGAGAAATGGACGAAGGTCAATGACTTGTTTAAAGCCATTTAGGCAAAGGCGGCGGTTTGTTGGTGAATAAAGTAACTAGACTTGGCAATAAAGACTCTTTATGAGATGTAGTTGAACGAAAGTTGTTTGGGCTGCGTTTATTTTGTTAAGTAATATCGTATACCAGAAACGAGGTATACAAACCCACAAAATATGTATGAGACAAATATAAATTATGTTCGAACAGACATTGTATTATACATATAAACTTTATTACTAGGTAACAATTGCACTTGTGACCATATTAAACGCAACTGCCTATATAAAGACATTCCGAAAACTGCAAAATTTTCTATCAAAACAGTTTCAATAAAGTGAACTGATAAATTTAAATAACAGAACTGCATCCCAAGGACAGAAATATCAATAAGACAGGGTTAGTGCAGATTGTATCGCCACCCCCAGTCGCGCATACTCATTGGAGAAGCCTCAGTAATGTTGCGAATTCATAGCCACGTAGGAATGTTGAACTACAGAAGCTTGCCGAATACACCGATTTGCCATCTCATCAAATATGAATATACTTAGGCACATAATCATGGAGGTAGTAGATTAAGGTAATGGCAAAAAAAATTACAAATCGTTATGTATTTTTAGAATAACACACCACTAACCCCGTAACTTTGTAAAAAAAAAAGCTATTTTTCGGACTGGATCGAACCGACCGTTGTGGTGATGCCTAGAGTAGTCATATCAAAGATGATTTATTCAAATTAAGCTAAAAATTAGCACTTTTCGAACGTCAAAATGACAAGACAGTTAGTCGCCCAAAAGGCCCACTCCCCAGGGCTTTCGCTGGGGAGAAGTGGCGCAACAAACTGTACACCAGCCTTGGACGTTTGTCAGATGCTGGTGATTAACTTCAAAAGCATACAGAGAAATGCACAGCACGTAATTTCCAGGAAAAACAACTTATCTTAGTTGGGTATCTTTTCTATCGCTTTTTGTTTTTTCTGAATCCTGAATAATATTTTATTTAAAAAAACTCATATATAGATGGTCTTTCTAATAATAACCCTTCCATTGTTACTTCATTTTGTGGCGTAAATAATCACTACGAAGTAAAATGAAAATATACATTGTGGGTTGGAAAAAATGTTAGGATGAAAGCGGCATCGGAGCGAACAAAAAGCACGCAGGCGCTGTTTCAAGTGTGCTGGCGTGGAACGGACGAACATTATGTAACGCAAACCTCACACACGTTCACATTGTAGATATTCCAAAGGCGCGACCTTGGCAATGTGCTTATAGCAATTCTCGCCAAGTGCAAGTAAATAGTGAACCAAAAACTGCATTAACGTCAAAAACCCGTTTTCTGTTTGGCTCCCGTCATACACATATAAGCAAAAGCAACATTTAGAAGAGAAAGTGTATTATGTTAAGATATACGAGAATTTCTTAATGATAAAATTATTGACACGATCTATGATAATCGTAGAATCATAATAAAATAATAATAGTATAATCTTCTTCTTCTTCTTCTTCAGCCTATAGAGATCCACTGCTGGACAAAGGCCTACCCAAGGCTTTCCACGCTGACCGGTCTTGTGCTGCCCGCATCCATGGGGTTCCTGCGACCTTCACCATGTCATCGGTCCACGTTGTTGCGGGCCTCCCTACGCTTACTTCTTCCGGTACTTTATAATAGTTCATGTCCAACCCTAATTTTCTTAGTCGTAAGTAAAAATGGAAAAACATCCGGACAAACCTGTGAAAGTGCCTATTGAACGTTGATAACACATCAACCACGTTTCTATTATCTTCAAACATGCATACAGTGCGAGCATAAAAGCGATCAAATCAGCCGTGACTAACGAGAGGAGACTCGCCGACGGAGAATGCCCAATGTAATGTAAACGTAGGTCATGTCAGAGGTAATAATCCGGTGAAAATTTTATCTTTGTGAGAAAAAAAAATGAATAATTTATAGACTGTAATCTAAGACAAGACCGTAATCTAGGTTAAATATTATCTGTACTGATAGAAAATATTTTTATTAACAACAAATTAACACACATAGGGACGTACAGACGAAAAAAAAATTTAATAAATAATTTAAAAAACGCTGACATAATACATAGCTAAGAACACTGCTTTCAAGCAACGAAGTGCTCGAAGTGTTCCGTATCTTAATTATCTATATCAATAACCTCTGAAGCCACCCTTAAATATTTATTTTATTTTAATTATATTTTTAAAATATAGCGCATACCTATTGCCGTTATTGAGAAAGAAAATGGCAAAAACAATCACGTTTCTTGGAGCCACTTAAATTTTTATTTTCAGGCTAGCACTCAGGCCAGACTGTTAACTAAACGCCTAATTTAACCAATTTGGTATTATATATGTATAAATACACTTCTGTATTAGACAGAAGCACGCAGCTACGGGAACTGACGTATCGTGATAATGAAACGACATGCGAAATAGCACTCGGACTCAATCCAATCCAGGATATTCCATATATATTTTAATTTAAATTAGGACAGTACATATGATACTTCTACTACTCCCCCCCGGACGTTACGCGTCGTGGGGGGCTAGTGGTTAGAACACCAGCCTCTCAAGTATGAGTGTGCGGGTTCAATTCCATGTCAGGCAAATACCAATGTAACTTTTCTAATTTATATATATATATATGTTTATATTTATATGTACTTTCTAAGTATATCCTGGACACCAATGACTGGAGGTGAAGGAAAACATCTTGAGGAAACCTGGACTTTAAGTCTGAAATCGCGAACCCGCATTGAGCAAGCGTGGTGATTAAGCTCAATCCTTCTCTGTATGAGAGGAGACCTGTGCCCAGCAGTGGGACGATTAAAAGGTTGATGATGATGATGATGATATGATACTTTAAGTAAACTTCAGTCTAATTAAAAATACTGTCCTTATGTTGAATAAGGAAATCACGCATCCGATATCGTTGAGTTTATTTCTACAAAGCATGTTGTAGGCTGTTCCAACCAGCCGAGTTTGGCACGCCAACTTAGTGGCCACATATGAAACGTAAACCGCTAACTGGCACACGTGGAACTTGCCAGTTTCTAGAGGATTGTACTTGGTGGTGGCTACTGGCTAATTCAGCTTTAAAAATTTAATTTTACGAGCAGACCGAGCCTAATTTGTGTAATTATATAATTAATTTTACGAACAAAACGTAAATGCATAAAAAACGATGGACGACCTACACTTTTGAGTGTTAAAATAAAAGTACATAAATATATCATACTCGTCCTTAAGTATAAACGTTACTTGAAGCACACATTCGGTTTTACAAATGAGACGTTATTCAATTCGTCTGATCCGCTTATGTTACACACGTGTTACATAAAACATCTCAAAAACGAGATCTTTTTATTCATCCCCTTCAAGAGGCGGTTATTTTCAATCCAACATTTCATACACAGGATAATTTAATATTTTACGAATTTCCCCCTAACCGTCCTTACTGATTTCGCATCTCATTTAATATGTCTACACAATAAATACCGAGATCAAAAGGCAGCTGTAACGACCAAAAGGTATTTTGATGAGAATGGCTCTGGGCGGACCGTAAACAGCCGTTAGATAACGATTAAGGCGGGCGGCCGGCTTCCGGTGAGACAATATTGTTTAAAAAACACCCCATCCGGTTTTATGATGGAAAATTTAAATAGGCCCCAAATTAGATTTGTTTCACGGGAATCTTTCTAAAAAGTTCGGCAAAACAACTCTGTCTGAGTCTTGTTAATAGAATGCAGTCATAACAAACGACAATGGATTTTTTATATTAGTTATACCTTTTACTTTTATTTGACTGTTAATACTGCAATAAAACTTGCGCTTATAGCGAACACACGCAAGTCTTGAGGCAGGCGGAAGAAATGGGTCAGAGCTCTCATGCTGCCTCAGTTCGTGTCGTGTAAACGACAAACGCACGATTACAGTTCTGTACCCGACGTGCATTTCTTATTCATACCGAACTGCTCAGAAATTACAGGATACATAAGAAAAGGGGTTACCGACCTGCGATTTCCCAAGACAATAAACACATGAATGAGGCTCACTCCACACCCGCCCACGCCCACGCCCACCGTTGGCATAACAAACAAATGTAATACACAAACCACTGAGCTTGGAAAAAATATCCATAAAGTAAGAAAAAATGTCTGGACAAATATTTGGAGTATGCCCTAAAGATATTGGAACCGATATAGCAATCGAGCTCACATCGATAAGTTTGCCAAGTGAACATCGTTTGTCGGCAGACAAGCCCGCATGTTTCACGGCGAAAAAGTGCGGAAACTTTCCAAAAACTCAATAAACAGATTCGAACCTATAACGTTTTTATGATACGCACACAGAAATACTGTGCAGCTACATAAACAGTTGTTATCGCGTCTTTTATGACGGTTTGCCGATCCACAATAAAGATATCGTCGTAATAAAATACTTTCGCAGGCGGTAGCTCCCGTGACAAATACATGGGGAATGTCAGAGACATCCTGACCTTCTGATGGACGACCTCCAGTTATCAATCAATTCTGATACAATTATAATTGGCTATCGATTTCACATAGCCCTTCTAGTTTAAGTGAATAAATTGGCCTTCACATCTTTCCTGGTAAGTAAAAGCTTACCAGTTGGCTATAAATATTAGTGTTTAGCTGTAGCAGTTTTGATTTTTCTAAACGAACTGTAAATCCTTCAGATTGGCGGCCAGTAGCACCTAACATATGGTTTAAAACAATCGACGATCTGAGCACACAGGCTAGTTTCATTTCCGGACTAAAAATTTGGCCTTTAGCTCCGCGAAACCATTGATTTTCAGCTACTATTTTACAATTGAAACCATGTCAAATAAATCTCCACACCCGTGAGAGAAATCGAACGGAACATGTACATAATAGAGCCTTCGCGTTCGCTGAATATTTCGAAGCACGTGCAACTTACTATAGGTCAATTTGCAATGAGAATTTACCTTTCCATTTGTCTGCGAAGACACGTTCCGGGTTGTAAAAGAGCACATTGGGAAAAAGACATTAGAATTACAGACATTGTGAAAAGATCACAGTTTTGTCGTTTACATTTTAAACAGAATTAAATTGAAAACGACGGCTCAACTATTATGAATTCATATTAATTAAATTGAAAACGACGGCTAACTATTATGAATTCATATTAATTAAATTGAAAACGACGGCTAACTATTATGAATTCATATTAATTTGCGTATGTTTAATCTTTACGACACCACAATTTAGTTGGCTTGGCAATATTGGACTGAAAACGACATAATGACCGTCGCCAAACATAGGGCCGAGGTAAATGGGCAGGAAATTATTTATGTCAATGAATATATACATATATATCTACTTGGACCAGTTAAGTTTCTTACAAAATTAGGCGGGACAGGAAAATTGACTAATTTAGAACACCTCAAAAAGCTACTGGTCCATGAAGATTCTAATGAAAAGTGATCTATCTGTCTCTCTTAAGCGCAAACTTATGGACATTTGTATTCTGCCTTTTCTAACCTACGGTGCTCGGGCCTGGTCGCGGCTATTAAAAGACATTACAGAATAGGAAAGAAGGCTGCCAGGCTCAAATGGGAATGGGCGGGTCACATCAGCCGAATACACAAAAGTCTACACACAATAGGATGAAGATGGACGGCGCCGCCGAGGCTAGCCCAGAAAAATATGATGAAACGGTCTGGACCCATATCGCGAGGGCTGGCTCGACATGGCACGGGAAAAGAATTTGGATTTGTAGTACCTTGTCCAGCACTGGAACAGTGTTGGCTAATAAGAAAGGCAATATTAAAGTCAAAACTATTGTTCAATATGTATAGCGCTGGACATCAACTGCGTATTCCACTGTACTCAAAGAACAAACAAACAACCCAACCAGATAACTGAAAATTTTGTAACAACAGGGAACCAAATCGGCAAGCCTCAAACCGGCGCGATTATACTGATAAAGTGAGCTTGGCATTTGGCTGATGCCATTGACATTGGCTGTAACGGCTGGCACCGTGCCAAGGGCGAACACCATGCCCGCTGGAGGTCGCTGTCTTCCCACATATACCTTCATCATGGTATTTTCGGCCTTAAGGCTTTCTTCAAAAGGATTGTGGTCGTGATTTTTACGTCTTTGGAACGTGTCGCGCCTTACTGAATAAGTTCTTAATAGTGACCGGTAGACATGTGGGCTTTATGGCCCAGTTTATTCGGGATAGTAGTCGTATGATATCCGCTGGGAACGTGCTAACACGTGCTCTTTATGAAGTGTCTTTACTTGTTCTATTAAATTTTCAGCACTTTGGACAGTCGTTAATCTTAATTAGAAACTTACGACTTTGTTTACGAGTAGATAGTAGGTAATTTTACAAGTCTTTATTATAATTAAGCTTATAGTATAAGTTAAATCATTTCGTCTCTTACTGTGAAAGCTTGGGATTAATAACGGACATTGAAAATTGCATATTAGCCCCGCTATTGCAAATTGGCAGGCAGCCAGCACTAATTTCAGCTTAACATGATCTATGGTGCCTACAAGTACAGCCCGGAAGTTTGAGAATTGTGCCATCAAACCTGATTTTACTATCCACGTCGATCTGTGTCCTGATGCCGTCGTATTAATTAAGTGGTCAAAACTCACCTGAAACAAAAAGGACATGAGTTTACTTATGTGTAAGTAGTATAAACAAAAAAAAGATTAAATGAAAACTCTGTTACGACGACCTCTTCACTACAATGGGTAACATAGCAAGTTTACGAGCCATTAAAAATGTTGGGGTCTTACCATTATTTGTGAACAATCACAAAATGCGTGATCTTATAGCCCTGAGGCACAATTACAGTAATAACACAAAAAAGAATTCCAATTATGGTACCTCTCTACAACAAACATAATACCGAGACAAAACACAGTTTATTTACATTCTTTCAGTACAGTCTGTCTCCGTAAATATTCATAAAGTATGTTTAAGGTATTCCCTTGTTTTACCAATTCACTTTCTTCTTAGACCAATGAACTACTGAATATGTATGGTATATGATTATGGTAGATTAGTTTGTTTATGATAGGTCAACTATATCCCTGAGTCTTGCTCTGTTATATTTTCGCTCTCTCTAAATAAATAAATGTTATTAGAACATTAACATTATTGAAGCCCACTAAACGATAGCGATAAATCTTAAATTAACGAAATAATTCTCAGTCATGTTAGAGAATTCTTGAGGTCCCTGAGTTTTAATTCCATGTTTAATTCAAGCAAACAAACTGGCAACATTAGCGGAATAGTTGTAGTTCCCATATATTACCCAGCCTCCTCGGCTGAGGCGCCATTCTCCGGCGGTAGCAAACTAAGTTTGCTCTTGACCTATTATGGTGACACTTGGCAACATAAGTCGACCACGCTTGCTGGAGCACACTTTTTATTTCTCAGAAACGAAGCCCAAGGATAGTGAAGCTATTAGTTATGGCGGAATATTTATTGTCACAGCGTGTTTCTCTGCTGCAGCCCGCATTGAAGCTCGAGTCTAAGCAAAATTATGGAATATAGAACACAATAACAAACAAGCTACGTCCTCACGTAGCTTGTTTGTTATTGTCTGCCATCGTTTTTTATTACAAAAAATATACAAAAACATTTTAGACAAATTGTAACTGTCGAGCGTGATACCAAGACACGCATGTAGAATTTAATATTTTTTGGCATAGTTTATCCGCGTTTGACAAATGAAATATTAATCGACTCTTCTAGGTCACAAAATAAAGGCATTACATACGTCCACAGCGTCAATTTCACACTTTTTGTATTTCACGCAGATGTGAATGCAAGAACGAAACTACTATTAATGTATTTCTGTGTGTCAAGTTCAATACTAAGGAAAGATTTCCAACGAAAAACTGAATCTTCATAAGATGTTTACCCCATACTTCTACTGACACTTTTATCCAACTCGATACTCCAATCTTTATTAAATACCATATGTATTAGATAGATGCTACTACAAGGTAAAAGATCAAATTAGGGTTGTCGGGCATAGCAAACATTAGTAAAGGAAAAGAGTTAAGCAGGAATTTACATAAACTAATTATTATGTGCTTAATATAGTATTAGGTTTGTGTATAAATATAAGTATATTAGAAGTATTTTCATTAATTGTTAAATTTGACATTATTTGTACATTCATATTCTCATAGCCATATTTGATTTTATACTAGCGACCGCCAGCGACTTCGTTCGCGTGGAGTTATTTATGCTCCGCTCCTATTGGTGTTATATAGCCTAAAGCCTTCCTGGATTAATGGGCTATCCAATGCAAAAAGAATTTTTCAAATCGGGCCAGTAGTTCCTTAGATTAGCGCGTTTAAACAAACAAACAAACTCTTCAGCTTTATATATTAGTATAGAATCTATACTAATATATAAAAGCTGAAGAGTTTGTTTGTTTGTTGTTGTTTCGCATAAATTTGTCGTTTGTTTGTTTTGTCAGAAGTACATTATAAAAATACATTATTCCAAATTATATTTAACAATGTTTGATATATATAAGAGATATATAAATAGATAATTTTATTTTGCAATCGATTTTTCATCTAAAAGCTCTTTTACTGAGTAGGGACTTTGATTCCAAAAATTGTTTCAATTTATTAGCAGAATATTAGTTTTGATTAATTTTCTATTTTTCATTTTGCAATTTTAAATATTTTTTTATGTAGGTACATAACTAAAGCCAAATTTGAATCGATCTTGAGGTTGGTTTATTTCGTTTTTATTGTGTCGAAAGGTTTATCTTTTTTGTGTTTCTTCGCAAGTGGTGTAAAATTTGGGTGTTTTCTGTCAAATTTACATAATTCTAAGAAATATAAACAGGCAGGGGTGAATATTTTGTGGTATCAAAAGTAAGGTTTGCAGTTATCTGTTTGTTCTACGTATATTTGGTTATAATTTTAATTTACTGATTTTGTAAAGTATAATATAGTTTGTGAATCTGTATCGCTACCCCACAGCATGAACATGAGCTGAGCCATGAGCTACTTATACGCAGATACAGAAGCTTAGGAATGAGCTCACAAAGCCCCTAAATACGAAGGCGCAGGAATCACGTGCAGGGTCAGTGTTCTTGACGTTAACACTGAATGTCTCTGGACGGCAGCCAGCCAGAAATGCCAAGCGCCACAGATGGCCACTACACTATATATTAACGTAAATTGATAAAATATAGTAACGTGAGATGAACGGAAGCGCATTGTGCACGTAAATATGAATAACCGTCGTTTTGAACACCTGCGGCGGACGGCTTGCCAGATATGAGCGAACAACTTTAAAGGCTAGGCTTGACACGGAATGAAGGCGTCTCGACAATGAAGGTACAAGGTTGTGCTAACTAAAAAGCCTTTGTTCGTATTCGGTATAAAAATTGGGAGGTTTTCTTTGCTAACGTCAGACCACAATGTTGCTAGAGTAACTTAATTAAAAGTAGTTGAATTTAGTGGCTTAAACACGAGAATACAGTGTGGAAAAAAGTGCTATTAAAAAAAAATCCTGAAAAAATAAGCGGTCAACTGACCTGCTCATTAAGGAAAATAAAAGTGGAACTCATTCCTCTACCCATGCCATACGTGTACGTCGATATTCATGTGACCTTCCTGTTCAAACAGGAAGCGTCGTTTTACTTCTCTTAATAGCCTATTTGTCTACATCATTAATCTCCTTTAACAATGCCAATCTATACACTACACAGATAACAGGAAAACAAATAAATGGCTATTATCTGCTTACGAGTAAAGGCTATACAATACTTTCATGAAATCTAACAATGATTCATTATAACTGTAGAGGGTAATAATAAATTAAAGCACCATTAATCGTAGTAGTTTCAGAGAAAGACAACTAAGTTCATAACTCTACTTTTTTTTCTAACATGGGTTCATGTTGGTAACATCAACTGCTTTCCTGTTACAAAACTATCCACAAAGGAATTAATCAAAAGTCATTTATCAAATTAGGCTGGGAAACAGTACTTTTTGATAAGTCCATAGTACCTACATAGGACAGTCCCCCAAAACGCCCGTCCTTCGTCTATAATAATACAACCTGCAGTCCCGAGGGTTATAAATTGTACAAGATTCTAGATTTTACAAGACATTGTCAGCTAACCACACATGAATAGGCTGTTTTCCGTCTTCTAATTGAATTTTCAACACGCAGTTACAAAACTTGCCAAATTTTAATGAAGAACCATAAACAGTAGGTGCAAAAGTATTCCCAAAAATTAATCGTTACGGAGATATTAATACTAAACGCCTAAAATTATTCAGGAACGCGTAAGTCCTGAATGTAGGCGTCACCTTGACTTGTTTATTTTACGAGGACAAAAAACATACCCACAGCCGTAAATACGTGTAGTCTGAAAGTTTATGTTTTATATTCTTGCTTGCTACGATGAATACGTAAACCTTAAAACAGTGTGTGTTTTACATGTGTGGGTAGACGCACGTTTTACTAAGATAAGACCCTCCGATAAATAACTGTGTTTCTATTTCTTGCTAACTAATATAACAGATAGTCAATTTCGCTTGCGAGTAACTATTTATCACTAATCATCCAATCAATCATCACCATTTCACCGAAAATCTCTGCCCATCGTTCATTTCATAAAGCAATAATATTACCAGAATTATTCCTGTACGAGTAACATAAAGTAAATGCTGATACAATATTTTTAATCCATCGCCAAGGCTACATTCAGAGAACCCTCCCGAGGGAACTTACTGATGTTGTTGCAGCGAAGGCCACGACACTCTCGGCCTTGAGCTTATAAACCACGGGATGTAAGATTCTATAGTCAACAGGCTAAAGATACCAAATGATAACGAGCCAAGTTTAGTTACATATAAGTACTGATACGACTGTGTTTAATAAAAAGTGAAGTCTATACAGAATTAAAGAAAAAGGTGGTCACGTACCAAACTGAACAAAATGTCCCATAAAATATAAACACCTCAACAGCCGTTTCGTTTTAATTTTCTACGTACATAGCAAAAGGAACTGCTGAGCCAAAAGGCGCAGTTTCTCAAGAACAGTACAAAAGTACACATTCATTTAAATTCACGGTGTAGGCACCATGACATCATCAAAGTAAGATATTCAGAATGTCAAAATTTGGCTTTGTTGCTCTGCGGCCTCCCTCGTGGGCTGTTTATTCAGGACTGTCAGTTTTTGCGTTTCATACTCTTTATATTTTAGTGCTCTGTACTTCCAACTTTCGCGTTTGGAACCATTTCAGTACCGGCGATACGAGGAAATTTATGGTTTGTAAACTGCTACTGAAATTAACCATTGGAATGAATACATTTTTATTATTTTACAGCATGATAGTATTCATTCATTTAATTATTATGTCCTTAATTTGATATACGTAAATATCATATCGAGATCTAGTCCCGTTTTTGATGTTTTGTTAGAAATCTATTCTGGATGCATGTCATCCATAAAGATCAAGCAAGTATAACATGAACATCAAGCTACATCGCTCCCTTACTTCTTCCTTCTACCTTTAATTTTTACAAAAGACTGTTCTACATAAAAGCGGAATATTTACGTGTAAAGCTGCGGGAAGAAAATCGCTGCATTCGGAGCACGTAGATGAGATTGATGAGTGCACAAATTGTGCAGGTGTGCAGCACGATCCGAACGAACAATTAACAGATTTTTTTTAGTTTAACCTTTATTTATTGAGTGCGTGGGTATGGTTGGAATAAAGGAATATATTCGCTTAGAGCAGTGTATGGTCGATATCGTCTAGTGCAATTTTATCAGCTATCAACAGAACTACATTATGTAAAACGTAACGTCCTGCAGCAGTGCTTGGCACCACATACGTTTTTATAATTGCTTTTCTCGCCGGTGCTTTACAATCTTACATATTAATCTAAAGACGACAGCACGTAAAGCTACTACAATCTGTCAGATTTCTTTATTAGATTTTCAAGTTTATATCTAGCATAAAGGCGGCCCCTAGTCGATCAATTATATTGCGCAATCTATATCGATTAGACTAAATATTGAAGACTGTGCAATGATTGAACAAAAGTGGATTCAGTGGAGAGGCGGGCGAAGAGGCTGATTGGTGACCCTGATTTAACTCGAGACGGTCTCCAAAGCCTAGAGCACAGGCGTAGAGTAGCCAGCCTTTCGGTGTTCTATAGGATACATTTTGGAGAGTGTGCGAGGAAATCCCCCATCTCTGTTCCACCATCGGACGACCCGTCGTACGGCGAGTTTCCACCCTTACGTTGTTAACACTACTACGATCCGGATGAAGCATTTCGCCTCCTCCTTTATACCGCGTACATCGAGGGACTGGAACAATTTGCCAGCGGCGGTGTTTCCGTCAGGCTACAATTTGAGTGTCTTCAAGGCTTAATAAACTAGTGCGTTTTACCATCAACGATTGCGTCACTGCTTACCATCAGGCGGGATTGCGCTAGTTTATAATTTCATTAAAAAAAAGTTTGAGCGAGTTTAATTTTTATTGTACCATATTTTTGCATTGCATCCTGTATGGTCAGTATTGAAAGAAAAGAAAGAAAGAAAATACGTTTATTTGCGGTAAACATGACATAAAGTGTACAAAAACAATTGAGTGATCACAGTTGACATGCGTCACATCCACGCAAAACGGCTATCGCTCAGCATTATGCTGCGACCCTATGCAAAACAGAGCCCAGCGCTGGTTTTCAGCGACAGCCGGTGCCGACGTAAAAGACGTCACCCGGTGCAACACACAATCACAACTGACACCGAATCGGTACAAAAAAATTAATAAAAATGCAATAATAATAATAATAACAAAAAATAAAAATCTAAATTTACATAGTGAGAGAACAGTTTAAACAAACACAAACAGGAATATAAAATACAAAAACAGGATATAAAAACTACGAGAATATCATTCTCAACAATGGTTTACCTTTTACATAGTGGCAACATTAAGGAAGCGTCCGGTTTGACGTACCGCGTACGCGCATACAATTTGATACAATTCCAGAATGTATCAAATAAGAATCAATTCAGCAAAGTTTACATTGTTACATTTGTTACTAATACCTAATATATTTGGTTGAAAAGAATTACGGTATGCCCAGTGATATGTTTAATAAAAGTTACAGAAGTTAAAAAGTTATGTGTTATGTGTCAGTGTTCTCACCAAATTATGCGTCCGCGAGTAATCTGTGAAAGATGAAAGCCTGAAATTGAAAATTGAAAACTGGAGGGTGACCCGACATGCTGCACACTGCACAAGGAGCTTTAGGGCTCCAAAAAACAGGAAGGTATGAAAATATGGATGTCAAGAGGCACGAATAGATACACATTCAAAAATAAAATAAAATTAGGAAGTAATACAAAAACAATACAACTGAACTGAACGAATATTGGAATTTTATTAGAACTGAAAACGCTTTAAATAAATAGAATGTCAACAAATAAATTGCTACGGGGTAGGAAAATGATGAGGTTATCAACATGCACACAATGTGGACAGGAACAATGCTGGCATTAGTCCCGGGAAAAAGAAAGCCAAATGCCCATGCCACAGTGCTGCATATTCTCGATTGGCGAATGGAGATCAAATACCAAGCACAGCAGGCCATAACCTAAGGGGTGAGTAAAGAAGAATCATCATATTCATTTATCTGAAATTTGTGCTTGTAATAATAAGTTCTTTAGTTGATGTTTAAAAGTTCCTATTGATTTTAGGTCTCGCAAAGGTGGCGGAAGATCATTCCAACAGCGTGTGGCTGCAAACTTGAAACTGCCTCTGAATGCTGCCGTTTTATGCCGTGGCATGTTTAGCGGGCCAACCACAGAACGAAGACCGTATTTGTAGTGATCCTGTCGCCAGGTGAGCTTTTCAAATAAATAGTGCGGCTTAAGAGTTGTAACAATTCCGAACATCAAACTCGCTAAGTGGAACTTCCGTCTGGCTGCCATTTTCAGTGTCATGAGTTTGTTCAAGTATGGCGTCACATGATGCCTGCATGGGACATGCACTATACACGCATATTGCGCAATGTTTTACAGTTCGTGTTTAATCTTGACGTGCAGCACAGGCGCGAAAACATTGAGCACTTCATATTTTTATGCAATATAATTGATCGTTTGGATGCAAAACATCTTTCAATCTTATTGTACAATAAAATGTATTCGACAATGTTATTGTAGGTCTAGAAGCCGCCTAAGACTCAAGGTTGATTGGGAATATTTGACAGTTTCGGGTAGGGTGACCTGCTGTCGTCCGTACTCATTAGTGTGAAGGTAGTCATAGTACACGGGACAAGAGCCAACCGAAGGCCACTCTCCTAATAAACAAATGCAAGCTGAAACTTTCAGGTGGTACAAAATTTAAGAGTCGAGTCGCCAAACCGAACCTGAGCTACTAACGTACTGACCTATTTGTTGGAGTAGTCAAAGGTCGCTAGATAATCGGGGTATACTAATTACAAAATCTGTTCTCAGGCTATATTCGTGGAGCTAAAAGCGCAATCATTAATTGCGCTCACAATTTTAAATAAAAAATATTAATATTGGGCAAAGCGCAACCATAGTGCAAAATAGAGGGGTGTGATTGATTTATCTATACTAATATATAAAGCTGAAGAGTTTGTTTGTATGTTTGTTTGTTTGTGCGCGCTAATCTCAGAAACTACTGGTCCGATTTGAAAAATTATTTTTGCATTAGATAGCGCATTAATCCGGGAAGGCTTCAGGCTATTTAACATCACGCTGCGACCAATAGGAGCGGAGCATAACTATCTCTACGCGAACGAAGTCGCTGGCGGCCGCTAGTTGATGATATCGATGAAAGTTTTAAATCAACGAATTGTTTATTTATTAAAAAGGACTACGATAATGTTAAAAATACATACAGGTTCATTACATTGAATTATTAGAGTTGTTTTGAAAACTACCAAGGTAAATGAAAATTGAATTTTGTAAGCAATCTAATTATAAAGTTACTAGCTTTCCGCCCGCGGCTTCGCCCGCGTGGAGTTCGATTATATCGCGCTTTTTAGATTTCCCTCGGGAATATCAATTTTTTCGGGATAAAAAGTACCCTATTATTTAATCCGGTCTTCTAACATTACGTCTGCAAAATTTCAAAGCAATCGGTTCAGTAGTTACGGCGAGAAAGCGGAACAAACAAACTCACTTTTTCATTTATAATATTAGTAAGAATAAATCAGCAATAATACACTACAGGGAATAAATGGAAAAAAGTGTACTATATCATACAGTGGACCCGATTCCCTTCGTCCCAAACATGTTATTCTTTCATTTCATTAAGAAGAGGATAGAAGATAAAAATTAGTTTAGTTCTCAAATTAGTCCGAGCCGTATGTATTTTTTTATTTCTCAAATTAGTCCGTGCCGTATGTATTTTTAGTTCTCAAATTAGTCCGTGCCATATGTATTTTTAGTTCTCAAATTAGTCCGTGCCGAATGTATTTTTAGATGCAAAGTTTTTAGTCACGTATAAAACGGTTGTTGAGTAATTTTACAATTTGTTTGTTAGTAATTTAACAAAAAAAAATGCGACAGCGCACTTTCAGATGATTCAATAAAAGCGAGACAATAAAATATACAACGGCAGATATGTAATAGTCCCATGATTCCAAAATTCATTAATAATCCGAAATTTGTTAGTAGAACTAATACAACTACACCAGAATGAGATACCTTTAACTCCACATCACGCTACAGAACACAGAACACCTCCGTCCGTCTCTCAGCTAATTAAACTCTGGCAAGGAGTAAAAATCCGAGTTGACAGCGTGGACAGAATTCATTTGGAACAAGTAACTAGTACTGTAGCGGTAACATGGATACACGCATATGCACTGTGTACACTATACCCAAGAGAGAGCTATAACTTTGTGTTTAGATGAATAAAAAATCAATACATAGTATAAAACAAAGTCGCTTTCGCTGTATGTCCGTATGTATGCTTAGATCTTTAAAACTACGCAACGGATTTTGACGCGGTTTTTTTTAATAGATAGAGGGATTCTTAAGGAAGGTTTGTATGTATAATAAATGCATAATATAGTAGAGAAACACTGAGAAATCTAAAAAGCGCGATAAAACCGAACTCCACGCGGGCGAAGCCGCGGGCGGAAAGCTAGTAGATAATAAAATACTGAAAAGAAAACTTTAAATGATATCCTCAACGTGAAGGTAAAGTTCTAAGTAGGTTCTCTATTCACTTTACAAAACCATATTGTAATATCATCTTAGCCATGAAAGCCCACTCAAACGGCAGGCTGTCAACCATATGAAAACATACACTTTAGCAAAAGTTACAAATAATAATATAAAAATAAATTGATAGCAAAATTATAATTTATATGATGTCTCAAAAAATACGAAATAAGGCGATGTTTAAAAGGTAAAAAATATGGCAACGGAGCTTGTCGAGAAGTTCGATATTGACGGTTGCAAACCAGACGCACTTGTAAACCAAAAATAACTGCTGCTGCTAAATAAGATCAATAGCAAACACACCATATATACTTGCAAGAAACGGACACTAGTATAAAGAAATAAAACAAAGTGCAAAATGTCACAAACATGCATCTTCGAGTGTTTTGCTATCGATTTAACTACAATCGTTATCTGTTAACCAGTCTAAAAAATTAAACAGGTATAGACAAGATAGCGCATAACTATAAAAAATCTTTAAACGTAAAAATATTAAAATTTGCATTGTCGGATCACAGTGCCACTAATAAAACTATCTGTTCAAGACTGTTATTATAACAAAACGTAATTACAACAAAGTAAATGTTCAAAAATTAAAAAAAAAAACTGTTACGTAACATATCTTTTTCTGACCTATATGATATACAATATGTAAAGAAAACCCTGTCCGACCCATAAGGATAATAAAGGTTAGGTAAACACTTGACCAAATATAATATAAAATTTTACATAATCATCACAGTAACAATAATAATGAATTTTGAAATAATCTTTTTTTCCCGGGTATTAATTCCAATTTCCCCGAAATTTGATAATTTTTAAAAAACTGACAACACTATTTGTGACGGAGCGAATAGCGATGCGACCACGTGCCGCATGCCCCGCCCCCCTTCACCCGCGCATACATGCGCGGGTGAAGGGGGGCGGGGCTATCGGGTTGCCTACCGCACATGCATTAAGTTACCTCGCTTTTTCGAAATAATATTTATTTTTTTTGGGTGATTTTTTTTTAAGTTTAGCCCGGCTTTGTAGGCATTATTAGAATCAGTTAACGATACCTAACAATACCTTCACGGATCGGACAGGGTTTTCTTTACATATTGTATATACGAGTATTTCTCTCGGCTGAATTTTCATTCGGCACGAAATGCGACAGAAGTAGCACATACATATTGACGCGAATAATTATTTCTTAAATTATTGTGCGATAAAACAAGTTGGGGAAACGGCCAAAGTCACCACACGACGTCGATGACGTCTATGTAGAGATGTCCTATTTTACTATTTCGTAGCTTTTGGATCGTAGCGCGTATAGCAACGGTTTCCGCGTATGAAGCTCCCGGTTTTTCATAGTAGCGACGCATATTTGCGTCGATTGCACCGAATGGGTCACGAATTAGTGGATGAGGTCGTTAGTATAAATAGATTGGATGGTTTTCTAACGGTGGTAGGCCAAAACATCGGCTGCCGGCAGAAGTTACCACCCACCTCCACCAGTCACGACACGACGACGATACTTATGTAGAAGCAGTAACTAAAAAGGCACCTTCAAAGATTACACAAGAGACTCCCACGAGTGAACTTCCAATTTCACCCAAACTCAAAATATATAGCAGAATAGGATAATGTTAGTTAGCGTAATCTGCGCTGCGCGACACCTAGCGACAATTTATGTGCCGGTTCGGACATACGGGATTAAACTCACCACCGGGAACAACGAGCAAAAAGGAATCGTACTCAGAGTTAGCAGCGGAGGTACTTTGCTTTGTTAACGAAAAATTTATTTTGGAATACATGTTCAAATATGTATATTGTCATACCTATTTCAGAATGTAAATCTGTAAACCAAGTCGTAAGAATTATAGAGAGCTGGAACAGGTAACACTTGTGAGAAGCTGTAGGATGTAGACTGTGGCAACAAGCAAGCGTGAAGTGTAAGCTCGTCTTTCGTCAGCTTGGCAAACACCGCTAAATTGGCTAACGGAGCCCACTGCTTGTTTTGTTACAAATAAACCGTGAGCCACGGCCTGCAGATTTAGATTTTATCCAGTCTAATGATGACACTCTAAATTCAAATACAACTCCACATTTCCTTTATTTATTTTTTTTCTTTTTTTATAGTGTTAATATGAACTGAACTCGGCCGACTCGTTGACTCGACCAAAAAATTAAAATATTTAAATTCCCTTTTAAGTTTGTAGAAAGGTTTTCTCAGTCAAGACAAGAGAAAATCTTCAGCGCACATTACGATCTTTTCGATTCTTTATTTATTCAAGAATTTGAATAATATTTGACAGATCTCCAAATAAAAACAACAATGATCGAACGAAATAGGAAGTAGTAAGTATAACAATACAAAGACTTTGGCCGTTTCCCCAACTTGTTTTATCGCACAATAATTTAAGAAATAATTATTCGCGTCAATATGTATGTGCTACTTCTGTCGCATTTCGTGCCGAATGAAAATTCAGCCGAGAGAAATACTCGTAACCTAAAACAGCGCTAGCAATTAATACGGTTTCAAAACCTTTATTGTATTTTTTTTAAACCCGTGAAGTTCAGCAAACAATGAACTTCCACACTACGAAAATGAAAATAGTGAACACGATTGATTTATCTCTTTTTAAGTCAAAAGAGCAATTTGAAGAGGCGAACAATCAAAATTAAAATTCTGAAGCAGTATTTAGAAGTATGAAGATCACTCCAGGAAATCGCAGAAACATTTCTGGAACTGATTCATTAAAAGTCTAAGAAAATTAAGTTATTCTTGGGACTAACTTAACTAAAAAAAGCAACTAAATATACCATAATAACCTAGAATATGCTAGAGTTTGCCAAAACTTTTTCCATTTCTGTAATAACAATATTAACTTTAAGAACCATAACTGCAATCGTGAAAAACATTTCACAAACTGCGACTGGCAAAAATTCCGCGTAGCATTCCTATATCATCATTACACAATAACGTGCTACTAAAAAAGCTGCGTACATCATCTCAGTAATCCGCTACAAATACATATTCGTAGCAAAGACTAACCACGAAAAAACCATGACCTTTGTCACTGGGGTTTGTCCACTAATGCCTTCAAAGACCTCGAATTTCGTGTTTGGAAGCCGGCGACGGCGACCGCGGCAGTTAGTAGCGTGCCGAGCGCCGACGCGAGCGTACGTCATCCACGAACAGTCCTACACCCTCGGAGAGAATCCTAAACACGAAAAAGTTGCTTCCAGTGAACAAAACATAGTTGATGTGCCAGTGTTGTGGAATAATGTAGAAGCGTGATGTTTGTCCATATCAGACCACTTTGGTAGTCTGTTCGCGCCAATGGCAGTATCGTCGCGGAGGTAAATATTGACGATAGCCGACAGCCGGCACTGGTGAGTCCTCACGACCACCGTCCGGTGCCAGATAAGTATTTGCTGAACGTTCGAACGGCGTCCATTCCATTTCCCCGCGATTACATTTGCATATTTGCATGATCATTGAAAGCAAACACAGTTCGGTCGTTCTTTCATATAATACTCAGCAATGCAAACACTAAAAAATTCGAACTCATTTCACGGACACACGTTGAATTCTCACAGTTTCGTTTGGCTAACTTAATTTCGAGATAAAGGGGTACATTTAAAATTTAGCACGTCGTTTAAAAGCTGTTATTGTTTGTGTAAATGCAGGATCGTATGCTGGGACCGCACGTAATCACGAACGGCGTGTATTACTGTGTGATACACATCGCCACCACAACATATAAATTAAAGTGTTCTTTATACTTCACTGTTAAAGTTCCAGACGAGCTTACGTAAGCTCTGGACGGACTCCCCGCCCCCACTTATGTAACTACCCGGTTTGGGTGGAATTTTTATCTTTTTGGGATTCAATTTTAGGGGATATTGAAATTGCTATCTAGAAGTATATCTCATAGTCGATTGTATCTACCGGGTCGTGAGTTTAGCCGAAGAACACAGCTCGATAAATTGTCAAGCGCGACGTTGTTCTGTATTCTGTGAAGAAAAATCTTTCCATTTAAAAGCTTTTGTTTCTTTAAAAGAGTAGAGAATTAAGTCGGGCGCGAGTAGGCTTCGGAAGACTTATTTCGGTAAATAGGTCGCTGCAACCTTGTTGCTTGGTATCATTGTTGCAGACCGCGGCCGGGTCTCCATTCGGTTCGTGTAGAACCAGACATTCAAAGCACGCGAGCTAATGAGGCTAATGCAATCTTATTGCGCCCTTGATCGAGTATCTATGCAGCATTATCAATGAAGATTGTAACAGATTCTACTCTAGGTTTTGAAGAAATCGTCCATTCAAAGACATTGCAATCGAATTAACCTTCAAAGTAATAACTTAGGCTTCCAGAGTTCGTAATCCAGGTGCTTAGAAAGGGTTAGATTTGATGGTGCCATTAACCAGTAAATCTCACTAGATTTGAGACTTATCAGCTGTATCAGTTTACGACCTCCTGCTCGGTGCCAACCTTGTGTTTTAAACGGCAAATAAAATTATCGTTTATGTAAGCTATTCCAGGATAATGGCATTAAATAAATAATTTAATATTTATAGCAGTATAAAGTTAGAGGTATTTAGAGATTAGGCCTCGAGACACAGTAGAGAGATAAAGTATCAAATTCCTTATCATAAGACAGCCAAAGGACTGCTCTGTTAAAGAATTAAATAAAGGAAGTATCACACAAAAAATTCGAAAGGCGTCAACTAAGGCTGAACGGTCGATAAGAAGCTTCGAATTATCTATTCCATTACACCGAATGGCCTACATCAATATTGCCCTAGGGAGAGCTTTCTGTATGACCTCGTATAATTTCAGATACACTTTAGCGTCGTGCCGCCAAACCACGGTGCGTTGACCGCACTCACTTTACATACGTACCGCCTCATAAACATGTGGCGTTACTACCACATTTATTGGGTAAAGATATATACTGAAGGAGTTTTCAGGGGAAATAAACATTGATCACATCCAATTTCCACACAGTGCTAAGTTACATCGTATATTTAGAGCCGCAGGCGCCCGCGCTATCGCAATAAACTCGTTTTTTCAACAGTACACATAAATCGTCACAAAAACCATTCAAGGTGCGATAATTACTTCCTAGAATGTCGACAATTTTGATTACAGAGTACATCCATTATAATTTCACGGAGTTATGAAATCAAATAAATGTGTGAAGAGGGTGTGCTCCCCGGAGGTCAGTCATGAACATGACAAACATACACTCGCAATGAATATACCTTTCATATATTTTGACATTAAATAATATCTTATCCATTCTCATGCTGATATGGATGGAAAAACAATATAACATGAGTAAGCTGTTTATCGTACCTAACAAGTATTAGGTACGAATCAATTAGAAGATACAAGTTTTTTATTTATAACACAGGCAATGTGGGATTAGTTTCATAGTCCGGTTAAGGTAAGTAGTCACGACCTCTCAAGGTCAACTACGAGACGCCATGATAATAAAAAAATAACACAGGCAATGTGAGAGTACTTTTGTGCCAGTCATAATGAAAAATATTTGTACAGCACATAGGCATAACGTAGCACCAGCAGAGGAGCTAACCCTGTACACTCGATATACAATATAGATGGAAGAACGTTGACTGTCAATTTGATGAGTGAAATAGCCAATATCTGTGGGATGGGGTTGAAAACCCATTATCCAGTAGATCAACAGAGAACACTAACGCTTCTGGATTGAACGCTTACGACCAGTCAATGATTGAATTCTGCGCCGACTCTTCCAATGGATACAAAAAAATGAACTGTCGCTACTGTATTGACACTTCAATTGAAATTTCAGACATTTTAGGCGTGAAGTTGTTTTCATCTGTACGTTCTTTGAGTATTTTGTGGTAAAAGATTTTATGTTACATTTTATAAATTAATTACTATCTGGGACAAGCTTAAGATTACTATTTTTATTTTATTACGGAGTAAAACAAAAGATTTGTCGCATCATGCCGACACGCGCCGCCCGCCGCCAAAGCTTATCAGCAAACTTTATAAATAACAAATTATAATATACGGCTACAGGTATACTCGACATAACATAATTCATGATAAAATAAATTGCTAAGGAAATACTAGTGAATAGATAAATCGTCGATAACAATAGATTAATATCGATATCATCATAATGATAACACGTTTCAAGTAGCACATGTACTTGCTAGTCATGTTTGTAGAAAGCTGAAAGCTATATTAAACAAAGAGCTGTTTGAACAAGACACAAAGGAAATTCAAATCTGATCGGTCAATAATTCTAGAAGTTAGCGAAAGTGGATATGACTTGCTGATGAGAAAGACGATCTTTCTCTAAAAAAATTGGTTCCTTGATAGGAACGAATAATAAATTGTAGTATGAAGCTGAATCGTTAGTTTCGATCTCGGCTAGACATATTGCCGACAGTTAAAAGCAAATCCGTAAAAAAAGGTTCTCGACTACCTATTATAGTAGCTTGTCAGGGCTTGGAAATCATTATTGGCAAGTATACTTTACAAACATAATAGGAATATTTACTAAACTGTTGAATTACAGCGTGAATTTTAGGTTAGTAAAACAGTAGGTACTTTCTCATTTTATGCATCTTATCGTAAACTCGGAGTTTCTACAAACCCTGGTCGTAATTCTGAACAATACATCCACAATTTGTTAAGAATGAAATTGGCGCTGTTTCATAATCAAATAAAAGATAATGTGAGAGCAATTAAACTCAGCCGGCCATTTCGGGTAATTTGACAACGTGGGCGGGTAATGTCGTTACACACGGCATGTTACCACAGGCTGATGTTGATAAACATCAATGTTTGTATGTCAATGGCATAAGTAACATGGATGACAGAGGATGAAAAGGATAAAATTTAATGGACAGTCCAGTTGGACAAACAGTAGTATCAATGAAACGTAAGAGCTATCAGATGCAGCCTACTCCGCACTACGATCACATTCACACATAAAGTCCAACTGATCTTTTATGCTGACTGTAACAGTGCTGAGAATGACTAGTCGTACATCTTGAAGTACTTTCTTTTATGTTAGTACTTTTTTATAATGAAAATGCTCTGGTCATTGTACGAATACGAAAGTCTGTTACTAGACCAAATTCATTAGATTAAGCAATGCATACGTAAAAATATTTTCTTTTTTTCTTTTCTTTCAAAGCATCAAATATCAGGGCAGTACCTATTAAGTTTTACTGTAACACTAAATCAAGATGTGTCCTGCCCATGTGCACATCTAACACCAATAATAGGTAATACAGAACTGTTTCCAAATTTGTACACAAACCGCAATAGAGTAGTTTTATGACTAAATGTTGCAAATATGTACAATATTAATGTTGAAAGCCCTATCGAGTCGTGCTTAACAACATAATCATAGTTCATGAGTCGGAACTACTCTTCTAGGAGTTGACTAGTAATAATTAATAACGAAAATTAAACCGGAACTACCTTGAATTCATGGTTCACATGATATTTTAACTATAGATGGGTTTCGTGGAATTAGATTCCACGCAACCCATCTATAGTTAAAATATCATGTGAACCACGAAGTCAAGGTAGTTTTTTGGTTCAAGGATACCACAGCGGCGTGTAATTTAATACAAGAACGAGCCGATATTATAAAATATTTAGCTGTACGCTGTGTTACCTCACCGTACTACAACTGAACAACTCTCAACAAAGCGAACTTCACTCAAGAAACAATGAACCTTATGAATAAAATATCGCAGCACCTTTGAGTTGCACGGTACCTTGTTTAGTTATTTAGAAGAACTCTGAAAACAAAGTTCTGAATCTAAACAAAACAAAATCTAGATAAACTTCCACATGAGGAACTTTCGCTTGACAAAGAAAAGCGAACCTTTTAAATCCATCAGCGCCACATGACGCGTGTGCGGCAGAATTCAATAAAAAGGGGCCCGATAAGAAAGAGGGTCTGTACAATGTATAACTACGAATTCTTATATTCTTCGTAAGTATTCACAAGATCTGTCCTGGCAACAAAGTGAATCCTTTTAACTTTGAAGAATGAAATAATCACGCAAAAGTGTTAATGGCCAATTAGTTGTTTTAACAAAATATTAAATGCTTCTATTATTAGAGTTAATACAATAAAAAGCTTTCTTAAAACGCTGTCCATCACAAGGTTATTTGCTTTCAGGGTAATGTACACGTTGGCCGGCGCACCCTCAACACACAATGTAACTTTTATCACGATAATAAAGATGGCTGTGGATCCGAAAGGGTACCAGTCACCCGGCTGGGACCACTATCATAGAATAAAGAGGGGAAGTAGGTTATCTGCGACCCAATCCGCGATTTAATTGCCTACTGTCTTAGGGTTGACGACTGTCGGCGCTTCGTCGGTTACGGTTGTCGCCCAAACCGCTAACAAATATTTATAGACTAAGTAAGAGCTTATGTTTAAATTATTTGCTTAGTATTTAGTTTACGTATACTAGTCAGTTTTTTTTTTTGTAATTTTTATTTTTAGTTTTGTACACATAAAGAACCATATTTATTTTTATTTTTAATTAATACAAACATAACATCTATTGAATCACACATTTAATACAAAATTACAAATTAGCTACAGAAAAATACCTACTTTTTTCGGTTTCGACTATTACGAAACGCGTTGTTATTAAACTTTAATGTGTAATATATCCGTATCCTTGTAAATAACTTTTAGAAATATAATTTGAAAAATATAAGTCTTTTATTTGTTCATAAATAGACATACCAACTTTGCAGCTTATGTGATCATTTTTTAAAAGCTAATATACCGAAAAGCCGTAACGCGCGAACCTCGTTCCATACTAACCGCGACTAGCGCAGTCATAGGCACTCTAATATTGTGTTTAGGTGTGCGTGCGACGACGCATAGATACTATGGCGCACACATACAAGCCGCGCGCGGTCCGTTTGTATGAAGATAACGTACTTCGTTCTCTTTATTCTATGCCACTATTATTGTCAAGAACATAAAATCTTTTAGGAGATTAGTAATAAGAAAAAGTAGGCAAGAAAACGAAACATTTTCCACGGCCACTATTGTAAAAGAAACTCTAGTCGGAAATTATTTATGTACTCTAGGCAAAAGCCACAATTAAATACAAACAACTTTATGTAAATTTACAAATAACATTAGAAGAAAATATACAAATGTATCGCTTTTCATTTCGTACATGAGTTTCTTCTTCTTATTCAGCTTATAGAGGTCCACTGCTGGACAAAGGCCTCCCACAAGGCTTTTACGATGACCGGTCTTGTGCTGCCCGCATCCATCGGCTTCCTACGACCTTCTCCAGGTTTGTCGCTCCACCTTGTTGGGGGCCTCCCTACGCTGCATCTTCCGGTACGTGGTCGCCACTCCAGAACCTTACTGCCCGGCCATCGGTTCTACGAGCAATTTTAGCGATCGAAGAGCTATGTCGGTGACTTTGGTTCTTCTGCGGATGTCCTCATTTCTGATTCGATCGCGCAGAGAAACTCCGAGCTCTTTCCACTGCCCTTTGTGTGACTCTGAGCCTTCGTATCAGGCCCATTGTGAGCGACCACGTCTCAGTTCCGTAAGTCATCACTGGCAACACACACTGGTCAAAGACTTTAGTCTTGAGACACTTTGGTATCTCTCTCACTGTGGTCTATGGTAGATGAGCTAATCAAATTTAAATAAAAAACTTATCGATGCTCTAACTAATTATCTTGTCCATTACGTCGTATGTCCTGATTGTATCAACTACTTGTCGACCTACTGACGTCTCACGGTGAAATGGATCTGCACTTCAAAGGAACACAACCGGACACTCTTTGATGTTTTGACAATTTGTTTCGGCGTTAACGAAGCGTAGTATAAGTATATACAAATAACAGATTCGCGTTGCTGTCTCGGGGGCGTTAACGCAATTTCCTATAAGCTCCCAAGAGAGACTTGTGCCAGACATATATGTTCTAAATTGCTTTGTATAGGATCGTGGAAAAATAAAACTCGTGATATTTGATACCAGAAGCATTCGTTAGGCCTAGATACTAGATGGGGTAAAAGGACAATGGATGGGGAAAGGAGGTTTTCTTTCCAAGCAAACTGTAAATGAAATTTGTCGGAAAAAAAACTGTTTTTAGAGGATTCCAAGTAAGAGATTGAATGACGCTTCTTATAAATAAACACATTTTCTTTCCTTATAATTAATTGCACTGGTTCGCCTTCGATAAATAAAAAATCCGAAAATGGTATAGCGTGGCGTTCAAAATTTTCCGTAGCGTCCGCAACCTTACAAAAAAAAAAAGCCGCTCTGCACACTGCACCGTATCACGGGTGTGGATGTCCCTAGGTTGTTTGCAAGTACATATCTGTGTTTATATAAAAAAAAAAAACACGCGTAGTACAAGATAAACTCATTCACACAGTAGCACGGGGCAGTGTATGTTTCGCCTAACTGTATCATCATCAAACACAGACACCAAGTTGATTGTGTTTAAGTGTTTAAAGTAAGCAAATTTACGGGAATTAGCGGCTCACATCTGATCAATTAAGCGGTCTTAATGAAAAGCGTCTCTTTACCCTTGCGGCGTAACGGGTAACGTGTGAGATGTTGCCTGTCACATGACGGAACTGAGATCACCGACCAATCAAGAAGCGGTCCATTGAGGCGCGCCGATGCGAAGCGTCTTTAAACACTATTCAACTTCCCCGTTCAATCGCGTTTGTAGTTTGATTTATCGTTGCGTGGCGTTTGTTGTTAGAAGGTTAATTCATGTAATATGAGACGTGTAGGCGTATCATGATACGTAAACGTGATAACAAGATATTAACTACGACAAAAAAATATTGGAAAACATACTGACAGTATATTTCCAAATATTTTTCTATACCCGACTAAGCTTTACTACAACTTTCCTTTTCATTAATTTCTCTTCGAGCTAAATACTGCAAACGTAGTCCGCAATTCAATAAACATTCTCAATCAAAGATGGGTAATGTTGACAGATTCACTCGCAACGCCTTTCTACTGTAGCCTTTCTATTAAGTGTATCGAGGGACATGTTAGGGACACACACACGACGAACACTTAAAACTGAGAGCTACTCAAAGATCAACTTGACGCTGTCTGAATGTCTCTCAAATAGTTTCCTGTTTGTTAAGTGGCTAGTTAATTCGATCGAACCGATATAATGGTTTTCGTTAAAAATGTTTTAGAAACTTTTTATATGAGCAGCAGTTCATTTAGCCCTATTCCAATTATGTACATACTTTTAAAAACAATATACCAAAGGCCTTCCTCCCAAGTTATCTAAATTAAAATTTAATATGCAAACAAAGTTTTGCTGACGTGACTTCAAACGTGCCGTAGAACAACCGCAGCAAAAGGAAAATTAACTTTCAGTTACCAATTTAGATATTAAGTTATGATATCTTGAAAATACAAATTCTAATATAACTGTACTGTGACAGGGTTTATGAAAGAACGTGAAGGTTTATTCGCCGGCCGACGACCTTTCGGTGGCCCTAGTCCTTGCGATGGCCGCACTTGTCCCATGCAAAATAGTCCATCAAATACATGTGGGAAGCGCCAAAGTCACCCATCGAACTATCACCAAGATAACGATAACGCTAAAATTTAACTTCGTGAACAATGAATTATACTTCACACCAACTGTTTCCTCTGCCATCAAATGAATAATATATAATCAATTTAAACATTTTCAAATTCCAAAATCTCGAGCTTTAGTTAAAGGATTTTTTAATTGAGTACCAGAAAAATGCCGCTTAATTTAATTTTATTTTTGTTTTCACTGATGAGGAAAATAAGAACTTCTGGAGAAAATCTATAAAGGGTGTATCTGACATCGACGCACAAACGAGTACCATGGATCCAGTACATGATTCTGAGCCCCCCAGTGATGGTATTTTTCGTCGGCTTTTTCATGATTAAAAAAAAATTATGTAGTTTTTTTTCACTTTAGACTATTCATAATTGCTATTCTTTTATAACCCAATAAGATTTTAAAGTAAAAATTAATTAATTCGCTAATTACACAAAAAAGCGCAATGAAAACAATACTCGAAAAACTATCTTATCAGCTGATTTAATAGACTTCACACCAGGGATCAACGTCATACCTACAAACCCGCACGGCGGCACGCTTGCAACATTCAAAGACCGCGCCGACACTTTTTTTTAAACACTGTGAATTCCGTAACCGTTCATTAACGACATAAATGACTATCATAATTTTATTAGTGGCATGCGGTCTAGCCTTTTCGCGAAGTTTGCGTTACGATGTCAGGTACACCCGGTATGAGACGTCTTAATAATTACAACGTTTGTACCTAACCCACCTAGCTATGTTCAACGAAATATATCTGTATTTTTTTTTTAGTCCAAAGTCCACAAAACGTAACATTAAAGTTTTTTGTTTCTATGGTCGCATCATATTCGTTTAGCGAGCAGATATTACTTCTGGGCAGTTCTTTACATGCATGATGTCGTAACGACAACCTTATGTCAAACAGCTTTAAAAATATAACTGACGTCACTATTTGCAGACTTCGCTATATTTGCTTGAATTGTGCAAGTGCCTATGTATGAGTTCTCGCAATTCTAAATCGCTCATCCTGTCAATAATTTCATAATTTTTGTGGTTATTCCGTCTTTAACGAGGCGACCGCATTATTTGTTCCTCGCCTCGGCGTTACATCCGGCTTTGGACAAATATTCATTGTAATCCACATGATCGGTACTTTCTCTGTTTGTTTTCGATGTTCACGTGCGACGAAAAATATGAGTTGTAATCGTGATTCGTGTCAGTAAAAGTCCAGCAGCTCGCGGCGACGGCGGTAGTTTCCCCTCTGGCTGATAACTTCGAAGCTCCAGTTACAGCTTCTCACATTCTGGAGACAACATCCTACATTTTGTCGAGGCAATCGAGGCTACGTTTAAATTTTCAAGTTTATTCCACTCCTCCGTCCGTTTCTATCACTCAATTAAATCGTAAACTTAATTCCACGGAAGAATTAATGGAAATCAGATAGAAGTTCTTCCTCTCTCGTAGACATTGGCTTCAGAGTCCCAATGTAGCGGTGGTCCACAACTTCGTAACATTATTTCTGAAGTACTAACGAAGTAATCAGTTCATACTTTGGGGGGCCGTCATATTAAACAATTCGTGTAATTTAGAAGGATTATATGATAAAGTTTTCAGACGTTCAAATGGAGCTGGAACCGGCAAGTACGAGTATAAATCAAAGTTATTTGACACGCGATATTCTTCAATAAGACGGTCATTTTCGTTTCTCCGCGCTCTTCGGAACGCAAACAATGTCGACACGAAACTTTCTTAGTCCCTAGTATTATACTGTGTTACACAACAAAATTCTTAATACAATGTTTGTGCTCGTCTGGTAGAAAATTGTGCGATGTAACATTTACGTAGAAACGGAGATAGGAAATTCTTTTACGTGCCATTGTGCCTACTAATAACAACTAATCAATGAGTCACAGACGTCATCGTTATCTCGCGACCCTAAGCAAGTCATTTGATAACGCTTTAGTAAATCAAAGATCACACCAGCACTATGCATATACATAGTATGTAAGTTCTGAGTGTTTACTTTTAAACATATTGGCTGTCCTGACCGGCTACACAGTCCGACTGTAATGGAAATAACATTGCTATCTTGATTGAATTGTGGCCAGTAATAGCTGGGCCATTTGTCTTCATTTTTGACCTTTTCCAAATCAAATGGGAAATTACCCAAGATAGTGAGATTGTGGATTTTTCTGTTTTGGGAAGTGTTTGGGTTTACAAAATCTATTTGGCGATAGTGATTAAGATTGCACGTATTAATATAATAATTATGTCGAGATCTCCGGGCAGTAAGTAACCGGTAAGTGTTAGACGTTGCTTTATTTGTTTAAAACGTTACGTTATTTATTACATTATTTACTAGACATATTGTTTATATACCAATCAGTAGATACCGTGCCATGCAATTGATCAGTGAAGCAATGTATGTTATCTTGCAGATATTTATTAGTATTGCTACAACACCCTGATATTTACTTAGACACACTCATGTTTATTTTATTTGGAAAAACAAATAGGTATTAATATTTGGTTTTCATGTCAGTAATACTTAACATCATTCGTTATTTATGTATAAACTCTATCGTGACTTTTAAGCCCGTGTGCGTACAACAAAGAAAAAATAAACATTCATTAAGATCGGATAGTAATGAAAAATTTAGCAATTAAAATAGTAATCGAAGTGCAGAGGGCGCACGCGATGTGCGCGCCACTTAACGTAAAGGACGATCGTAGATATAAACACGAAAATATTTATGAATCGATACCAAGTACTGAACTAACACTTTATACTGTTTTCTCGATTAACTTTTCTCAGTATCATTATTTTCCGATATTCAATTACAGTACGACCAGTCCAGTAGGTTAATACAATGCGACTGACTACTGTTACAAAGTGCTCTTATCTCATCACATTTACGCCGTCCTCGCTTCTATATTTTAGAACATCAAGAATATAAAACATATACCTCCTTACAATAACAGCGTGATAGTGATCTACTTCAGCGTGTTACAAATTACATTAATTTAATTCACGATAATAAACAACGAGTAGTCCTGCGAGTGAAGTGAGTTGTACCGTGTGCTATACTCACAAACATGGCTATACAACTTAATGTACGCACTTCACGGCACACGTCACTTTAGATTCAATATTCTTTATCTATTACCTGCTCATCTGATGTTATTGAACGATTTATTCCATTTTAGGGATTATCATAATTTAGTTGAGGGACTTAGCGTATAGATTTTAGAACAAAAGGTCGATAGTGTTCAAATAAAAGTAAGTGCTTATTGGAAGTTGCGCGGACTTCCATGAAATTTAAACAAATTGGGGGAAAACTGTTACTAGCTTCGGTTATGGGTACTTTTAAACTTGTTAGGTACTTACATAACACTTTCTTACACGGAATGCTCTTATGTACAGTAAGGGTCAAAAATGGAGTATTGCACTTTTGACCCTTACTGTACATAAATAAACACACTAGTACCAGCATCGACACCTCAAACGCCCTTTATCAACATTGGCGCCGATTCTCTTAGTCATAGTCATTTATTCATTAACAACAATCATTGTATCTGAAATCACATAGTGAAAGAGGAAATCAATACATTAAATTACATTAAAAAACACGTTAAAAATATTACAAAATTTACATATCCACACACAGGAATTCTGTTACAGATCGTCAACGCCGATCGTCATTCGCTTGTTCACAAACTAAACTAATTTTAAGTTAAGTGCATCTTTTTCTCTCTATTTCATTAAGAAAGGGATAGAAGATAACAATTTAGTTTAATCCTCTCAGATATACAGTATGTTAAATAACAGAGGGCGTTCCCTTAAACTCGTTAATATATATCATTAATAGATTAAAATAAAAATATCAGCATAGAAAAATAAGCATAAAAATCCGAATAAAAAAAAATCTAATTGGAAATAAATTTGAAACCTCCTGTTTTAAATCAAAATAGTAGTCGTCATGTATAAATAAATTGCGACGTTGCCGTCTTTCATGTTCGCGTGTACAGTGTGTTTCTTTTACATGTCAATTTAAAAATTTTATTGAATATTTTCTTATTGGAAAAAATTTTAAAACATTTTGTTTTCGAATGGAAATAATTTTTTTAGCATGTATGTATGCTATACTATTTCGGGTTAACGGGAACGCCCTCTGTTAGTTAACATACTGTATAGGTACAATAAGACACTCCATAGACAGTTTAGACACGATTATAAACATGGCGACAAAAATACGCCAATTTACGTCAGGATTTGACAGGACTAAACTAATATTTTATCTTCTGTCCTTTTCTTAATGAAATAGAAAATAAAAAGATGCACTCAACTTAAATTTAATTTAGTTTGTGAACAAGAGGATCGGGGGCAATGTCTACTTCAGCTTGCTATTCAGTCGTACAGTAGGAATGTGTAGCCAGCATTAGGCCGGACCAGAGATCTTTTTTTTTTTTGTTCATTTCTTTCCGTTCGGGCGAATGGAAAAGGCAAAGGCATAGTACGCCATACAGCCAAGTCTTCAGTATTTTTTTTTTCCTTCATTAAATATCTATCCTAACTTATCCTAATTTATCCTAACTTATCCTAGCATAACTTAACCTAAACTAACTCCTTTCGTTTTACGCGTTTGGACGATAAGGAGCGGTTTAGCGTAAAGACATGATGAGGCCACTATGCTACAATATTTCACTGTTCTTTTGAATTATTCACTGAATGCACTTTTTACTACATAAATCACGCGTTTTTATTTAGTAAACGACACTATAAATAATTTTAAAAGTCCAATGAAAAATGAGCGTGACACTCATCTTGACATTCCCGCCAAACCTCTCAGCGACCAGAGATCATAATCAAGACTCCGCAAACTTGTGCCATCAGCGAAGCATAGACAAACGACATTCGTCACAGTAATCGTAGCGCATGTTAATGTACTAAGCGTTGGCTAAAGGGCATTCAAGTAGCCCTGTGCGCCTGTGACCAGAATACTGTCGTAATCACATCATCTGTATGAACGAAAACTACTAACATATTTGTTTCATCTGCACTGGAGCCGAATCTCTTGATCACATACTTAACTAGACTCAAGTAGGGTAATTAACAAAAGGACTAATTATGAACTAATGTAAATATAAAGGAACTAATTTGAATATTAGTTTAGTCTGACAAAATACTCTACAAATTAATTATGTTTTAATACAAGAAACATGGCTACAAAAAATACGTTAATTTACTTACGACGCTGACTAATTTGACAGTACTAATATTTCTCATCTGTCCTTTTCAAAAATAAATAAAAACCTGCACGGAGCATAATTTTAATTTAATTTGTGAACAATAAAATCAGCGCCCCGACTGTCGTATTTTGATTTTAAAAACAGTTGGTATTTTGAATTAGCTACCTAATTGTAATACGTAACAGTTAGCCAGTTTATGGCTTCGTTAGAACTTTCGTGTTTTTGTACCGAGTTGCGTAAGTAAACGTTGTTTAATTAATCAATACTTCATTAGAATTTTTCCATTCCAAATTCTAAGACAACGGTACGTAAATCAACAAGACTTTGGCTTGTTTACTTTGGCTGTTTGGCATTATTGATACCAAGTAACCGTCAATTATTCCTATAAAATATTTTCTGTAATAGACGCACCTTAAGGTTTAAAATTAATTATTCATACTTATGAAGAACAACAAAACGAGAGCACGAAAGCAACACGAAATCTGAAAGCATTATTAACGTAATCTCGGAGATAACCATAAATAATTTAACCCTACAAACTAATCCAATACGTAGCCCAATTCGCACACACGCCGACGCGTACGAACGCGCGCCAAAATCACACGTCAATAAATCCATCATCCATCCAATCTAGCCATCGAAATCATTGCGTTACAATTTGCAATCTAGTAGGTATCCGTCATCGTTACCACACAAAGGCATGCAACCAAATTGTAAAACCACTTTTGACATTTCATTCATCATAACTTCGTTTGGCTTTACGGAGCAATTACGTAGCAACGATCGTTCTGTCACATCGCAATCTGATTTTGATGAGCCTCACCCAGTGTTCTCTTATTTTATTTAAGCTTCCATCAATGACACCCAACCGAGATGCGACATCCAATCTTGATTTTAAATTGAACGTTTTATTAATAAATGCCAATGAATTGTCGTAATAAGGCTGTCGAATTCTGAAATCCGCATAACGAAGGATCGATTCCGTGCAATAATTCTAAAGCCGTTTCCGCGTCTCAGGAAATTTACGAAAAATACCGCTAAGTTACTTCGTTATTTATCCGAACTTAATTGCCATCAAATGAACGCCGATTCGACTAAACGAAATCAAAAGCATTAAAAAAGAAATTTCATATTCTATAACGGTACTACATTATTTATTTATGTTCTATGATATAATTGATATTTAATAGATTATATATATACAACGTGTAACATAAAGGGTATATACATAACAAAGGCATGGCATCTTTACATGATCATCATCATCATCATCTGAGCGTTAATCCCAGTCGCATCCGAAGCTTTGTCAGCTTTGGAATCTGAGGTCCGCTTTACCAGTCTTACTGCTGATTTTGGCTAAACTTCGACATTTTCCGTGAAGCGACTGCCGTCTGACCTCCACAACCCGAAGGCGATATCGAAGCATTGCAGTTAAACCAATTGTTGGACTTTTGAGGGCTCCAACAACCCATAACGACTGCCATTAGATGTTCGTATGGCAACCGGCATCTTTACATGATATCAAACGATATTGCAAGGGTTTTTTAATCCTATCTCTTTATGTTAGGAAGTTATGAGGAAAAACACCGCCTGTGATAGGCTACCATCATACTAGTCGCACAGAGATATTGATGACATTTATCGGATTTTGGCAAGTAACGTTACGGGTAACGAGTAGTTATTAACGTATGTAGTGTGCTGCCACGTTTGTTATGATTTTATTTTAAGAAACACACGAAACCGAAAATTTGGTACCAATTTTTTGAGTATTTTATTTTGAGTTGAAACCCTTCCGATATTGTTTGATATCATCTAAAGATGCCTTGCCCTTGGTATGTATATACCCTTTTTGTTACACGTTGTATACATATATTCAAATCATAAAACAAGATTAAAGACAGAAGATGACCAAAGGGTGTTGGTGGATTAAAATTAATGGACTTTGTAAAGTGTTTTGATCCGTGCCTATTTGTAATTCAGATGGCCGTGTCGCCGCTTGGTCCAGATGAGTCGAATATAATTGACGTTGTCAGTTACAGCTGAGCTAAATATTTCATCGACAAACAATCCTCCCACAGAATTAATTTAAATGAAAAAAATCATTTTTGACATAATGTTTATAATATGATGATATTAGCCAGATTTAAGGACAGGCTAGATTGAAAATTTTAATAGATAAAATTATTCACATCTAATTATTTATTTTCTTGTTTATCTATATAAGTACCTAAATCATGCGGCAAGCTTTTCTACGTATACAAAACTTTATCACTATCGGTTAATGATATCTGCTTCAATCTCCAGCTCTTTCTGCAGTTTTACTACTTTTATTGCAAGAGCTTTCAACTACGAATGGAAATGGAGACGCCATTTCCAAGTCACATTGTTCCAGTGGTGAATTGTTCACGTCTGTTACATATCCAAAAATCAGTCGCACTCACACGGAATCATTTATTGAGTTTCCAAGTTTACGGAGCTGCACATGAATAAGTAACCCGCCGTTGAAGGACGCTACCTTCAAACATTAACGATTGTAATTGTTACAAAACAGTCGCGAGTTTATGAACCACGTGGCCTTCGACGTCTGGAAATAATTCATTTATAGCGGCACGATAATCGATTAGGGCGCGGACAGGCAGGGCTCGTCTCACACTGCAACATAAATAATTCAGCCACGCCAGCGGGAGCGGCAACTTCAGACGCTCTCGCAGGCGATCCCTTGAAAAAGTTGATAATGTGATTTAGAAGGCGTGCGGAGTGGGGCGTTCCTGGCGACTCATTTGTGTGGCGACGCGCCCCTGCATACTGAGTGCCTCACACCGCCCGCTATGTAGTACTTGCATACGTTGCTATGCATTTACAAGGACCGCAAGTCGCACGAGCACCCCGCACAGCACATGCCCTCAATACTAACTCGACTAATATCTACATTTTGTTTCAGGTGCTCGGAATCAATAATATAGTGCAAATACAATGTGTGACAAGTGCAAACGGGAAAAGACCTCTGTGCAATTGTGTAGTGTATCGCGAGTGACGGGTGAGGGCAACAGTTAAGAGCATGTACACGTGAGTTGTACCACGACGTCAGACTACTCGGAGTGGGGAGCGCTGGCGTCCACGGCCAGCGATGGTATGGACGTTGTATTCGGGAATGATAGCGACTTGGGGTGGAACGCGACCGAGGAGAGGGCGAGTTCGAACGTCTACAACCACTGGGGATGGAGCATCGTGGACGGCTCACTGATGCTGCTGATCGTGAGCGGGAATACGCTGACGATACTGGCGGTGACCATGAGTCGACGGTTGTCGTCGCTCGTGTCCAACCAGTTCGTGCTCAACCTGGCCATATCGGACCTGATGGTGGGGCTAACGCTGCCCTATCATTTGGTCTTCTACCTGAACGATGACTTCGGCACAATCAAGTGGTCGTGCCTGATGCGCTTCATCCTCATAATCCTAGCGTGTCTGGCGTCCATTTACAACATCATAGCGATAGCTGTAGACAGGCAAGTGGAACGCCCCTTTTAAATTTGTTCAAAGAAATCTTTTCACTAAAATAGAACCTTCAATGTCGTGCTTTTGTCACGCCACGTGAACTTGAAAATCCATAGAAACTGTTTTCTATGTAACTGCTCTTTGAGTATGAACGTACGACGTATATTTCTACTGCAATTTTATTTTCCGTTTCCCGAGTTTGTTTTATGTTAATTTGAATGGTTTATATTTCCAGGTACATAGCGATAGTACACCCGCTGCACTACAGCCGGTACATGACGAAGCTGGTGACGCGCCTCATGATGAGCTTCACGTGGTCTGTGGCCGTCTGCATTAGCTGTATCCCCGTGTTCTGGAACGACTGGCACGAAGGAGTCGCGTGCGAGATGAACTTGGTACGTAGTACTCGGATGGCCTTATATTATACGTCCTACCTTTATGAAATCAGACGGTCTTCCAAAATAAGAGCACCTGTGATAAATCCTAATATCTTGATATGTGTGATTATATATAACGCACGGTGTATGCTTACTGCTTACCTGTTCTTATGAACACAAAGAGGTCTGGTAGTTTCATGACATTCAGCGACCTCTAGACATATATGTACATATAAACGTCATGAAACATGATATTGCTTGTTATAGAATCTGAACATCGTAACTTACTATTACGTACTTATATTGCCTACGAGTCTAAAGCATAAAGCTGGATATCTCTAGGGATGATCACTCTGTCAACACATTCCGCAATAAGACAACAATATTCGGAATTCATAGTGGAAAGAAATGGTAGTCTCAAGGCACGCTCCGCAAACCCACTATAAAATAAATAGTTAATAGAGTTGTTTCATGGAAGAACGACTGGTTACCAAGAAAGTACTTGTTCGCGCTGGGAGCTGGCTCATACATTAGTGTATTATTTAACCATATAAACTAAATATTATTGCTATTTGATATTAAGCACGAAGAAATAAAATCACGGAACATTATAATAAGAAAGTTGCCACAGATCAGGAACATTGGTACAGGTAATATTATATTAGTTTCTATTATAGTAACTGACAGTAGGTTTTTGGAGCGGTGTCATTATTTGTAAATATTGGGTACATTTAAGGGTAAATAAACATACTGCTCTCCGATGATATATTTCTGATTCAAAGAAATGAAGTTTAATACCAAAGTTTTTTAAAACCGGAATGCTCGGATGAGATTTGAACAATCGAAATCTGAGGTAAATAAAGAAATCGAACTTTGATCTTTGAACTGCGTTCTACTAAAGATAGACGTGACACGCGGGTACGTGTTTGTTATTCCAGTGTTTTGAACCCGGCCTGTTGACCCACAAATATTAGCTCGTATAGTTCCATTTGTTCATCAAATGAAATAAAGCAAATATTTAATATACATGAGGAAATATTACTAAAGTGCGATTACTTCACTATCCTCAATCTATATTTACGTATGGTAATATGCATATCGGGCTGCCAAAGCCGACTTAATATTCACTAAAGAAACCCAAGCCGTAAAGACAGTTTTCTGAGCGTGCACTTTTACACGACTGATTAAACTCTTCCAAACAATAAAGAAATCTTTGTAAAACGACCTGGTATCAGCACAACTGTCTGTAGCGCATTTATTGAAATTCTCCGTGATATGCAGAAGTTTACTTGTTCTCCCCGTAAAAAAATTGAAAAACCTTCTATGACTACAAGTGCTTTAACAAAATCGTTATAAATGTTGCAGGTGGTACCGACAAAATATACGACCAGCATCCTTGCACCGATGTTCTCTCTCATTTGGATGGTCATGTTCATTCTGTATTGGCGGATATGGAGGGAAGCCACCTGCCACGCGCGGCGCATGAGAGCCAACACCTGCTGCCCGACCGGAGCCAACGATTGGAAAAGCATACAGGTGACATGAGCAATCCTATTTATTTATATAATACTAAAAGTACACACATTGGCGAACTTAATTCCATAGGCATTCCCTATTAGTCAACCTTTGGATGATACAGAGACATCTCTTTTTCACAAACTAAAATAAAAAGTTCAGTTCATCTTTTTCATTCCACTTTTTATGTCCTTTAGGACAGAAGATAAAATAAGTTCAGTCCCGTCCCGTGGTTTTAGATAACGTTGAGCACGTCATCAAAGACCAACTGGTTCCTAAACCTGAAATTAAAGCGCCATAATATTTTTGCAGGTGGTGCTACTAGTGCTAGGATCATTCTCAATATGTTGGATGCCGTTCGTGGTGGTGGCATGTGCCCAGACGTTGCCTATGATGCCGCTACACAACCACATAGCGTACCGGGTCACGTCATCCCTGGCCATGTCCAACTCGGGCATCAACCCTCTCATCTATGCGTGGAAGAACGCAGGCTTCCGCGCCGCCTTTGCTAAACTATTACGATGCAAGAGACCCGACACGTCGGAGTATCGAGGTTCACCTGCCCCGGAGAGGAAGCGAGGCTCAGTGGCGCTTCGCGAAGGTTCCATAAACCGGTCCAGCGCCCCGAGCGCGCTGTCGAGCCTCGGCGGGCGGCCGGCGCGCCTATTGTACATGGAGCACGAGGCGGAGGGGGCTCGGTGCCGCATCATCGAGAACGCGGGCTACGTGGAAGCGGAGCGCGGCGACTCCAACCCGTCGTACGCGCCCGACGCGCCCACGCCCGTGCACCGGCCCGCCGCGCCCGGTCCTCGCGCCGACATAGTCTAGTGTGTACTACTTACAAACGAACATTAGACGTTTTGTGGGAAACGTGAAACGCTTCTAGTATTTAAAGTTGTTAGTGACCGTAGGTACCCCCTTTCGCATTTAGATACCTGTTCAAATCTACGCTCAAGTTTTTAAAAGCTTTATTGTTGAATTTTTATTGAGAGATTATAATGAGTTCCCTGCCATAATGATGTTTTAATAACAGGTTCTCTGTCAAATAAAGATGTTTAAAAGATATAAATATTAATTAAAAGATGTTCTATGTAATATTAAAGTATGTAAATAATGTGTATTATTTATCTCAGATCTATTAACCAAACATTGGTTTTGTCTACGGTAAGACTCACAGCGCCATCTATGACAAAACGCTGAAATAAATGTGATGCGTGCCGGACTGAAACCACGAATAAATCCGTATCATAGATGGCGCTACATAAACTAATTTATAGACCTTCTTTTTCTAAAGATGGATAATTAATTTGTCGGCAGAAAATTTTTGCATAATTGCAAAATAAATGAGGTCAGAAAATTTAGAGGCAAAAACTTTTAAAGAACTATTACAAAGAACAGATACTTATTCGAAAAGTTACTTTGAATACTAATGAACTTAATGACCTAACAAAATTAATGAAACACGAGAGTTTTACTGATAATGTATCACAACTGATATAATCCTGTTAGTACGGTCTATTGGGCAATCTAAAGAGGTCAGCAACGGACGAATCACGCCAGTGCCTCGCCTGGCTTCTTGAAAAATATTTATTATATTTACGAATTTCTTAACTAAACATTGTTTCGAAAATAGCACATTTATAGGTATAATCTGAGCTCAATCAGACAGAGCTATTACATTAATGGTTCAATCTTTATCCAACTTAAATTCAGTCATATATATTTTACTGTGTGTACATAAATTCCGCCGACTATTAATATTGTAACATATAACTGTTTTTTGTCCCAAATAAATAAAATAAAATAAATAAAATAACAGCATAAATAAAGCAACGGCTAGAACTTCATTATTTGAAAATTGGGATACAGATCAGTATTGACCTGCATCGAAAACACAAAACAAATGAGAATCGGCTAAGTCCTAGGTAAGGCACCAGCCCGATCGGGGGTCAACTTGAAGAGAGTAGATATAAAAGAAACTGGCGAGCAACAAGTTCCGGTTGGCAACAAGCATTTAGTTGCTGGCATATTGTCAGCGACTAATATATGAGCATATGTACAAACTACAGACATGGGCGTACCACACTGGGGCAAGCTGGGGCGCTTGCCCCACCCTGGCTCTGATCTATAAGGTACCTAATTAAACAATAATAATAAAACTTCGAGAGTTTAACTGCTGCCCCACCCTGAGCCCAAGGCTGGCTACGCCCATGACCACAGATGCCTGCAGGTCAAGCTACCCGAAACTGTCAATTTTTTCCAAACAAACTTGAACCTTAATGCTTTAACGATATAGCTAATTCACAGATATTAGCTCTGGTCGCAGAGACAAGCGAGTACTGGCATCGGTATGGACAGTCAGCAATCAACCATTAATTTAGGAATCTTTTATTGAAAAGACACATAATATAATCTTTTTTACGTTCGTAACGAGGAAATCGTTGACAGCTTGTTGCTTCCTCATAGACGGTGGAACAGCGTTCCTTTGGCCTGCTAGAACGCGGTTATGCCAAATTGGGACCAATGTTACCCGGGCTGTAATTAAGAGCTACATACTTCTCTGTTACTATGTAAAATAAATCTGGGTTGAGTAAAACTGTGAATAAACCGCTCGTTAATCGGGAACTTCAAGTATACTAGTCTTCCACGTGATCAAGAGCCCCAAGGTAACATGAAGACGGGAAAAAGTTAGCGAAGTAAGAACCGGTGTACAACCTGATCCCGTATTATCATCATGTACGAGATCACTGATAAATACTTTGCTATCTGATTAAATGGCAAGTTTACGTGAAATAGGACCTGGATTCTTAACCTTCCGACAAGCTATCGTATAGAAAATAATACATTTCGATAACCAGATTTGCCTTGCTCCCGACAGCAATCTGTTGTCGGACTGGTCGTCTATTTGATTGCTGACATCATTTTCGGGTTTTGGACTTGTGAGCAGTGTATAGAGTGCTCCTATGATAACACTGATTGATGTTCGATACGGTACAGAAGCGTATCGAGTGGTTGTAAATAGGTATGCTACAAACATTACTCTCAATTTTTTTTACAAAATAAAAGAATTACAAAACTAAATACAAATGATGACCAGCAAGGAAGTAATCGTGAAGTCACTCACCTCAATTCCAGTAACACCCAGCGCTGTCACCATGTTGGGCGTCATCCTGAAGGGCACCTTCTCCGGCACCCGCAGCGTCTTGCCCTTCTCGAAGCACACGTTATAGTCTATATGCACCACCTCACCCGACGTGAGGTCTACCAATACATTGTCCATGTGTCTGTCACCGAGCCCGATGATGTAGCCTATCGTACTCATCACGGCCACCGAGTAACTGTAACGACGCGTTATCTGCCACCACTGCTCAGGACTAACACCGCTGCACCAAAACTCACTCCATAGTAAATCCCGAGGAGTCTCCGCGCCCAGTTCCTGCATTACTTGCTTTAGGATCGACACGGGCCAGTCTTTCCTGTTATCCGTTGATATGCCAGCTTCTTTTAAAAGCGGATTAAGCTTGTTGTAGAATAACTCTGAAGGACGCAAGATATTAATTGGCTTATTAGTTTTAGCGGATAGCATAGCAGCTTCTCGATTTTGCCAACGTTTGTACAACGCAAACAGTGGTGTAACGTTATCTACCCAGCTGATCAGTCCCGATCGAGGACCTAAAGGTATCACTGAGTAATGGCGAGCTCTATACGTTTGATTATCGTTATTTTCAGAATCTCTAGCCATCATTGTATTTGTTATAGATAACAGCTGCATTATTCTCTCATCTAAATGCAAGTCTTCTAGTCCTTTGAACAAATACGTGTAAGGTTTGCCGTCTGAACCGTTAAACACCAATTTTTTTGGTCTTGTCTTTGTTGGCAGAATAGCCACAGTATTTTCAATTGCTTTTATTGTGACTCTAACAGCTCTCTGGTTTGTATGTACTCCTGGCATAGTTATGACGGTATTTTTAAGTTCTGCTAATACGGGGCTGATGTCCGACATCTTTAAAATGTATGAAGTTCGTTTATTCACTTTTAGTTGAAGTCTTATTTGAAGTTGTTTGAATGGCGCCCATGACTCCTGGGGTTTATCAGGATTCGCAGGGTTCTTCAATTTGTCTATTACGTCGGTAATGAGAGTCAAGAATTTATTTTGGAAAGATACTTCATGTGGGGTCTCAGGTTTCGCTGAAGTGACTTTGTAGAGTTGCTCCAGCACACAAATTACTGGCTCAAAAATGATGCGATGTTTCTCTTTGATCAGATTTTCTTTATCTTCTGCTGACAAGTGTGCGTTGTTTTTTACTTTGGCAACTTCGCTTTCCAATTGCGAAAGTCGCTTAGTAAACTCAGAATGGTGTTGGACTAATGTGCCCAGGCATAATTCATCCCATAGTAAATTGATTCTTTGTAATTCTTTGACTAAAAGTTTTACTTGTTGAATCGTTTTTGGGGCTTGTTTTGAAAGTGTCTCGACCATATCTAAGAAACAAGAATTTAGTTCATTATTGACAACTTTATCGCTGGCAGCATCTTCTATCTCAAAATTCTCTTCTTCCCCAGTTCCAGCGTCATTAGACATGAAAGATCTTGCAACATTCAACTCCATTAGATCATTCTGTTCATTTTCCACAGCACCGACTACTGCTGGGAATGTAATCAGATGCGGCGTGTCCTCTGCCAATCTGCACAAGAGATCAGATACACATTTTCTCACGTACGTTTCCGGGTGGTTAAGACGTGAGAATAACTGCGGAATGATAACTTTCCAAGGTTGAGTAGGAGTGTTTGCTAAGCCGGATTCTAACACTGTCTGCAACTCCATTGCGTGTTTAACAATCAACCGTAGAAGCCTCAAAGTAGCATTAACTACCGCGTTTTCTCCGCTGTGATTAATAAAGTCTGATGCACAAATAAGCTGCAGGAATTTGAAGTAAGCATCAGCGGAAAGTTCAAAGTAAGAAAATACTCGTTTTTGCGCCTGACGCCAAATATCCACTAACAATGCAAGGTGTTCAGGATAAGCATTGCTCAAAGATGGAACGGTCCGAAGTTGACTTTCAATCATTTCCGATGTATTAATTTCGTTCCAGTCGATGTCTTCGTCGTCACAAGTAGCTTTTGTTTTCGACAATATTTCACAAACCTGCTCAAAGTCTTGAGTTGAACATCCAATCATAACGCTCTCTATCTGTAACTTATCATTTTCTGTTAATTGCTCACGAGTTTTTGAACTAAATTCAACCATTTTACGACCCCATCTGAAGCACCAAGCAGCAAAGCTAGCCCAAGCTTTAGCTAGTCCAGGGCATTGATTAACACCAAATTGCAGCAGTTTTCCAACAGCGGAGTCTGATACTGGTATGACATTCTCCGATATATTATTATCTACCAGACCTATTTCTGGTAAAGCTGACACCAACTTCTGTAAGGGTGAATCTATATCCAATATATTATCCGTTTCGGATTGCACCCACTTTGAAAGGGTGAGCAATAGTCTTGTACTTTTTTCGCGCAATTCATAACTTTGTTCACTCATTGCCAATCTTTGAGAAAATCCAAAGGAAATGCTTGCACAAAGGTTGACAGCTCGTATTTTAGTTTCTTCTTTCGCATAAGTCAATTTGCAAAGCTCAGCCAAAGCAGTGGCGTTATTAAGAGTCCAAATTTCGAGATCGTAAGTATTAGTAGACATAAGCAGGGCTTCACTTAAATCATCCAAGTTATTAACGTTGCCTAAACACATTTGGAAAGCAGAATTTTGTTTGAAATGGTTTAAAAGTTCCCTTTTTGCCATTACCAAATTAGCGTTCTTTCTAGAACATTTGATCACATCCAAACGAAGGCATTCTGCAAAGAAAACGTTTTCTTCTGTCATATTAAGTTTCGTAAAATATTGATTCCACCATAATATTCTGCTTAGGTTTTTAAAATTAGTTCCGTACTTATAATCCTTTACTGTTGATGGTTTAAACGGATTAGGGATTACCTTTCCGCTCTTCACAATGTTGCTTAATCCATGATTTGCTAATTGCAACACTGCAACCTCTTTTAAGAAATGTACGGCATTAGTTCTGGAGAATTCTTCTGCTTGTGATTTAAGTAAGATGTTACATTGTTGTAATAAGCCCCCATATTTATCATTGTAATCACTGTTATACATCTTCACTGCAGTGCATACAAGAGTGGATTCAATTTTATTTAATAAGCCTTGATAGGAACATGTATTCTTCGATATCTCATTGGCTTCATTATCAAGTATGTCCCAGTTAGTGAGGTCTTGCGGGATCTCGGAGGTATCTTCGAAGAACTTTAATGTCGAAAAAGAGCTCCATCGTGAAATATTTGAATTAAATTGGTCACTTTCTTTCCATGTTTGCATTTCTTCCCAGTTTTGTATGTGTTTGTAACTTTCCATTACCTGTTCATCAATGAACCTGGTAATTCTTACATCAACTTGCGATGATGTTTCAGCCTCTTTAGAATCTTCATGTGATTTTAAGTTGTTTATTTTTTTATAGAATTCTATAGCTAATTCATGTCTAGAATTTGCCTGTTCAGCAGCTCCTTTAAGCCACACTAACTTCTTGTCAAAATTCTGTTTTATCCACACGTATAAACCGTGCAACACTTCTGGCTCTTCAATTTGTATCAGTGCTCTTGCAACACTAATGGCTATTGCTTCAATGTCAATATTAGTATTCGAATTTGCAGCTGTTTGCAATATTAGTGAAGCATGATAGATGGCAGCGCCGAAATGTCCAGCGTAATTGCTGACGGCAAGCGCAGCGGGGCGTACTCTAGTGAACCATTCGCGGCAAGTCGGCCTATTCGTGTGAAAGAATGTTTTTACAGGTTTGGCCACAGCTGGCAATACTGTAGCAGTCCCTTCTGCGGCATTATAAATGTATTTCTCCAGAAATATCATGAACTCTGTTATCCAGCGCGTCCGGGTTTGTTCTAAAGTAATAACTTGCACCAGTTGCTGGTGGTCACTACCAATGTATTTAGTTTCATGAGATGATATTTCTCTGGCTATTCCTTTTAAAGCTCCTTCAATTCTCATAAAAGTCTCTTGTGGTTTGCCCAGGATAGTCCTTAATTTCAATGACACACATGTTTGAGCTAGTTCTGAGAGTGCCCATCCAACGCATATAGATGAGAAACTTGTAGCACATTGGCGGAAGAACAAAAGATTATTTTCATGAATATCAGCAGTCTGTAAAGGCCAAGATGTTAAAAATGCATCTACTAAAGCTTTTCTATCATCCATTGTGTGATGGAGAAGACAATTCATTATTATTTTAAAATGTTGGTTTGACAGGTTACAAAAAGATCCTCGCATGAGATATTCTTTGAAAGAATTAGCCTTTGTATCACTGTTGAGCACATTCAGACTCATTTTCCTTGCTGTAAACACTTTAACAACTTGTTTGTCTAACTCCAACTGAACAATATCCCAAGGTAGTTCAAATAGCACATCTTTGCAAACATTTGACAAAGTTTTATTTTGATTATCAATGTGTAGTATACAAAGGACTGCTACTGTTTTCAGCACCATAACATTCCAAGTGAGGGTCTTATTTTTCAGTAGATGGGAAGAATTTTTCATTACAAGCAAAACAATATCTTCATCAAAATTATATGCCAGTGACAGCATGTTAGTTGTTAATACAAGAAAACCCTTTGACATGCTTACTATAGGCAAATATTTGTCTAGCTGGCAAAATATATCAGAAATCCAATTTAGAACTAACATTAAGGTTTCTCTCGGAGCATCTTCATCCAATACCATGCTTAATGTATTAAGGATCACAGCTAAATGTCCAGAGGTTGGGCTAGAGCTGGAGACATCGCCAAGACTCAAGTTTGATAGGCCAAATATATCATTCGCTCTTTGCTGGGTGTTAGTTACCAAGTCGCTAGAAGCAATAAAGTGATTGTTCTTTTTGCAATGTGAATAAAGCAAGTATAGTACAGAATACTGAAGAGCTGGCTTATCCTTCATTAGCTTTTCATCATGAGGACACATTTTGATGGCTAACAGTTCCAGTATGCTAGGTTGTAATGCCCACATGCCAATAATAGAGTTACTAGCATTAGCCAGCTCGGATAAGCATTGTAAATAAAATATAATATTTTTCTCTGCATCATCTGTGTCCACTTCTTCTGGATACTCCGGGTTTATTATTTGTATGTCAGGTATTATAACCAAATAGGAATTCTGAATATCAGTCAAAACAAATTTATATGTTTCTTGTAAAAGTGGAATATTCTTCAAGTTCAACAAGTTACTATACACCGACATCACACTGTTTAAAATATGAGAGCTGTCTGAATAGCGTAGTCGACGCAAGAGTGAATTAGGTCCAATAGTTTGTGATATGAACTCAATGGGAAGGTTTGAAGCAATCTCCTTTATAATAGTGGATACCAAGTCAATGACACTGAGGCTAACACTCTCTTCTCCTTGCAAAAAGTTCCTCATCTCTTTTGTTATTAATGCAAACAGGGCTGGAGAACAGGATGATGATTTTGATTGTAAATATTTCAAAAGCAAAGCAATACATTCATTACCTGCAAGTATCAGATCTGCTTCTGCATCATCCTTCAGAGTTTTAGTTAAAACTTGCAATATCTTAGTGATTGCTTCTGTAAGAAATGACCATGACACAATTTGTGACACTGTAGGACTCAAAAGTGTTCCTAAGCTCTTGACAACAGTATTGAAAACATTGAGGAATGATGTGATCTTCTGCTTACAATCTTCAGGTGTAGTAACATCACTTTGTTTGTCAGTACAGGTAGAATCCATCTCAGTAGAATATACAACCATGTCCTCTACAAATTGATTGAGAAGGTTTACTGAAAATCCAACATCTGCTTGCCAATGGCGACTGAGTTTGAACAATGATTGCAGAGCAAAATCTTTGATCTTCTTCGGCTGAGCATTATCTACATGCCAACCAACCAGAATATCAACTGTGTCCACAAAATGATTTGCGAAGTGTTCTGGATAAGAATTTGACATGATGATCATAGCATTTATAGCAGACATGAACACATCAGCTGAATCTGTGCCCTCAATGATAGTTTGGAGCCTGTCTAGAGTTAATTCAGCAAAATCTGTTAAATGAGGAGTTTGGTAATCCAGCTGAAAAGTTTCTGTAAATGAGAGAGTCAGGTAATGTTTTATACTTGAGTTATGTGCTGCATAATTAACAGCAATCCAATCTAGATGTTTCCTGAAGTCAGGACCCATGACGTAGCCGATCCTTCCGAGTACTATGGATGCACCTTCCTTTGTCTCTGGGCCAGGGGCATCATAGACCACATCCAGCAGTGACTCTACTAGTATATCATAAGAACGTCGTATGTAGCGCGAGTTTTCCGGCAACATAACGGCGTCTTGTAATTTATTGCATATGACAAGCGATTTCTCTGTGTCCACCTCGGCACATAGTCGACGGAGCAACTTGGAGATGCGAGGGTCCTCTGGAAGGTTGATAACTAACTCAGAACGTTCATAGAACTTGTTACTACTGTTTCCTTGAGACCAGGAGTCGTTGGGAGTCTGGTTTAACGATTCGTGATATTTGTAAGAATTATCAAGAGGTTCACGATCGCCGCGGGGCTGAAATCCGCCTCGGCCCCTGCCTCCGCGCCCACCGCCTCGAGACGGCCTGAACTCGGTGGCACGGCCACGGGACCGATACCTACCGTCTCTGGATGGCCCGCCAAATGACGAGGATGCATCGTACGCACCAACATAACCTCTGACCTTATCGTCCGTGTTTTCTTGTCCAATTTCGTCCCTTTCCGGAGTGTCACTACCCTCCGTTCCCTTCGGGATTTTCACTTTACTGTTTGCAGTGGTGGGTATCATCACTGTAAATGTTGTCTAACACGTAATTGTAAACACACATGGCCGTAAATTTACGACAAAATACGGGCAAAACAGACACTCTTCGCCAACAGTCACTGTACATCATAGACAAAATTAGAATTCCGTCAGAACTGTCAGTCACTGTTATTGTTAAAAACTGTCAAGGGCTGTCAATTCATACTCATAGAGATTTTTTTTTTTGGTTCAATTCTTTCCGTTCTTCTGAACGGAAAAGGCAAAGGCATAGTACGCCATACAGCCAAGTCTTCAGTACATATTCTCTTGAGTAATCTTCTATCCTAACTTATCCTAGCTTATCCTAAACTTATCCTAACTAATCTAACTCCTTTCGTTTCCCGCGTTTGGACGATAAGGAGCGGTTTAGCGTCAAGACATGATGTGGCCACTATGCTACAATATTTCACTGTTCTTTTTGAATTATTCACTTAATGTACTTTTTACTACATAAATCACGCGTTTTTATTTAGTAAACGACACTATAAATAATTTTAAAAGTCCAATGAAAAATGAGCGTGACACTCATCTTGACATTCCCGCCAAACCTTCCACACATAGAGATTATAAAGTAATAAATAAAATCATAATTCATATTTCTAAACGAAAAATATAGTTCTCTTGAGATTTATTCCCTAATTTCAATAAATACATATAATTTATATTTCATAAATATTTATCATTTCGTAAAACGCTATATTGGGAATCATTTCAAAATCTATTAAATCATATTATGTAAATCTATTTGAAATAATTATACGACTTCCGACAAAACCATAAAATTTTGAAGTATTTTGAACGACATCAAACAACAATTATTAATATACTCTTTGAAACGGTTTTGGCGGGAAAGTCAAGCTGAGTGTCACGCTCATTTTTCAATGTACTTTTAAAATTATTTATAGTGTTGTTTACTAAATAAAAGCGCGTGATTAATGTAGTAAAAAGTGCATTCAGTGAATAATTCATAAAGAACAGTGAAATATTGTAGCTTAGTGGCCACATCATGACTTTACACAAAACGACTCCTATTCGGCTTCACGTGGGAAACGAAAGAAGATAGGTTAAGGTTAGGTTAAGTTACTTTAGTTACTAGTTAGGATAGGATAGTTGAAAATTAATTACTGGAGACATGGCACTATGGTCTCTGACCTTAGCCGGTTCCAAATGGAACAAACAAAACAAAAGAAAAACTCTTTGATACGGAGTTTGGCGGGAATGTCAAGATGAGTGTCACGCTCATTTTTTATTGGACTTTTAAAATTATTTATAGTGTCGTTTACTAAATAAAAACGCGTGATTTATGTAGTAAAAAGTGCATTCAGTGAATAATTCAAAAAGAACATTGAAATATTGTAGCATAGTGGCCGCATCATGTCTTTACGCTAAACCGCTCCTTATCGTCCAAACGCGGGAAACGAAAGGAGTTAGATTAGTTAGGATAAGTTTAGGTTAAGCTAGGATAAGTTAGGATTAATTAGGATAAGTTAGGATAGAAGTTTACTCAAGAATATATTTACTGAAGACTAGGCTGTATGGCGTACTATGCCTTTGCCTTTTCCGTTCAGAAGAACGGAAAGAATTGAACAAAAAAAAAACATAACCTCAACTGACAACTCAACATGTCGATTCCCTAAAAAAAATTTGAATACAACATCAACATGTTGTTTGTGTAATTCTATTACAAAAGTAAAGACACACTATAATTTTATCTATCGAGTTTGCAAGACAAACTACAAACATGAAGGCTGCAAAACGTACGCAAGATTTTAAAGGTAAGAATAAATCCGTTCGTTTTTAGTTATTTATTTTTAGACAAGTTTCAGATGTGATAGTGTTGTTTCTTTTTGCAGCTTTAGAACTTCGGTTAACAGAGGATTCAGTGGCACCACATACAGTATATCTTAAGGAGCATATAGTAAGAGAACACACAAAAGACAAGCCCCAGGGTCGTACATTACTAGTAGTTAATGTGCCTCCTTACGCTGATGAGAAAGGCTTGATTAATGCTTTTATAGAAGCTGGCACTGTGCAGTCGGTTCAACTGTGTTTAAAACCATCAACTGCTGACATAAAGCATGTTATAAGGTTTGTAACAGAAGAACATAAAACCACATTTAGAGCAGCATACATTGTTTTCAAAAAGGTTTCAGAGTTAGATAAAGCATTAAAATTAACTGAACTACAACCGCTGAACTCAAATACTCATCAAATAAAAGTGGGAATCAAAAAGTGGATTGATGAGTACAACAGTGCTATTTTGTTGCCCAAAACACTCAAAGAGAATGTTGAAATATTTATGAAACAGTTTGATGAAAATGCACAGAAAGCAGAGAAGAAGGAAAAAGAGTTGGAACAAGAGGATGATGAGGGATGGGTCACTGTTACTAAGAGAGGAAAGGTCCAGAGCTTTGCAAGAACAGAGAAAGTGGAAAACAAAATAATGCAAAAGGAAGAGAAGAAAAAGAAACGAAAAGAGTTGAAGAACTTCTACACTTTCCAAATAAGAGAATCAAAAATGAAACACATTGTGTCACTGAGGCAGAAATTTGAAGAAGACAAGAAAAAAATTGCTCAGATCAAACAGAGTAGGAGATTTAAACCATTTTGAAATAAATAATAATTATTACATTATCACAATACTTTATTTACATATAATACATCAATTTCATAATACTACATTTATATAAACTAAATTGATTCAAAAGAACCATTTGTTATAGCTAATTTTATAATCACTGAGTTATTATTCACCAGCAGCACACCATGGTTTCACCCTGTGTGTAGGTTCCCATCCTGTGGGAATATTCTGATATAACCTATATTGTATTAATCCTAGCTATAAAGTGTCTGTATGCCAATTTTCATCCGAATCTGTTTAGTACTTTTTGCATATGAGGGATGCATTTGTCCATTCTCAGAAACTTTTCATGTTTCTAATATTATAGTTTGAGTAGGATCTTGAATTATTGATATAATAGTATCATGTTTGAAAGTTTCAAATTACTGTAGGAACTTATGGGTATAAAAGCACTTGAAGAACCTTCCTGTTCATTATTTACTCAAAGCACCTGTCAGATGATCTGCTGATGCGTTTTGATGATAATGCGCAGCAGTCTGTTTTCTGGTAGTGTGTCTAATGCAGCAAGAAGGTTGTTGATGTTGCCATAGACACAGCCATTTGTTAGCGCCACTTGGACTGCCTGGCCTATCCTGTCTAGGCAATCCTGTAACAACAAATTCTAGGTTTTTAATGTCCCTTTTGTAGTTCAATAAGTTACTTGAAATAGGAAAAATCACAATCTGAGGAGGTCCTATAGTTCCTGCCTACTTGGAGAAGGTTTCTGTATATCAGATTTAGTAACACAAACCTGTAATTTATAGTCAGTGTGTAGCCTGCCCCCTCTCTTGAGTACAGCATGTGCGTAGCCCTGCACCACTGGTGCCAGTGCAGCCAGGTGCTGCGCATTCACTGCGGTGGGAGGTCCGTGCGTGCGCCGACCAGCTCGCAGGCTGTGCAGCACGCCAAGGTGAAGTTTAATGTACAGCTCTGACTCTGACAAAGGCTTGTGTGTCACAGTCTTTACAACTGATCTATCAATGTCACCTTCCAGTTTAATTTTTTTTACTGGTACTGGTACTTCTACCATTTCTGTATCTATAAAGAGTAATAGTATTTTAAGGGTTTGCAATAGTTCTGGTGAAAGGGTTTCTAGACCAAAAAATGTAAGTATGTACTACCTTCATCAATATAAAGTGGAGCAAGTGCACACCAGTGTATGAGACCTGCCAAAGGAGTCACAGCGGCCATTGGTATAGATCCACTGGGTAGTGCAGCAGGATTCAGTTGTGCTGACATGCACAGGGTGGGGTTTGAGTATACCTGCAAAATCAAAAAAGAATTCCTTATTCTATACGCAGAACTGGACAGCCTTACTCTGTCAAACTATGACTTTTTTTTTTTTTTTCTCTTTATTATTGCAATCTGTCTGGGAGACATTCAACAATACTTCAGAAGTGATGCATGGTATGTGAGGTACAGGTCCAGTGACAAGCCCTCCAAAATGGTGTTTTAAACAATTAAGTCTTGAGGAACTCTCTTCTTTAGTCTCCTTGCACTTGGAAGTAAATCGTCCATAAGGTGGTGTGCCAATATGTTAGGGTGCTGCTGCAGTCTGTCTTTATATGTTGTGACTCTCTCCTTTATTTCCTCTTTTACACTTTTGATGCCAAGCTCTCGGTGAAGTCTTTCGTTAGTGACATACCATGGTGCGTCTACTATCATCCTTAGCATTTTTGATCGAAACCTTTGTAGGATTTCCAAATTGGAGTTGGCAGCCGTGCCCCATAGTTGTATTCCGTATGTCCATATTGGCTTTATTATACTCTTGTATAACAAAAGTTTATTTTCCATTGAGAGCTGGCTGTTTCTATTCATCAACCAATACATCTTGCGCACTTGTAGTCCCATTGCTAGGCGTTTGGTAAAAATGTGTTTTCTCCAAGTTAGGCGTCGATCCAGATACATTCCAAGATATTTCGCTTCGTCAGATTGTGGAAGCTGGACAGCATTCAGTGTGACTGGGGGACAAGTCTGTCGCCGGGTAGTAAATGTTACCTGACGTGATTTTGTTTCATTGGCTTTGATGCGCCAGTCCTTTAGCCATGCCGTGATCTTATCCAGGCTGCTCTGTAATTTGCGAGAAGCTTGAATTGGTGAGTCATCTGATGCCATGATAGCTGTGTCATCAGCAAACGTGCCCATAACAACATTGTCAGATATTGGCAAGTCTGCGGTATAAAGAAGATACAGAGCAGGTCCCATTACACTACCCTGCGGCACTCCCGCTTGAATTTCTTTAAGTTCCGTATTTGCTTCACCGTGACTAACGAAAAAGTGTCTGCCAAGCAGGTAGGATCTTATTAGGCTGTAAAAGTTGGCGGGCAGTGTCTTTTTGATTTTATACAAAAGTCCATCATGCCAGACCCTATCAAAGGCCTGTGATATATCAAGGAAGGAAGCTGTACAATATTCTTTTTGTTCGAATGATTTTGATATACCATCAACGAGTCTATGAATTTGCTCGATTGTACCATGTTTTTCCCTGAATCCAAATTGGTGGTCGGGTATGAGGTTCTTTTCCTTAATAATTGGATTTAACCTTCCAAGGATCAATGTTTCCATTACTTTGGATGTAATTGGGAGTAGGCTAATTGGCCGATATGATTTGGCATCTTCTGGACTCTTGCCTGGTTTCAGGATCATTATAATTTTAGCTACTTTCCATTGTGGAGGTACATATTCCCTTCGAAGAATAGCGTTATATAACTGCGTCAGGAATATAATGCCCCGCTCTGGTAGTTCCTTTAGAATGGTTGATGTAATTAAGTCGTATCCAGGCGCTTTCCCTACTTTCAGTTTTTTGATTACAGATTTGACCTCTCCTTTGCTAAGTTTCTGGATGGGTAACTCTAGTTGATGCGTCTGGTTCAGCAGTTCTACAACCATTTCCGACTTTGTGGAACCAGTATCGGGGTTTGGTTGAAAGACTTCTTGCAGATGCTCCATGAATACGTTGGCTTTCTCGACATCATACCTAGCCCATGAATCATCTGCTTTGAGCAGAGGTGGTTGGTAAGTTATTGGGCGTTTGAGGCCTTTTGTCGCTTTCCACAATGAATAGTCTGTAGATGATGTAGCATCCAGATTTTGCAGGTAAGTTGCGATTTTTTGATTTCTATCATCGCTTAATAGTTGCTTGAGTTGTTTGGCTAGTCTATTGTATGTCGTTTTGTCCCCTGGGTACCGAGTGGTTTGCCATCTCTTTCTTGCTTTACACTTTTCATCTAGTAATTTTCTTATAGATGGTGAGCATTGGAGTCCATCTTGATTTATGGGCTTTGGTGGAGGCGTGGCTTCCCATGCAGCCTGTTGGACTGTGTTGTTAAAATGCTCAACTGCGCTTATAATGTTTTCATCCTCCCGTAGCGGTACTTTGACATCAAGAGATTTAGTTATTAATTCTCGAAAGTATTCCCAGTTGGTTCTATGGGTATGTAGTCGACAAGGTGTTTCCTTTTTCATAATTCTTCCACTCAATAATACTTCTACAGGAGAATGGTCAGAGGACAGGTCAGTACTGGAGTTGCAACTGAAGTCGGTGTTGCTAATACCTTTGGTAACACAAAAGTCAATCAGATCTGGCCTCCTATTTCGATCAGTGGGCCAGTATGTTGGTTCTCCTGTTGAGATAACGCCCAGTCGGAGATTGTTTATCGCTAAGAATAACTGTCGGCCTTTTGCATTTATGGTCCGAGAACCCCAGAATGTATGTTTGGCATTAAAGTCACCGCCAGACACAAACCGCTGTCCTAATGTTTTAAGGTATTTTTCGTATTCCTCTTGCTTTATGACGTGCTTTGGAGGGCTATATATTGCTGATACCGAAGTGGTGTCTTATATTGGTCTTAATCAGAACTGCACTTCCTCCATAGCCTTTTCCGTCAGGGTGCATGGTGTGATATAATTTGTATCCTGGTATGTCAAAATAGCTTTTACTTATAAAGTGTGTTTCCGAGATTAACATGATATCAATGTTGTTTAATTTCATATATTTCTTAACCTCAAGGGTATGTTGTGACAGCCCATTGGCGTTCCAGAGCACCATTTTTATGGAGTCCAGTGTTCAGTTAGTTTGGTCGTAAGATTCAGGATTAGTTTCGTGATTGTTGTTAATTGTTCCATCATCTGTCTCATTGATATCATTAATTCTTTTATGTCGCAGTTTTGGTCACTGTTCGTTGTATTGTCAGGATCATTCGCTTGCAGTGATGTTTTGTTTTGCACTATTTCGGCATATGTTGTTCCAGTTTTTGATGGACCACATAATTGTTTTGTCCTATCATGTGGCTGTTTGGATTTCTGAACTTTAGCGGGTGCTGGAGGGAATTTGATTTTCTGAAGTTCTCTGTAAACTTTGCAGCCTTTATAATTTGCTGGGTGATTGCCTTCACACAGCACGCACTTTACGCTTTCAGATCTAGTTTTTCGTAGACAGTCCACTGACAAATGATCACCAGCACACTTAATGCATTTTGGGCTTCTCCTACAGTAAGTTTTTGTATGTCCATATTGAAGACAGTTTCCACATTGGGGGATTTCCCGCTTAGGTCTTGGTGGTTCGAGTACTACCTTACAGTGGAGAAGACATTTTATGTCAAAAATAGTTTTATTATTTTTTTTTGTTTTAACTCCACTATAAACATTGGCAATGCTTTTTTAGTGATGTGCTGTTTGATGTTCCAGATGTTAGTGCAATCATGACCAAGCTCATTTAGAGCATCTTTTATATCTTCTATGCTGGTGGAAGGGTGTATGTTTTTTAGGACTACTTTAAAACTCCTGTCTTGTTTTTGTTTGTATGTATAAAATTCAGTTTTCTTTTTTTCTAATTCTTTGACCACAGCGGTGTAAGCTTCAGACGATTTAGTTTGTATTTTTACTTGTTCGTTACGAAGTACTTTTAGATCATAGTTATTGTTTGCATGTATTTCCAAGAGGTTTATAAGCGGCTGAATGTTACTAACTCTATCAACGAAAATTGGGGGTGGCTTATCAGTTTTAGGTCTTAATAGAGATGGAGGCTTGCTTGTTTCCTGCAACTGATCACTTTCCAGCACGGCAAAGCTGTTGGAAGTTGAGATTGGTGTGGGTTGGGAAAGCCAATATGTATCGAGTCTGCTCAACTTTTGTGACTTAGGCGGTTCTGGGCTTGTTCGCTGCCGTTTTTTATTCATGGCTTGTACCCAATCTTTTTCATGGTTATTTGTTGGGGTTGTTGCTTCAGTAGGAGAATCTTCTATGATATGTACCTCAGTATTTATACTGGTGCTTGGTAGAATCTCTATACTGGATGTTTGTTGATTGTTGGGGATTTTGTTGTTCCCTGTTGGTAGCATGTGTTTGGCTTCCAACTGAGGCACTTCTTGGCCTTTGGAGAAGACTTGGGTGAAAGGCTTGCTGCACATATCTTTTGTTTTGACCAGTAGCATTTACTGTCACGGGGGCCTGGGTACCCACCCGCGTGGAGTCTTCGGTAGCAAATTGCACACCTTCCAGCCCGGACACTGATAGGCGCCGGGGGTTTGCCGAATGGGTGTAGTTTTAACTTTTTTTTTCTATTATGCTTTTTTTTTATTATTTGAGGGTGGGTTGAAATTTTTATGGCGAAAAATGTATTGTTATGTATTTAATTCACAAGTTTTAGTCTGAATCACATATTGTTTCAGCTCACAAACACTTGTACACTGTTATTGCACGTAAAGGAACACTTTAGTTACGGTTTCGGGTTGAACTCGCGTTTGTTTTCACACTTAATCACTGTGATTTTCGACAGCATATCCGCGCGCGTAGCTGTTTGACAGCTGACTACTTTAAGTTTACTTAGAAACTATGACTAAATTAATGATTTTTACAATATGTTTCTCATTCCACAACAGCTAATTACAGGAACAGGTAGTTATTTCATTATCTTCATTACTATGTATAATTATAAATTATTACTGGAAGTATTCTGTACTTTGTTTTTTTTTTAATTTTAATATTGGGCCACACTAGGAATTATCCATACTGATATATTATAAATGCGAAAGTAACTGTCTGTCTGTCTGTCTCTTATGCTTTCCCGCTTAAACCTCTCAACCGATTTTGATGAAATTTGGCACAGACAATCTTTAGACCCTGAGAAAGGACATAGGCTACCTTTTATTGAAAAAAAAATTGATATTCCCGAGGGTAATTTAAAAAGCGCAATATAACCGAATTCCACGCAGGCAAAGCTGCGGGCGGAAAGCTAGTTGCTGTATTATGGATGCATTACAAACATTTAATCACAAATCGCCAGACCCAGAACAACTACCTGAAGGCCATACAAATATTTTTTCCATGTGGGAACCAAACACGCAACATTCAGCACAGAAATTGATCATTCAGCCACTGCACCAACTATGTTGTCATTTATAATTTGTATTCAAATTACTAACCCAAGCCGTGATCACTTCTAAAAGGTTCTTGGGTGGCAATTTAGTAGTTCCTTGAGCATCTCGCATGTATAGCTCAGTCACTGCAGTGATAAAGTTTGAAACAAACTGTGGGGCAGTGTTGGCTAGAGACTTCAGAGCCAGCTGGTTTGAGGTGTTCAGGTAGAAATGGTCTCGGATGACATTCTCAACCAGTTGCAGGGACTGTGCTGATGAACAACCCATTTGTTGAAGCCAAACACCAACTGCAAGCAACACCTAAAAAAATGCAGAGGAGATTATCAATACTAAATGTATAACAGTGCTTCTCTGATACAAAATAAATAATGCATATTTACTGGTGTACTGGATGCAGACACTGCCATGCTGGCAAGTATACTCAGTATTTTCAATCTCCGCTGACTCTCCATGCCACCAAACAGTGATAAGAACACTGTATTCTTAGTAGTGTCATTAGTACATGCAGACAGGTAGTCACATATGATGTCTATGAGCTGTAAGTCCTGGAGAGGGGTTAGGCCTCCGCCCCGGCGGCCGCCGCGACGGTCTGACTCACAGAACACAAATTCTGATATGATGTCCATCGCTATATCTAGTTGCTTGTTTGATGGAGCTGCACGGCCTACCAACAGTTGTTCTAAAAACAATAGGAACTGATTAGATGAACCTGTTACTGTCTGGTTAAAAGAGGTCTTCATCTCGGGTGATAAAACGCATAACTTACCAATTTTAGTCAGAGCCTCCTTAGCACATACAGGAAACTCATACTTCCTCAGAGAATGTTTTAAATCGGATATAGACATTTTGAACTATAGAAATAAATAACTGCGTCTGAGTGTTTAAACTAACAAAACCAGCTATAAATAAAATAAGCCTGCCTGCACAGAATTTTTTACAAAACAATATTTTTCTTTATTTTCAATGAAAATCAAGAGTAAATAAATACAATTTATTTAATTAACATTGATAAAAAAGACTATCAATGTATGTTTTCATTATCGTAACCGTAACGTCACTGTCAGTAAGACTGTAAGACAGACACTAGACAGAGATAGAGACATTTTAATGCTAAAGTTTGCTGCTATCAGTTACGTTTTATTTTACCCCCTTTTTAATGCAAGTATTCTGGGCACGTTAAGCACGTTTTCGTATGACAGTGGAATGTTATATACTTTTTGATTCTTTTGTTTTTTGTATTGATCCATTTAATTATATCTTATCCAGGTAACTTGATGCGATGGAACCATTATTGTTCCAGTGTCAGATAAAGGTGGAAGTAGACAGGATAACTAGCTTACTAGCACTGTTTCTTCTAATAATAGGATTAACACATCATACTGGGTCCCTAAATCGTCAGTTAGTCATCTAAGTAATAATAAGTGCCTATTGCATACGTTGTAGTTAGTTATTTCCATTAGTTTTTCAACTAAACGTAATCTACGTTTAGTCACAATCACAAGCGTTATCGTCCAAAGTAATTTTATTCTATTTAGCTCAGCTGTCAAAGTCATATTTTTTTATTGTTTATCTGTGCTGGCGTTGCGAATTTCCACCGTTGTGATCCCCTGAGTTTTGCAAGAAGTATTTTTCTTTATTTCCACATAATATTAAAATAAAATCTCAGAAAACATGGAAGTTATTGTCGCTAACGTCGACCACATAAAATTTGATATAGATTACGCTTTGGAAGAGCAATATGGAGCGCTACCATTACCATTCCCAGGAATGGACAGTAAGTTGTTTTCCGTACACATCCTCCAATTATACAAGATTATTTCAGTAACTACTACTATGAACTAATAAGTAGCGTGTTACTTAATAAAAACTTATTGGTTTTAGAGTCAACCGCGGCAGTTTGTGAATTTTTTAGCCAGCCTGGAGGTTGCGGGAATGGCCCTCAGTGTCCCTACAGGCACGTCCGCGGAGACCGCACAGTGGTTTGCAAGCATTGGCTAAGAGGTCTCTGCAAGAAAGGCGATCAGTGCGAATTCCTGCACGAGTATGACATGTCCAAGATGCCTGAATGCTACTTCTATGCTAGATTTAATGCTTGTCACAACAAAGAATGTCCTTTCCTTCATATAGACCCTGAGAGTAAAATTAAGGATTGTCCATGGTATGTATATACAAATGAATATAAAATAGTGATCTAAGGTCCGTATTACAGACCGTCACTCAAGACTCAAGCTCTACTTAAGTCTCGATTCAAGCCATTTGATTGGTTGAAACTAGTTTTAAGTAATGCTTAAGCAGAGATCAATGCTTGAGTTTCGTCCTGTAATATGCACCTAAGTATATCAAATCATACTGAAAAAAGTATTTCTTTATTAGTTTGCAGTCTTTACATTAAATTTTAAAAGTAATCTAAAAAATAAATACTGTTTGTTAGTAAATTGGTAAGTACATCAATGTATAACACTGAACCAATATGGCAGTTCTGGGTTTTTGGTATGATTAAGGTTCACATTAAAAGAGAAATCACAGAAATTTGAGTTTTTGGAAAACCAAAAGTACCTATTTGGATATGTGGACAGCTTGAATAAAAAACTATGTAATAAATAAAATATCTAGTAAGTAATAAATAAAAGCAAGCCTTGGCCCAATCTAGAATCCATAATTTTAGTATTAATTGTTTTGGATTATTTTTAAGGAAATGTCAAATCACATAGTTAATCTTGTTTATTTTTTCTATTAATTGCTTCATCCCATTTGCAATCTTTTGCTGGTCCATCAGCAGAGTTGTTCCATGACAAGTAGAGTTATGGTGGAGCAGCCACGGCTGCACCTCCAACTTTTAGAAGGTGGTTTGTCTTCAGCCTTTTTACCACTAGTCTGGTTCACCAATTCAGTAAATACTGTCATGGCTAAACTGGTATTTTATTTTCTGTCCTTTTCATAAAAAAATAGTACCGAAAAGATGCACTGAAGTTAAATTTAGAACTGAACTTAAAATGTATAATCTAATAGGTAATATGAACTGGTGTGTGCAACTCTACAATGTATTTTTTGTATGTATAATCTATTGAGTAGATATGTCACGGGTAAAATTGATTACTTGGTGGTTTGAAGAAATGAAATGAAATGAAATCGTTTATTAAGCAAGTAGGATCACTGATCACTTTTACACATCATGTTTATTTTTTATTTTATTTTTTTAACTAGATGAAGCCGGCATTTCCTAACTGACTACCTCTGAGAAGAAATAGCCGAAACAAACTCAGGGATCATCGTCTTTTTTCAAGTCCAGACATTAAAAATTAAAATGTTTACAATAATTTACCTTATAATTACGCATATTGCTTAATAACAATGCATATCAGAGCGAGCAGCTCAGTCCCAAGCTTTTTGGTCTTCTAAATAATCTGTGATTTTATAATACCCCTTTTTGCAAAGTTTGGCCTTTATATGGTTCTTAAATCGTTTAATTGGTAAGTTTCGAACGTCCATGGGAAGCTTGTTGTAAAAGTGTATACATTGACCCATGAACGAGTTGCCTACTCTGTGGAGATGAGTGTGATGTACAGCAAGATTGTGTTTGTTCCTGGTATTTATATTATGAATATCGCTTATTTTCTTAAAATTCGAGATAATAAAATCGAAGTGGGCATAGGTCAACTAGTTTTACATAAATTTGTTCATGACTTCATAACTATAACAATACTAGCTTTCCGCCCGCGGCTTCGCCCGCGTGGAATTCGGTTATATCGCGCTTTTTAAATTTCCCTCGGGAATATCATTTTTTTCAATAAAAGGTAGCCTAGGTCCTTTCTCAAGGTCTAAAGATTGTCTGTGCCAAATTTCATCAAAATTGGTTGAAAGGTTTATTTATTTATTTATTTATTTGGACTTCCAACAGAGAAAACACCTTAAACGCTAGAAAATATAAATAACAGGATATGACCTTGTGCTTCTCCACTTATAAGAAGTCACAGCATGCAAATAATAATATAACAGTAAGAATACGTTGTATCAAATTAAATTTTAAAACAATGTTACATTAAACTAAATTTTAAGACAATGACAACAACAAAATTACATTAGACAATGGAATTACAAAAATACAAAATTATATTAAATTAAAATTAATAGTTTGACAATAAACTAAACATTAACTATTTATCGTTTATATAAATCTTACTACGATTCTTGCGCATGTCCACATATTATGTCATTGAAGCTTTCAAAAAGTTAGTTTAAGCGGGAAAGCGTAACAGACAGAGTTACTTTCGCATTTATAATATTAGTATGGATTTATTTGGCTAATATGTACATAATTAATACATATATTGTAATAGGCGTAAAAATATTACTGTATAACATATCAAAGAACAACATAATTTTGCAGGTATGACAGAGGTTTCTGTCGCCATGGTCCTCACTGCCGACATCGACACGTACGCCGCGTGTTTTGTATGAACTACCTCTCCGGCTTCTGTCCTGATGGCCCTACCTGCAAGTACATGCACCCACGGTTTGAGCTGCCTGCCCCTCCCGAACAAACCAAAGATGCTAAGAGGCTGCCTGTGTGTCATTACTGCTCTGAAGCTGGCCATAAAGCTTCCTCTTGTAATAAGATTCCAGCAGAGGTTAGTTCTAATGATTTTATTACAGGTTATGAAAAACTGTTTATATTCATCAATTCTTTTGTGGGTGAAGTTTTGCCCAACTATTGTCCCTTTTGTGGGAAAATTACACATTTAATTCTAAATTCAAAACTGTATTACAGCAAAGAGAAGCAGCTCAAAGACAAGAAGAAGCGAGATATCGTGCACTTGGCTATGTCAAACCAGCAACCGATGGCGACGATAATAACAGCCAACGGCTGCAGAGAATTGTTCATAAACCACTAGAAGAAGTCACCTGCTTTAAATGCGGTACCAAAGGACATTATGCCAACAAGTGTCCTAAGGGCCATCTGGCCTTCCTGTCCAGCCAAAATCAGAATCATCAGAATCAGAACCACCCAAATCATCAGAATCATCAGAACCATCAAAACCATCACAATCAGAACCCTTTTAAAAAACCTATCTAGTATACTTATGTGAGGTGCTCATTTGACAGGCTTCAGTAAAAAACTTAAAAAAAAAAATAAGTTACGTATATATTCTAATTAGGAAATGTTAAGGTACCTACATATAATATGTGAAATGTAACATGTTATATTTTAACATATCAATATGCTGATTGGAAGTCTGCATGCTACACTATGAAGCTGATTGATTGGTTCCAACATGTGTTCCATGTTACATTTCACATAAATGTATGCACCATTATAACATAATTCAAAACTGTAAACACCAATAAAGCTTAAGTATTAAGAACAGGAAGCCTTCACAGTGTATGGTTGTAGATATCAAATAAGTTAGGTATAGGTAATGCGGTCTTAGGTCCGCGATTTCCCATCATTAGTTCAGATGGGCAACTCTACGACAATGCGCGTATTGTAAAGGGAAAATCTTAAAAATTTCTTCACATCATCAAATGTGGTTTGCATGTGTTCACAAGTTATTGCAAGGATCACAGATCGCACTTTGGCTAAATAAGCGATTCCTGTCAATATGAACATTACAGTGGTGAGATTTCTATGTATAAAGATTCATAATATGAATCATTAAAGCGCTTACTTAGCAAAAGTGCTGCACAGAGCGAATCCTGAACATGCGCTAAGATGGTTTCTTAGGCTATATTTCTTACACCGTCTTGTTCTACTTTGTATACATTTTATGTGAAACAAAAGTACGTCTGAGGGCGAGGCTACAACACAACACTGCACTGCGGTGTCGTATACCAAAAACGACATCGTAGGGCAATACGCGTGCTGCGTTGTCAATGTTTACGATGGAGCGTTGTGGCGTCGCCCGTTGTATTGTTGTGCGACATAGTTTTTGCGATACGAAGCCGCAACACACTGTTATGGGCTCGGGTGTGTATTGCAAAATGAAATCGATTCGATTTCATGACTAGTTTCGAGGGAGGCCTGTGGCCAGCAGTACGGTTTTTGTTAGACGCTTAGTGAGCGACCACTGGCTACTCTTGGTACCATTGTCAATAAAAGAATGTAACTACTGTACTAGGTAAGACTACTTTGCAAAACCCTGATGTGAGATCCTGACTGATGTAGGTAACAGTCAGCTTCCGTGTTACAAAAGCTATCCCACTACCTAGGTACTTGCCTACAAAGAGTATATTATTATATTTTACTACAGAAACAGATTTGTAACAGGGAATGAATAAATTGTTTATTATATATTAGTCAAATGGTCTTCTTTTTTTTTTATTTACTATAACTTGATATAACAAACAAATTTAAAATAAAATACAAAACTACCCTTAAATGGCAAGAAAAGCACTCCTCTGCTCCTTCAAAAAGCATGAAATTAAAAATTAAAAAAAAGACCCGCCCAAAAAAAAGTACGGCATTATTATGACAAAAGGTTAAAAATGCTAAACCCTATAAACCACCTTTATGTCGGAGGCATAACCGCTATAAGCCCCGCACGATGATATTGCGATTGGCGGCCATCTTGGTGACGTAGTCGAACTCGCACCGTCGGTACCGTTCGCAAGTTCAGTCCGCGCTTACCCACTTACGCACATCGAATATTTTTGTTAGCTTTTTGTTTTTGTTATCCTGTTTTATTGTTGTTCTTGAATTTTGTTGTTTAGTTTTGTTAACTGTTACTCGTTAAAATGAGTAAGAAATTAATTAATAGTCGTGCTCGTGAAATTATAATTAAAGTGGACAATTATTTTGTTAAAGAGAAAGAGGATTGTAAGTTAGTTCTTGAAAGTATAAACCGTGCTTTAAAAAGTGCTTCGGACATTTTAATACCGAAGCAACTGCTTACAGTTATTAAAAATATTTTGCAAAATTCTATCAAAGTCACGGAGTGTGTGGCATGTGCCACAGGCGTTGCAAAAAATACTGTGACGAAATTGAGACGAGAGCATGAGTCAGCAACAGCCAGTGGCAGCAAAATGAGAACTCCTACTAAAGGAAAAAGACAAAAGAAGAAATATTTCGACGGGTTTTCCTTAACAGCTTTAAGAAATATTATAGATTCAATGTGTACGGTGAGGAGAGAAATACCCACAATGCGCAAAATCTTGGCGGCTTCAAAAGTAGACCTTAATTATACTGGTAGTGAAACTACATTAAGAAAAATAATTAAATGTGATTTAGGCTACCAATTTAAACGATGCTACAAAAAAGACTGGCCCTAATTCAAAGACCCCAAATTCAAGCGTGGAGGGCTAAATATTTACGACGTATGAAAGAAAATGACTCGCTTGGTAATAACAAAAGACCCGTTATTTATCTCGACGAAACGTGGATACATGCACACTACACGGTAGAAAAATGTTGGCAAACAGCAACCGATGGAGTGAGACGGAACGACAGCCCCGGCCGCCGATGGATAATAGTTCACGCGGGAAGTTAAAGCGGTTTTGTTGACAATGCCCTTTTAATGTTTAAAGCAGACACCAAAACGGGCGATTACTATGATCAAATGAATGCTGAGTATTTCACCAAGTGGCTTACAGACAAAATAGTACCCAACATACCACGCAACTCCAAAATTGTGATGGACAATGCCACTTATCACAGTAGGGGTGAGAATAGGCCACCAAGTATGAACAATAAAAAACAGTTGATTGTTGAGACTTTCCCAACGACAGTACAAAACCTGAACTGTATTTATTAATTAAACGGCACAGACCGCCGAAACATTATAAAATTGACAATTTATTAGCTGGCAATGGCCATGAAGTCGTTAGATTACCACCTTACAACTGCGACCTCAACCCCATTGAGTACATCTGGAATCTGGTAAAGATGAGGGTGTCAGAAAGGAATGTGGAGCAGTTGGAAAGTCGCATTGAAGCTCTGACGTTGGAGTCGTTGGCGTCAATAACTCCAGATGACTGGCGAAAGTAAGTCAATCATGTTAAACGGCTTGAATACCTATTGGAATAAAGATCGAATAATTGACGAGTTATTTGTCATAAATACGGCGACGACAGTGAATCGGAAACGACAGACACAGAAAGCAGTTATGATTCGGTAGACTATATACATTTTTTTACATATTATCCTGGTTTTATTTATAAGCTGATAGATGTAGGTAGTAATTAAAACATGACTACTACACAGTGGACTCTGGTTCAATTCCCGCTCGCAAATTAACAGAAATGTAGTTAGAAAACATAGTATACATGTAAGAAAGATATACGAATAAGTATATTTTTCTTACGTCTACAAAAATTATTTCCTTGAATTTTTTAATAATGAAAGTTTATTTGTCAGAATATGGGTGAGTAAGTATACCTAAGAAAGAATGTTAAATGCAAAATTAATATTAATTTTAATATACATACACTCTTTATAAAGAATGTAATAAAATTATAAAATACAAATAAACCCTTAACCCTAATATTAATTTATACATACACTCTTTATAAAGAGTGTAATAAAATTATAAAATACAAATAAACCCTTAACCCTAATATTAATTTTGCATTTAACATTCTTTTGCTAGCTGTCCTTTTGTGTGACAGATGACGTCACAACGCTGTTATTGTGACAAGGTTCCATCGCAATATCATCGTGCGGGGCTAGTAAATAGTGTTAATATATTGATAGTTAGTGATTCTAAGAGTGTGTTATCTACATTATGTAATTGTAATTTAAAATATAAGCAAAACTACGTAATATATAAAATTAACCTTTTGAACGCCAATCACTTCTATACAAGTTCGAGATTTTCGTGCCCTCAGCGCCACTACTTGATTAGAAGTAATCACAGTATAAAATAAATTTACGACTTTTACAAGACCTTTTATTTTGTTTTTATGGAAATTTGCCCTGTTGTCAACCATATTTATAGCTTTTTCACACATAATAAGTTCTTGTTTGTTTTATTTTCAATAGAAACAAAAACGCTAGAAAATATTGTTACGCACCCAGCGCCTAATTGATATCTACTTGATATCACAGACCACAGACCAGGGGGGGCACACTTAGTACTTCATCAATTTTTACAGTCGACAGCGACACCTGAACTCTTGCGAGTGAACAATTTGGCAGCCATCTTGTCCCTAGGGTCAAATAAAGGTCAATGACAATGCCATATTTTTTCATTTTAATTTCATGAAAGAAGTAAGATGGCGGATAGAGAATCAAACAATTTTATTTTATTTAGACTTGTGTTGAATTAATGTAACAAGTGCACGTGTTAATGCCAAAATTGTGGTGTCTCTTCATGACGACAGGATGCAGATGGATAAATTACCATGGTTATGTGTTATTACAAAATAATAGGTATACTTATAAGTAATCCATACAAACTTTCAACCCCAAACTGTTAATTTGTGACACTTTCGGCTAATTTGTAATATTATTTCTGTGTGTGTCAGCTGTGAAGTTTCCACTCATAAAATAAATGAATTACTGAATACTTTTTTTTATTCATCTGAAAACCCAGACCTTTAATATACATAGCTACGTACGCATAGGTACGTAGCAATAATATACATAGCTACATATTGTTACAAATGGACCTTATGTCGATGGCATAAGGTTCAATATCGCGTGACATGCAGTGAGTCACTTTTAAGCCCTATTTTTCCAGATCTAGACATCTTCTAGGTATAATAATAAAACGCATTGCTAGACTTAGGACGGCCTATCGAATGGTACAGGTATCAACAGTTTTGTCAACAAAGTGTCGACATCGAAATTTCTAGAAACCCGTTTCCGGGAATTAACGTAGGTACTTCCGAGTGACCTCGAAGTTATGTGCTATTATTATTACGTCTAGAGAAATCTGGAATGTTCGATCAGCTGGACTATATATAGCACCGTGACGCCCGCACAGAGTCAGTCTACACTCGACTAGCGATACGAAAACAGCGACAGTTAAGACGCGATCTTGAGAATACCTACTGCGACAACTGTAACGAGAACTGTGAGTACTACGAGAAGTAACATCCGTAGCGTTATTGTGTGTTTATAACACGGACTTCGTGGACGTAAGAGAAGACTTCGGTACGACATCAGCTACGTTCTACTTGTCATTGCCTACAATCGACTGTACCTTCGTTGCCAATAAACTTCGTAATCCTTAACCGGCGTTTAAGTACCCCTAGCCCGTAACAATTGGTGTCAGAAGCGGCATGCCGGTCACGCCAAGGGAAGACGAAAGAGTTCGCACGCGACGACAAGCAGCGATGGATTTGGCGCGTCAAGAGGAAGAATCACTTGGTGTCCCTGCACCCGTAGAAGATGCGGCCGTCGTAACACCGACGAATGTGAGTGCGCCTAGTACCAGCACTATTCCCGGAAGCAGCGGATCCGATTTATCGGTGTTACTGGCTCATTTGACGGCGCAAATAAAGTTGAGTATAGCAGAATCCCAGGCACAAATAAAAGGCATAGTAGCAGAATCACAGGCAAAATCCCAGGCAGAAATCCAAGCAAAAATAGATAGATCCCAGGCAGAAACCCAGGCGCAAATAAAACAATCCCAGGAAAAATCTCAGGCAGAAATCCAGGCACAAATAAAGGAATCCCAGCAGCTAGTATTACAATTAAATGAAAAATGGGAAAAGACCAAAGAAGAGGTCAACGAACTTAAAATAAAAACAGTACAACAAGATGCCCGTATGGACCAGCAAGATACGCGCATAGATCAGCAAGACGCTCGTATAGACAAACATGATGCGCATTTCGAGAAACTGGATAATACCATCTTGGAGTGTGAGAAAGAAATACAGTTTCTCCATAAAACGGTGCAAAAAGGAGGTATTAAAGGTGTGGTATCGGTACCTAGTGCTTTGCCGACTTTCCAAGTACCTCATTTTGACGGAACAACGTCATGGGTGGCCTTCCGCCTTCAATTCGAAAAGGTCGCAAAAGGCAACAACTGGGACGACGATCAAGCGGTAACCGCTCTTACGCTTGCTCTGCGTGGTGATGCGGTACAAATTCTCGAAAATATTTCCGGCGATTGCAATACCCTAGCCTGTCTGCTAGAAGCGTTGGAGTCTAGATACGGGGAGAAACACCTCGAACATGTCTACAGGGCTCAACTCCGCGACCGCACACAGAAGAGCAGTGAGGGTTTGCAACAATGGGCAACGGAAATAGAACGTGTTGTTCGGAGGGCGTATGCATCAACACCGGGATTAATTGATGCAACTACGGTGCAAGCTTTTACTGATGGAATCCGAGATGCAGAAGTCAGGGCTGCAGTTCGTTTGGGTCACCATCAGACTCTGAAGGCAGCCTTGACACACGCTTTGGAGGTGGAAGCAGTACGCCAAGACGGCCGACAACACCACCGCATTCGCGAGGTAACCCAAATAATAAAAACTCGGCAAGGACCAACCTGCTATGAGTGCGGCGAAAAGGGTCATATTCGGATCAATTGTCCCAGGAAGTCTAAGGGAAGAAGTACTTCTGGGACACAGGTGGAAGCCGAGGATTTAAACTAAGAACAGCCAGGGCTATGGGGCGAGTACTGGCTGGTCGACCTGAAGCCCCCATTATAACAGTATCACAAGTGGGTGATGGAAATAGTCTTATTATAGAGGGAGAACTGAATGGTAAGTCATGCAGTTTCACGTTGGATACTGGTGCATCAAGAACTATAGCACGACCGGAGCTATTTCCTCGGACCATAGCATGGGAAAGAGGGTCTTCACAATGCCGATTACAAACCGCCACTGGCCAACCAGTACTCGTCCTTGGTGAAACGAACGTGACCTTGAAAATGGGTGATAAGACATTTACGCACCCCGTTTTAGTAGCGAATATTACAGATGATTGCATAATAGGACTGGACTTTTTGAAGAAACAGCAGTGCGTCCTTAATGTAGCTAAAGGAGTATTGAGTTTCCCAGAACAAGAAGTATTTCTTCAAGGTGGAAAACAAGGGTCAGTGTACTGTTTAAGGAGAACGGTATTACCACCAAGATCAGAAACCTTAGTAGATATTAGACTATCACCAATAGGATGCCGTAAACGTTGCATTATAATTGAAGATTCTGGAGATCACCCAGACTGGATAACAGCAAGAACACTGATGATGATTTCCGAAAAACCAAAAGTGCGCATTATCAACGTTAGTAACAAAGAAATAATTCTTGAAAAGAATTGCATAGTTGGTGTGTGCGACCATGTAGCATCGTTGAGAAAAACAGAGGCGCACGAAAAGGAACGTGATAAGAAGTGGCAGGAACATGTATCGACGCTACTCGAAAATTGTAAGGGCAATTTAAATAAGTTCGAAAGTCACAAAGTGAAGCAACTGTTGCATAACTTCCATGACATCTTCTCTAAGACCGACAGTGACGTGGGAAGGACCGGGCTCGTCAAACACCATATAGATACGGGCGATACACAGCCGATAAGACAGAGACCACGTCGTATCCCCTTTGCAAGAGAACAGGAAGTGTCGGAAATGTTAAGAGATATGGAGAAAAATCGGATTATCGAAGCGTCTACCAGCCCTTGGTCATCCCCAGTTGTCCTAGTCAAGAAAAAGGATGGCAGTACAAGGTTTTGCGTTGACTACAGGATGTTAAATGATGCCACGAAAAAGGACAGTTATCCTCTGCCACGTATAGATGACACTTTGGACTTGCTAAGTGGCATGAAATGGTTCTCCACAGTTGACCTCAAAAGTGGATACTGGCAGGTAGAAATCTGTCAGCAGGATAAAGAAAAGACCGCTTTCACCACTGGTCCTGGGAACGGTCTCTGGCAATTCAATGTCATGCCTTTTGGACTGTGCAATGCTCCAGCTACATTTGAGCGCCTAATGGAGCGCATCTTGGTGGGGTTGCTTGGTGATGCATGCCTGGTCTATTTGGATGACATCATCATTATGGGACGAAACTTCGCAGAGCACCTACGCAATTTGGAGAAAGTGTTCCAGAAACTGCGTGAAGCGAATTTAAAACTCAGTCCTAGTAAGTGTACACTATTCCAGAAAGAAGTTGGATACTTGGGACACATTATTTCGGCGCAAGGAATTCGAACAGACCCTGAGAAAATAAAAGCCGTGTCGAAGTGGCCTACGTCTCGTAATAAAACTGAGGTACGCTCTTTCTTGGGTCTGTGTGCATATTACCGTCGGTTTGTGAAGAACTTCTCCGAGTTAGCGAAGCCGTTGCATCGGTTAACAGAGGAAAAGTGTCAATTTGAATGGAACTCAGACTGCGAACAGGCATTTGCGCTACTGAAAACTCACTTGTGTGAGGCTCCTGTATTAGGTTACCCTAGTCGGGAAGGTCGATTTTTGGTAGACACGGATGCCAGCAATGTTGGTATTGGAGGAGTTCTCTCTCAAACACAAGGAGATAGGCAGGTCGTGATTGCATATTTCAGCAAATGCCTTTCCAAGCCAGAAAGAAATTACTGTGTTACCCGCCGAGAACTTCTAGCCGTTGTTAAGACCTTACAACACTTCAAGAAATATCTGATTGGGAGGCAGTTTACACTTCGTACCGATCACGCTGCCTTACAGTGGCTCCTCCAGTTCAAGGACCCAGAAGGACAAGTAGCAAGGTGGATAGAGCAGCTGCAAGAATTTGACTTTGTCACTGAACATCGAAAAGGCAAGTCACACAATAATGCTGATGCTTTGTCTAGACGACCTTGTGAAGAATCTTGCCGACAATGTGCCAAACAGGAAAAGAAAGAGAACGTAAGGATTATCCGGGTAAACACTTTGGATGAAGACTGGGATAATCAATCATTGAAAGACGCACAAAAGGAAGACAGTTACCTGAAGGCAGTAATCGAGTGGAAGCAACGTGGCCAGAGGCCCGCTTGGAGTGAAATATCGGCGCTTAGCCCAACAGTAAAAAGTTACTGGGCTCAATGGGACAGCCTGATAATTGATAATGGAGTTCTCAAGAGGAAATGGGAACCACCCAGTGGACAGGAGGTCACCTTACAGATAGTTGTCCCCTGCGATAAAGTCGCGTCAGTACTACGACAGGTGCACGACGGAGTATCCGGAGGACATCTAGGGGTAAAGAAAACCCTGGAGAAGGTGAGAAAAAGATTCTATTGGGTGCATTGCCGCGAAGACGTTGAGGACTGGTGTAGAAAATGTGTAGCTTGCTCCTCAGTAAAGGGACCGCAAACGAGAGCCAGAGGTCGGCTGAAAGTGTATAATGTTGGTGCACCTTGGGAAAGAGTTGCTGTCGATATAGCTGGGCCATTCCCTGTTACTGAAGAAGGGAATAGGTATATCATCGTCATGCAAGACTATTTCAGCAAATGGCCAGAAGCTTTTGCAGTACCCAACCAAGAAGCTCATACAGTCGCCAGAAAGCTAGTTCACGAGGTGTTCTGTCGATTTGGCATCCCTTTGGAGTTACACTCTGACCAGGGTAGAAACTTCGAGTCTTCACTATTTCAAGAGGTTTGCCAACTGCTCGGGATACACAAGACTCGTACAACACCATATCACCCACAGTCAGATGGAATGGTCGAAAGATTCAATCAGACGTTGGAGAATCATTTGGCCAAAGTAGTGGAAGAACATCAAAGGGATTGGGACCAATACATTCCACTCTTCTTAATGTCATACCGCTCTGCAACACATGATAGCACAAACTGCACACCGGCGAAAGTCAACTTCGGCCGAGAAATTAGACTACCCATAGATGCACTAACCGGAACACCTCCCGATACTCCTATTCTAGCCGTCGACTATGTGGCCGACCTGCGGCGTAAATTAGATGGAATACATGAGCTAGTGAGAGAGAATGGTCTGAAAACCAGTGAGAAAATGAAGATCCGATACGACCGCAAAGCTAACGTGCCCGGATTCGAAGAGGGAACTTTGGTATGGTTACATAATCCCATTAGAAGAAAAGGAAAGAGTCCAAAGTTCCAAGCCAAATGGGAGGGTCCGTACACGATAGTAACCAGAATAAACGATGTCACCTACCGGATTAAGAAAGGATCTAGAGGGAAGCTGAAAATCGTACACTTAGACCGCCTAGCTCGCTATTATGGATCAAATCATGCTCGGGACGAGCATGACTAAGAAGGGGGCAATGTTACAAATGGACCTTATGTCGATGGCATAAGGTTCAATATCGCGTGACATGCAGTGAGTCACTTTTAAGCCCTATTTTTCCAGATCTAGACATCTTCTAGGTATAATAATAAAACGCATTGCTAGACTTAGGACGGCCTATCGAATGGTACAGGTATCAACAGTTTTGTCAACAAAGTGTCGACATCGAAATTTCTAGAAACCCGTTTCCGGGAATTAACGTAGGTACTTCCGAGTGACCTCGAAGTTATGTGCTATTATTATTACGTCTAGAGGAATCTGGAATGTTCGATCAGCTGGACTATATATAGCACCGTGACGCCCGCACAGAGTCAGTCTACACTCGACTAGCGATACGAAAACAGCGACAGTTAAGAAGCAATCTTAAAGAAGACCTACTGCGACAATTATAACGAGAACTGTAAGTACTACGTGAAGAAACATCCGTAGCGTTATTGTGTGTTTATAACACGGACTTCGTGGACGTAAGAGAAGACTTCGGTACGACATCAGCTACGTTCTACTTGTCATTGCCTACAATCGACTGTACCTTCGTTGCCAATAAACTTCGTAATCCTTAACCGGCGTTTAAGTACCCCTAGCCCGTAACAATATGCATAGGTATGTGGCTATAGTATACATAGCTACATATGCATAGCTACCTATATCACTCACTAGTAGTTGTTCACGCACAAAATGTAAGGGGGCAGCACTTTCCATACATGCAAATTTTACCACAGAGTTGTCACTCTTTATTATATACTTACTATACTCTTTGCCACAGACTAATGTGTAGTGCAATGTTTACATCTTGAGTTGGCGCACGTGTTGTTATAAAAAAAATTGTGACTGTGAATATCATGTGAATATGACGAATTATTGCAAGTTTTTTTTTTTTTTTTTTAATTTTTGGCAACTGAGCCGGTATCGACTATTCTGCCAATGTCATGTGGAGACAGATGAGCCGTCGAACTTTGAACTTCGTGGTAGTTCACTAGTATATATATAATAGGACAACACAGGAGTAACTATCATAAATAATATAAACAACAGTATAACTATCTATACAGCATATATATTTACAAAGTTATTATTACTACACACCAAACTACAATTTGACCTCATTTAAATTTATAAAAGTTGATAGGAGGTGGATTAATTTCGGAGAAAAGTGGGTCAACAGGGAATGGAAGTTAATAGGAAGAGGGATTTTAATTTTGGAAAGGTTATGGTACAAGTCGAGAGAATGGGAATTTAAAGGACAAGAGAAGAATAAATGATCCAGATTACCATCATCAAGACCGCATTCGCACAGGGAGCTGTCGCGAACACGAATCTTGTGTAGAAATACTGGGCTGCAGCAGTGACCTAGTCTCAGTCTACACAAGGTAGCAACAGTTCTTCTGGACAATTTCGGGCATTTAAAAAACCAAGGTTTCCGCTGGATGTTGGGTTGAATACTAGCGTAGTACGCCCCCTTGAGCTTCGAACTTACCTGCCACACTGCTGACCACGAGTTGTAAAGCTTATGTTTGGTGTCAGACCGTAAGTCGTAGCTATGTATCACGTAGTGCTTCCGATCGACCGGGCTAGATGTAGCAAATTTTGCCAGTGAATCTGCACACTCATTACCACCTATACCCGAGTGACTCGGAACCCAAGCTAATTCAACGTTTAAACCATTGATAGAACAAGTAAATAGTAATTTTAAGGTATCAAAGATGACTTTGCTGTGAAGTTTGGATTTAAGTTGGTTTTGAGCTAGAGCCTGAATACTACTGCGAGAATCTGAGAAAATTACTGAGTTTTTAATATTGTGGGCTAAAATGAAATTTACGGCTTCTAAGATACCGATACATTCCCCTGTAAATACTGAGATCTCAGGAGGACATTGGAATAAAAGAGCAATTTTAGAATTTTGGAAATATGTAGAAATCCCTGTACAGCCTGTTGAAGACAATTTCGATGCGTCTGTATAAAACAAATTCCAACCTCCCCAGTATCTTTTAATGGCGCGATCAAAGTCGCCTTTCACATCCCGGGAATTTTTGGAAATACCTAGTCCCAAAACAACTTTTGGCCTAAAATGAATTACCTCATATGCGGAAGAAAAGACCGGGAGAATAGGGTATTGACAAACAGGTGAGGAGAGGAGTTTAACCTCTCTGTACCTACTCATCAATGGAATAGTTTTATTATTCCAATAGGAAGATGAGTTAAGAGAAAGGTAGATTTGTTCTAGAATGGGGAGTAAAGGATGGGACGATAGGGAGAAAACTTTTGATAAAAAGCGATCTGCTAAGTATTGTCTACGAAGGTTAAGAGGGGGTTCTGCACATTCAACCTGGAGCGCGTTTATGGGGGAGGATTTCATGGCACCGGAAATGATCCTCAAACATTTGGCCTGGACAGAATCCAGCCTACGCAAAGCATCTTTGTTGCAGGGCTCAATTAAGCAGCTGCAGTAATCAAGCACGCTTCTGACCAGCGCATTGTAGACCAGTTTCAAGGTGAAAGGGTGAGCGCCCCACCAGACACCTGCCAATGCCTTAAGGACCGAGACTGAGCCCTCACATTTTTTGACTGTATGAGTAATGTGGTCAACTCCCGTCAATTTGGAGTCTAAGGTAACCCCCAAGAACCTGGCCTTATTCTCGATTGGGATAGCTTGGCCGTCAATATTAATGTCGACTTGGGGGATAAGGTCGTTTGCGACTGAAAATAACTGCTAAACTTTTTGGAGCACTTAAAGATAACCCGTGACCTAAAAGCCAATGATTTAAGGAGGACAGTGATATATTAATAGAATGGGCGGCATCCTGGATGGATTTGTCACAGACCAATAATGCAATATCGTCAGCATACTGAAGGACGTTACAGTTAAAATTAAGACAAGAAGGAAGATCAGAAGTGTAAATATTATATAGGATGGGACTAAGCACGGATCCCTGAGGAAGACCTCTCCAAACCAACCTCGGCTCAGAGTTCTCCCCAGAAATCCTGAGTATGATGCTACGATCTGAAAATATGCTGGATATGATTTGACAAATCCTAGCCGGGATTCTCAGCTTTTGCATCTTTTGCCTGAGAAGTGGTAGGAGAACAGAATCATAGGCAGCTGAAATGTCTAGGAAAACGGCTACCACCGACTCATTCCTGCTGAGGGACAGTCGGATCACTGATGTGAGGGAAGCCACACTATCAGTTGTACCCAGACCTTTCCTGAAGCCGAACTGAGTCGGTGGGAGCAGTTTCCTACTTTCTACAAACCATTCTAGTCGGTTTTTAATCAAATGTTCTAGCAGTTTAATTAGTATGGACGATAAAGCAATCGGCCTGTAAGAACAATGATCGCTGGGATCCTTACCGTGTTTTAAAATAGGGATGACGACTTCAACCTTCCAATCAGGAGGAATATAACTGTGAGAAAAACAATAGTTGACCAAGTCCAGATAATACTGTTGGGACTTCTCACCTGCTTTAATAATGAAGGAGTATGGGAATCCATCCACCCCAGGAGCAGAGTCCTTAACATGGGCGAGGACCGATTTAAGTTCCCCCAGAGTGAAAGGCCTGTCCAGAGGATCATTCGATGCCAACCGACAGCCTGTAGTGGCACACTCATTAACATTAGGAACATAGATTGGGGCCAGTTTTGAAAGAAACCGGTTACCCAGTTCCTTGGTTAATATGTTCCTGGTGGGAGGGCTTAAACTGTTCCTAAATGATTTGATCTTACGCCACACGGCCGACACTGGGGTGGATGGACTCAGCGAATCACAATATTTCCGCCAACCTTCTCTCTTCTTGTTTTTGAGTAGTTTTCTGGACTTAGCCAAGATATGTTGAAATGCAATGAGGTTATCCAGGTTCATATTATAGTTAAAGTTCCTTTCCGCCTCATTCCTGGCCCTGATCACGGCAGAGCATTCCCTATCCCACCACGGCGGGGATGGAATTTTGTCCATAGGCGGTTTTTTTGGACGAAAGCAATCATCTGCTGTAGAGGATATAGTGTGGGAGAATGATGAAAAACATCCGTGAGCAGTTTCAATATTAATTGATGGGAGAGAAGAGACGCGTAAATCTAAAATTTTTGAGTATAGGTCCCAATCTACTGAGTTCAGCTGGTATTTTAAAAGAGGGGGGGTTTTGTCAAGGACGGTCTTGGAAGGGACTTCAATCATGATGGGATAGTGATCACTCCCATAAGTCATATTCAAGCGACTCCAATTAAAAATACTGGCTAAATTAGACGAGCAGATCGTCAGATCAACACAGCTGTTATTGTGTCCTGGTGTAGACCTACGTGTCGGGCAGCCATCATTGATCACGCATAAATTTAGCTCGTCTAATATATCCACTAAGCCTATGCCAAAGTTGTCGCAGTTATCTGATCCCCATCTATAATGATGACCATTAAAATCGCCCATGATAAGTACTGGACCTTGTACACTACTTAGCAACATTTTAATCGTTGAAAGATCTTCATTGTGCGGGTGTGCAATATAAAAACTAAAGATGTTTATATCCTCAGCCTTAACAGCAACAACACTGATGTTGTCACCAACAGAGGGTAGAGGAATTGGGGAGAATGGTACTTTATTATTAATGAACAAAGCACATCCTCCATAGCCATCTGGTCTATCATGTCGAGCACCGCTGAAGCAGGGAATCCTAAAGTTACTGTCTGAACGAAGCCATGTCTCAGCGATGCTACAGATCGATGGTTTAAATTTATTTATAAGAAAGATTAGGTCAGATTTCCTGGGAGTAATACTCCTCACGTTCCATTGTAGGAATGTCAGGGGATGGAGCATTGCTAATAAATTTGACAATTGATGTCAGTTTGTGGGCAACGTGGTCAGGTAAAGATTGTGCAGGGTTTGATAATACTGTTATTAACATATTGGTAATGACATTAAGTATGTTCTCGGACTTATCTTGGCTGCTAGTGCCTTCCTTGGGGTAAGCACAGCCACTTTGGGAAGGGGAAAAGGAATAATCTTGAGAAATGGCCTGATGGGTCAGCTTGTCATAGCTAGGCGAAAGAGGAGCATGAGTTTTGGGTTTTAAAAAGACCGTTTTACGGTATGACTTTGTTTGAGAAGTGGGAGAGGAATGACGAGGGGAGCTAGGATTTGGGATATTTTTTTGGGATGCTCTAGACACTTCAGCATACGATCTTGACACTGGAGGGAAAACTTGACTTGCTTCCGCATAGGAGATACATTTCTCTGCCATAAGAGCCTTAATGCCCTTCTGCCGACCAAGCTCGGGGCAAGCCTTGTTGTTAGCGTAATGGTTGCCAGAACAAGAGACACAGAAGGAAGAATCAGTGAGGACTTGGCAACCATCACCAGGGTGGTCTTGACCACACTTAAAGCAGCGAGGTTTAGAGCGGCATACTGTACGTGTGTGACCAAAACGACAGCAGTTATAACATTGTATAGTCGGATACATATACTTTTCAACTGAGAGGGAGGTATAAAAACAATAAACCCGCGGTGGTAATATCTGTCCATCAAACGTCAATACAACTGTTTGAGTGGGTTTCCACTCTGTAACACCCAGAGAAGTTAGCTTGCGGTTCATTCTTCTTGCCTTTATAACAGGACCACATCCAGCAGGAACCTTGATATTCTGTATAACTTCATCCTCGGTCCATTCTGTTGGGACGTCTCTAACGAGACCCATTCTAGTGATGTTATATTGAGGAATCATAGCAATGAAGTTATGTTGGCTTAATTTCCGACTTATCAAGAAGCTGTTTGCATCCTGATGGGACTTAAACTCTACTGAAACTTTGTTTCTTCCCAGACGTTTCACACTGCCCAGAAGAATGTTGTTAAAGTTGTTTTTGGTCAGAAACATACCAAATTTCACTGGGTGTAAAACAGTACCAGGGGTCTCGCCATCTTTCAATGAAACATGTACAATGTATGGAGGATTATCCCTCATTGTGTATGATTGCCTTCCAAATTCTTTTTTGGGTATTTTTGGAGGGTTCATAACGGTAGTTGGGGAAGAAGTTGCTAATCTTTTTCTATTCATAGCAGATTCAGAGTCCATTGTTTCACAAACATTGTCATCGGGGAGGGAAACAGTTAACACCGGAGTGTAATCGAAGGGATCAGGGTCAGGCGGCTTTTTGGCATCCATATTGGATGCCGGTTAAAATCTTAAAAAATATACTAAATATAAAATTAAACTAACCTTTGATAAAAGACAAATACAAAACAAAATCTAGATTAGGTTAACACTAATAAAAACCACTAAAACCAAATTAATAATTAAAATAATCGTAACACCAAGAAAAACACGTAATAATCCTTCACCACTACCAAGTTGTTCAAGTCTGAATCAGAATTTTGAAATAGTTCGTCATCTTGACATTCCGTTGAGTCGAAGTTGACGTTTCAGGAATTTTCTTCAGTTTTCTATTAGTTTCTACAAACCAGAAAAATAATTGCGAGTATTAAGCGACACCATTAAAAAAAAGGTATATAACATCTGTGTGAAACAAACACCCTCCATTTTATTTTATTTTTTAAAACGTAGAAAGCCACGTATTTAGCTTCTATTAATTGTGTTTGTTGTAAGTAAACGAAATAAATTATGCAGGAATTGGTTGAGTTTATGCACGTGTAACTCGACCACAGTGAATATAAAAATAAATACCATAGAAATCTAGACATCCCTATATCAGAAAGGATTTTGACGTGCCTCGAGCGCCAACTACTTGTTAAGAAGTAGAAGGATTACATTTGGAGACAAATAGGGATGTGCCTTTTAGAACACACGTCTAATAAATTTAAAATTCTTTTCTTTATTATGGGGAATATATCCAGGTTTTCATATTGATTTTTTCATAAAAGTAAAATAAAATATGAAATTACGGTTACAGTTTTTATTTAGCTTCGTAAATTGATGAATAAACATTATTTTAAATGTATAATATTATTTGTCGATAGGACATTAATCCCATCCCTACGTTTTACTATAGATACGTTATACATTTGTAGTGTGGCGCAGGAGGACACATCGCGTATTAAATAGATGGGCGTTCAAAAGGAAACTCGCGCGCGTAGTACGGCCGCACGACGCTAACATTTTTGTTATCATTTATTTGGACAGTTTAATTAGCCACTGGCGCAAGGTACGCCTGCTGCAAAAACAAAGATCTCCCTTTCCTCACCTTCGACGAGATGACTGTTTCGCAGAAGGAAACCACCAAGCTAGTACAACCTGTACAACGTACAGACCACAGCACATCAAGCTACTTCAATCTGTCAGATTTCTTTATTAGATTTTCAACATTATATCTATTTAGACAAAACAAAAAAAAAAAAACCAAATTTTCCCAATCAACCTTGAGCCTTAATGAAATCATTAAGGCTCAAGGTTGCCGTCGTACGGCGACTTTCCACCCTTACGTTGTTAACACCACTACGATCCGGACTAAGCGTTTCGCTTCCTCTTTTATGTCGCGTACACCGAGGGACTGGAACAATTTGCCAGCGGCGGTGTTTGCGTCTCACTACAATTGGAGTGTTTTCAAGGCTAGAGTGAATAGGCTCATATTAAAACTAGCGCGCTATACCGTCAACGATCGCATCACTGCTTACGGGATTGCGGTCAAGAGCTAGTTTATAACTTATAAAAAAAAGTAATTGAACGACGACACGGTTGCTGTAGTGACCGAGCAATTGACTGCTACGCTGCGTGGCGTGGGTTCGAATCCCGCACGGAACAAATCAAATCTTTGAATAGCCTACAGGTAGTTATTCCGGGCCTGACTGTTTCTGTATGTGTGTTTAAACACACGAGTAATTATCCCTAGTTTGGGGGCAACGTCTTTTTTTTATTTTCTTTTTTCAAGTTTAGATTTTCGTCTCTATAGAAACCTCGAATTTCACGGTGAACCAGGAATGAAAGAGAATCAAAGCCTTATTTACCTTCATTCTTAGAGTGTATTTGCAAAAATAACAAGTTCTGTATCATGATATTTTCTATAAATGTACTAATGTACATAATATGTAGTGACGTAAGTATTTTCCATTCACGTGAATCGAAAAAAAAGTATGGAACACTACTATTAAGAGTTAAAAAATAGGCTATTTGTTACATTCAGTTGTCATACTAAGTACAGAATCCTAAAAACTTGCTTAAAAACGTGTTCCTGTGTAACATTAAAAAGCAAAGGAAATAAACTCATTAAAACTGACTGCAACGTCCTTTTATTAAAATAATAATAGGTTATGGGCCCAGACCCGCCTATTTTTAAAGATTAACGTGGATGCAATCAGGATTAGAAATAAAACTCAGAACTGTTGGCCATCATGGATTCTTCAGGTACTGTTTCTGGGGTTGGAGTAAATGTTGCAGGAATTACGGTGATAAAACTTACGGGCAGCGAAAACTGGTCGTTATGGAAATTCCAAACGAAGATTTTACTTAATGGACAAGGCCTCTTTGGGATTGTCGACGGCACAGTCAAGAAAAATGACTCCAGTTTGAAGCCAAACGAATGGGAGGTTTTGGATGCCAAAGCACAAATACACATCGTGTCGAGAGTTACCGAAAACGTTATGCAACATTTGCTAACGTGTTGTACTGCGGCAGAAATGTGGAGTAAATTGTCATGTATTTACGAACTCAAAAGCTCAACGAGCGTTCATCTACTTCAAGAGAGGTTCATGAGATATAAATATGAAGAAGGAGGTATGGCAAATTTATTTAGTAAAGTAGAACACTTTGCAAATCAACTAAAACAGTTAGGTGAGCCAGTCTCTGACCAAATGATCATCACAAAAGTGATCATGACGTTGCCACCTCAGTATAGACATTTCGTATCAGCGTGGGAAAGTGTTTCTCAGGAATCCCAAACCTTGAACGGTTTGCAGGCAAGACTGCTCATAGAAGAAGAGCGCATGAAAGAAAACGAGGAGCCCGTTGCCTTAACTGTGCAAAATATAAAATGTTTTAAATGTGGGAAGATTGGCCATAAGAAAAATGTCTGCAGATCAAATACTTCTTGTTCCTATTGCAAGAAGATGGGACACACAACGGAGCAATGCTATTTTAAGAAACATAAAGAAAAAGGAAATAGTTCCAGAGAAAATAAAGAAAGTCGTTCGGAGAACAATAAAGGAAATAACTCACATGATAAAAAGGGGGATAACTCAAAAGCAAATGCATTTATTTCTAGTGCATTTGTTGCCAATGAAAATAGCCAAGAAGAGCGGATATTGGACAGTGGTGCAAGTGACCACATAACCCCTAATAAAAATAATTATTTTAGCTTTTCAGGTATTTCAGGTGATAGCTAAGTCATAGTTGGAGACGGCAGAAAACTAAAAGTACAAGGAATCGGACAAATACTTCTGAAGGCTTTTGATGGTACTGATTATGTGGAGACGTCACTAAATGATGTATTATATGTTCCTGAACTTAAGGTAAATTTATTCTCTGTAACAAAAGCTATAAATAAAGGTTATATGTTACAAATTAAAGGTAAAAGCTGTGAGCTAATTAAAAATAACATAATATGTTGTGTCGGTAAATGTGTTGGTAAGTTCTATGTAATGCAGTTTACCTCTGCTACCTCACATAGGGCTAATTTGACTACTCAAGTTAAAGAAAATAATACCCTTATGGATTGGCATGAAAAATTGGCACACCAAAATTTAGATTACTGTCGCTCAATCTTAAAAAATAATAACATTAAATTCATTGATTCTGATGATTCTTGTGTTGCATGTATGTAAGGAAAATGTCACCGCTTACCATTTCCTCGGAGTTTAAATAAAACACACATGTGTTGTGAAATATTACATGCTGATGTTTGCGGACCGATGGAAGTTTCATCTGTTGGTGGTTCAAGGTCTAGTTTAGTAATCAAAGATGATTTCTCAAAATATAGGAAAGTTTACTTTTTAAAACATAAGTCTGAAGTGCCAGAAAGAATAAAACAGTTCATTAATTATGCTGAAATTGAAACAAATAGTAAAGTCAAGATTTTAAGAACTGATAATGGGACTGAATTTTTAAATAAAACTTTAGAATCTTTTTTAAGTAATAAAGCTATTCAACATCAAACTACGGTTGTTTATACACCGGAACAGAATGGTAAGATAGAAAGAGAAATGCGAACAATAATAGAAGCTGCTAGAACTATGTTAATTAAATCTAAATTAGATAAAACGCTGTGGGCTGAAGCGGTTAATACAGCTGTGTACACATTAAATAGAACTTATGTTAAAAATGAAAATACTGATAAAACACCTTATGAATGGTGGTCAGGCCGAAATTTTGAGATACATGGTTTACATAAATTTGGTAATCCGGTATTTAGTCATGTACCCAAGGAGAAAAGAAGAAAATTAGATTCCAAAGGTAAGAAAGGATATTTTGTTGGGTATGGAGAACTGACTAAGGGGTATAGAATTTATTATAAGGAGGAAAACATAGTAGAGTTTAAAAGAGATGTAGATTTTATTAAAGATAGTGATATTAATGATAGCAATAAAATATCTAATACTGATATAACAGAAAATATTGAAATCACAATAGAAAGAGAAAATTTAAATTCAGTAAACTCATCAGAGGAAAATAGTGACAGTATTCCTCCAAATTCCCTAGTCATAGCTGAGGTGACACAAATGGATATTGAGTCCATCATTTTACAACTCCGTCCAGACTGTGCCACAGGCTGGGATGGGATCTCATCCCAGATAGTAAGGCAATGTCGGAGGGAGCTGGCCCCCTGCATCACTCACATATGCAACCGATCTATAATGACAGGCGTCTTCCCCGAAGCGTTCAAAAGTGGAATCATCCACCCTATCTTCAAGAGTGGGGACGCAGACTGTGTCAACAATTATCGCCCCATAACAGTGCTTTCTACCATATCAAAAATAATAGAGAAAGTACTTAACCACTCTCTTAAGAAATTCCTAGACAAAAATCACATTATAGCGGATAATCAGTATGGTTTTCGATCAGGTCTCTCCACTGAGGACGCAGTAATGGATTTAAGCAATCTTGTGGTTCAGACACTAGACGCTAAAAATAATTGCTTATGCGTCTTTCTTGACCTATCTAAGGCATTTGACACAGTCTCCATCCCCATTCTACTATCCAAGCTTGAAACGATGGGGGTCCGTGGCATAAGCTACAAAATTTTTGAAGACTACCTGACAAACAGGAAACAACGCGTTATAATTGGGGATTGCGTGAGTGATGAGGAGACCGTCACTTACGGCGTTCCACAAGGGAGTGTCTTGGCTCCCACCCTCTTCCAGCTTTATATCAACGACCTTTGCACAATGGCCCTACCTTACACTAGCATTTTCACATATGCTGATGACACCGCCATATTTGTTTGGGGTCCGAACTGGCAAACAGTTAAAGAGAGAGCAGAATTCGCGCTATCCAAGGTGAATAACTGGTTGACTCACAACCTACTAACCCTAAATCTCTCCAAAACGCAATATGTTCCCTTCTCCATCAACAAAACTAAGGCTCCACCGCGAAGCTTTTCTTTACAAGCCCACACTTGTATCACCTCGACCAATTGCAATTGCCAAGAAATCACTCGCACGGAATCGGTTAAATATTTAGGAGTACATATGGATAGTGGCTTGCGGTGGAACAACCATATAAGCACAGTTAATTCCAGAGTAAGACGACTCATGCATGTATTTAAAACACTTAGAGACTGTGCAACCCTAGAACAACTCAAATCTGTATACATTGCCATTTGCCAATCTATTGTGCAATATTGCATCACTGTATGGGGAGGGGCCGCAAAAACGCATCTACTGAGCTTAGAAAGAGCACAAAGAGCGGTGTTGAAAGTGATGACAAGGAAACCATACCGACATCCAACATCTCAGCTCTATTCAGAATGCAAGGTCCTTACAGTTCGCCAACTCTTTGTGCTCAGAGCCATAATCAGGAAGCATCGAAGCGTGCCTTTGCCCAATCCCAACAGACGCAGCAAAATGCCTGTATGCCCTCAACAACCATGCAAGACCGTCTTTGCAAGGAGACAGTACAAGGCTTTAAGTTGCAAGCTATACAACGCAATTCACAAGCAATTAAACATTACTTCTCTTAACAGACATGAACTCAAAAGTAAAGTTTCCCAATGGCTTCAATTGTTCGACTATCAGAAGACGGAACATTTACTGGCATAATACATACATTACGTCCAAAAAACAACAACACTTACACTTACATTGTAACCCTCACACTCACTCATACTATACAAACACACACCCTCACACTACACACATAACAACAGACACACATGTGCTGGATTGTTTTAAGTAAGAAATAGACTTAGATTAAGAAAAATTCTTAAGAACACTAAACCTACCTCAGCGACACATAAAGCTGTAATATTCTTTCGCAATTATGGTGCGCTACTTCCTGCGGCTGACCGCTGTTACCCAAAACACAAGCCTTGGCTTAGTTTGGGTGACAGTTAGCCCATAAAAGTATGTAAAAACTTGTGACAATAAAGAATTTTTATTTTTTATTTTATTTATTTATTTATTTATTTTATTATACAGAATGAAAATAGTAGGGATAGTACAATAAATAGTCAAACGGAAGTAAATATTGAAACATTAGGTCAAAATCTAAATAACAGTGTAAACGTTGATGAATTGATTAATGAGTCTAATGAAGAGTTCTATAATACAAATACTGAAGTTCAAAGTCAGGTAGAACAAACTAGTAGGTTTAGACCTAGAAATCAGATTAGACCGCCAGAGTGGCATAAGGATTACAGTACAGACTATACATGTTTTTTGAGTTTTATAGAGGAAAATCCTCAAACATATGAGGAAGCCATGAAAAGTGCTGAAAAAGCAAATTGGCAAAAAGCAATGGAGGAAGAGATAAGTAGTTTAAAAGAAAATAATACATGGGAGTTAGTGCCTAAACCAGTAAATTGTAAAGTTATTGAAAGCAAATGGGTATATAAAAGAAAACTTGATGATCAAGGTAATATAGCTAGTTACAAGGCTAGGCTCGTAGCTAGAGGCTTTCAACAAACTGATTTTACTGATGATAATCTATTTGCACCAGTTGCCAAGCTTCCAACCGTTCGCACTCTATTGGCAGTTTCTAACCAAAAGGGTATTTTAGTACATCAAATGGATGTTAAAAGTGCATTCCTTCACGGTGATATTAAAGATGAGATATATTTGTCATTACCAAAAGGTTATACTGATAATAATATGGTATGTAAGCTGAAAAAGTCATTATACGGTTTGAAAAGTTCACCAAAGAACTGGAATGATAAATTCAACTCAGTTATGTTGTCTGAAGGTTTTAAACAATGTAAAACTGATTATGGTCTTTATGTAAAACAGTATAATGGACAGATAGTCTATTTATTACTCTATGTTGATGATTTGTTAATTTCAGGGACGGATATTGAATGTGTAAACAAAACCAAAGAAATGTTAAAGAGAAATTTTTCAATGAAAGACTTGGGTCTAGCAAAATACTTTTTGGGTATATCTATTGAACAGGATGCTATTAATGGTATCTTAAAAATAAGTCAGAAAGCATTCCTAAAACAGATTTTACAAAAATATAATATGTCAGAATGTAAAAGCGTTGCTACACCCATGGATTCAAAATTTAAAACTGATAGTCTTAATAAGCAAAAATCTGAATCTCAAGAGTTAGAAACAAGATGTAGACAACTAATTGGATGCTTATTGTATGCAGTATTAGGCAGTAGACCTGATTTATGTGCTTGTGTTTCAATCTTAAGTCGTTTCCAAAAATGTGCTAGTGAAGAGTTGTGGAATATGTTAAAAAGAGTTCTCAGATACATTAAAGGGACAATTGATTTAAGTTTAGTGTTTGAAAGAAACAAGAATGATGTTATCATTGTAGGTTATGTAGATTCTGATTAGGGAGGTGATTTAGTTGACAGAAGGTCAACAGCTGGATTTGTTTTTAAAATTTTTGGTTCTCCTGTTTCGTGGTGTACTAGAAAGCAGCCATCAGTAGCTTTGTCCTCAACTGAAGCTGAGTACATGGCACTTAGTATGGCTACAGCAGAAGCTTGTTGGCTTAAACAACTAATAACTGATTTTTTTATTAATGTTGAGTATGTATTAATATATGAAGATAACCAGAGTTCAATTAAGGTTGCTAAAAATCCAGTTTTGCATAAAAGAATGAAACACATAGATATTAAACATCATTTTATTCGTGAGAAAATTGTAAAAGGTTTAATAAAGTTAAGTTATGTAGAAACATCAGAGCAAGTAGCTGACTTGCTAACTAAACCTTTATCAAGTCCAACATTTGTTAAATTAAGGGGATATTTAAACTTAATGATTGATATAAAATAGTCTTACAAGAAAAGTTTAATTGTTTTTTTAAATGATACTATACATATAAGTGAAGATTTCATAGTTGTGTATAAATTAAGAAACTGTAAAAGTGTATAAGTTAATTACTTTGTATGTAAAGGAAAAATGTAAAAGTTTGTAAGTCATGTTTTGAATATGATAAGGTTGTATTAATTTGAATTTCTTATTTTGAGGGACGGTGTTACTGGCAACATAAGAAATTTAAACATGACAGGTTTTTATTATCTGCTCTGCGGTACGGTGCTCTAAAGACAAGAGTAAGATGGTTGTTTGGAAAGAATTATTTTTATAAAATTAAAAAACGTGTTCCTGTGTAACATTAAAAAGCAAAGGAAATAAACTCATTAAAACTGACTGCAACGTCCTTTTATTAAAATAATAATACAAAGAACGGTGATAACTAAAGAAATACTTATTGTTACTATTCTATAGCTTTCTTTTTTTTGTTTCCGGTGTGGAAAATTCTCATGGATGTCCGCCGCCCTGGGGCGGGCGATGGGGTCTGTCAGTCTCTTAATGACTAAAATCCACCTCGGTGTTCCATCTCACACCTACACCGCGGGTTGCGAGAACGAATACATACACTGCATCTGTAACCCCAAATTTGTGCTGGCCCGCCAATGTGGGCCTCCTCGGGTCAGGCGGGGGTGTATGAGGCGCGCGTGGAGCACTTCGCGCCGACGCCCCGGGTCCTGATATTTGGGGGGCGACAGTTTTTTATTAACCGACTTCAAAAAGGAGGAGGTTACTCAATTCGACCGTATACATATATGCTTTTTTTATGTTTGTTCGCGCATAACTTCGTCGTTTATGAACCGACTTTGATAATTCTTTTTCTTTTGGAAAGAAGACGTTCCCAAGGTGGTCCCATGATAAGGATATCAGGGTTTGATGGTGGAAGACCAGAGAAAATAAGGGGGACTTTCAAAAATTGCAGCCCCCCCTGCTAGTGCATTTCTTAGCATTTTCATTAAGTATTTTAAAGCACTACAATTTAATAAAGGTCTGGAGTAGATCTAATGATGGAGCCGGGAGACAGTCGAAGGAACTCCTCAAGAATTCATAGTCAACTGAATTCATAGTACTTTTAACAACTAAAAAGTGTAAAATAAAAACTTTTTTACAAAAAAACAACCGACTACCAAAAACCACTACAAAGTGAAAAATAACTAATTTCGGAAGTCGGTGTCAAAAATGAATATACATAAACAAAGACACTAGTTTGTAGTGGTTTTTGGAAGTCGGTTGTTTTTTTGTAAAAAAGAAGTTGTAAACTAGCGCTTGACCGCAATGGTGAAGCATGCTAGTTTATTAAGAGCCTAGTCACTCTAGCCTTGAAGACACTCAAATTGTAGTGTGACGGGAACACCGCCGCTGGCAAATTGTTCCAGTCCCTCGATGTACGCGGAATAAAAGAGGAAGCAAAACGTTTCGTCCGGATCGTAGCGGTGTTAACAACGTGAGGGTGGAAAGTCGCCGTACGACGGGTTGTCCGATGGTGGAACGGAGATGCGGGAATTAAATCATGCATCTCCCTCGCACACTCACCAAAATGGTTTTTTTTTTTAGTAATTATAAGCTAGTGCTTGACTGCAATTCCGCCTTTTTTTTAATAGTTATAAACTAGTGCTTGACTGCAATCCCGCTTGATGGTAAGCAGTGATGCAATCGTTGATGGTAAAGCGCACTAGCTTATTAAGCCTATTCACTCAAAAAACCTGAGTGAATAGGAAGGAAGACGGCAGTTGAGCGAGGTGATGCAATGTTTAACCCAACAACACTACCAACGATGCTGCGCCAGAGGATGATCTGGAGACCCTTCACGACCAAACTCCCGACACAACAACATTAGGCACATCGTACCCGGCACACATCGCATCACATTGAAGACAAATCCATAACCGAGGGTGCCACGATAAGACAGTAAATATGGATTCCAGCAACAATAACATCACCTACCGTAAACCATGTAGATCGAGCTCACTAACAGACCTTGACAAAAATATGAGCATCAACAGCGACAAAACTATACTCGACACAACAATGTTGAGTATTCCTGACAGCTTCCACAATACAATTGACGAAGTTCGCGAATTAACTGAGGAAATAAAAATGCTTAAAAATCAATTGCTAAGCGCACATAAAGAAATCGAAGATTTAAACTCTGAGAATTCTCGTCTCAAAACTGACTTAGAAAAAATGATTAAAACTGTTAATACATGTAAGAAGATATGCTTGACGCCTGATAAAAAATTATCCACTCCGACACGCAACAAGAAAACCTTGCATAGTATAAGTTCTCCAAAAACCCCGATCCAGAAACGCGAACAACACCATCGTCGTCATGAGTGTGCTATTATCAGTAAGCAAAATAAAGCAACACAAACCATTAGCACGCCTTGCCGCAGTCAGACGACAAACAAAACGCAACGAAACGTCCCTAGCCCTACCCTTAAAGAACCAATTGTAAATTTAAAATTGAAGTCTGTGCAAAAGAATAAACTGTGCATATTGAGCGGCAGTAAAACTAAAGATACTACTTCTTTAGTTGAGGATGTCTTCTCGAAGTACTTTCACTACTGTCATTATATTATGCCAAACTCCAACGTAATGCAGCTCATAAATGGTATTGAACAAAAATTAAAGGAATTTACCTTAAATGACTACTGCTTACTCTTCATAGGAGAAAATGATATTAATGCATATTATAACAACTATATGGATGTAATAAAGATGTTAAATGAAATGTTCAGAAGAATAACTTACACCAATATAGTGATCTGTCTCCCAACTTATAAGACAGGTTCACCAATATACAACTTCAAAGCTGAATTGTTCAATAACCTACTTCATTTGGACAATCAGAGCCATAAGTACGCATACATCTTCGACAGCAATCGTGACCTAACACTTGAGATGTTCTCCTACACTACTGGCAGAGTCAATAAATATGGAATGAGAAAGATATATGATAATATTATGGATAACATTCTGGTTGATATAAAATTGTATTGTAACACGAATCAGAACGCTTACGCTGAGATCTTGGACTGCAATCTGGATTTGACTTATGATTGTACTATGTTCAATAAGCGTACTGGCCGTCTTAATAACTCAAATGACTTTTTTCGTTCATAATAGTATATTTATCTTGCATCAAAATATTGCTGGCCTTTTGAACAAGTCGGATCTATTAACGGTTCATCTGCAAGAACTATGTAAGAAACAAAAACATATAGACATAATCTGCATAACGGAACATTTTATAATATTTGGGCAAGAAAAACTTGTTAATATATCCAACTACAAACTGGCCGCCTGTTATTCAAGAAAAGCAAAAAAACGCGGAGGCGCCTGCATAATTGTAAAAAAATACTTAGAATATAAAGAACTGGACATTTCTCGCTATTCCGTAACGAACATTATCGAATGTTGTGCAATAGAATTACTCAACCATCAATTGATTATTTTATGTATTTATAGACCACCTAACTTAAGTAATTTAAGTTCATTTTATGAAAACCTAGATAACATCTTAAAAACACTATGCCTAAAGTCAAATAAGAAAATGGTTATATGCGGAGACTTCAACATAGACATATTAAAACATAATAACATTTCCCTTGACTTTGAACACTTCCTTTTAGCCTATAATCTCAAACTACAACTACAACAACCAACAAGACTGTGCAGTAATAGTTGCCTAGATAATTTTGGATGTAGTGTTCAGTTAAAATGTAAATGTGAAATAATTGACTTGGCGTTGTCTGATCATACTGCTCAAATTTTGGAAGTAAAGGTGAACAAAACTTGTAGGATAGGTTCGTGGCGTATTAGGAAGCGCGACTTATCGAAGGACAATTTAGAAAAATTTAACAATTACCTTCGATGTATTTCATTTTCGGACATATATGATACAGACGATGCCAACAAAGCGTATGATTATTTTCTCGAGCAATTCCGATTGCTATATGATCTTTGTTTTCCCTATAAGATGATTACTTTAAAAGCAAATAAGAAGATTAAATGGGTTTCGCGTGGTATACGAGTATGCAGCAAAAGGCAAAGACAATTATTATGGCAATACAGACAAAGCCGAACAAAAGAAAATAAAGCAATTTTTAAAAACTACTCTCAACGTTTTCGAAAAGTGGTAACGTTAACACAAAGGGCTCAAAATAGTTATTTTATCAGTTCCTCTAGTAACAAATCAAAAGCTTCTTGGCAGATTATTGACAACAAATTACGTTATTCCGAACCCATATCACAGATTAAAGTCAGAGACAGTATTATTAATGACCCAAACCAAATAGCGAATACTTTCAATAATTTTTTTGTAGACCAGATCAAAGATAATAGTACAGGAATTAATAAAACTTTTAATCTAACCAAGAATTTTAATTCAATTTTTATATCTCCAGTAGTATCGCAAGACGTTTTAAAATCAATAAAATCATTACAAAATAAAAATAGCTTCGGGTATGATGAAATAGCTACTAAAGTGGTAAAGTTCGCTTCAAACAATATTGCAGGTCACCTAAGTCACATAATCAACTTATGTTTCTGTTCTGGTGTGTTTCCAACAGCTCTTAAGACAACTATTGTTAAACCACTTTACAAAAAAGGTACCAAGGAAGAATTAAGCAATTATAGACCAATCGCCTTAATCCCAATCTTTTCCAAGGTTATAGAAAAGATAATCTATGAATTATTTGACAAGTTTCTAACAAAATACAACATTTTATGTGATGAGCAGAAAGGATTCAGAAAAAATAAGGGCATAAATACAGCTATTTTTAAGTTACTTAAAACTGTAATAGAGAACGTCGATATAAGAAATCCAATATGTGCAATCTACACCGATATGACTAAAGCATTCGATTGTGTCCATTATGAAACACTTATCTAAAAGCTTGACGCATACGGTATTAGAGGAAATGCCCTAAATCTCATAAAATCATACCTCTGTAATCGAATACAATACACGGAAATCAGTAGAATTTGTATTAAAACTAAATGCGAAAGGAAGTATTTATCTCAGGCCAGGGTTATTAGATATGGTGTACCACAGGGCAGTCCAGCCCACTCCTATTTCTGCTATATATAAATGACCTACCCCGTCATATTCAGCATCCAATGGTTTTATTTGCTGACGACAGCACAGCTTTAATAAAACGTGATGACGTAGCAAATTATGAAGACAATATAAATGATACCCTTAAAGACATAATACGATGGCTTGACATGAACAATTTATTAATTAATTTATCAAAGACATATATATAATGCACTTCTACCAAAGATTATCTGTACAAAATTTGACCATAGAATATAATAGACAAAAACTGGAACAAGTAACGGTTGCAAAATTTTTAGGATTATTAATAGATAGCCAATTGACATGGAAACCTCATGCAGAAGAGGTGTGTAAAAAATTAAGTACATCTGCATATATTTTGTTCAACATATCCAAAAAAGTGAATATGAAAACAATAGTTATGGCATATCATGGTATAGTAGCATCAATCTTACGATTTGGAGTTATATTCTGGGGTAATTGTTGTATGAGAGAACAGGTATTTAGGGCTCAGAAACGCTGCATAAGAGCTATGTGTAGTCTTAAAATGACAGACAGTTGTGTGCCTAGGTTTAAGTCTCTGAAAATTTTAACTTTTCCATCTCTATACATTTTGGAATTAGCTGTTTTTGTAAAACTGAACAAGCATGAGTTTGTAACAGTGTCAGAAACTAGAAAAGGACCTATCCTTATAGGTCCTTTTCTAGTTTCTGACACTGTTACAAACTCTTATATTGGCTCCTTAGCCAATATAAGAATTTGTTAAGAATTGACGGTTGTAATACTGCATTGTTTAAAAAAAGTATTTTTGGCATGGCTCCAATTGTTTTTAATAAGATTCCCAATGAATTTAAAAATTACCCAATGATAACATTTAAAAAGAAGCTTACAGCTCTTTTATTAGAAAAATGTTATTACTCTGTAAATGATTTTTTAAATGACTCCTCTCTTCCCAAATAAATATAAAATGTTAAAAATAATAGACAATGTAATAATTTAATGATTCATTTAATGTAACTATTCAAAATTTGCATGCCTAATTTAAGGTAGATAGTATAAGGGTCTGACACTATGTAAACATCACTATTTTGTATACCTACTTTCTGTGCAAATTGAATTGAATTGAATTGAATTGAATCGCAACACAACTGCTCAGACCCGTCCACCGTACGGCTTCACCAGACATTATGCCGGAACAAGACGAATCGCTTGGCGGCAAGACTTTGTCTGGTGGGTGGTAACTTCTGCCGGCAGCCGATGTTATGGCCTACCACCGCGAAAAGCATCCTAGAGAAGACCGAAAGGCTGGCTACTCTACGCCTGTGCTCCAGGCTTTGGAGACCGTTTCGAATTAAATCTGGGTCCCCAATCAGCCTGTTCGCACACATCTCCACTGAATCCAAAGTATCCAGGTGACATTTCGCAGCACCAGCCGAAATGTGGCTGCAGTACTCCACACACGAGCGGACCTGTGCTTTGTATAACATTAGAAGGTGCCTTGTTGTGAAGTACTGCCGGACCTTTGCGATGACACCAAGTTTTCTGGCAGCCACCTTGGCTTTGGACTCAATGAACCGCCCAAAGTTAAGGTTCGAGGAAATCTCAACACCCAAAACCTGAAGGCGGTCGGTGCACTCCAAGGATACATTCTGAAAAGTAGGAGCCAAGGTGAACGGGGTCCTTTTGGCGGTGAAAAGACACGCCTGTGTTTGGCGGCATTGAATGCTACAAGATTGGCTTTGCCCCATTCACACTCCACATCGTACGCTCTACCATAGCCTCTTTTTCGGACCGGATTGATTCCTTACTAGCCCGAGCTTCCCGGCAGGTATCTTTCCACAACTGTGCTGTCATCTGCATACCCATAGATATCGGGCATCAGCAGATCGTTAATATGCAGCAGGAACAGAGTTGCAGAGAGAACAGACTATGAAAAGGTTAATAAAGAAAAGTAGATGTGTACAGCGGGCGCACGTCCTCTCATTCCAAGTGCACCTCGCAAATGTTCGAGGTCTGCACTCCAATCTCATTGCAGTACATCACCACCTTGAGACTGAAAAGCCCAGACCCAAATCAGATGTCCGTCTGATGCGGCATACCTCGGCTACCCGGGATATTCTTTGGAGCATCATTTCCTGCAGCGTGCCATGGTCTGTGTGTATGTCCGCAATGACATCTGTTGCCGGCGCCTCCGTCACCTCGAAGACCCTCACTTCTCGTCCCTATGGCTGTTGGTTGACACTGGTGTGGACAAAATTGTTTACACCTGTGTCTACTGATCGCACAGCGGTGATCAGGAGACGACTCGATTATTTGACCACCTCAGTGAGGCTGCTGACAATGCGCTGCATCGGCACCCTGACGCTCAGTTCGTCGCTCTGGGGGACTTCAACGCCTGCCACCAGGACTGGCTCTACCCATACCAGAGGACCGACCACGCTGGGAGAGAAGCACGAAACTTCGCGCTTTCTATGGGCCTTTCCCAGCTAGTAGAGCAAGCGACTAGGGTGCCTGATGTAGTTGGCCACACTGCCAACTGTTTGGACCCTCTGCTGACCACTGATCCGGACAGATGTGTTGTAACAGTTTCCTCACCGTTGGGAACTTCAGACCACTGTCTGGTGAAGTCTGTGTCGTCCTTCTCCCCACCAGATCACGACTCTCGTGGTGAACGGCGAATGTGGCGATACAGGTCAGCGGATTGGGATGAGATGCGCCACTTCTTTGCGTCTTATCCTTGGCAGCAGGTCTGCTTCTCTTCTGACAATCCGTCGAGCTGTGCGGACGCTATAACCGATGTGGTGCGTCAAGCTATGGAGTATTTTATCCCATTCAATGACGTGCCCGTCGGTGGCTCAGCTCGCCCATGGTTCAATGCCGATTGTGTCCAAGCTGAACAGCGTAAGCACACGGCATTTCTCGCCTGGGTTGACGCTCGTGACTGCGGAGCTCCGGATCTAAGCTCAAAGAAGAGAGCCTTTAACCGTGCTGCCAAGTCCTACAAGAAGGCGCTCAAGAAGGCTCGCTTCGACCGCATTACCCATATTGGCAACAAGTTATCTGCGCAGCCATCCGGTAGCAGATCTTTTTGGTCCCTAGCCAAATCGGTTGAGGCGAACTTCTGTCGGCCCTCACTGCCTCCGCTGGTTAGGCCTGATGGAACACAGGCTCATACGGCGAGAGAGAAAGCAGGTCTCTTTGCTTCTCTATTTGCCCATAATTCGCGTCTGGATACTGGCAGTGTTACTCCACCTAATTTACCTCATTGCGGAGCTTCAATGCCTGAGGTAAGTCATCACTGGCAACACACACTGGTCAAAGACTTTAGTCTTGAGACACTGTGGTATCTTGGACGACGAGAAGATGTAGCGTAGCTTCTCGAACGCTGCCCAACCGAGCTGGATTCGCCGAGACACCTCTTTCTCGAAGTTGGACCTACCTAGTTGGACTTTCTGTCCCAGGTATATATACTCGTCAACAACTTCGAGTGCAGAGCAACCAACTACAATTGGAGTGGGTGCGACATGAGAGTTCGACATGATCTTCGTCTTATCCATGTTCATTTTTAGACCCACTTGTTGGGAAGCTCTGCTGAGGTCATTGAGCATTTTGCCCAAGTCTTCCAGGGTCTCAGCCATGACCACGATATCATCTGCGAAGCGGAGATTAGTGATGTACTCGCCGTTGATGTTGATGCCAAGTCCTTTCCAGTCCAGGAGCTTGAAGACATCTTCCAACGCAGCAGTGAACAATTTAGGAGATATGACATCTCCTTGTCTCACTCCACGCTGCAGTTGGATCGGTTTCGAGTCCTGATCCTGGAGACGGACTGACATGGTGGCGTTTTTGTACAAACACTTTATCACCTCAATGTATCGATGGTCAATTTGGCACCGCTGGAGAGACTGTAGCACCGCCCAAGTCTCAATCGAATCGAAGGCCTTCTCATAGTCCACAAACGCCAAGCATAGTGGTTTGTTATACTCCTCGGACTTCTGTATAACTTGCCGCAGCGTATGAATGTGGTCTATGGTGCTAAAGCCTTTTCGGAAGCCTGCTTGTTCGGGAGGCTGGAAGTCGTCGAACCTGCGAGCGAGACGATTCGTGATGACCCTAGAAAACAGCTTGTAGACATGGCTCAGGAGGGATATCGGTCTGTAGTTTTTCAGGAGGGTATTGTCACCTTTTTTGAAAAACAAAACCACCACGCTCCTGTGCCACGCCTTAGGCGTTTCGCCTTTAAGAATGACGGAATTAAATAGCTTCTGAAGCGCTTTAAGAACCGGTTTGCCACCCGCTTTTAGAAGCTCAGCCGTAATTCCGTCATCTCCAGCCGCCTTATCGTTCTTGAGCTGTTTCAGGGCCATACCAATCTCGTACAGGCTGACGTCCGGGATATCGTCGGTGTAGTGTCGGGTTAGTCTGGTTCTAGGATCATTAGCCAGGCTTACAACAGGTGCGTGTGTTGATGTGTATAACTCTCCGTAGAATTTCTCCATCTCACCCAAAAGCTCGGGCTTGGAAGTGACGATCCTACCATCCCCAGTCTTCAGCTTCGCAAGTAGACTCTGTCCAACAGACAATTCTCGTGCGAACACTTTGGAGCCTTTGTTCCGCTCGATAGCCTCTTTAGTACAATTTGTATTAAATTGGCGTATATCGCGAGTCAGAGACTTTGAGATCTGTCTGTTAAGGCATCTGATGCGCGAAGCGTCATCAGGGGATTTTAAGATCACCTCCCGTCTTTCTTCCATTAGCCGGCGGGTGGGACCGGAGATCTTCTTCTGTCTTTTTGAACGGAGGGTTTTGTAGAACTTAGACCCTTCCGTTTGGAGAGTTTCCACAAACCTGTTGTTGTAGTCGTCCACATCTACGCATTCACCGAGGCATTCGAAGCGGTTTTGTAGTTCGATCTGAAAGCTCTCGGGGTTTTGGAGTTGTGTTGACGCTGGACGGAGCGTAGACTTCATAAGTCGAGAGCGTTCGAGCCTAATGTTGAGGTTCAAGATGCCTCTAACAATACGGTGATCACTCCCGGTTTTTACCGCATGGATCACGGAGACATCGTTGAACACTTGCCTTCTCGTTGACATTATGAAGTCTATCTCGTTTTTGGTCTGACCATCGGGGCTGAGCCAGGTCCACTTGCGGTGCAATGGTTTCCTGAAAAAAGAATTCATCGTAAAGAGTCCTTCCCTTTCCATGAAATCCATTAGCATCTGACCTCTGGGATTCCGATTTCCAACTCCAAATTGCCCCACTTTCGTCTCGTCCGCCTCTCGTATGCCCAGTTTTGCGTTAAAGTCCCCCATGACAACGGTGTAGTGGGTTTTGGAGGAATGTATGGCTCTACTGACGTCCTCATACATAGCCTCCACCTCATCGTCAGAGTGTTTAGACGTCGGGGCGTAGACCTGTATAACCTTTAACGAATATCATTTTGTTATTCTCAGTACAAGGTACGCCACCCGAGTCGAAAGGCTCCCGACTTTAACCACGTTGTTCACGAGGGACCTGTGGACAATAAACCCGGCACCACCCTGGGACAGCTGGTCGCCTTCCCGGAAATAGAGCAGGTTGCCAGACCTCAGGATTATCGAGTCCTCTCCCTCTCTTCGGACTTCAGATAACCCCACAATGTCCCAGCGCAACCGGCTCAGTTCTTCCTCCAGTTCGACAATCTTCTCATCGGTCCGTAGTGTGCGCGTGTTAAATGTTGCCAGGGCCAAAGGTCGTCGTTTGTGATGGTAGCCGGATCTCTGCCGGAGATTCTTAGCACCCCTTGCTCCGCCGTAACCAAGTCCGCTACCGTAGACTGGAATAGCGGAGCTGCCGGGGACTAGGGGCCTGGGCGGCTGGGTTGTATCGTGTGCATCATTGGGGGGGTTTGCCATAATCCCCACGCTTGGCAGGCGGGTTGGGGATCGCAGTGATTTGATATTACACAGGAGAAGCGCTGCTGCCCGCTTCCCTGGTGATTTCCCTTAGTCGCCTCTTACGACACCCACGGGAGGATATGGGTTGGTACAATTCTAGGCCCGGTACCACACGGGGAACCGGAATACGGAACTGAAACGTGGTCGCTCACAATGGGCCTCATACGAAGGCTCAGAGTCACACAAAGGGCAATGGAAAGAGCTATGCTAGGAGTTTCTCTGCGTGATCGAATCAGAAATGAGGAGATCCGCAGAAGAACCAAAGTCACCGACATAGCTCTGCGAGTCGCTAAACTTAAGTGGCAGTGGGCAGGGCACATTGCTCGTAGAACCGATGGCCGATGGGGCAGCAAGGTTCTGGAGTGGCGGCCACGTACTGGAAGACGCAGCGTAGGGAGACCCCTAACAAGGTGGACCGATGACCTGGTGAAGGTCGCGGGAAGCCGATGGATGCGGGCAGCACAAGACCGGTCATCGTGGAAAGCCTTGGGGGAGGCCTTTGTCCAGCAGTGGACATCTATAGGCTGAGGAAGAATGCCTGAGGTTCGCATTAGAAACAAGGAGGTTCTGAGAGTACTGTGTCGTCTGGATGTTAATAAGGCTAGTGGTCCGGATGGTATACCAGCGATTGTTCTTAAAGCATGTGCGCCCGAGTTGTCTCCTGTATTGACGCGCTTGTATCGCCTCTCATTTAGGACTGGTATAGTGCCCAAGTCCTGGAAGCTTGCTAACGTGCAGCCCGTGCCCAAGAAGGGTAGTCGTGCCGATCCTGGCAACTATCGGCCGATTTCGATCACCTCCATACTTTGCAAAATTATGGAGCGTGTATTGAACTCGCGCCTCTTGGCATACCTGGAAGGTAACGATCTCCTCAGTGACCGACAGTACGGGTTTCGCCGCAATCGGTCAACTGGGGACCTACTAGTGTATGCCACTCACTAGTGGGGCGAGGCCCTCGAGAAGAATGGGGAAGCGATAGCTGTCTCCCTTGATGTCTCGAAGGCCTTCGACCGGGTATGGCACGCTGGCCTTTTGAGTAAGCTTCCAGCGTACGGCATTTCCCCTAGCCTGACTGGCTGGGTAAAGGACTTCCTGGCTGAACGGTCCCTCCGAGTTGTTGTCGACGGATGCTCTTCTGAGCCCATGTCAACTAATGCCGGTGTTCCTCAGGGGTCTGTTCTCTCTGCAACTCTGTTCCTGCTGCATATTAACGATCTGCTGATGCCCGGTATCTATGGGTATGCAGATGACAGCACAGTTGTAGAGAGATACCTGCCGGATGCTCGGGCTAGTAGGGAATCAATCCGGTCCGAAAGAGAGGCCATGGTTGAGCGAACGAGTGTTGCACTGCAGGCAGTCTCCGAATGGGGCAATGCCAATCTTGTAGCATTCAATGCCGCCAAAACACAGGCGTGTCTTTTCACCGCCAAAAGGAGCCCGTTCACCTTGGCTCCTACTTTTCGAAATGTGTCCTTGGGTGTTCCGACCGCCTTCAGCTTTTGGGAGTTGAGATTTCCTCGAACCTTAACTTTGGGCGGTTCATTGAGTCCAAGGCCAAGGTGGCTGCCAGGAAACTTGGCGTTATCGCAAAGGTCCGGCAGTACTTCACATCTGGGCAGCTTCTAATGTTATACAAAGCACAGGTCCGTTCGTGTGTGGAGTACTGCAGCCACATTTGGGCTGGTGCTGCCAAGTGTCACCTGGCCACTTTGGATTCAGTGGAGAGACGTGCAAAGAGGCTGATTGGTGACCCTGATCTAACTCGAGTTGGTCTCCAAAGCCTAGAGCACAGGCGTAGAGTAGCCAGCCTTTCGGTGTTCTATAGGATGCATTTCGGGGAGTGTGCGAGGGAATTGCATGATTTAATTCCCCCATCTCCGTTCCACCAGCGGACGACCCGTCGTACGGCTGGTTTCCACCCTTACGTTGTTAACACCACTACGATCCGGACGAAGCGTTTCGCCTCCTCCTTTATACCGCGTACATCGAGGGACTGGAACAATTTGCCAGCGGCGGTGTTTCCGTCGAAATACAATTTGAGTGTCTTCAAAGCTAGAGTGAATAGGCTCTTAATAAACTAGTGCGTTTTACCATCAACGATTGCGTCACTGCTTACCATCAGGCAGGATTGCGGTCAAGCGCTAGTTTATAATTTGTAAAAAAAAAAAAAAGACCTCTGAGGTACACCGGCATTGGTCGACACGGGCTCCGATGAACAACCGTCGACAACAACTCGGAGGGACCGTTTAGGGGGGCTGGAAGAAGGCGTTATCCGCATTCCGCCGACCCCCGATGCGCCTGCTGCTGGCCGGGTGAGAAGACGAGAAAACATCGCGTTCCAGGACTCTTCGCTGCCGATCATCGACTCGATTATGGCACGGCACAGTTCCTCCCAAGCGGCATACTCTGCCAGCGTATGCTGCGCCGTGTCCTCCCAGTAGTCGACGCAGTGGTGACACCGGGCGTCCGGCTCCCTGTTTATGTGACTCAGGTACTTTCCGAAGCAACCATGCCTCGAGAGTACTTGTGTCATCCGAAACGTCAGGGAGCCATACTTTCTGCTGAGCCAGTCCGCCAGTACCGGCCGGATCGCATCGATGGTGGTGAGGCCGGCAGCCGGCGTAGGTAGGGCGTGAAAGTCTATCCCTCCATTCCGCCACCAGGACCGTCAGCCCCGCTTCCGTGCCTCCTCACGCCACCGGTACCGTGACGCGAGGACCTTCGCCTCCAGGCCCGAGGGTGAAAGCTTATATCCATCCTGACCCCATCAACTCAGGAAAAAATCTTAACACACGTCATCGCTCGGAAAATTGTTTTAATAATTTGTACAAATTATGGGTTATGACGATGTCGGATTTTGGGTGGTAATTATGGATTGCCTTAACCGACTTCAATAATTATTTTCTTTTATTTGAAAGAATATACTTTCAGGATAATAAAACATGTAAATAAACATAATAAAAATGCTTGCATATACATATTATGTAATTTACAAACTTATTTCAGAAAATATTTTTTAATACAGTTGCTCAAAAAGTGGTGTATTACAGGGACGTATAGCGTTCGGAAAGTGGGCTATTACACATTCGTGCTTTTTCTTTACCTTTTCCGAAATATTGCGTTCTCTTTTCCAACTGTCAAAATATTGTCTATTAAAAATAAAAAAAAACCAACCATGAAGTTTTTACTTTAAAAAAATCATAGAAGTTTTTATGATTCATGCAAATAATTCTAAAAAGAAACTACTAATTTGTTTCAATATCAGATTTAATGATTTAATTCAATGAGTTAGGTTAGGTTTTATTTAATTTCATCTCATTTCATTTTCATTTCATATCAATAAAAAAATTCTACTGAAGACTTGGCTGTATGGGCATAGTTCCCTTTGCCTAATCGAATGGGTGAAGAAAAAAAAATCTCTGCATATATTCTTTTACGGTTTGCGCCATTTTTCAAAAATTTTCTTTGCGAGTTTAGTTGTATAGCAGTATACATCAACGACCGCACGCCATGCGCGCGGGCATACAACTGTGAACTGATACATCATACAGTTGTATTTAGATCCATCATACAGATGTATGCCTGATGTAGGTAAGATCTACCTGCTAATGAGACCCAAAAAAGGCAAAGAAATATCCGAGAGGCTGGATGAGTTCCCAAAAAACCCGAGATCTTACAAACATATTGAAGAACTTGCATACACTTTGCATATGCCGAGTACAGTACACTTAGCCACAGAGGCCACATTTGGAAGTAGCTCTTTAAAGTACAGACACCAACTCATCAAGCTGCTACAATCTGACGAACTTACAATGACAAGAACACCAAATAACAATTACACTGCTTGCGGCGAACGTACGAGACACCACTCGCATAAACAAGCGCTTCGCTGGGGAGGAACTATATAGCAGTATACATCAACGACCGCACGCCATGCGCGCGGGCATTCAACTGTGAACTGATACATCATACAGTTGTATTTAGTTAACTTAGCGACGAGGCGCGCGCGCCGCGCTGTAGCTCATATGTCATTGGTCGTTTGATATTGTTTGTGATTGGTTGCTCTGTAAATCTGCCTATAATTGTAAATCCAAAATGTATATAAATACCCGCTCCTAAATACAAGATCGTCAATCAGAATATTTCTTTTATTGCATCCTGGTAATGGTAAAGTTGTTTGTTGCACAAAATGAGTAATTTCGACGATATTTTATTTGAATTAACACCACCGGAACTCAGTATAATTGCACAAAATGCTTCGGAGAACATTTTACCGGAAGAATCAAAAAGTCGCTGCATATCTTTAGACAACGAATTTATTGCGTGGAGAGAAGAGAAAAAGGCAAATAGTTTTTCAGAAAATGTTATGTTGGCATATTTCTCCGAACTGTCAGCAAAATTAAAACCTTCTACATTATGGTCGAGGTTTTCGATGATAAAAAGTATGCTGAAAATAAGAAACAACGTGGATATAAGTCAATACCCAAAACTAAATGCTTTCCTAAAACGACAATCAGACGGTTTTACAACTAAAAAGTCGAAAATATTAACATCGAATGAAGTGGAAAGGTTTTTAAACGAAGCTCCCGATGATCGTTATTTAGCCACAAAGGTAATTAATTAATAAGTACTTATATTTTTCTTTAGTATTCAGTTTACGAAATCGCAAAATACAGCCATTAAATTATTTAAAAAATAATAATCAAATCCCTTTTTTTTGTAAGTTGCGCTGATTTTTAGCATTGTAGGTGCTTGTCGCAGAGAGGAGTTATCCAATATTACTTTAAAAGATATTGAAGCCCATGAAAAAATGCTATTAATCAAGATTCCGAATACAAAAAATAAGATACCGAGAAGCTTTGTTGTTGAAGGAGATTTTCTTAGAATAGTGCAAAAATATATGAATCAGCGGTCCCAAAAAGGAAAATCCGACCGTTTTTTCCAAAATTATCAAAAAGGAAAGTGTACATCTCAAGCAATCGGGATAAACAAATTTGGTAATATGCCAAAAGAAATAGCTACGTTTCTTGGTCTGCCGGATGCAGAGTATTATACTGGGCACAGCTTCAGGAGGACCTCTGCTACATTATTGGCAGATTCAGGAGTCAATTTGACGTCCTTAAAGCGACTAGGAGGTTGCTCCGACTGTCAACCCTCACCTTCGGCTGCGCCTCGGCTCGGGTCGACATTTGTCGGAACTCGTTGTAATGACAGGCTTTCCGCACTTCTAATGAAATATACTATTTTCTTTACTTTGAAAACTGTTTAAACCGTCAAATCCAAAACAATAAGTTCCGCTTTTGATTTTTAAATTGCATAGCTTCTGTCGTGGGCCTTGAGCGTGGAGACCGAAAATTCCGTAACGAAAATAAGCTAACACTGACCGGCACAGCGGTACGGTGTTGAAAGCCGTGCATCGTCTAACGTCGTTTAAGGCCGTACCATGGGCCAATGACCTTGAGCATTCGTTCCCCCTTCACCGCGCCCCACCTCTACAATACTTCGTAAAATATTACTAGCGCCGTCTGGCGAATTATGTACTTACAATTTACAAATACAAGTTAAATTCATAGACCATAGAAGTAACAGACATGGCACTTTTATTTTTGTTTATTGGTGCGCCCAAATACTTTTGGTTATTTTAAACTCAAACAAATGTTAACGATAATTCATGATAAAAATTCTCCGGTGTTTATTTTTTAACCGACTTCCCAAAATGGTGGTTCTCAATTCGGTTTATGTGTGCTCGCTGATAACTTTATCATTAATGAACCGATTTTGACCATATTTTTTTTATATGAAAGGGTATGCTGCCTAGGTAATCCCATTGCTACAACGTCAGTATTAACGATTGAAATTCTGAGAAATTTAGGCCAATTCTCGAAAATTGTAGACAAGCTTTGGGTGAAAACTTGTTACTCTTGTGTATACAATATGTTAAGAAAACCCTGTCCGATCCGTGAAGGTATTGTTAGGTATCGATAACTGATTCTACTAATGCCTGCAAAACCTGGCTAAACTTAAAAAAAAATACCCCCTAAAAAATAAATAACTTAAATAAAATAAATAGGTAATTTCATGGCAACACAGGCACAGGTCATGACCGCAGTTGACCTCATGCTTGTAGGTATAGGTAGCTTGTTCACGTTTATCGACTCTCGAAAGAAACAATGATACTTAGGCAGCTCGAGAAAAGAATTTTTTTTAAGGAGGAAGGTCGTCTGACTCTCCGAATGTATTATTTCATTGCGGAGGGATTGGATTGCTGGGGATTGCAGGCGGAGATGTTCCATATTTCGTCGCACGAGATTAGCACGGACATGCACATAAATAAAAATCAAGTGGTGTCAAATCCGCTCTGGCCACAGTTGGCCCCTACCAATCCACTGCTCGCCGAACTGATAATGGACAATAATGATAATGTACTCACGTACAGGTCGGAAAAAATATCGTGAGGCACCGTCATGCTGGAACCCTCGTGCAGCATTGACCGATAAGTACCCACTTCCAAAACACCTGATCACAACACAGCTAATTGCAGTTACTACCTCCATCAGCATGTTACATTACTCTACGTTAGAAAAGGACATGATCACACAATACACGAATAGTGTGTACACCAGCAATGTTTCCGCGCAACTAATAATTTAAAGTAAAAATTATTTTTATTTTATAAACATAGGTATCTACGCGGCTGGCGTCTTCATGCTTTGATAGAGATGTGTAAGTAATCAAAATATTGTTTTTTTATCGATTGATACTCGTCTATTTTTGGTATCGATTTAGTATTGTAGTTTCTCATTCTTATTCTCGATTCAACATCGCATGGAATTGTTTAGAACTTTTACAAAACTCAAATTAGCGAGGTACACTGCTGTAAATGAAAATCATGCCAAAGTATTAATTTCAGTTTCTGTCTTAATATCGATGATATTGACCGATAAAATATTTGTAAAACTTTACTAAAATTGTGTTTCATAAGTCTTTCTCGTTTCTGTTTACTAATACTTGTGTTATAATAATGTTATTAGTAATTAATCGATAAACAAACAAAAGTACTTTTACCATTGGGTAATCTGTGTTTTACAACAAATCCTTCAACCAGATACAAGTTTCGATTAATAGCGATAAAAAAACGTTATTACGCAAAAAATAGTACATCCCTAGTTTCACGTACTTTTTTCTTTGAAGACACCGACAAACTCGCTGCGCGCCGGACGCATACACACAGACGGGACCGCCAAATATTGAACATAAATTTATACATTTAATATCCAACAATAAATCAAACGATGATACCGCCGAAAATGGTGTTGTCACATTTTAAAAATTTACCTAATTTTGGGGAAGTTCGCGGGAAAAAAAGATAATTTCAAAATTCACTAGTATTGTTACTATGATGATTATGTAAAATTTCATATTTTATTTGGCCATGTGTTTACCTAACCTTTATTATCCTTACGGGTCGGACAGGGTTTTCTTAACATATTGTATATGGGGTGATAGGTACCTACTATAAAACCGTGAAGATTTGGGCCTGACCTGATGATGGAGATGACAGAGAATCAAGGGAACTCCACATCGGAAGCAACTGTCACGTGTTTGGGTTAAAGACAAATATGTTATGGCTTATGACTGAAACTTCAAGGTTGAAAGTTAGTTTTGTAGATTGAAAGTTAGCTAAGTCAGATGGTCAAAGGGATAGAAAAATAATATAATAAAGTGTAATTTATCATTATTTATTATTTTAAGGGCAAACGTAATCAGGGTCAAATAAATTATTGCAAAACTGATACCTACATAAAAAAAAAGATTTTATATATCTTTTTTTTTATTGGCTCAGGCAGGACTGTGAAATTATATTATTATTCTCGTTTAATAAAACCAATAAGTACGTAAATTGTATGTCAGTTACAAAATTTCTGATAAAGTTGTATCTTACCTACTTTGTTAACACAGTAGTGTCCTTTCACAGAAATTAAAAAAAAACAAAAACTATCGAATATCAAAATAAATAACAAATACACACACTACAATGTTACTTACACATCTGTCTAATACAATATCCGGTCAGACAGGACGCTGACGCCAGCACATTTTTGAAAAAGGCCTGCAAGCAAACGACGTAATTTCGTTTGCTTTAATTCCTATAAGACCATAATGAAAGTACGAGTATTGCTAGAAATAACGCACTTTAAATTCAGTCTCTTGATTTTAATTGATTGTTGCATAAGCATGACGAGTAGGTAGTGTTCGTCCTATGTTAAAGTTCAGTATTGTAAAGTTTTTATCCATATAAATGAACTAGCTTTCCGCCCGCGGCTTCGCCCGCGTGGAGTTCGGTTATATCGCGCTTTTTAGATTTCCCTCGGTAATATCATATTTTTCCGAGATAAAAGGTAGTCTATGTTTTTTCTCATGGTCTAAAGATTGTCTGTGCCAAATTTCATTAAAATCGATTGAGAGGTTTAGGCGGGAAAGCGTAACAGACAGACAGAGTTATAATATTAGTATGGATTAAGTCCAACCACAAAGTAGCTACTGTAAACCTTTGCGTAGTTCCCTCAACTGTCCTTCGTCTTCATCATCAGACTGGTAATGATCATATCAATCCATCTAGGTGTAAAGCTCTTATCAATACAAATTAATCAAGACCTTACACAATACACAGGGTAGGTGCTGTGAATCGTTGAGGAGTACCCTCGAAAGTCTCTCGGCTCCATCGTCAGATCTACTGCAGACCTTCATTTTAACCCATATGGGTGCAAAGTTTTCATCAATATAAATGAATTAAGCACAAACACGAGGCAGCTGATGTGGATCGTTAAGGAGTTCCCTCGGCTGTCGCCCGGCTCCATCTTTAACTCGGAACTTTACTAAATTGTAGTGCTTTAAAACACTTAATGAAAAACTTAGAAAAGCACTAGGCGCCCCTGTGATTTGCCTAGTCTTCCATCATCAGACCCTAATTTCTTTAACATGTGACTACCATGAAGATATCATCTTTCTAATAAAAAAAAAACGTGTGTCACTCGGGGACTGCCGCGGTAAAGCTATTGCCTAGCATTTTTTATCAACTTATGCAATTATAATTATTTATATTTTTGATGGTTGCAAGTACCAAATTTTGTATGGAAAACGCTTAGTACAATACACTGAATCTGCGCTCACGCGTGGAGCTGCTGATCTGCATGATAATGCAGATAAAATACGAAATCCTGCGCGTGGCTGCGGGGCAAATCGCAAAGGTGCGCACGCCGAGTTCCGCAGTACTTATGTAGTTAGTAGGAATTTTTTTATTAGTTATTTAGGAAATAGTATTTTTTATTATGCCAATTAACGTATACATTTGTATAAATATTTTCTTTTTTGTATTTTATTTATTTTTTACCAGTAATGTCATCAAAAGCGTACAAATAATGGTGGCGATTTGATTTGGCGACTAAACTGTATTTAATGTTTTATTTTTGACTTTTATAAAGAGATAGAAGCTAAGCACTAGCTTAATATTGACGTCATCTTCACCTGTCACAACACCCAAGTCAATTCAATTCTTGATTAATGGCCTTTGTGGGGGAGACGCCATAATTATGCCAAGAACACGTGCGAACGATTAATAAACCATCAAACGCTGGAGAGTATTTAGCAACACCCAAGTCAACATGCTATGAAATTAGACGTCGCCAATCTTGGATTTCAACAATGACGTCATTTTCGTGATCAGCACCCCCGAAAACCTCTTTCACGACACCCATGTCAAAATATCACAAAATTGGTGTCGGCCAACTAAAATGAACACATTTTGGTGATCAGCACCCCCGGAAACCCCTTTCACGAGACCCAAGTCAAAATATCATGAAATTTGATGTCGGCCATCTTAACTTTCAAAAATGACGTCATTTTCATGATCAGCACCCCAAAAACCCCTTTCACTACACCCATGTCAAAATATCATAAAATTGGTGTCGGCCATCTTGGATTTAAAAAATTACTCTTGGATTTAAAAACTGAATCTCAATAGCCCGGGCAAGAGAAATGATGGCGAATACGCTCAGATTGTTGACTAAATTTTTTATTTTGGTCGTTTTAAAAAAAATATTTCTACAATAATGTTCGTCATGAAATTGTCTATCCATTAGTGTAAGAACGCAATCTAAATAATGCTTACTTTTCGAGGAGATGCACGTTTATGATAATTATTTCTCTTGTCAGTGGTTTCGTTGTGACTTGTGAAGGAATTACTTAGACATTATGCTTAGTAAAAAAAAAAAGAAAATCTACAATTTTGGAGCCAAGATTAGGAAGAAATTTTATGTATTTTTTATAAGTTGATATTTCTTTTGGATAAAGAGTTGATAGCTCTGGAAACTACTTAAAAACCGGCCAAATGCGAGTCGGACTCGCACACCGAGGGTTCCGCCGTACAAACGTAGCGGTTTACAATTTATGACGTACTAGCTTTCCGCCAGCGGCTTCGCCCGCGTGGAGTTCGGTTATATCGCGCTGTTTAAATTCCCCCGGGAACATCAATTTTTTCCGGGATAAAAGGTAGCCTATGTTCTTTTTCAGGGTCTAAAGATTGTCTGTGCCAAACTTCATCAAAATCGGTTGAGAGGTTTAGGCGGGAAAGCGTAACGGACAGACAGAGTTATTTTCGCATTTATAATACTAGCATTGATTTAGAATTTTTCACAGTTTAGAGGCAATTAGATTTAAGAAGTGTTTGATATGAATTTCAACTTTAATATCTCTACGCGTTCATGTGAAAAAGGGTAGGTAGTAAGGTTATAATTATTAAAAAAATATTTCATGTCATGTAAGCAAAAATAATAATTTAATATTTTATGTAACTTCAAATTTATCATTTTCACAATTTTTCCTTTATCTGTCTGTACTATAATATAACGTTGCTTCGTGCCGAATTTCAAGATTTTGAGTTCACGGGAAGTACCTTGTAGGCAAAGAGATTTATAGAGAGGGCATGTGTCAAAATGGCATAGAAAAACTGTGATCCCATGGCTCAGTTCCGCCATCTAGTACAATATAGCAAAATTAGATCAACAATTGGAGACATCAAATAGCAAAAATGAAATAAGTTTATATAAAATATATTCAGCTATTGCCCGGTAGGTGGCCAGTGTGGTCTATATTGCCACATCCGATTTAATACCATAGTATAGTTCAAATCGGGTAAATAAATATTGAAAAGTAAACAAATTAAGTGAAACTTGTCTTGTACAAACAAAAACTGTTTTAGAATTTTCTTCGCTACTATTCATTTACCGTGACACCGTCTATTGGCATTTTAGATGTTTTATGCTTACGAATTATTTTAACGCTCAGTTTATTGCGATTTTTGAGTGTAACAGACCTTTTAGGCCATAAAGCGCATTTTGTTTTGCAATTTTCGTTTGCATTTCGTTTTTAGCAAAATTATTCTTTTCTCTTTCTCACACGTTTGTTTGCAAATATTTTTAAATGGCAATGCAAAAAACTGTGGTAGGGTTTGTATCATTTCGATATAAAGTTATCGATAATATTCAAAGAAGTTACTACGACGATGTTTTGTCGCATTATGATAGCTTGAAACAAAAAAATAGGAAGCAGAATAATTATGGGTAATTTTAAGTTTACAAGTTTCTTATTTATATAATTCTTTTAATATAATAGGCGTTAAAGTTTAAAATTGCCGATTAGTACTGAAAATCTAAATAATTGCTTATTTTTTAATTTTTAAATAATTCATTTATAATCAATATATAGGAAGGTCGTTTATGCCTTTGTGATAGAACTCTGAGGATCTAGACTGCACAAACTGTGTGAAAGCAGAACTGCCTCCTGGGAAGAAAACTTCTTGTCGCGTAGATAATTGTCCAAATTACGACAAAAATGGTAGTCTGCTGGAGCAAGACCTTTACCAGGTACGTACGCCATTATCTTTAAAAACGGCAAACAAAATCACGGTTATTGTATGGGAGCCCGCCTTCAGTATTTATTTTATTTTAATTATTTATTTGTAATTTGAATATATAACCAAATATTCTGTGAACATTTTAACATCTGTTTCCGTTATTAATATGGAGCAAAAAGCGGCAAAAATTCACGTTTTTTGTATGGGAGCCCCCTTAAATATTTTATTATTTTTATTCTTAGTACTTGTTGTTATAGCGGCAACAGAAATACCTACTAACACAATCTCTGGAAATTACAACTGTCTCGCTATTACGGTTTATGAGATACAGCCTGGTGACAGACGGACAGACGAACAGAGAAGTCTCATGAATAGGGTTCGTTTTACCTTTTAGGTACGGAATCCTCAAAATCACAAAGTAGCTCGCAATCATTGTACTACATATACGTACCTACATATTTTATGAATATATTTCATTATAAATAAGTTATGTAATCTATGTACTTATCCACTTAACCGTAAATTTTATTCCAATTTTTACGGTTAAGTAGAAAAGTACTGAAATTAATAACTTACTATTTCATTTCTAATACAAGGTACCGATTCTTTTTTTTTTTTAATTTGATCGACAAGTCTTTCCAAAGTAGATAACTTCTCTTTTAAAATGCATTGAGCATAATTTCGACGAATGAGACGGAAGCCAATTTTCTTCTCTACGGTCTATCTGGACAAATCGTATCCACTTTTTCCCTACAACATTATTTTTATTCGGAAACCAAAAATAACAAAAACCTAGATAAATGAATAGTAATTGTTCATTCAATTTTGTTTATTAATATGATATGATTATGTTTAAATAGAGTTAATAATAAATAAACTTGAAATATAGTAATATTTTAAGTTTATTTAGCTATATTTTAAATGTCAATAAAATACAACAAAATGTATTCATCTTCAAAAGTATTATCGATAACTAAATCGATAAACAACATTACTACATCTCTACAAGAAAATAGTAAAACTACTCAACAATAGAGGGCGCTTATTACAATAATGGAAAATTTTCTAGAACTATTTAAGATTTTTTTTAAATTTGAATTGCAGACGAAATATAAATAATTCATAGAAAAACATTCCGAAGTTAGGTCCAGTCGTTTTACTATAACGAGATGTACAGTAACACAAAGCGCAACATGGCATATTTCCTTAGAAAATGTTTATTCTTGGTGGACACAAATTACGTCCTGATCCTGACGCGCAGACTAGACTTTGCGCCTTTTAACCAAGTCGATAAAAGTATTGGCTTACGATTTTGTTCGTGATGTCCTATCTATTGTAAATATAATTTTAATGTCTTAGCTTGTAGGTTTTGATTCCCTAGCGTGTGACGGAAATTCGTCTAAGGTGTCGGTATAAACTGCTGTATCTTTTGATCGCTTTAACGTAGAAGTTTGATTACAATAGACAATAGACCTAGGTATTTGGTATAAATTTCAATTTGATACCTTTATTAGTTCGTGAGAAATAAGGTAGTAAGTTTCGATTTATTAAAATATGTTTATTATATTATATAACTAAAAAAATGTGATTTTCGCAATTTTCCCTATATTTGCATTATATGACAATCCTTCATGCCAAATTTCAAGATTCTGAGTTTACGGGAAGTATCCTGTAGGTTTTGATTCCTTTGCGAGTGTCGAAAATTTGTTGAAAATGTCGACATATCGGCTGTATCTTTTGATTGGCTTGGCTTAGAAGTTTGATATTTTCACAGCTTAAAGGGACAATAGACCTAGGTATTTCGTATAAATTTCAATTTGATAACTTTATTCGTTCGTGAGAAATAAGGTAGTAAGTTCCATTTTATTAAAATATGTTTATTATATTATATAAGTAAAAAAATGTGATTTTCGCAATTTTTCCTATATTTGCATTATATGACAATGCTTCATGAAAATTTTCAAGATTCTGAGTTTACGGGAAGTATCCTGTAGGTTTTGATTCCTTTGCGAGTGTCGAAAATTTGTTGAAAATATCGACATGATCGGCTGTATCTTTTGATTGGCTTGGCTTAGAAGTTTGATATTTTCACAGCTTAAAGGGACAATAGACCCGAGTATTTCATGTGAATTTCAGCTAGATAAGTCCACGCGTTCTTGAGATAAAGGGTCTTGACAGACAGACAGACAGACAGACAGACGGACAACAAAGTGATCCTATAAGGGTTCCGTTTTTTCCTTTTGAGGTACGGAACCCTAAAAAATATGTGGCACTCGGGAACTGCCGCGGTAAAGCTATTGCATAGCATTTTTTATCAACTTATGCAATAGGGTATTTGACTAAAAAAAACCTAATTAGTCCGTCATTTATAGATTTCCAAAAAATACTCATCATCATCATTTCAGCCGAAAGACGTCCACTGCTGGATATAGGCCTCCCCCAAGGTTCTCCACGACGACCGGTCCTGCGCTTCCCGCATCCAGCGGTTTCCCGCGATCTTCACCAGGTCGTCGGTCCACCTTGTCGGGGGCCTACCCAAAAAATACTAGACACATATTTTTTCTTTTTTCATATAAACAAAAAATGAAGACGACACACTGCTTTGAAAACTCGTGTGTCGTCACTGCACGCTACACTTTTTAGCGGCCAGTGACGTCACCAGCCATCACTCCTGATCTTTGATGCCTATTATATTTGACAATTTTTATTGATTTGATAAAACAAAATATACGAAATGTAAAACGTATATAATAAACCTATCCAATATTTTTCTATAATCTGAATGACGGACTAACTAGTTTTTTTAAATCAAATACCCTATTATTTTTAATATAGTAAAGTTATCCGCAAACAAACATATAACCTCCTCCCTTTTGAAATCGGTTAAAAAAACGAACACCAAAATGAACATCAATAACAGAGACACTTTATGATAGTATTATACTCTATGCGACATGCGGTGCGTGAGCGAGCAAGCAGATGCTTTCTCGCTCACGCGCCGACCGCTATGCTAGCGGACCGCGCGATAACGAACGACACGGGTTCCCCCTTCGAGAGCTTGTGGCATACTGAATCTCAATAGCTCGGGCAAGAGAAATGATGGGGAATACGCTCAGATTGTTGAATAAAATTTTTGTTTTGGTCGTTTTAAAAAAATATTTCTACAATAATGTTCGTCATGAAATTGCCTATCAATTGGTGCAAGAACGCAATCTAAATAATGCTTACTTTTCGAGGAGATGCACGTTTTTGATAATTATTTCTCTTGTCAGAGGTTTCGTTGTGAAGGAATTATTTAAACATTATGCTTAGTAAAAAAAAAAAAACTACAATTTTGGAGCCAAGATTACGGAGGAAATGTATTTATTTTTAATAAGTTGATATTTCTTTTGGATAAAGAGTAGATAGCTCCGAAAAACTACATAAAAACGGCCTGCGGTGTGTTTTTCCCCAGGAACCGCCCTAAGGCAGCCACAGGATAGTCCGGTTAAGTAGTACCGACCTCTCAAGGTCAACTACGAGATGCCATATTAAAAAAACAAAAACAGCTGAGCCAGTAATATCCATAATTGATAAGAAGTATCGCTACGCACCTTCTTTAAGGTTTTATTAGATGCTGGCCTCTATGAATATATCTCATTGTGGTTGCTATTTTCCTTATAATAAAAAGTACTCTGTGGTTGCTATGTTAGCCTGTCACTTTGTTACTATAGATACTTCTAATTTGTGTTTTTTGATTTCTACTTATAAATAATAACTCGTATTAATTTTCACAAGCAGTTCTTATTTATTCGTTAAAATGGTAGCAGAGAATAAATTTACGAATTGAATTGCGGGTGTTTCTTATTGGCAAATTTATTTTTCGAAGAAAAATAATAAGGGCAAGTCTAACATACTCCGAAAAATCGTAAGAACCGTTAGCAAAGGTTCGGTAGGCCTGCAGTGAAGATGGACAAGTCAATTGCAAAGGTTTCGAAGGTGCGAATTGGAGATCTAGATGCCAAAAAGTTTAACAAGTGGAAGTTTAAAATTTTCATGGTGCTTTATAAAGGTATACCTGGGGCAAAAGATTTATTGGAAGGTACGAAACCGAGGCCAATACTTTTGCCAAATGCCACGCCTGAAGAGAAAACGAGGTATGAAGTAGAAGTAGCAGAATATGACAAATTAGACAGTATTGTGTCCGTCTTGCTTTTGTCAAATTTACCTGATGACATAATAGAGAAGATGATGCGTTTTACGTATTCAAAAGAAATTTGGGATGAACTACAGAGACTATATGGAGGTTGTGTCGTAGACCAAAGCTACACGACGTGCAAAACTTTTTTCTCATACAAGAAAGATGCTACACACGATATGGCGGCACATATTTCGACGCTGAAGAATTTGTGGCATGAACTACACAGAGCGCTGAACCTTGAGAAGGATTTACCAGACATACAACAGTATACACAACAATAGTACAGTACAATTTTGTAGATCAACAGATCTACAAAATTCTTGATACTCTGCCACCGGAATACGTGATGTTCGAATCAAGTTGGTTATTGATGATGAAAGAAGAACGCACCGTCAACCACCTTACTGTCCAACTGTGTTCACATGAAAAAGTTCTTGCAAAAGTCATAGAAGAACAAGATGGAGGCAGCACCAGTGCCGAAGTCTTGTGGGTAAAGACAAAAAAGAAGGATGGAAAAGTAAACAACGTTAATGAAAACAAGCAAGAGATACAGAAAAATAAGAAAAAGTGCAAATACTGTGGAAAACTCGGTCACTTTGTAAAACAATGTGAGAAATGGATTAGTGATGGAAGGCCAAAGAAGTCAGAAAAGGACACTAAGAATGTCAACATGACAATTTTATCCATCACTGGAAATGAATGCAAAGATACAATAAATTTTTATGTGGATAATGGGGCAACCAGCCACGTAACAAATAGAGATGATCTTTTTGTAGAATACAGCCATTTCAAGAGTAAGCACACAGTACGCGGAGCTAATGGGGATGAAATTCAAGCTATAGGAATTGGCTCCATTAGAGGAGAAGCACAAATAGGTAATGGTGAAGTAAGACAAATTTTACTTAAGGGTGTATGGTATGTACCCACCATTTCAAAAAATCTTTTTTCTGTACTTGCGGCACATGATGCTATTCAGAACAGTACATTTGAATCAACTCCAACGACTTGCATTTTCAAAGTTGATGGTGATAAGCGACTGATTGGTACGCGTGATAAGCATGGTGATCTCTATCGGTTGAAAATGAGATGTTTAAAGCCTGCTGAAGTTAATCAGCTATCCACACCAAACTTGATTCAACTCTACCATGAGCGTTTTGGACACCAGAATAAGTCACATGTAAAGAAATTTCTGGAAAAGGAATTGAACATAAAAACAGAAAACAGCCATGAACTCTGTGAAGGCTGCATTTATGGTAAATCTCATCGGCTAAAATTTAGAGCCAGAGAGAAAGCAACAAAACCAGGTGAGCTGATCTGTACAGATGTTTGCGCTCCTTTCCCCTATTCATATGCTAAGAATAGATACTTTGTGCTATTCAAAGATGTTTATACCGGGTATCGTTGGATACATTTAATGCAAAACAAGTCGGAAGTTTATCAAAAGCTGTCACTGATGCTAGCTGAAGTTAAATCAGTAGGGGTTAAAGTTCCGTGTGCAGTTTCTGGCCTGCCATCGGACGCGTCCCCAGGTGGCGGATAGGGGAACGGCCCCCAGATATGGGGGTTACCGGTTTACCGGCGCGGACCAAAACCAGATGCGGGGACCGCTTCGGCGGTCACACGTGCGGCGGGTCGGCCACCACTCGAGGTGGCTGACGTGACCCGAACTCCGGGTCACCGTCGGGCAACCCGGTCTCCTCATTGAGAGGAGCTGGGGGCCCCGTTTGCCTCCGGGCAAACGAGTGGGGCTAAGAGGAAGGACACCTCGCTAAAAAACCCTTGGCTGCTGCGTCTTCTCGCACAAAAAGACGTACCCAGCCCGGCCCCTCCCTGTGGAGTGGAGGGACCACTGTGGGCCCGCCCTAGGCGGGAATCGCCGGCGGGGGATTGGTAGTTAGGCTGTGCCATTTTCCCATGACCCCGCCACTCAGGCGATGTCGTTGTGCCGCTGTGGGTTTAGTGGGTATTCCCGGCTTCGGCTGGGCGAGTCCCACACACGCCCTTCGGGGTATGGTGCGTAAATGCATTACCACAGCGTCAAAAAAAAAAAAAAAAAAAAAAAAAAAAAAAAAAAAAAAAAAAAAAAAAAAAAAAAAAAAATTTTGAGCGACAATGGAGGAGAATTCGATAATGAGAATGTTCGTAGAATACTTCAAAAAGAAGGTATCTTACATAGGTTGACGATGCCTTATACTCCACAACAAAATCCTACTGAGCGAGAGAACAGGACTGTTGTAGAAATGGCTCGGGCTATGATGTACGCCCATAGAGAAATGCCAGCGCCATTATGGGCTGAATTGGTTTTGACGTCGGTCTATATCCTGAATAGAACGGGACCAGGACCTGATGGAAAATAACCGTACGAAGCATGGCACGGTAAGAAGCCAAGAGTGAAACACTTGCGTGTGATTGGAATTACATGCTACCCCCATCTTCCTAAGGAGAAACGGAAGAAATTAGACAAAAAGGCGCAGAAGGGAATTTTAGTTGGTTATGAACTTATGACAATAACGAAGGCTATCGTATTTGGGAAGAAGAACATCACAAATTAATCCGATCACGTGATGTAATTTTCGAAGAGTACCCTTTGCTTAGAGAAACTGAAAATGTGGTAGACATTAAACCGAAGTCTATTAATATACAGCCGGAGTCTCTAAGAAGCTGCAGCCAGTCAGAAAGCCAAAAATTCCACCTTGATTTTCTGGGATTCCATTATGGTTCTAACGAGCACTTTGATGTCGGAGAAGCATCAGTCAATGACAATGATACAGTCAATGGCGAAGAGGAAGTAGTTATTGATGAAAACGTTGTTCCTGATGAAAATGCTGAGACAGAACAAAGTTTGGATATTGGAAACAATGAAGACGGAAACATTACACAAGGTTCTCAAACTGGAAGTGAAGATGTTTACGATGATGCAATTGAGGATGACCAAGAGTCTGTTCAAACTGAGAATGAGAGCAGAATGACTCTACGCAATCGAGACAACCTAAAACCTCCAGCTAGATATTGAGACTTTGTTTGTAACGTCTGTCGTACACAAGGTAAATCCAATGAACCAACAGAACCGACTTCATATAAAGAAGCTGTCAAAAGCTTTGAAGTTGAAAAATGGTGTGAAGCGATGGACGATGAAATTAAATCATTAAAAGAAAATTGTACATGGGATTTGGTAGACTTACCGAAAGGGAGGAAAGCAATCTCCTGTAAATGGATTTATAAGATTAAAACCAATCCAGATGGAACGGTCGATAAATATAAAGCCCGTCTAGTAATAAAAGGCTATTCGCAAAAAAAAGGCTTAGATTACTACGAGACATTTAGTCCCGTGGCAAAAACAAGCACGATAAGGGCTGTCTTGAGTGTTGCTGCCCAAGAGAATTTGACATTGTCACAATTCGATGTATCTACAGCGTTCTTGTATGGAACCTTGCATGAGGAGATCTACATGAAGCCTCCTGAAGGATACCCTGATACATCGGGTAAAGTGTGCAAACTCAAAAAGAGCTTGTATGGTCTAAAGCAAGCTCCGAGATGTTGGAATAACTGCATTACTGAACATATCTTAAAGATTGCATTCAAACAATCCGAGAGTGATCCATGTCTCTTCATTAGAAACAAAGACAGCAAAGAAAAGAAGCTAATTCTTGCGTTACACGTTGATGACGGACTGATCGCTTCTGCGTGCCCAAAAGAGACTGAAAGTTTTTTATGTGAATTGAAACAGCGTTTCAAAATTACAATAAAACCTGGGTCATACTTTTTGGGAATAGAAATAGAAAGAAAGACTTTTGGGTCAATAAAAATTGATCAAAAGGGTTACACTCAACGCATTTTAGAGAGGTTTAACATGCATAACTGTAAAGCTGCTGTGACACCTATAGTCAAAGATGCTAGTGTACGAGAAAAGGAGAAAGAAACATCATCTGAATTTCCATACAGACAAGCAGTTGGTGCACTTTCATATCTAGCTGTTGGGACAAGACCGGATATATCTTATGCTATCAGTGTTGTCTCAAGGAAGTTAGACGATCCCAGTCTTGAGGATGTGGCGAGAGTGAAGAGGATTCTACGCTACATTAAGGGAACCATCAATCATGGTATTGTATTACATACCAATCTTCCACTGCGACAAACTGTATACAAAGCTACAGTGATGCAGATCATGGAGGAGATCCTACTACGGGACAATCAACCTCAGGAATGATCTGCCTGTATTCGAAAGGAGCGATCACCTGGCAGAGTAAACGGCAGAAAACAGTTGCAATATCTTCAACAGAAGCTGAGATAGTGGCTGCAAGTGAAACAGCAAGAGAAATACTATGGCTTAAGAGAATATTGCAGTTCATGGTAACTGGAGAAGTTCTTGCAGAGCTCTACTTAGACAGTGAGTCTGCGATACGCTTGGCTCATGACCCACCTTTTGAACGTCATCAAAGGACGAAACACATTCAGATTCGTCATTTCTTCGTTCGTGAATGTGTTACCATGGGAAGATTAACTGTTCTAAAAGTGGAAGCAGCAAAGCAACTAGCAGATTTTCTGACCAAGCCGTTGTTTAAGCCGCGAATAAAAGTATTGAGTGCTCTTGGAGGCTTAGCATAGTTACAAAAACAAGACGGGATGTTAAGAAGTATGGCTACGCACCTTCTTTAAGGTTTTATTAGATGCTGGCCTCTATGAATATATCTCATTGTGGTTGCTATGTTAGCCTGTCACTTTGTTACTTTATATACTTCTAATTTGTGTTTTTTGTTTTCTACTTATAAATAATAACTCGTATTAATTTTCACAAGCAGTTCTTATTTATTCGTTAAAATGGTAGCAGAGAATAAATTTACGAATTGAATTGCGGGTGTCTCTTATTGGCAAATTTATTTTTCGAAGAAAAATTATAAGGGCAAGTCTAACATACTCCGAAAATTCGTAAGAACCGTTAGCAAAGGTTCGGTAGGCCTGCAGTGAAGATGGACAAGTCAATAGGCTATTTGACAGTATTCAATTATTTGTGATTTTTTGCTTTAATTGCATAAAATGAGGTTTCTTTATATCATTTACAAGAGTTTTAATAAAAAAGAATAACAATTAATATATCCAAAACACAAAAATATGTTTGGCTTTTTGTTTCTCGCGCCACACATTGTGAAACGATCCGGATTGGCTAATGTCGCGATGACGTCATACGCGCATCATCGCTTGTTTTCGGCAAACTTATAAACTGTTTTCGGGGGTTTTTTATCGATTTATTTGTAAAACCCAGTACAGCACACCACTTGTAAACCATTTTATTAGATAACAACAGCAAATAATAATTACAAACAAACACCACTGAGAACTGAAAACCGCTTGTGACGTCACTTACCAGGCGCAACGCCATATTGCTAATTATATCGTTTTCGCGGCTTATTTGAATTTTGAATTTTTATTTGCATATTTCTTACGAAATACGTATTTAAAATTAAAAAAAAATACTTTGGGTGAACTTCTTAACCGCAACCAAGTAATTCAAGATGAAAATTATAAATCTGTCAAATAGCCTATTGCAGAGGTTTCGAAGGTGCGAATTGGAGATCTAGATGCCAAAAAGTTTAACACGTGGAAGTTTAACCCTTAAATGCATGAATTAATAAATTGTACTGAAAAAAATTGTTTCAATTCTTTAGAAGCTGTTAAAAACGGTAAAAATAATAAAAAAAATAACAATTAATATTTTATAGGTTTTTAATAAAAAAATCAAGTTGATGCATTTTTGGGACATTATGCAAAATAGACTTAAAAAATGCTTTTATTAATTAACTGTGGAATAAATTGAAACAATCGTTTCCTTTCTTTGCACAAAGGAATACATTGCACTTTGTGCATTTTACAAAGCTCTGTAGCTTACAGCCAGGTCTCTTGCACCTCATGCGTTGGTCGGTTTTAATTTGGCTATGACCAAGATTGTCTAACCGAACGTCAGACGGTGGAAGAACCTGGCACCCTTTCTTTCTTTTTGCCTCTATGGTTTCAGTGATGCTGCTGTTGCTAGGACGTCCTCTTGTTGGCTGGGTCGTAGTACCATAGGTACATAAGACATCAGCCAGCTCTGACCTGAATTCTGACAGATTTTTCAGCTTCTTTGGATCTGCTCCTTTTCTTGTCTCTACAGTTTTGTATAGAACCCAAGAGTTTATAATAGTTAAATCTAAAAGGTGGTAAAAAATCCGCATATACCATTTCCTGGTCTTGACTTTTATTCTATATCTGCCCAAAAATGAATCCATGAGATCAACGCCCCCCATATGGGCGTTGTATTCTTTGACTATTTTTGGAGAGTCTATAATTATTTTTTTCTTTTCTGTTTTGTCATACCGTTCGATGGACTGTATTGGTTCAGCTCCTACGTAGGTCGAGAGCAGAACTACTTGTTTGTTATCTTTCCAGCTCACAGAAGACAAGTCGACCCCATCAATATGTGTAATATATTCCACATACGACCCTCTTGGCACTTGTTTTTTTCATTACATCCTGCTTTGAGGGTAATTTACATTTCTTACCTAGGCGGTTTCTTTGAACAGTTCCTACACATTGTATTCCTTCTTTAGCAAAATAATACATCAAGGGCAATGTGGTATAGAAATTGTCATGGTATATAATGTGATTAGCATGTCTGGGAATTATTCTAGCAAGTTTTATCACTGTTTGTGATACAACCCCTATATCAGGCTCGTTAGGCAAACGATCATCTTTTTCTTTGCCAGCGTAAATTATAAAGCGATAAGCAAAACCTGTCAGAGAACACAATACAAATAATTTAAAACCCCATTTATGGGGTTTATTAGGCAAATATTGTTTTAAAAAATGGCCCATCTATTGGAATTCTGGAGAACTTGGTATTGAGATGTTCAATTACAGGGCGTAGCTTGTGAAGTCGGTCATGCTGGGGATGGTCTATTGGTAGGTGTTTATTGTTATCGTTGAAGTGAAGTACTCTTCTTATTTTTTCAAATTTATTGACAGGCATCGCTTTTATAATTGCCTCGAACCCGTGCTTGTTAGCCCAGTAACCACGTACACTTGGGTAGTAGTAGACACTCATATAAATCAAGATTCCCAGATATTTTCGCAGTTCTCCTAATGTTATGACGTCAGGTCTATCAGGTTTCTTTTGTACAGCATAATTATTTGTTTCAGTAACAATTTGTGAAAGAAATTCTTCAGTAAAAAAGTAGGAAATAAATTGGAAAGGCGTCTGAAGGTTCATCAAACTTTCAGGGTATTCTTCAGTTCCATTAAATTTTATGGCATTTTCGTTGAATGGCAGAGGTTGATTTTTCCATATCAACCTCTGAATGTCTAAAGAATGTACCGGTGCATCATTATTATTTGAAGGAACAGCATCCGCTATTACAATAGGAGGATCGGGTATAATTTCTTCATTATTATCATTAGACCTAGCCTCACCGTCGTCATCATCATTTTCTAAAACATCTAATAAATCTTGTTGGGTAGGATAAAAATCAAGTTCGTCACCGTCCGACTCGAAATCGTCTTCAGAAATGGCGCCATCTTCTAGCTGGCGCAACCAAAACTCAATGTCACCATCTCTCCTATTATTTTCTGCCATTTCTAAAACAAAATAACCAACCACATGCATACCTCACCAAAGCAAAATAAATAAAATAACAAAATGTATAGCTTCAAATAGCAGTAGTAATTTTGACCAATAGTGCATGCTGTCCCATTTTTGCATCAAAACAAAAAAGCTTCCTGTTCATATAACAATTATGGTAAATTGAAAAAAGCATAAGTTATTTTATAAATAATAGTCATTACCTTTAGAAAACAATTTTATTTCTCTCCAAAATCAGCAAATAACTTCGTGATATAAGTCGCCAAAGTGCACTCAACTCAAACCTATTTGAGAAACGCGCGCCAAAAAGTGAAATGTCAATCAGCCACAGATAACAACACAAAATGTCACTAGTTGAGTTAATTTATGGTTAGAGAAGGAGCAAAAGAAATATTTCATACAGCCTAATGTATCAAACACAAATATTATGGACGGTTATTGATGGTTTAATTTGGTGATTCAATTTTGGGACACTATGCATTTAAGGGTTAAAATTTTCATGGTGCTTAAAGGTATACCTGGGGCAAAAGATTTATTGGAAGGTACGAAACATATGAGATGCCATATCAAAAAAAAAAATGATTACTTGCTCTGTGGTAAGTAGTATCATACTCTTTGGTGGTATCCTCTTATTAGTAGTCTGTGGTGCTTGGTGCAAAGTGCTTTTCTGTCATCTGTGCCGACTGTGCGGCGTGCGGCCTGTCAATAGCTTCTGCGAATTTAACAATTATTTTCCTCTCTGTACTGTCTGTGTGTACATATAATAAACCGAGTAAAATTTGTCCATTATATTCTCCAACTACTTCCTTGTGATTCAAGGTCCTCAGTGAAGCGAGAAATCGCCGAGAGGTTGACAAATCAACACTCGGACTAACAAACAATCAACATGGTAAGCACGTGTTCATATTTCACTAAATTCCACGAGAACCCTCTTAAATTAGCTAGATTGATTGTAATTTGTGCATTTCTGTTTAAATGGCGAAAACGTGGTAGTTGGCTGATATTAAAAGAATGAAGTATGTATGTTCACGCGGTAAATTCTAGGTTATGTTTATGTTACTACCAGTCTTACTACACTTGATTTATTTTTGCTTACAGGGTGACGAGGCTGCAGTAAATCCAAAGGCATACCCTTTAGCGGATGCCACCCTCACGGCTAAGATCTTGAACTTGGTGCAACAAGCTTCCAACTACAAACAGCTTCGCAAGGGCGCGAACGAAGCTACCAAGACATTGAACCGAGGACTCTCAGAGTTCATTATAATGGCGGCTGATGCCGAGCCACTAGAAATTGTGCTACACATTCCTATCCTCTGTGAGGACAAAAATGTACCTTATGTATTTGTTAGGTCTAAGCAAGCCTTGGGCAGGGCGTGCGGCGTGTCCCGCCCGATCATATCCTGTTCCATCACAATCAATGAAGGCTCGCAGTTGAAGCCGCAGATCCAAAGTATTCAACAGGAAATTGAGAGACTCTTAGTATAAGCGCTGTGAAGTTAAGTGATGTTTTTTTAAATTTAATATTTTTATGTTCAAGAAATTTTTTTGGTTGATTTTGTAAACAATCTTTGTATAGAAATTACAAAACCTAACAAAACTACTCCTGTTTTTTTAATGCTACTACTATATTAGTGCTTGACTAGTTGACCACAATCCCACCTAATGGTAAGCAGTGGTGCAATTTCTCCAACTTTTGCGGGCACGATTGAAGCAGTGGCTGAGCCAATGACTGCTGTGCTGGTGTTGTGGGTTCAATTAAAACAAATATTTGTATGGCCTACAATTAGTTGTTTTGGGGCTGTTTGCATTATGTGAGTTCATATGTTTGTAAACACATCCATGATACAGGAAAAATTCCAAAAAAAATGTTGACAATAAAACATTAGTTTATTATGAGCCTATTCACTCTAGCATGAGTTTGTTACCTGTCTCCAAAGCATTGTTATAGTAGGTATTGCCACAACAATGTTGTCTACTGTAGGTACGAAGTAGACGACATTGTAAATCAGTGTTGTTACTTTGCAGGGCAAAGGCCTCCCATCCCACTTCTTGGTCATCCACTGAGTGGGGAATTTTGCCTTTGATGCTCTGACATGTGATCAATATAGACAGCACAGTTCCATCTTATTATTAATTCAAAACTGTAATAATAATAAATTTTATTTAGGTCCTTTTATAAAATAGACTAAATGATACCTGATTATACTTAATTTGTTATTGAAAGTATACTATACTTATACAAATTACTAAGTTATATATTATAAAAGTTTCTGTGCAATCAAGATCACCAAAATATTGGCACACTTTCAGACGGTCTGACAATATTTATAACAAAAACGGGTCTAAATAAACATAGAATTTAACCAAAATATGCCTAGTTTGAGGCTTTATGCCATCCAAATCCTTCTCTTGCCAGAAGGTACTGGCTTGTAAGTGATTTCAACAAGCTAGTGTAATATGTGAGGTATAAATAATTGAAGTACTATTAACACCTCACATTCATTGTAAAGTTGATTTGTAGGCTCCTTGAGCGCATTCTAGAGGGAGTAAAACTGATTTGCATTAGATAAGAACTGCCTATAATGAAATCATTAACAAAATGAACCAGCATCACACAATGAAAAAAAAAGGCTGGCTTTTAAATAATATTTTTCATATCATTAGATATTATTTACATCAATATTGATCCATAAAACTATAACAACACTTGTTTATAAGGTAAACAACTTTTTGATTCTGAGGTCCCAGTTGGCTTCCCAGCTGGTTTCCCTGAAGATGGAAATTTCTTTACGCATCCTCTCTGCTATCAGGTTTTGTCTGGTGTTGCCAGGGAACTCCTGAAACCAGCTTGTTAACAATTTGAAGAGTTCGTCGCTAGTCCGGAAGGTGTACCCATTGACACTGTTTTCCACAAGCTCATCGAGGCTGTGGGCAAAGAATACGAGTCTTTTATCAATGCTTAAGCAGAAAAACCATGCTTTGTCTTTACAGAAAGGAAGTGTTGCTGTATTATATTCTTATATATATTCATTCAGGATACCATTAAAGTTAAAAAAGGTTGGTTTTAGGGTATGCTTTGTAATCATAACTCATTTGAAGTATTTATATATATATATGTATATATAACACGTTTAATTAAATAAATTCTTTTTTATGGAATCAACATTCCTACTAACTGGTTATACATTGTGGCAACAGGGTTTTTTATTAATTTCACCAGATTGTGTTTGGTTATCATTCTCAAGTTAAAACCTTTAACCACCTGTTAAGTGTTTTTTAACAATTTAATTGTTGTTGTTTTGTCTTTATTACGTTATTTTAATTGAAAATATCATTCGAGCTGTTAAAATTTTATATTAAAACCATTATTACAAATAATTGAACCCATCCCCTCTTTTGTCTAAAGCTGACACAAGTGGAGTACAATAATATTTAACTTACCAGAGGAAATCAAATGCACAAACAGGGAGACCAGCTCCAAACATGTCAACTACTTTCATAGGCAGGTCTAGACCTGAAGAGCTGGTGTGTAGACAAACACCAAGGTCTGCACTAGCCACCATCTTGGGATAGTCAGTGGCTTCCAGCCACGGTGTGTAAACCTGGATGTTCTGCCACTTCCGTCTCTCTATTTCTTCAAGATAGTGCTGCTTCTCAGGACCCTTGCCAGTGATCACACAGACTAACTTGGGCAGGGTTTTAGATAGTTCATAACTTGTTTCATAAACTGTAGGCAACAATATTAAATTAATTCAGGTACTTAACTTTTTTATTTATGAAAACAACTCGCTCCTCAGCATTGTGAATATTACTAGCTGTATATCTGTGGCAAATACAATATTAACTATATATTATTAATTTAATAATGAGAATAAATTTCTTACGCTGTAAAGCCTCCATTAATAGTCCGAAGTCTTCATCAGGAGTCCAGCTTGTACTGCTAAATAAAAGGCCAGGCCTGTCAGGCCTCAGTTGCACTATACCATTAGTCACCTGAGTGAACAATGTCCTTCTAGCAATCTGGCTATTGTCCTCATTCTGTTGCTCATGTCCAGAGCCTGCAAACCCAGGATATATCCTACTTAGTGCCACAAACCAATCATGCTTTTCTTCGACAGTGAGTGGCTTGAATATTTTTGGTGGTCTATCATAAAGGACTGTTGCATTGCTGAAATATTAATAAAAGCTTTTAATTACAGTGGTTTCTTTTACACTCATGTTAGAGTGAGATAAATCTAGTAGAAAGAGATACAAATTTATTAAGTGGGTTCTATTACACATGCCGAGTTCTTGAAGTATAGAAACATTTGTTCTAAACTCGGTCCATGGTACCCCAAGCATTCTTCTCCAACACCACATTTCTAGAGCGTCTATCTTTTTCTTTTCCAATTCCCGTAACGTCCACGCGTCAGCTGCGTAGAGAAATATGGGGAATATTAGTGCTCGGACGAGCCTCATCTTAGTGGCTTTAGTTGTCGCGATTCCTCCATATTTTCTTGAGCTTGACCATTGCCCCTCTAGTCATGGCCATGCGCCGCCTGATTTCATCCACACTACCGCCACTACTTGAAACCAGAGCGCCCAGGTAGACATACGAATCGACTACGTCACAACTCGCGATCCGTGTTACCTCGGGCGAACTATTACCAGCACGGTCGACGATCATGATTTTCGTCTTACTCCGATTAATTTTTAATCCAAACGTAAGACTTACGCGCTCCATCTTGAGGAGCAGCTCTTCCATGTATACTCGGATTTTTCGGTCACATATCAAGGCGTAATAGTGACTCTATAGAACGTTTGGTCGTCCAGGGCAGAGTGGAAGGGAACAGACCTCGTGGAAGGTCACCGATGAGGTGGACCGACCAAATCAAGGCGGCAGTGGGGGGACCTGTTAATAAATGCTCCAGACTGTCGTCCAACAGGGATAGATGGAGAGAGATCGTACGGCGTGTAACATCAGCGTCTCGGATTCAGTCATAGTGACCACGACCGTTCTGTCAAGAGCGAAACGAAGAAGAAGATTACACATGCAACATTCATTGTTCATTAATTCAATCAAGTATAGTAACTATACTTGAGCTAAGCTCCATAAAGAATAGAGGTAAACAAACCCATGTAGGATTATCACAACTCACGTTTTACAAATCGACTGTTTTTTACATGCTAACTACATATTTATTAAGAATCCCTATTAGAGCATATTTCAATAGAATCACTAAAATAACATGCATAATTACACAGTATTTCGAAAAACCATTAAAAAGTCGACATTAATTTTATGTCCAGGAATTAAACACATTTTGTAGAGTTCAACCAATGAATAAAGTTGAGGCATTTGTCAATACTATTTTGCGTATTTTAATTACTTTCAAATCACCTGCATAACACATGCCTTGTAATACTTTCAAGTATGGACTAAGTATTACAAAATTATTAATTTCTTATTATTATAATATATGTATCAAAAAATTTAACCTATTAGGAAATTAGCTATACATGTGTGTCATTTTTCATTTAAATTGATTAAGCGTTCTATGCAAATCATAAATAAACTATTTATATTAGTAAGAAGTAGGATTATTACTTTTTATGAAAATCAAATAAGTAGAAAACTTGTTAACATCTGTCTTTTAGGCGTAAACAACAAATCGTTGCCTAGCAATGATTTGTTTAACTCTATTCTTTATCGAATTTGGCTCAAATATAGTTAACCACATTACACATAAAAGAAAATACTTACTGAACATTCCAATTCAATAACAAATCTTCTTTCATAGAATATGTTACACAAATGCTATGATCTGCTGACTGACCAAAAAACTTTTCAATAAATCTGGCTATTCTAACAAACAAGTTATCGGGAGACAGAGACATAGCCATGATAGAATAAGCATAGTTGTGCCAGTCTATTATAAATTTTGCTTTACTAAATAAGCAGTATAATCTACACACTGGCAATGTAGGAATTGCTGGAGGGTTCTGGCAGAGTACATAATTACATTTTCCGGTGACGATTAAAGTAAAAAGTAAGCTTATCGTCTGCCATATCGTTTTGGCAACATATCTCACAATTCTAGGGCTAATATTTATAGGCTGCAGCTCCGTTATCGTGATGTGAGGGTGTTCCAAGATTTCATTGAGAGGTTGGGACTCCAAATATCCAATAATGTTCACTTCTAATCCATTATTTGCAAGAGATAACGCATGATATTGCATACGTGGACTTCTGCCGATATCACCCAAAACTACGACTTTTACAACGGTTTTTTCTAGTTTTGTTGCCATAGTGCTTATAACACAACTAAAAAATCAGAAGTCTTTGTTGGAACTCATCTTTTTTTGGGATTATTCTACTTTTCTTCATTTACTGGATTTAATTCTGATTGTTTTCAAACATTCTATGAGTACCGCTGATCAAATTTTATGAAAATGACAGGCCGACATGACAGTTTGTTGACACTGACAGTGTCACAAATAAAATGCTAAAATAAAAAAGCTAATTTTTAGTGTGAAGATGTGTCTCCATGCTCTATGCTAAGTAACTTAGCAACAGACTTTGTTATGTCATATATAATTGTTATTAAATTCTCTTGTCACACTCATCATTATGATTTCCTTATAAAACTTACATTTTATTCCACTGTGTTAATCGTTGTTTTAATTTACGTACTTTAATATTGCGTACTTTAATATGGTAGCAGAGAAAAAATAACGAATAAATAAATGTTGTGTAAGTTGGATGGAAAATAAATAAAAGGCAAACAAATGTCGGCAGTAAAACTCCAACCACTTGGTAAAGAAAACTATGACACTTGGGTCATTCATGCGCAAGCATATCTAACAAAGATTAAACTTTGGCAATATGTATGCCGTGTACCAGAGGCAGGAGATCTAGAAAACGACGAATTAGCAAGGTCAGAATTGCTCCTGCTGATTTCACCTTCAGAGCTACGGCAGGTAAAGAATTGCAAGTATGCTAAAGATATCTGGGTCACCCTAAATTCGATTTACGCGAGTAAAGGACCTGCCAGAAAGGCGACACTTTTGAAGAAACTTGTTTTATCTAAACTTAAAGATGGCGATGATATTCGCGAACATCTTAATAGTTTCATGGACACCGTAGACAAATTAAAAGATCTTGATATCTCGATCAATGCTGAACTATTATCCATAATGATGCTGTATAGTTTATCCGCTGATTATGAAAATTTTCGCATAGCTATAGAGACTCAAGAAAATCTGTTGACTCCAGAAAAATTAAAGATCAAAATTATAGAGGAAACTGATGCACGCTGTCGAAATAATAACGAATCCAGCACTAGTACTGAAAATAGTGAAGCTTTTTATGCTTTTTGTAAAATATGCAAAAAGAAAGGCCATGAGACAGAAAAATGTTGGCACAAAAATAAAAAACCGGGAAGCACAAACAAAAATAAAAAGAAAAAATTTGAATTACAAATCAAAAAACTCTGAAGAATTTAATAACTTCACGTGCCTTTTCACCAATAATTCTCATAAAAATGGATGGATTCTAGACAGTGGGTGCACATCTCACATGACATACACAGAAAAACTGTTGTATAATATGAAAAAACAGACAAATACTTTAAAACTTGCTTCAAAAGATAAAACTGCTGAAATTAAAGGTTCAGGATCTGCCCGAATCAGAGTTAAACAAGGGAATGTAAATCTCGGTAACGTCCTATATGTACCAGGCTTGTGTGCAAACCTGCTTTCAGTTGGAAAGATTACTGACACTGGTAAAACTGTCTTATTCACTCAAGATAAGGCGATAATAAAAAATAAAAGTGAAGGAATATATATGGAAGCACATAGAGCAAAAAATGGTTTATATTACCTGAAAACAGAAAATAACTTCGCTAATGTCGCAAATGACACTAAAAATCAAAAGCTTAATACGAATAATGAGATAAAAAATTGGCACAGCAAACTGGGTCACATGTGTGAAAGAGACATGAGATATGCACTCAAAAACAATTCCCTAATCGGTCTAGATTTTGATAGCAGACAATCGTTAGGAGAATGTGAAACCTGTATCAAAGGGAAGCTGACCAGATCTCCAAGCAAGCCAAGCCTTCGACAAGCGAAAGCACTCGAACTAGCCAAAAACTAGAGATCGTTCATAGTGACGTTTGTGGACCTATACAAACGCCCACATTAAATGGAAATAAATATATGGTTACTTTTATCGATGACTTCAGTCGTTATTGTTACGTATATTTCATAAAAAAGAAGTCTGAGGTACTGGAAAAATTCAAAGAATACAAAAGCTTAGTAGAGAACTTTACAGGAAACAAAATAAAATTCCTACAAAGTGACAATGGAACAGAATACTGTAACCATAACTTTGACAAATTTCTCAAAGACTGTGGCATATCTAGAAGACTAACTGCACCTTATACTCCACATCAAAATGGCACCGCAGAAAGGAAAAATCGAACCTTAATTGAAAAGGCTAGATGCATGATGATAGAATCAAAAGCACCCAAATACCTGTGGGGTGAAGCTGTTTTTGTTTCCAACTATTTATCTAATAGAAGCATTAATCAGAGCATACACAACTTAACACCTTTTGAGAAGTGGGTGGGCAGAAAGCCATGTGTAAACCATTTATATGTTTTTGGAACTAAAGCATTTGTTCTGATAAAAGGAAAACAAGGACATAAGTTTTCTCCTAAAGCCATGACTGGTATATTTGTTGGATACTCAGAAACATCTAAAGCCTTCCGTGTGTATGTACCAACGAAAAAGCAAATTGTGATCACCAAAGATGTGCGGATTATAAAGAAGATGTTCTATGATGGTAATAACATAACACCAATTGACAACTTGCATACTGAAACGGTACTAGACACAGACAGTGGAGATGACGATGAGATTCAAATCGTGAATAATCCTGTGATTGTTAATAATCCAAATAATGATGCAGTTCAAAATCCGATGATTGATAGTACGGAAAACCTAGTTGATAGTAACAATTTAAATGATTCTGTCTATGAAGACATTGAAAATGATGCCCACAACGAGAATGTCAATGATATTGAAAATGAAAGTGGTGATAATTCAATAGAAAATCTGGAGGTTCATGAAACAGGGTCCAGATACGATTTGAGAGATAGATCGAGGATTATTCCACCCAGTCGATTCCAAGATTGCCTTATGGCGGCTATTGAAAAAGCTTTTCAGAGCGAGGATCTCGAACCTACATTATACAAAGAAGCCATTGAGTCTAAAGATAAATTAAAATGGCTGGATGCCATGCAAAGTGAAATAAATTCACTTATTGAAATGGGAACTTGGACTTTAGTGGATTTGCCGAAGAACCGAAAGGTTTTACCGTGCAAATGGGTATTTAAAATAAAAAGAAACCCCGACGGTACCGTTGAACGGTACAAAGCACGCTTGGTAGTCAAAGGTTTTTCTCAAAAACCAGGGATTGACTACGACAAGACGTTCAGCCCAGTTGTAAGACTAAATACAATACGAGCTGTACTGGGCTTGGCAGCACAGGAAAACTTGATTCTTCAACAATTTGATGTTTCAACAGCCTTCCTAAATGGTAAGGTAAAGAAAGAGATTTATATCTCACAACCTGAGGGTTACGAAGATGGATCAAAGAAAGTATGCAGGCTAAAAAGGAGCCTTTACGGATTAAAACAAGCTCCACTCTGCTGGAATGTTTGCATTTCCGAGTTTTTACAATCAAAGGGCTTCAAACGAAGTGAATATGATCCATGCTTATACATCCGGGAACAAGTCGTGCTAGCCCTCTATGTCGACGACGGCTTGGTTGCCACTACGTCAAAAGAAGCAGGCAAACAGTTTATTAAAGAACTGCAGAAATCTTTTAAGATTACCACCAAACCGGCGTCCTATTTCCTAGGCTTAGAAATTAACAGAGCTGAAGAAGATGGCAGTATTCAATTAACTCAAAAGAGTTACACTAAAAAAATTTTAGAACGGTTTGGCATGAGTGACTGCAAACCAGTTCCGACACCAGCTTTAAAAATAGGCCAAGAGCAAATTGCAATTGCAAAAGCAAGCGTACCTGATGGTGGCTACTAGGCCAGATATCAGTTACGCAGTTAGCGTTGCCTCAAGGCATCTTGACTCTCCCACAAAACACGACATTATAAGAGTGAAACGTGTCTTGAGATACCTGAAAGGCACTTCAAATTACGGGCTTACATTTAAAAAGAACAGGGAAAAAAGGCTGATATGCTTCAGCGACGCTGACCTAGGGGGTGACCCTACAACCGGACACTCGACATCAGGAATGATTTTGATGTTTTCTGGTCCCGTAATGTGGAGAAGTATCAAGCAATCAACAGTGGCCCTTTCTTCTACCGAGGCAGAACTTGTTTCTCTATCTGAAGCAGCCAGAGAATTAATATGGATGAAGGGATTGCTGGAAGAATTGACAAAAATAGAAAAGATGCCTACCATTTTCGTAGATAATGAGTCTGCCATAAAAATGGCAGAGAACCCCTCCTACGAATTCCACAGAAGGACCAAGCACATTCAGCTGAAACATTTCTTCGTAAGAGAATGTGTACAGAACAAGGTCTTGGAAGTAAAGCAAGTTTGTGCAGAGTTACAACTTGCTGACATGTTCACAAAGCCTCTATATGGACCACGCCTAAGAAACCTAAGTGAAAGAATTGGTCTAGAAGTCAATTCTTAAAAGTCCGGCCGGCGGGTGTGAAGATGTGTCTCCATGCTCTATGCTAAGTAACTTAGCAACAGACTTTGTTATGTCATATATAATTTTATTAAATTCTCTTGTCACACTCATCATTATGATTTCCTTATAAAACTTACATTTTATTCCACTGTGTTAATCGTTGTTTTAATTTACGTACTTTAATATTGCGTACTTTAATATTTAGAAATGCTAGTTAGTTTATAATTGTTGGCAATACTGAAAACAGCTGGCTGGGCAGTCTTGGCACTGACAGTATTGCAAAACGTAGTGATTACTTCAAAGATGAAAGAGTATATTATGTTTATAATTGGATTACTTGCACTGTGGTATTGCACTTGGCACTATACTTATGTTGTTATACAATTACTTGCTCTGTGAGTCATACGTCATTCACTAAAACACTTGGTAGACACCAAATACGGATGAGTTAATATAAACAAATTGAGTGAAGTACGAACATCTGTAAAAAAAAATATTTGGCCCGAATTCATCAAGTTTCACAATAACGGTAGTTATTAAAAATATAAAACATGTCCAAAGTGTTAATGATAAGGCATTTACCAGCTACACTATCATTTGAAGATAAACAACAACTCTTGAAGCATTTTGGAGCTGATAAAGTTTGGGAGATGCGGTCGAAACGAAACTACATCTTTGCTTCATTTAGTTGCGTGGATAAAGCGAAGGAATCGCTTTCGCGCCTTCATCAACTTGAAATAGCCAACAGACGTTTGGTGGTTGAATATTCTCAAGATAAGGAACCTGTAACAAGTGAAAAGCTCAAGGTGGAACAGAATTCAGAGACTACTAATTTAATAAAACAATTCTTAAAAGTTTTAAATGCATGGAATCCATCAATAGACTTCTATCAACCTCCACCAATACATTTAAAGTTCAAATACCCAGACATCAATCCAGAAATAGCTATCAATATAATCAGTGCATTATTTTCCCACAAACCGTTTTATACACAAACTTTGCATCTGATGAACAAGATGTGTCTCAATGAGCCATTCGAAGCAAATACTAAAGCAATGGAGTTTTTCAAGGAAACATATCAACATCTTTTTGTAGGAGATATACAATTACCACCACCACCAGTGAGTGAATCAGAGTCTGAGATATCCAGTGCAGAGGATGACCACAAAGTACAGCCTGTCAAAAAACTAGCAACAAGAAAAAGAAAACTAGCAATGCCCAAGTACAATCCCTTACAACTACCTCCAGCAGTGCCAGCAGCTAAGACTAAGAAAGCTGTAGTTCAGCATGAAGAAATATTTGAAACCGTCATTCCAGTTCAAGAACCAAAGAAAATTATGCTGAATGTCCATCAAGATGCTTTGCAAAAGCCCACTGAAGAACCAGAAATTATAGGAGAACTTGGAAAATTCCAGAAAGAGGTCCAACCAGCTGAAGTTGAACAGAATCGAGATGAACCTCACTGTCCTGTCATTACAAAGAAAGAATTGTTAAGAAACAGGATATCATACAAGGACATGAAGATCCTACCAGTCTTTAAGAACTATCATCCTGGGCAACCATCAATGAGATTATACATCAAAAATTTGGCTAAAACTGTGACTGAACAAGATCTTATAAGTATTTACAAGCGTTATATTGAAGGATTGACTGATAAAGAACTAACAGGGTTTGATGTGCGGGTCATGCAGGAAGGCAGGATGAAGGGACAAGCATTTGTGACATTCCCTAATGTAGCCACAGCAGAAACAGCCCTGAATGAAACTAATGGATACATGCTGAAGGAGAAACCAATGGTTGTACAGTTTGCTAGAGCAGCCAATAAAAAGACTATAGACTAATAATTTGTGTACATTTATTCCTTTACACAATTACTGTCAATTTTAAACTCTTCACATTTTCTCAATAGTTAAACTGTCACACCAATTTTATTTTATAGGATATCTGACATTGGAGAAGTCAAGGCATAGATCATTAAGCTGCCCTTCCATAAAGTTAATAAAACTATAGTTTAATAAACAAAGTTTTATATTTGCATTAACTCAATAGCATAAGACATAGAATCTTCATTATTCTCAATCATCTTCCCAGACAACAATTTGTTTATAATAGGTAATATCTCACTAACTGTGTGTAGCTGCTTTATAAGGTCTAATACAATATTCAGTGTGTTCTGCAAAACTGAAGTAACTTTCTCATCCTTTGTCATCAGGTACTGTTGGTAAAATGCATCCATCAGCAATGTGTACCAATCAAACAGCTTGCTCTCATAGACTGTGTCCATAGTTTTGTCAGAATTCACAAGTACATGTGCCATGTATGTCATGAGAAATAGAGTGTCATCCAGACTTAATCCACTTCTCAATGGTGGAATAATCAGTGCATCACTGAATGAGATTTGCAGAGTATAGTTCAGCAATTCAAATTTAGCCCTGTGCACCATCTGTTCCTTCTTAGTTCTGTGCTCACCAGAGCATAACTTTGTGATTTCCTCTGCATCGGTAACATCTACATTATTTGGGTTCACTAGTTTTATACAATACTTCAGTAATGCTACTAAAGTTGTTTCTGGAATGTCTTGGAACTGCTTGAGAGTTTGGTACACAGCTCTAAAGTCATTTTCTTCTAATAGAGGAGGTATTACATTGCTACATATACTTCTTTCTGTGAGACCTAGTTTAACAAGGTCTTTTGTGTCATTGTTGATTGTGAACTGAGGTTCAGTTGGGGAATCCCAATCTGCTATTTCCATGAACTCATCTTGAACAACTTCATGGGATCCTAGGAGACTTGACAGATTCCTCTTTGTCTGTAGGACATATGGCAGCATGCCAATGTGATTAGAAGCTTCTAAAATTATGCGCCCATGGAAACAATACAACCTAGCACCTTCTGAATACATCTTCATGGGGTATCTGCATGACCCAACTCCGAGCACTATGTTGTATGCAATTATAATGGCTCCATCTTGCTCTGCATTGCTTCCAAACACTATAAGATGCTCCTTGCCCATCCAGGCTAGGGATACACTGGACAGAGTTGACACCCATGGTACACTACCTATCGTTTTCCAGTCTTTAAAGTTATATACGGTCATTTTTCCATCACTCCCTGTAAGCAGAAGATACACATAGGTTTAAAGATATTTATTCTCAAAAAAGGCAATTACTCACAAAATACAATATGAATCCCATAAATGGAAAAGTTGTCTATAAGATTGAAAATTAATTCAAATATATCAATACTCACACAAAATATATACAGCATTGTTTTCTTCAGTGCAGATAAACTTTCCAACAACATAAACATCATCAGGTCTCATAATTTTGGTCCTCATCAACTTGGATTTGTCCATGTCCCCAAGCTCATCTCGTAATGGACAGTTGAGAATTTCATAGCAATCTTTATTATTTTTTACAATATAACAAACGAAGTCAGTGTTGTTGATTGTGTAGCAAGCTGTATCAACAATTAAATCGGTGTCTTTCAACAGAGACTTGCTTTCATAAGTCTTTCTGTTATCAAGTGCATATGGCAGTGAAGCACAGTTACCATTGGAGAACACGATAAGTGACGACTGCTTATCTCGAGGGATGACTTTTAAAATATTCAGAGGAAACTGAAAATATAATTAGAAGTGAATTGAATTCTTTTAATTATTTATTTATTCAATTAGGATACTGTTGACATTAAAAAAAAGAGAAAAAAAAAATAATAAATATAAAATTTAAAAAAATAAAAAATATACATATATATAAATTTACTAGCTATGTCCTACGGTTCTTTCTGCATAGGTTTCTAACATGTGAGAATATTGAAAACTCGTATGAGTTAGTTTGACCACTCCCAGTGCAACTGTCTCCACATGACATATGGTACACATGGCATAATAGTTGATATCAGCTCAATTGCCAAAATTAAAATAAAAAATCCTAGAGTTAATCTTCCTTATAAACATGCTCATATCTGCATGCCAAATTTCATCCAAATCCGTTTGGTAGTTTTTGCAAGCAAGACTAACAAACATACATACTTTCACATTTATAATAATAGGAGGATAAGGCGACTAACAGCAGCCATCAACAATTGCATCACTGTTTATGATCACGCTGGATTGTGGTCAGCACTATTTTGTTATATAATAAAAACTCTTCCTACTGATCCTAATTTCTGTATAGTAATGCCAACTGCAATTACACATAGAATAATTTGCAAGTTGTTAGATACCTTATATTTTTTAATTTTATCCAAATTGTCCGAGTTCTCCTTCCATGATTTGATGGTATTATTGTTGAACACACCAACATAACTTGATTGCTCTTTGTCATAAATTACAGTAGATGTTATGTGGTCTTTTGATGTCCAACCACCTACCTGCTTCTGATCTGAGAGCTGAAAAAGCAAGGTATGGTCATAACCTTAACTAAAGAACAAATACGGCTTTAAAACATAATAATAAGTTGTTACTGTGTAAAATAAGCATTGTAATAAACTTGTGATTGTTAAATAGATGAAACTGAACTAACTTGATATTTATTGACAACATTTCGTCCCAAAGTAACAATAACGTGTTCTTCTTCTTTATCTTCTGCAACGCCGAGAAAACTTTTCTGATCTATTAATGGACACAGCACATAGTAATTATGTAATTTAGCCATTATTTTTCACACGTAATAATTCATTTAAACGAAAATACCGCATGTACACATAGACACGATGTTCCAGTCATAAAGATATTTTTTTACGCTGTATGCATTTGACATTGACAGTAATATTATTGACATTTAATTCGTTTGGATATAATGTAAAGAAAAATATATTGCTAATATTATGTGCGGGTGCTGAGTGTGTGTGTTGGGCATAAGGCTATGGGACAGAACTCACAGAACTTGCTACCTCACTTTCCGAATGGCTGACATATCTGAAACTTGAGTTTAACAAATAAAAACGAAAAACGCTAACTTTGCTTTTGAATTATTGTCTAATTTACTTACAGACAGGTAACCGGTTAGGATAAAAAGTAAGAGCCTTTTTTCGAATCGTAGACACAGAATTCTGTAGTCAAAATTCATGTGTCAATTGTCACATTCACTCTAGAAAAAGGGCCGATGATGTACATAAAGAAATAAGAAAAACAATAAGATTTTTTTATTAATGCTGGTGGTGCTGCACAAATGTAAAATCAATAAAAGCTTATTAAAAATAAACTTTTTGTAAGTATTATTTATTCACAAAGCTACTATCACCTAAGAAATGCTAGATATTTAGATTCACATCATCATCCATTGTCCCTCTCTCCTGCTCTAAACACAATTTATTTGAGTATAAGAACATGTCTTCTTCCTCACATTACATGCTTATAGCGATGATAAACGATTTATGAGTATCATTTCTATTCTCTTGTTTTCCACATCTTTAACTTGCGAGGTGCGAGGTTTATTCAAGCTCATATGTAGCAAGCTTTTACTAATCACTTGACACTTGCTACATATTATCGTGTAAATGAGCCAAAATTATTTGACGTATTCTTGTCTCTTTCTGCGACACGCTTTGCACAACGTAGTGATCTAGAGACCTCGCACCTCGCAAGTTATAGATGTGGAACTATAACTTGCGAGGTGCGAGGTTTATTCAAGCTCATAAGTAGCAAGCTTTTACTAATCGTAATCACTTGACACTTGCTACATAATATCGTGTAAATGAGCCAAAATTATTTGACGTATTCTTGTCTCTTTCTGCGACACGCTTTGCACAACGTAGTCATAGAATAAAGAGAGGGAAGTACGTTATCTTCATACAAACGGACCGCGCGCGGCTTGTATGTTTGCGCCATAGTATCTATGCGTCGCCGCACGCACACCTAAACACAATATTAGAGTGCCTATGACTGCGCTAGTCGCGGCTAGGGATGGGCAAATGGAAAAAATATATCGATATTTATCGTATCGATTATTTTCAAACATATCGATATAATCAACCAAAAAATATCGATATTTCGATATATCGATATTTTAGCCCTATTTGCAATTAAATAAAAAAAATTGCCAAAATATTCGAAATTATAAAGCAAATACATCTATGACTGTTTTGACATAAGTTTTATTATTAAAAAAACAGGTTCATGTACCAGAAAAAATCACCATCTTCAACACAACACTTTGCTAATGTAATTTCTCCGTATACGAGACCTAATAACTGTCGCGCAGGGCATTATTAGAGCAGTAATTTAGTAATTATTGGTTACTGTTTGGCACTGCAGCTGTCCATGGGCAGAGGTGACCCTTGCCATCAGGCGTGCGCATTACTTGACATAAAAAACAGTATTATTCTGATGTTGACATCAGGAGCACTCTTTGTTTGATGTGTTCCCTTGTTAATCTGCTCCTACCATTTGGCGTAGACAAATTTACCAATGAAGCTACTCTTTCAGACGACACTGATTAAGCTGGACAAGTCAAATATTTCGACAATTTACCCAGAACTTTATTGGATCAGATTTTCATTCTAAAAGTGCTTGGTCCAAATACTACTGCTACCTCTGACGAAGCTATGTTTAGATTTAATAATTTGTCATGCCTGGACCAGATAGAGGACCCACTTGCTCTGGTGCTGCTTGATCCTTTACGCAGTTGTCCTCTACGCCGATGTTCCGAATGAATCTCAGTACTAATTTTGGATATAGGATTTGACACGACAATTGGCGAGGTAAAGTGGATACGCTTGAACCGAGGGTCCAAAATAGTAGCTACTGAGAGAAAAGGATTTCTTTCTAAAGAAGCCAGTTTGTCTTCAACTTATTTGAGTAAAGCTTTTTTACAATCAACCCCTAAAGAGATTGATGGAGTTGCTTGCTCTGTAACTTGTGTCACTAAATTTGTAAGAGGAATGGCTAAGCTTGAAGTAGCATCATTTGCAACACTTATTTCCTTAGTAGCTTCTTTGAAAAGGCCAAGAAGAGCACTAAAATCCCGTATCTGATAGACTATAATTTTTGTTTGTGTTTGAATCAAAAATCAAAAAAAATCAAAATCAAAGCATTTATTTCAAATAAACCAGTTACAGGCACTTTTGAATTGTCAGAAGGTCGGTCAGTCAATAAGATGAAGCTAGTCGCCCATTCCAAAGAGTAGGTACCTATGGAGAAGAACGGGCAAGAAACTCCATGGACACTCTTTTAAATTTTCAAGCTATTGTTACAAATATTTGATTACATCATTCATGTTGAAATCAACCGTGTGAGAACGATGCAGAAATAAATTGTACGCCGAGAGCGTCCATTATGAAAACACACAAAAATCAATTCAGAAATTAAAATACGCCGTGGCAGCTAAGAGATGACCAGTCCCCTCCGACGGCGTCCGTTCACGAACATGACGAATGGATCAGCATCATTCAGCTCAACCATATTCAAGGGAACCCAATGACCCAACACACACGCCACCATCAGCGAGACATTTGAGTGAGCATGACATACTCTCAACAGCCAGAGCACTATCAAGTCAATAAAAAAGACTAACCCAACAAAAAAATGCCTTACAGCACATTCGTACATTGTGCTCACACGTTTGCCATGCAATTATACAATACTAAGAAATTGAATCAACACAATGCTAAGATAGTTTTGTCCAAGGTTCAGCAGCTCCAACAGTGTTCCCGAATCTGTGGAAAGTTTAGCTCCTGTGTAGCTGTACAAGTGCCGAACACCTCTGTCAGCGATACAATTCCGTAACGTACAATATGCTTGGCTACATAGTGTGTAATACAGGCTTTGAATTAGTAACATTAACAGTTACATATTAAAACTACAAGAGGAAAAATCAGAGAACAATCAGTGTATAGAAATCGGACGCAGCTCAAGCCCAAGCCCTTTTGTCCTCAATATAATCCTTCACACTATAAAATGCTTTCTGACACAACTTACGTTTAATGAAGGATTTGAATTTATTCAGGCTCAGATCTTGAACCACCTCTGGAAGTCCATTGTAAAAATGTATACATTGGCATCTGAAGGAGCCACCTATTTTCTTGAGCCTTGTTGTAGGTACAATAAATTTGTGCCTGTTCCTAGTATTTATATTATGGACATCACTGTATTTTTAAACAATTTTATATTTTTATGAGCATACAAAAGATTTTCATAAATATATTGAGACGGCACGGTCAGTACATTAATCTCTTTAAATTTTTCTCTGAGAGAGTGTCTCGGACTTAATTTATAAATTGCACGAACAGCTCGTTTCTGCAAAACAAATATTGTTTGAATATCGGCGGCATTTCCCCACAACAGAATGCCGTACGACATTACGCTATGGAAATAGCCAAAGTACACTAAACGGGCCGTCTCAACATCAGTCAAATTACGAATTGTTCTAACTGCGTATGCAGCAGAACTTAGTTTTTTTGACAATTTTTCTATATGTGGACCCCATTGAAGCTTAGCATCCAGAGTTATACCCAAGAATACTGTGCTGTCTTCAGATTTCAATTCTTCGCCCTTTATCAACACTTTAGTTTCCACCTGCCTAACGTGAGGTAGAGTAAACTTAATGCATTTGGTTTTTTTCTCGTTTAAGAGTAAATTATTAACATTAAACCAATGGACTACTTTGGAGATCGCGCTATTTACATCATCAGTAACCTGCTGCTGACGTTTCAGTTTAAATAAAAGTGAAGTGTCATCTGCAAACAACACTATATCGTGGTTATCCTTTATTAGGTACGGCAGGTCATTGATGTAAATAAGAAACAAAAAAGGACCAAGAATTGACCCCTGTGGGACTCCCATTGTTACCAAAGACCCGGAAGATCTTGTTCCATTAACGTCAACGCTTTGAATCCTACCACTCAAGTAAGATGTAATAAGATCCAGTGCAGAATTCCGGATCCCGTAGTGGCGGAGTTTCCTGATTAACGTATCGTGAAGAACGCAATCGAATGCCTTAGACAAATCACAAAAGATGCCCAAGGCATCGCATTTATCCTCCCATGCATTATAAATATGTCCTAGAAGTTCAACACCGGCATCAGTAGTTGAACGACCCCTTGTAAAACCGAACTGTTTGCTATGTAATAATTTATGTTTATTAAAAAAAAATTGCATTTGGTTTAAAATTAATTTCTCAAAAATTTTACTAAAGATAGGTAGTACAGAAATAGGTCTATAATTTGTGGGGTCTGATGTACTACCTGATTTAAACAAAGGTATTATTTTACTATTTTTCATGAGATCAGGAAACTCTCCACAGTCAATACAAGCATTAAAGATATCAGCTAGAGTGGGTGCCACAATATCAATAATAGACTTAGCAACTTCCACCGAATGGCCCCATAGGTCAGCAGTCTTTTTTACATTTAGAGTGTGAAAGATTTTAATTATATCTCTACTGATAACATATTCAAAATGAAACTCCGAATCACAAACATTAACATTTTCTTTAAGCAAAGACTCGGCAACAGAAGGTGATGAGTTTAGGGATTTAGTAGTTGAAACAGGAATATCCGAAAAGAATTTTTCAAATGCCTCAGAGACTTGCGAGTCTGATTTAATTATGTTGTTATTAATAGACAGGCTATAGTCAGTATTTCTATCACTGGACCTTCCCGTTTCACTATTAATAATTTTCCAAGTCGTTTTAATTACATTGCCACTGTTTTTTATCTTTGAACTCAAGTAACGTGACTTGGCCATATAACAAACTTGTTTAAATAATTTTGAATATTTTCTAACGTACAAATTGAATTCAACAGTGTTAATATAAATTCTCTCATTATACAGTTCATAAAGCCGAGTTCTACTTTTATAAATACCGATGGTAGCCCAATCAGAGAAAGATGCGTTACTATTAACAGAGATAGTCTTGGGAACAAAGGTGGAATCAAATAGCTTACAGTATATATTAAAAAAATTGTCATAGAGATGATTAGGATCAGCAAAGAAACTAAACTCATACAGCCGTATCATCATCATCATCATCATCCGAAAGAAGTCCACTGCTGGACATAGGCCTCCCCCAAGGTTCTCCACGACGACCAGTTCTGCGCCTCCTGCATCCAGCGGTCAGTCCTGCGCCACTCGATAACCCGTCGGCCCCATCGGGCATCGGTCCTACGGGCAATGTGTCCAGCCCACTGCCACTTTACTGTTGCAATTCTTCGGGCTATGTCGGTTACTCTCGTTCTTCTGCGGATCTCCTCATTCCTGATTCGAACGCGCAGTGAAACCTCAAGCATAGCCCTCTCCATTGTCCTTTGAGTGACTTTGAGCCTTCTTATAAAGGCCATATTGTTAGCGACCACGTCTCAATTCCATAAGTCATCACTGGCAACACACACTGGTCGTGGACTTTTGTCCTAAGACACTGCGGTGTTTCGGACGAGAAGATTTTACGTAGCTTCCCGAAAGCAGCTCAGCCGAGTTGGATTCGGCCTACTGCATACCTATTCTTTTTCTAAATATAAGAAATCGGATTGGTCAAATACATGATGTGACACGTAAGCATACAGCAGAGCTTCGAAAATATATCGATTTTGATATTTGAAAATAAATATCGAAAATCGATATATCGCGGGACAAAATATCGCCGATATATATCGATATTTTTCTGAAAAAATATCGATATTTTGATATATCGATATTTTTGCCCATCCCTAGTCGCAGGCTAGCACGGAACGAGGTTCGCGCGTCACGGCTTTTCGGCACATTAGCTTTTAAAAAATGATCACATAAACTGCAAAGTTGGTATGTCTATTTATGAACAAATAAAAGACTTATATTTTTCAAATTATATTTCTAAAAGTTATTTACAAGGATACGGATATATTACACATTAAAGTTTAATAACAACGCGTTTCGTAATAGTCGAAACCGAAGAAAGTAGGTATTTTTCTGTAGCTAATTTGTAATTTTGTATTAAATGTGTGATTCAATAGATGTTATGTTTGTATTATTTATATTTGTATTAATTAAAAATAAAAATAAATATGGTTCTTTATGTGTACAAAACTAAAAATAAAAATTACAAAAAAAAAAACTGACTAGTATATGTAAACTAAATACTAAGCAAATAATTTAAACATAAGCTCTTAAGTCCGTATTCCAGAAGGAAACTCAAGCATTGATCTCTGCTTAAGCATTACTTAAAACTAGTTTCAACCAATCAAAAGGCTTCAAACGAGACATATGTAGAGCTTGAGTTTTGAGTGACGTTCTGTAATACGCACCTTAGTCTATAAATATTTGTTAGCGGTTTGGGCAACAACCGTAACCGACGAAGCGCGGACAGTCGTCAACCATAAGACAGTAGGCAATTAAATCGCGGATTGGGTCGCAGATAACCTACTTCCCCTCTTTATTCTATGACGTAGTGATCTAGAGATTACTTGCTCTGTGTTTGCACTCTGTGCAACTGTCAACTGTGTGGGTAGTTGGGGTAGTTACTGTAAATGTAATACATAATTTATCATTGTTGCCGAATTTGAAAATTCATGTTCACAGTTCAAGGTTAACAGCGTTGAAGTTTAGCTCTTATCGTTCAAATATATACCTATATTACATCATCGCTACGACGTTGTCTCGTACGTGGTCGTTTCATGTAATCGGTTACTTCTTACTTGTATAATTTATTTATTTTGTGGCAGTGATCTAGTGTGTACGAACATGTCGACAGCCGGGAAAGTAATCAAATGTCAAGCGGCCGTCGCATGGGAGGCCGGCAAGCCTCTTTCGATCGAACAGATCGAAGTAGACCCTCCTAAAGCTGGCGAAGTGCGCGTCAAGATCATCGCGACTGGGGTCTGCCATACTGATGCATACACGCTCTCCGGAAAGGATCCGGAGGGAGTGTTCCCTGTTGTGTTGGGTCACGAGGGCGGCGGCATCGTGGAGAGTGTCGGCGAGGGAGTCACTTCCGTTAAACCCGGAGACCACGTAGTGCCCCTGTACGTACCCCAGTGCAATACATGTAAGTTTTGTTTGAACCCTAAAACTAACCTGTGCCAGAAAGTGCGAGTCACACAGGGCCAGGGCGTTATGCCTGACGGCACTCGGCGCTTCCGCTGCAAGGGACAAGAACTGTTCCACTTCATGGGTTGCTCCACCTTCAGTGAATACACAGTTGTTCTAGAAATTTCTTTGTGCAAAGTCAATGAAACAGCAGCTTTGGATAAAGTGTGCCTATTGGGTTGTGGAGTCCCCACAGGCTATGGAGCAGCTCTCAACACAGCCAAGGTTGAACCGGGATCAAACTGTGCTATCTTCGGTCTAGGAGCTGTTGGACTTGCTGTTGCATTGGGCTGCAAGGCTGCTGGAGCTAAACGCATCATTGGAGTAGACATCAACCCTGACAAATTCGAAATAGCTAAAAAGTTTGGAGTTAATGAATTTGTAAACCCTAAAGATTCTGACAAACCCATTCAACAGGTTCTTGTTGACATGACTGATGGTGGCCTGGACTATACTTTTGAGTGCATTGGCAATGTGAACACCATGCGTGCTGCTTTAGAAGCATGTCACAAGGGTTGGGGTGTGTCTGTCATTATTGGTGTTGCTGCTGCTGGTGAAGAGATTAGTACTCGGCCATTCCAACTTGTTACCGGACGTACCTGGAAGGGAACAGCTTTTGGAGGCTATAAGAGCCGTGAGAGTGTACCAAAGCTTGTTGATGAATACTTGTCAAAGAAACTTCCTCTGGATGCATTTGTCACCCACAATGTGCCTCTGAAGGAGATCAATGAGGCTTTCCACCTGATGCATGCTGGCAAATCTATTCGTGCTGTTGTACAGTTCTAATTTTAAGGAAAATTTCCTATTTTTGTAAGCGTTTATGTTATTGTTCTGATTATTCTGCATTTTAAAAGTGAACATGTAAAACATGTTTACCAAATATTTATAATTACAAACTTTGATACTCTGAACTGCATTTTTATTTCTGTAATAATCACTTCAGGGAGAGGCATGTAGTGATAACATAACTATTATGTTTCCACCAATTGTTATCACAGACCTAGGCTTGATGACTGTATTACCAAAAGTGGTATGAAGCTGGAGTGACTAGGACATTGAAGCCATAAGCTTTCTAATATTAGCTATGGTAAGTGAGGAGTGCTGCACATCCAATCCTATTTCAAATTAAACAAATATCAACTTTATTACTTTTCTATTAAGTCTTATTTCAAAGTGACTAGCCCTATTGAAAAAGTTATAAAAAATCTTTGAGGTTTGAGCATAAATAAAGTTAACTTTATTTAAAAGGAAGGTTGGGACACCCAAGTAAGATAACAAGCTAATAACTTGTGTGATTTTTCATGATAGCTTTATGAAATTTTGTACATAAATTCCTTACATAAAAATATTGGACCTGTGTTTCGCATAAAAATAATGTTGTTTAAGAAAATTTTCATGTTTGGAAAACCGCAGTCACACGTTATGAAAGTGCTACGGTAGGTATATGTAACGTGTGACTACGCCTTTCCAAACATGAAAATTTATCTCTAAATAGTGAATATTGCATACTTCAGAATAGTATCGTAAGACATTATTGTCAATTTACAACGAAGGCATCTTGGTAGAGTCTACTGTGTCCATTTACTTGCAACTATATTAGCAACTTTGTTCAGTTCAGTATTCTGATCTTGTTTTATACTTTTTCAGCGTCGTTTTTTGTCGTAGTTGGGTTTTAGTTTTTTAACTTTTTATTATTTGTACTATTTTGGTGTTAAAGTGTATTTGTGGCGCATAATAATAATAAAAGTTAAATTGACGAACTAAAAACTAGGTAGTTAACATACGACATCTCTTTTGACTTATGTATCGGCGTATAGTAATATGTAGAGATGTCCTATTTTACTATTTCGTAGCGCTTGAAGCGTAGCGCGTATAGCAACGGTTTCCCCGTATCAAGGAGCATTCGGTGCCATCGACGCACATTTGCGTCGGCACCGAATGGGTCATGAATTAGTGGATGAGGCCGTTAGTATAAATAGATTGGATGTTTTTCTAACGGTGGTAGGCCATAACATCAGCTGCCGGCAGAAGTTACCACCCACCAGACAAAGTCTTGCCGCCAAGCGATTCGTCGTGTTCCAGCATGATGTCTGGTGAAGCCGTACGGAGGACGCGTCTGAGCACTTTGTGTTGCGTTGTGTGGCGAGTACGATGCGCCAAATGTTGTTGTGTCGGGAGTTTGGTCGTGGAGAGTCTCCAGATCAATCTCTCTGGCGCAGCATGGTTGGTCGTGTTGGTCTTGGATTTAACATTGCATCACCTGGCTCAACTGCCGTCATCCTTGCTATTCCTAAGTTTTTTAAGTGAATAGGCTTAATAAACTAGTGCGCAGGCATCAAGGATTGCGTCACTGCTTACCATCAGGCGGGAATGCAGTCAACCGCTAGTTTATAATTATTTAAAAAAAAAATAACTTATATTAAGAGGACCTGGGAAGATTTCTTAATCTTTTTTTTTTTTTTATAAGTCATAAACAAGCGCTTGACCGCAATCCCGCCTGATGGTAAGCAGTGATGCGATCATTGATGGTAAAGCGCGCTAGTTTATTAAGAACCTATTCACTCTAGCCTTGAAGACACTCAAATTGTAATGTGACGGAAACACCGTCGCTGGCAAATTGTTCCAGTAATCTATCTAATTCTGCTAACGATCGACTGTCATGTGGATTTTTAAGTAATTTATTATGATCCAAGGCACTTATAAATAATCCCTCTATGGTTTTAACTCTACTGAGAGGGACATAGGCCTGTCCTTTAGCAAACAATGACTTTCCTAGATCTGTAACTTTTTTATCTAGAGTACAACCTTGTAATTTATGTACAGTACAACCCCAAGAAAGAATCAGCGGGAGCATTTTACGCTGAATTTGCCCAAAACCCCTCAAGCCGTCAAATTCAGTGAGGCAAGGCTCGATTTTGATAAGTCCGTTAATATCTGCTTTTATGGATGCGTCGTCAAATTGTATGAGAACAGCGCTTGGCTGTTCTCCTGTTCCAACTGATCGCGCCGAAGAGCAGGCCATTCGAAGGCCTTCACCACTCCCATCGCTCCATTTACCAAACCCTGGTTTACATTCAAATTTCTACGAAGCATTACTAGGGATTATGTACAAACATAAAGTACTCGTGAAGCTCTTTCAGATGATATCAAATACGGTATATTTATTTTAATTTTGTATTAACATAGAACTTTTTGTCCGCTAGAGGGCGTAATACTAAATTTGGTGACAAGCTTTATAGCTCATAACCAACAGAATATCAAGGCCCTTCTAATGGTTCTGCAGTGGTCTTATTCTGACAAGTAGTAAAGAAGCTATCTATGAACGAAAAGATGTGAATTATATGCAATCAGCCCATGAATACAGGTAAAGTCACAAGCAAATGTTAGTAATATATATATATTCAAAATGTACAAGTTAAGCCCTTTCAAATGATACCAAACACGGCATATTTATCTTAACTTTATATTTTTACTTTGTATATTTTGTCCGCTAGAGGGCGCCACGTTAGATTTTGTGAAACTCCATATAGCCTATAACCAGCAGACAATTAAGACGCTTCTAATGATATATCATTTATCGAATTCGATTAAGTAGTTTAGAAGTTACGAGGGAACAGATGAACATACATACATACATACATACATACATACATAGCCTGTCAAAATCATAACCCTCCTTTTGCTTTGCCGTAGTCGGGTAAAAAAGCGGCCGTGCAATATATTTAGGTAACATCCCAAAATTTACAGTATAATACCGGTATTGAATTGGTATAGGTGATAACACAATTGTTTCGATATAATATAAAGGTCATTTATTTTTGTACACCTACGTTTTTAAATGTATTTGACTATGACAAAGTAGGTACTATTTACGTAGTTACTTTATTTAAGTATGCGCTTGAGACTTGAGATATAATCTAAATATATTAATTTAGGCAAATAAAATTCATACAGCTAATTTCTATTGAATATTTCACGGATCCGGATTCTTACTATAGACCCCTCAGGGAAATTAAATAATTACCACAAGTAAATACTACTGTTTTTAAATGTTGATTTATTTTTATATTAGGCAGACTCTCAAACCTAAACAACTGAATAGTCTACTTTATTGATCTGTGATTGTTAATCTGTAATTTTATTATTGGAACTAGAAAATATTAGGTATACTTAGAAATGTTGAGGTTATTTACTGTATTTGCTACTCATTTAAAAATATTTCTTGAAAATACCTTTTTTATACAAATGTTTTAGTTTATAAGCACTCTTTTAATGTTAACAATTGAATAGTCCAGTTATGTGATGTGATTTTAATTTTTATTGAAGCTCGAAATATTATACTTACCCTTATATTCATAATAGTTTATTAAACCTATTTTAGTTTATTAAACACATTTAAGTCTATTGCTCCGTTGCAAGCGTTTGTTAACGTTATTATAATTAAATAATGAAGCATTATATGTAATTAAAAATATTTTTGTACACGGATATTTAAATAGAGAAGTACTTGTTAATTGAAGATTTATTTTTGTCGTAGATAGTGGCGTTATTATAAAAAAAAAAACATTTTTCATTCAAGATATGCAAGTGTGTTATTTTTTCCTAACGCTTGTGTACGCAACTGTGCTATATTAATAAATACTATATTGGAAGGTTAAGAACGTTGTTAAGATATATGGCACGGCCGCTTTTTTATAGCTATCCGAACTTGGTCGGGTTATGTAGGTTTTCGATGCTTCGTCAGTATTTTAATTGTTTTTCTTTAATTACTGAATTTAATGACATGAAATTTTGCATGTGAATAGTTGAATGAATACACTAATTATTGGCATACATTTTACCATGCAATTCCTTTAGAATGTCGTGATATTTGACTGCTTTGTAAACAGTGATTTTGTCATGGTAAATTGTCCTATATCTCTTTAATTACTAAAGGAACATCATTGATATTTGGCAATATGTTGCAGACACTTGCGGATTGGGTCGCAGATAACCTACTTCCCCTCTTTATTCTATGACGTAGTGATCTAGAGATTACTTGCTCTGTGTTTGCACTCTGTGCAACTGTCAACTGTGTGGGTGGTTACTGTAAATACGTAGTATCTTCTTAGTAGTCTGTGCTGTAAATGTAATACATAATTTATCATTGTTGCCGAATTTGAAAATTCATGTTCACAGTTCAAGGTTAACAGCGTTGAAGTTTAGTTCTTATCGTTCAAATATAATAAATACCTATATTACATCATCGCTACGACGTTGTCTCGTACGTGGTCGTTTCATGTAATCGGTTACTTCTTACTTGTATAATTTATTTATTTTGTGGCAGTGATCTAGTGTGTACGAACATGTCGACAGCCGGGAAAGTAATCAAATGTCAAGCGGCCGTCGCATGGGAGGCCGGCAAGCCTCTTTCGATCGAACAGATCGAAGTAGACCCTCCTAAAGCTGGCGAAGTGCGCGTCAAGATCATCGCGACTGGGGTCTGCCATACTGATGCATACACGCTCTCCGGAAAGGATCCGGAGGGAGTGTTCCCTGTTGTGTTGGGTCACGAGGGCGGCGGCATCGTGGAGAGTGTCGGCGAGGGAGTCACTTCCGTTAAACCCGGAGACCACGTAGTGCCCCTGTACGTACCCCAGTGCAATACATGTAAGTTTTGTTTGAACCCTAAAACTAACCTGTGCCAGAAAGTGCGAGTCACACAGGGCCAGGGCGTTATGCCTGACGGCACTCGGCGCTTCCGCTGCAAGGGACAAGAACTGTTCCACTTCATGGGTTGCTCCACCTTCAGTGAATACACAGTTGTTCTAGAAATTTCTTTGTGCAAAGTCAATGAAACAGCAGCTTTGGATAAAGTGTGCCTATTGGGTTGTGGAGTCCCCACAGGCTATGGAGCAGCTCTCAACACAGCCAAGGTTGAACCGGGATCAAACTGTGCTATCTTCGGTCTAGGAGCTGTTGGACTTGCTGTTGCATTGGGCTGCAAGGCTGCTGGAGCTAAACGCATCATTGGAGTAGACATCAACCCTGACAAATTCGAAATAGCTAAAAAGTTTGGAGTTAATGAATTTGTAAACCCTAAAGATTCTGACAAACCCATTCAACAGGTTCTTGTTGACATGACTGATGGTGGCCTGGACTATACTTTTGAGTGCATTGGCAATGTGAACACCATGCGTGCTGCTTTAGAAGCATGTCACAAGGGTTGGGGTGTGTCTGTCATTATTGGTGTTGCTGCTGCTGGTGAAGAGATTAGTACTCGGCCATTCCAACTTGTTACCGGACGTACCTGGAAGGGAACAGCTTTTGGAGGCTATAAGAGCCGTGAGAGTGTACCAAAGCTTGTTGATGAATACTTGTCAAAGAAACTTCCTCTGGATGCATTTGTCACCCACAATGTGCCTCTGAAGGAGATCAATGAGGCTTTCCACCTGATGCATGCTGGCAAATCTATTCGTGCTGTTGTACAGTTCTAATTTTAAGGAAAATTTCCTATTTTTGTAAGCGTTTATGTTATTGTTCTGATTATTCTGCATTTTAAAAGTGAACATGTAAAACATGTTTACCAAATATTTATAATTACAAACTTTGATACTCTGAACTGCATTTTTATTTCTGTAATAATCACTTCAGGGAGAGGCATGTAGTGATAACATAACTATTATGTTTCCACCAATTGTTATCACAGACCTAGGCTTGATGACTGTATTACCAAAAGTGGTATGAAGCTGGAGTGACTAGGACATTGAAGCCATAAGCTTTCTAATATTAGCTATGGTAAGTGAGGAGTGCTGCACATCCAATCCTATTTCAAATTAAACAAATATCAACTTTATTACTTTTCTATTAAGTCTTATTTCAAAGTGACTAGCCCTATTGAAAAAGTTATAAAAAATCTTTGAGGTTTGAGCATAAATAAAGTTAACTTTATTTAAAAGGAAGGTTGGGACACCCAAGTAAGATAACAAGCTAATAACTTGTGTGATTTTTCATGATAGCTTTATGAAATTTTGTACATAAATTCCTTACATAAAAATATTGGACCTGTGTTTCGCATAAAAATAATGTTGTTTAAGAAAATTTTCATGTTTGGAAAACCGCAGTCACACGTTATGAAAGTGCTACGGTAGGTATATGTAACGTGTGACTACGCCTTTCCAAACATGAAAATTTATCTCTAAATAGTGAATATTGCATACTTCAGAATAGTATCGTAAGACATTATTGTCAATTTACAACGAAGGCATCTTGGTAGAGTCTACTGTGTCCATTTACTTGCAACTATATTAGCAACTTTGTTCAGTTCAGTATTCTGATCTTGTTTTATACTTTTTCAGCGTCGTTTTTTGTCGTAGTTGGGTTTTAGTTTTTTAACTTTTTATTATTTGTACTATTTTGGTGTTAAAGTGTATTTGTGGCGCATAATAATAATAAAAGTTAAATTGACGAACTAAAAACTAGGTAGTTAACATACGACATCTCTTTTGACTTATGTATCGGCGTATAGTAATATGTAGAGATGTCCTATTTTACTATTTCGTAGCGCTTGAAGCGTAGCGCGTATAGCAACGGTTTCCCCGTATCAAGGAGCATTCGGTGCCATCGACGCACATTTGCGTCGGCACCGAATGGGTCATGAATTAGTGGATGAGGCCGTTAGTATAAATAGATTGGATGTTTTTCTAACGGTGGTAGGCCATAACATCAGCTGCCGGCAGAAGTTACCACCCACCAGACAAAGTCTTGCCGCCAAGCGATTCGTCGTGTTCCAGCATGATGTCTGGTGAAGCCGTACGGAGGACGCGTCTGAGCACTTTGTGTTGCGTTGTGTAGCGAGTACGATGCGCCAAATGTTGTTGTGTCGGGAGTTTGGTCGTGGATAGTCTCCAGATCAATCTCCCTCTGGCGCAGCATGGTTGGTCGTGTTGGTCTTGGATTTAACATTGCATCACCTGGCTCAACTGCCGTCATTCTTGCTATTCCTAAGTTTTTTAAGTGAATAGGCTTAATAAATTAGTGCGCAGGCATCAAGGATTGCGTCACTGCTTACCATCAGGCGGGATTGCAGTCAAGCGCTAGTTTATAATTATTAAAAAAAAAAACTTATATTAAGACTATTAAGAGGACCTGAGGCCCTAGCCAAAGTAACATCGCTTCATAGCGAAGCGAAATCGAATACCAAACCAACCAATGGCGGGAACGATTCATCACGTGATTTATCGCGTCGCGTGGTCAATCGTTCCCGCCATTGGTTGGTTTGGTATTCGATTTCGCTTCGCTATGAAGCGATGTTACTTTGGCTAGGGCCTCTGGGAAGATTTCTTAATCTATCTAATTCTGCTAACGATCGACTGTCATGTGGATTTTTAAGTAATTTATTATGATCCAAGGCACTTATAAATAATCCCTCTATGGTTTTAACTCTACTGAGAGCGACATAGGCCTGTCCTTTAGCTAACAATGACTTACCTAGATCTGTAACTTTTTTATCTAGAGTTCAATCTTGTAATTTATGTACAGTACAACCCGAAGAAAGAATCAGCGGGAGCATTTTACGCTGAATTTGCCCAGAACCCCTCAAGCCGTCAAATTCAGTGAGGCAAGGCTCGATTTTGATAAGTCCGTTAATATCTGCTTTTATGGATGCGTCGTCAAATTGTATGAGAACAGCGCTTGGCTGTTCTCCTGTTCCACCTGATCGCGCCGGAGAGCAGGCCATTCGAAGGCCTTCACCACTCCCATCGCTCCGTTTACCAAACCCTGGTTTACATTCAAATTTCTACGAAGCATTACTAGGGATTATGTACAAACATAAAATACTCGTGAAGCTCTTTCAGATGATACCAAATACGGTATATTTATTTTAATTTTGTATTAACATAGAACTTTTTGTCCGCTAGAGGGCGTAATACTAAATTTGGTGACAAGCTTTATAGTTCATAACCAACAGAATATCAAGGCGCTTCTAATGGTTCTGCAGTGGTCTTATTCTGATAAGTAGTAAAGAAGCTATCTATGAACGAAAAGATGTGAATTATATGCAATCAACCCATGAATACAGGTAAAGTCACAAGCAAATGCTAGTAATATATATATATTCAAAATGTACAAGTTAAGCCCTTTCAAATGATACCAAACACGGTATATTTATCTTAACTTTTTTTTTTACTCTGTATATTTTGTCCGCTAGAGGGCGCCACGTTAGATTTTGTGAAACTCCATATAGCCTATAACCAGCAGACAATTAAGACGCTTCTAATGATATATCATTTATCGAATTCGATTAAGTAGTTTAGAAGTTACGAGGGAACAGATGAACATACATACATACATACATACATACATACATAGCCTGTCAAAATCATAACCCTCCTTTTGCTTTGCCGTAGTCGGGTAAAAAAGCGGCCGTGCAATATATTTAGGTAACATCCCAAAATTTACAGTATAATACCGGTATTGAATTGGTATAGGTGATAACACAATTGTTTCGATATAATATAAAGGTCATTTATTTTTGTACACCTACTTTTTTAAATGTATTTGACTATGACAAAGTAGGTACTATTTACATAGTTACTTTATTTAAGTATGCGCTTGAGACTTGAGATATAATCTAAATATATTAATTTAGGCAAATAAAATTCATACAGCTAATTTCTATTGAATATTTCACGGATCCGGATTCTTACTATAGACCCCTCAGGGAAATTAAATAATTACCACAAGTAAATACTACTGTTTTTAAATGTTGATTTATTTTTATATTAGGCAGACTCTCAAACCTAAACAACTGAATAGTCTACTTTATTGATCTGTGATTGTTAATCTGTAATTTTATTATTGGAACTAGAAAATATTAGGTATACTTAGAAATGTTGAGGTTATTTACTGTATTTGCTACTCATTTAAAAATATTTCTTGAAAATACCTTTTTTATACAAATGTTTTAGTTTATAAGCACTCTTTTAATGTTAACAATTGAATAGTCCAGTTATGTGATGTGATTTTAATTTTTATTGAAGCTCGAAATATTATACTTACCCTTATATTCATAATAGTTTATTAAACCTATTTTAGTTTATTAAACACATTTAAGTCTATTGCTCCGTTGCAAGCGTTTGTTAACGTTATTATAATTAAATAATGAAGCATTATATGTAATTAAAAATATTTTTGTACACGGATATTTAAATAGAGAAGTACTTGTTAATTGAAGATTTATTTTTGTCGTAGATAGTGGCGTTATTATAAAAAAAAAAACATTTTTCATTCAAGATATGCAAGTGTGTTATTTTTTCCTAACGCTTGTGTACGCAACTGTGCTATATTAATAAATACTATATTGGAAGGTTAAGAACGTTGTTAAGATATATGGCACGGCCGCTTTTTTATAGCTATCCGAACTTGGTCGGGTTATGTAGGTTTTCGATGCTTCGTCAGTATTTTAATTGTTTTTCTTTAATTACTAAATTTAATGACATGAAATTTTGCATGTGAATAGTTGAATGAATACACTAATTATTGGCATACATTTTACCATGCAATTCCTTTAGAATGTCGTGATATTTGACTGCTTTGTAAACAGTGATTTTGTCATGGTAAATTGTCCTATATCTCTTTAATTACTAAAGGAACACCATTGATATTTGGCAATATGTTGCAGACACTTACAAGGTTTGTATAAACGTGAAAATCTAGACCCCAAAAGTGCATACTTTAAGAACTATGACCTAAAAAGCGTGTTTTACGTTTATATTTTTATCTTTTTAGCCCTACGATTTTTTCTAAATCTGTTTTGTGCACAAATATGCACAAATTCAAAACAACGTATGTAAAAATCTACAGCTCTCTATGTAAGCGCTTTATATGAAAACTAGCTAATGGCCAAACGTTCGCGCAGCGGAAACTTGAATTTCTCCGAAGTCTATGCATGCACAAATTTTATTCATACATACACAATTACACACAAATACACACTAATTTTTGGACACATCTCTTTTTTCTAAAGTCAATGGATTAAAAAAGTTCCGCCAGGACAACGTTCGCCCAGCGGAATCAGTTTTTGGTGAATTTCTCCACAATGGCTGCATGCACAAATTTTTTTTTACCATACACAATTACACGACGTCATACACTAAATATCTGCATATTTAAAATCTTTAAATTCAACAACATTCCGCTGCGCGAACGCACACTTTTGCCCCATAGATGAGTACTTACACAGAATAGGGAGGATTCCATTTATTTGGTTTTTTAACAGACTTCTAAAAAAGTAGGTGGGTGGTTCTCAATTTGTTAGTCTTCTTTTATGTATGTTCACCAATTACTCTAAGATGCCTGGACCGATTTGCAAAATTATTATTTTTTGTTCGAAAGGGTGTACTTTCCAGGTGGCCCCATACTCACCAGGTCAGCATCTGATGATGGAAGACCAGAAAAATCAAGGGGAACTTTCAAAAATCGTAGGGGCGACTAGTGCATTTCTAAGTATTTTTCATTAAGTATTCTAAAGCACTACAATTTAATAAAGGTCTGGAGTAGATCTGATGACGAAACCGGGAGACAATCGAAGGAACATTCACAGCAGCTACCTTGTGTTTGTGCATGATTTTTTTGCTAAGTATTGCTGTTGTATTGCTAAGAACTTTACACCTAGATGGGTTGTGACTATCAAAAAGGCTCTGATGATGAAGACAAAGATCAGTTCAGGGAACTCCTCAACGGTTAACAATAGTTACCTTGTGTTTGGACCTAATTCATTTATATTCATGGGAATTTTGCACCCATATGGATTATAATGAAGGACTGCAGGAAATCTGATGATGAAGACCATAGGCAGTCGAGGGAATTCCTCAAAAATTTACAGCATTGAAGTTTAACATCGGACAACCACTACCTACTTGTCATGCTTATCTAACAATCAATTAAAATCATAAAACTGAATTTAAGTTGCGTAATTGCGTCATATCTAGCATTGCTCATACTTTCATTCTGGTCTCATAGGAATTTTATAGAAATCGGTTCAGTGGTTTCCTTTTTAAACCAAAATTACGTATCAACGTGCAGGGCCTATAAACAAAATTACGTCGTTTGCTTACAGGCCTTTTCCCAACTAAAAAATGTAAAATAAAAACTTATTTACTTAAAAAAAAGCCGACTTGCAAAAAACACTAGAAAGTGAAAAATAATTAATTTCGGAAGTCGGTGTCAAAAACGAGTACTTATACAAAAACCCAAAACGTTTTTTTTTGTAAATAATTTTTTACATGTCCACATTAAAAGTTAAATTGGAAACTAGGCTTTATAACAGACTGATGAAAATAAAACTGAAATATGTCCAAGGATAGTTCCAGAGAGCTCAAAAGGTCGACCCTTTGATGACGCTTACAAAACAAAAAGTTGTAGAAAAAATTGCTTCGTTACTCGAATGCACGCGTACTGAAATAAATTGACACATATCGTTTTGGCAAGGAATACTAACAAAATCAATATTTAAAAATAACATTTGTTTATATTCATAACAAAATATACATTTCATTACTTAATTATGTAACTAACCAACATTTATTTACAATTCACACAACAATTTCGACTAATTAGAGAAACATTAATATAATAATTATAAATATTCTGTCAATGTATTACATCCATAAAATTTAATGATAAACAATGAAAGATTATAAGTATTTAAATATTTTGTATGCACATCTTTGTCATAATTTTATATTTAAATATTAGCTTAAACTGAATGGGAGATGTACAGACACAGTATTAGATAATTCTTTAAATTATAATTTTATCTCAATATCTTATGATATATCCTACAAATTCCATTGGACAAATGCGAGGAACAGTTAAATTAACACATGCCCCCTAGAACTTTAGGGTAAATGTTTCAACTCACGTGACAAAAAAGACGGATGTATCGTAGAAAAGTGATAAATCACACCTACGCGGTCAAAATGTAAGCAGCAAAAAATTCTTTTAACGGCCACTTGATTCATATCATGTCATGAACGGCCCCCTAGTCGGCGAACACATTTTTGTCAAATGATTGCGACTAGTTGGGATTCTTTGGACCGAACGGACCAATGGGCGGCCCGAACGATACCAACTGATCCCAACTAGTCGCAATCATTTGACAAAAAAGTGTTGGCCGATTAGGGGGCTGTATTGAAAGTGATGAGAGGTCAGCTGGGCGGGCGGCTGTAGATGCTATCGTTTGGCTAAGCGGTTTCCATAGTGTTACGAGTTTGTTATTGTGGATCCGCAGTGATATGTTTGTAGTACTCCACGTAACTGTCGCATTGTTCTCCTGGAACAATAGGGTTGTGATTAACATGCATTCAATGAATATACTTTGTGAGAGAAAAATATAATATTGAATAGGAAGATGATTTTATTAAGAACACATAACATCACGCTTGAGCCCCTCGAAGCGTTAAGCAGAGGTGAACTTGCAGTGTGTTGTAGTACAATCACATTTCATTACATGTAGCCTTAGCAATAAAGATGACCTTATTCATCAACAGGGCACAAATCGAGAAATTACTAAAGCTCAATAGCACATTGTGCACTTGATGGATGCTTATGTAATTTGGTGCTGTTCCACAAACTATAGGATACAAAATATCATGTTTTACATCTTCTGTCAGCTGAGTCCATTTATGTAGATTGGACACGCTAAGAACAGAACTTTCATCATACTAAATGGCATGGAAAATCTATTAGGTGAAAAATAATATACACGCCGTGATAATTATGTAAATTTTAAACTGTAGGTACTTAGGTAGTTCAATTTATGGTCGTTTCAGATATAGTGTTAGTGCAGTTTGTATTAGTACCTATACACTAATATTACAAAAAAGCAATGATTTGTTTTTGTATGTTAAAAATAGCCTCAATATCTACTGGACCGTTTTTAAAAATTATTTAGCTTATAGTAATAGATCGGAACTTTGTAACGACCTTAAATATATTCATCAAAACACAATTGTAGTTTTATGAGTGTATCCGTGCAAAGGTGGGACAGCCGGCTAGTTTGATAATTAAAATAATGTCAGAAATATTAATGAGTGTGCAATGTTTGGAAAGGTATTTAGAGGAAACTGTCTGAATTGTAATGTTCGGTTGGCAGAAGGGGTGTTTACGAAGAATAAAATAGCATGCAATGCAGCAATTAAGTATCACTAAGATTACTTTAATGGTCGCATGTAACATGTAAGAGAGATGATGTTTGCTCAACTGATCGGACAGAACTCTTATTATCGACTGGTCTAGTTGACTACATATTTATAACTAATTTTACAAGGGGAACTGTTATCGCTGAATAGGTACAAGTTTCTACTAAATAATCTTTAAAACCTTATAAGCTATCGTCGTGACAAGTGATTAGTCAAGAGTGCGAACGTTAGCGATAACAAATTCTCATCAGAAGGGCAACATTAACAAGTATTTAAGTGTAGCTCTAAATTATTACGAATAGTTAAGTGCAAGATTAATGTTGCGCCCGCTTATCGCATTGTAAAATGTGCATACATTACTCGATACTCGATAATGTTCCCATTGCTGGGACGGAGACCTTTTTTATGAGACAAAGTGGGCTTAGTGTGGGTTGTTAGATGTTAAATGTCTTTTAGCTTTTTTCCAACCATGTTGGGTCAATATGATTGCTACCTTTCAAGAAGTGCGGCGCCCCCCTGGTTCGCTCGTTCCTGGCCTGCAGCGCGTGGTAGACGGCGGTGAAGGCGGTGGGCTCCCCGCGCCGCTCGGCCACCGCCCGCGCCGCCGCCAGCAGCTTGCGCGGCGCCAGCGCCAGCCACGCGCCGCCCGCCTGCCGCGCCGCGCCCACCGCGCTCACCGGCTCCTCCCAGCTCAGCAGGACTTCTACTACCTCCTGACGAACATAACCAAAAGCGGCCGGTCAGGTTACGCTACTTCGATTGTGCAAAAAATTTGAGCAGCAAGCTTGAATGCGGGGAACGACTCCCTGGGATAACGGGATCCCGTGAAGCAGTCCTTCGAGCTGGCACCACAACAACGTCCTTTTGGCGTTACTGCACTCGGCCTGAGAAGCGTAGATACTTATAAAGTGGGTTATAACCCCATTGACAAGCGACCGCACCGACATTAGTCGATTCACCCCCAAGTCGTCATCCTGGAGCTCGTTAGACAACACCGCACCACCACCCCATTTCTCCCACTAGGTGCATTTTTTCCTTTCCTGTTCATAGTTTTTGGCTTTTACGAGCGCGACCGTCTGACCACTCGACCCTGAAGGGAAAGCCGGCGTCAGGGCCCGTCAGTAAGTCAGCAAGTGCACCGTCTGGCAGGTGAGGTTGACTTGGGTCCCAAAGATGATGGTGGGACCCCAAAGCACCCATTTCATAAAACCACCTAATAAAAATAAATGGCAAAGTTTTTCAGTCCTCGGAAGTGAGTTATGGAAGGTGGTACCTCGTATCCACGCAGTCGCCACAACATGTCGAGCGCCAGCTGTGCGGCGGCGGGATCCAGGTGCCCCAGCGACAGCAGCGCGCAGGCCAGCGGCCGCGCGTCCCCCAGCGCGCCCCGCCGCAACACGGCGCGCAGCCGGCCCGCCGCGCCGCCCGACACCAGCGCGCGCACCGCCAGCTCGGCCGCCGCCGGGGACACGCTCAGGGCCAGGCGGCACAGCGACGCGATATACGCCGTCACCACCTTTAGGTATATAAACTAATGCTTAACCGCAATCATGAGCCGCGGAAACAAGCCGGCCATCTTAACGCGTTCCGGAAAAGTAATTAAAACTCATGTCCGAACTTGATTAAATCTTGGAAAAGTAAACAAAACCCATGCAGGGGGTGACTGGGCAAGTGGGCACCCATAAAACATAAAACTACATAAGTGCACTGCGATTGTGTGAGTGAATCAAGCGGCAACCACCAGGACGGAGTCGTAAGTAAATACCTATATCATAAATTCCTGCTTCCCCTTGATCCTGCAACTTTTAACCTTACCCTTTACAAAAAAATCTCGTCCAGACTTACAACCACAGATAGATCTATAAACACCCACAAGTGGCCTTGGACTTAGAGCTAGAAAAAAGCCGTTCAAGTCACACCATATTAAATGGTCTGATGGTAAGCAGAGATACAATCATTAATGGTAAAGCGAAGGGCGCTAATTTATTAAGCCCATTCACTAAAAAAAACCCAAACGATTGAGAAAGATGATGCAATGTTAAATGCAACAACACGACCAACGATGCTGCGCCAAAGGGAGATTGATCTGGAGACCCTCCACGACCAAACTCCCGACATAACAACATTTGGCACATCGTACCCGGCACACATCGCAACACAACTGCTCAGACCCGTCCTCAGTACAATTTAACCAGACATCATGCCGGAACACGACGAATGGCTTGACGACAAGACTTTGTCTCATCATCATCATTATCACCCTTTTTATCGTTTCACTGCTGGACACTGGTATTCTCTCATACAGAGAAAGTCTTTGTCTGTTTTTAAGATGATTGTGTGTTTTTAGGATTTTGTCTGGTTGATGGTAACTTCCGCCGACAGCAGATGTAATGGCACACCGCTGGCAAACCGCTTCCCGTATCTACCTCACCTGCACCAAGTACTGGTCGTCAGCGTGCTGCTGCAGCACGTGGCTGCACATGTCGGCCTGCGAGATGAGCACGGGGAACTTGTGCTGGGGACGCAGGCACTCCGGCGGCTGCCCCGCCGTGTTGCGTGCCACCTCCAGGTCTGCCCACTTCCTGGGGCATGAGGATGAATAAGTCTTGTTATTTCTTGTATGTTGTTATAGAAGAGACCTGCTATAAAAGTTCTAAAAAGGCGACTCCGTAATGTAATGAATTGGATGAGCCGAACCAAACGAACACAATCTCATCATAACGACAATTTTTTTTTTATTATTTATAAACTAGTGCTTGACTGCAATCCCGCCTGATGGTAAGCAGTGATGCAATCGTTGATGGTAAAGCGCACTAGTTTAATAAGCCTATTCACTTAAAAAACTTAGGAATAGGAAGGATGACGGCAGTTGAGCGAGATGATGTAATGTTAAACCCAAGACCAACAAGACCAAACGATGCTGCGCTAGACGGAGATTGATCTGGAGACTCTCCACGACCAAACTCCCGACACAACAACATTTGACGCATCGTACCCGCCACACATCGCAACACATCTGCTCAGACCCGTCCTCCGTACGGCTTCACCAGACATCATGCCGGAACACGACGAATCGCTTGGCGGCAAGCCTTTGACTGGTGGGTGGTAACTTCTGCCGGCAGCCGATGTTATGGCCTTCCACCGAGAAAAAATTACAGACAATTATTAATGTCAAATATGCAATATGTAAAGAAAACCCTGTCCGACCCATAAATATAATAAAGGTTAGGTAAACACATGACCAAATATGATATAAAATTTTACGTAATCATCACAGTAACAATACTAATGAATTTATTTCAACTTCCCCGAAATTTGGTAATTTTCAAAAAAGTGACAACACCATTTTGTCTGTACGCTTATGCGATTTGACCACGCGTCGCGTGCCCTGCCCCCCGTCGCCCGCGGAAGGGTGTCCTACCGCACATGTATTAAGTTACCTCTTTTTGCAAAATAATATTTATTTTTCTAGGGGTTTTTTTTTAACTTTAGTCTGGCTTTGTTGGCATTAGTAGAATCAGTTATCGATTCCTAACAATACCTTCACGGGTCGGACCGGGTTTTCTTTACATATTGTATAGGACTGTTTGAGATATATTTGGTATAGTAAATTGACATAGATTGCGTATACTTTTAGAAGTACATACGTGTTATTTCTGGTAGGAAAATATAACGGTAATCCACTACGTATATCAGTCCATTTAATCCATGTCCAAAAAACGGCCGACTTTCGATTAAAAGACAACATAAACTATTTTTTTTTCACAGGAATCTCATATTACAGAATATCCCAATTTTTAATTTGGAAATTTAATTTAAATATTAAATGCTGTATACAAAATTATTCGTTGAATATATTGCGCACTAGTTTATTATGAGATTATTCACGCCTTGAAGACTGTCCTTCATTTATGCGGTATAAAACACGAAGAGACTGTCAACAATGTAAGGGTTGCCGGTGATGAAACTTTGGATGGCGGAATCAATTAAACACACTTTCTAAAATGCATCCTATAGAATACCGAAAGGCTGGCTACCCTACGCCAGTCCCAAGCTTTAAAGATTGTTCTTAACCAATTCTGAATCACCAATTAGCACGATCACAATCATCGACAATCGCACGCCTCTCCACTGAGTCCAAAGCTGCTAAATTGTATTAACTCCTGTATTGACACGCTTGTATCGCCTCTCATTTAGGACTGGTATAGTGCTCAAGTCCAGGAAGCTTGACAAGGTGCAGCCCGTGCCCAAAAAGTGTAGTAGTACCAACTATCGGCCGATTTCAATAACCTGCATACTCTGCAAGATTATGGAGCGTGTGTTGAACTCGCGTCTCTTGGCTTACCTGGAAGGTAACGATCTCCTCAGTGACCGACAGTACGGGTTTCGCCGCAATCGGTCAACTGGGGACCTACTAGTGTATGCCACTCACTTGTGAGGCGAGGTCCTCGAGAAAAATGGGGAAGCGATTGCAGTCTCCCTTGATGTCTCGAAGGCCTTCGACCGGGTATGGCACGCTGACCTTTTGAGTAAGGTTACAGCGTACGGCATTTCCGCTGGCCTGACTGGCTGGGTAAAAGACTTCCTGACTGAACGGTCCCTCCGAGTTGTTGTCGACGGATGCTCATCGGAGCCCATGTCGACCAATGCTGGTGTTCTCAGGGGTCTGTTCCCTCTGCAACTTTGTTCCAGCTGCATATTAACGATCTGCTGATTCCCGGTATCTATGGGTATGCAGATGACAGCACAGTTGTGGAGGGTCCGAGCTTCGAGCAGGTATGCCGGAAGCTGGGGCTAGTAGGGAATCAATCCGGTCCGAAAGAGAGGCTATGGTAGAGCGTACGAGTGCTGCACTACAGGCAGTCTCCGAATGGGGCAAAGCTAATCTTGTAGCATTCATCATCATCATCTTGGCGTTTATCCCGGTTGCATCCGCGGCTTTCGCGTTGGGGCCCGGGGTCCGCTTTCCTGCACATTCTCCTACATTTCGTGCGATCTTTAGCATCCTGTGGTGTGAGATTGTTGGCACGCATGTCATCTCTTACAACGTCAAGCCAGCATCTTTTTGGTCTACCTCGCTTATTCCGGCCCGGCGGAGGCGCCATGGAAAGACATTTGTTACCCACGTAATAAGCCGGTTTGCGTAAGACGTGGGCGTACCAGCGTAGGCGACCCTCCTGCAGTTTGTCTACTATGTCACAGACATGGAGACCGCCACGGATGCGGGAGTTCTTGATGCGGTCGTTCCGCGTAACTCCGTACATTCACCGCAGCATACTCATCTCCGTGACACGCAGCTCCTACTTGTGTCGCTCAAGCACAGGCCACGCCTCACTGCCATACAGAAGAACAGGTCTAATGATGGTCTTATAGACCTGCCTCTTAAGCTTTATCGGCATTTTGGAGCCACAAATGACACCCTTCACCTCACGCAGTTTTGCCTAAGCTGCGGAAATACGTGCCCTGACGTCGCAAACAATATCGCCAGACGCGTGGAGCACAGACACCCAAGTATTTAAACTGGTCTCTGCACTCGACCATGTCGCGCCTACGCGCACTGACTACATTATACCGCGTATATCGAGGGACTGGAACAATTTGCTAGCGGCGGTGTTTCCGTCAGACTACAATTTGAGTGTCTTCAGGGCTAGAGTGAATAGGCTCTTAATAAACTAGTGCGCTTTACCATCAACGATCGCATCACTGCTTACCATCAGGCGGGATTGCGGGCAAGCACTAGTTTATAATTTACAAAAAAAACATTTCACGGCACCAGCCCATAAGGACAGCAGTTCTAAATTCACGACGACACTATTCGCCACATATAGTCACCTGTACACGGAGTGGATCTCGTCGAACACCTGGGACAGCTGCACGAGGTAGGTGCCCGCCTCACTCACCAGCTGGTTCACGATCCTGTATATCGTGTCCTTGCCGTTAGTTCGACGTAGTAGTACTGCTACTATCTTTGCTATCTCGTCTTTTGGAACCTGAGGATATTATACAGTAAGTTAATTATTATTCCCATTTATATGGATATAATACACATATACACTTATGTTTAGATAGTTTATACATTAATAGAGAATGTATATTCCTCTTGAATCAATCTTTCAACTCAGCTTGCAAGTTTGCAAACACAAAATTAAATTTTATCTACGAAAACATAGAAGTAAGAAAACATAGTAGATAAGAAACTTGTACAAATTATTACTTGCACAGCAGAATAACAGTCTATCTTTAGATTTTCGTCTGTTAAAGTATTAGATATTACATATGATTAAAAATGTAGATTACCGAGTGAGCCAGTCCGGCGGGTATGAGGTTGACGCGCCACAGACAGCCGAGCCGCGCATCTATAATGTAGTCAGGTTGGAACACCACCCACGTGTCAGAGTCTTTACATATCATAGTCAAAGAAATTCACTTCATCAAGATGTTCGCCATAAATTTTGGTGTGCAAAGTATATATTATCGTAAAATGTTAAAATGTAAATGTATTATTATTCATTACTTTCAATAATCAAACCAGTGATGATAATTGCTATTGCTGTCACTTAACTAAAATTCTCTTCTGCCCTTTTCTAAATGAAATAAAAATTTCAGAAAATATCCATAGCTAACAGCAAACGAAACTTATAAACAAAACAAACTTATAAACTACCATACCTGACAAAAACAAACAAAAACCTCACACGGCAGTAATATGTCTGCCGCAGCATTGCTGGATGTAAAGACAATCCAATCGGTTGGCAATCATCGCGAGGACGGTGTTGTCGCTGCCCCGCACTCTGTGCACCAGAGACGCGCACCGCTTACGCATTGTGGCGGCCGCCAGCGACTTCGTTCGCGTGGAGTTATTTATGCTCCGCTCCTATTGGTTGCAGCGTGATGTCTGCGGCGCGGTGCCTTGGATTAATGGGCTATCCAACACAAAAATATTTTTTCAAATCGGACCAGTAGTTCCTGAGATTAGCGCGTTCAAACAAACTCTTCAGCTTTATATATTACTATAGATTTAGCTACTCCGTTACTGAGTGGAGGGTAGATTAAAAGGATACACATGGGACAGTGCAGGTCGCCGAGGGCGGCGGGCTGCATGCTGACGCCGGGCACGCTCGGGATGTGGATCACCGCACCGCTCTCCGGACGAGACTCCTCCATTATGTCGAACAGCTGGGACGTTCGAGACGCCTGGAATCGAATATTGGCTAGTACTTGACACTGAATAATACTGTAAAAGATATTAATCAAGACACAATACTTAAGCAAATGTGGATTTATGATTTTCAAAACTAGGCCTTTTCCTCCTTTTTTGACCATGATGATATAGTTCAGTCTAGGTAATTTTTATGAGAATAATAAATTCCAGGGCAACAATGCTCTTTCCAATTCAGGATTTAGTTCATCTTTCACAAATCAATGTTTACAGACTGTTACAATCTCTTCTATCATTACAGTAAGCATGAGTGATTGACTGTTACCTGATGATGCACCACGACCAGGTCGTCGACGACGTTGACAGCGAACCTGCCGACTAGCCCGGTCTTCAGCACGTGTGTGTAGTGGAAGCCGGACGGACCCGTGATCGGCATCAGCCACACCTGGGGGAATCATAGAAGTTTTTGTTATTTTATTACCAACATACTAATATCTTGTTTCTTAAATGCTTGTATAAGAGTTATTTCAAATTTAATATTAAATTACGGAAAATTGCATTCAAAATCAAAAGTCATTTATTCAAATAAGGCAGAGAATTAGCACTTTTTCTAGTGCTATCGCTGGGAAGAAGAAGTGGTGGAACAAACTCCCCAGCAGCACAGCAGTTTGTTCATTTAAAAAAAAAAAAACATGATTTTATACAACGTCAAGAAGACGGAAGAGGTAGCGTGGGTAGGCCCCCGACAAGGTGGACCGACGACCTGGTGAAGGTCGCGGGAAACCGCTGGATGCGGGAGGCGCAGAACCGGTCGTCGTGGAGAACCTTGGGGGAGGCCTATGTCCAGCAGTGGACGTCTTTCGGCTGAAATGATGATGATGATACAATGTCAATGCAATTTTTTATGTATGTATGTAGGTACAAGTAATGAACATAAGAAAGCACAACAACAATTAAATTATTTATTAAATGTCTCACAACATAGACTATTGATAATGGAGGTAAAAGTCAGTGTCTCATCCAGAAAGAACAAGGAACGGCCCTCGCCCAAAACTAGATGGCGTATGATAGAAAAAGAGGAATATGCTAGTGTGTTTAAGAGCCAAGTGATAGATAAGATGATTGAAATGGGGGATATGGGAGGAAAATCTGTGAATGAATGTTGGAAAGAGATGGCGGACTATATAAGGAGAGAAGCTAAAGATGTGTTTGGAGAATCCAAAGGGAAAGGTGTGATAGAAAAGGATACATGGTGGTGGAATGAAGATGTGCAAAAAATACTCAAAGAAAAGAAAATAGCTTTTAAAGAATGGCAAGGTGTAGAAAACGGGAATGATAGTTTAAAAGAAGACAAGAAGAAGATTTATAATGAATGGAAGAGGAAGGCAAAAAAGGCGGTAGCAGTTTCGAGGGCTAAGGCGCAGGAGAAGTTGTATGACTCACTGGACAGCCCTAGAGGCCAGAAGGAGCTCTACCGGATTACAAAAGCAAGAGAAAGGAGAACGAGAGATATAAGTAATATCAAATGTATGAAAGACGATGCTGGTAAGGTTCTGTCCAGGGATGACGAAATAAAAGAGCGATGGAAGGTTTATTTTGAAAAGCTAATGAACGAAGAGAATAAATGGAGTGGCGTGCTCAAAGAGGTACAAGAGAATATGGGTTTAGTAAGAGAAATTAGCATGGATGAAGTAAGAATAGCAGTTCAAGGTATGAAAAATGGAAAAGCTATGGGCCCAGATGATATACCAGTAGAAGTATGGAAGTGTTTAAAAGGAGATGGATGTATGTGGCTGACTTTATTCTTCAATAAGTTGTTGCATGAAGGAGAGCTCCCACAAGAATGGTGTAATAGTTCACTAGTGCCCATCTTTAAGAATAAAGGTGATGTACAGGACTGTAACAACTATCGAGGGATAAAGCTCATGTCACATAGTATGAAGGTATGGGAGAAAGTGATTGAGAAAAGATTGCGAGAGGAGAGTGAGATTACCCCAAACCAGTTTGGGTTTATGCCAGGTCGAGGAACAATGGACGCCACTTTTGCACTCCGCCAAGTGTGCGAGAAGTACAGACGTGCACACAAGAACTTGCACATGGTGTTCATTGATCTGGAGAAAGCGTATGATAGGGTACCTCGTGATGTGCTGTGGTGGGCCCTGAAAGAAAAAGGTTTGCCTGGGAAGTATGTAGAGTTAATTCGTGCTATGTACAGTCGATCTCGTACCTACGTCCGGTCGGCTGCTGGCAATACCGACGAGTTCAGTGTGGCGGTAGGCTTGCACCAGGGATCGGCTTTAAGTCCGTACCTCTTCCTGTTGATTATGGACGCTCTTACGTCGGACATCCAGGAGGAGGCACCCTGGTGCATGCTGTTCGCCGATGACATTGTTCTCGTCGGTGAAGATGGACCTGAGATCCAGAGCAGATTGGAGAAATGGCAACAGAAGCTGGAGAATGTTGGCTTGAAAATCAGCAGAACCAAAACCGAATATATGTTCTGCGATTTCGGCGGTCTCTCCACTTCTGGAGCCATAGCGCTTGATGGCGCACTCCTACCAATCTGCTCGGACTTTCGGTATCTCGGTTCACTCGTGCAAAGCGATGGCGAAATAGATCGGACGGTTAAGCACAGAATTAACACTGGGTGGATGAAATGGCGGCAGGTCACGGGAACAATCTGCGACTCCCGCATTCCCCTTAAACTTAAGGGGAAAATAAATAAAACCATGATCCGACCTGCTGTCTTGTATGGATCAGAATGTTGGGCTACGAAAGGGATGAATGAAAGGCAATTGCATGCAGCTGAGATGAGAATGCTAAGAGGGATGTGTGGTGTTACACGAATGGATAGAATAAGAAATGAGTACATAAGAGGAAGTCTGAAAGTGGCACCGGTAGCTGAAAAGTTGTGTGAAATCGGTTGTCATGGTACGGGCATGTGTTACGGAGAACTGAGGAGAATGTCGTGAGGAGAGTCTTAATTATGAATGTTGATGGCTATAAGAGTAGGGGAAGACCAAAGAAACGATGGATGGAATGTGTGAAGGATGATATGGCTAAGAAGGGGGTGACTGCCGAGATGGCTTCTGATAGGGATGCATGGAAGAAAAAGACATGTTGCGCCGACCCCAAATAAATTGGGATAAGGGCAGGAGAATGAAATGATTACAACAATTAAAGTTTCAACAATGAACAAGTTGGTTATAAATAGGTGTGCATTATTTTAAGAAGAGATGACAATTAATACAAAGAAGAAGATCACATGTTTGCCCGACATAAAGTGAAAAGAAAAGGGCAAGAGAATGATCTTCAAATTCAGTGAATGTCTTACTTTCCATTTCATTAAGAAAAGGACAGAAGATACATATTAATTTAGTACTGTCAGTGCCTCATGTAAATTTTTTTTACATATTATAAACCAGCGCTTGACCGCAATCCTGCCTGATGGTAAGCAGTGACGCAATCGTTGATGGTAAAGCGCACTAGTTTATTAAGAGCCTATTCACTCTAGCCTTGAAGACACTCAAATTGTAGTCCGACGGAAACACCGCCGCTGGCAAATTGTTCCAGTCCCACGATGTACGCGGTATAAAGGAGGAGGCGAAACGCTTGACTCACTTTTGTTTGCCATGTTTTTAATTACGGCTAAACTTTCTATTGGGTGTCGTCACCATCATCATTAACCTTTTATCGTCCTACTGCTGGCACAGGTCTCCTCTCATACAGAGAAGGGTTGGCAATTTCAGGCTTAAAGTCCAAGTTTCCTTAAGATGTTTTCCTTCACCTTGTAATCAGTCATTGGTGTCCAAGATATACTTATTAAGTATATATAACTTAGAAAAGTTGTATTAGTACTTACCTGACCAGGAATCGAACCCGCACACTCATACTTGAAAGGCTGGTGTTTTAACCACTAGGCTACCACGCTTTATTCAGGATTCGTGTGTATTCAGAACTAAATTAATATTTAGTTTACACAGTTTCCTCTCTATTTATAAACGTTGCTTAAAGTTAACTAGTGATTAGCTATTGTTTAACCATGCATTCATTGCTCAAAAAAAGTGCATAAGATCAATTTGTGGACTAAAACCCGACGATTCATGTCGACCAATGTTTCAAAGACTTGGCTTGTTACCGCTCCCATGCATTTACATTTACGAAATATGCGTATTCGTAGTTAAGCATATAAAGCTGTTTAAAACTGCAAGTGAAATATGTCCACGCATCAGACGAGATCCTTTTAGATTAGTACAGAGTGATCTACCAAGACTGACCAAATACAATAAAAATTGTCTTGCCACATGTGTGCGGATATATAACAAGATGCCAAGTCATTTCAAAGTATTAAATATAAGACTGCATTCTATAAATGGTTAAATGAATGTAATTTTTATAGTTTAAAAGAATTTATGGATCATAAATGTTAATGCCTTAAATAGTTTAGTTTACCTTAAAAAATTTGCGTGCTATGTTCATCTTAGCTAAACATGCTTGTACCTACTGTATTTTTATTCAACACCTTTGTATACCATGTTTAATGCAAATAAACGATTTATTATTATTATTATTACATTTTTGACATTTTGATGTCAGTTAACTTTAATCATCGTTTATGTTATCTTTACCTTACATAGAACCAATTCACTACAGTCATACATGACTGGAGTGGCTATATTAGAGCTATAGCTATTAGTTGTTTATCTCAGTTTGTCCAGGAGCGGAGACAGTGGCGGAGTGTGCGTGTCTGAACACGGCGCACCAGGTGGCGTCACACTCACCTCAGTGGGTCCAGGAGCGGAGTGTGCGTGTCTGAACACGGCGCACCGGGTGGCGTCACACTCACCTCAGTGGGTCCAGGAGCGGAGACAGTGGCGGAGTGTGCGTGTCTGAACACGGCGCACCAGGTGGCGTCACACTCACCTCAGTGGGTCCAGGAGCGGAAACAGTGGCGGAGTGTGCGTGTCTGAACACGGTGCACCAGGTGGCGTCACACTCACCTCAGTGGGTCCAGGAGCGGAAACAGTGGCGGAGTGTGCGTGTCTGAACACGGCGCACCAGGTCGCGTCACACATGCGCAGGATGAACACGTCACGTTCTACCACCGGTCTTGTTCCGTCCACTGAAATATGAACATTTTTTTAAATATATGTTTTTAGTCAGCGGCACGGCTAGAGCGTTCGATTCCCGCACGGAACAAATATTTGTATGACCTACAAGTAGTTGTTGGGGGTCTGGATGTTTGTGTATGTAATTTATATATTTTGTAAACGCACAGTAAACTTGTAAACATACAGGAGAAATTGATAGTGGGGAGCTGGTTTAAAATAAAAACTGTAGAACCATTTTGTCAACACTTGGCAACTTTTAATTGCAATGTTTTTCTTAATATAATGTAACCTTGAAATTACACCATTATAAACCTATGAGTTTGAATGGGCTTTGTTTGTAATAATATAATTTTTATTTTATTATTTTTGTCCGAATAAAGCTGATTGTATACATACATAGATAGAATAGGATGCTCTTTATTACGTACACCATATATTTTTCATCCCACCATCTCGGAAAGAGTATTTTTAATCTTCAATATCTGACTGGAAAAGCCGTTTTTATTCTCTAGAGGATAAAGTAAATTGAATTTAGAACATCGTGTGCACTAAGTTTGTAAATTAAAAAAAAACATTAAACCTATTTACTGTTACCTCTATGGTGCCGAATATATCATACAACTTTTTTTTAATTTGTTAAAAACTCAGACTCGGAACCTTCTTGGTGTTCTTTTTCAATTTTCTTTGTACGCGGTTCTTTACGCGGCATTTTTTCACGTCATTGTTAAACCTTATATAAAAAAAAGAAACTTGAAAACAAGTGAAAAACTAAAAAGAATTGACTGAAACTGTTAATAATGCGCAAATGAGCTTTCTACCTCAACAATCACGCGAGAAGTATTTAAAACAGTACGATATGTTCAACACGTGGCGACTAGCAAAAAACGTTTTGCTGGCATATTTTATAGAATTATCCGAGAACAAGAAAGCAAGCACTCTATGGAGTACGTATTCGATGCTAAAAGCAACAATAAAGATGAAAAAAGACATACATATCGATACCTATCCTAAATTAGTAGCATTTTTAAAAAGAGCCTCATCTGGTCATCATCCAAAAAAATCGAAGGTTTTCACAGTATCTGATATTGAAAAGTTTCTTAACGAAGCACCCGATTCCGTATATTTGGCGGCAAAAGTAAGTCAGTTGCACATTCAGTATCTACTTAAGTACATATATTAATCTCAATTAAATAGTATACTTAGTAAATGTTGATAGGCATAATTATGCGTTCATATAAATTTTATTCATTTATCTACTACAATACTCTTTACATTGCAGGTTGTTCTTATTATTGGAATAAACGGAGCATGTCGAACTAATGAACTAACACAACTTAATGTCAAAAACATTGAGAAACATTCAGATGACTTACTATTAATTAATTTACCTAATACAAAGACAAAAAGAGACCGCAATTTTGTCATTCGCAAGGAATACGTAACGATTGTTGAGAAATATCAAGCCTTAGGGCCGTCTAACACTCCAATCAATCGTTTTTTTCTACAGTATCGCAATGGAAAGTGTGTTAGACAGCCAATGGGTACTAATAAAATTGGCAGTATCCCACTAGAAATAGCAACATTTCTTGAACTTCCAGAACCCCTGTTGTACACGGGTCATTGTTTCCGACGAACTTCAGCCACACTTTTGGCTGATTCCGGAGCTGATCTCCTGTCCCTTAAGCGCCACGGAGGCTGGAAGACCAATGCAGTTGTAGAGGGATACATAGAGGATTCCATCCAAAATAAGTCTAAAATATGTGAAGGCATCGTAGGAGCCATTACACTGAAAGAGCCTCAATCGGAAACTTGGACTGGCCCTTCTACATCAAAAATAAGCCGTTATGAAACACCTAACCATCTCCCTCTCTCTCCAACATTCACGCCAAGGGAATCCGATGAATCGGTACAACTATTAAGTATGACAGACAGTTTACCGAAAAACAGTACACAAGTGACTAACACCAATATTACAGTACCAAACAAAAATATTACACTCAATTTAAATAACTGTTGCAACGTTACTTTAAAATTTTCTTAATTATACTTTAGTATTATTTTATTATAATTTAAAGATTATTCTGTAATACTTACCTGTCATAATGTAGTAATTAATACCTAAACTGAAATAAAAGTGTACCTATCTTGTGATTGTAAACATTTTTTTATTGCATTTAGTCATTTCCTCGCTGAGGTGGAATGAAAAGTTACGTGTTGCACTCGAGTGCAAAGATTTTTCACCTCGTGTCCTTTTGATTCCCTCGCTAACGCTCAGGATTCTAATTTTGAATCACTCGCTGCGCTCGTGATTCAATTTTAGAATCCTTTGCTTGCTCGGTCATCAAAATTGAACACGCGGTTAAAAAGCAACTTTGCACTCTTGTATAACAAATAACTATTATAGAACACTAGCTTTCCGCCCGGGGCTTCGCCCGCGTAGAGTTCGGTTATATCGCGCTTTTTAGATTTCCCTCGGGAACATCAAATTTTTCCGGGATAAAAGGTAGCCTATGTTTTTTCTCAGGGTCTAAAGATTGTCTGTGCTAAATTTCATCAAAATCGGTTGAGAGGTTTAAGCGGGAAAGCGTAACAGACAGACAGACAGACAGAGTTACTTTCACATTTATAATACTAAAGTATGGATAAGTATAAAGATGCCATGTCAATTTTGCTCACATGTACCTCTACTGCATACCAATTAAAACTCAAAACAAGTACTTTGCTAAATTTTTGTGGTAAAATTCACATTTTTTATTATATTGTTATGCTTGAAATTCTGGTGTATTTGTTGGTTTTATAGGAATATTGTTTACTTCTTTTAACATAGTGGGAAAACATTCCTTACATTCCAACTTGTGTAGTTTGGTGATGGTGGAGTTGTTGAGAGAGAATGGCTGCAGCAACACTCCATTGTTGCCGGCCAACAACACAATGTTACTCTGTGAGCACCATGAGAACCATGCACAGCTGGAAACAAGAACAATTACAGTAGAACCTCTATAAGTCGAATATCAAGGGAGAATCAAGAAATTCCAGTTATAGAGAATTTCCCCTTAGACAGATTTTTATTCGACATAAAGAGGTTGAAATTCATTCTTATAAATATTGAGTTAGAGAGGTAAAATAAATGCTAAAATTCAAATGAAATAAAAACGAATAAAATTGAACACCTGACACCAAGCAACTAAACACGTGTTAACATAAGTAATAAATTTGTGGTAATTCTATTCATTGTAATAAAATGAAACACCAAGCAAGCAAACACATGTTAATGAAGTCATAAATTCATGGCAATTTTATTCATTGTATACTCTTTAATTGCTTTCTACAAAACAATGGTTTACTTACACTGTCGGCAAATTCTTATAGTCGGTAACTTATTTTTATTCGAACTACAGAGGTAATGAGTCTAAAATAATCGAGTTGTAAAGGTTGTAAAATAAAACATTGCTATGTTTCAGACACAGAGGTAAAATTAAATTTTTCGAGTTATGGATGGAAAATATGTACCAAAATGGCTTGGAGGGACTCACTATTATTTCAACTAATACAGGGCTGACATTTCGAGTAATGGAGGTTTTGGTGTTTTAAGGGAAGGGAACATAAAATTTTTTCGAGATTTGGAGGTTTACAAATTATCGAGGTTTGACTTAACGAGGTTTTACTGTGGAGTGTAATGAATCAGTACCTAACTGATGCAAAAATTGTGGTTTATATTTTGGAGTAAACTGTCTCTATTTCACATAGTTACCTAAACAGTTTCCCCCTTATTCATAAATGTTGCTTAAAGTTAACAAGTGATTAGTGATTCTTTAAATATACAGTTTTGAAATTTTAATGTCATTTAACTTTAATCATCGTTTATGAATAAACACCACAATGTTTAAGGGGTTAATTAAGATAAGCTTATTAAAGTTAAGTGACATGCAAACGTCTAAAATGTATGGTTAAACAATCACTAATCACTAGTTAACTTTAAGCAATGTTTATGAATAAGAGGATCAATGTGCTCAGAGTGGAATATAGGTATAGAAAATGTTAAATAGTTATGACCATAGTGAATTGGTTCTATGTAAGATAACATAATGAGCTGTTCTTGTATTTCAATATGTTTGCAATACAAGCACATTACACAAAATATTAATGATTTAATAAATAACAGTAATAATAATACCTAAATGAAGTATTCTTCAAGCTTTTTAACTGTTTCTTCTCAGGCAAAACTTGAAGTAACTCTATACCATGGTCCGTTATAAATGTGATCTCATTCACTTTGGGCCAAACAAATCCTAAGATCTTGGCATTCTTCCATTTGCAAGTATGAGAGTACTCTACATTGGTAGGGGCCAAGTCTTTGAAGTTCACAAACTCCACTGTAGCATTCTGATTGTCCTGATTTCTTTGTATAGCCAGAATTTTAAGGTCTGGTGAAAACTTTATTGATATAATTGGCCCACGGTCCTCCATTCGAAAGGAAGTGGATTTTGAGTCATCCATACTGTTGACCGTGACTCCTGTGACGCCCCCAGACCTAACTGTGAATACCTATAACAAAAAAAATGTGTTTAACACAAACAAACATATGCTTGAAAAGAGCTTTGGTCAAATAAAAGGAGCATTTCTATTAGAAGACTTATGTCTGTAAAGTTATACTACGACATACAAAATATAAAGTAATATAATTACGAGACAAAAACTGAAGGATAACAGAAAATAGATGAGCATTTACCTGTCCATTACTCTCGTCGAAAAATACGTTTGTAACAGGGCTATCAGCGTCAAATCGTTTTGGCTGATCAGACAGAGCCAAGTAGTACTCGTCGCTGTCTTTTAAACGGAAACGTGCCATTCTTTGAACATAATAAACTTTCCTAGAAAAAACTAAAACATGAAACTTTTCCTTTGTTGTGACATTGTCAGTCAGTTAAATGTCAGATACATTTTTTTTTTTGTCTTCGCCCTCTTTGGGCAGGCTAAGATCATAGACCATACCGCCTCGTCATCAGTAATCCTTTTGCATAAAAGTAAGACCAAAGCCTTGTCTTCATCCTTCTTGTCCAAAAGTAAGTAAGGCCTTAGCCACTTCTTCGGTTGCTTCTTTCTTGTCCAAAAATAAGTAAGGCAGAAGCCTCGTCTTCGGTTGATTCTTTCTTGTCCAAAAATAAGCAAGGCAGAAGCCTCGTCTTCAGTAACATCCATCTTGTTGTAAGGCCAAAGCCACGTCTTGAGTGTTCATATTCAATTAATATTCTAATTCAAAATAATATGGTGTCATATTCGTGTATCCGTCATAATCCGTGTAGTAATGTTAAGTCAGGGTAATCATATCCTTGTAACAAGATGGCCCAAACTGTTAAATGGACCATCCAATGCTGTTAATAAATTTATAGAGTGCTGTATACGTATTCTGATTTTCCAGCAAACCATGAGTGTTGCGCGGGATGCTTGCTGGCGTATTATATATTTCCAGTAATTCACCAATTAGGGGAATTCTTTCCAAAGCATATGCAGGGCAATTAAAAATTATGTGATCAAGGGTCTCATCACTTCCCGAGTTACAACTGGTGCAAGTAGGCGATGCTATTATATTCATCCTGGCTAAATGTGCATTAAATCTGCCATGACCAATTCTAAGGCGGTTTATAGTGGTAAAAAATTTCCTGCTCTTCGGAACACCAGATTTCGTGAACCAGGCCGCAGAACCGACTGTTTGATTAATTTTATAATACCATTTCCCTTTAGTTTTCAATGTCTCTTGCCAGTTCTCATGCCAAATACAGGTGTATTTTTCAGTAAGTTTGCCAAGTAAGTCAGAACTTGGGATGGCAACATGCTTTGGTACAGCAATGTCATTGTCAATGTCAACAATAACTTTGGCGAAGTAGTCTGCGTTTTCATTTCCTGCAACTCCTATGTGAGAGGGAGTCCAAATTAAACTAATATTAAATCCTCCAGAACAAAGATCAGCATATAAAGTCCGAATCTCGTAAATAGTATTCCTTGTATTGGCGTCCAGTTTCGGATTTTGTAAGGCCATAAGAACACTCATGCTGTCTGATATTATGAGCCAACTGGTGTGCTTATGATTCTTTACAGATATATACTGCAGAGCTGATAGAATTGCTAGTGATTCTGCTGTAAATATAGTCATGACTCCAGGCAACCGAACTCCATGTCCAACAGCAAGATGAGGTAGATATATAGCTAATGAAACATTTCTGTTGTTCTTAGAACCATCAGTAAATATATGCCTGTGCCCAGGGAACTGTGCAATTAGCTCGTACACATCTTCTTTACTCTTAATGTCACGGTTAATGTAAATATCCATAGGCCAGAATTTGCTTATATAATTACCAGAATAACATGGCCATTTGCCTTTACATTTTTCTATTTGATAATGATCATCAATACTAATTAAATTGGAAAAGTCATGAAGTATAAAGGGGACATTTACAGAATTAGAGGGACTGTACACTCTATGATAAAATATTATTTTTTTTAATAAAGGATGATTTTCAAAAGATAAAAGCTTGAGAAGATATTTTGACTTTAAAAACTCAAATCTTATATTCAAAGGAGAAGTGTTACACTCAATTTGGAGTGAATTAATTGGACTAGTCTTCATTGCACCAGTTATACATCGAAGATTGTGATTCTGAAGAATCTCCAATTTGCATACCAATCTCTGATCAGACCCAAAGCACAAAAAACCATATTCGAAGTGACTACGAACTAAAGATTTATACAACATTAGCAAAATTTTAGGATCAGCTGCAATTGACAGTGACTTTATAAAATTAAATGCTCTATTAGCTCTACCTAGCATATAATCAATGTATTTATTCCATGAGAGGTTGCTTGTAAAAATTATACCCAGGAACTTTACTTCGTTCACTATGGGAAGAACTTTATTATTGTAATAAATATGTAAGTCTATTTCAGACTCTCCAAACACTATAACTTTAGATTTTTCAGGACTAATATCTAAATTAAGATAATGAAAATAGTTGTTTAACTTAATCAAAGCTTTGTTTAGAATAGTTTCAACCAAATTTATATCTGAACCTGAAGCATAAATAACCAAATCATCTGCAAACTGTAAATTTGTCACTTCTGGACCCAATACAATGTTTAATCTATGTAAATAAAGTAGATAAATCAATGGACTAAGGATGCCACCTTGACATACCCCCTTAAATGAAAAACGTGGCCCTATTAAGCATTTATTTACTTTAACATATACTTCCCTGCCATGTAAAAAATTAAAGATCCATATTATAACTTTTTCAGGAATACCAAGGGCAGAAAGTTCACCACACAAAACATGTAGGTTGATGTTGTTAAATGCACCCACTACATCAAAGAAGACACCAACAAAATAATTGTTCATTTTATTAGAATTGTATATATCTAATTGCAAATGAGAAATGCTATCACGAGTTGAGCAACCACGTCGAAAGCCAAATTGATTGGACGGTAATAGACTATTACTTTCTATGTAAAATTCTAGCCTTTGTTTAATTAATTGTTCGAAGGTTTTCCCCATGCATGAAGTTAATGCTACTGGCCTATATGATTCTGCTTTGTTTCTCACTTTGTTAGGTTTAAGTACTGGAATGAGGCAATCTGTTTTCCATTCATTAGGGATGATCATTTTCTGCCAAAGTAGATTAAATACTCTTAGTATGTTAGAAAGTGCCTCAATTGATACATTTTTCAACATTTTATAAGGTATTCCATCAAGGCCAAAAGCTGAATCACGCCTAGAAGATATTGCAGATTTTAATTCCTGGAGAGAAAATGGATAAATCAAATATTCATAATGCGCTGAAGTAAGTACTTCATGAGGAATTGATTGATTTGGCCTCTCTACTGTATCTGGAGTATATTTTTTAAGGAAATCAAATGCCCAACAAGAAATATTATTACTAGGAGGTGTAAAAGTTTTATTAAATCTTTTTGAGATTTGCCAAACTCTAGATAATGAAGTAGTTCTATTAAATGACTCACATAGTGAAATCCAACTTAAATATCTTTCTCTTTTTAACACTAACTTTTTAAGTGCTTGTAATTTTTTAAACTCGATATATTTTTCTAATGTGGGATTGTGCTTGAATTCTATATAGGCATTCCTAGAGTCTTCTACTGCTTTAGTGCAATTTAAATTCCACCATGGTAGAGGGATGCGTTTTTTACGATTATTATTTATTAATACTGCACCAAATGATGTAGCAGGTCTTATAGTTGATGGCAGCGATTTACTAACAGCTAAATTTAATAGCTTTATTAAGTCACTATATGACTGCAATGGGTTCTCCAGATTAATTACAAAATTTATTAACAAATTATCAACACTCTTCTTATATATTTTCCAATCAACCAAGTTAAAATTAAAATTTTGGGGTAAATTTGAAGTTATTATATTATGTGAATTATTGTAATTGTTATTAATAAGTAATCTTGTAATTACAGGTAAATGGTAACTACCTAAAGGATCATTATAAACAGTCCAATTACAAGATAATGAAATTGAAGGAGATACTATAGTTAAATCAAGTGCATTTCTCTGCCACCTATCAGAACCTACAGTAGTCATTTCTCCATCATTTAATAAAACCAAATTATAGTCATTAATGACTTCAAGCACCTCACGACCTCGGATGTTCACACTGTTACATCCCCAAGCCGAATGATATGCATTGAAGTCTCCACCCAACAAGAGAGGAACAGGAATACTACGAATTAAATTATCAAACTTAGACTTTGTAAATGAACTATTTCCAGGACTATAAAAACTGACTAATGAAATTTCTTTATTGTTGCTATATTTTACACGAATTGCTATATTTTGTATGGAATCATCAAATAAAGTATCTAATTTACTAAATTGTAAACTGTTATGTATCAAAATGGCTACACCATTGTGTGCATTACCTGAATCTAATCTAACTATGTTATATCCTTTAATACTAAATCTCATGTGAGGCTTGAGCCAAGTCTCACACAATAGAGCTACATGTATGTTATTCTCATATAGAAAATGAGTAAAAGCAAGTTTGTTACTATTGATGCTCTGAGCATTCCACTGTACAATATTTAGCTGATCCATAAAATTAAGGTTTACTTATATTATTCTGTAGTTTTGATAATAAAACTTCTTTTATGCTTTGAGTGCAAATACTCTTCTCATTATTTTTATTTTGAGAAATTAATGTTACTATTGTCTGTACTAAAATATTTAAAATTGGTTCTGTTTCAATAAGTGACTGTAATTGTTTAGCAGGACTGAATTTTGAAAGATATGGGAATGACTTTTCATTAAACAAATCTGCATATGCTTTTTTATTAATTTTATTTTTGTTTTCTTCTACTTTTTGTTTCTTGACTGGGCACAGTGCTGAAATAGCTACATGCTTACCTTGGCAGTGGCAACATATCGCTTCAGTTGATGGTATTAGGCAATCTTTATAATTATGGTCCTTAGAACATATGGAACATCTTTGAGTGTTTTTACAAAATTTAGCTATATGGCCATACCTTAGACACTTCAGGCATTGTTTTACTGGCGGAATATATGGACGTACTTCAAATCGCCAGCTGTTCAAGTCGACACTATCGGGTAAAGCTGCACACGAGAATGTGATGGACACCGTCTTTGTAGGCTGAAAGGACACCCCCCCACCTTCTGAAACAGTGCGAGTTGCGACGCATGAATCTTCTAATTGAGATAATATTTTTGGTACTGGAAATTGCTTTATAGATGTGTTCGTTGCTCAAGTCAATGGGGACATGCATAATAACACCTGTATTTTCTGTGGCAGCTGCAGGAATACTGGCTTTTAATTTAAAACTGTCTAGAAATTTTCGGTTCATTAAAGCTGCATTGGCTAAACCAGGCCGTTCGAAAATGACACCAATTTTATAACGGTTCATGCGTAGTAGTTGTTTGACACCCTTGTTGTATTTTTTAATGTTTGTTGATAGAGACATCATGTCTCTATCACCAATCGGGATTGCATCTATACTTTCTAAAAATACCACATATTCAAAATTTCCTCCGTTCTCAGGGTATGAACGAATATATTCTGGTATCCTGTATTCACGATACTTGTTTTGTTTTTCGTCGGCTACAGAACTTTCTGAAGAACATGAGTCTCCACCATCGTCTTCAGAGCCCAATGATGGAGGAGAAGATGAGTTATCCTCCTTTTTTTTCCTTTTCTTGGGGTTCCCTTTCGCACCCATTTTATACAATTATAAACTTTTGAACTAATAAAATTAATAATTTGAAAATTTATTTTCAAAAAAGGCGCCCTCTCTATATGAATTTCCCGCGCTTTTTTTCTGTCAGATACATCATACTTTTTTTTTTTTCCTTTTACCCATTAGGGAAGGCTATAGTCGTTCGACCATATCGCCTAGTCTTTCGTTCCTCGTTTTCTTTCGTAATAATTTTTCAATAAAAAGTCTTTCGTATTTGGGTATCTTGTCGTTAATTTCGCTGTATTCTCTTCTTTCGTAATAATTCCAATTTGCTTTCGCATTTTCCATTAGCCATTTTTCATCAGTATTTGTCAAATCCAAGGTAAACAAAAACAAACGTCATTGTCAAGTCAAATTATAGATATCTCCTCAGTCCTCATTTAGAAACAAATTATAAATATAAAATTACAAAATATTATGTTCACAAAGTACACTTTTAAGTTTTTTATACTAGTTTCAAATATACTACAATATACAATTACCTGACGTAAAAAAACAAAAATAATTACAACCTATACATCCTTTACAGTCTCAGTTATAAATCTGTACAAATATAAATAAGTTTCGGCATTCATAAGCAGCTCCTGAATACATTGCGGGACCTTATCAGGTTTTTTATAAATATTTAGTAATTCGTCCGACAACACAAGGCGCTGAATGTTGAAAGACGAACACTCAAAGAAGATATGATGCAAAGACTGAACTCTCTGTAATTCACAGTACTCACAAAAAGGGGAAGTAACAATTCTAAGACGATGAAGATGAAAATTTAAACGACAGTGGCCAAAACGCATACGACAGATAATTGAATAAAATTTCCTATTTACAAATTTTTTATACCTGCAAAACCAAGGTAAGGAGTTTACCTGTACATCCATAGTAGCAAACCAATTACCTTTATTTTGTACCTGTGTAAACTGATATGAGTGTCTCCCCCATGCATGACACATGCGCTGTTTTAAAAGACTAACTGCATCTGTATGTGGTATAGAAACCCTCATATCAGAATGTGGAATCAACTCCTCTAAATCAACTATTTTTTTAGCCAGATAATCAGCCTTTTCATTGCCTGGGACACCAATGTGTGAGGGTACCCATACAAAGCTAACTTTAATATGCGACTGGGACAGTTCAGTCCACAACTCTTTAATTAAATAGATTATGTAGTTAGTGTTAGCATGTAATTTATTATTTTTCAGAACACTCATGCTATCACTTACTACAATCCACTTGTTGTGTCCTGAATTTAAATTTTTAATGTGTGTTAAAGCACTCAAAATAGCAACAGCTTCAGCTGTAAATATACTGGTATCTTTATAAATTTTATGACCAACACCTATATTTGATGTTGGCTCATAAATAGCAAAAGAGACTGCTTTATTACTTTTAGAACCATCACAGTACACAAATTTATGATCTGACCACTCTGACAACAATGCATTAACTGTCTCTTTAGTAGAAAGTTCCTTTTTATTTTTAATTATTATTTTTATTTCAGGAAATTTACCTATGAAGGTTCCTTGATAACAAGGCAAAATATTTTTTGATTGGTAGACATTTGCATCTTTAATAAACTTTATAAAGTTATGAAGCTCCTCTAACATATAAAATGGTTTTATACCCAAACTGAAATTAGAATGCAACAAATTGACTAAGAGATTATTATTAGTTACACTAAAAAGTTTTAATATGAATCTTTCTTTCAGGTATTGAAAACGAATCCTTAATGGTGGGACATTACATTCAACCTGCATTGCATTTATGGGAGTGCTTCTGAATGCTCCAGTAATAAGACGCAAACATTTGTTTTGCAGAACTTCTAAATTATTTACAATTTTGGTATCTGCAGCAAAACAATAAAAACCATATTCAAAGTGACTACGTACTAAAGATTTATATAACAATAGTAAAATTTTTGGATCTGCACCCCAATATGAACCAGCCAAAGATTTCAATATATTATATGCTTTATTTGCTTTACTAACTATATGTTTTATATAATTAGTCCAGGATAAATTGTGTGATAAAAGAACCCCTAAAAATTTGACTTCTTGTGAAATGGACAATACACAATTGTTATATACAACTGAGGGCATATTATGACTCTGTTTACCAAACACAACAACTTTAGACTTAGATGAATTGACATCAAGATCAAGATAGGAGAAATATTTGTATAAATTTGACAGGGCATCATTGACTTTTTGGACAACCTGTGATAAGTTAGTTCCAGTAGTATAAACAACTAAATCATCAGCAAATTGTAAATTTTTAATCTGAGAACCTAATATTAAATTTAATCTACGTATATACAATATAAATAACAAAGGTGACAATATGCCCCCTTGACAAACACCTTTTGATGAGAGTCTAGGACCATAAAGATGACTATTAAATTTTACAAATACTTTTCTATTACTCAAGAAATTACGAACCCAAAATATAAGTTTTTCACTAATCCCTATTTGTAGTTCATGGCATAAGATATCTATATTTACTCCATTAAATGCCCCAGAAATATCAAAAAACACTCCAATAAAATTGCTATTGGCTAATAAAGCATTACATATATCAAGCTGCAGTTGACAGACACTTTCTCTAGCGGACCGATTTCTACGAAATCCAAATTGATTAGAAGGTAAAATAAAATTTTTTTCAACATAATACTCTAATCGTTGCTTTAATAGTTGCTCAAATATTTTACCAACACAAGAAGTAAGTGCTATAGGACGATAAGAATCAGGATTTGCTGCAGGTTTTTCCGGTTTTAAAATTGGTACTAGGCAATCTACTTTCCAGTCTTCAGGAATAATATTATTTTCCCATAGTTGATTAAGAATATTTGCAAATGATTTTAAACCAGAAATGCTCAGTTTCTTAAATAATATGTATGGCATTCCATCAAGACCATAAGCAGTGTCTCTTCGGGAAGAGATTGCAGATATTAACTCACTAATTGTAAAAGGTTTTAATAGAAAATTATGAATAGAATTACTAGAACTAGAGGCGGTACTATTATTCAATAACGAAGTTGGGGTATGGGGTACAAAATCTGGAGTGTATTTTTTCAAAAAATCCGATATCCATGCATCATTTCCAAGATTATTAGAATTATATGTTTTGTTGTATTTACGCATGAATTTCCATATGATAGATATTGGTGTGCATCTGTTGAAAGTTTCACATAAGGACAACCAACTTTTTTGTCGTTCTGTTTTTATAGTTAATTTTTTAAGTGCACGAAGTCTTTTAAAATTTAAATAAGTTACTTCTGATGGATTATTTTTAAAATCTATATAAGCTGTTTTGAAGTGTGATACAGCGTCCGTACACTTTTGGTTCCACCAAGGAAGGGAAGGTCTTCTAAACCTCCTTGTAGGACATGAGCGATTGCTCATATTATTATTTATATTTTTATTGCCATTAAAATAAGAATTAGCAGCAGCTGTACGTAAAACTGTACAAAAATGATGATATGATTCAAGTTGACATATATTAGCTGTATTAAAATTAACTAGCATTTCATCCACATTTTTACTGTACATTTTCCAATCCACCATTTTGTAATTTGGAAAGATGGGAAAATGTTCAGTGTTAGGGCAGTTTCCAAATGAATCTTTATTTTGACCATTACTAATCACTATTTTAATAATTGCAGGAATGTGATAACTACTACCAAGAGGACTATCATGTATATGCCATTCACAATTAAGTGCCAATGAAGGGGACACCAAACTTAAATCCAATGCATTGGGACGCCATGTTAAGGAGCCAACTGTTGTTGCCTGACCATTATTAAGCAGAATTAAATTATTTTCGTCAATGACCTCTAATATATTTCGACCACGTGATGAGTCAGAACCACAACCCCAGGAAGTGTGATGAGCATTGAAGTCTCAAGCAAATAAAAAAGGTCCAGGAATCGATTTCACCAAAGAATCAAAGTTATCTTTATTGAAAACTGGATCTGAATTTAGAGGACTGTAGAAACTAACTATACTTATCATCTTATTATTAATTGAAATTTGTACGCAAATATTTTGTAAAGAATTGTCAAAGTAGGTGTTAATTTTAGTATAAATAATACTTTTATGAATTATAATGGCAACCCCATTATGTTTGTTACCACAATCGTTTCTTTCAATGTTGTAATTTTTAATTTCAAAGTATTGCCCAGGTCTAAACCATGTTTCACTAATAATTGCTATATGAATATTGTATGTATAGAGGAAATTTGTAAATATATGTTTATTGCTATTTAGACTTTGTGCATTCCATTGCATTATGTTTAAATTTGATAAATCCATTAAGAAGCTGGAATTTTATTTCTTAAAGTTATTTTTAGTACCTCTTTAATTGAGGAAGAGTTTATAGGTGTATCTTTATTACTAATGATTTTTGTTATTGTTTCGACTAAAATATTTATAAATGTATCTGATTTCATTAAGTTACTAATCTGTACATCTAAGTTTTTTGCGGATAACGCTGGAAATGCACCAACATTAAAAAGGTCGGAATATGCAACACTTTTGGACTTAATTTTATTTTCTTCAATTTTTTGTTTTTTTATTGTACAAGATGAGGAGATAGCTATATGGTCACCCTTGCAGTTTGCACACTTGGCATTTTTAGGGTCGACCTGACAATCCTTAAAACTATGATCTAAAGTGCAAATTGAACATACCTGTGGATTACGACAGTACTTGGCAATATGACCATATCGAAGGCATCTTAAACATTGCTTTACCGGTGGAATGTAGTGTTTGACTTCGTGACGCCATGAGTCCAGATATACATACGCAGGTAGTATTGTAGAAGCGAAAGTAACAGCCACTGCTTGTGTAGGTATAAATTCTACACCGCCGCCGCCGCCGATACCCTTTACTCTCCGCATGAATCGTCTTACTTGAATGACATTTTTTGAGCTGCCAATTAATGAAAAGATTTCTGCATTCGACATCTCCACAGGAACTGAGGTCAGGACACCGGTAACCTCCGTGTCTGCAGCAGGAATGGACGCTTTGATGTTCAGTTGGTCTAATATCTTCTTATTCTTTAGGAACATGTTAGCATTGTTCGGCAAGTCGAACGTAATGCCAACCTTATACTTGTTGATAGTACGCATATGCATTACGCCTGAAACTCCGTGCTCGCGTATGCCTTTCGACAGGGCCATACGATCTCTATCGCTGAAGGTCTGGTTTTCTTCTAGATGGTTCAAGAAAACGACGAGTTCTTTTTTGTTGGTATCCTCCGGGTATTTACGCGAGTAACCCTTCACTTTATAAATTGCATATTTATCTTTTTTGGGTTCTGCTGCTATCACGGATTCCGCTGCTGAGTCGGAATCAGTAGATACCTCCTGAGGATCCAGAGGTGGATCCCCTTCCTTCCTCTTTCGCTTCTTCGGCATTATAAACTCTCTTTATAAGTAACGTATAGAGTAAGATTTAAGTATTTATGAAATTATTTACAAGAACAATGCACAAAAAGGAAAAAATTAAAATTTTTGTTTAAAAAACGCGCCTTTCGTTTTCAACCTTTTCCCGCCTTTTTTTTTCCTTTTTTTGTTAAATTCTTTCCGTTCTTCTGAACGGAAAAGGCAAAGGCATAGTACGCCATACAGCCTAGTCTTCAGTAAATATATTCTTGAGTAAACTTCTATCCTAACTAATCCTAACTTATCCTAGCTTATCATAACTAATCTAACTCCTTTCGTTTTCCGCGTTTGGACGATAAGGAGCGGTTTAGCGTAAAGACATGATGCGGCCACTATGCTACAATATTTCACTGTTCTTTTTGAATTATTCACTGAATGCACTTTTACTACATAAATCACGCGTTTTTATTTAGTAAACGACACTATAAATAATTTTAAAAGTCCAATGAAAAATGAGCGTGACACTCATCTTGACATTCCCGCCAAACCTCCAGAACCACTACGTTTTGACAGCCTAAGGCCCGTATTACAGAACGTTACTCAAGCATTGATCTCTACTTAAATCTAGATTTGAGTCGAGTTTTGATTTTAGAACGACCCTCAAGCATAGATTTGTTGATCATAGATCAGCTGAGTTGGACTTTGTTGGATCATACTTTAAGCATTGATCATCACGTATGTGTGGTCGGGACCACGCTTGAGCATAGATTACTCTATTAAATTGGCATTGTCATGTCATTTTTGATTTTTGTGCTATTTAATTCTAGCTGCATTGTAGTTCAAATATTGTTTTTCTTATTATTATTTGAATCAAAATGCATGTATATGAAGAAATAGACCATTATGATAATTTATTTAACGATAATTTTAGTAGAATATTAAACTTAGTTTCAAGATGTGATGAAAATTATATTATTAAATTTTTGATTGAGTTATGCCTAAATTGTATTTATTAATTATTGTAATAGTAACAGGCTGTGTGAGCACACTTTTGTTCATATGTGTGATTGTGCTGTTCTGGACCAACACACAACCGCTATATCCTAATTATTTGGGTTCTTAAAATGCATTTTATTAAATCTTATCTTGTGAATGAAAAGATCTATTAATTTGATATAGGATTAATAAGGGATGCTCAATCAGGAGGCTCAGGAGGTGTGAAGAGAATAAGTTCATGACAAATAGTGCTTATTTAATGTGTTATCCCATGGGAAAACTTAGGACGGCAGCTCCAAGGCCCAGAACGAAGGAAAAGCCATATTATGGCAGTCACACAAATAACAAGAGTCATTTTGTAGAAACGGTTTATTGTGATGTGTAATAACGCTACATATTTGTTATAAATTCTTTATTTTAAGTTTTCCAATTATATCTCATGCCACTCCCATTCCACATCTTTACACATGTAGCTTGAGCTCCTCCGTCACCATACTCCCCGTCCTTGCATCAGGTTAAATGGTAGGTGATGGGTGACTTTCATATGAGCATTCAAACTTGGACCTGTTAACAAACAAATACCATATAGTTAATAAAATACACTATAACCGAATTGCAACGGCAGAAATAAGTAATATAAAATAGACAAGAACATACATACATTTCTAAAATATGAAATTAATGTTAACAAGCATTAAGGGAATGAATGTACATATTGTATATCTTGTATTGGCTACTGTTTTCAACATTCATTTGGTTAGTTTAATTAAATTAGTAAGTAGAGGTATATATTCAGAGATAAATACCTTTCCTTTTTTACTCCAATTAAGGAGCTTATTGTTTTTATATTCATTGCTCCTTTAGGGGTCCTTTTTCTGTCTTCTCCGTTTCCATTAGAGTTACTGCGATTCATATATTGTAATATACACTGTTTGATCCTGTAGAATACATTGTATATCATGGAATTCGAATTGGATGGCGTGCAACAAGAGGGGCCTATATCCAGCAGCGACAACTTTAGCGTGATGATGATGACGAGTACATAGCAAATACAGAGAAACAAACTTAAAATTATTTATCAAGTTTCTAAAAATTGTTTACACTTTTATCGAAAGTTGATTACATAAAACTGTCAAAGTCACGATCACGACCCACACCCGTATATTCTTGGGCACGAACGACAGTTAAAACATTTAAGGAATGAAATAATACAAAAAAAGATTTCTAATAGGTTTAACTTCAATAAATGTGGGATTTTACTATTCAGGGTTAACAAAACAACGTTCCTTTTATTAATTTTTGGGTTCCTAGGGTACAAATAAATATTTCTTATTATGTAAATTAAATAAATCGTAAACGAAAACAGACTGATGCATAGACAAAACACATCTCTGCTTGAGGCTCGAATTGAGTCTCGATTTGCTGAGTATAGATTGATTACCGTTCTGGAATAAGAACTATGCTCAAGCACTGATTCTATACTTAAGCAATGATCAAGTGATTGGAGTTTAAACTGTACTTGAGTAACGTTCTGTAATACGGACCTAAGTGCTTAAAAATAAAAAAGCAGTTATGCTTTTTGCTTATTTCAAAAAGCAGCTTTCGTTAACTGCTTATTTGCTTATAAACTTTGAAAGCAATTTCTAGTGCAAAAAGTATATGTTAATGATTGCTATTTGCTATTTTATTTGCTATATGCTTTTATTATTAAACACGAATGTTTTTTCGAGTGAAATGCATAACTGCTTTTTAATGCTTTCAGACACAAATTATTTTTGACAGAATTTTGCCTGTTAGTTAATCAATGAGTTTTCCTTCGTACTTCACAGGCTTAGGACTGTCTGAATAACTTTATTTATGTAAATTTAATTCAATAAATCAATTTTTAATAAAATAAATACTATCTTTCAGGCGTACTTAAAAGTTCTTGAATGTTGTTTCAGGTTGGTAATCGACGATTTATATGAAAAAGATTTCTTACAAAAATACATTCCGCGACTTTGTCAGAAAGTCAACTTCTTTCAAATAAGTTCCAAATGTTCCTAAAAATGCACGAAAATTTTAAATTTAACTCTACTCAATTAATACCTATAGTCTTTCACAATTTAAAAACACACTATAATCACAAAACAATAACCAAACGCGTATCAACACCATTAAGCATCCAAATAAAAAAAAAACATAATTCACTCAATAAGTTGAACTGATTCGAAGAATCTGCCAAAGCAGAAAAAGCATATAGCAATAAAATAAGCATAAAGCATAACTGGAAGAAAAGTTATACGAAATTACGAAAAGTGGCTACGTAAAAGCACTTTCCAACTTAATAAGTCGTATTTACAATGGTCGCATTTTACCGTCACAAAAAGTGGATAATAATGTACCTTATTAGCAATGGAAAGAGCGACATCTGTTATTGGAAATAAATAACGTCAGCACATGAATAGAGCTGAGTGACGTAAATTCGTAATTGTAGTAGTGTATATACAAGTCAACAGGTGGCGCCCGCGCCAGTCACAAAAGTAAATGTTGAATTAGCGTTTTTTAAAAAGCAACTTGTTTTGCTTATAAAAAAAAGCATGCTTTTTTTAAATGCTTTATACTTTTTTAACACCTCTACTCACAGTCCCCGATGACCCCATTACCCTCCTCCAAGAGGCCAATAGGGCCACCAGCACCTTACACAAAAACAGACCGACCTGCCGACCTCGCAGCCGAGGTCCATCGCGACACGCTCCACGTAGTAATCCCCTCCCCCGGCCCTTGTCTGATGAAGGCCCGCGCCGCAGCTGAGCCCGTAATATCATAATGTCCCAACAATGACCTCTGAGTTTGTTTCGGCGTTTCTTCTTAGAGCTAGTACTAGGAAACGCCGTGGTCATCAAACCATTAAGAATACATTCGATCCGGCCGTCCCTTGCTGTCCTCTCTAGCGACGCCCTAAGCCGAGGTTCGTACCCCACAGGGGGTGCCCTTAGTGCGTAGTCGCCCAATTTTAATTTAGTTTTAAGTGCCCCTGGCTGGAGGCTTTAATTTTAATTAAGGCATCCACAGGAAAGTCCGGTTAAGTAGTTACGGCCTTTAATGGCCACCTACGAGAAGTACGAGATGCCATATAAAAAAAAAAGACACTCATCTTGACATTCCCGCCAAAACTATGACATTGATGACTTCTTTTATCTACTGACAGCTGCCACAGATACAGTAATTTGAATTAACTTATTGGCTTTTTAAGATTTAGTTAATTGCTATGCTCCCTAAGCTTCCTAGGGCCAATTCACACGTACCACAACCACACCACAACGACGCCACGTAGTCCGGCGTATATTTTGTATGGAAAATGAATATTATAATTTACACGTACCAGTGTACCACATTTTGCCGTTACGCAACCACATCGCGATGGCAACGCCACCACCGGCGGCGCCACCGCAGCTACATCGCCACGACATGACGTCATCAACAGTCCACGCCTATAGTCGTATTTTTAATCAGACGAAATCAACTGACGTTTACCGTGTTGTCAGTTTTTTAAGAAACAAAAATAGTGTTGTGACAAAATGAATGAAATACAAAGCAACCACATCGACATTTTGTCGGTACCACAACGCAACTGCAAAAAGCCGCTGCGACACTATTCACACGTAACCACAGCTTGACCACATTTTATCGCTGTGACGTGGTGTGGTTGTGGTACGGTTGAATTAACCCCTAGACTTTGTATGTCATACTCAATAATCATTTGATTATTTAAGGGCATTTGCCCTTCACACTGTACATAAATATTGGTTATTACAGTCGTGTCGTGGCCCGTGGGTCCTCTTGCACGGCAAAAAATAACACGCAAACTAAGTTACTCTTAAGAAAATATTGTTAAATTAATTGTTTTTTTTTTTTGACAAGCAGTGTATTCAATGATTTGTTCGTCACTCTGCTATTATTTTATATGAAAAAAATTTATTAAAGAACTTTAAAACATAGACAAAACTTATTTTGAAAGTTGTGTTGCTATAGCAACAAATGGCGATAACAACAAATTCGAGTTGGGTAATGTTACGAAAATAAGCTTAATATGAATGAAAATATAGAATTAAATACTTGGACTGTGGATGATTCACTTGATAATGATATTCAAGAGTATCACGAGATCAAACAGGACACGACACTTGATGATATTGAAACTTCGTTTTCTTCAAAACAGTCGCCGAAACATTTGAATGAATATGATTTTTTTACAAAACATGAGATAAAAACTGAACCTAAGAAGCACTTGAAAAAGAAAAAGGGGAAGAAGAAAGAAAAATCATCTAATATAATGGACATAATAAGTTCTGAGATAGCTGCCTCCGTAGCGCCAGTGACCGAAAATGTTGTGACTATGATAGATGTTACTAAAGAACGCCAAAGTAGTTACCTAAAACCAAGTTCAAAAATTCCTGCATTTTATAAATCTAAGACATGTTCTTCCGATTTAGAGAATGGGTAAGTGTATAATTACTTTTGATTACTATTTTAAGGTCGTTATAAATCAATTTTTAGCATACCTCATCATCATCACCATTCTCCTGCCCTTATCCCAATTTATTTGGGGTCGGCGCAACATGTCTTTTCTTCCATACATCCCTATCAGAAGCCATCTCGGCAGTCACCCCCTTCTTAGCCATATCATCCTTCACACATTCCATCCATCGTTTCTTTGGCCTTCCCCTACTCTTATAGCCATCAAAATTCATAATTAAAACTCTCCTCACGACATTCTCCTCATTTCTCCGTAACACATGCCCCTACCATGACAACCGATTTCCACACAACTTTTCAGCTACCGGTGCCACTTTCAGACTTCCTCTTATGTACTCATTTCTTATTCTATCCATTCGTGTAACACCACACATCCCTCTTAGCATTCTCATCGCGGCTGCATGCAATTGCCTTTCATTCATCCCTTTCGTAGCCCAACATTCTGATCCATACAAGACAGCAGGTCGGATCATGGTTTTATATATTTTCCCCTTAACTTTAAGGGGAATGCGGGAGTCGCAGATTGTTCCCGTGACCTGCCGCCATTTCATCCACCCAGTGTTGATTCTGTGCTTAACCGTCCGATCTATTTCGCCATCGCTTTGCACGAGTGAACCGAGATACCGAAAGTCGGAGCAGATTGGGAGAAGTGCGCCATCAAGCGCTATGGCTCCAGAAGTGGAGAGACCGCCGAAATCGCAGAACATATATTCGGTTTTGGTTCTGCTGATTTTCAAGCCAACATTCTCCAGCTTCTGTTGCCATTTCTCCAATCTGCTCTGGATCTCAGGTCCATCTTCACCGACGAGAACAATGTCATCGGCGAACAGCATGCACCAGGGTGCCTCCTCCTGGATGTCCGACGTAAGAGCGTCCATAATCAACAGGAAGAAGTACGGACTTAAAGCCGATCCCTGGTGCAAGCCTACCGCCACACTGAACTCGTCGGTATTGCCAGCAGCCGACCGGACGTAGGTACGAGATTGACTGTACATAGCACGAATTAACTCTACATACTTCCCAGGCAAAACTTTCTCTTTCAGGGCCCACCACAGCACATCACGAGGTACCGTAGGTAATTTTTAGCATACCTACCATAGGATATTAGATATAGTCCAAGATCCCAGTGCCGCCAGACCTACGTCATTTTAGCAAAGCTAAAATTTCCATGATTTATAGTCTAGTATGTAGTTAGGAGAGTATGCATACTTACTAGCTCGAAAGCGGGGCCCTTTCACGGGTAGCGCGAACTAAAGGTGTTTCAAAACTGTCCTCACCTACGTTAAAGTAGAAGGCTCATATTTGCTTGCTGATATTCTGGACATCTTTGCAATATTTTGAATGGTTAGACATATAATAGTGTTCTCACTCGAATTAAAGCGCACGAACAACGCCCTCGCGCTCGCACTCACAGGGAAACAGGTGTCTGGGAGAATAATTGGCCCATTGGATTGGTGTGGCTGCTTACAAAAAGTCTGGGAATAGTACCACGAAGTTGTATATGTCAAATTTAGGCTTGCTAAAATGACGTAGTTTACCTAATTTTTAAACAATCTTTATAACGTCTGGCGGAAGTAATGGTCTACATAAACGGTCTGGCAATAACGATTATCCATTTTTGATAATATTGTCAAAAATATATTTAAATATAAGCCTTTCTACTTTAACGTAGGTGAGTACAGTTTTGAAACACATTTAGTTCGCGCTACCTGTGAAAGGGCCCCGCTTTCGAGCTAGTAAGTATGCATACTCTCCTAACTACATAATAGACTATAAATCATGGAAATTTTAGCTTTGCTAAAATGACGTAGGTCTAGCGGCACTGGGATCTTACTCTAATATATATTGTCCTATCGTAAGTATGCTGATAATCGATTTATATGATTGTTTGTTTGGAGTTCAATTTGAAAATAAAATTACTTCTGAAACGTGTTGAAACTTTCATAAATAAATCATTATTTATAAGAAATCAAAATTTTTGTCTTCCATTTTTAAACTTTCAGATGGTCTCGAAAATCAGGGACTTTGAATATAAGTCCGATATTTCCTAGAATACTTGAAAATGCTGTAACTGACGACTGTTTAATTGCAGTCGAATATGTTGACCCCCATATGTTTAATGATATTGTTGAGAACAATAAAAAAAATATTGATGTTCCCATAAAGTTTCTAGAAATCTCAATTAAAAACATTACATCAAAACATCATCAGTCTTTTACATTAGAAAAACTACTTTGTGTGAAAGTTATGGAAAGTTATAACGAATATAATCATATTCAGAGACTGTTAAAAGATCTTGTAAAAGACATTACCGTTAATAGGGAAACAAAGGATAATCTTAAGAAAGATCTCATGAAAGTCAGTCCTAGTAAAAAAGATGATGTTCGATTTGATAAAACTGTAAGAAAATACACAGAGAAACTAATTAAAATCAAAGAAAAATATAAAGAAATACTAAAATGCAAAAAAGAGATTATACATAAAATTATATCACTTTGGTCAGATGTAGAAATGATTAGAGAGAAGCGTGATTGTATTGAAACACCGTATAAATTGGAAATAACAAAAACAGTTTTAAATCAAACAGAATACGAGAAAAAATGGAATGATACATTTAACAAAGAATATATAGATATGCTTGACCAAATTGAATTTGAATACGTAACTAATTATCTGGAATATAAAGAAGCGAAGAATGGACAAAAAGGAAATTGCAATAATAAACTGAATAAGCCCAAATTGTATTTAGACGAAGAGAAAATAAAAAGTGAAGTGGATGCGTTTGTTAATATGGTTATTAGTAAAGATCAAATAGAAATTGATTTGAAAAAAGATGAAAGTATTTTAACTGACTTTACGCAAGCAGGTCAGCGCTTCCTGCAAAATAATTATAATTTTTTGATCTACGTGGATGACGTTTTTGTATGCGAGTCTGACAAATATTCTAGTAATGATATGTTTAGTGCAGAATTTACAGAGAGTTTCTCCGTACAGATTCTACCAAAAAATATCAGTATAAAATTAGTATTACTAGAAAACGGCTCCAAGGTATCAGATTTTAAAATAAACTTATTCGAAGTAAGAAAAACAAATGCTAATGCTGAATTTGTTGCTGTGGATTTTATTTGTGATGAAATAGTTGAACCTAACTCTAAATATGTAGGAAGTGGTGTTAGTATAAAAGAAGTAGCTTATGCAAACAAAGTGAGACTTAAGAGTAGCAATCTGTTCAAAGAAAAATTAAATACGCAATACAAAAGTTTCATAAAAGTGGGCTGGAATGACAAGCTGCAACAAAATCAATCTGAAGTTATAAAATCTTCTATGGAGACTGGTAGACAAATAAAAAGATTATTAAGTGGCATTGAAAAACCGAATTTAGATATGTTAGTAGATGTAGTTAGTAAGATATATGAAAAAGATGTAAATGACGTAAACATGATAGAGACCTTGCACAAACTTAGTAAAATGGAAGTTCTAGATGACGATAGCTTTTCTCTAGACTCAAATAATCCAGACATTACAAGGTTTAAGTTGCTTCATTTGAGGAATATTGGCGGATTTAATAACATAGACAAAAAACTGGTTCCTCTCCACGCAAGTCAAATAACGACTGAGCAATTGAACTGTCTTCAAAAGACAAATGAACAGGAGTTCGACATGGACTATCTGAATGATAGAGAGATGGAAATGGATCCAATCGAGTTGCAACGATTTATTGGATCCAAGTACGTCCAAAAGTTAAATAAGAATATGTTGAGGAATCTGAACGAGTACCTGCTGCAGAAGACCCATAAAGACGTCGTCAAGGAGTTCAATTTAAGTTTCAGGTTTGTATTTCAATTATTTATTTTGTTTTGTGCTTTCAGTTCCGAGAATAAATTCAAAATCGATAAACCTTTTAAAACAACGATATAAGTTATAAGCATTACTTCTATGGTTGCTTTCTCGTTAAAATCGCAGTTATAAATAAATTTCTGATAACTGTTGCGGGATTCCGACTTTCCCCCCAATATTGAAAAACACATTGAAAATTTTGGTACGAAGTAATTTACATATAATATTTGAGCTTCCGCCTTCTTGATTGCAGAAGCCTATTTTCCAAACAATCAAACGTAGGGGCTCTGGCGGCGGCATCTAATAGCACTAAACAGCAGATGCTGAAAGATTTCCTGAGTAAAGACCAGGAAATTCACGTAACTGTGTTGAGGGCATACAATCTGCACGATCGCAGTTCTGCTACCCTTGACGAGGTGTCTGAAGATGACGAGAAGATCGCAGGTAAGAAAACTTATTAATACTGTAACTGGAAAACATGCATCAAGCATAAGGTGCAGCTGCTCTTAGAAGTTATTTGTGCTAATGATGTCATCGTATGTTGAGGGCATACAATCTGCGCGATCGCAGTTCTGCTATGCTTGACGAGGTGTCTGAAGATGACGAGAAAATCGCAGGTAAGAAAACTTATTAATACTGTAACTGGAAAACATGCTTAAGCATAAGGTGCAGCTGCTCTTAGAAGTTGTTTGTGCTAATGATGTCATCGTATTTGCAATTACATTAAAACCCTGAACTGCATTAAAGTCAGGTGACTACATTTTGACTAACTCAAAATGTGTTGTTACAGGTTTCAAAGTGCGCCCCCTGAGGCCATTCGTCAGGGTGAATTACAGAGGGGCTTCAGCTCAGACTGTCACCGCCATAGGATGCCACCCATCGTGGAGTCATACGCATAAAATTAACACAAAGTTAGTACCTAGCCCTTCCTCATTTTGGTCATTCTCAAGAACATATTAAGTTATAACTACTTATTTCATTTACAGATTGGAACCACTCTCATCAATCCACATTAATGTTTTTGACGAGTACAAGGCGAACATAGTGGAAGGGTTCTCCGAGGAGGACCAATCTAACAAGACTGTTCACTATCGGTACTATAACAAGTGGTTGGGAACCTTGGAAGTTCCATTGAATGCGGTGTTGACTTTGGGCTCTGTAAGTATCTAGCGGACATGTTAATATTATTTTTCCTGTTGTTGGTAGACTCGAAAATTTGTGCAAACTTCGAAGTCAAAAAGTCATGGAATTCAATAACGCTATATTTATTTAAAAAATACAAAAAACAACAAAACCAAATTATTTTATTTCATCTACCTGAGCTCTCTTAAATTGTCAGAAGCTAGGAGTCTGGCTCCAATTGGTCGTTTCCTTTGGAGAAGAGCCGATTACCTACTATGATAAAAATATGTAGTCTGCTTTAAAAATGTTTCGAAAATTATGATGATACTAGAAATAGTTAAATTATTCCGAAGTATGGTCAATAAGTTCCCAAAGAGGTGTGTCCATTCAACATGAGAATTGAGAGTGACACATAATTATTGAGTGCGAATGTCGCGACGCGCGACGTGAGGAAGCTGCGTGATTCATACTCAATCCAGTATAATTGAGAGTAACGTCCTGGCAACGGACATAGCACGGTGACGCCAGCTGGCGATGGGCGTGTCGCTCTGACGCAGAGCTATTGGCTACACAATACATTTAGCACGTCTCGTCTGAGCAATATCACCGTTTCTGATTAGTAGATTGCGAATTAGGTACACGGAACTGTTGTATGATCAAATCGAACAATATGACCTATTCGTGTAATAAATTATAAAATTATCATATTGATTACGACAGAATTATATACATATTTTACCAACATTAATGAGTCAAAATTGAAGATTCTTTTTAGGATTTGCAATCATTAAGATTTTTGGACAATTCTATTTCGTCGCCATTCATATGAATTACGTATACGACAAAAGCGAACGGCACTGTTACATATAGGTAAACTAGCTTTCCGCCCGCGGCTTCGCCCGCGTGGAGTTCGGTTATATCGCGCTTTTTAGATTTCCCTCGGGAATATCAAATTTTTCCGGGATAAAAGGTAGCCTATGTTCTTTCTCAGGGTCTAAAGATTGTCTGTGCCAAATTTTATCAAAATCGGTTGAGAGGTTTAAGCGGGAAAGCGTAATAGACAGACAGACAGAGTTACTTTCGCATTTATAATATTAGTATGGATGTCTTATCTAAAAAAAAAAAACATGAAGTGCTAAAATTTATAATTTAATTTAATGCTAATTTTTTTTTAGCATTGCATTTTATGTTAAAAAATAAAGACTTCAATAAAATACCGATTTATTTTGCTCAATGATTTAGAAAACTGAAGTGTTAATTAAACTTTTATTGCTGACTGCATTAAATTCGGCCATGTGGTCTCTACATGATATGGACTAAGGTACCCAACCACACACGTAGGTAGGTACTATTAGAATTTGGGAGATGGTATCATTTAACATCCAGTTTCGGGAGTCTTAGCCAAGATAAACCAAACCAAGTAGACAAATTATCCAACTGAATTCTTGAGTTTGCACAAATATTGACCAAGCCGATATTGATCTAACTATCACGCTTTCAGTTACGGGGCACGTTCAAGATCACGACCCCACCACTCTTGTTTGGATACGAAACCCTCCAACCGAAGGAGTCAACATCGCTAATCCCAGAAATAACCCAACTTATGAAAAAAGACTCCGCTTTCATTACATTAGAAGTAACTAGCAGCCTCTCGCATTTGGGAGGATTACACGCCTACAACCAGCCGTTACCAAGCTCAGTAGAAGACGATTATTTAATCAAACATTTGAACAATTTCGTAACAGAATACACAAATGAATTTCCGATGAGGAATATTTCGTTGACTTTTATAGATAGCGCGGGTAGGAACAAATGCGTCACGCAGTTTCTACAGCCGATTCCTCTGCCCGAGAGGGATTTCATTCCGAAGAATTCGAGGGGTGATTCTGCTATTTCGAAGTCCTCCGTGTTTTCGAGAAGTTCGTCTTCGAGTGGGAGACGGAAAGAGTTAGATATTGATGGAGTTAGTCAGGAGGAGAAGGAATCGATCTACAGCGCCCGGGAAGGAGATAGTCTGGCCAGGATGATGAGCGCGTGCATGCGATACGTGTCGCTGATTCCTAGATATGAAGTGACGGAGTCACATGCTGTAACTCTATTGGGTCTTGTTAGTATTGCTTCCGTTTTTGGAATCTCATGAACACGGACTCCATGTAACATTTATTTTTTCTTTTTAATCTCACAGGAATTGATAAAAGTCCTCCACGGCTCGCCTTTAGACCACACAATTCTGCTAGCCAGCTATTTCATATATCTAGGTATTAAATGTTGGGTCGCCATCGGCTTGGGCCTCCCCCGAGGCCGCAGCAGCTTCGTTCTCATAAAATACGACCTGACCACACGCAGGATTGTCCTGGAGAATGACCAGCTGTTCAGGAGCAGAGGGTTCTTGAACAAGAGCGATGGATATACGTGGTATGTTTGTGATGCTATTAGTGGGGAGAGGTACGAGCTCAGAGATGTCGGCTGTCCTTTGAAGACTGTTGACTATGTGTTTGATAACGAAAACGTAAGTAAGAATTAACAAAAATATCTGCAATAAAGACGCTTTTTTATGAAGAATATTAGAAAGAAGTTTTACTTTCTCAGATATGGGTAAATATACAATCGTCTCAAGATTGCGAGAATATGGCGTTCGATTTTACAAGATCGTCAGATTGGCAATGTGTAAGTATAGTCATAGGCATAGTTTGAAGTACAATATTTAAGTTAGGTAATATGTTACCAGAACAGAAGTACGGCCATAACATTTTAATCATAAGGTTTAATCTATATTTCATATTTCCCAGGTGTTCGACAAAACAGTTTTCGTAATGAAGCAGCCGGTGGTGACAGACAACTCACTCTACACACCTCCCCCTGAAGTCGAGGGGCTCAGGGTATCACTGGAAAGTAAGATCAAGACCAAGGTGCAGAAGTGGCGGTCTCATAAGAAGACCATATGGAACAGGTAGATATATGGAGTTTATTGGTACTAACCGGTTTGGTGATTACCGATGTCTTCTCTTTGGGGTTTTCCGACTGCTATTGACTGTGCTCGTTACAATTGAACTGCTGCAAGGGTAGTTAGCGAGGGGGATCTCCGAATTGATCTCTGCTACCTATAATGAGATGGGCTGTGTTATTTTGATATTCAGTGATTGCATTCGTCGTTATTTTAAATTATATTGTGAAATGATTGTAGGTATTAAAAATAGAACATCGTGTAGGTACGGACAACAGCAGGTCATGCTAACCGAAACTGTCAGATATTCCCAATCAACCTTGAGCCTTAATGCTTTATTGATAAAGTTGAAAAGCGGATAAACAAATCTGACAGCTTGTAGTAGCTTGATGTGCTGTCGTCTGTACTAACTGAATGCCATACGTAACAAAGTTCAAATAATTAATTAATAAATCCGGAACTGAGTAGCTATTATAACTGTTTAACTGGTGATGGAATATTAATTATCTGTGATTATGAACATTGCTATAGGTACCTAATAAGAGTCCTATCTTACACTCCATTGATAAACAATATCAATTTTCCATTCAAACCTTTTTTACAGCCTCTTCCTAAAAGAATCTTCTTTCTTTTTGGTTTTTTAAACTTTGTCCCACATTAGGAATTCCAACAAACATTTAAACTCACATCCACAATCATTCAGACTCGGACCAACTACATACTTGCACGCCACAGCGATTCGTCGTGTGCCGGAAAGATATCCGGTGAAGCCGTACGGAGGACGTCTGAGCTGTTGTGTTGCGATGTGTGCCAGGTAGGTACGATGCACCAAATGTTGTTGAGTCGGGAGTTTGGTCGTGGATGGTCTCCAGATCAATCTCTCTCTGGCACAGCATCGTTGGGTTAAACATTGCAACAGCCGTCTTTCTTCCTATTCACAAGTTTTTTAAGCGAATAGGCTTAATAAACTAACGTGATTTACCATCAACGATGGTATCACGGCTTACCACCTGTCGGAATTGTGGTCAAGCACTATTTTATAATTATCAAATAGAAAAAGTAAAAATATTTGTACCGAGCGGGAATCGTACGCAACACGCAGCGTAGCAGTCGATTGTTTAGCCACTGCGCCAACCGTGTCGTTTTTCACTGTCCGGTTACTGTGGCTTTGTAATTCCCATCACAACTACCTATTACTATCCTCAATGTACTGAATTACGAGTATTACGACACTAGGCAACTAATTTGTTCAAATTTGTAGGTACTGCAGTACGCTGCTTCGCGATATGTTGCCACAGTGGGAATATTGGGTTTTCAATCCAACAGGAAACAAACCAGGTTTCAGTCAGAAACTTAAACATTTGATGGTCACATTCAAAGTAAGTTTTAAAAAAACCTTTTTTGCTATAGTGCTCAAAAAGATCGCCACTGTAGCGTACCAGAGCAAGGAAAAGATACTTCCTCTGGTTGCCCTACTTGGAAATATTCCTGTATTGTGGATGCGTTTCATCATCATCATCATCATTAGCCTTTTTATCGTCCCACTGCTGGGCACAGGTCTCCTCTCATACAGAGAAGGATTGAGCGTAATCACCACGATTGCTCAATGCGGGTTGGCGATTTCAAACCCAAAGTTCAGGTTTCCTCAAGATGTTTTCCTTCACCTTCAGTCATTGGTGTCCAAGATATACTTAGAAAGTACATATAACTTCAGAAAAGTTACATTGGTAATTGCCTGACCTGGAATCGAACCCGCGCACTCATACTTGAGAGGCTGGTGTTTTAACCACTAGGCCACTACGACTGTGTGGATGCGTTTACAAATATTTAAAAACTCACATAAACAAACAGCCAGACCCGGAACAACTACATGTAGACTATACAAATATTTGTTCCGTGCGGTGATCGAATCCGCGACACGTAGCGCAACAGTCGATCGCTGTCACTCCACCAACAGTGTCGTCAAACCTTTCCGTTCATTAACTTGGCAATGGCGCCGATTCCTTTGATCAGAAACTAAACTAAGGTCCGTATTACAGAACGTCACTCAAAACTCAAGCTCTACAGTAAAGTCTCGTTTCAAGCCATTTGATTGGTTGAAACTAGTTTTAAGTAATGCTTAAGCAGAGATCAATGCTTGAGTTTCGTTCTGGAATACGCACCTAAATTTAGTTCAATGAATACTTTTCTATTTCAGAAAGAAAAGTACAGAAGATAAATATTAATTGTATTCCTGTCAATTAATCTGCGCCTGACGTAATTTAGTCGCCATGTTTTTAATCCCGTCTAAACCAGTGGCGGCGTAAAGGGGGGGCGGTGGGGGCGGTCCGCCCCGGGTGCCAAGCATCAAGGGGTGACAAAATCTTACTTAAGATCTACAATGAGCCAAACACACAGACTCCAAAGCTGAAAAGGCTTCGGATGCGACTGGGATTAACGCTGGGATGATGATGATGATGATGATCTACAATGAGCCAAACACGACTTTCCTGTCTATCCATATTGTCCATTGAAAAGGAGAGGAAAGTAAATTTTGATAATGTCATTGAGTCATCATGTGAGATTGTTGGCACGCATGTCATCTTATACAACGTCAAGCCAGCACTTTTTGGGTCTACTTCGCTTGTTCCGGCCCATGTCAAGACATTTATTACCCACGTAACATAACATAACACATAACGTTTTCGTAAGACGTGACCGTACCAGCGTAGGCGACCCTCTTTCAATTTGTCTGCTATGTCACGGACAAGAAGACTGCCACGGATGCGGGAATTCTTGATGCGGACTTTCCGCGTAACTCCACAAATCCACCGCAGCATATTCGTCTCCGTGTCACGCAGCTCCTGCTTGTGTCGCTCAAGCACAGGCCACGCCTCACTGCCATACAGAAGAACAGGTCTAATGATGGTCTTATAGACCTGCCCCTTAAGCTTAACCAGCATTTTGGAGTCACAAATGACACCTGTCACCTCACGCCATTTTGCCCAAGCTGCGGAAATGCGTACCGGACGCGCGGAGCACAGACCCCAAGTATTTAAACTGGTCTGTGCACTCAACCATGTCTCCGCCTATGCACAAAGACATAGGGTCTGTCGCGTTGCTGACCATGTACACCGTCTTCGCCACATTGAGTTAAAGACCTTTCTTCCACACATACACCCGCCGCACCAACCTTTCCCTGTCCGCATCAGCCATCACAATATCATCAGCATACATGAGCAGCCAGGCAGGTTGCTCATGTGAATTCTTGATGCTGTCTGCTAGGACGTCCAATATCACGCTGAACAGAAACGGACTAAGGACGGATCCCTGATGAACTCCGACGGTGATGGGGAAGGGTTTACTGGCGCCAACAGCGGTCCTAACAACGGAATCGGAATTGAGGTACTCGTCTCGAATTATGTCAACATAGGCTTCTGGCACCCCTTTCTTATATGTGTTATAAACTAGCGTTTGACCACAATGGCCCCTACTTTTCGGAATGTGTCCTTGGAGTGTTCCGACCGCCTTCAGCTTTTGGGAGTTGAGATTTCCTCGAACCTTAACTTTGGGCGGTTCATTGAGTCCAAGGCCAAGGTGGCTGCCAGGAAACTTGGCGTTATCGCAAAGGTCCGGCAGTACTTCACACCTGGGCAGCTTCTAATGTTATACAAAGCACAGGTCCGTTCGTGTGTGGAGTACTGCAGCCACATTTGAGCTGGTGCTGCCAAGTGTCACCTGGCCACTTTGGATTCAGTGGAGAGACGTGCAAAGAGGCTGATTGGTGACCCTGATCTAACTCGAGTTGGTCTCCAAAGCCTAGAGCACAGGCGTAAAGTAGCCAGCCTTTCGGTGTTCTATAGGATGCATTTCGGGGAGTGTGCGAGGGAATTGCATGATTTAATTCCCCCATCTCCGTTCCACCAGCGGACGACCCGTCGTACGGCTGGTTCCACCCTTACGTTGTTAACACCACTACGATCCGGACGAAGCGTTCGCCTCCTCCTTTATACCGCGTACATCGAGGGACTGGAACAATTTGCCAGCGGCGGTGTCTCCGTCGGACTACAATTTGAGTGTCTTCAAGGCTAGAGTGAATAGGCTCTTAATAAACTACAGCGCTTTACCATCAACGATTGCGTCACTGCTTACCATCAGGCAGGATTGCGGTCAAGCGCTGATTTATAACATGTAAAAAAAAAAACCGCCTGATGGTAAGCAATGACGCAATCGTTGATGGTAAAGCGCACTAGTTTATTAAGAGCCTATTCACTCTAGCTTTGAAGACACTCAAATTGTAATCCGACGGAAACACCGCCGCTGGCAAATTGTTTCAGTCCCTTGATGTACGCGGTATAAAGGAAGAGGAGAAACGCTTCGTCCGGATCGTAGTGGTGTTGACAACCTAAGGGTGGAAACTCGCCGTACGACGGGTCGTCCGATGGTGGAACGGAGATGGGGGAATTAAATCATGTCACCAATCAGCCTCTCACCCTTTGGACCTCAGTGCCAGGACCATGCAGAGGCGTGTTCTTCGATCTGTATTTCTCCATGGTGATCCTTAGGGCGAAGTTAGGGTCCATGGTTCCGTACCCTGGACGGAACCCACATTGACACGTCAGGACAGCACACTCCTGCCGGATCCAGAAGTCTAAAATCCTCTCAAAGATTTTCATGGTGTGGGACATGACCTTAATACCGCGGTAATTACCACACTCCTGTACCGAGCCCTTGCCTTGACTGGAGTGATAATACTCAGCTTCCATTGGTTCGGGATTTTGCGCACGCGGTTCAGGAAGTTCGTTAACATGCCCACACCGCGGGGACCCATCGCCTTCCAGGCCTCAATGAGGACTCCGTCAGCTCCGACAGCTTTCCGATTCGCCATACGACGAAAAGCAGTTTGGACTTCCTCAGACGTTATCGGGGGAATAAATCCAAGGTTCGGAGGGAGTTCCGGTAATAATGCCATTGAGTGTTTTAGCAAAATAAAGTCACGTAAACACGTTTAATATTTGACGTTTTATTTTGAGGGTGCTCTATAGAAAGTCGCCCCGGGTGCCAACCTAAGCTACGCCGCCACTGGTCTAAACTGTACGGAGTATCTTAATTTGACAAAACTAAACTAAAATTTTATCTTCTAACCTTTCCTTAAATACGTAGAAAGAAAAAGCATTGAACTTTTTAGTTTAATTTCTGAATAAAGGAACAGGTGTTATTGGCGCGAAATCTTTAGAATTATTCCGTTATCGCAAATTCTATTTTATTCCAATTGGTGACCATAATTTATAACATTGTATTAGATTATTTTATTTTCTCGCAATCATTGAAAGGTAGTCACACGTTGTTAAATACCCATTATAATTTGGTTTCTATACAATATGTAAAGAAAACCCTGTCCGACCCATAAGGATAATAAAGGTTAGGTAAACACTTGACCAAATATAATATAAAATTTTACATAATCATCACAGTAACAATAATAATGAATTTTGAAATAATCTTTTTTTCCCGGGTATTAATTCCAATTTCCCAGAAATTTGGTAATTTTTAAAAAACTGACAACACCATTTGTGACGGAGCGAATAGCGATGCGACCACGTGCCGCATGCCCCGCCCCCCTTCACCCGCGCATACATGCGCGGGTGAAAGGGGGCGGGGCTATCGGGTTGCCTACCGTACATGCATTAAGTTACCTCGCTTTTTCGAAATAATATTTATTTTTTTTGGGGGATTTTTTTTTAAGTTTAGCCCGGCTTTGTAGGCATTATTAGAATCAGTTAACGATATCTAACAATACCTTCACGGATTGGACAGGGTTTTCTTTACATATTGTATACTTATTACCTACCTCGTATATAATAGGTCATTTTTGTCCATTTTAACTATTTGTGCCAATATTTTCAAAGAGTACATTTTACTGAAAATATTGGCACAAAGAATGTACAGACGACAGCACATCAAGCTACTACAATCTGTCAGATTTCTTTATTAGATTTTCAGCTTTATCTCTAAAGCATTAAGGCTCAAGGTTGATTGGGAATATTTCACAGTTTCGGCTAGCTTGACCTGCTGTCGCCCGTACAAGGTATTTTTATTTTACGATTGTTTTGCTTTTCTTTTCTAGATATACGGCTTCCCTCTAAACATGTCATACGTGAACACAAAGTCTGTGATATCCGCCGTCAAGTCCACCGGTCTACATTTGTGCGACGACCCTAACGCGGAGTTCGCGCTCGGCGTGGAAGTGTGCGCCTACCCTAACAATGTCGTCAGTGTTTGGGTGTTCCTGGCTACTATCACCAGAATGTGAACGTAATAAAGACCTTCTGATGATGTTTGTATCTATATGTCGGCCAAATTCGATAAAGAATAGAGGTAAACATACCGTTGCTAGGCAACGAGTAGTTTACGCCTAAAAGACAGATGTTAACAACCTTTTCTAGATAGATGATTTTCATAAAAGTAATAATTCTACATCTAACTAATGTAAACAGTTTATTTGTGATTTGCATAGAACGCTTAACCGATTTGAATGAAATATGACACATGTAAGCTAATTTCCTAATAGGTTAAATTTTTGATACATGCTTGAAAGTATTACAATGCATGTGTTATGCAGTCGATTTGACAGTAATTAAAATAAGCAAAAATTGTATTTACAAATGCCTCAACTTTATTCATTGGTTGAATTCCACAAAATGTGTTTAATACCTGGATTTTATCCATCTTTCTCTTTTTGTAGGGCTATCGCGTAAAATTAAAGTCGAATTTTTAATGGTTTTTCGATATACCAAGTTATTATGCATGTTATTTTAGTGATTCTATTGAAATATTCTGCAATAGGAATTGTTAATAAATACTTAGCATGTAAAAGTTGATAATCATGTAAATAATAGGAGATTTGTAAAACGTGAGTTGTGATAACCCTAAATTGGTTTGTTTACCTCTATTCTTTATGGAGCATGGCGAGAATATAGTGAAATATGTGTTGTATGATTACTAAACTTCACATAGGAATGGTATGTGCTAGTAGGTACATTTAGTATTTGTGTCAATATGCGATGACGTATATTGGCTTCCGACTGGTGAGGATTACAAAATACGTCAAACGGTTTTTGTAAGTCTAAAAGCAGAGCATTCTGCGCCGCTAGCAAGGTAAATATTTGGGTAACCACCGTCCACCAAACAAAAACTTTATACTAGAGCAATATAAAATGTTTATTTTTAAAACTCATTTCATCAGGATTATAAAAACGCAGATTAATTAAAATAAAAAAATAGAGCTTGTATGTCTTTTCGTTTTAATGCTAACAAAATAAAATTAACATTTATTCCATTGTAGTATAAAAATATACGTAAAAATAGAAAAAAGGAGATGTTATACGTGTGGCGTCGGCGTCGTCATGAGCCCAACGCCCTGGAGGCGCGAGGGGCCGCGGCTCGATTCAGTTCCGGGCTGACTTAACCTAGGGGGGAGGGGGAGGCGCGGCTTAGCTGCCGGGGTCGTCGGACTTGTTCTGTTTGGAGCGCCGCAGCTGTTGGATGTAGTGGCGCTGGATGGGCTTGTGCAGCGCCAGCTGTGCCAGCGCGTCGTCGATGCTGAACCATTGCCGCTTGCGTCCCATCAACCGTGAGTCCTCCCACTCCGCCAGCTCCTGGGTCACCGTCATCACGTAAACTTCTGTTCGGTGTTTGTGTTCTCGGTTCTGGAATTAGATAGAAATACTTTAGGTAAGTAGATAACTCATTACTAAAACGATCATCATTTGTAGATTCGTAAACAGTTTTCATAATGATAGGTCAGAGACCCGAGAACGCATTAGCAATCTTGGCAACACATATTGAATTTAAACGAGACATTCACTCGCCCATTATGTGTAGGTTCACAGAGTTCATAAAGATAACAGACTGTTATGGTCGATTTTAGTGAATAAAGTTTTGCCCACGACCGCAGAACATGATAGTCAAAGCGCGCCCCGCTCGGTGGCCGGCCCTGGCAATATTTGACATAGGACGCGTACGGCGTAATGTAACTTTACACAGCGATTGTCGGGGATCAAATGACTTCACGCTACTTGTTATTTCTTTCCATAGTAGTAAAACCAGTTTGGAATCTAACACTACAAAAACAGAAGCACTGAAAAAGTAGTTTCTCTCGGATACAATCTAGTTAGTAAACAATAAAGTGAGGCATGATGTAAATACCAATCAAGCGGTCTTAATTAATTTAACGACAAAGTAATTGCTTACGTAATTAGCTACGATAGCTGTTAGCGTTTGATAAGTCAGTAGTTGACTCTGACGAGCTAAATCATAAGTTTTATTAAGTAAATGAAGTGTATAATCCGAACAGAATGAAGGCAATGTTTTCCTGATTCGCACTTCACTATCATTAGCTATTGTGTAGCCAGCCGAGTGAATGCTCAGGCATTCACTTAGGATAATATTAGACAAAAAAAAAATACATTCAGTTAACAATTTTAAGCTTTCAGGAAATTTTGGTCAGGTTTAAATTTAATGGTCGGGTGATACAAATACACAATATAAAAACAAGTCTTATCTACGGGAAATTCAAACAACGATAAATCAAGGGATAAAATTCGTGAAACTCCTTCAATGCTACTCATATTGTCTTTGGAGCGTTCATAAACATGCTAATCTACATATAGTTGGAAGATTTCAATGTGTTTCATTTCCATACCTAATGATTTAAAGAAAAACAAACAACTCCGCTTACACCTTTGCTATATAACTTGGGTACTTCGAGAAATCCAGAAGGTTCTGCTTTCGGCTAGTTTTTTTAATAATCTGAGAGCATTTTATAGGATTCATGAAATTGGTTTTATTACGTAGGCTAGAAAACAAATAGCCACCGTTATTAGCTGTTAAATTGAAATTTTCCGCAATGGTTAGCTGCCGTGTGGTTTCTCGGACATGAAATAACAGGTGTTGTAAATGAAGACATTCCTGTGGAATTAAGAATGCGTAATAACATCATGCGCGTATGACCAACTATCTGCAGTAAAAAATTTGTTTGGCAATATTCCCTTACGACTAGCTACGCCTTTCAAAGATTATGGCATTGTTTTGGATGGATGCGATTAGCAACGGACGGAGACTTTGATTGGGTGTTATAAGTTTGAAGTTTAGCTAGTTTAAATTTTATCGTTTCTAGTCAGGTTCTTCTTATAGCGATTTGCCCGAGTGAGTCAGATAGACAACCTTGAAATACATTCAAGTATATTTAGACAGGGAACTTAAATACCTACGGACCGATTATGACAAAATCTAGGTCATAAATATACTAGATAGTACTGCCTATACTTAGTCATCCGCTTCCGTGCCTTTTTAATTTATGTTAATAATGGCATGCTTCCGAGAACCTTGGCATATTTCCTATAATTTTTCAGGAATAGGCGGTTATATCCATACTAATATTATAAATGCGAAAGTAACTGTCTGTCTGTCTGTCGGTCTGTCTGTTACGCTTTCCCGCTTAAACCTCTCAACCGATTTTGATGAAATTTGGCACAGACAATCTTTAGACCCTGAGAAAGAACATAGGCTACCTTTTATCTCGGAATAAATTGATATTCCCGAGGGAAATCTAAAAAGCGCGATATAACCGAACTCCACGCGTGCGAAGCCGCGGGCGGAAAGCTAGTAATATTATAAATGCGAAAGTAACTCTGTCTGTGTGTCTGTCTGTTACGCTTTCCCGCTTAAACCTCTCAACCGATTTTGATGAAATTTGGCACAAACAATCTTAAGACCCTGAGAAAGGACTTAAGGCTACCTTTTATTGAAAAATTTGATATTCCCGAGGGAAATCTAAAAAAGGCGATATTACCGAATTCCACGCGGGCGAAGCCGCGGGCGGAAAGCTAGTAAATCATAATAACTTGTTACACGAATCGAAAAGGAATTTCTGCGCAGCATAATATTATTACAATGAATCATTGTTTTAAAGCTTCGCCAATTTCCTAATAATTCATCACAATAAAGCTATAACACGTCATTGTAAAACAGTGGCATCGGTTCATGGGACCGTTTCGCTACATTGTCGACAAAACTAATTTAGATGGGGTAAACAAAAGCATAAAGCTTGTTTACTTTCTGTTGTGGTGAAGCGTTAATGTTTTGTGACTTATTTCCAGAACACCAGTTGAATGTTTTGAATATGAATGTATACCTATTGGCTATAAGAGTATGGGAAGACCCAGCCAGCGGATGGACTGTGCGGAAGATAATAATGGTTAGAAGAGGAGGCGGGGCTTGGCTGCCGAAATGTCGACGAATTTTTAAAATAGGAAATGTTGCCGCGTAACCAAACAAATTCGGCAAGAGAATGATAAGCATCTTGTTCAGGGTCTTAAGGCTGAACAGACTTGAAATAGGCACATTCCATAAAATCCTGGCCCAACCAAATGGCGATGATGCGAAGTCTGTTTAGGTTCATGCACGGAATAGTCATCTCTACAGTGGGTTCATGGCTCAAATATGATAAATGTGTATTTAGGGTACGATGGGACTGACATACGCATTGCGATTATAAATGTCCCTAAACAAAAGTAGAATAAAAAAAAAGAATGCTGAGAATCAGGATAGCAGAACTACCTTACTTCTATTGCCGTATTGGTTGAGTCATCTACCACACAGATCATAGCATATACGGATTAGGTACTGCTCGGTCTTTTTATATACGATTTATCTTGTAGATTCTGCGCCACAAGGACGGTAGGTAAGCTCAAAATTTGGACCTCCGGACGTAATATAGGTAGGTATTTAATCTCATTCCGATCCGCACTAAAAATAGCTAGGTCAAAGGATATCTATTTTGTCCGATCCCCGGGAGTTGAACTTTAGGTACTGTAGGGTAGGGGCTGTAGGTTTAACTTTACAAGGACAAACATTTATTCCAAAAAAACAACCGACTTAAAACATTGCAAAGTGATAAAATAATTGATTTTGGAAGTCGGTGTCTGGTTTTTGTAATTTCGTCTAAGCCACCGACTTCACTTTGTAGTATTTTTTGAATACTTACATGATTTTTTTTAACAGGCTTCAAAAAGAAGGAAGTTACTCAATTCGACCGTATATCATATGCTTTTTTTTCTATATTTATTCGCGGATAACTTCGTCGTTTATGAACCGATTTTGATAATTCTTTTTCTGTTGGAAAGAAGACATTCCCAAGGTGGTCCCATGATAAGGATATCAGGGTTTGATGGTGAAAGACAAGAGAAATCAATGGGAACTTTCAAAAATTGTAGGGACGGCAAACAAATGCACTATTGTTTTTTCATTAGGTATTTTAAATCACTTCAATTTAATAAGGGTCTGGAGTAGATCTGATGACGGACCGGGAGACAGGCGAGGGAACTCCTCAACGATTCTCAGCAGTAACCTTGTCATTGTGCTTGAATAATTTGTATTGATAAGAACCTTACACCTAGATTGATGGTGACTGTCATTAGGGAGCTGATGATGAAGACAAAGGTCAGTTCAGGGTATTCCTCAACGATTTACAGTAGTTAGCTTGTTTTTGGACTCAGTTCATTTATATTAATGAGTACTTTGTATCCATGTGGGTTATAATGAACGTCTGTAGTAGATCTGATGATGGAGCCGAGAGAGAGTCCAGGGAACTCCTCAACGATTCACGGAACCTACGTTATGTTCGTGCTTGATTAATTTGTATTGATAAGAACATTACGTCTAGATAGGTTGTGACTGTCATTAGGGAGCTGATGATGAAGACAAAGGTCAGTTCAGGAAACTCTTCAACAATTTACAGTATACAATTACCTTGTGTTTATACTCAATTAATTGTGTAATGTGGGTTGTAACGAAAGTCTACAGTGGATCTGATAATAAAGCCCATAGACAGTCGAGGGAAGTCCTCAACAATTTACAGCATTGAAGTTTAACGTAGGTCAACAACTAGCCACTGCTACTCGTCATGCTGATGCGACAATAAAAAAAATCAAGAGACTGAAATTAAGTCGCGTAAATGTGTGTCATCTCTAACAATGCTTCATACATTCAGTCCGGTCCCAGTTAAATTTTATAAAAATCGGTTCAGTAGTTTGGTATTTAAACCAAAATTACGGGTGAAAATTCAAATAAAATAAGGCGTCATTTGCTTGCTAGCCTATTTCCAACTATGTTGACGGCAGCGTATAGTCTGACCGGATGCAGCTGAACAGTACTTTTTGTAACTAAAAATTGTAAAAAAAACAACCGACTTCCAAAAAAAAAAACACTACAAAATGAAAAATAACTAATTTCGGAAGTCGGTGGCAAATATGATTATACATGTTCATGGTCATGGTGTCTTTGGTTTTTGTACATTTAAAAAAAAAATGGTTATGGTAATGGTTATGGTTTTGCCACCGACTTCCGAAATTAGTTATCACTTTGTGGTGTTTTTTTTTGTGGAAGTCGGTGGTTTTTGTCTTGTAAAAAAGTTTTTTGTAATCAATTTTAATTTTTTCGTTGTGATAAAAAAGCGCATCGTACGTAATCGGTTGAAGTGATACCTATTGAGTTATTTGTTCATCTGTACCACATACTTAATCCAAATTTAAGACTATAGAAAACATTGTTAGAACCATATACATAGGTATTATAGTTTACGTATACGTGAAACTATAGTACCTCTATGGCTAGAACTGAAATAAAATAGGAACACACTGGAATCACCGGCTTTCAAATAAGGAATCAAAATCCATCACAGTTCAAAGATACACACAGTCGAATTGAGAACCTCCCCTTTTTTTGAAGTCGGTTAAAACTTGGGTCTTAACTAAACATCATTTTGTATCCATTATGTCGTTTAGGTACATATCGTATTAAAAGTTGATAATAGCTCATTAGGAAAGTCAACTAACGAACTATTTATTTATATTATCAACTGAAACAAGATTCGTCTCTTCTACGTTTTTGACATAATCTAGCACATGTTCGAGATAACAAGGATATACGATTGGTCCTTGCTCATTGGAATTTCTGATTCAATTACAATCCAATAGAAGAATGTTTGAACACTGCACATGGGGTGTTTACGAAATGCCTGAGTAATGTACTTATTTGAAGCCTTTTGGGGCTTAATACAGTAATAGACTAGCCACAGAAGCCTCTTGAAACTCCAATATGGTGGTTGATCCATTTGAGTTAGGTCGTAAAACTTTGGATTTACAGTTTGGATCTTTTTTTTTATAAAACACACATTTTTTTACATACGTTTCTACGAAATTTTGGTTGTAATTTAGTAGAAACGTATGTATCTACAGGCGTAACTATATTTATATGCGAGCCGAAAGAGCGAAGCGAAGCGAGGCAGGCACTCCTTCCAAAGGTCAGGCAGTTGACTAAACGGCTAATTTAACCAGTTAACATATTCAAGTTCAAAAAAAGGTAACTTAAAAAAGAGCCTTGTTTACATTTACAATGTAAAATTAGACTCGTACTTAATTTCCATACAAGTTAAATCATGTTTATCACATTAAAATTAAAACAGAAAGCAACTCCCAAACTCCCAAATATACCATATTTGGGAGTAGGACATAAACCAAGCACCATGATTCAGTGGCCATAAACATCCGCCTAAGTAATGAGAGATGACTGAAGTAAGTTTGCTCAAACTTTCAATAATTTGTATGATACAGAGGTTTATCTTTGGCTTCAATCCTAATAACACATTGTGTAATAGTCTGTTTTTAAACAGCAACAATACTTACTGTAAAATATATTCATGACATGTTTATCTACTGTATAGATATTATTTTTATTTGCAATATTTATTACAATGTTTGGTGTAAATATTTCAGTTTCGTCAAACATTTTAACTTGCATTTTCTTCAAGAAATATTGAAGTAAAGGGTTAAAGAATTTACTATTTACACACAATTATAACTAAAAGCCTCTTGGCTCTCAAGTATGAGTGTGCGGGTTCGATTCCAGGTCAGGCAAATACCAATGTAACTTTACTAAGTTATATGTACTTTCTAAGTTTATCTTGGACACCAATAACTGATTACAAGGTGAAGGAAACATCTTGAGGAAACCTGGCCTTTAAGTCTGAAATCGCTAACCCGCATTGAGCAAGAGTGGTGATTACGCTCAATCTTTCTCTGTATAAGAGGAGACCTGTGCCCAGCAGTGGGACAATAAAAAAGGTTGTTGATGATGATAAGTAAATAAATACTAGCCAGCCAGTCTGTGATGGGTGACCTTCTTTACGTAAAGAGAACTATCCATGCCTCAAAAACCAAGCTAAGCCATTGGGGCTGTTATTTACTGTTTAGTTGTTAGAAATATGAATGTCTAACAACCAGTCCTACTGGTACAGTAACCGGATTGTGGAATTCAGATAGTAAATCCATATAAAATATTGATATTCAGTCATGTCGGGTTAGACTGGATAGCTGATTCCAACATTGTTTGTTAATAAAAATTAAGCAGTAATCCGTAAAAGTGTAAATTCATTGGTCATTTCTTAATGTAATAGTATATAAAAAAATAATCTCTATTTCCCTAGGTTACATGTAGTATGAATGGATAGAACGATTTCGCTGTTTTTATTGTTGCTCACTATTGTCATGAGAAAGTTCTTATGAAAAAAAAAAAGAAAGTTAAAGAGGTAATTACAAAATTTTAGTATGTATTATGCTTTTAAGATAAAACGGCTGAACAGATTTGGCTGGCAACAAGAAAACAGGCTACTATTTATCCTCGGTTATGGACAAAGTTGTGGGTAACAAATTGAATACAACGTTATTTTTTGTTTATGCGAAATATAGTAACAGTTTGATCAGAATAAGCAACTGAATGGATTCCAATCATTTTTACACCATGTTATATTTTTTCCCAAATACATTATTTAGAAATTGTGGCAGTGTGGTTACCGAGCACCCCACGTAGCTTACGATAGATCATAGTACTGAGCACAGCTGACGCCAGAGGTCAACGCACTGGCCGAGTGGAGCGTGGAACATATTTTTGTTGGGAAAGCCAAGTAGGATAAAACCTTATCATCTAATGTTCACATTAGTCTTAAGGGGCAGTACTAAGTTGTCACACCATAAGAACATTTTTATATTCTAACTAGCTTTCCGCCCGCGGCTTCGCCTGCGTGGAGTTTGGTTATATCGCGCTTTTTAGATTTCCCTCGGGAACATCAATTTTTCCGGGATAAAAGGTAGCCTATGTTCTTTCTCCGGGTCTAAAGATTGTCTGTGCCAAATTTCATCAAAATCGGTTGAGAGGTTTAAGCGGGAAAGCGTAACAGACAGAGAGACTGAGTTACATTCGCATTTATAATATTAGTATGGATCTCGGTCTCACATAGATTTTTGGTGAGATGAAAATTCAATAAGATTTTAAATATCTTTGGGGAGATGGCAATGGCGAATGGGAATAGGCCTTTCGATAAATTTGATCACAACTAGGCCATATAATAAAATGGATAAAGTATGGTGATTGGTAGGCCTTCAAGTATTTGAAGAGAAGATAGGTAAAGAGAGGAAGAAGTGTTAAAGACAGGAATTACAAAATAGATTTAAAATAAATGGCAATATTCTCATAAAACACACAATATTCTTATTTAATTTGAACACTTCTGCAAACAGCCTACATCTATAAACTGTTATGAAGGTGTAAAAGTGTTAGCAGTAATGGAAAAATATACTAGGAATTTTCAAATTATCAACTCATTGATGATAGGTGTTATTTAATGTGGCTTCCGATTTCGACAGATAATTTTGTTTTTTTTTTTTTAATCTACATTTTACGAGGCTTCAGTACACACGGAGTGACTATGCCAGCCTCATGGGGAACCTCCAATACTAATAGGAGTCATCTTAACCTCATTATTTCTCTCCACAAACGAAATACGGCCCCTGCCGCATGTGAAAATGGATTGCTCAACGCTATGTTCAGCAAACCATCCCACAGCGGCACCCCAGCCAAAAATCTATCCCGTAGAGTCGCATATTGACCACATTCCAGTAACACATGTATCAGGTCTTCCTTTACACCACAATAAGTACACACATCGGTTTGAGTTACATGCATTAGTGAAAGTAACTTATTTACCGGAACATGGCCAGATCTAATTCTAAAAGCACACACAAGAAGTTCCCTACAGAAGCCGACACTGCCAAACCAGGGCACCAGCGTAGGTGAGTCTTGGATTGTCCTGTACCAAATCCCTTTTGTCTCCGAGCACTTGTCAAAGTATTTTTTCCATTTTCCAATGCTATACTCTCTAACGGAAGGTAACAGCTCGGAGGCATAAGGCAGGCACAAGACCTCCCGACAGATAATAAGGAAGGAAAGTATGGAACTAATTAAACTCTTAACTAATCATTCAGGGATAGTGATGTAACAACATTAGCATAAATCTGACATTACATATCTATGCAGAATGAGATTGTTGACTACAAAAATATTGGACTATGGACTGTGTGGTACATGAACCTGTCAACATAATTTAGATTTTCATATCTTTGGAGTTAATTCCTCTTATGTACAGTTGACTCATTTCACTTTATAAAAACATAAATATCATAGGATATGTTTAGATAGATCAGGTTTTGTTAATTGTGATAAGAAATTGACCTTATAAAATACCATGTGTCTCAAAGTAGTTACACAATAATAAATAAGGTTGGCTATCTTATGTTTTACTATAATCACAGCCATCATTATGTTCATATAATATCACTGTCACTAGGTTGCAGTGCCAGAATCGACACTAATTTGTGCTACACGACACCTTTCCATGTTTACATATGTGCTCACCTCGAAAACCCCCAGACATCTGCCCAGCTTGCCAATGACGCCAGCTTCTTCGAGCACCTCGCGCATTGCGGTCACAGAGGGCTCTTCTTCGGGCTCGACACCGCCGCCGGGTACTATCCAGTTGTCGGGACGTCGCGAAGATGTCACCAAAAGCACCTACACAACACAACAGTAAACACTCGTATTTTACAACCTCATCAAACCTCAAATGACACCAAAACAACAGAAATACAACACTAACCTCTGTTTCGGCGTCAGAACGAACGCAGATACACGCCGCACGACGTCTAAATCCCTCGTCGTCGTAAATCCGAATCGAATTAGGCTTCTCCTTCACCATTTTTACATTAAACACGTAAACACAAACTAAACAGACGATCACAAACGAAAAGCTGACATCAAATATAAAGAAAAAGTATGAACCGAACGTAATTTTTTAATGATCAACAAACGCCATAACCGAAGTATCCTATGTTGAACGTATCCATTTTCTACTAATAAAGTTACACAACGTACATGTAAAATGAAACTATAATAACAATAACGCTACAATTAGAGCAATATTTCAGCTACAACTAGCTTTTGATCGCGTATTTCAAGCCCATGTTGAATGGTGCCTGACGTATTCTTTCTTTGCGAAAATCGAAATAAGTTTTGGAAAGCAATGGGAGTCTATCAGCTGACAGCCGGAAGTCGGAAACGGTATTGCCGTTTAATTATTAGATTTTATTTCCCGAATGTTGCTATTCAATGGCTGGAAATTCAATTTATTTCAGCATTCAAAGTCAGAAAGGTTCGATCGGTTCCCTGCTTTAGAAAGTAATTTATAAATACTTTATTTAGATTACAAGAGCGATTAACGACTTTTTAGTTTGATTGTTTATTAAGGATAAAAACTGTGACTTGTTTAAACTTCTTACTTCATCTGCCGTTACCAAAGGCCGTTATTTGGGCCGTTACTATCACTCACTAGTTCAAGAAATTGACAGCTTACTGTCACTGTCTATATATATTTTTTTTATTACCAAGTTTCATTTAGGTCCGTATTACAGAACGTTACTCAAGCATTGATCTCTACTTAAGCATTACTTAAAACTAGATTCAACCAATCAAAAGGCTTGAAACAAGATATAAGTAGAGCTTGAGTTTGAGTGACGTTCTGTAATACGGACCTTAGTTTCTTTCTCCATGACTTCCACTGTAGGTTAGCCCCTCCTTTTGTTCCTGAGCGTGAATGTCTTCTATCTTACGAACTCCCATGCCTTAGCTCTTCTTCTAATATAATGGACGATCCTTTCTCCTTTTCTGAACTTTCTCTTGCTCTTGATCATCTTCGTGATTCCGCTCCTGGTATAGATGACATACTCTATTCTTTCATTAGGAAATCTTCAAACTCCTGCAAAACACTTTTACTTCAGAATATTAATGAAATATTCATTTCTGGTGAAATTCCTCCTTCCTGGAGAACCCAAATTATAATCCCAATCCTTAAACCAGGCAAGCATTCAAAGGATCCATTGTCTTTCCGACCAATAGCCTTATCCTCTGTGCTCGTCAAAATAATGGAGAATCTAGTCAAGAATAGACTGGAATGGATTTTAGAGAGTAGAGGCCTATTATCAAATAGTCAGTTTGGGTTTAGAAAAGGAAAGAGTACCTTAGATAACCTAAGCATCTTTATCTCAGACGTCCGCCTTGCTTTCTCTCAGAATAATCATGTTATTGGTGTTTTTCTTGACATCTCTGCAGCTTATGATTGTATCCAGCTTCCAATACAGGCAGAAAATGCTCGAGCTGAGTATCCCTGTGAGACTGATTCACATAATTAGCAGCTTATTGTCGTGTCGGTCCATTTCAGTCCGGTATCAAGCTACCTTTCTCCCTCTTCGCTCTGTTTGTTTGGGCCTACCGCAGGGCTCAGTCTTAAGCCCCATTCTTTATAACTTGTATATAGTACACCTCTCCCTGTCTCTCCTTTCTGCAAAATTCTTCAATATACTTATGACATTGTCCTTTATTCTGTATCCTCTTCTATCTCTGTGGCTACTACCCAACTTAATTCTGCGCTTTCCTATTTAAATAATTGGCTCTTGGATCATAACCTCTGTCCCCAAATGTAGTGCAGTAGTCTTTACTCGTAGGAGAAACGTTCCAGACATCAATATTTTGATAGGTCATGAATCGATTCCCATTAAGGATCGGGTGAAGTTTTTAGGCCTTATCCTGGATTCTAAGCTCTCGGGTATTTTCCACCTAAATCACTGTGTGCAAAAAGCAGAGAAGGGCGTTAACGTCATGCGAGCCTTATCGGGCGTTCGCTGGGGTGCTCACCCTTTTTGTCAAAAGCTTTTATACAACGCTATAGATCGCAGCTATTTTGATTATGCTTTTTTCTTAATAGAACCTTGCAATAAAATTGCTCTGTCCAAGCTTGAGAGAATCCAATCCAAGTGCCTTCGAATTATAACAGGTGCCATGAAATGCTCCTCCATTAATGCTCTTCAGGTGGAATGCCTTGATCCTCCTCTTCACCTCCGTCGTCAGTACCTTGCGGACAAATTTTTCACTAACTCTATCCGCTCTAGTTCTCACCCTTTATTTCTTTTAATACACTCTTTATCTTCTCATATTTCGTTCTCCCCATACTGGAAACATAAAGCCTACCCTCTTCTTGTAAATTCTTCCAGAAAATATAAGGACTTGTCTGCCTCTATCTTTCAAACTAGCATCAACCCTCTTTTTGAAACTGATTTCCCAGTGCTGATATATCAGCCAAGAATATTTCTAAATTTTGGCATCAACAAGCACTGCCTGAATGCCAATGAAAGACTTTCTGCTATTCTTGGTAGTGATTGGTCTGATTAGGTGACCGTCTACACAGATGCATCCAAATCATCTAACGAGGACTGGGTGGGATCTGCGGTTTGGATCCCCAAATTCAACGTTATATTGAATTTTAAGAGTCCCTCTCAAAACTCTATATTTTCAGTTGAGGCCATAGCTCTATTAGAAGCTGTGAAATTCATAGAGTCTCATAAACTTAATAAAGCTCTTATTCTTACAGACTCTCATAGTTGCCTACAGGATTTATTAAAAAAAACCCACTCCGTACAAAGGAAAACTTTCCCATCTCTCTTAAAACAAGGGCGCCGCTGTATCGTCGAGGACTCGAGGTTGTTATAGCGTGGATTCCCAGCCACTCTGGCATTACTGGTAATGAATTTGTGGATTCTTGTGCAAAAACTGCAACTACATCCGGCAGCACAGTTTACAATTACTGCTTCCCACGTGACCTACGCGCTCTAGCCCGCCCTTCCTTTTTTCGTTCATGGAATGTCCTTTGGCAATCTTCCAGATTCCTTAAAGGCAAATTTTAATAGAGGTAGCCAACTTGTTGACATATTTATGCTTAAAAAACCACGATTTAGAAGGAATAGAAGGTTGAATAGACCCACTATTTAGAAGGAATAGAAGGTTGAATACACCCACTATTCAACCTTCTATTCCTTCTAAATCGTGGTTTTTTAAGCATAAATATGTCAACAAGTTGGCTACCTCTATTATAATTCGTCTCCGCCTTGGTTTTGTTTGCTCTCCAGTATTCTTGGCTAAAATTAGGGTCAGGTCAGGGACCATTCTCTTTGTGAATGTGGTCTTGAAGAGGGATCTCTAGAACATTTATTCTTTTCCTGTCCTAAACTATCTCATCCTCTATATGATCTGCTTCCTAAACATATTCCTCGTCTTGTCAACCTACCTTTCCTTTTAACATTGGCTCATACCCCATTTATTAAAATCTTATATAAGCTTATTTCCCTTAACAAAATAAAAATTTAATCTTTTCCAACCTTTATGTTTACTAATATTTGTGTCGCCTTGTGTTTGTTTTAGCCCAAAGAAGAACCATCGCTAATACTACCGATCAACAGTCGATATCCACTACGTATAATATTATTTATATTACTTTATTTCTCTTCACCTTGACGTTGGCAGAATCATCGGTCATCGATGGAGCCATACTACTAAAACAAAAAAAAAAGGTTCTTCTTCTTCTTCCTCAGCCTATAGATGTCCACTGCTGGACAAAGGCCTCCCCCAAGGCTTTCCACGATGACCGGTCTTGTGCTGCCCGCATCCATCGGCTTCCCGCGACCTTCACCAGGTCATCGGTCCACCTTGTTGGGGGCCTCCCTACGCTGCGTCTTCCAGTACGTGGCCGCCACTCCAGAACCTTACTGCCCCATCGGCAATCGGTTCTACGAGCAATGTGCCCTGCCCACTGCCACTTAAGTTTAGCGACTCGCAGAGCTATGTCGGTGACTTTGGTTCTTCTGCGGATCTCCTCATTTCTGATTCGATCACGCAGAGAAACTCCTAGCATAGCTCTTTCCATTGCCCTTTGTGTGACTCTGAGCCTTCGTATGAGGCCCATTGTGAGAGACCACGTTTCAGTTCCGTAAGTCATCACTGGTAACACACACTGGTCAAAGACTTTAGTCTTGAAACACTGTGGTATCTTGGACGACGAGAAGATGTAGCGTAGCGTAGCTTCCCGAACGCTGCCCAACCGAGCTGGATTCGCCGAGACACCTCTTTCGCGAAGTTGGACCTACCTAGTTGGACTGTTTGTCCCAGGTATATATACTCGTCAACAACTTCGAGTGCAGAGCAACCAACTATAATTGGAGTGGGTGCAACATGAGAGTTCGACATGATCTTCGTCTTATCCATGTTCATTTTTAGACCCACTTGTTGGGAAGCTCTGCTGAGGTCATTGAGCATTTTGCCCAAGTCTTCCAGGATCTCAGCCATGACCACGATATCATCTGCGAAACGGAGATTCAAACGGTGTTTTTTTTTCAGGGAAAAAAGGTTCATTTATGCATAATTAATTAATATTGAATTTTGCAGCCGTTGACTGAAAAATACGGGCACACATGTATTTGGCAAATATTTTAAATAACGATTGTAAAAATAAAAATGGAAACTCAATATTTTGCGGACATTATATGATTTTTTTTACCCCGATAACTTTTATGAGAGTAATTCGTATACAGATAGTTTTTATTTACTATTTTAACTAATATTATTTTCATTGTCTACTGGTATTATACTTATAGTATGTACACTATAGTAAAATGTTTACGTTTTTATCATATACGATAACTCTCGTTGTATTAAATTATCTCTAAAGTTTAAAAAAAATTCTAAAGGATGACAATTCAGCCTAATGTAATTTTAACCACGTTTTAATTTTTTTTTATTGTTTTAGTGCAAATCCTAGTGCTAAGGTTTACTTAATTTGCCTAAGAGTCGCCTGCATAGTAACTTTAGACCTTTTAAGCCTTCATGGACTAAAATTAAAAAGTATCGACTACAGGACAAGCGCCAAAATATACTCAAATGTAATAAATATTTTTACATAAAATGAATAATTCCGTATTGCTCCATTATTTATAAAATAACTTATATTATTTTTATGCAGGTTTCTAAAACTAAAACTTACATTGATAATAAAGCTCAATTTTTCAAGTCCCTACGAGTTAAACGAGTAACGACGCTTAACGCACATCCCTAGTGACGACTTTATTTGAGTTGGTTGACAGTTAGATATTTAAAAATTTTTTCCTTTATTTTCAGACTATGGGTAAGAAACTTTTAAAATATCTTTTTAATGTAATTAAAATAACCAAGTGTTTAAGTAAATGCCTTAATTTCTGAATAAATAAACGATACGTAATTTGTTACTGGGTATTAAAACTAATTGTTTTAAATTTGTTTTGTATGAGCGTTTTATTAATATTATTTGCGTATTGCAGAGGACAGCTTCGACTTCGGGAAGCTGCTGAAGAATCACGCCAAGAAGCACAAGAGCAAGCCCGCAGAATTTGGTAGCGTAGCTGATGGGGTGTGTTTTTAGTATTTTAGTATTATATGTAAAGTTTATTTCCTATCATCATGCATGGGGTAGAAGACTCCCGTAATCAGAGGCGGCGTAAGGCATGGGCCACCGCCTACGGCTTCGCGGTATAAGGGGCCTCGCGCGTCCGATTATTTGTATGCATTGCTTCAAAGCAAGAAAAAAAGTGAAAAAGTGGGTAATCTTTGTGCGCTATAGTCCCACGCGGTTTTTTAGCAATTACACCGTACGTTTTGTTAGTGTCTACTGCGTAGTTTATTTAAAAGTTACGAGATCAGTCCTCGTTCATATGTTGTTTAGTAATTACGAGAGTATGAACTCGTATATGTATGAACATTGTTGTAGTTATGAATAAATAGTAATTTGAGTGCAGACAGTACCTTCTGGGATCCTTTACACTTTAAATAACTCCAAAATCAATTAATACACCATTATAAGCACTTCATAATTTTTAATATTTTAAGCCCAACTTTCAAACACTCTTATAAAAAAAAACATTACAATATTATATATCAAACATTATCGATTGACTGCAGTCTTGCTACTACTCTTGATGCTACCGAAACAAACAATGATCACATAAAACAATGAATCTTTTTCTCCTGTCTCCGTAATCTTCCAAACTTAAAAGCTTGCTTATAAAAGTTAGCTGCCAGAGACAATAATCAAATCCAACCTCAACAAACATGTCCTGCGAGATTTCCTGGGCAGCTGCCCCGGTACGCCCATGGGGCTACCGAAATTTGTCTAGCCCACACCAAATTTAGGTCTTGCCCCGCCTCTGCTCGTAAGGTATATTGGGGTGCATTCATATTGCTGTACTTTGTTTGTAATGTTGAGTTTAAAAGGAAACCATACCTAAGCATGATGTTGTTTGATCATGATACAATTTCACCTAAATGCTTTCACATATTATGGCAAATACTTTGATTTCCATTTTGACATTCTTTAATATATTTTTTTGACGCAAAGTATACCTTATGAATGCACCATTTTGGTCAATTAAGATGTTCCTTATAACCCATTCATTAGAATAACTGTGGTTTTCAGGTCCAAAAGAGGAGAGAGAAAAATATTAAATACAGAAAGAGCAGTAGATTGTCAACCTTTGATAATTTGAGGAATATCGCAAAATGTGACAGTCCAGCTCCAGTAGTCCATCCTGTGCTGAGCAAGGTGCAGCACAGGAGACTGCAACTAGAGAAATGGAAGGAAGAAAAAGAAAAGAAAAAAAAGGAAGCTGCTTTGAAAAAGAAGAAGCCTTTTATAGCGGGTGTGCCGCATGCACCACATAAATCTCTACCCCCACCTCCACCCCCAAAGCCTATGCCAAGCACTTCTGGGATGGTGACACGGTCCAAAACCGCTAAAACTACTGCTGTCAAACCTAAAGAGACTAAGGCAGTATCACACTCATTTGCACCTAAAAATGCATCATTCAAACCACCACAAATAAAAACATTGACAAAACTGCCAAAACTGGTACCTCCAAAGACCAAGAAACATAATATAACATTCGACCCTGTTTTACCTATCACTCAGAAGGAAACGGGCAAGCAGGCAAGTTCCAAGGCCAAAGAGGCAGCGGTAGAAACAAAAACAGAGCGCAAGCAAACAGAGAGACCAACCAAAGGCAAGTTAAGCAAACCACTTCCAAAAAACAATAAAGTTACAATAACTCCACTGCAGAGTAGTTCTTCGAGTGAAATAGAGCAGGTCAAAGAATTTTCACCAATTTTGACTAGGAAGAACTTGAGGAAGACTTTACCACCTCAAAATTCACCAAGAATAGAATCTATACAGAATATGACTCCTAACAAACCTGTGCCTAGGAGTGAGTCAAGTTCTGAGGAACGTCTGCGGTCCCCCAAGAATTTGGAAGATGTCATTTTTACACCTGAGCAGATAGCAGAGGAGGCTAAGAACATAAGCCCTTATGTCACTATGTCTCGGGGGAAGGCCAACGCAAGGAAGGAGATGAAGCAGAAACTTGATGAAGGTATGTATGCCCCTATGATATGTATATGGAATAAGTTTGTGCATTTTGATAGATATAGCAGAATTATTTTGTTATGTACATTAAAACTCCGGGATTTAAGTAAATCTGTTTATTGAGCTGAGTAGCATGGCACAGTACAAACAATGTGTGTAACGTCAACCTACCCTCGACTTAGCGTATATTTTTATTAAAGAATATTCCACAAGATTGAAGGTACCCACGCTATTACATATATGACATATTTAAAAAAATATTCTGCTACCAGCTGTGCCTATATATATTTTTTTATGATTATAAACTGGTGTTTGGTCACAATGCTGCCTGATGATAAGCAGTTATGTAATTGTTGATGGTAAAACTCGTTAGTTTATGCCTACCATCGAGAATTGCCATGCACACTGTGTTTGTCAGAAATCAAATTGGTATCCATTTTTATTGGGGACTTGGGTTTCTTTTTTGGTAACTTTGTCGTCTTCACTTGTACATAGCTGATGTTAACCATAGGCTAACATCAGCTGAAGTTAACCATAGGCTAATAACAGCTGCAAGTGAAGAATATTTTTGCAAAATCATGGAAAAGATGGAAATAAGTTTGCTGTGTTGCCATATTATTTGGCAAGAACTTCCTTTACAATTATATTAAATAAAATACTAATTACAATATTATTTATGGAATAGGTCTACTGGATGAGGATGCCAGTAACATTGACAGTGTAGACCACTTCAGAAGACAGCTGGCGTCGGAGATCAAGCGGCTAACAGAGATGTGCGAAACCTGGGACAAGATTCAAGAGCAGACTGCGCTGCCAGAGTCTGTGCAGGTAAAATCTCATGTCAAACACATTGCCATAATTATACACATTCATATGTAACTTACTAAATGTCTTGATTTTTGTGCCTTTCATTTTCAACTTATTTATTACTTGTTTATTACTCAAAATTAGAAATCACTTAATAATTTTTATATGAGAAAGTAAAATTGTATTTGTTATCAAACATAAATCGCCGTATATTAGGTATTTCCCCAAGGGTCTGAAACCGTTTTCTCCCTTTTTCTCTCTTTCTATCGAACCAATCTGAACGCCCGACCCACCAATCGACAGATATTCGTCCCTGGTACCATGGAATACTATTTTCAAATTATTAGTATAGTGCGCATTTTTCGCACGGGTCAGCTAGTATTGTTTATTTCTGAAAGTACATATTTTAAACAGTTTTATCAAGTTTGATGTTTTCTATTTTAGTAATCTATGAGAATAGGCATCTGTGCTGCAGCAGTAGAGCCTGTGGGACTGTAGCCCCCGCGATTTAATTTTGCAGGAAGCAGTGCTATCAGCAGTGGGCCAAGCGCGGCTGCTGATGTCCCAGAAGCTGCAGCAGTTCGCGTCGCTGGTGGAACGCTGCGCTCGGCCCGAGCCCGGCGCGGCACTCATCACACCCGCCGACCTGCATGGCTTCTGGGACATGGTGTTCATGCAGGTAACTACTGTGCCAGACACTAAATATATTTTGAATAATTTTTTGTAGGGTTTGTCTCTTAGGTGTTGTTTTAATTGGAGTAGATCACACGATGACATGATGCGCGACGCTCGTCGTGCGATGAGTTCAAACATACCACACATGATCGTTATTAAGCTTTTTATGTGCTCGCACGATTAGTTGCGAGGTTCAAATTGATGAAATTTGTATGTTTGAACTCTTGTTCGTGACGATCGTGCGATCGCGCTCATGCGATCTTTGCCAATTAGGACGACGCCTACCACCACATTAGGTCATCGGACGACAACTTTGATCGTGAGATGAAAAACGCATCGCGCCATCATATCTCATCATCAACCTTTTTATCGTCCCACTGCTGGGTACAGGTCTCCTCTCATATAGAGAGGGATTGATCATACGATCACTCCTTAATACGCCGCCTTATACTTTGGTATCCGAGTGTTCAGTGTCTTTCTCAATAGCAGTAGTTTAGTTCAGAAGGGTTATCTGGGGTATGCTTACAGCTATTGTCAAATGAACTATGTATAAATACTAGAGATGTACCGACTAGTCGCCGACTAGTCGGTTAAGCCGACTATTCGGCCGGTTTTGTAGTCGGCGAGTAGTCGGCAAAAAACGCCGACTAGTCGGCTTTTTACTTTGTATGTATTTCTCATTAATATGTACTATATCAGGGGAACTGAAATGAAATAAAACCTTAACTAATCATTACTAGCTTTCCGCACGCGGCTTCACCCACGTGGACTTCGGTTATATCGCGCTTTTTGGAAATCTCGGGAATATCAAATTATTCCGGGATGAAAAGTATCCCATTGTTTAATCCGGACTTCTAACTTACTAACTTAGGTCCTTACATATGAAATTGGCGTTTTGTCGTAGGCACTGGCCACTTTGCTCTCAAATATCTCTTCTTTGGTAATTGGTTTAGAATTACAAAATCAATTTTATACAGCTATTTACTCATCAATTTGAGTCTCGAAAACCGTATTTCTTTTGGTTTTTTCTCTGCGTCATTGAGTTTACAAAATGGAAAATTTAAAGTTTCGCATTATTTACGAATATGAGTTCCGCCATAGGTTCCGCCGTGGCACCAGTGCTGCAGAAACGGGTCGAAGAATTAATGATGTGTATGGCAGTGGTGTCGCTAGAGAAAGCACAGTGAGTTGTAATACAAAATGCCAATTTGATATGTAAGGACCTAATATCTATAACACCAACAAAACAAAATTATTATCTTAAAATTGGTTTTAATTAACAAACAAAAGAATATCTTCTTAAGGTAAATAAACATTTATTAATTGTTAATCAAATAAAAAAGTGGGTATTTTATAATTACCAACAGATTAAAAAATAAACATTGAATATTTTAAACACGTACTGTTTCAAGAAAAATAAAAAAGAAACATAGGAACTTATATGATTAACCGGACACAACCCAAAACAAAATGTCATATTTTTATAATAAAACATAGCAAAATCTAGGCGAAAAAATCGTTAAGGCCGACTAGCCGACTAGTCGGCCGACTATTCGGCCTCTTTACAGCCGACTAGTCGGCTAGTCGGCTAGTCGGCCAAAGTGGTAGTCGGTACATCTCTTAAATACCTGTCGGGTAATTACGTAACACACCGTCAGTAGCAATGGGTTTGATTTTGACAGTTCAACAACATTCATTGTGCAATTTACATTGTCGGGTAGACAGTGAGTAGAGACATTTTTTGAACACACAGAGCAATGGACTGGCAATATACTTGGAAATGATTCCAACTGATAGAAATAGTGTGATACTCAATTAAAGTGCTGAGCATGGGTTGCACAATCTTACCATGTGAAGTTATGTTCTTGATTTAGTTCTGAAATTGGTCTTCAATATGCATAATAGAATAGAATACTCTTTATTATGTACACCATATAGATTACAGAACATATAAATAAAAACATTTTACAAAGGGTGACACAACGGGCGGTCTTATCGCTAAGAGCGATCTTTTACAGACAACCTTTGGATGGAATTCTAAGGGGAAGGATAAAGAAATAATGTAGGAAAAATAAAATATGCATAATACCACCAAACCAGCTAACCACAACCAACTAACTATAATATCTAGGTCTTCTCTTTGCCAAACAAATACGAATTTAAATTATGCTATGAGCTCCTTTCTGGTTGTGTTGCATTGCATATAAAGTTAAATAGCTACATATTGCAATAGCTTCATCTGAAGATGTTTCTCCAGAAAGACCTTTTAATAATTTGCTTTCTCCAAAGGTTGAGAATGTAGACATGAGGTTTAAGAAGCTCGAAGAGTTACGTCTCTGTGGCTGGGTGGAGGACCAACCTGTTGAAGTCAAGAAGAAAGTAGTCCGACCTACTGTCAATGTGAAGAAAGCTGCCAAGCCTACTGCTGGCCCTAGTCGGCTGAAGGAGATCATTGCTGGTAAAGTATTGGTAGCAATAATTGTTTTTGGGGCAATTAATTTGCACTGTTATAAACAGTTAAAAGTTTTAATTTTACGCATTACTATTACATCATTATACAATATGTAAAGAAAACCCTGTCCGATCCGTGAAGGTATTGTTAGGTATCGATAACCGATACTACTAATGCCCACAAAGACAGGCTAAACTTAAAAATAAAATCCTCCTTAAAAAAATAAATATTATTTCGCAAAAAGAGGTAACTTAATACATGTGCGGTAAGCAACCCCGTTCCGCGGGTGGCGGGGGGCAGGGCACGCGGCACCTGTGACGTAGTCATGTCGCTATTCGCTTATAATAATACCGGTGTTGTCACTTTTTTAAAAATTACCAAATTTCGGGGAAATTGGAATTAATTCCCGGGAAAAATGGATTATTTCAAAATTCATTAGTATTGTTACTATGATGATTATGTAAAATTTTATATCATATTTGGTCGAGTGTTTACCTAACCTTCATTATCTTAGTATTGTTACTATGATGATTATGTAAAATTTTATATCATATTTGGTCGAGTGTTTACCTAACCTTCATTATCCTTATGGGTCGGACAGGGTTTTCTTTACATATTGTATACATACACCCATAATCAGTGTATATTGTTCCCAGTCCTGGGACTGGCCTCCTCTCAGTGAGTGGTAGCGGGCCGTAATCTACCACGCCGGTCTAGTGCTTGTTGGTAGACACATGTCTTCGTAGAATTGGTTGTAGGGTTTAGCAGTGCTTAGCAGTGTTTAGCAGTTCTAACAAAGTGCTTGACGGGGTTTGAACCTACGACCTACAAGTTGTAAGTCGCGCCCGTTACCACTAGGCCACCCTTGCTCAGCATTACCTAAGTTGAAATCTTTATGTAGCATTCAAATCTTCGTCTTATGTACCAGTAATACCTGGTGGCGAAATACGGCGCCAAAACCCGGCAGCACAATCGCCACTGTATACTTAAACGATTTATTTAGGACACATGAAAGAAATAGCACAACACAAAAGCTATAACAATGTATGTAATTCTATAATATAATAATAATATAATATATATTATTTCTAGCTGCAAGAAAAGCTAAGAAGGAACAAGAAAGTACTCTCCAGTCCCCCTCAGGCGACAGAAAGACTTTCGAGGCAGGCTTCTTCAGCGTGAGCTCGCCCGTCCGCTCGCCCGCCAGCGTGCAGCCTTCGCCCGCTCGCACTCCCGGTAGCACCAGCAGTCTGTTGAAGGCTGTGTTGTCCAGCGAGGCGAAGAAGGCTTCGGCTAACAAGGTACGCATTATAAAAATAACTTTACTAAGGAGCTGATGGGCCATAACGCCTTATATAAAATTACCTATTTAAATTTTGCTAATAGAACAGGCAAATATATTTGAAATCAATAAATAAACATGAAACCATTTCTGTATATGGAAATTGTATGTGGTGTAAATTTATAATTTTATTAACTTTATTTCAGAATTCAACATCATTTGCGATGCTACGTGCATCGGTATTAGGCAAGAATGTGGAGTGTGACGGATTCTCTCTCCTACCGGTAGGTGTAGAAAAATAAACTCTGCCTATACCTACATGCTTGTTTTATGCATTCATTAAAACAGAAGATTAGTTTAATTCACTAAAACCTAACTTTTCCACAGCAAACCCCAGTACCTAAGACCCCAATCAACCAATACGCAACACCGGGCCGTAGCATACTAAAAAATACCAACATAGAAAAGAAATCCTCCAGAAAGACAATTAAAATGGTCCTGTTCAATCAATCAGATGCCGACATACAAGACGTATCCCACAACATCCCAGAAAGTGAGATAAAAGAACAGAAAACTGATGAGATACAAATTGATAGCAGAACTTCCTCAATGGATCTCAAAAAGGTGGAAAATAAAGAAAATTCTAGAAGAAGGTCCAAATTAGTACGACAGGATGCTGAAGATAGGAGTCCGATGCTGACGAGGAGTCGGCGCAAGAGTATCAACGCTATGTTAGATGGCGACCATGACGCGGTTACTCCGAGGAGGTCTTCGCGCAAGAAGACCGAAGATCGAAGATAACTGAGTCAGAAGATAACGTCGTTGAAGAGAAGACCACCAAGCGGTCGACTAGGAGAAGGAAGAGTGGGGTGCAGGTGCAGAACTGATGTAGGGACAGTAAATATAGGAGTCTTGGGAAAGTTGCCATGTTGAAATGTTACCATGTTAAGACTGCGACTTTTTAGACTGCGACTTATTTAGACTGCGAATCTTGATGCTTGACTGACCATTGAGGTTTTTCAGATAAATGGCATGAACTTGAATACATGTAGGTTTTATGAAAGACCCACAAAGCATAAACCTTTTCATTGAATAGAATATTCATGCTTTGTACGTCTTTCATAATACTTTTCGTTGAATAGAATAGAATGGCGCTATCTGCATTGATAGCTTCATTTCTGTTTCTCTTAAGAAGGAACTAAATGGTGTTACAAATTTAAGACTAAAATCATCTAGAATGAACTTTTCCAACAAAGTTTTGTTTTCTTTACTCTAAAAATGAGGGGAGGTCTTCATGTGGAGTGAAACTAGACATATCGTGTTTGCCATAATTAATTTTAACAGGAAGGCGGTGATTATGCTGAGTTCAAAACTATAATTTTATGTTGCTTTTAGTATAACATTTTCAAGATTCTCATATTAGGTACATATTTCAATAACATATTCCAGCTTACAAAATATACTCTTCTTCTCTTCTTTCTCTTCTGAACTTCGCATACATAAAGACTTACCTTATGGCCGCCATATTCCCTAATTACCTACATAAGAAAGCACTTCATTTTCCCTTCATTAGTATTACTCATTTTTATTAAATATTGACATCATGTTCAGTTATTATAATAGATTTTATTACTTCTTAGATAATTATTATGATGATAATGATGGGATTATAATTGTAAATATATCCAATTATTTTGTGTAGATGTAATCGTTTGTTTTTAGTTTCTATGTAGAGGCAGTCTTGGGGATACTATATTTAAGTGCCTTCAAATAATAAGGGAGTGTGCCTTACAGCTGCACTCGACGACATCAGTTCGGGGTGGTGATTGCAAGAGAGTTGTGCAGCCCTGCTCCAAGCAGGCATTTTTGTACGATTAGCTAAGGACGGCAGTAAATACTGTGCTTTGATAATGTTATTTACCCCTCCCAGTTTGAAACTGAGGCTGCCTCAGATTTGAGTTAATTTGCATTATGATAAGACTGAGTGTAATAATAATAATAAAGTTTTATTGACATAAAAAGGAGTTACACTTAATTTGAAGCCCTGAATCCCGTGCTAGGTGGTACCTGTGTTACATGAGTCAGTGTCTTCACACGTTTTTTCGACAAATAACTTTTCATGTTACAGTATTAACATAAATATGTACGATAACATTAAAATGAGTTGCATGCTCGTGTGTGGTGTGTAGTGTCTAGAGTGTGGTGTGTAGTGTCTAGAGTGGTGTGTAGTGTCTAGTGTGGTGTGCAGTGTCTAGAGTTTGGTGCGTATGTGGGTGTGTGTGTGTTTCTTACATTAGATATTATTGGGTTTTCCAGCTTAAACTTTTAAATTAAATGTAAATTCTCGGTCTCTAGGTAATTTAATGTTTGAAGCCATGTGTTTAGCTTCAACTTTGTTTTTTTGTTAGTGGGTTGATGTTTCGGGTTTTGTTTATTTTATTGTAGATATAGGTAGGTAAAGGTGTTGCCGCCGAGCGGATGCGGCCTTACATTTGAATGTGCGGCACACATTAGGGAAGGTTCTATGTGTGGTTGCGGGACTTACCGGTGTGAGTTCTTGCTGTTGCATTATAAGATTGAGAAGGTAAAGTTGCCTCAATGTTAGTACTTGGCAACTCTCATACAGGGCTTTTGTAGGATATCTGTATGGCTTGAAGGTCATTACTTTTAAGAGTGATTTTTGAGCTCTCTCGAGGTTTATGATGTAGGTTTTGCAAGCACCTCCTCAAGCCGTGATGCAGTACCCTATAATTGACTGAACCAATGCCAGGTAAACCGCACGGAGAAGCTTGAAATCAGCTATTCGCCGTAACCACTTAAACGCCGAGATAAGTTTCCTAACTCGAGAGGTAGTCTGTTCAATGTGGGGATGCCAGCTGAGCCCCTCATCCAAGATCACACCCAGATAATTTAGTCTTTTTTTGTGTAATTGGAAGACATGACCATGGAAGACTGTCGTTGGAGTCATCACATGAGTGGACTTTGAGGGTTATTGTTGGGGGTATCGTTTTGGCGAAAGCTCATCGGAGCCCATGTCGACCAATCCGGTGTTCCTCAGGGGTCTGTTCTCTCTGCAACTTTGTTCCTGCTGCATATTAACGATCTGCTGATGCCCGGTATCTATGGGTATGCACACAGAGCCTCACAGAGGTATGCAGATGACAGCACAGTTGTGGAGAGATACCTGCCGGAAGCTCAGGCTAGTAAGGAATCAATCCGGTCCGAAAGAGAGGCTATGGTAGAGCGTACGAGTCCTGCACTACAGGCAGTCTCCGAATGGGGCAAAGCCAATCTTGTAGCATTCAATGCCGCCAAAACACAGGCGTGTCTTTTCACCGCCAAAAGGAGCCCGTTCACCTTGGCTCCTACTTTTCAGAATGTATCCTTGGAGTGCACCGACCGCCTTCAGCTTTTGGGAGTAGAGATTTCCTCGAACCTAAACTTTGGGCGGTTCATTGAGTCCAAGGCCAAGGTGGCTGCCAGAAAACTTGGCGTCATCGCGAAGGTCCGGCGGTACTTCACACCGGGGCAGCTTCTAATGTTGTACAAAGCACAGGTCCGTTCGTGTGTGGAGTACTGCAGCCACATTTGCGCTGGTGCTGCGAAATGTCACCTGGCTACTTTGGATTCAGTGGAGAGGCGTGCGAAGAGGCTAATTGGTGACCCTGTTTTAACTCGAGACGGTCTCCAAAGCCTAGAGCACAGGCGTAGAGTAGCCAGGCTTTCGGTGTTCTATAGTAGGTATGCATTTTGGGGAGTGTGCGAGGGAATTGCATGATTTAATTCCCCCATCTCCGTTCCACCATCGGACGACCCGTCGTACGGCGAGTTTCCACCCTTACGTTGTTAACACTACTACGTTCCGGACGAAGTGTTTCGCCTCCTCCTTTATACCGCGACCCTTACGTTGTTAACACTACTACGTTCCGGACGAAGCGTTTCGCCTCCTCCTTTATACCGCGTACATTAAGGGACTGGAACAACTTGCCGGCGGCGGTGTTTCCGTCGGACTACAATTTGAGTGTCTTCAAGGCTAGAGTGAATAGGCTCTTAATAAACTAGCGCGCTTTACCATCAACGATCGCATCGCTGCTTACCATCAGGCGGGATTGCGGTCAAGCGCTGGTTTATAATTAAAAAAAAAAAAGTTAATTGCAGGAATGAGGTTTTCGATATGTTTAGAGTCAGCAGAGTTGCATCTAGCTAGTGAAAGATTTACGTAAGTCTGTCTCCGCAACCTGTTGTGCAGGTTGTACTGCATCCCAACTCTCTTCATGAAATACCAACACTGTGTCGTCCGCATAGCTGAAAATTTTCCCGAGTGTGTCTCGATTATTGTACACTAATAACTATTATACAAAAGTTTGAAATAAATTTTTCATTTACTCGCCAATACCGCTGATTCCTTTGTTTCCAAATAAAAACTAAATTTAGTTCAGTGAAGATTTTTCTATAATTATCAAAAAGTAAAGGACTTGATAAATATTACTTTAGTTCTGTCAAATTAGTCTACGCCTCAAGTAATTGACGTATTTTTGGTTGCCATGTTATTAATCACGTCCAAACTGTTGTAGCGGTTACCTAACCTACAAACGCCCCAAAAAATGTCACACGGTTTCTAGTTTCTACCATAGATTTAGGATTTCATTGCTACGCAAGTTTCTACATCTCGCAAGCAGGGTTTACCGTGCAATTTACATACATACAACTACCCAACATCAACCGTTTGGCAAGTGCCCGCCAGACAAAACTCCGTCTGGTCGTAGGATTTTTACTTTTCTATGAGGGATGACTGAACTTCCTCTTATCTCCATAAGTCATATCTTCCCTGTTCCTCCTACCTCCATACTATCTATGGTATATTTTATCCTACTTCATCAGCCATTTTCGCTTTCATCATCATCATCATTTTGGACATAGGCCTCCCCCAAGGTTCTCCACGACGACCGGTCCTGCGCCTCCCGCATCCAGCGATTTCCCGTGACCTTCACGTCGGTCCACCTTATCGGGGGCCTACTCACGCAGCGTCTTCCGGCGCGTGGTCGCTGCTCGAGAACCCGTCGGCCTCATCGCCGACAGTTTTCGCATTTGAGCATAATAAATGTTCAATCGGGAAAAACAACGGGAACGGGACTTTTTGACGAACGAATTTTTTTCCTGATCGATCATTTAGGGCTCCCACACAAAACCGCGAATTCGCATCGCATCGCAAATATCTGCGAATTCACACGAACGCACCGCAAGAAGTTCCGATCTGCTTCGCATCGCACATTCCTGCGATATTACTTACGTCATTCTTGGTGACGCCATTTTAGTCCGCTCTGAGACAGCTGAGAAAGACGCGCGGCACGGCGCGGTGATATAAACTCAAAAGCTCTTCAAATGAAGATATATGCTCATTCTAAAATAATAAAATATTTATCTTTTTCAGTTTTCAACGCATAGTACTTTTGAGTAAAATAGTTCCCATCAGAGTTCATAATCGTAATAAATGGATGAACCCAGAATCTTCTTTTTCTTTTATATCTATATAACAATAACAGCAGTGCAATAATTTTTTTGCGATCCATCTTATGCTTCCTAAAAACACGTCCAGTACGGCTGACTACACTTGAAGGAATGGTCACCCTACCAAACGGTTTGCCACACTAAATCGTATCGCAGAAATTCGCATCGCATCGCATCGCAGTTTTGTGTGGAAGCCCTTAATTATGTTTATTTCAAGTTCGTTAGTGGTTAAGAACAATCTTCAAAGCGCGGAACTCAGGTGTAGAGTAGCCAGTCTTTTCGGTATTCTATAGAATACATTTTGGACAGTGCACGCGAGTGGCGTTTCCTCCCGCCTTATAAGGAACAGGAATCTCCCGAAACAACCGTGTCCGGTGAGGACCTGCGTCAGGCAGAAGGTGAGGGCGCCGTGACGCCTCTCTAGCCACTCCTCAAAGAGAGGACTTACCGCCGCTGTTGTGGCATGAGATTCCGCCGCAGCTCTGTCTGCTGTACCGCGATTTCTCGCGGCAGCGGAGTTATGCTTCCTCTCGCCTCTCTCACATGTGGGAAAGGGCTTTGGCCTCCAGATCCCAAGGCGGCAAAGAGGCTCGCCGCCTCAGCGGAGACCATGCGGTATCCCCGGACCAGCCGAACGGCCATGACCCTCTGGGACGCGGTCAGCCATCGGGCTGGTCGCTTCCTTAGCGACCGCGCTCACACCGGTGCCCCGTAAAGGGCCATGGACCGCACGGCCCCCGCGTAGAGGCTCCGGCAGGAGGCTTTTGGTCCCCCTAGGTGACCCTAACGTTGTTGACACGGTTGCGACCCGGAGGAAGACGATCACGTACCTACATCGAAGGACTGGAACAATTTGCCTGAGATGGTTTTTCTTATGACATTACAATTTAGCAGTTTTAATACCCACTTTAACTAGTGCACTAGGGCGGGATCGTGGTCAAGCATTAGTTTACGTATAACCATTGATAAAATATTACATTTTATTTATTTAATATTATATCAATGGGTATAACATTAAAAAAAAATCAAGTGTCAGTTTGTATGTCCAGAATATAATTACGATTGAATGTATTAAAAGTAGACCAGTATCATACTGGCACTAGTAAAATTCATTTCACCTTTAGGTACTTTTTTTCACACAAGTCTATCCGTAACCAGCAAATTATACGACCAGTTTAAAAACAACCAGCTTTAATCTGCAGCAAAGCCAGGCTTACGTAAGCGATTATGATCTAACGCCGGCTGGAAGCAAGCGAGCCAAGTGGAGGGCATAACTAACTGGAGTTATCCCCTGGCCCACTGCCGCCCGCTACACTGACACATTAAGCAAGCTGCCAACTCGTTATCGCGACAACGGGACGAATAAAAACGTAGTAAGTACAGTTAGAGTAGGTACCTACGTCTTTTGTTGCTGATTTGAATATACTTGGCATTAGGCAGTGTGTCTTCATTTACTTTGTGTTAGGGTAGTTTGAATAATTCACTCATGTCGTTCTCTGATTTGATATTCTGCGCCTTCATGTAATCGTATAGCAATTAGTAGTTGGTAGGCGTTATTTTCTTAACGAGGGATCAAATAAAATCCTCGTAATGTTTGTCCGCAATCCTTAAACCAGTAGCTTTCGTCTAACGATAAATACCCCAAGAATTTAATGTTAGAAATTAAGACGTTTATGGGTTAACATCTATTTTGAAGTTCATTATCTTGATTTCAGCCTTACATCAGTTCTTTAAGAATAATTGATAGTGCTTAATCAGCACCCGACGTCCATTATGTAATGGGATATCTCAAGGAATTCCCCGACCCTTGACGTTTCAAGAGGCCCATTATTAAGAGAGACAATTAAAAATGGCAGTGAAGGTTGCGATAATAATAACAATTAAATGACTCTTCATTGTTAAGTCTGAGATAACAATGGGTCAGATTAAGTAAATCTATGCGAATTCAGACTAGGCGGAGGACAGTAATAGGGGGTAATTTGGGTTCTCTCGCTGGTTCAACTGGCAACGGCGAGTGCGCGAAACTGCTGCGTATAATATATTGTTCACAATATAATAAGTTTCATTATGATTAATGTTATAATAGGACATCCTATTTATTGGGTTAATATAAAATTCTTAATGACTTATAAAATAATTATTATCTACATACACATAGTCGACTAAATAGTTTTAGTGTTTGTAAGTACCTACGGTTATTCTTCCGTGGACAGTGCTGTCGGTCACATTATTAACAAAATGCAAAATTGTTATACGTAATTGTTTTAAGTTTTCATGATTTAACTGTTTACTGTTCTTAATAATAAAAAAATAACCCTTAAACGCCGGTAGCTTGGACCCTGTTCCGGCCATCGGAGGATCACTTCTTTTTAAATATTTTTGTATGTAGGTATTTTTATATAAAAATATTAAAAAATGTAACTTAATAGGTATAATTATTTGTGCAGTAGAAACATTTTATATGTATTTTTTGCATGACTCCATTAAGGTTCAAATATTGGATCATCATCATCATCATCAACCTTTTATCATCCCACTGCTGGGCACAGGTCTCCTCTCATATAGAGAAGGATTGAGTGTAATCACCACGCTTGCTCAATGCGGGTTGGCGATTACAGACTTATAAAGTCCAGGTTTCCTCAAGATGTTTTCCTTCACCTTCAGTCACTGGTGTCCAAGATATACTTAGAAAGTACATATAACAATGATTGGATATCTTCGGTTATTCTATGTACCTAGTTCTTGTTATGTTCCCTCAAGTTAGGGTTTCATGAAACATCTGAGTCACAATCATTGAACATTCAGTAATATAGTAATATATAAATAATGACAACTGGCAGAATTCGTGATATTTTTTTTTGCAGTACCTACGTCCAAAAGGATCGAAAAGCGTGAGGTAACCGATTGATTGGGCAAATAACTTTCGATAAGCAAACCATCTGCCATGACGCCCATGAAAGAAGACTTAATTTTATTCAGAATTAAATAAAGTTGTCACATTTTCTGAGATTTCAAGTCAGAATATGCAAATACCGTTGTTTTAAAATGTCTGCGCCATTTATTTGGTTATCTCCAAATTACTTTTGGGACTGGAATACAGTGTTGTAAGTTAAAAAATCCGTTAAAATTTGTCTCGTGCCAGCGTTCTAAAGACTCGCGTCTTTAGAATTTTCTCATTTTGCGCAAATAAAAAGTAAAAACATGTGCATTTCGCGTGCTCTGAGATTAATGTCGATGTACGCCTGTGTAGTGATGTGCAGCTGGAATATCGATAGGTAGGATGTATTTTATTTTACATTCGATAACTATACCAAAACATAAGCACAGATGTGTGAGCGAAGCAAAAGTAGTATGTAAGGATCGTAGCGGGTGAGCTGAGTATGAGTTATGTATGTACGTATTGTAAATTATGTTTCCGCGTGAAAGTAAAGGTGCCATTACTAATCTACCTAACATAAAGGTTAATTACAAATGAAACTATAGGTACACAACTCTTTAAAACAAGCAACACATTCACCTAAGATATAACCTTACTAGCTTTCCGCCCGCGACTTCGCCCGCGTGGAATTCGGTTATATCGCGCTTTTTAGATTTCTCTCGGGAATATCATTTTTTTTTCAATAAAAGGTAGCCTGTTATGTTCTTTCTCAGGGTCTAAAGATTGTCTGTGCCAAATTTCATCAAAATCGGTTGAGAGGTTTAAGTGGGAAAGCGTAACAGACAGACATTACTTTCGCATTTATAATATTAGTATGGATGGATTACTCAATTACCTACAGTTTAATTGCCATATTATAGCATAGTTAGACATAGACGTCTGTTAAGGGAACGTATAATTGTATTAAGTTTGTCAATTGTTCGGTCTATGTCGGTGACCAGAAGCAGCCAGGCCAAGCAGCAGGTGGTGTAGCTGTGTGGCAGAACAGATGCCGATGGAGCCGAAAGGTTCTGGAGAGGCGACCGTATGCTGGAAGACGTAACGTTGGAAGGTCTCTCACAAGTGGATTGACGCCTTTCGTTAAAGCCACATGATCCCTTATGATGCGAGAAGCACGGAACTGGTCGAAGTGGATGTGCTTGGGGGAGGCCCATGTGGACGTTTTTCGCCTGAAATAATAATTATGAATAATAATTTATCATTTATTATCTCTTCACAAAGCTGATTTAAAATAGTGAGTACAAAAAAAAAATCTCAGCTAAATTCCAACTTTGTGAGAGATTCGTGCCTGATATAGGTATTTGAAGAATAACCTGACCTTCCATGGCTAGAATTAGCTTTAACGGAGATACCGTGCAAGAGTCAAAGGCACATAATAATTAGGCATAACAAAATAAAAGTTATAAATAAGTACACAATATGCTTAACAGATAAAAGCAAAATAAATATGTTATAGTAAAAATAATTCTAATAAATACATCTAATAAATAAAAGAGATACCTGCCTATAATATTGCAGAATTAGTTGTGGACTCATGTTGTGAGGCGATGAGTCAGTGTGGTGATCTTGTGTGGAGTGTAGGAGTAATATGACATGTGATTGAATAATTAAGATCAGCAGTGTGCGAGCGAGGGTGATTTTTGTATGGTGTGGCCTGCGAAAGTTATTTTTCAAGGAGCCAGGTAGCATTTACGGATTAGTCAAAATTATGTTTATTTCAGAACGGTCAAAAGATTTTCGGTTTTGTGATTGTCTAGGGTTTTTAAGTATTTTTTCATTTATGTAATACAGCTTGATCGAGTTTTTGGATATAGGTTTAAGTGTTCATTCAGTTTATTATAAAGAAAATGCCCAAGGAAGCATTAGAATCTTGTAGGGAGTGTTAATTTGAATTGAGCTGTGGGACGAACCCTACCTCTTCGTCGGTTGTCTTTAAGTAGCGACGTCAAATTGTATTTGAGAATGTTTTTTAACTAGTGTAAGTAGTATGAACGTTTGTCTGACAGTCAGAATGTCCCACTTCTTGTATAGGTCGGTAGTTGGAAAGCGAAATGGGAGACCAGCTCCAACCTTGAGTATGGCACGTTGTGCCCTTTCAACTTCAATTAGGTGAGTTTTTGCAGCACCTCCCCATGATGTGATGCAATAATTAATAAGTGATTGGCACAACGCGTAATAGACCATCTCAATAGTCTTTCGATTGGCCGAGTGTCTTAGGGTTTTGAAAATGTAAATCACTTTTATGAAATGATGTTGATGACAATTTTACCTATATTTTGCATGCAAAATATAGGTAAAATTGTCACATAATATTGGCACATAATGTGTATTCCTATACACATTATGTGCCATGCAAAATATAGGTAAAATTGTTGTTGGTAAAAAACTTAATAGGTATCCTTACCTATTAAGTTTTTTAAAGATATACACCCTTATTCGTAAACGCTGCTTAAAGTTAACTAGTGATTAGCGATTGTTTAAACATACATTTTAGACGTTTGCACGTCACTTAACTTTAATCATCGTTTGTGAATAAACCCCTTAAACTCTGTGGTGTTTATTCATAAAGGATGATTAAAGTTACCTAAGTTACGTTAATGTGTGGTTATAGAATCGCTAATCACTAGTTAACCTTTGCAGTGTTTACGATTTATTTATATTATTTAGGATCTCTAACAAAGAATATACACAAAACATGGAAAAAATAAAAATGGACGACAATATATCACAAAGGTGTACTCCTTCACTTACAGGAGACCACAGCATGCAATAAAGAAATTGTAACTAAGCGAACAAAATTAAAAGTTAAAATAATAATAATAAAATTAAAATAAAGCATATTCGGTAACATATAGAAAACAAACTAAATACGTACATGATCAACTTCAAAACCATAATTAAGATCAAAAACTATTAACTAGTTATTTCTTTGAGACGCTTTTTATACTTTGCAAGAGGTTCACAAATGTCTAAGTTGTCTTGGCTAAGTTGTTGTATTGCCTACAAAGTCACGGCAAAGCGGCGAAATGACCCAGGTTGGTATAATGAATATCTACATATAATCGATACCTACGTATCGAAACTCTGACATCCCTTGTCGCCCCAGTCTCGCGGCTGCTGCAGGAATTTTATTTCACTTCATTTCGTTGTGACATGCCACGTTAGCCAATAAGGATGATGTAATAACACATTTTCTGGATTGTTTTTATGTAACTACGGTTGAGGAATATTATAATATGATTCTGCACTCCATTATGTGAACATATTATTTTTATAACCTTAAATAAAAGAACGAAACAATTAAAATAATAACGGACTGTGGAAGTTTTTCTGTAGTGCCAATTTATTGTTAATTAAAGTTAAAATATTTGACGTAGATACTAGATACTTACGATAATGTATTATCGAATTTGGGTGGGATACATCGCTAGGCAGGATGACTTAACGAATGGAAAATATTTAGGAAGTTAATTATCTACAAGAAATCTCCCCTTCACTTTTACTCTAAGACGTTAGACGATACATCTTCATTCATCAACGACCATATATTTCCCCGTATAACCTTCTCAATGATGAACTCAATGACCTCAGAGGGCAGAGGCTGAATAGTCATTGTTTTTGCCCCGAGCTGTGGGGAGGACGCAAAAAATAGTTGTCTATGGCAAAAGGACGGCGCGCGCTGCGATGCGAATAATCCACTAGTAATATAAACAGTGTCTTTTCTCTTCGCTTTGGTTAGGGGGAAATCAGTGTGACTGTGCTTTTAGATTGAAAAAGGACATTCAGTAGTTTAAGAAAGCCTCCTTTTGAGGAACATTCCCATAACCTTTGTAAAGGGAAATAAAAAAATGAAGTGATGATTTTTGGGTTCAATTGGTTTTAATTTAGGTTTGAGTAGTGGTTTTGGTATTGAGTTGATTGGTGTCGAATAGTAAGTAGGTAGCCAAATATTTTATTAAGAGGGCACTCCAGTGGCGCTTTCTTTATATACAAACGTATTCCGCTGTTTTCTTCGTAGATAACGCTTTTAGAGCAATTTTTTTCATCTACAATTTTACACCTTTATCATTAGATTTTTCCAAAACTTAATAAAAGAAATATGATATTTCGAAATCCCGAAAAATAACCTATTGTTACCGCGATATTCAGACGACTATTAAAAAAAATGTTTTTAGTTTTTGATAAAAAAAGAAAATAATCGAACCATGCTTTTCCTCTAAATTTTGATATAAAAATAATTGATATTTGTCGGGTTTTGAAAAAGAAAATAGCGGAATACGAAACGTCTTTTGGTCAACGTTTTTGTAGGTACAATCAGCCTGAGCTGCAACTGTCACTTTCACACTTTTCGGGGAGAGGTCGGTAGCGGCGTCACGGCAATAGTTTCTACAAATACCTAATTTTCAAATTCCTTTTTTTTATATACGTACAAATGGAAGTCACAGGCGTTTTGACCGCTGCGCCAAGGAGGACGACAATTCCTTAAGAGCCGATGGGAAAAACCAAAGAAAATAAACCTTAGTTCTCTATGCAGTTCATCAGTTCATAAATAACCTCGGTGGTAGGCCATAACATCGGCTGCCGGCAGAAGTTACCACCCACCAGACAAAGTCTTGCCGCCAAGCGATTCGTCGTGTTCCGGCATGATGTCTGGTGAAGCCGTACGGAGGACGGGTTTGAGCAGTTGTGTTCCGTTGTGTGGCGGGTACGATGCGCCAAATGTTGTTGTGTCGGGAGTTTGGTCGTGGAGAGTCTTCACATCATTTTCCCTCTAGCGCAGCATCGTTTGGTCGTGTTGGTTTAACATAGCATCACCTCGCTCAACTGCCGTCATCCTTCTTATTCCTAAGTTTTTTAAGTGAATAGGCTTAATAAACTAGTGCGCTTTACCATCAATGATTGCATCACTGCTTACCATCAGGCGGGATTGCAGTCAAGCACTAGTTTATAATTATTAAGAAAAAAATGAATGGATAAACTAACTTTCACATTATTTAATGTGAAAGTTGTTGAGTATGACTGTCAAGTATATTCAAGGAAATTGTGGCTGAAAACTGGCTCATAATTATATTATCATTTCATAATAATTTCGGGCTGTAGTTAAAACACCGAAGTGTCCCAATTTTCCCAACAAGCATGGTTTCCATTGCCCAGAAAAGAGAGAGAGTTTATTAAAAATTGGATTTGTTCGTGGCGCGGCACGCGGCGGCGCCCTCACACCGGCGCATTATTATTATTATTTTATTATTACCCCGTAAGTGGGGAACCCAGTAGGCTTATCGATGGGTAAATATTTTGTTTTGATTTGACGATCCGATTCGATATCGTCTCTCTGTAGTGTATGGGGAAAATAAGAATGTCAACTGAGGAAAAACTAAACGGCTGTAGTGTTGGTGCAGTGGCCCAGCGATCGACTGTTACGCTGTGTGTCGCGGGTTGGATTGAAACATGGAACAAATATTTGATTTACTATAGGCTGATTGTGTAATTACTTGTAGGACGAATTATTAGTATTTCGTTTAAAAAAAAAAAAAAAAAACAATATTTTACCCGAGGAAATTGTTTTTAATAGTCCTAGATGCCTCTCTTGAAGCAAAACAATAGGTATATATTATGTATTAATTTCGTACTTACCTAAATTCGAAAACACGTGATCCAAGACAAATAAGGTATTTTTTAACACCCTTGCTCGTAAAGCTGATGTAATTCCACCGGTTTTAAATATGTAAAGCGGGCCATAACAAACGCGTGTGTTATCAAAGCAAATAGGTTAGTTATAGTCCATACAAATTCCATAACAGCATTATTTTCCATTTCAAGTAAATATGGAACTGATCGCCGCCGCACGACTCGCGCTGCGCGCTGTTCCATATTTGAAATGGCAAATAATAATACTAATGGCGGGAAAGCAACAGTGTGCATTCACAGATTGAGTTTATTTAAAATGAACAAAATATAAAATACTTTTTTTCTGTTTCCTCGCAAGTGTGTTAAAAAACGTCGTACGATATACGTGCGTATTGGTTATAACATGCTCGGCTCAATTACACCCTCGCCTTCGGCTCGGGCTGAAATTCCGCCTCGCATGTTATAACCATCATTACGCACTAATATCGTAATGTACTATAACAACATTATTTCTATCTTGTCTCTTTGTACTGGGGCAATTTAATATCTTACTTTACTTATGCTTAGGTATGTATTGCTAATGCTCAATCGCTTTTCATTAAATCTAATAAGAGCACATTAGAGCCAAAACCCTTTCAACATGTTCAATACTAACTTCTAAATCTGCTTAAATCTTACACTTTTGCTCCAGCTGCGGATTAATGAAACAATTTATAATCTAATTACCCATTAAAACTGTGCAGTTTTCCGCGCCAACATGGCGGCATAGCAAAGATACGTATTTGTAAATTAGATCGGAACTTGTTTAATCCTGTTTTTGACCCTTCGCCCTCTGCCCTCCGGCATGTCGACCTAAAATATTGCTGACATTTTTCAGGGACTTAGCTCTCTCTGTTCACCCTCTGCGATGAGGGATAGTTATAACGAGATGCGTTTGTTTGCTATCTGCAGGGGCGGGAATTAAATTTGTAGACATTTTTAACTGTGATATATTAGTTAGAGTACATTTGTGTGGCCGGCTGTGTAAACGATATTTCATAGTACCTACACAGTTTTGACAGTAATACCTATTGTTGGACACTGGACTAATTTAATAATGGTCCCGATACTCTTGTTGACAAACTAGACTAATTTTAGGGACAGTGCATCTTTTTCTTTCCATTAGAAACGGACAGAAGGTAAAATCTTAGTGAAACACGGGTGGGTTTTAGTCAGTAAAAGTCTGACACGCCCTGCCGCTCCGCCCAGAGCGGGAGAAGTCATTTGATGATATCCCAACTGAAAAAAAAGTGGTCCTGTCAATTTAAGATATTCCATAGACAATTATTTAGATGTGAGTTAAAAATGGCGCCTAAAAATACGTCAACTTACGTCAGGCGCAGAAGACTAAACTAAATTTATCTTCTGTCCTTTTCTTTATAAAATAGAAAGAATAAGATGTTGTACTTATGTTTAGTTTAGTTTGTGAACATGAACCTCGGTAGACATTTCGGAATAACAATCGGCGCCAATGTCGGACTCTGGACTGGACTACATAATTTATTATATTACGTATTTGCGTTGGCAAAGATGAATTGATTGCATGGGTGATTACTTCGATTACAAATAAAAATGTCATGAAAAAAATCATTTAATTTTTTTCATACAAAACGGCAATTTCATAGATAAAAATGAAAATGAAATTCAATAATAGGATAGGTAGGGATTCGTTTTATTGTTAGTAGAAATGAATTAGTTCTCGATAAGAGAACGGTACCTACCTACCGAGGATTTAGAATTTTTGGAAATAAATTAGTTAAGAGGAAAATTAATATTGAGAATTTAGATAATTTATTTATATTGCGGAAGCTGAAAGATTGGATTAAATAAGAATACCCTTGGTGGATCGAACACCTGATGAATGTCACAGAAATCCGCTAAATGTTAACAGAATGATTCGAAGTGGTGGTGGTCAAGCTGTGGATGACTTTTGGCTAAAATTATGACTATGATGGTGACCCTTGGTATCTTGGATAGGTAGTTAATTGTGGACAGGCAGGCTGATATTGTATTTATGTGACTACCTGATTAAATAAGTCGTCGAGACATGTTTTTTTCTCGGTGGCAGCTGATAGGCCATAACATCGGCTGCCGGCAGTTACCACCCACCAGACAAAGTCTTGCCGGCAAGCGATTCGTCGTGTTCCGGCATGATGTCTGGTGAAGCCGTACGGAAGACGGGTCTCAGCAGTTGTGTTGCGATGTGTGCTGGGTAGATGCGCCAAATGTTGTTGTGTCGGGAGTTTGGTCGTGGAGGGTCTCCAGATCAATCTCCCTCTGGCGTAGCATCGTTGGTCGTGTTGTTGGGTTTAACCTTGCATTACCTCGTTCAACTGCCGTCTTCCTACCTTTTCACTCAGTTTTTTTTTGAGTGAATAGGCTCTTAATAAACTAGTGCCTTTTACCATCGACGATTGCGTCACTGCTTACCATCAGGCGGGATTGCAGTCAAGCACTTGTTTCTAATTATATAACAAGGAAAATTAACAAAATATGTAGATATGATCTGGTAGGTTCTAGAAAGTGGTGAACACCAAGCGAGTATCAATCTCCAACATAACAATTTGTTCTCTCTCCCCACCTCAACAGCTACAGAGTATCAAATACAGTATAATTAAAATCAAATCAAATGAAATCAAAGGCTATAACAACAGCGAGTACAAATCCGTCGTCCGGGTGGTCTCGAAGCGCGCCGTCATCAGCATCAGCGCTCACGCAGCGTTGCCAATCGCTTAGACGCGCCCGCCATTTGTACCGAGACATTATCGCTTCGGCTGTTTCTTTTACATGCATTTGAAGGAAGTAATCTGAGAGGGGAAATTGATTCGAGAAGGAGTTCTTAACGCCTTCGTGGGTAAAAACGAAGAGTGTACTTTGATAAAGCTGGACGAAACTTAAAAAAATAGATTTTTGTTTATTGTCCGGCCGGCCGTCAAGAGAATGTTTTAATGACACGTGTTAGTGTAAAACTTCTAGTAGCCAATAAGGACCTTTGCTAAAACATGTTGTCAATTAACTAGCAGGTGTCAATAACGTATGCTATGTATTAAAAGAATCTTGTAATATTCACTTACTTAAAATTGCCGGAATTACAGGTGTCAATAACGTATGCTATGTATTAAAAGAATCTTGTAATATTCACTTACTTAAAATTGCCGGAATTACAGGTGTCAATAACGTATGCTATGTATTAAAAGAATCTTGTAATATTCAATTACTTAAAATTGCCGGAATTGATTTGCAAAGAGACGAAACCGATAGCAACATTTATCAAGGACAACATTTGTATAATCGTCCAGCATTTTCTGGTGTAAACTGCGCGAGCAACACTATTTAAAACTTGAAATTTCAATTCCATTTATTTCACTTACACGTTTTACAGGCACTTTTGAATTGTCAGAGTCTTAGACAGAATGTTCAACCCATTCCGAAACTTAGGTAGATCTTTATGGAGAAGAACGGGCAAGAACTTTCGATGTTCTTAGCACTATGGTACAATTTGTACCTATAACATTGTGTAACATACTACATTCTCTACATCAATGTTTGGGCCCATGTCTCCATTTCCTCGACTACCTAGACTAGGCTGACAAATCAATCGACAACACATGAGTGATGGCCGATCGGCGTGGTTTCTATCCGACCGCCATTTGCATTGATTGATCTGTGATTGAAGCGATACAGATGGTTATATCATGGTGTAATGGATGTTGCATGGTTTTATTTCAAATATCGATACGTTTTGAAAGGTAATCAGCTCTTAATTGGACAATTTTTGGAAGTAGGACTTTTGAAACTTGGCATTGTAAAATTAGACTTGAATTTCATATTTTCTTGATTTCGTTTCCACCGTAGAATAATTATTAGTTTATTCTATCAGACATCGAAATTACTATTGATACTATAGTCTTTCTTTCAAGCATCTATTTATAGTAAAGAAATGTGATTAAAACAGAAATGATAGCTGCCATTTCTGTTCAAAGCTCCGTTGCCAATTGATATCAGTCGACTTTAACCTCGTGTTTAGACGCTACAATTCTAGGTAACACACCCAGCAGCTAGATCAACGATAATACACATCCACTAGTTTAATCTCCGCCGTCACTACAAACGATATGAGAACACATCGCCTCGGACTGGCGCGTGGCGTTGCGCCTGCAGGCGCTTCGGAGAACATTTCATTTGTCACCAACTCACTACTGTAGGTATCTATGTGTTATATGCGTAAGTATCGATATGTAAATGTTACGTTAATTTCGTTGGCAAGTTACGTGCTAATGAATGTTTACTTTTAAGAGGTAATGGTAGTGCAAGAGTTGCTAGCGATGAGTGAATCACTAATAAAAGAATAAACCTAAGAACTAATATTAACAAAATTAGGAAAAACGAAGGTTTTATCAGCCTAGGGTAATTTCTAAACTGTCACAAGTGGTAGATTAGAGTATTTCATGAAACTTCTTTTTAGTTTCCAGCAACGCAGTGTTTTGATGGTATCTACATTTTCCAACCATCATCGTATTGTAAGTATTCTTACTGGAACACCAGCAGCGGGAATTACAGGTGCCATTGAGAACAAATCCCTGCCAAAAGCCTCCTGATCAAAGCCTGTTTGAGTACGTCAAGAAAATTATCAAAAAGTTAGGTAAGCACCTTATTAGTGGCGATCGGCGGCGATCTCTCGCGTCCAACCCTGGTCCAGGACTTGTCCGGAGCGAGATTGCAAGGCAGGCCGTCACCTCCTTCTGCGAAGAAGTGATGCTGGCAAAGGAGGAGGCGGAGCACGTGAGGCAGCGGGAATCCCAGTGCCCTCATGCCACTAGCCGCTGCAGGAGACGCTCTGGTCGGGCGACAACATCGAACTCCCGACCACCGTAGACGCGGGCTTGCGGGCGGTGAGCAGTGGGCAGCTCCCCGCCCTGTAAGGATCAGGCCCGAGTCGACAGCGCGTCGTGTTTCACGCGCGCCTCAAAGAGATGTCAGCACGTCGTGACGGGGTCCACGAAGACCGATGCCTCCTGGGCCAGGGTTACGTGTTGGTTAAAAAATAAACACTGGCCCTGGCGCACAGGCAAGTGAAGGAACACGGGTGGGTTTTAGTCAGTAAAAGTCTGACACAATTTAATGACTTCTTGCAGTTAGCGTAAAATGATTTAAATCAAACAACTTTGTCGTAGCAGGAGTACGGCATTCAGATCAACATTAATGCTGAGTCAGCTTTACCTAGATCTGCAGATATTTAATCTGTTACTAAGTTAACTTGACTGTCTAGAATTCGGTTGCAGTTGCAATAGTTTAATGTCTTATTCAAACGCCAGATGATTTAACACGATTGTCTCAACAAACCGAACTGGGTCCGAGTTTGAGTTATTTAATTATTTGCCTTATATCCAATATTGATTTAGTTAATATTACAAGTTGGTTGAAATAAAGGTTGTTTATGTTTAAGGATATATTTATTAAGGTATGAGGAATAGGGTGCAAAGTTCTCTTATTCTTAATAGCGGTCGCCAGCGACTTCGTTCGCGTGGAGTTAGTTATGCCCCGCTCCTATTGGTCGCAGTGTGATGTTATATAGCCTAAAGCCTTCCTGGATTAATGGGCTATCCAACGCAAAAAGAATTTTTCAAATCGGATCAGGACTTCCCGAGATTCGCGCACACAAACAAACAAACAAACATACAAACAGACTCTTCAGCTGTATATATTAGAATAGATAGATAAGGGAGGATCCTCCCACCAGACAGGTGGTGTGTCAACTGGACGACGGCTCGCTCGGTGGTTTATTTCGTGATTTTTAGGTACCTACTAGTTACGCGGTGAACTCCGCCACAATAGACAGAGAACAGTAAAACATCTTCATATAAACGAGCCGCTCTCGGTTTGAATGTATGCGTGCGCGCCGAACGCCGTGTCGGTACGCGATTTCACGTACACGCTGGCATAATATAGGATGGTATAGGATGGCGGCAATACGGGCTGTGCCGCGTGACTGTGAGCACGCGCGTAAATTACATGACCGCTCGCGTTCGTCAATTCTCGCCGGCCACTTACCATAATATTAATTATTACGAGTATCATGACTTCAAAAGGGGGAAAAAATATTGTAGTGTTTTCGGGTGCCTCAATAATGATTTCGCAAATCCGGACTTATCATTCTTCATACTTCCTACTGAACCAGAAATGTAAGTACAACTTAAATCTTATTAGAAAATGTGATATATGTATTGTTTGTTTCATAGTTTATTTGCTTTATTAAGAGCGTACCCGAGTCGCATTTTTCCATATAATTGTATTCCCAGATTTACTTCCTGACTACTATGTTTAAGGTTAAGTTTATTTTAAGAAGCCCAGTTTTACTATAAAACAGAGGATTGAGTACGAAATATCGTTTAAGTAAACTTATTTGTCGAGTATAGTGTAATAAGGACAATTTCACAATAATCAATATTGCAAATTACTATTTTTTTTTCTATTGTCTTATGTGTTCTTTGATCCAAATATGGCGTCTTAATCATAATATTAAGTTAATAAAATTATAGTAAAATGTGACCGACTAACGCTTAGGGTTGCGTAGAATTTTATTTATAACATTATAACCTTTAATCCCTCCGACGCGCGCGTCGACAACAGCAACGCGAGGTGCTTTTAATAGCGAGTAAGCGAGCGGCGCCTTTGTTGCATTTGAGCTAGCTGTTGCTATCCGATTATATAAACAAACATTACACAGTACCCATATAAACAATCATTATAATTGTACCTCAGAAACTAATGAAGCTAAAAAGGTTTTGCGGTTTTATTAAAGTAAGGTATCATTTGTTAAATATTCGCTACCCATACATAATCTTAGCTTTACTAATGTCTACTTTTTCATAAGAACTACATATTTATTGTTTACGTTCTCATGTTTTATATCATTTAAGCATTAGTTATTAGCTTGTGAATATTATTGTGTTAGTATTACATTTAAGTACTCATCACTTACAATCTTCTCTGATAAGAACCAGTTATATCGATTTCCCATATCACACATCACTTAAAATTTATCATTATTTACGAGCTTTAGAATATAATTTAGTGTTACACTTAAGTAGTCTTAAAATTTTTGTCGGTATCAAATTTGTAACTTAATATAATAAATGTTATGTGAATAAAGGCTTTTTATTTTTACTAAATTTATAAATTGGTAAAATATTCAATCATAATATGCTTTTTATTCTATAAATTTAGATCAAAGTGACAACCTTAGGGTTCAACGCAAGAGTAGGCAAATAACTCTGCGGGCGGCCTTAGATAATCTACTGTTCTCTGTCTACTATGACTCCGCTTGCGTGATGCAGGATTTTGTGTGATGTCAGTGTGATGTGTGTAGTTCACATGTGGCGATGTAGATGCCGCCATAGGTTTAAAGTTGCTTTTTGTGCAGTGAGTAGATCTCAAGATTACATTAGTGTTATTATCTCTAGACAAGCTTCTGGTAAAATGTTATGTTTATTAGCTACCTATACCGAAAGGAATTTTTCTCCCAAAGATATTCTTTTGACATATTTTGTGTCGAATCTTTTTATTCAGTGACAATGCTACAGTTAAATAAAAGATGTAATGCACATTTGAATGTCTATAATGTTTTAATATCATCTTTTTATGAAATGGTGCGTCACTGTATTCCCGAAAACAGTTTTATTGCAAGCGTCACTTATTTGGCGAGGGATGACTCAGTAGGTGGGTACTTGTAGCTCATTAAAATGAGATTATCACAATAAATAACAACGCGGTGGTTATTTTTGTATTAAGCCTGTTTCGATACATTATCCACCCGTCCGCTTTTCCATCTTAGGGTTATCTGCTTTAAAGTCGTATTTCCTTTATTTTTGGGTATCCTTCTCAATGTTTCTTGCCTCCAGACGTAGAGTATCTCATCTGTGCTTACGGTACGTTTTACGCAATATGAGAAGGGTATCTTAGAAAATCGTTTGTTGGAAGATATTAAGGAACTCAATTTGCATCTTTATGACAATAGACAAGTGTAACCTTACACAATAATTATGCACGTGCGTCAGTGCATGTGCATAAAGCTGTTAATTGTGTATCTCGGTCACTTGTAGTCTAGGCTGTCTAGACTCTGGTACTTTATTATGTAACACAATTTCTCCGATTCAATTGTTATTGTCACGACTTAATTGTGTGATATGCATTGTGACGGTTCTGTTATCACACAATAGGTTAAGTGACAGTTACAATTACAACATTTGTGTCGTCCTTAAACTTTTAACTACCAAGTTTCTAAGCCACTTTGTAAAATTTTGTCTTAAACTTGGTTATGTAAGCGCTGTTACTGCTGAAAGTAATTCAAAAATCTTACATGACATCTTCTTATTAATTGTAATAATAAGTACCTACAATGAGAGAGAGGATTTTCCGAAAAAGAAATAACCTGATTCCGAAGTCAAAGAAAGTATTTTATTGGGGTAGAAGAGGGCCTATTAATAGTTAGTTAAAGTATTAGCCAAGTTGTACCACTCGCAGATACTACAAACTACTCACTAGTGGAGTTGTACGACTAACATAAAACGCTTTTTATCATCAAATTGACTGCAGATCTTCATTATAACCCATTTGGGTAGCGCGGTTCATGAAGTTTTAGTCACTATGAGTCACTTCGACGGGAAGCGTCGCGCATTTTGCGTGCGCGCATTTTACGAAAACTCTCGTTCGTACGTAGTTGTCAGGCGACTATTTTGTTCTGAGTATGGTGTACGGCAAATTAGGGAGGCTCCGAGTGCTAATTTAATTAAAATCTGGATAAAGCGGTTTGAAGAGACTGGATCGACGTTTAAACCACACGCAAAAGGTCGTCCACCCACATCTAGGACCGAAGACAATATTGAGAGTGTTAAGCAGTCGGTACGAGAAGATCCACAAATGTCTACTCGCAAGAGATCGTCTGTCCTAAACATATCGCGACGAAGTTTGCAACGAATTTTAAACTTGGATCTTAAATTGCATCCATACAAGCTGCAATTAACTCAAGAATTGAAAGACTCTGACTCTGCTCACATTTGCTAATGAAATGCTCAATCGGTTTTCAAATTTTGAAAACATCCTTTTCTCTGATGAGGCACATTTTTATATGAATGGGTTCGTAAACCGCCAAAATTGTCGTTATTGGAATAGTGAGAATCCCAGACTCAAACATCAAAAATCGTTACATAGCCCTAAAGTGACAGTTTGGGCCGCAATCTCTGCCAAAGGAATAATTGGTCCTTATTTTTTTTGAAAACGCACGGGGGCAAAACATCACTGTTAATACCGAACGCTATGTTGCGATGTTGGAAGGTTTTTTGGCCCCAGAACTTGAAAATTCAAGAATAAAGAACTCTAGGACTTGGTTCCAACAAGACGGAGCTACCAGTCACACATCAAATGACTCCATGGTGGTTGTGAAGCAGATGTTCCCTGGCAAACTGATTTCGAAAAGAGGTGATATCCCATGGCCTCCGCGCAGTCCAGACTTGACGCCTCCTGACTTTTTTTTGTGGGGATACCTCAAACACAAAGTCTACACCAATAATCCGAGAAACATCAGTCAGCTCAAGGAGAATATTCGTGGTGAAATGGCAGCCGCGCGCCATGGTGGTGGTGGTGGTGGTGGTGTGGTGGTGGTGTGGTGGTTGCCATGGTGGCGCGTGGAGCCGCGGGAGTCTAAATTCTTCCACGGCCCCACCCTCTCGTGCTGGCACGTTCTGTCCGGGCCTCGTCTCCTGCACGGGGTAGTGGGGTGTTAAACTACCCCGTGCATCACCTCAGAGGCGCGCGCCGACACTCGCACTACCAGAAATAGGACTGGGCCAAGTTTTCTCAGGCATTTCAGCAGAGAGCATTATTTTTACCAGCAATTGAATGCGAATGAAAATAAGATTGAAATGATAAACGAATCACCTGCCTGTCGGGGCTTTATTGATGCCTTTCAGTGAAGTGATGTCAAACTGAAATGTGAAGGGAATGGAACGAATCCCCATATTATAGTAGGTACTCACAAGAAAACATCTCGTTTTATGTGACACATATGAGATACACAGGTGACAAATAGAATGCTTGCTACAATGTTGTTTAAATAAAAACCGTGGATGTAGCACAAGTGTTAAAAGAATTGTTTTGATAAAATATTGAAGAGAAATGGTTGCAGAGCTTGTAAAATACAATCTTGTTTCAATAAAATTGCTGCTTACTCTATCGATCCTGCTGGTTTGGTTCATATCTTAACTATACCTAACTTGCTTGTAGGAATACATGTTGCTTTAGAGAATCTTTCAATGCAGTTAGTTTGTTATTATTCAAACGGCAAACTGCACGAGGGTCGCCTACGCTGGTACGGTCACGTCTTACGAAAACCGGCAAGTTACGTGGAAAAAGTGCTGGCTTGACGTTGTAAGAGATGACATGCGTGACAACAATCTGACACCACAGGATGCTAAAGATCGCGCCAAATGGAGGAGATTGAGTAGGACCCCGGGCTCCAACGCGAAAGCCGCGGATGCAACCGGGAGTAAACGCGGAGATGATGATGATGAGTTTGTTATTATTCAAGTTTTTCTCTAAACCTGGAGGTTCTAGCGCTAACACGTTTTTTGTTAAGTGTCAATGTTTTTCTTCATTTTCATGTCTCCTCCCCAAAAGAAACAAATATTTATCTGATCATTTTTTTTTTTTTTTGTAAATGTAAATACATTTCCATACCAACAAGAAAAGCTCTGTATTTTACGGTTTATTGGACGGATTTTAAACCCTATAAACCGCCTGTCAGGTCACGAGTTCCTGAGGGTTGGACGTATGATAAAGGTACGCCATATCGACGCACCCATCAATATGCTGACGGCGTGATCTATTTACACATCCTTAGTGGAAAACTAAAGATGTGGGTTTTATTTATGTGAAAAATAGAAAGGATTTTGGTAGTTTTAACTTAAAATGAGACCTTTTGTTATCATATCACTGTAAAAAGTTAGGTGAAGTGAAGTCACCGTGGAGTGTGCTGTCTTTCCAACCAATACTAAGGGATTGACTGTATTGACAGCTCCCATTAAACTCACTTACGGTGAACTCTCACTGTAAGATTTTTACAGAATCAATCGGCTCGTTTTTCTAACGATATTGGCGATTTATATTCAAGTTATTAAGAACCTGGAAACATATGGTTAGTTTTATCTACATTGAGATATGGTGCAGTAATAAAAGCTTCTAATCTTATTAATAATTTCTCTATCCACATTCATGCTATAGCCATATATATATACATACATGCACGTAACCACCGCTAGGTGTCGCTAGTTGACAGTGAGTGCCACCAGCTATGAATACAATAGGTAGAAAAAATCAATATCTACATTTTCCTATAAGACTAAACGGCGACGAAAAATTCCCTACGTTCGAGGTTTAGGTTTCGAAAATATAAATGAATATGCGTTTCATACTTTTGACGTCCTCCGTGGTGCAGCGGTCAACACTCCTGCCTGCGACGTGGAGGCCCCGGGTGCGTTCCCCGGCCAGGTCATGATGGAAAACAATCTTTTCCTGATTGGGTCTTGGATGTTTATATATTTGTATCTATTATAAATATATAGTATCGTTGAGTTAGTAATCCCATAACACAAATCTCGAACTTACTTTGGGGCTAGCTCAATCTATGTGATTTCTCCGTATATATATATATATATATATATATATATATATATATATATATATATATATATATTTATTTTTATACTCGTATAAAAAGTTCAGTTTGTGTTGAATAAAAATTTAATTGGCTTTCTGACTTTTTCAATGGCAGATCAGTATATAAATGGCAATGTACCCATTGGAGGAATTTGTCTAATACATATTATCAGACTTCAAAAGTATAGCAATTGTCGCTGTAATTAGTCGGTTCAGACGCAACTGGTAGCACTGGACGAGGAATAATTTGTAATTGCATTAGCCTCTACATTTCTGCTACTTGGGGGGTAGGCAGGTATGGAAGATTCGATTATTATTGGACGGTTTTTAGCACTTATATAAGTACGCTCGTTTAAACTAAAAAAAAACCAGCCAAGCTCGCGCACTAAGTAGTATCTATAAAAGTACCTATAAAAAAAACTAGTTCTGTTTTTAGAAACATCATCTGTGAAAATATGAACTGTCTAGCTACCACAGTCATGACATACAGCCTGACTACAGAGAGACAATGGAGTCAACTAACTCAATGCTATTGAACATCTTTATACTTTGAGGGGAGGCAACCAAACAAAGCCCAAAGAGATATAGATTTAGAGACAAGAAGAGATATGAAGAAACTTTTCTAGTATCCTGTAGCGTTATTAACACAAGATGTGCACAATATACTTGTCGGAGTCAGCGACGGCGCGGCGGAGCGGTAGGGTCGACAGCATCTTGGTGTGAATTTGAACAGGCAAATCGTTAGTTTCGGTTCGGAGAAGTGCCTTGGTCCGCGTCTCGATGCAAAATGACCGTTCGAAAGTCCCCACTTTCCAAACCGACTGTTCATGAGCCGCCATCACAAAGTAATGTCATAGCATCTACCCATAGTCTCCCACTACTATGTAACTCAAATGAGCAACTTTTCTTCAAATACTTTCGACGATGCACGACGTACTAATATATTGTGCTACATTCCATAACTCTATAGTCCCATAACGTTTGTGTGTTACGCAATTAATAAGTATAATCTTAAAAATAAATTAAATAATTGGTTGATGTCGTTGAGTTATGACGAAACTGAGAAACTTTTGGAAATAGCAAAATGAAAAAGATTAGTGTCTGAATTTTTGTAAAACTGTTATTTTTATTTTTAAATTGTAAACTTTAATGAAATTCAAAAAGGCGGTGATATGTATACGTTATTGACATTTAAAACGGCCGACCGCCGACTACCCAAGATACGAGCATGTCTCAGTTTGGGAGTCGTTTGTCTCAAATTTATTTGCTGTACATTTTACCTTTACCTTTATAAATATATGTAACTCTCTTGTAAATTTTGTATTTTTGAAATAAATTATTATTATTATTTCTTTTATTTACCTTCCTTACATATAATTTACATTTTTAAATATTTGTATAAAAAAAAAACAAAAACATTTAAAAATATAAAAAATAGTAGCCCACCGGTATCGGGAACAGGGTCCAAGCTACCGGCGGTCAGGGCTCCAGAGAGAGGAACTTCCTGACAATGCGAGCCGTGTCCAGCAGTACCGCTTTCTGAATCAAGCCCTTGATCCAGCCGCCTAACGAGAGCCTCCTGAGGTGTTGGTCGAGGCTCTTGGCTATTAAGCCATTGGCTGTCACGACTATCGGTACAATGATTGCTGAATCCACTTCCCACATGTCGACAACCTCGTGAGCCAAATCAAGGTACTTGATTTGTTTATCTTTCTCGGCTTTCACGAGGTTCTCATCATGCGGGATGGTTATGTCAACAATCATTGCACGCCGCTCTGATCGATCCACCATCACTATATCAGGCTTATTGGCAACAATAGTCCTGTCAGTGATGATGGATCGATCCCAGTACAATGTGATATGGCCATTTTCGAGAACTGGGTCGGGCATATACCTGTAGTACGGCACCTCCGATTCCACAAGGTTGTATTTCAGAGCAAGTTGTTGATGAATTATCCTGGCTACAAGGTTGTGTCTATGCAAGTACTCTCCATTAGCTAGACGAGAACACCCGGAAATAATATGTCTGATTGATTCACCCGGCCGGTGACATGCCCGACAGATGTCAACTGTGCCGTCTTTCACAATGAATTTCCGGTAATTGTTCGTCATCATAACTTCGTCCATAATTGCACAGACAAAACCTTCGGTTTCCCCAAAGAGGTCACCGTAACGTAGCCAGGCTACGGACGCTTGAAAATCTACATCCGGCCCGCGTAGGGCTCGGAAAAAGCGTCCGTGAAGCTCCTTGCTCTGCCATACCTCCATGCGATCGTTAGTTTCAAGCACTACTGGTTTGCGCCAGTTCTCTTTAGCCAAGGAGAGCGGAGTGAGGCCCTTGTCAACCGCGACCACATCTCGATGCATTCCCACGTCAGTTTTCAGGAAGTATTCCCTGAGACTGCATACCTCGCGATTGTGGAGTGTCTTAGCGTTTAAAAAGCCTCGACCTCCACATTTTCGCGGGATATACAGTCTCATAACCGATGACCGTGGGTGATGCAATCGATTTGCAGTCAACAACGTACGGACCCTCTGATCCAGGGCGTCAAGTTCGGTCTGAGTCCATTTGAGTATGCCGAAAGAGTACATCAATACCGGCATGACCCAACCGTTGAAAGCGCGCACCTTATTTCCGCCTGATAGAAGACTATTAAGTACTTTTTTCAGGCGGCCAAAGAAGCGTTCCTTCAACGATTGCTTCATGTCAGTAACATTGATACCCAACGCTTCCGACATACCCAAATACTTATAGGTTTCGGATGCAGAGAGGGATCTAAGGTTTATGGAACCAGTGAGTTGGGTTCCCACGGATTCCACAATCTCTCCTCGCTGTACATGCATGACCGCACATTTGTCCACACCGAATTCCATCCTGATGGCGCTACTGAAAGTTTCAGTAATTTTCAGTAGCTCCTTCAGTTGTGAATTGGTGTGAGCAAAAAGTTTCAGGTCATCCATGTAGAGGAGGTGCGATATAACCTGACCACCTCTCCTCAACCGATAGCCTAGACCTGAATCCTCCAATAGTGTGCTTAGAGGATTCAGTGCTAAGCAAAACCAAAGTGGGCTCAAACTATCGCCCTGAAATATACCTCGCTCAATCCTTATCGGTTCGCTATTCCTCTGAATATTTCGACATCCTGGATAGCGAAGGACTGTTCTCCATTGTGACATACATGTCATCAGGAAGGTGCGCAAAGTTGTATCTACTTTATACAACTCTAGCACCCGCATGAGCCATGTATGTGGCACAGAGTCATAGGCCTTCTTGTAATCTATCCAACATGTTGACAGATCCTTTCGGGAACGACGAACCTGCTGGCTAATGGCCATATCAATAAGGAGTAGCTCCTTAGTACCGCGGGACCCGTTCCTACATCCATTATTATTATTATTAATTAGCCCGCTGCTTAGTGAAAAACCAGGCCAGGACAACAACAGCTAAAACTTCTAAACCCTGAACAAATAAGTATAAATCAGCTAAACAATAGTAGAATGATGTACTGCCGGCGAGATATCATCGTAAATCTCTCCGGAACATCTATAAATTCATTACGACCACGAGGGAGCTCGGCAGAACTCATTCTTTTAATTTATCGGTTCCTAGTCGTAAGGCAGTTAATTTAATACTGGTCATGGTTTCATTGTCCTGAATATTAGGGTTAATTTTAACTGGTATAATTGAAAATTGTTAAAATGAGTCTATGAATCTTATTGCTCTAAATAAATTGATAAATAAATGAGTCTGTAATTTTACGGTGCCACATATGTATCTTTGTGTCGGAGCTGGCATGTTAATCTCTCGTTATGACAATTCTCGAGTGAAGACCACGCATCGTAAGATGCAGCGTGGGTAGGCCCCCGACAAGGTGGACCGACGACCTGGTGAAGGTCGCGGGAAACCGCTAGATGCGGGAGGCGCAGGACCGGTCGTCGGGGAGTTCCTTGAGCGAGGCCTATGTCTAGCAGTGGACGTCTTTCGCCTGAAATGATGATGAACCTGACAATCGCCCTCAGAGAACTAGATCATTGTTATCTCATAATGTTTGTAGGCACTTGACTAAGATTCACCATCAAAAGGTATCCCCTTGTTGTTGGTTGTCATCTTTGTGTCAGTCATGCTGTGAATGCAGGATGCGCGACACCTGATGTATTCGTGTCGCACTGTACTGCACGCTTTGCATAGTCCGCATCGCTCAGGTGGCGCCACCTGTCGTCATTATTCGGATTCTTCACGTGTTACGTATAACATACAGAAAAAGAGAGAAACAATTTGTTTGACATTAAGATTCAAAGGCGAGGAGAGATTTATTACGAGTGTAACGGGCGAGACAAGTTGTGGACTGGAATCTGTCTGTTGTACTCCTCCCAATATTCATTGATGCCGATTTTTGTTCACAAACTAAAGTAATTTAAAGTTACGTGCATTTTTTTTCTATTTCATTAAGAAAAGGATAGAAGATAACATTTTAGTATAATCCTGTCAAATTAAGATACCATAGGGCATAGACAGTTTAGACGCGGTTAAATACAATATGTAAAAAAAACCCTGTCCGATCCGTGAAGGTATTGTTAGGTATCGGTAACTGATTCTACCAATGGATACAAAGACGGGCTAAACTTTAAAAAAAAATCCCCCTAAAAAAATAAATATTATTTCGCAAAAAGAGGTAAGTTAATACATGTGCGGTAAGCATCCCGTAAGCGGGGGGCAGGGCACGCGGCACCTGTGACGTGGTCGCGTCACTATTCGCTCATAATAATACCGGTGTTGTCACTTTTTTTAAAATAACCAGATTTCGGGGAAATTGGAATTAACTCCCGGGAAAAAAAGATTATTCAAAATTCATTAGTATTGTTACTATGATGATTTTGTAAAATTTTATATTATATTTGATCATGTGTTTACCTAACCTTTATTATCCTTATGGGTCGGACAGGGTTTTCTTTACATATTGTATAAACATGGCGATTAAAAATACGTGAATTTACGTCAGGAGCGGATTAATTTGACAGGTATAAACAGATATTTTATCTTCTGTCCTTTTGTTAATGAAATAGAAATAAAAAGATGCACTGAACTTAAATTTAGTTTAGTTTGTGAACATGGGAATCGAGGCCATTGTAGACTCACAAGTGTCAAACTCGACACACTGAGTAAAGAGTGTCAAACTCGACACACTGAGTAAAGAGTTTCAAACTCGACACACTGAGTAAAGAGTGTCAAACTCGACACACTGAGTAAAGAGTGTCAAACTCGACACACTGAGTAAAGAGTGTCAAACTCGACACACTGAGTAAAAGAAGTGTTCCGTTCAAAGACAAAGAAATTGTTTGTAAAATAAATTAGTTTAATAAACGTAACAAGACTTATATTTATTTAACAAATACATGAAAGAAAATATACAGGTAACAAACACAAACAAAAACGGACACGCCCGAGCACAGACTGCAATTTCACACTTCAGTAATGTTTGCTGCAGCATTTCCGCATATAATGGCAATCCAGCCCCCTAATCGGCGAACACATTTTTGTCAAATGATTGCAACTAGTTGGGATCAGTTGGTATCGTTCGGGCCGCCCATTGGTCCGTTCGGTCCAAACGATCCCAACTAGTCGCAATCATTTGACAAAAATGTGTTCGCCGAATAGGGGGCAGTTTACGATAACAATGTTTCCAAAGTCACAATAAAATCTTAGGCAAAGTGTGTACAGATTAATGTTTGTATTCGAACCCGCGATAGTGACCGCACCGTGTCTCATTTACCACTTATCGCTAGGGTAACCACGCTACTGTTCTACAAAACATAAATCAAGTTAAAACAATAACCTAATACCTCCTTATTTGGAAACTGGTTTGTATCTATTTACTGCCTAATGTACGCGCTATATCGGCAGTTCATGGATCTTAGAAGTGAAGAGGACATGTCATAATTTGAAACATCTAAAATCTATTATTAAACTAATTGGTAAATAGGCATTGATAAAATATTAAACTAAGGTAGATATATCATTAGCGCACTGAAAATGAAGCGTACAAAAGGAAGGAAAGTCCTGTATCTCGCCTTAGTCACTCTCGATACACTCGTAAAAACAAACGACAAACACTAACAGCGCAAACGACAAACACTAGCCATCTTTTTCTTCTCTAAGCTTTAGATTGTGCCCCATCTCACTTACACTGTACCAATGTATGCCGAATAAAAGTATGCATGTGTGCTGCTGCTGTGTTCGGCACATTTTTTTTGGTCAGTTTGTTAGAATATATCGTATCTGTTTAATATTTTATCAATGTAAATAGGTATATTCCTGTGAGAAGCCAGTAATGGACTAGGAGGCTAGGAGGCTGTAACTAACAAATTATTTTTTAAAACGTTGCCCCCACTCTAGGAATTACTCCTGTATCGTGGGCGCGTTTACAAACATATAAACTCACATATAGAAACAGCCAGACCCGGAACAGCTAATTGTAGGCCATACAATTATTTGTTCCGTGCCGGAATCGAACCTGCGACACGCGGCGCAGCAGTCGATCGCTCAGACACTGCACCAACCGTGTCGTCATAAATGTAACGTAAAATTTACCAGCTTAAAGGTAGGTACATGATACATTACCGTAGAATAGGGAGAACCTGGTACCCCGGAAATGCTGATGACGAACGCATAAGTGGTTTTTTAGCGGGTAAGAGTCCGGCACTCCTCTCCGCGTCCCCGAGCGGAGGATAGACCACGCACGAGGATTTTTTCACCTTCGAAAAAAAGGTACATGGTACGTAAACCTTATCCTTATGAAACACACATAAAATAAACTTTTATATTTGTAATTTTACGGTCAACAGACGCTAGGACAAGTAGCACATTAATCTACAACAATCATCAAATTTATGTAATAGATTTTCAACTTTACTGCTAAAGCATTAAGGTTCAAAGTTCTTTGGGTGGCAGCTCCGGGTATTTTTGATCGAAGGTCTGTACATAAAAAAGAATAGGTATTCTGTTTATTTACAGACATCAAAGAGTTTATAACAGTTTAATAGGGACAGACATATACTTGTAAGTTTGTCAATGTTTTGCTAAAGCAGCGTCGTACTTGGAATGTCTCATGTAATTATTGTGTTCATTTCCTTCGTAGACCTGTTCCGCCCACTATTGACTACTAGCTGTGTTCCAGGGATTCAACCGCGTAAATTTCGATCCCTTGGGGAAATCGGGATAATATCGGCTGCCGGCAGAAGTTACCACCCACCAGACAAAGATTTACAGCCAAACGATTCGTCGTGTTCCAGTATGATGTCTGGTGGAGCCGTACGGAGGACGGGTCTGAGCAGTTGTGTTGCGATGTGTGCCGGGTACGATGCACCAAATGTTGTTGTGTCGGGAGTTTGGTCGTGGAGGGTCTCCAGATCAATCTCCCTCCGGCGCAGCATCGTTGATCGTGTTGTCGGGTTTACATTGCATCACCTTGCTCAACTGCCTTCTTCCTTCCTTTTCACTAAGTTTCTTAAGTGAACAGGCTTAATAAACTAACGCGCTCTACCACCAACGATTGCATCACTGCTTACGATCTGGCGGGGTTGCAGTCAAGCACTAGTTTATAACTATTTAGAACAAAAGTCCTTTGTCTTATTCCTAAATAAAAACTATGTTTGTGGGAAAAGAGTAACAAACAATAATCCATCTATTGTCACACACTTTGACATTTATTATAAGTACTAGCTTTCCGCCCGCGGCTTCGCCCGCGTGGAGTTCGGTTATATCGCGCTTTTTGAGATTTCCCTCGGGAATATCAAATTTTTCCGGGATAAAAGGTAGCCTATGTTCTTTCTCAGGATCTAAAGATTGTCTGTGCCAAATTTCATCAAAATCGGTTGAGAGGTTTAGGCGGGAAAGCGTAACAGACAAACAGACAGAGTTACTTTCGCATTTATAATATTATAGTATGGATTAGTAAGGAAAGGCAAGTACAAGCTTTTTGTTCTAATCATTCCTTAAAACAATAAATGATGATTCCTCTTATTTCTATGATCCTTCTTGATTTTAGTGGAAGAGTTTAATTATAAATATGTTCTGGAAACAACAATGGCGACAGCAGCGACAGGATTAAGATTTCGTTGTAATAATAAACTGGCGTTTGGAGAAACATGACCTTGTTCTGAGTACAGGGATTAATATAACGCGGATTTAGTAGAGGACTAATGTTTTACATGCTTTGTGCTGTACAAAGTGTTTATGGTTGCACGTCTACAACAAATAAAGCACTGTTTTTTGGATTCAAAGTTAGTTCTGTACTTCCAATTTCGATTAAAGGATTACCTCGAGGACACTTCTCATTTATGGCATAGTGTCTAAAATCAAGTTTTTCTTCTTTACACAACTACCCTTCATCATCATCGTCAGCCCTTACTCGTCCACTGCTGGACATAGGCCTCCAGGCCTCCTTCATGGCACGCCAACAAGATCCTGAGCAGTTCTCCGCCAGCCACTACCCTTATTTCCCTATAATCCCTTCATTGCTAGCCAATAACTAGCTTACTTATGTTTAATTATTTGGTGCGCCCATAATTTGGATACAATGTATGCTTGTATGATTTGGGACCCTTATTACGATAAATAATGTTAAAGCGGTTGAGAAAGTTTAGCGTAGGCTCCTTAAAACAATGCAGTACAAATTTCGTATTAAACATTTATGATATAAAGACTCCTTGGATACATATACTGAATACGTATATGCCATGTTAACTTTTAAGTTCAAGACGCTTGTTGCTTCAAGCTATGATGCTACATGGACTGGACCATAATAGGTTTTATTGTTCGAAATTAGTTAATAAGTTATGCTATGTTGTACCCAGAACTATTCTGACTCGGGAAGTGCGTTCTTCTCCCCTCTTTGCCGTATCTTCTTGTTGTATTAATGCGGGCGAGAGAGCGCCGCGTCGGAGATTTGTAAAGACCTATAACAATCATTTCAATGATGTTGATATATTTGCCTTAACCAAAAATAGTTTAAAAACTAGAACTGTTTGGTAAATAAAAACGAGATTAAGTTTTAGATTAAGTTTACTATTGTATGCACGTATTATCGTTCCAATTCTGTATCTCAAAACACAAGTAACCTGTGGAACCGTACTGGATTGTGCATTTCTTTAACCTGTACTGTATACCTTTTATCATGTAATTTAAAAAGTTTTTTTTCTTCAATAAAGTATAATAACCGAATAATGACAGGAAATAAACACTAATTGGTCCAAGTCTGCGTGCGATTTCAGTGTATAGTCATTGGGACGTATTTCTTACAAAGCCCTCAAAAACCAGTACCACAGCCACTCCAGTAATTGTCTCTGTAATAAAGATGTCGTTACTGCGTGCAATGATCGCTAATAGGTTTTGCGACGCAAGCGTGGCATCATTCATTATAAGCCCCGCACGATGATATTGCGATTGGCGGCCATCTTGGTGACGTAGTCGAACTCGCACCGTCGGTACCGTTCGCAAATTCAGTCCGCGTTTACCCACTTACGCACATCGAATATTTTTGTTAGCTTTTTGTTTTTGTTATCCTGGTTTATTGTTGTTCTTGAGTTTTGTTGTTTAGTTTTGTTAACTGTTACTCGTTAAAATGAGTAAGAAATTAATTAATAGTCGTACTCGTGAAATTATAATTAAAGTGGACAATTATTTTGTTAAAGAGAAAGAGGATTGTAAGTTAGTTCTTGAAAGTATAAACCGTGCTTTAAAAAGTGCTTCGGACATTTTAATACAGAAGCAACTGCTTACAGTTATTAAAAATATTTTGAAAAATTCTATCAAAGTCACGGAGTGTGTGGCATGTGCCACAGGCGTTGCAAAAAATACTGTGACGAAATTGAGACGAGAGCATGAGTCAGCAACAGCCAGTGGCAACAAAATAAGAACTCCTACTAAAGGAAAAAGACAAAAGAAGAAATATTTCGACGGGTTTTCCTTAACAGCTTTAAGAAATAATATAGATTCAATGTATACGGTGAGGAGAGAAATACCCACAATGCGCAAAATCTTGGCGGCTTCAAAAGTAGACCTTAATTATACTGGTAGTGAAACTACATTAAGAAAAATAATTAAATGTGATTTAGGCTACTAATTTAAACAATGCTACCAAAAAAGACGCCCTAATTCAAAGACCCCAAATTCAAGCGTGGAGGGCTAAATATTTACGACGTATGAAAGAAAATGACTCGCTTGGTAATAACAAAAGACCCGTTATTTATCTCGACGAAACGTGGATACATGCACACTACACGGTAGAAAAATGTTGCCAAACAGCAACCGATGGAGTGAGACGGAACGACAGCCCCGGCCGCCGATGGATAATAGTTCACGCGGGAAGTTAAAGCGGTTTTGTTGACAATGCCCTTTTAATGTTTAAAGCAGACACCAAAACGGGGGATTACTGTGATCAAATGAATGCTGAGAATTTCACCAAGTGGCTTACAGAAAAAATAGTACCCAACATACCACGCAACTCTAAAATTGTGATGGACAACGCCCCTTATCACAGTAGGGATGAGAATAGGCCACCAAGTATGAACAATAAAAAACAGTTGATTGTTGAGACTTTCCCAACGACACTACAAAACCTGAACTATATTTATTAATTAAACGGCACAGACCGCCGAAAAATTATAAAATTGACAATTTATTAGTTGGCAATGGCCATGAAGTCGTTAGATTACCACCTTACAACTGCGACCTCAACCCTATTGAGTACATCTGGAATCTGGTAAAGATGAGGGTGTCAGAAAAGAATGTGGAGCACTTGGAAAGTCGCATTGAAGCTCTGACGTTGGAGTCGTTGGCGTCAATAACTCCAGATGACTGGCGAAAGGAAGTCAATCATGTTAAACGGCTTGAAGAGGAATAAATACTGGAATAAAGATCGAATAACTGACGAGTTATTTGTCATAAATACGGCGACGATAGTGAATCGGAAACGACAGACACAGAAAGCAGTTATGATTCGGAAGACTATATACATTTTTTTACATATTATCCTGGTTTTATTTATAAGCTGATAGATGTAGGTAGTAATTAAAACATGACTACTACACAGTGGACTCTGGTTCAATTCCCGCTCGCAAATTAATAGAAATGTAGTTAGAAAAAAATAGTATACATGTAAGAAAGATATACGAATAAGTATATTTTTCTTACGTCTACAAAAATTATTTCCTTGAAATTCTTAATAATGAAAGTTTATTTGTCAGAATATGGGTGAGTAGGTATACCTACGAAAGAATGTTAAATGCAAAATTAATATTAATTTTATTATACATACACTCTTTATAAAGAGTGTAATAAAATTATAAAATACAAATAAACCCTTAACCCTAATATTAATTTATACATACACTCTTTTATAAAGACTGTAATAAAATTATATAATACAAATAAACCCTTAACCCTAATATTAATTTTGTATTTAACATTCTTTTGCTAGCTGTCCTTTTGTGTGACAGATGACGTCACAACGCTGTTATTGTGACAAGGTTCCATCGCAATATCATCGTGCGGGGCTTAGTAGTCTGATGGGTTCCGGCAACTGAGGAGCACGCCGCATCGCATGTAATCAGACACCGCAAATTTTCTAATAAGTAAAAGAAATATGCATTATTATATCATGCATATGCGATCGAAATATTTAATAATATGTGACAATATGCAGTAGGTAGCAGGCGGGATTGCGGTAAAGCACTAGTTTATAATTATAGAAAAGGTTCACAAATTAATAACATTTTTTTTTAATTAAAAATAAATTTTTGTTGTTCAATTTACGGCCAGTTATTTAACTATTTTATGACATTTTTGATTTCTTGACAGTTCCCGGCCAGCCAATTATTATTGAGTTTATCCATTAGGAATTTCTAAGTATCAGCCTTGAGGTTGGTTTGTGTCGAGTTGATGACAATAGGCTCGGCCCATATTACATGGACGAGGGTCTGCGTTATAGCTACACTTGTGCTTAACTCGTCAGGGATTACGGGCATAATGGTACGATCTAAGGGGTTGTCATGTCAATGTTTCATACCTTAGAATTGTTGTTAAGTATAATGCATACAGACCGGGTTTGAAGAACAATACCGCACATTTTGTTTTTGAGGAAGCGTTGCCCCGACTCATGTAATTTCTCCTGTATCGTGGGTGCGTTTCGCATAAAAAACAAAAACAGGCACACCCAGAACAACTAATTGTAGGCCATACAAATATTTGTTGCGTGAGGGAATCGAACCGGCGACACGCAGCGTAGAACTCATCGCGCCAATCCCGTCGTCAATTTCACCGAGGTTGAGTTACGGCTTGTTAAGTAAATAATTTAATTGTTTGGTAGTAGCCAATTTTAGCTATCCCAATAGTACCACGTGATAACAACATACTCTGTACGCTCTCTCTAAATCTCGCTAGTAAAATAAATCGCTCAAAATATCTCTCACCCATCCCCCATCCTCGAACCAGCGCAGAAGGCCGCACTCTTCAGCAACTAGTCTAGACTTAACACTAAATAGCCGCTGACCGATATCGGGCACGCCGATCACGTGCCGGGAATACAAGCGGAACGATTCAGCTCCGGCACTTGGGCCGTGTTTACCTTGCAGAGGAATGTGGGTACATGTGGATCGTGGAGGATGAACATGGTTCTCTAAAGTACGGGTCGAAGTGAATGCTTATAATTTTTCTTCACGAGTGTTTGGATATTAATATGTATTATGTAGGTAGATTACTGATGATAGTAGTAAGATAATGTTGTTTTAATGCAACAGGTATTGTTATCACTAACGTATACAGGGTACGAAGCAGGATTCATAATCGTTCATAAACCATCCCTGACTAATGATTGGTGATCTGCTTTCACCTTTAAAGATTCTGTGGCAGTCGTTACGGGTTGTTGGAGCCCTCAAAAGTCCAACTACAATCATTGATATCGCCTTCGGGTTGTGGAGGTCAGACGGCAGTCGCTTCATGGAAAATATCGAAGTTTAGCCTAAATCAGCAGATAGACTGGTACAGCGGACCCCAGACTAAGCTTCGGATGCGACTGGGATTAACGCTGAGATGATGATGATGATTATAAGGAATTGTGCCTACAGCACATTTCCTTTTTTAGTACGATGAGATCACAAGACTCACGTTACTCAATTACAGATAGGTAGATTTATAAGTCAGTCGACCAAATACCTCTGTACAGATTGTATGTGTCTCACATATAAATAGTTATGGGTTTATGGAGTTTCTTTGAAGGACCCTTGGAACATAACTTACACTAATATAAGAGGACACAACACTATTTGGTCTACTGACTTATAAATCTACCTATCTGTAATTGAGTAACGTGAGTCTTGTGATCTCATAGTTCTAAAAAAGGAAATGTGCTGCAGGCACAATTCCTTATAATCATCATCATCATCGCAGCGTTAATCCCAGTCGCATCCTAAGCTTAGTCTGGGGTCCGCTTTACCAGTCTATCTGCTGATTTAGGCTAAACTTCAGTATTCTATGAAGCGACGGATCTGACAATACTAAGGCGATATCACAATTGTAGTTTGACCTACATTGCAGCGACTTTATTCGCTACCGCTACGCCACGGAAAACTGTCAAGTCAAGAGTAAACTGTAAAGATTCTTCAAATAATTAATCAAGTAAATAGTAATAGTTAGAGCATAGGCTCGTTCTCGGCCAGCTGTGGTTCTGTGTCATGAAATTTATTCAGGGCTATAAACAAACCCCCAAAAAACAATTGCTAAATCAAAAACGCATTTCAGAACCGAATTCTTCAAATGTACGTATGATATAAACAGAAGGCATTATGTAAAGTGAATCGCGCCAGCTGTTCTGTGTCATGAATAATTCAGGGCTCGTCTCCCAGGGTGCCGCGGTCCACCGTGAAGACTTCCCAATGATGTGGGAGCCCGGAGATAAATCGAAGGGGTTAGAAATTAGGGACGTTTAGTTTATCGTTGCTTTTTGTAACTGCTGAAAAGTGGACAGAAGGTCTAAAGTTAACTTAGCAATTGAATGTATTATGAAACTGTATTCGATTTAACGTTTTTTTTTGCCGGTGTGGTTCGTGCAGTGACTGAGCAGCGGACGCGGGTCGCATATACAACGTGTAACATAAAGGGTATATATACAACGTGTAACATAAAGGGTATATATACAACGTGTAACATAAAGGGTATATATACAACGTGTAACATAAAGGGTATATATACAACGTGTAACATAAAGGGTATATATACAACGTGTAACATAAAGGGTATATACATAACAAAGGCATGGCATCTTTACATAATATCAAACGATATTGGAAGGGTTTTTTAATCCTATCTCTTTATGTTAGGAAGTTACGAGGAAAAACACCGCCTGTGATAGGCTACTACCATACTAGTTGCACAGAGTTATTGAAGACATTTATCGGATTTTGGCAAGTAACGTCACGTGTAACGAGTAGTTATTAACGTATGTAGTGTGGTGCCACGTTCGTTATGATTTAATTTTAAGAAACAACGAAACCGAAAATTTGGTATCAATTTTTTGAGTATTTTATTTTGAGTTGAAACCGTTCCGATATCATTTGATATCATCTAAAGATGTCATGCCCTTGGTATGTATATACCCTTTATGTTACACGTTGTATAACAAAGGCATAGCATCTTTACATGATATCAAACGATATTGGAAGGGTTTTTTAATCCTATCTCTTTGTGTTAGGAAGTTATGAGGAAAAACACCGCCTGTAATAGGCTACTATCATACTAGTCGCACAGAGATATTGAAGACATTTATCGGATTTTGTCAAGTAACGTGACGGGTAACGACTAGTTATTAACGTATGTAGTGTGCTGCAACGTTTGTTATGATTTGATTTTAAGAAACACACGAAACCGAAAATTTGGTACCAATTTTTTGAGTATTTTATTTTGAGTTGAAACCCTTCCGATATCATTTGATATAATTTAAAGATGCCGTGCCCTTGGTATGTATATACCCTTTTTGTTACACGGTGTATATTGAATTTTCGCGTAGAGCCTAGTTCAGATATTTTGTTCTGTCTACTGATTTCAGCTCCATCTGAGTGTTAATATGTCATCATAATTTGTCTAGCCGCTCTGCCGGAAGAAGTTACTACCCACCAGACAGTCTTGCCGCCAAGCGAGTCGTCGTGTTCCGGCATGATGTCTGGTGAAGCCGTACGGAGGACAGTCTGAGCAGTTGTGTTGCGATGCGCCAAATTTTGTTGTGTGCGGAGTTTGGTCGTGGAGGGCCTCCAGATCGATCTTCCTCTGGCGCAGCATCGTTGGTCGTGTTGGGTTTATCTTTGCATCACCTCGCTCAACTGCCGTCTTCCTTCCTATTCACTTAGTTTTTTTTGAGTGAATAGGCTCTTAATAAACTAGCGCGCTTTACCATCAAAGATTGCTTTACTGCTTACCATCAGGTGGGATTGCAGTCAAGCACTAGTATATAATTATATATATAAAAAAATACGTTACCCCTTAAGCGTTCTACACACCAAAGCCGGCCCGGCGGCATATGTCGGCAACATTTTGCCGGCGGGCTAGGTTGGCGGCTTCAGTCATTGCAACTCATAAAACTTTACCGGCGGCATGTCGGTGGCTCGACATCAGAAACTTATTTGGCAGTTGTAATACTAGCACGTCACTACAGCTGAAATGTCGCCGGGCAACTGAGCGCTTGCGGATGCTACCCGCCGGCAAGCGCAACACGCGCGGGCAAAGGTTGCCGACGTGCTTCTTTCAACATAAGCCTTTCAACGTAAGTTGTGTCGGCGGGCTGTGCCCCCGGGCCGGCAGCTTTGGTGTGTAATGCGCTTTAAGTAAGACTGGTGGTCAGACATTTGGGCATCTGTCTCCCCGTAAGTCGTAACGACTGTTAGAGATCCACAAATGACAGCCGGGCACAACGGCTTAATGTGATTTCCGAGGCTCGAGGCTTCTCGTTCTGTAATGATGGTCACCCATCCACAGACTAACCGCAGCAAGCGTAGCTTAACCTGATCGATCGACCGACCTGCGGTTATTATTCAGTCACGGACCCCTCACAGTATCTGTAAGTAAGATTTGTTTTATTAACCGACTTCAAAAAAAAGAGATGTCGGTGTCTCGAGGTTTCTGTTGTTTAGCTCGCCACCGACTTCTAGAGCCATGTCAAAAGTAAAATTATTTTGTCCTTTTAAGTGTTTTTTTGAAGTCGGTTCCTTTTTGTATAAAAAGTTTTTTGAAAGAAGTGAGGTAGGTACAATCATTATCAACCTTTTTTTTATCGTCCCACTGCTGTTAGTGGTTTCCTCTCATACAGAGAAGGATTGAGCGTAATCACCACGCTTGCTCAATGTGGGTTGGTGATTTCAGACTTAAAGTCCAGATTTCCTCAAGATGGTTTCCTTCACCTTGTAATCCTTTGTGATCAGTCATTGGTGTCCAAGATAAAGTACATATAACTTAGAAACGTTACATTGGTACTTGCCTCACCTGGAATCGAATCCGCACACTCATACTTGAGAGACTGGTGTTTTGACCACTAGGCCACCACGACTCTGTTCTGTGTTCCTTCAAAAGTCTCTTGAATTCTTGCAACGACTTCGCGTGTTATTTCAATTGGCTATGCATTCCACAAACAAGGGGTTTAAAAAGTGAAAGATTTAAATAAATAAACTCTCGTTTGTTTCCATATTAATTTTAACCATTCTTGCAATAATAACGTTTACATAGTTAACAGCGTGAATTTGCCTTAGGTATCTTTGTGTACAACATCTAAACCAAGTTGAAAGCCGCCGCGGGCAGCGCCTACTTCTAGCTATAAGCCCCGCACGATGATATTGCGATTGGCGGCCATCTTGGTGACGTAGTCGAACTCGCACCGTCGGTACCGTTCGCAAATTCAGTCCGCGCTTACCCACTTACGCACATCGAATATTTTTGTTAGCTTTTTGTTTTTGTTATCCTATTTTATTGTTGTTCTTGAGTTTTGTTGTTTAGTTTTGTTAACTGTTACTCGTTAAAATGAGTAAGAAATTAATTAATAGTCGTACTCGTGAAATTATAATTAAAGTGGACAATTATTTTGTTAAAGAGAAAGAGGATTGTAAGTTAGTTCTTGAAAGTATAAACCGTGCTTTAAGAAGTGCTTCGGACATTTTAATACCGAAGCAACTGCTTACAGTTATTAAAAATATTTTGCAAAATTCTATCAAAGTCACGGAGTGTGTGGCATGTGCCACAGGCGTTGCAAAAAATACTGTGACGAAATTGAGACGAGAGCATGAGTCAGCAACAGCCAGTGGCAGCAAATTGAGAACTCCTACTAAAGGAAAAAGACAAAAGAAGAAATATTTCGACGGGTTTTCCATAACAGCTTTAAGAAATATTATAGATTCAATGTGTACGGTGAGGAGAGAAATACCCACAATGCGCAAAATCTTGGCGGCTTCAAAAGTAGACCTTAATTATACTGGTAGTGAAACTACATTAAGAAAAATAATTAAATGTGATTTAGGCTACTAATTTAAACGATGCTACCAAAAAAGACGCCCTAATTCAAAGACCCCAGATTCAAGCGTGGAGGGCTAAATATTTACGACGTATGAAAGAAAATGACTCGCTTGGTAATAACAAAAGACCCGTTATTTATCTCGACGAAACGTGGATACATGCACACTACACGGTAGAAAAATGTTGGCAAACAACAACCGATGGAGTGAGACGGAACGACAGTCCCGGCCGCCGATGGATAATAGTTCACGCGGGAAGTTAAAGCGGTTTTGTTGACAATGCCCTTTTAATGTTTAAAGCAGACACCAAAACAGGGGATTACTATGATCAAATGAATGCTGAGAATTTCACCAAGTGGCTTACAGAAGAAATAGTACCCAACATACCACGCAACTCTAAAATTGTGATGGACAACGCCCCTTATCACAGTAGGGATGAGAATAGGCCACCAAGTATGAACAATAAAAAACAGTTGATTGTTGAGACTTTCCCAACGACACTACAAAACCTGAACTGTATTTATTAATTAAACGGCACAGACCGCCGAAACATTTATAAAATTGACAATTTATTAGCTGGCAATGGCCATGAAGTCGTTAGATTACCACCTTACAACTGCGACCTCAACCCCATTGAGTACATCTGGAACCTGGTAAAGATAAGGGTGTCAGAAAAGAATGTGGAGCAGTTGGAAAGTCGCATTGAAGCTCTGACGTTGGAGTCGTTGGTGTCAATAACTCCAGATGACTGGCGAAAGGAAGTCAATCATGTTAAACGGCTTGAAGAGGAATAAATACTGGAATAAAGATCGAATAACTGACGAGTTATTTGTCATAAATACGGCGACGATAGTGAATCGGAAACGACAGACACAGAAAGCAGTTATGATTCGGAAGACTATATACATTTTTTTTACATATTATCCTGGTTTTATTTATAAGCTGATAGATGTAGGTAGTAATTAAAACATGACTACTACACAGTGGACTCTGGTTCAATTCCCGCTCGCAAATTAACAGAAATGTAGTTAGAAAAAAATAGTATACATGTAAGAAAGATATACGAATAAGTATATTTTTCTTACGTCTACAAAAATTATTTCCTTGAAATTCTTAATAATGAAAGTTTATTTGTCAGAATATGGGTGAGTAGGTATACCTACGAAAGAATGTTAAATCCAAAATTAATATTAATTTTATTATACATACACTCTTTATAAAGAGTGTAATAAAATTATAAAATACAAATAAACCCTTAACCCTAATATTAATTTATACATACACTCTTTATAAAGAGTGTAATAAAATTATAAAATAAAAACCCTTAACCCTAATATTAATTTTGCATTTAACATTCTTTTGCTAGCTGTCCTTTTGTGTGACAGATGACGTCACAACGCTGTTATTGTGACAAGGTTCCATCGCAATATCATCGTGCGGGGCTAGTACTGCCGGTGCCGGTATAACGGAATAACCGTGTCCTGGAATATTACGCCAAACTTAGGCACCGCTGCATACGGAAGTGCAACCGCGTGCAATTTCCGGCCGTCGCTCACAGCGCCCTCTGCAAATTTAACTGTTAATATAGAATTACGGGATTATTATTAGAAGTGTTGTGATAGAGCAGCCTCTGTCTTCCGGCCAGTTACGAGATGGCAAGTTGTTTAATTACAGATGGAATAGACGCTCCGGGCTGGTCTGGACTGGTAATTAATTTATTAGGACATTTTGTGAAAGCCCTAATCAGCTGTGGTCTTAATAATTAAAGGCACATTATACATTTCGACTTTCTCAGTAGCTATTTGGCAACACATTGGTGTTTACGAGCAAGGATAAACATACGGTAGACAGTGATAATTTATTTATTTACTAGCTATTTCCAACGACTCCGTCCGCGTGGAATCAGTTTACAGCGCACGGTGGTTCCCGTAAATTAAAAGAGATCAGTTGATATAAAATAAGCGCCTGTTAAAATAATTGGAGCAATTTGTACGTCCGCGTTAGCTCCCGTTTTCGCAACATTTTTTTTAATGCTCTGCTCCTATTGGTCATAGCGGGATGTTATATAGCCTATGTCCTTTCTCAGGCTCTAGACTATCTGTGTACCAAATTTCATTACAATCAGTTTCGTAGTTATGGCGTGAAAGCTGGACAGACAGACAGACAGAGATAGTTTCGCATTTGTAATGTTAGTATGGATTTATATATTCTTTTTCTTTATTGTACACCAAAAACAAACATCGATCAAAATATATTCAACACTACAAAACATACAATGGGCGACCTTATCGTTAATGCGATCTCGTCCAGGCAACCAATAATAATAATAATGTGTGTTTCCGGGTGTTCTCGTCTAGCTAACAGAGAGTACTTGCATAGACACAACATTGTAGCCAGGATAATTCATCAGCAACTTGCTCTTAAATACAAACTGCTTTCCGAAGCACGACCAGACCAATGCAAATATTCATATTCATGCATACTAATATTTTCACTGCGTGGGGATCGAACCTTTCGTAGCGAGCGCGTTCGCTACCGCTATGCCACGGAGGCTGTCAAGTCAAGAGTAAACTGTAAAGATTCCTTATGCCTATTGTAATTAATCATGAAAATAGTTACAATAGTTAGAGCATAGGCTCGTTCTAGGAGTTGTGTGTGTAATGTGGTGGTGTGGTATGCAGAGTTAAGACGTTCTTCTCGTCAGTTTGCGAATCGAGTATCGGATAGACTGCAGGTACTATTTAATTTAATTATTAAAAATTTTGCTGTATAAAGCGTTATTCTTCTATATGCTATAAACAAACCCCCAAAAACAATGGCTAAATCAAAAACGCATTTCAGAACCGAATTCTTCAAATCTACGTATGATATAAACAGAAGGCATTATGTAAAGTGAATCGCGCCAGCTGTTCTGTGTCATGAATAATTCAGGGCTCGTCTCCCAGGGTGCCGCGGTCCACCGTGAAGACTTCCCAATGATGTGGGAGATAAATCGAAGGGGTTAGAAATTAGGGACGTTTAGTTTATCGTTGCTTTTTGTAACTGCTGAAAAGTGGACAGAAGGTCTAAAGTTAACTTAGCTTTGAATGTATATATGAAACTGTATTCGATTTAACGTTTTTTTTTTTGCCGGTATAGTTCGTGCAGTGACTGAGCAGCGGACGCGGGTCGCATATATATTGAATTTTCGCGTAGAGCCTAGTTCAGATATTTTGTTCTGTCTACTGATTTCAGCTATGTCATCATAATTTGTCTAGCCGCTCTGCCGGCAGAAGTTACTAGACACCAGACAGTCTTGCCCGAGTCGTCTTGTTCCGGCATGATGTCTGGTGAAGCCGTACGGAGGTCAGTCTGAGCAGTTGTGTTACGATGCGCCAAATGTTGTTGTGTGGGGAGTTTGGTCGTGGAGGGCCTCCCGATCGATCTTCCTCTGGCGCAGCATCGTTGGTCGTGTTGGGTTTATCTTTGCATCACCTCGCTCAACTGCCGTCTTCCTTCCTATTCACTTAGTTTTTTTTGAGTGAATAGGCTCTTAATAAACTAGCACGCTTTACCATCAAAGATTGCTTTACTGCTTACCATCAGGTGGGATTGCAGTCAAGCACTAGTATATAATTATATATATAAAAAAATACGTTACCCCTTAAGCGTTCTACACACCAAAGCCGGCCCGGCGGTATATGTCGGCAACATTTTGCCGGCGGGCTAGGTTGGCGGCTTCAGTCATTGCAACTCATAAAACTTTACCGGCGGCATGTCGGTGGCTCGACATCAGAAACTTATTTGGCAGTTGTAATACTAGCACGTCACTACAGCTGAAATGTCGCCGGGCAACTGAGCGCTTGCGGATGCTACCCGCCGGCAAGCGCAACACGCGCGGGCAAAGGTTGCCGACGTGCTTCTTTCAACATAAGCCTTTCAACGTAAGTTGTGTCGGCGGGCTGTGCCCCCGGGCCGGCAGCTTTGGTGTGTAATGCGCTTTAAGTAAGACTGGTGGTCAGACATTTGGGCATCTGTCTCCCCGTAAGTCGTAACGACTGTTAAAGATCCACAAATGACAGCCGGGCACAACGGCTTAATGTGATTTCCGAGGCTCGAGGCTTCTCGTTCTGTAATGATGGTCACCCATCCACAGACTAACCGCAGCAAGCGTAGCTTAACCTGATCGATCGACCAGTGCTGCGGTTATTATTCAGTCACGGACCCCTCACAGTATCTGTAAGTAAGATTTGTTTTATTAACCGACTTCAAAAAAAAAAGAAATGTCGGTGTCTCGAGGTTTCTGTTGTTTAGCTCGCCACCGACTTCTAGAGCCATGACGAAAGTAAAATTATTTTGTACTTTTAAGTGTTTTTTGAAGTCGGTTCCTCTTTTTGTCTAAAAAGTTTTTTGAAAGAAGTGAGGTAGGTACAATCATCATCAACCTTTTTTTTATCGTCCCACTGCTGTTAGTGGTTTCCTCTCATACAGAGAAGGATTGAGCGTAATCACCACGCTTGCTCAATGCGGGTTGGTGATTTCAGACTTAAAGTCCAGATTTCCTCTAGATGTTTTTCCTTCACCTTGCAATCAGTCATTGGTGTCCAAGATATACTTAAAAAGTACCTACATGTAACTTGCACTCGCACACTGATACTTGAGAGGCTGGTGTTTTGACCACTAGGTCCCCACGACCGCGTTCTGTGTTCCTTTACAAGTCTCTTAAATTCCTGCAAAGACTGTGCGTTTTATTTCAGTTGGCAATGCGTTCCACAAACAAGGGGTTTAAAAAGTGAAAGATTTAAATAAATAAACTCTCGTTTGTTTCCATATTAATTTTAACCACTCTTGCAATAATAACGTTTACATAGTTAACGGCGTGAATTTGCCTTCAGTATCTTTGTGTACAACATCTAAACCAAGTTGAAAGCCGCCGTAAATAGTAACAGTACTTCTAGCTACTGCCGGTGCCGGTATAACGGAATAACCGTGTCCTGGAATATTACGCCGAACTTAGGCACCGCTGCATACGGAAGTGCAACCGCGTGCAATTTCCGGCCGTCGCTCACAGCGCCCTCTGCAAATTTAACTGTTAATATAGAATTACGGGATTATTATTAGAAGTGTTGTGATAGAGCAGCCTCTGTCTTCCGGCGAGTTACGAGAAGGCAAGTTGTTTAATTACAGATGGAATAGACGCTCCGGGCTGGTCTGGACTGGTAATTAATTTATTAGGACATTTTGTGAAAGCCCTAATCAGCTGTGGTCTTAATAATTAAAGGCACATTATACATTTCGACTTTCTCAGTAGCTATTTGGCAACACATTGGTGTTTACGAGCAAGGATAAACATACGGTAGACAGTGATAATTTATTTATTTACTAGCTATTGCCAGCGACTCTGTCCGCGTGGAATCAGTTTACAGCGCACGGTGCAGTGGTTCCCGTAAATTAAAAGAGCTCAGTTGATATAAAATAAGCGCCTGTTAAAATAATCGGAGCAATTTGTACTTCCGCGTTAGCTCCCGTTTTCGCAACATTTTTTTTTAATGCTCTGCTCCTATTGGTCATAGCGGGATGTTATATAGCCTATGTCCTTTCTCAGGCTCTAGACTATCTGTGTACCAAATTTCATTACAATCAGTTCAGTAGTTATGGCGTGAAAGCTGGACAGACAGATAGACAGAGATAGTTTTGCATTTGTAATGTTAGTATGGATTTATATATTCTTTTCCTGTATTGTACACCAAAAACAAACATCGATCAAAATATATTCAACACTACAAAACATACAATGGGCGACCTTATCGCTAATGCAATCTCGTCCAGGCAACCAATAATAATAATAATGTGTGTTTCCGGGTGTTCTCGTCTAGCTAACGGACAGTACTTGCATAGACACAACCTTGTAGCCAGGATAATTCATCAGCAACTTGCTCTTAAATACAAACTTGTGGAATCGGAGGTGCCGTACTACAGGTATATGCCCGACCCAGTTCTCGAAAATGCCCATATCACACTGTACTGGGCTCTCTGACAGGACTATTGTTGCCAATAAGCCTGATATAGTGTTGGTGGATCAATCAGAGCGGCGTGCAATGATTGTTGACATAACCATCCTGCATGAGAACCTCGTGAAAGCCGAGAAAGATAAACAAATCAAGTATCTTGACTTGGCTCACGAGGTTGTCGACATGTAGGAAGTGGATTCAGCAATCATTGTACCGATAGTCCTGACAGCCAATGGCTTAATAGCCAAGAGCCTCGACCAACACCTCAGGAGGCTCTCGTTAGGCAGCTGGATCAAGGGCTTGATTCAGAAAGCGGTGCTGCTGGACACGGCTCGCATCGTCAGGAAGTTCCTCTCTCTGGAGCCCTGACTGCCGGTAGCTTGGACCCTGTTCCCGATACCGGTGGGCTACAATTTTTTTAAATGTTTTTTATGTATTTTTTATGTAGGTATATTTAAAAATTTAGGTAATTTATATGTATATACTATGAAATAAAGGAATAATAATAGTCTTTAGGGCTTACATTACTTAGAACTCTCTTTTCCTAGCTTTATCCATACTAATATTATAAATGCGAAAGTATCTCTGTCTGTCCGGCTTTCACGCTAAAACTACTGAACCGATTGTAATGAAATTTGGTACACATAAAGGACATATGCTATATAAATCCAACCATCGGAACCACCGCGCGCTGGAAACTGAAGTCCACGCGAGCGAAGTCGCGGGAAACAGGTAGTTAAAAATAAAAATGTGAATATTCTCGAGAAGGAGCAAAGAATTTAAACCAACACATTTGATCCTATATCTACGAAAAACGTTATTGTGGATACAGCCTACATCACGGATTGAATGTAAGAAAAATATTTATACAACAAATTAATTACAAAAACACCACCTAGTCCTCATATATAACTACGCATTCAAGAATGCAGAACTGTGCGTATCAACGGGGTAGCCATCCCCTGTTAATTAAATGGTTTCAATGGCTGGGGGAGGTCGGAAGGCTGAAAGGGGTGGCCGGGGGACGGAGTAATCCTTCACAATTTGTCACGACATTTGATATTGTATTTATTGCGAGGTTCAATAAAAAGGTTACAGCAGATTAAACAACTGAATTAGTTTGTATGTGGGGTGTGCTCCAGTATGCAGGGGTTGTAAACACAATGCTGGATTGATACTGGGAGGTACTTAGGTTACAACACCAACAGGCCCGGACGATGGTGAAAATACCATGGGACCCTAATATTTGGACTCTGCTGTCCGTATGTCTGTCACCAGTCTGTATCTCATGAAACTTGACAGCTGGAAAATATATTTTTTACGATGATGATGCTGTTGTTGCTATAACAAAAAGTACTAACAATTGTTTGTTCTATACAAAAATAATACAGTTTTACAGTAAAGGATGTTTACTGTCAAACTGTATTAGGCTAGGTTAGGGCTGATAGGAATGATACATATCTAATTAGCATATCAACAAGGAAGTCTGCTGAAAAGTTGGTCACTTCGTTTGTGATATTCGGCTGTATCTGGTTGGACTGGACGCCAATCCCAACGTAGCTGAAATAAGCTAAGCATCTAACCACGACCATCTGCCGATGACCATCATTATCTCATGATGGTTATATGAGTCACCAGTGTAAACACTAGCGAGTAAGTAAAACTTGGAAAAATAAAGATACTGCCATTGTATATGCACTTTATGTTATCCCTTGATTCCGCAAATATCGACACACATACCTGCCTTCTTCAACAGGTTTCATTAAAATCACATAATCTGCGCACATAAAGTTGTACAGTCAGTAGGACACTGTACTTATAACCAAACAATATACCCAATAATACCCTATTAGTACACAAAATATGTAAGGCTAGAGTGAATATTCCCTAAAAGGTGGATTATTGAACATACACTGCGTACGTGAGCCCATATTAGTAACTCAGAAATATTTGTAATACAAAATTATGACAGAGTTTTAGTACACTAGCCTCTTATGCGAATTTAATTCGAAGAAATTATAATTAAAAGTAGGTTTAAGTGCTTTCTGCTAATTATTGTGTACTTTGTAAGCTACAAGTTTAAGTCCAGTATCAAATCCTTTGTAGGTTTTGGGTTCCGGGTCTGGCTGTTTGTGTATTTGAGTTTATGTTTGTAAATGCACCCACGAATAGGAAAAATTCCCAGTGTGGAGCAATGTTTTTTTTTAAATAAATAGTGTTCCATATCCACCAATTGTTTTTACAATACATTCTTTTTTTTTCACTTGGCTTGTGACGTCATTTGCTATACAGTTCCAGAAAATTCTTTGCTCAAATGGGTATTCGGCTGCATCTGCTTGGACTGGATGCCAACCCATGCATGTTGAAGTTGCAGCAAAATGCATAGATATTAGTCCAAAATATATGACTTCTTCATCAGGATTCATCAATGAATCCATACTAATATTATAAATGCGAAAGTAACTCTGTCTGTCTGTCTGTCTGTCTGTCTGTCTGTTACGCTTTCCCGCCTAAACCTCTCAACCGATTTTGATGAAATTTGGCACAGACAATCTTTGGACCCTGAGAAAAACATAGGCTACCTGTTATCCCGGAAAAATTTGATATTCCCGAGGGAAATCTAAAAAGCGCGATATAACCGAACACCACGCGGGCGAAGACGCGAGCGCAAAGCACACAATCTTTAGACCCTGAGAAAGGACATAGGCTACCTTTTATCCCAGAAAAAATTTGATGTTCCCGAGGGAAATCTAAAAAGCGCGATATAACCGAAATTTACGCGGGCGAAGCCGCGGGCGGAAAGCTAGTGATCTTATATAAGAAAAAAATACAAAAATGATGTTGTGTGTATGTTTGTATTTATAGAATTGTTCAAGTGTTTGGGCTATAGTAGGTAGTATTAATTAGAAGCATTAACCTATACTATTCTATCTATTATTTTTATTATACTATTATTATTATACTATTCTATATCCTAATACTATTCCTCATAGGAAAGAACAATATTGGATTGCATATTACATAACCGCTTTCGAAGCGATTGGCATTATGTAAACCATCTGAAAATCACACGTGTACGTGTTTTTTCAAACATTACATTAGTTATTAACAATAAGGTCACAAAGCCATACTATTGGAAATTGTCAGACAACCTTGAACTATTTATATCCACACGTCGGACATCTCAATCATAATGTTTTATTTATTTTATTCTATCGATTTTACGTGGAACAGACGTGGGTCGTATCTACAACAGGTTGCTAACAAAATAAAGCCTTTGTCTGATATCTGTATATTTAAAGCCTACCTTTAAAAGCTAGACCGTACATAATGTACATATTTCGAGGATGGGACGGTAGTACGGAGTATCTGTAGCCTATAACACTACCACCGTTGAGATAAAAGCCTCATCTTTATGAAAGAGAGTTTGGGCACTTCTTCTCCTTAATTCTTCTAATCACTACATATTATAAAACAAAGTCACTTTTTCTGTCTCTATGTAACTTTGTATGATTAAATCTTTAAAACTATGCAACGGATAATGATGTGGCTTTTTTAATAGATAGAGTGATTAAAGAGGAAGGTTTATAATTATGTATATTAACATCCAGTTGTGAAGAAATACTATTATTTATGAGGTTTCTAATGTGATGTCGTAAATAATTTCATATTTTCCGCTTTTGAGATTTATCAAAAGAATGTACCTACTAAATATTGTAGAAAAGGTCTACAAAAAAGTCCGCAATGGTATATGTCTACCTCTTATGGATATCCCAAAATTTTTTTTTTGTCATTTACTTTTTACGACAATTACCTGCTAATTTTTGAAGCGATTTTAACCAATTAAACCAAACAGCATTAATCTTTATCCAATTCAATAACTAAAATAAATTGTTGATTTAATATAGATCTATAATTCCCTTTACAGTATCTGATTTAAATTAATTTTTTCGAAGATATTATAGATTTAAAAAATGCGGGCAGGAGCGGTCAGCCAGGCCGGCAGGAGCGCCCCCGCCGGCGGGCCCTTAGTTTGTTTATAAGTTTAGTTTTTCTGTAGTGTATTTAGTATCAGCATTGCACCCGTGCGAAGCCAGGCCTGGTCGCTAGTATCGTAATATAAACAAACAAAAAAACAAAAAACATCGGCATGTTTTCTTCATCGTTTTTAGAGCAGTCATGGAAATTAATTACTTAAAATAATGCGCCAGCCGGGTGCGAACAGCTCGCAAGTCGGGGTCGCTACCACTGCTGAAGAATTTACGGAGTTATTCTAGGGGAAGGGCAGAGGGGAAATTCCAAAGTTATTTTCGAAATAAATAGCGTAGTTTCAGCACCTCTCTCCCTTGACTTAATCCTATTAATATCATAAATGCTAAATTTTATGAGTATAGATGAATGTTTTTTACTTTGTCCGCGAAAACTACTGCACGGATTTGGATGAAATTTGGCACACACAACTAGTTTATAACCAGGAAAAACACAGAGGATACCAATTTTATCACACACACACATTTTAAACCCGTTCCCGTGATCGAAACGTATGCGGGTGAAAACGCGGGGTTGAGCTAGTGTTGTACCTATATATTATAGTTACAGAACGTATGTGTAAACAACTTATTTATGGATTACTGTAATTAGAGTAGAGAATTTTTTTTACAATTGTTTCTCTCAACTGGTTGACTTACTGGTAGAGAATAAGGAATCAAGTTCGTCTTTGTACATACCCTTTTGTGCGAAAAGATTAAATAAATAAATTTACGTCAGCTTATTTTCTTCGTCTTCACGGAGGAGATTTTAATCTTTCTGTTAACTGATAACACAAATCTCTCTAGAACGTTGCAGGAAATCTCTAGATCACTCCCTATCTTCCTTTGGTAATGCATATTTTCCGGGGGTGTCATAATTACCCGTAACATTTGATAAAGTAATTAAAACATTTATTTAAAAAAAGATTAGGTGCTAGTCATTGATATAATATTAAACTAAGGTAGATACGTCACTAGCGCACTGAAAATGAAGCGTACAAAAGGAGGTAAGTCCAGCAAGTCGCTTTGGTTTTCGTCGATTCTATTTAAGCGCAAACGACAAACACTAGCCATCTTTTTCTTCTCTATGCTTTAGATTGCGCCCCATCTCACTTACACTGTGCCAACGTATGAAATGTACTCAGAATAAAAAAATTGCATGTGTGTGCTGCTGCTCCGATCGGCACATTTATTTTGGTTAATTTGTTAGAGCATATCATATCTGTTAAATATTATATAAATGGTGCTAGTAGTAAACTTTTTTTTTGTATCATGTATAAAAAAAAAACAGTTGTGATCAACTGTTCTAATATCATTTCAAAGCAGCGGTCTACATGTCCTTTATATTCAGCAGCCTTTCTTGTTGATTTACTGATTAGGTATATATCGTTCCTATCAGCCTCAGGATATTCATAGCACCAGGACATTGGTCAAGAGATCGTTAATCTGATAAGGTGAAGCTTGTGACGCCATAAAAAGATGGAAACTGATTCACATGCAGTAAAAAGTGGCTCAATTTGGAGGTATCTTCGTGATATCAGTAATTGGACATGTTCGTTGATAACGAGACACGCGGATGGACAACTGTCGGGGCGCAGTAAAAACTCAATCAGCAACACACCTAGCTCGGCCGGAAGATGTTTATATACCACGATACGACGGCTTTGTTGAATCAAGTATAGACTTCAACAGTCGTCGTGGCCTAGTGGTTAAAACATCAGCCTCTCAAGTATGAGTGTGCGGGTTCGATTCAGGCCAGGCAAGTACCAAGTGTCCAAGATATACTTAGAAAGTACATATGACTTAGGAAAGTTACAAGTTACAGTCCAATGACTGATTACAAGGTGAAGGCAAACATCAAGATGTTTTTCTTCATCTTTTAAGCAGTCATTGGTATCCAAGATATAGTTAGAAAAGTTACATTGGTCCTTGCTGACCTGGAATCGAACCCGCACACTCATACTTGAGAGGCTGGTGTTTTAACCACTAGGCCACCACGACGTTACCATTAAGCCACCTTGTCAGAAACTAAAATAGAAAGAAAAATACAGATCGTATGAGTATATGTTAAATGTGTGTTTTATCAAATTAGTCAGCTGCAGATTTAGTCGCCATATCATGTCTGAACAGGCGGCGTTTACCTTGTACACAAAGCAAACTAAATATAAATTCAGTGCATTTTTTTTCTTTCCATCTCACTAAGAAAACGACAGAAGATACATATTAGTTTAGTCCTGTCAAATTAAGATACTCTAAAGGCAGTTTAGACGTGATTAAAAATATGGCGACTAAAGATCATGAACTTACACCAGGTGCATACTTATTTGGCAGGAATAAACGATTTTTTAAAATGAAATGAAAAGAATAGTCAATTGTTATCCTCGGATCGAAAGAATCAATTTCCGAGGTATTTAGACGCGGCTATAGCTCAAGTAGAACCCGTGTTAAACACTCTACTTTTCATTTCAAATATGAGGAAAATAAAACTAAGTAGTTCTTTATTGAAACAATTTTTTTTGAATTTCGTCACAGATACATAACAGATTAGTATCCCGCCAATTTATATCGACTTTTGAAATTTTAAATATGGAACTCATAGCGTAGATAATTGTTGCGGCTTATTCCGATCAAAGAACATACTGGCTGTTGTTTTCTGGCCGTTAGGTGAGAAGTAAAAGTAATTTGTATGAATTTTACCCTCTCGCAGGAAGCAGCATTTTCCACCTAATAATCAGATCAAAACAATACCACTTTCCGAGTATGAGAACCGAAAAAAAGGTTTACAGAACTTAATTTATTTAGTTTAGTTGGCGAAGAAGGAAAACTGTGCCATTGATAAAGAATACCTTCCGACACGACACACTCTCGAACACACTAAACAGCCCAAAGCAATCCGTTTTATTCGACCACTTTATTCCATCTCTGTTTTAAGGTCTATAAAATTTACAACCAGTCCCGATAAGGCCCTGCCATAGACCGGTGTTTGTTCAGATTTATCATCTCATAAATAAACATAACATGTTACAATTATACGAATTCTTCGCCATGATGTATTTCAAGACAAATTAGTTTCGTTGGGAAATTATTTTGGTCGTCATTTTGGAAGCAAAACAGTTAACTGTGTTGTAAATTATAAGAATGGTTATGTATATTATGTTACGATGTGTGACTATGGCAGTTAATATGCCTTTTATGTAGGTACTAATGAGGCTGAAATAGCCACACATTTTTTTTTTAATTAGTGGACACGATGACCTACTGCTTTGTTTTTATTTATTTATTTTTTATACTTTGACTCACACACAGGAATTTCTCGTTGTCTGGCATTTTTGGTGAACTGGACCTTTTGGTGCAGCCGCAAAGCACACCTTCCGCTATTTTCTCACATCGATCTTTGCACATTTCCTTTGAATTTTATCTATTGCTGATATATTTGTATCTGTTTATTGTGTTTCTTGAATCAGAAATGAGGAGATCCGCAGAAGAACCAAAGTCACCGACATAGCTCTGCGAGTCGCTAAACTTAAGTGGCAGTGGGTAGGGCACATTGCTCGTAGAACCGATGGCCGATGGGGCAGTAAGGTTCTGGATTGGCGGCCACGTACTGGAAGACGCAGCGTAGGGAGGCCCCCAACAAGGTGGACCGATGACCTGGTGAAGGTCGCGGGAAGCCGATGGATGCGGGCAGCACAAGACCGGTCAGCGTGGAGAGCCTTGGGGGAGGCCTTTGTCCAGCAGTGGACGTCTACAGGCTGAAGAAGAAGAAGAAGAGAAGAAAATTGTGTTTCTTTCCATCTATTAAATCTTTTTTTTATATTATAAACTATTGCTTGACCGCAATCCCGCCTGATGGTAAGCAGTGATGCAATCGTTGATGGTAAACCGCGCTAGTTTATTAAGACCCTATTCATTCTATTCGTTTTAGATATTTAACAGGATATCTATTATATCTTTTAGATGTCTAATAGGATACCTATTATATTTTCTAGATATCTTTAAGACTCCCAAAAACATATTAATCGCTGTTCTCATCAGAGCCGTCAAGTTATTTAATTTCGTGTTCGTCGGCACGTTAACCTAATTTAATTGAATTATTTGTGGACTGAACATGAGGTTGAGGAGCGATCATTTTGTCACACTATATTTATGCGGCGCTTTCGACCAAGATGCGTGCGCGCATACCAATGTAATCCGCGCCTTCCTGCTGATTTGCATGACACTGCGCAGCTTTTCAGTCAGACAGGTTTCAGTGAGATTTGTTGAAGAGATCCGTATGATTGTGATTTGTTGTGGTTTTGAAAACTACTGATTTTGATAATATACACAAGATAGCGCTCCGACAAAGGCTTTTTGAGGAATTTAAATTTGTTCATGTTTAACTGCCTTTTTTGTATGGGAAATCATCAAATGACAGCACTGAGCGGAGCGGAAGACCGGTGGTGCTGCCCCGTATCTTCAGGGCGATTCCACAGTGGAGACACCTTGACGATTTCTCCCGCCTTATTCAGAGGAGGAACCTTCCGAAACAACCGGACTTATCGCCGCTATTGTGGCATGCCCAGCATTTCGTTGCGACAATCCCACTCTAAGGTCCGTATTACAGAACGTCACTCAAGCATTGCTCTCTGCTTAAGCATTACATAAAACTAGTTTCAACCAATCAAATGGCTTGAAATGAGACTTATGTGGAGTTTGAGTTTTGAGTGACGTTCTGTAATACGTGCCTAAATGTCACCGTGAGATTCCGGCGAAGCTCTGTCCGCTCTACCGCGATTTCTCCCAACAGCCGAGTTATGGCCTTGGAGCTTGCGTCTCTTTGCCTCCTCTCGCCACTCCCATATGTGGGCGAGGACTTTGGCCTCCAGATCCCATGGCGGCATGTTTAACTGCATCCTTTATCACATTCGTTCTAGTCGATGAATGTTATGATAGTATTTTTAAATAGGTACGTTCTTACAGACCTATAAAAATCCTGATAGTAAGTTATTTTGAAATAAATATCTTTACTTTGCATAAATGGTATCAGAATTTTGATATGGAACTCCAAAAATACTTTAACACGTTTTTACGAGAATTTATGAAAATAACTCATTCAATATGCAGATTGAGCCGTAAACAGTCTCGCGGCTAATTATTGTGTAGTCTTACGAGCGAAAGTCAGAACTTGGACATTTTATCGATTTCCTCGCGAGTTAAGTTACGAGAAATTACAATTTGCTGAGGTTGCCACAATGGCGCCATGTTGAAGGAATTTTTTTATGTTGTTTAATTCGATAATCAACCTCTAACTGAAAACCACATGAAAAGTGAGTTGGGAGGTCTTTGCTAGGGAAGGCCTTCCAACTCACTTTTTGCTGTTCAAATTGCAGAGATGGTAAATCAAATCTTGGTTGGTAGGCTATAACATCGGCTGCCGGCAGAAGTTACCACCCAGCAGACAAAGTTTTGTCGCCAAGCGATTCGTCGTGTTCCGGCATGAAGTCTGGTGAAGCCGTACGGAGGACGGTTCTGTGCAGTTGTGTTGCGATGTGTGCCAGGTACGATGTGTCAAATGTTGTTGTGTCGGGAGTTTAGTCGTGAAGGGTCTCCAGATCAATCTCCCTCTGGCGCAACATCGTAGGTCGTGTTTTTAGGTTTAACATTGTATCACCTCGCTCAACTGCCGTCTTCCTTCCTATTCATTTGGTTTTTTGAGTGAATACGCTTTTAATAAACTAGCGCGCTTGAACATCAGCGATTGCATCACTGCTTACCATCAGGCCGGATTCCAGTCAAGCAGTAGTTTATAACTATAATAAAAAGATGAATTTAGGCAACCGAGGAATCAATGGTTGGTTTGTGATTCCATTATTGCTTCTGAAGAGTGGACGTGACTTTCTTTACGGTAATTTCGTTTTTACATAATTTTTTGAAGAACAGCTTACTCTCTAGTTAAATTAAAGGAACACGCAGCAGTGTTATCATTGCTCTGAATATAATAATATTCCTCCAAACTATAATCTGGCTATCTACTATAATATGGATCATGGTTCGTTGGCAAGCAATCGACATCACTGGAGTTTTACAAGCTTTCTGAGGAACGGGCGTATCATACCGTCAACTTCCAAAGTCAGTCCTGACTTGGGAATCCGTACCCTGAAACTCACGGGTGATTGCTTCTAGTTTTGAGTATACGTACTTAGATAAAACATACTTAGGACTATAACACCTACTCATTACAAATAGTTTGATTTATTTTATTTTGACCACCACTCAGCACCACAACCTTGATAGACAACAAAGTAACAAGTTTATTTAATGCGTTGCCCATACATAGTCACCTGATATAAATTCTTCAAAGCCCACATAGACATTACTCGAACGATCTGTCCAACACTTAGTTATATCGCTTGCCATCAAAACACCTACAAAGTTAATGAGACTCTACATCTTAAGTATTGGTATATCATTGGACGCTCAAAGAGCCGACAGACAGACATACAAACATAAAAACGCACCTGCATTAATCTACCCACAACCTTATCGGAAAGCTATAAGGTTGAAGGTTAAATGGAGAGTGTATTGTGAAGGGTAAATGTACGTGGGCATGTCAACACGCGGTACTGACGTCAAATCAGTGATCGTTGAGTTGATGTGCTTCAGTTGATGACTATATTTGTTTTGTTGACTGTACTTCAAATTATTTGTTGGTGAATTTGTTTTACAAGAGAGCTAAATGATATAACTACCTAAGTACATGGTTTTTGCATTTAATGTTTCAATAGAAAATATGTCGGTTATAGTTGTAGTCATGAGAATTCAGCCACCGTTGAGACAGCTTCCGTGTAGGGGCGCGGGTTCTATCCCGCACTGTGCAAATATTTGTATGCATGAATATAAATATTTGCACTGGTCTGATCGTGCTTCGGAAAGCACGGTCCCGGTTGCCATACGAACATCGTCCTCACGAGTCATTACGGGTTGTTGGAGCCCTCAAAAATCCAATAATCGGTCTAACTGCAATGCTTCGATATTGCCTTCGGATTGTGGAGGTCAGACGGCAGTCGCTTCACGGAAAATATCGAAGTTTAGCCAAAATCAGCAGTTAGACTGGTAAAGCGGACCCCAAACTCCAAGCTGAAAAAAGCTTCGGATGCGACTGGGATTAACGCTGAGATGATGATGATGAGTTCTAGTCATGAGAATTGTCATGGTTCGTGTCTACTGATGCACTATTCTGATTTAGTAGATTTTCTTCAGGCTCATACTATCATAGCGCGAAAGTGAAAATAGCGTATGCAATGCTGTTTTCATTATCGTGAAAACTAGAGTACCTACCTGGTGCAAAGAACATATTTTTTCAGAGGTGACGGTTACAAAAAACGCTTACTAGTTCAGCTTCCCTTTCTATTTTAGGAAGTTTGCTAGCAGCTGTATAACAGTTATTTTATGATGTTATTGATTTCCAGTCTACAAAATAATATATTACCTATACTTATCAGTACAGTCTGTTTTAAAAATGTCTGATGAAATTATAAATAAACTCTTACCTACTATAGAACGACGAAAGGTGACTAACTGATGAAATACATGAAGTTACAAATTCTAATACATTCAGCATTATGAATTCAATTTGATATAACTGTTTGAGGAGGAGACCTAGGCCCAGCAGTGGGACGATAAAAGGTTGATGATGATGACTGTTTGTTTTCTAATAAAATTGAATTAAATTCTAATCGAAAACATTTATCGTTTACTTTTGCTTTGGGTTCATATCGTAGCTTAGTTTCCCTATATCCCTCTACCAACGTCCCTGGTGAAGAAACTACCGTGTTCCTCAGACTGCAGTATTTCGGTCGCGCACCTGATTGGTTCCAGCTTGGCCCTGCGCCAGCGCAACAACAGCTGCTAATAGCCAATTATGTGTTTCCGAGACGTGATCAACTCGTCAATGACGTGTTTGGGAGATTCACTGAAGGCGTTCTAACTTGTATTTTCAGTTTACAACATTTTAAAGGTTAGAAATTTAGAATATGGTGTACTCTATTTCAAGTACAAACAAATATCAACTTTATGTAAATGTAAATTAAGTTTATTTTAGAGTGACTAGTTTTGTTGAAAAAGTTATAAAACTGTTTGAAGTAATTTTCTATTAATTTATATTTCTTCACATTTTTTTTATGCCAATTAACTCTTATTATTTGTTAGGTTTGAGTTCAGAGAAGATCAAGTGTCCCAATGAGTCAATACATACAACAAATTACCGACGTTTAAACTTTACATAAAGCTAATATTGTGAGTTTGTTTGTTTGTTCCGCTTTCGCGCCGTAACTACTGAACCGATTGCTTTGAAATTTTGTAGACGTAAAGTTAGAAGTCCGGATTAACTAATAGGGTGCTTTTAATCCCGGAAAAAATGATATTATAACCGAACTCCACGCGGGCGAGTCGTTTATAAATAAACTGTATTCGTTGTAGTTACCGTAGTCGTTATGTCGTCTGGACTTGTGGAGTGGTGACAATTATTATTTTTCAAAAGCAGATTCTGGTCAAATTAAGTAGGTACTTATGCACCTTAATTTTAGTTTTTTATCTCCGAACATAATTACTAGGCATGTGCAGTGGACAGTCGCATATTTGGATAATAAATATCGTTGATTCCATGGCATATAATACCAGAGAAATCTTGGACATCTTCCACATGATGATATATCAAATCCAACTCTGTTGCATTCTTAGAACGAGATAGCGCTATCTACCGCCGGTACTCCTTCCCTGTCTAATCAAGAGAACAATGATATCAAATAGTTGCAGCCTGGAGTTTCAGACATTCATCTTATACCGTTGGTTAACCAACCAAGAATTAGAGAAGGTCCACTTTATATGGAAATTGATTTCTGATGATGATTAATCGCTTTCTCGGAGCAGTCTACCTCATGTATAGTAAGATCAGTCCAGCTGTGATGGCTCGTCAGTATGACTCAGCTTTCATGACTTTTATTTGCATTTAAGGATCATGAAAACCTACTCTACAGTTACGACAAGCGTTTCTGTGCATTACATGGAAGCTGATCTTTCATGTAATGCATAGAAACGCTTGTCAACAACGAAATACTATGAATATCTGCCTTTTCTTGTCTGACATCACATGAATTATTGTGAACAGGCTACTCTGGATTCAGTGGAGAGGCGTGCGAAGGGTAATTGGCGACTTTAGCTCAAATCGGTCTCCAAAGCCTGGAGCACAGGCGAAGAGTAGCCAGCCTGTCGGTGTTATAAAGGATCCATTTTGGAGAGTGTGCGAGGGAATTGCGTGCTTTATTTCCCCCATCTCCGTTCCATCATCGGACGGCGAGTTTTGACACTTGCGTTGTTGTCGTCTTTTATACCGCGTACATCGAGGGACTGGACAGCCTCCGTGGCGTAGCGGTAGCGAACGCGGCCGCTGCACAAGGAGGCGCGGGTTCGATCCCCGCGCAGTGCAACTATTTGTATGCATGAATATGAATATTTGCACTGGTCTAGTCGTGCTTCGGAAACCACGTTAAGCCGTTGATCCCGATTGCCATATGAACATCTAATGACCGTCGTTACGGGTTGTTGGCGCCCTCAAAAGATGTAACAATTAGTCTAACTGCAATGCTTTGATATCGCCTTCGGGTTGTGGAGGTCAGACAGCAGTCGCTTCATGGAAAATATCGAAGTTTAGCCAAATGAGCAGCTGGACTGGTAAAGCAGACTCCAGACTCCAAAGCTGAAAAAGCTTCGGATGCAACTGGGATTAATGCTAGGATGATGATGATGGCATCGAGGGACTGCGACAATTTGCCAGCCCGGTGTTTCCGTCGGACTACAATTTGAGTGTCTTCAAGGCTAGAGTGAATAGGTTTTAACCGACTTCTAAAAAAGGAGGTGGTTATCAATTCATCGAAATATTTATTTTTTTGTGTATGTTCCCCGATTACTCGAAGACGCCTGGACCGATTTGCAAATTTATATTTTTGTTTGAAAGGGTATACTTTCCAATTGGTCCCATAGTCACCAGGTCAGGATCTGATGATGAAAGACTAGAGAAATCAAGGGGAACTTTCAAAAATATGGGCGACTAGTTCATTTCTAAGTATTTTAAAGCACTAGGATGTAATAAAGGTCTGGGATAGATCTGATGATGGAGCCGGGAGACAGTCGAAGGAACTCCTCAACGATTCACAGCTGCTACCTAGTGTCTGTGCTTGATTAATTTGTATTGAGAAGAACTTTACACCTCGGTGGTTGTGACTGTAATAAGAGCTCTGATGATGAAGACAAAGTCCAGTTCCGGGAACTCCTCAGCGGTTTACAGTAGCTACTTTGTGTTTGGACTTATTTCATTTATATTGATAAGTACTTTACAGCCATCTGGTTTAAAATGAAGATCTGCAGTAGATCTGATGATGAAGACCCTAGACAGTTGAGGGAACTCCTCAAAGATTAACAGCAGCTACTTTGCTTTGTGCTTGATTAATTTGTATTGATAGGAACTTTACACCTAGATGGGTTGTGACTATCATAAGGGCTCTGATGATGAAGACAAAGGGCAGTTCCGGGACCTCCACAGCGGTTTGCAGTAGCTACTTTGTGTTTGGATTTAATTCATTTAAATTGATGAGAACTTTACACCCGTGTGGGTTAAAATGAAGGTCTGCAGTAGATCTGATGATAAAGACCCTAGACAATCGAGGGAACTTCTCAACGATTCACAGCAGCTACTTTGAGTTTGTGCTTGATTTATTTGTATTGAAAAGAACTTTACACCTAGATAGGATGTAACTGTCATTAAGGCTCTGATGATGAAAACAAAGGCTTCAACGGTTTACAGTAGTTACCTTGTATTTGGACTTAATTCATCTAAATTCATGAGCACTCTGCACCCATATGGGTTATAATGCCGACCCGGTTGGTGACCTGTAACACAGGCTTCTTCAAAAACCTACTTCAGGCACCAGTCTCTTCCAATGGTGGAATATAAGTAAAATATTGTTAAACCAATGTTGTGAAGAGAGAAATAAATAGATAAAATGAAATTAATGAAGGTTTGCAGTAGATTTGATGATGGAGCTGAGAGATAGCCGAGGGAACTCCTCAACGATTCACAGAAGCTACCTTGTATTTGTGCTTGATTAATTTGTATTGATAAGAGCTTTACACCTAGATGTATTGTGATTGTCATTAGGGGTCATATGATGAAGACAAAGGACAGTTAAGGGAACTCCTCAACGGTCTAATCGGATGCAGCTGGACAGTACTTTTCACAACTAAAAAGTGTAAAATAAGATCATTAAAAAAAAAACAATCGTCTTCCAAAAAACACTATAAAGTATAACTAATGGCGAAAGTCGGTATCAAAAAGTAATACGTCTTTTTTGTATTTTTTTTAATAAACTAGCGCGCTTTGCAATCAGCGATTGCGTCACTGCATACCATCAGGCGGGATTGCGGTCCAGCACTAGTTTATAATAAAAAAAAAAAAAAAACATATAGATTATTTAAATTCTACAAACACAAATAAAAGCGGGCAAACTGTACCTACTTAAGGTACAGTTTGCCTTCTAAATGTATCTGTGTTGTGGTCAGAGCTAGGGAACTCTCGCATTACCGACTGATTGTGACCGGGTGCGTGACAGACTTGTACTCACATTCCTATATTTCAGCCGCAGAATTCTGTAGCTTGTATTTACACGCGTAAAGATGGTGATGTTCTAGGAGATGCAACCGGCGTGCACGCGTGTCTGTGTGACCAGATCCAGATGTATGAACGTAGATGCAACCTGCTTGCGTGCACGTGTGTGTGTGTGTGTGTGTGCATGTGTGGGACCAGATCCAGATGTATGAACGTAGATGCAACCTGCTTGCGTGCACGTGTGTGTGTGCGTGTGTGTGACCAGATCCAGATGTATGAACATAAATGCAACCTGCATGCGTGCACGTGTGTGTGTGTGTGTGTGCATGTGTGTGACCAGATCCAGATGTATGAACGTAGATGCAACCTGTTTGTGTGCACGTGTGTGTGTGTGCCCTCCAGATGTATGTTCTTAACCTTAAATATACATGTATGTATATCATACAAAAGTTCAACAATTGGTCTAACTGCAATGCTTCGATATCGTCTTCGGGTTGGGGAGGTCAGACGGCAGTCGCTTCACGGAAAATATCGAAGTTTAGCCAAAATCAGCAGTTGGACTGGTAAAGCGGACCCCAAACTCCAAAGCTGAAAAAGCCTCGGATGCGACTGGGATTAACGCTGAGATGATGATAATGATACATGTATATGTGAGGTTCATAGCAGGGGTCGTTCTGTAGTTGCTTACCCTCGTGGGAAGAAAGAGTGAATTTTGAAAGAAAATTTCTAAACAGAAATATGATGCTGAAGATGAAAACCGATGTCTGTTTTATGAGAAACGGATACAATCTTTTTACGATCTCACGGGTCTCATCTCTATTTAGATTAATATCCCAAAACTCCGTGATTCTAACCACAACTCGGTCACTGGATGGAGAAGGTCACACACACTACAAACACAATTTTCTAAAACAATAACTGTGTCTCGGCCCACGCAGGAATATTAGAAACAAACTTTCATTTTGCGGCTTTTCCGACATTCCGGTGTTAATAATAAACGTTATTTATGGTAAGTTACAATATCAGTTATAGGCTTTATGGTATTAAATTGGTTACGCATGTGTAACTTGCCCAGGACCTCACGCTCGGCTCTGTAGATAAGATGATAATGATTTTGGAAGGAGCCGGAGATATTTTCATATTAAATACGAGTTCAAAAATATATTATAATTAATCACCGCATTATTTATGTATACTCTTATCAAATGGTTTCTTAAGGTTGGTCTGGAGATGGACGGAAATGGACCGATAATGAAAATTTCTTCTTCTTCTTGTTCTTCAGCTTATAGAGGTCCACTACTAGACAAAGGCTTTTAATGTTCCGGGGTGGAAAATCCTCATGCATGCCCGCCGCCCTGGAGCGGCCGACGGGGTCTGTCGGATTCTTACTGACTAAAACCACCCCAGTGTCTCTGTCCGGCCTCGTCTCCTGCACGGAGTAGTGAGGTGTTAAATTACCCCGTGCATCATCTCTGAGGCTCGTGGCGACACTCGTGGGCGCCCCCGCTTCGGGTCCATCGAATAGGGGGCGGAGACTCCCCAAGTCCCTCGCCCCTGGATCCATTCTTGGGGGCTTTGGGCGCTGTCCGCCCATCCCCTCTGCTCGGTGCGCCTTCTGCGGCCCGGGAAGGGAGTCGAGATCTCCCTCTCACTGGACAAAGGCCTGTCCCAAGACTTTCCACGATGACCGGTCTTGTGCTGTCCGCATTCATCGGCATCGGTTCACCTCCCTACGCTGCGTCTTCCGATGTGTGGCCGCCACTCCAGAACCTTACGAAAATTTTGTAGAGTTTAATTATGTATTTAAAAACTAGTGCAATTTACTATCAACGATTGCATTATTGGTTACCATCATGCGGGACCGCTGTTAGGCGTTAGTTTATAACATGTAGCGGTATCTACAACCGCCACATGCCAAGAACGTGTCATACTCACTTCACACGAATTCTACATCTCGCAAGCAGAGTTTACTGTGCAACTAGCATACACACAACTTCCCAATTTCAACCGCTGAACAAGTGCCCGCCAGACACAACACCCGTCTGGTCGGAAGATCCTCCCTTTTCTATGGAGGATGAGTGAACTTTACACACTGTTCCTCATGCCTCCACACTGGTGACCCCGAGCATGAACATCAGCGCAGCCTTCGTGCAGACAACTTCAGCGTGAATCATTTCTCCCGCAAGCTTTAGCGGCGTGTCATTCAGCCAGCCAGCACCCACGGCCATGCCTCCACAAACGTCTGAAAAAAACAGTACGCATTTTGTTTCTTTTATTTTACCATCGACGGTGTCTCGTCAGCGCTTTGTTCCAAAGATAACCAGGACAGACGGATAGCGTACTTATTGGATCTATAAGGGTGGACCGGCGAGGAGCTGTGATGTGAATATTGAGCAGTTGGGGGTCATTATTTGTACTAATGTTGCGTTTATTTATGTAGTCTTGCGATCGATAAAATTTTCATAAGGGCGTTAGCTGTCTCCACCGCTGTCCATAATATGACTTTATCTCGTTTCGTGAAAGAGATAGGGGTAATATTTTTTACCTCATTTTCAAGAAAGGCTGAGCGTTACTCGGTATTAATACTCGTAATTCTTTATATTGAAACGACGTTTTTATATTTAGGTATACCGCCCTTGAGACGACCTTGAGAGAAGAGTTTGTACATGGGTTGTCTGAAATTGCCTTTTCAATAATTTCTAGGTAAAGAAAAATAGGATCTGTTTTCAGGATATTATAGGAACGGCATATTACGTCAGGGATTTGTGACTAAGAGTAGGTACTGCACTTAGTTGGTAGTAGAACCAACTCAGTCACTTTGTAGTGTTGGGATCACCAAGAGACAGGCTGTACCTGGTCTGGGACCCATTGATAACTCAATCTAGGTTTGCTGTTGTTTATGCATGCTACTTGTATATTGAACTTTTATGAACTCGTAAGGTTTAATATATATATATATAAAACTAGCTTTTCGCCCGCGGCTTCGCCCGCGTGGAGTTCGGTTATATCGCACTTTTTAGATTTCCCTCGGGAATATAATTTTTTCCGGGATAAAAGGTAGCCTATGTTCTATCTCAGGATCTAAAGATTGTCTGTGTCAAATTTCATCAAAATCGGTTGAGAGGTTTAGGCGGGAAAGCGTAACAGACAGACAGAGAGACTGACAGACAGACAGACAGAGTTACTTTCGCATTTATAATATTAGTATGGATTATAATTTGAATGAGTAGTTAGAGTTTTAGTTTTATGATCCTAATCACACAACACACACACACACACACACACACACCCTCATACAGCCTCACACACACACACACTCACAAACGAACACACCCCCACACACGCACACACACACACACAAACACGCACACACACTTGCATGTTGATTATGTATAAGGTTTTGTAAAAATTGTATACTGCTGTGGAAGAGCGGAGTCTCCTAACACAGGCACTGCTCCAATTACCAACTAATGTCAAACAATTTGGAGCTCTAATAAAATTGATTTCGATTCTTTTTTGTTTTTTTTTTTAATGTACGAGTTACAATAAATACTGTTTTAAGAAACAAATAATTCTTTCTTTATTACCATAACATGCAATGAGCCGTGATTCACTACGTGGACCCCGTGCGCGTTCGCGGATACCTATCACATGCAGTGGCGGAATTTGCCGCTAGTAGGCTATTAAATTTTTGCGGCCCCTACTCACTTGAAATTCACTACGTTAGTTTAGTTCACAATCAAATTTATTACATTTATTCTGAAATTGCAACTTTATGATTTGTTTTCTATCATCATCATTACATCGGCTTTTTCTTCGAAATACAGTAAAACCCGCTTAAAACGATTTCTCAGGGACCCCACCAAAAACGCGTCTTAAGCGAGAAAGCGTATTATGCGGGATAGGGAAAATAAAACAAACGTACTACGTCTTCTTATGTGTTTTGTTCTTATTATTTTAAATTATGTACATTCAATACATTATTTAAAATAATCGCTTATTTTGGGTGAACAGAAAGATTTTGATGTATAAGCCCCGCACGTTGATATTGCGACTGGCCGCCATCTTGATGACGTAGTCGAACTCGCACCTTCGGTACCGTTCGCAAGTTCAGCCCGCGCTTACGTACTTGCGCGCATCGAATATTTGTTAGCTTTTTGTTTTTGTTAGCCTGTTTTATCGTTGTTCTTGAGTTTTTTTGGTTAGTTTTCTTAACTGTTACTGGTTAAAATGTGTAAGAAATGAATTAACAGTCCTGCTCGTTAAGAAATATTATGTACTAGCTTTCCGCCCGCGGCTTCGCCCGCGTGGAGTTCGGCTTTAGCGCGCTTTTTAGATTTCCCTCGGGAACATCAAATTTTTCCGGGATAAAGGTAGCCTATGTTCTTTCTCAGGATCTAAAGATTGTCTGTGTCAAATTTCATCAAAATCGGTTGATAGGCACGCGCCGCCCGGCGCAAACAACTACGATCCTGCATTTTAAATTTGTAATATCTTCGGTAATATTCACTTAAACTACATGCTGTAAAAAGCATATTGATTGATTGATTGTAAATGCACAATTTATTTAAGGTACTTAAATGGATAAGGATTAATGCTGTATTGTTTAAAATCACTTCGTAAATAACCATTTTTTAGTAAAGAATAAAAATGGTTATGCTGGGTTATCCCTAAAAGATAGACATATACCATCGCGGACTTTTTGTTGAACTTTTTAAGGTGAACAATACTGTAGTACATTATTTTGGTCTATCTCGTAGGGTTCAGCCAGCGTTTGCAATATATGCGCAAAAAAACGTGCTTATTTACGACATCACATTAGAAACCTTTAAATTTATCAGTGTTTCTCTACTATATTATGCATTTATTATACATACAAACCTTCCTTAAGAATCACTCTATCTATTAAAAAAAACCGCGTCAAAATCCGTTGCGTAGTTTTAAAGATCTAAGCATACATACGGACATACAGCGAAAGCGACTTTGTTTTATACTATGTATTGATACGTTGAGGAAAGAAATACCTACAATGCGCAAAATCTTGGCGGCTTCAAAAGTAGACCTTAATTATACTGGCAGTGAAACTAAATTAAGAAAAATAATAAAATGTGATTTAGGCTACCAATTTAAACGATGCTACTAAAAAAGACTAGCTCTAATTGAAAGACCCCAAATTCAAGCGCGGAGGGCTAAATATTTACGACGTATGAAAGAAAATGACTCGCGTGGTAATAACAAAAGACCCTTTATTTATCTCGACGCAACGTGGATACACGCACACTACACGGTAAAAAAATGTTGGCAAACAGCAACCGATGTCGGAGTGAGACGGAACGACAGCCCCGGCCGCCGATAGATAATAGTTCACGCGGGAAGTGAAAGCGGCTTTGTTGACAATGCCCTTTTAATGTTTAAAGCAGATACCAAAACAGGGGATTATCACAAATGAATGCTGAGAATTTCACCAAGTGGCTTACAGAAAAATTAGTACCCAAAATACCACGCATCTCCATAATTGTGATGGACAACGATGGATCACAGTAGGGAAGAAAATAGGCCACCAAGCATGAACATTAAAAAACAGTTGATGGTTGAGTCGCTACAAGCTCATAACATCGACTTTCCCAACGACTGTACAAAACCTTAACTTTATTTATTAATTAAACGGCACAAACCGCCGAAAAATTATAAAATTGAAAACTTATTAGCTGGCAATGGCCATGAGGTCGTTATATTTCCACCGTACAACTGCGACCTCAACCCCATTGAATAGATCTGGAACCTGGTAAAGATGAGGCTATCAGAAAAGAATGTGTAGCAGTTGGAAAGTCGCATTGAAACTCTGACGTTGGAGGCATTGGCGTCAATAACTCCAGATGACTGGCGAAAGGAAGTCAATCATGTTAATCGGCTTGAAGAGGAATATTGAAATAAAGATCGAATAACTGACGACTTATTTGTCATAAATACGGCAGACGACAGTAAATCGGAAACGACAGACACAGAAAGCAGTTCTGATTAGGAAGACTATATGAGTGGAATTGAATCAATAGGATAAGATTATATTGAATTATATATAAACATGTTTTTAACGTACTATCCTGGTTTTTAAGCTGATAGCTTATAAATAAAACCAGGACAGTATGTGGGGGGAATAAAACCAAGATGTAGTAATTAAAACACGACTGCTACACAGTGGACTCTGGTTCAATTCCCGCTCGCAAATTAACAGAAATTTAGCTATAAAAAAAAATAGTATAGATGTAAGAAAAATATACGAATAAGCGTTGATATAATATTAAACTAATATTAACTTTAATATTATATCAATGCGAATAAGTATATTTTTTTTACATCTATTAGAATTATTTCCTTGAAATTTGTTATATTGAAAGTTTATTTGTCAGAATATGGTAGAGTAGGTATAAAGAGTGTATGTATAATACAATTATAAAATACAAATAAACCCTTACCCTAGCTTATTAATTTTGCATTAAACATTCTTTTGCTAGCCGTACTTTTGTGTGACAGATGACGTCACAAAGCTGTTATTGTGACAAGGTTCCATCGCAATATCATCGTGCGGGGCTTATATTAGCAATTAAAAGATTTTCAACAATTTTCAACTTTTGCAGTGCGTCTTAAATCATTAACAGCTGATAATGCCTGTGCGTTTGACAAAAGCGGAGTTGACTCATCTTAATAATAGAATTATGCGTCTCTATTTAATCGGGAAGTGATCATCTAAAGCTTTTAACCATTTAATGAACCGAATGCCGGTCATCCAAGCTCGAGATTGTGCATCGTATGTTACGGGGAGACTGCCGTGTTACCGAAAACAAAGGACACAACTAACATTTTTATCGAAATCGAGTTATATACATATTCGGAATCAGGAAAAAAAGGCCTATCTGCCTAATTTTTTATGTATTTGTAACAATAAAACAAACAGAGATAGCATAAGCATAAAGGGCACAACTGCACCATTCTTTAAGATTATGAAAAGAAAAAGGTCACATTGTGATATGTCTTCTATTTCACATTTATGTCTTTAAAATATTTAGTTGAAAAGGCATAATTGGCGCACGTTAAGGCGCTGTGTTCAGTAAAAATAGGCTTCTTAAAACAATTTTTTAGCCAAATGTATACATTTCAGAGCAGCCAAAAATTTATATGTTAATCTTGATTATATGTAGCAGGAAACCATTGTTTTCAAAACACGTTTTGAATTAATTTTCTCGATAGAAAAAATCCTAAAGTAACTCCTAAAATTGAATTTATAACAGTTGTAACTGTATTATTAATCATCAAATCTTGATAAAATTGAGAAGAGCGATGTAAAATATAATAGTAAATGAAACCATTGTTTTTGTTTATCGATTTAACTAAGATATTCTAAAATAAATAATGTATTTAATGATAAATAACGTGAACGAAACGTCGCTCCATCGCGGCGTCCATTGCCTTCTCTTTCACTTCTATGCTTAGCGACAGTGACCGCTGAGGCGCAGTGCTTGTCGGACCTATGTCACTTTTTGCTTTACCCCGCACAGAAAATAATTATATTTACGTGTCTGTTTGTTGATGAATAATCATATTTCTTTTTGCCCGGGTTCAAACCCCAGGTTTACATTATATGCTTTTTGTAGATTTTAATTGAAATAAATGCTTTTTAATTTACTGTTGTATTTTTGCCGATATTTTATTTGATTTTTTTCTGTAATTATTCTTTTTACTTTTTCGCGGCACATTTTTCTTCACCTGTATGTGTTCGGGTTCAAACCCCAGCTTTACGTTGTATGCTTTTTGTTGGATTTCTTATTTGCAATTGTTTTTTTTTTAATTATTATTAATTTATCCGATTTTCTGTATTTTTTGTAGTAATTGTTCCATCTTTTTAAATATATTCTTTTTGTAAGAATTATAATGCAAACTAATATTTAAAATCAATTCGTTATAATTTTCTTTCTACAAATTTCTAGAAATTAATAATAAATAATAATAATAAGCCTTTATTTAACCATGAATTTCTTAGTTCATAATATAATTTAAAAAAAGAAAAACAATAAAAATAACAGTTAATTTGATAATAGTTCGCAAACAGTAAATTTAGATTTCATTTTGTTGCATTATTCATGGCCCCTTTCAGTATAGGCCTCCTCCAAGTGCCTCCATCTATTTCACTCGTACAAACCCGATTTCGACAAGAGTTGCAGTTTTGAAGAAGAAATCTTTTGTTTTTTTAAATATCCGAAAATGCATTTTTTTTTAACAGTTACTCTAAACTGCTGTTTATAAATAGTAATTTCTAGAAATGATATATTTCTAACAGTTTCATGAAAAAAGGACATACCACAAAAATTTAAGCAGAACGGACAAAGCGCATTATAAAAATAAAAAAGAAAACAAAAGTAATAATAAAAAATGAAAATATGTAAAAATGTACATTTTCGAAAATCGCAAGGTAAAGTGAACGGATGTGGGATTCGAACCTGCTGCTCGTCTAATGCGAACCGGGACTGTGACGAACAGAGCCAACCATACCTCGCGGTTGGGTTGTGAAATTACCCTTCTAAATGTAGATGGAATAGAAAAGAAAAACAATAAAAATAACAGTTGATTTGATAATAGTTCAAAACAGTAAATTTAGATTTCATTTTGTTGCATTATTCATGGCCCCTTTCAGTATAGGCCTCCTCCAAGTGCCTCCATCTATTTCAATCTTTTTGTGTTGTGTTATTCTAAGCACTCGTACAAACCCGACTTCGATAAGAGTTGCAGTTTTGAAGAAAAAATCTTTTATTTTTTTAAATATCCGAAAATGCATTTTTTTTTAACAGTTACTCTAAACAGCTGTTTATAAATAGTAATTTCTAGAAATGATATATTTCTAACAGTTTCATGAAAAAAGGACATACCACAAAAATTTAAGCAGAACGGACAAAGCGCATTATAAAAATAAAAAAGAAAACAAAAGTAATAATAAAAAATGAAAATATGTAAAAAATGTACATTTTCGAAAATCGCAAGGTAAAGTGAACGGATGTGGGATTCGAACCTGCTGCTCGTCTAATGCGAACCGGGACTGTGACGAACAGAGCCAACCATACCTCGCGGTTGGGTTGTGAAATTACTCTTCTAAATGTAGATGGAATAGAAAAGAAAAACAATAAAAATAACAGTTGATTTGATAATAGTTCAAAACAGTAAATTTAGATTTCATTTTGTTGCATTATTCATGGCCCCTTTCAGTATAGGCCTCCTCCAAGTGCCTCCATCTATTTCAATCTTTTTGTGTTGTGTTATTCTAAGCACTCGTACAAACCCGACTTCGATAAGAGTTGCAGTTTTGAAGAAAAAATCTTTTATTTTTTTAAATATCCGAAAATGCATTTTTTTTAACAGTTACTCTAAACAGCTGTTTATAAATAGTAATTTCTAGAAATGATATATTTCTAACAGTTTCATGAAAAAAGGACATAACACAAAAATTTAAGCAGAACGGACACAGCGCATTATAAAAATAAAAAAGAAAACAAAAGTAATAATAAAAAATGAAAATATGTATAAAATATACATTTTCGAAAATCGCAAGGTAAAGTGAACGGATGTGGGATTCGAACCTGCTGCTCGTCTAATGCGAACCGGGACTGTGACGAACAGAACCAACCATACCTCGCGGTTGGGTTGTGAAATTACGCTTCTAAATGTAGATGGAATAGAGAATGGTTGGTATAGATTTAATAGAACGTGCGTATTTCTTGATGCACGACGCCTCACGAGTCACGCATCGATGTACTCGCGCGGAGCGCCCCGCGCCCCGCAGTGGGCGGGGCTAGTCGTGTCCCACTTCGTCTGCTTCACCCCCTCAAATACCTAAAAGTTTGCTATTCACAGCGTCTTAAATATAAAAGGCTTACGTGGCATTTGTGCTATTTTTAAACCAACACCTTAGCAAGAAATGTAGAAAGAAAGTCACAACTGGCGATTGTGTCTTTACTGTTTACCCTACTCCTTAATATTTTGTAAAAGAATAGGCACACTGGCGGTTATGCCTTTACTACTTAACATCTCTACAGAGAAATGAAGTGAGGGGAGCGAGGTATGAGTGAGATTACGCCAGTTGTGCCTGGCGTGTCAAGACGAACCCACGCATGTCAGTGCCGCGCTCTGGTAAGATTATATTTGTTACTTATTTCTATCGCCCATTCTATAATATAAAGTCTAACAACCTAGTAACTTAAATAACTTCATGTTTTCTTTGTTTAATTAATCTTAGAAGAGTTAGTATAATAATAGCGAAATACAAATGTCGAAGCTGTGCCGCCGCCGCGCCGTACGGTCACATGCGCGCGGGGAAGTTAGCATGTAATAAATAATCTTTATTTATTGAATTTTCAGCAATATGTCATCACGAAGCGCAAGATTAGTCAATGCTGCTTTCCGCAAAAGAGACCTAGATGAACAGATATTAGATGAACCTGTTCCATCCACAAGTGGGATAAAAAAAAATCGAGATCAAGCAGCAAGTGACGAAGATTGGCTTGATTTTAGTTCGGATGATTCAGTAATCGATAAAGATTATAAATTACCTGAAAAATCGCATCTAAACATTAGTAGCAGTGACTCAGAAAACGACTTTATACCGTGTTCGCAAATAATTCGGCACACAACGATCGAAGCATCACCGGAAGAATCACCAGACCCAGAAACAAACGAAGATCAAATAACGAAAAAAGGCAATATATGGAAGCGGAAAACATATAACATTAGCTTAAAAGAGCGAAAGAGAATGAAGAAAAAATAAGCACCAAATATTTTGTAAAACCTGTTTGTCGTGAAAACATCTGCAAAAAAAGTGCTCAGCGCATTTTCCAGATGACCTTCGCAAAAAAATTAATGTAAATTTTTGGAAAATGTCATGGATAGAACAGAAATACTTTTTTTTAAGTCATACCAGCACAAAAAAACCAGATACACCTAAAAACAGAGAAAACGATGTCAATGAAGGTAAATATTACACACGATCGAAGACTATAACATATTTTTTGGTAAATGAAAACGGCGAGAAAACTTCAGTTTGCAAAACTTTTTTCCTCACTACACTAGGCTATAACCAAAATAACTGTAAGGCAGTAAGAAACGCTCTTGAAAGTGGTTATAAGCCCGAATCATATCCAGAACCTATTGTTGATGGACGTGGACGCAACCTGAATCCTCAAAAAATAGATTCTGTTAAAGTCACGGAACATATAATGTCATTTAATCCCGCGGTATTTCACTATAGACGTGAGCACGCCCCAAATAAAAAGTATAAGACCTTAATATACGTATAATGTATGACCATTACTGTGAAATCGATCCTGAAATAAAAGTATCTTATGGATTTTACAGAAAACTTGTAAGAGAACTTAATATCTCATTTACTAAATTGGAGCAAGAAGAGTGTGAGCTATGAGAATTTTTTTTTATACACAACCCTTGTCGAGAAATGATTAGGCATAGAAATTGCAAAGATTGTAAAGATTACGAAGCACACAATGACAGATATATATTAGCTCTCCAAAAATATGAAAATGATGCTGATAATCAAACACAGAAGAAAAATGACACAGACACTCTAATTTTTGCCGTAGATCTACAAAAAATAATAATGTTACCCCGCATGGAAGAGTTCAAAACTGTGATGTTTTGCCCGCGACTTATTGTTTTTAACCAAAGTTTTGTACCCATTGGCGACAAACATATACATGAATTAGGTCTAACTTTTGCAGCTGTATGGCATGAAGGATTATCTGGAAGAAAAAAAGAAGATATCGTGAGTTGCTTCAGTGCCTTTTTTATGCAAAATAGAGACCTTAAGCACATAATTTTGTGGCTCGATAACTGTGCAGCACAAAATAAAAATTGGACCCTGTATTCTTATCTTATGGTATATTTGGCAAATTCTACAGAAGTTAACTTTGAAAATATTACTTTACGCTACTTGGAAACTGGTCACACATTCATGGCTGCAGATGAATTCCACCACAGAGTAGAGAAATCTCTCAAAACAAAAAAGCGTGTCTATGACTTTGATGACTTTTGTAAAGCTGTATCTAATACTGGCTTTCGTACCGTTGTAAAGAAGATGGAAGTTCAAGACTTTTACGATTATGAAGAATGTTCTTCGACATTTAAATAAAAAAATACTAACCCGAGAGTTTATTTAAATAATATTACTGAGGCAAATTCTCGAAGAGGATCTAATTCACTTTTTTACAAGAGCAGCCTGGTGGTGGTACTCAAGAATACTTTCAGCTAGATTTTCTTAAAATAAAAAATTTTAAACAAGGGATACCACCTCCAAGACCGAAGCATGTTCCGAAGGGTATCACGAGTGAAAGAAAATCAGCTATACTCACAAACCTTGGTCCACTTATGCCCAATAACAAAAAGGTTTTTTGGGAAACTTTACCTGTAAATGATCAGTCACTCGATTTGATTCAAAACTTTGACGACTGAAATTAAAGGAGACTGATTTTATTACACTTACTTTAGTGAAGTTTTTAAGTAGTATTAAGAATTGATATGTAAGCAAAGTGCCTTGATGTTTCTCATTTTAAAGTATAGTATTTGTGTTTTTCCAAAGACACTCTGTTTTTTTTTTAATTTGATAAAATATTTTAGGAGAGAGATTGTTTTAAGACGGATTTGATCCATAGTGCCATTATTAGAAATAAGAAGTTCATTCCAGTTTATGATTGTGATAAAACTACATAGTAGTTGATTGTTATAATAATTAATGTTTCTGAAAACTATGTTCGTTTTGTTTATTTTGACAAATATTGTTTATATTTCTTACTGGTTGTGTTACCTGACATTGTATGGAGAGAGTTTTTGTGCTAAGAGGCATTTATAATAATAAAAATTCCATTTTTATATGTGATTTTAATAAAGAAATTTGATTACTTAGTTATTAATAATAATTGCTCCATTCTTTTCTAAGCTTTTTAAAATAAATGTTTGATTTTCTCGTAATTACCTTGTTTTATTCAAATAGAAGTAATTTCTAATATTTTACTGTTATATAAATTTATACTAATAATATTACAATGAAAAGGCACAACTGGATAAATGTGCCTTTTCATTGTAACATTACAAAAATTTCCTCAAAATGTTACATTAAAAAGGTTTTGTTACATTAAATTTGGTTGTTTGTGCCGTTTAAACGTTGTTTTTAACTTATTTTATTTTTTTTTATGTTAAGATGAAATAAATTAAGCTAATTATCTATTAATGCTTTAAAATTAAAAATTAAAAATGGACATGGTCTTATATGTACTATACAATATGTAAAGAAAACCCCGTCCGACCCCTAGGGATAATAAAGGTTAGGTAAACACTTGACCAAATGTAATATAAAATTTTTTAACACCCTTGCTCGTAAAGCTGATGTAATCCCACCGGTTTTAAATATGTAAAGCGGGCCATAACAAACGCGTGTGTTATCAAACCAAATAGTTAAGTTATAGTCCATACAAATTCCATAACAGCATTATTTATCATTTCAAATAATTATGGAACTGATCACCGCCGCGTGGCTCTAGCCAGTGAGCAGCGCGCTGTTCCATATTTGAAATGGCAAATAATAATACTAATGGCGGGAAAGCAACAGTGTGCATTCACAGATTGAGTTTATTTATAATAACCGATGTCCTATTTGAAATAAACAAATTTGTATTTGTTTGTATTTAAATGAGTATTTGTAAAAAAAAAAACAGTTTATTCGGTAATTTAAAAACTTGACTGCATGCTCTAGCATCTTTGCCAACATTTTCACGCAGCTACGGCAGAAAATAAACCTCGCGCCATTTTTCTCAAATTTTCTTTTCTTTGTACTTGTATTCTGAATATCTTTTTTTCTGTTTCCTCGCAAGTGTGTTAAAAAATGTCGTACGATATACGTGCGTATTGGTTATAACATGCTCGGCTCAATTACACCCTCGCCTTCGGCTCGGGCTGAAATTCCGCCTCGCATGTTATAACCATCATTACGCACTAATATCGTAATGTACTATTACATAATCATCATAGTAACAATACTAATGAATTTTGAAATAATCCTTTTTTCCCGGGAATTAATTCCAATTTCCCCAAAATTTGATAATTTTTAAAAAAGTGACAACACCGGTATTATTATAAGCGAAAAGCGACGCGACCACGTCACAGGTGCCGCGTGCCCTACCCCCCGCTGCCCGCGGAAGGGGTTGCTTACCGCACATGTATTAAGTTACCTCTTTTTGCGAAATAATATTTTCTTTAGGGGGAATTTTTTTTAAGTTTTGCCTGTCTTTGTGGGCATTATTAGAATCAGTTATCGATACCTAACCATACCTTCACGGATCGGACAGGGTTTTCTTTACATATTGTATAATTGCATGTATTGCCATTCACAAAATTTCGAAAAACATAGTATAGTGGTGTAATTTTCAATAAAACTAAACAAAATTTCAAACTTGATTTTCTCAATATTTGCAAAGTGTTAGTTGTGCCCTTCTTTATTAGGACGGCAGGAGAGACCTTACATTTTTGAAACAACGCGGATTTTTTGCTTTGCCATCACAAACGTACCTTTTCTGAACAATCAGAATTAGCAGAGTCCAGGACAGCCAGTCTCTCTTTATTTAATTTACCACCATGACAAGATTCTCCCTTGAAAACATAGGATTTATCTGGCATCAATGGCCTGAGCGCGGACGTATTAAACGAGATGACGAATCGTATTAAGCGCTAAGAAATGTATGGAAGTATGTCTCAAGTTGCAGGGACTGGCGTAAAGTGGCGTATTATGTACTTAAAAATTTCTCGTTCAGCTACAAAAACCTTACGGAGTTAATCGTAAAGAGGCAACGGTGATCAAATCTACGATGGAAAAATAAATTTGAACACTCACTTTGTTTATTCTTTCCAAAAAACATTCCACAGAACAAACATTTCCTCCGTTTACAGTTTCTTCAAATTCAAAAGTATTCCCGCCACTCCTTGTGGCGGGAATCCTACGGGCATCCAACTCCTCCACGGGCTTTTCGATAGAATCGTCTTTAATTGATTTCAAAGTCTGAAGAACGTCGTGCCAAGAATCTCTTAAACTTTTACAAGCGTCCTCTCTTGCTGACCAACGTGTTAGATTCACTCTTTTCGCGGTTTTGCCTTCCCGATTTCACCCATTTATTTTGTGAAAAACATAATGTTACTTACAAAGACGAATTCTATGGAATCTCCTAGATCCTATCTTAAAAGAAATAGGAAATTCGAACCACATCATGTAAAAAGCGTAAAAAGTTTACACCCTTGCTCGATAGATGGCGCTGTACGGTTTTCTGAATCGCGCTATGGTTTGGTTACAAGCGTTTCATGACACCTCTTCACACATTCTGGTAAACGTATACCGTTTGTGGACTGTTAGTCAATTTTTGGAAAGAATATCTGGAATTTATTCAGATATTCATAGAGTAAACAAAAGTAGGGATAGGGATGTGATGTGACATTAATGGAAAATAATCGATTAAATAAAAATGGATTTATCAGTATCAATAAACGTGTTATTATAATCAAAAAGAAATGTGCTAGTTGGGTTGCTCAACAATAACAGTCTTAGGTCCGTATTACAGAATCTCACTCAAAACTCAAGCTTTACTTAAATCTCGTATGAACTATGAAGCTATTTGATTGGTTGAAACTAGTTTTAAGTAATGCTTAAATCTTGAGTAAGGTTCTGCGGTACGGTACGGTATAATATATAAAAATACGGTCCATAATATATAAAAACAAAAAAAAAAAAACAAAAAAAAATGGACGCAAATGTCCAATCTTATATTACATTTGACTGGTATTAAAATAAACAACTTAAAAAATTAAACGGCGACATTTTGGTTCCCAAAACGAAAATATAATATTTTCGAACACGAAGACAATTCAATTCAATTCAATTCAATGTATTTATTTGCTTACTAAGTGTACATTAGTGGTCTTATATATTATGTAACAAATAGTCCTTACAACTTAGCGGCCTTTTTCAGGCATTGCAAAATTTGAGTTTAGTAAGGCTTACAATATTTTAATTTCAACATTTATAATTTTAATTTATATTAACAATACTTTTTATACATCTAAGTAGTCATTATTTTTATGATCGCCGTATTAATTTTATAAATGTGGGTAGGTGTATTTTGGTCGGTGCCTTCATTATTCAATTATGTTGTGGTATTGTAGTGTTGCTAAGTAGTAACATTTATATAAGTGTAGGTATATATTGTCAAACGTTGTGTATGATCGTGTATCTGTGTGAGAGAGAGAGCGAAAGAGCACAACTACGTGTGCGTGTGAGGGAGATAATGTGTGTGCGTGGCTTAAATTATCAAGGTTTCTGATTTAGGTATTCTTCAATAGAGTAATAGCAGTTTTTTAGTAAAAAGGATTTTAATTTATTATTAAATGTGACAATTCTGGTTTCGTCTTTAATTGCTTGCGGCAATTTGTTATATATTTTAATTGCCATGTATTTTGGACTGTGGTATAACATTTTTATTTTAGATGGGGGTTGGTATAATTTATTTTTATTTCTAGTATTACAGTTATGGATATCTTTATTTCTGGTAAATCCATCAATGTTTTTAAAAACAAACATACAAATGTCATGTAGATATATGCAAGGTAGTGTGAGTAGGTTAAATTTTAAGAAATAGGGTTTACAGCTTTGTCTGTTATTTATTTGGGCTATGATTCTAACACATTTTTTTTGTAATACGAACAGTTGCTGCATATTAACGCTATTTCCCCACAACATGATGCCATAGCTTAGCCACGAGTAGGCATAAGCATAATAAGCTTGTAGAGCTGTTTTTGTGTTAGTGCAATGTTTTAGTTGGAATAGTGCGTAGGTAAATTTTGATAGTTTGGTTTTTAGTTCTTCCACGTGACATTTCCAGTTGATATGTGTATCAATTTGTATTCCGAGTAGCTTAAAAGTGTCTACTAGTTCTATTTGCGCATTTTGAAATGTAAAGGTAATTTGTTCAGAAGGTGTTTTGTAAGATCTAAATTGCATTATTTTTGTTTTGCTGTAGTTTATTTCTAAGTTATGGTCATGGAGCCAATGTGTGACTGTTTTTAATGTTTCTTCTAGGATATTATTGATGTTTTCTGTGTTTTCACGTCTGATTAATAGTGATATGTCATCTGCAAATAGAACAGGTAGGATTTGTTTTGTATTGAGGCACTTAGGCAGGTCATTTATGTATATTAAAAATAATATACATCCTAATACACTTCCTTGGGGAATAGAGCAGGATAGAGTTCGAGTTTTAGATTGTATGGTTTCTATATTGTGGGTTTTATTATTGTGGTAGTTTTTCACATTATAGACATTTTTATTGTTTACCAACAGCCACAGAGTACTATAATATAAAAACAACAACTATATTATATCAGATCTCACTCACAACATATGAACTGAAACTACTTTACACGCATACATACCTAAAGATGGCGTCGCTTTTCGTGTGATCAACTTATAAGTAACTAGCTTTCCGCCCGCGGCTTTGCCCGCGTGGAGTTCGGTATAAATAATTGTCGAGATGGCCATCAATCGCACTTTTAGCTTTCGAACTAAGGATACTAGATTCATGACGTACAGAGTTTTCATCGCTGTTCTGCGTTTTATTCCCTTGCGTTTGCTTCCCTTGATTATTGCGATAATCTCCCTTAAGGTATCGTTAATTTCCCTCGCCCTCGTGTGGGTGTGGCGAGAGGAGGTAAAACGCCGGGGTATATCTACGCTGCCGCGAGAAATCGCGATACGACGGACAGAGCTCCGGCGGGATCTCATGGCAACATGGAGCACCGCAGTGTCCTCGTGGCGGCGATCTCTCGCGTCCGACCCTGGTCTAGGCCATGGTTCGCTGCGAAAGTACATAGCAGGCCGTCACCGCCTTCTGCGAAGCAGTGATGCTGGCAAAGGAGGAGGCGGAGCGCGTGACGCAGCGGGAATCCTAGCGCCCTTACGCCACTAGCTGCCGCAGGAAACGCCCTGGTCGGGAGACAATATCGAAATTCCTGCCACCATAGACACGGGCTTGCGGGCGGTAAGCAGTGGGCAGCTCGCCGCCCGGTAAGAACCAGGCCCGAGTCGACAGCGCGTTGTGTTTCACGCGCGCCTCAAAGATACCACATGACGGACATGACGGAGTCCACGAAGACCGATGCCCCTTGGGTCAGGTTTGCGGGTTGTTTAAAATAGAAGCCGTGGCCCTAGCCTACAGGCAAGCGAAGGAACACGGGTGGGTTTTAGTCAGTAAAAGTCTTACACGTCCTTCCGCTCCACCCAGAGCGCGAGAGATCATTTGATGATTACCCATCTCAAACAAAAAAAAGGTATCGTTAATTTCCCATAAAACTTTTGTGGATTTTTGTTAAGATTTACTGTTGTTAGCACTTGGTCAATAGTTGTACTTGACGTCGGCTTTGGAGACGGACCTTCAATTGTTATACTTATTGATGATACCTCTACCGCCTCGTTGTCAAAATCATAACTAACCGTTTTTCAAAAGCAGATTGTTCCATAGGCGACAGTTGTTGTTGGGACACAGTGTTCAAATCCGTTTTTTTTTTTGGATTGTATTATATCAGTGCATGAGGTTGAAGTTCCTGGTCCTCTCTCTCTCTCTCTGCAGTCGGTCCCTCATATCTGAGGATCGTGGTCAGCATTGGGGCAGCATTTCGAATGGATGATCTGCCTCCATCGGTTTCGACCCAGCGCGTCTCTCACCACTCCGTAGAATTTAGAAGACGAGGAGTCTTTGACTTGATCGGTCCATCTGGGTGGTGAACGACCGTGCGATCGTTTGCCTTTGATGTTCCCAACGACAATCAATTTTTCTAGACTTTCATCGCCTCTGCGCATTGTGTGACCGAAATAGGACAAAATACGTTGCTGGTATATGGTCGACAAACGGGTTTTTATTTCAAGCTGGTTCAGAATCGACACATTGGTGCGTTTTGCAGTCCAAGGTATTCGGAGTAATCGCCTCCAGCACCACATCTCGAATGCATCGATTCTCTGGCGTGCTCGGGCTAAGATAGTCCACGTTTCCACACCATAGAGGAAGATAGGAAATCCCAGATCACGAACCAATCTGATCTTAGTATTAATGCCAATTCCTCTCCTCCTCCAAATGTTGTTTAGACGGATCATTGTGTCCTTAGCCACCCGATACGTCTCTTAATCTCGGGAACACAGCTGCCATCGTTGCAGAGGCTGGGAGCCCAGATAAATGTAGCGATCGACGATATTAATGCCAGGAATGTTACAGGTGACATTTGCTAAAGTTCCGGCTCGATCCACTATCATCATCTTCGTTTTTGTTCTGTTGACTGCAAGACCAATGTTGCCACTTTCAATTTCGAGTCTTTGGAACAGCTCACTCGTATCTTCCATAGATGTTGCCAGGAGTACGGTATCATTTTTTTAAAAATAATTATAAACTAGTGCTTGAATGCAATCCCGCCTGATGGTAAGCAGTGATGCAATCGTTGATGGTAAAGCGCACTAGTTTATTAAGCCTATTTTTTTTTTTACTAATTATAAACCAGCGCTTGACCGCAATCCTGCCTGATGGTAAGCAGTGACGCAATCGTTGATGGTAAAGCGCACTAGTTTATTAATCCTATTCACTTAAAAAACTAAGGAATAGGAAGGATGATGACAGTTGAGCGAGGTGATGGTTGGATGGACGCTAGAGGGAGATTGATCTGGAGACTCTCCACGACCAAAATCCCGACACAACAACATTTGGCGCATCGTACCCGCCACACATCGCAACACAACTGCTCAGACCCGTCCTCCGTACGGCTTCTCCAGACATCATGCTGGAACACGACGAATCGCTTGGCGGCAAGACTTTGTCTGGTGGGTGGTAACTTCTGCCGGCAGCCGATGTTATGGCCTACCACCGAGAAATCAGCATATCGGAGGTTTGATAATCTCCTTCCGGAAACCCCTTCTCCCAATTTTGGATGGTTTTCCGCATTATGTATTCTCCATATATGTTGAAGAGTGCAGGGGAAAGAATGCAGCTCTGCCTCACACCCCTCTTCATTTGGAACATACTGGAGTACTCCGCCACTGATCACATGCCTCCAAATTTTTGTTTGAGGACATGCCAGTTTCCTTACGACATTTTCCTTCACCGTTTTGAGAATATAACATATCTATGGATTTCTATCATTATTCTGTTTATTTCAGGCAGTAGCTACACTAATCCAGAAATTCGCGAAACTCAGAGGGAAAACTTGGAAGGCAGTTTCCATAAATCAGAAAAACCAGTTTCTATCTGGGAAAACAAAAAGTCTTTCTGATTGAGATCCCTGGTATCCTGTAATGGCTTGTTTAACAAGAACTACAAAAAGTAGCCATTGTCAATAAAAGTATAATTATCATAACTTGAAGTTATTGAATGCTCCATGTTGTACAATATGTTCTCGACTGCCGACCGCCATCTACATACCTTTTATGAATATTCTGAGGAAACCAACATTGATCTCAGAAGTAAATGATGGATATGACAACAGGCACTTTGCCTTTGGAGAGTTTCTCCAGTGCTGAAGTCACCACTAGAAAGCTGAAAGATCTTGAAGGTAGAGCAGTAGTCATATGGTACTTATTATGATTGTAAATGTTATGTAATGAATTGCCGTGTTGCAAATGTTTAGTTCAGTAAGGTAAGATGTATCCAACCTAAGGAAGATTTAGGTTCTATTAAATGAAATTAAATTGTACTATCCTGTGTATCCTACTTTATAGACTTGTACATAATATTATTTTTAAACTTTTTAAATTATGGAAATACTAGCTGTTGTCCGCGACTCCGTCCGCGTGGACTTCACTTTACAGCGCGCGGTGGTTCCCGTAAATTAAAAAGAACTTAGTTTATATTACAGAACAGATAAACTTCTCTATTCCGTGGTTGATATAAAATAAGCGCCTGTTAAAATCATGGGAGGAATATGTACGTCCGCGTTTGCTCCCGTTTTCGCAATCTTTTTTGTTACTGCTCTTCCCCTATTGGTCATAGCGGGATTTTATATAGCTTATGTCCTTTCTCAGGCTCTAGACTATCTGTGTACCAAATTTCTTTACAATCGGTTCAGTAGTTTTGGCGTGAAAGCCGGACAGACAGAGATACTTTCGCATTTATAATATTAGTATGGATTATTAATATTCGTTTATTAAGTTAGCTTACATAATCTGGCTCACCGTTTAATAGGGAAATAAATAAAAGACAATTAAATTGTACTTATAAAAAAGTTAAATTCTAATAAATCTATAGTAATCTATAAAGCTAAAGAGTTTGTTTGTTTGATTGTTTGTTTGAACGCGCTAATTTCAGGAACTACGAGTCTGATTTGAAAACATTCTTTTTGCGTTGGATAGCCCATTAATCCAGGAAGGCTTTAGGCTATATAACATCACGCTGCGACTAATAGGAGCGCAGCATAAAAAGTAACGAAGTCGCTGACGGCCGCTACTCAAAAATAAATATGGATACTGTTTGCTAACCTTTAACTTTTATTTTACGTGTTTATATTTAGTCTATGTTGTTCCATAGTGTGCTAAAGCCTTCCTTTCTCCTTTCTATTCCTCTGTGTCTTGAGCTAGCGTGAATTCCAATGAAATTCACTACAATATTTTCCAGTGTACACATATCTCCGTGTTTTGTGATTCTCGTCCCCTAACTTATCAACAAGGAGTATGATGGATGCAGGCACGCGTCCCTACCCGTGCGACTGTGGCGGTGTCCGCTCAGAAGTGACGAAGCGCATACCGTACGCACCGTTCCTTTTTACCCACAATCCCAGCGAGCGTCAGCTCACCCGCACAGGTTTAGTAAGCGTGTTGATACGGCGGAGACGAGAAGACAGATGCGTATTCTGGAAATAGGAAGAAGATTATTAGAGAAGTGGCTTTGGATTTATCAGGGTTGTGGATTATGAGGTACAGTTTTAGTTTTGGTGCTTTGTGAAAGGAGCACCTGGTGGGTGGTAACGATCCCAATTTACGAGTTGTCATTAAATTCAATCTGTTGAAGGAACACCGTGAGGAAACTGGAGATATGTGACATCTATCAACCCGCAGTGGTCATGGTGGATTATAGCCCACTCCCTCTCGAAAAGAAGAGACCTGAATCTCAGAAGTGGGATAAAATAGACTGACCAAGTTTTTCGGCACAACGTTATTATTGAAATGATCACGATTTTAATTAACTACACATCTAAAACACAAAACTGGATTTTGTTTTACGTTTCGAAGAGCCTTGATCATTTTTAAAAGGTTATTTTTCCAAATGTTAAATAAGTTTGGTTCAAGGTGGAGCTTGTTTTTAAGTTTACTTAATCCTACATATTCTTTGAAATAGACGAGGTTTAAACCTTCCAACTTTGGCACCTTAAGACATTCTTAAGGAAAAACTTATCCTTACGATAAATTACAAACTTTCGAGTCTACGGCCCAAAGAATGCCAAAAACGCAAGATCGGAGTGCGACCTTCAAGGGTCTTATTTTTTGTAACCTTTAAATCGATAAGTGTGGTGTTTCGCAGATAAAGCTGATGGTATGTGGTACTAGATTTATGGTAGCTGCGTCGAAATCCTTAGAATGGCTTCGGGTTATCAGGAATCTACAGCGAAATGAGACGGTAGTATGGTTTTAATAGGCTTGACAACCAAGCTTTTGTTTTTAATGCAAACAATAAGAGTTTTGGAGAAACTTGTTCTATCTAATTTTCCATAGGTTTCTCCAGAGTTCTGTAAATCTTCTTTTAATACACAAGTCGAATCTCACACACACTGAAAATGAATTTAAAGTTTGTATTAAACATGTATAAAAGAATTAGACAGGAAATGTTTAGTGAAAAGTCCACTTCTCCAGGTGAAATGTGATATTGCATAGTTACGATAGTTATAACACTCGTGTACCAGAATAAGCCGTCCAACAAGACTGACAGGTCCCCGGTGTCGATAAGTAATTGTCCACTAAACAGGCACTGACTGCCATTCCGTTTTTGTGTTCGTTCTCCTGCGCCCGTAAATGTCCTGCGGTTTGCACAGAGTAGTGTATGTGCAGAGATTGCAGGACCCGCATAATTAATTACAGATTGCAGGACCCGCATAATTAATTACAGATTGCAGGACCCGCATAATTAATTACACATTGCAGGACCCGCATAATTAATTACAGATTGCAGGACCCGCATAATTAATTACAGATTGCAGGACCCGCATAATTAATTACAGATTGCAGGACCCGCATAATTAATTACAGATTGCAGGACTCGTATAATTAATTACAGATTCCGTTGATGAGCTTCTTTTTTACATTTTGTGCTTGATTAAGGTGAAAGCGTAGCTGGAGAAATAATTTAGTAACATTTTTTGCAATTTGCAGATTATCAAGGTAATTGCGTAACCACATTATCGAGGCATTCCACGAAGCACAGCCAAACGAAACACAGCCAGAGGAAGCGCATCTAACGTATTCCACTAAACACACCCGTAGCTGGGCTTCAAATAATAATATTAAAATAATTAATTTTATATTCCACGAAGCACACCTATGAAATATCACTCGCATAGTGCGGGGACAATGAAATAAAAATATCGATAGAAGAAAATATTTATTATTTAAAAGACGAACTTAAATTTCTAACATCTTTCAGTTTCATTATAATAATGTGTGTGTGTGTGTGTGTGTTTGTGTGTGGGTGTGTGTGTGTGTGTGTGTGTGTGTGGGGGGGGTGTGTTTGTGTGTGTGGTGTGTGTGTGTGAGTGCAGTAAAACAAACTGTGATTTTTAATGTTAAAGTAGAGTATTTTTATTATTCATTAATAGGTAGTTATAAGAAATTTTCAACATAGATCTCTATGTAAAACAATATTTTATTGAAATTAGGAAACAATCTGCGATTTTAAATAGTAAGAATGTTAATATGACCACACACACGCACAAATAATACACACACACACACACACACACACACAAACACACACCACACACACACACACACCCACACACACACACACACACACACACACACACACATTATTATAATGAAACTGAAAGATGTTAGAAATTTAAGTTCGTCTTTTAAATAATAAATATTTTCTTCTATCGATATTTTTATTTCATTGTCCCCGCACTATGTGAGTGATATTTCATAGGTGTGCTTCGTGGAATAGAAAATTAATTATTTTAATATTATTATTTTAAGCCCAGCTACGGGTGTGCTTAGTGGAATACGTTAGATGCGCTTCCTCTGGCTGTGCTTCGTTTGGCTGTGCTTCGTGGAATGCCTCCATTATCAGTACCGGACCGATGCCTGATGGGGCCGAGGGGCAACCACGCTCCGGAAGACGCAGCGTGGGTAGGCCCCCGACAAGGTCGACCAACGACCTGGTGAAGGTCGCAGGAAACCGCTAGATGCGGGAGGCGCAGGACACATCGTCGTGGAGATTTAGGGGCAGGCCTATGTCCAGCAGTGGACGTTTTTTGGCTGAAATCATGATGATGATGATGATATACATACTATCAGTAGCATTCAGCAGGTTTCATTTTGACAGTTAACAACATATGTCATTGTGTCACACAGAGCAGCGGTGGCCCAGTGGTATCGGCTGCGACTTACATGTCGTCGTAGGTTCGAACCCCATCAGGCGCTTTACTTGTGTAAATATTTACATCACTATTGCTCTCAAAACGGTGAAGGAAAACATCGTGATAGAACCGGCATGTCTTAGAGGCAAAATCGGCCGGCGTGGTAGATTACGGCCCACTCCCACTCACCGAGAGGAGGCCTGTGACCCAGAAGCGGGAACATTATAAGCTGATTATGTTATGTATTGCGTTATTTACGTTGTTTGGAGATATATTTTTCGAAGATATGTAGCAATGGATCTCAAAATGATTCCAATTGTGAGTAATAGAGTGTTAAGTACGCAATTATGGTGGAACAGGTTATCTATAGATTTTAATACAATCCACGGCCGTAACCAATATTTATTTAAAGATATATTACAACAATAATCAACATATATTAACATTCTCAGTTCTGTTTGAGCCCTATTTGACCTATTTCTGTTTCTAGTGAGTGTAAATTAAATCATCATATTTGTTGCATTCGCAAATGACGTTTAATTCAAAATACAACTGACTTGCACTAAATTGCGAAACACGGTTTCACCTCCGTAAGTAGTAGTAATATAAAAATAGTTAAAAACTTGTTCTTATGCCTAACGAATGTATATACGAAATTTTATTAAAATCAGTTCCGCCGTTTTGGAAGAGTTCGAGGACAAACATTGTGGCTGGAGAATTTTATGTAATAGAAGATGTCATCATCATTATCATCAACTTTTATCCTCCCACTGCTGGGCACAGGTATCCTTTCTTAAGTAAAGTAGTAAAGAAAAAGCATATTACATTAAACTAAACTGTCTTGAAAAGAATTTCACATGTTGCCTAAACTTCAAAAGTCAATTATTCAAATTAGGCTGAGAATCAGCACTTTTGATCGTCAATTTTACATAAGACAGTCCCCCCAAAACGACCGCTCTTCGTGAAAGATTAAACGACTGTAATGTGTTATGTTGTTTAGTTATTATTTTAACTGCGCAATGAGGATTCATTCCGGAATCAATCGACAAAAATATTTCATTTTACTTATTTTTAAATATAATATTTCCTTATTATCTTTATTAAGGTTCTGAAATATATCATAGGTACCTAATGGATTGTTTTGCTTTGAATTTCGGTATGATAAAAAATACTCATTATGTCAAGTTTCTCCCAGTGATAATTTTTCTCAACTAAAATCAATAACCCCGCTAGATGTCTCGCATAATTAAAGGCTTACAAATAATATATTATTGAAATAACAAAACTGTCTGTCCTATTTTACTCTATGTAGCAGTAGTCTATAAAGGGGTAATGGCTGCGATTAGTCGCCATTGGGCCGCGACTTTTTGTACGACTATCCGTCAGATCGCATCGGAGACATGTTCGTATGGCCAGTTATGTTATTAGACTCGCTAAGCGCATTTTTTAGGGTTACCTTTAGAAGATAGTTACACGGTGTTTGGCGAGGAATGTAGTATGTGCGCTATGTTATTGCCTACAAACTAATTGGAACATCTATACTAATATATAAAGCTGAAGAGTTTGTTTGTTTGTTTGTTTGTGCGCGCTAATCTCAGAAACTACTGGCCCGATTTGAAAAATTCTTTTTAATTGGATAGCGCATTAATCCAGGAAGGCTTTAGGCTATATAACATAACGCTGCGAACAATGGGAGCCGAGTATAACTAAATTCACGCGAACGAAGTCGCTGGCGGCAGCTAGTTGTACAATATAAAGTCTACGTGCTTAGAGTTGCTCACACTCTTGCATCACAAATGAAACAGCTAGAACTCCAATCCTCCAACATTAATACGTGAGATAGCTTCAGAAACATAATATTCAGTGACAAAAAACAAAAACTTCTTCCACGAAAAACACTATAAATTGCACAAATCTCCCCGCCATTAAAATATGAAGCCCATAAAGGGATGCAGGGGTGACCGGAAGTTATTGAAGTGAGTAATTACCGTCCGCTGGCCAGCGGGAAGATAACGTAACCACGTCATCCATGCATCCCGAATTGATTTCATGAGATGGTTTTAGTAGGCTTGCCAACCAAGCTTTTGTTTTTAACACTCGCTGTTCGCAATTGTAGCCGAACTCTGCTTACAATCCTAGTGTGTGTAGGAGTTTTGATTGTAGTAAAAGCGATGGAGACAAAGGCTTGAAAAGAAGTTTACTTTTTTCGGTATTAACGACGAAACGTATGTACCTACAGCAAAACGTTTGGGTGTCGTGGTTATTATATAAATATGAAGTTGTTACTTGAATTGATGGCGACGTTTACTTAATTCACCTGAGTTAATTCACCTAGGTGAACTAAAGACACTTTTAGTAAACTTTAAACACCTGGGTGCATTAAAATTACTTTAAAAAAACTTTATTCACCTGGGTGCATTAAAATTATTTTTCAAAAACTTTATTCACCTGGGTGCATTAAAATTACTTTACAAAAACTTTATTCACCTTACTTACCTGGGTGCATTAAATTTACTTTTAAGTCATCATCATCATGTCAGCGTTAATCCCATTCGCATTCCGAAGCTTTTTCAGCTTTGAAGTCTGGGGTCCGTTTTACCAGTTTAACTGCTGATTTTGGCTAAACTTCAATATTTTCCGTGAAGCGACTGCCGTCTGACCTCCATAACCCGAAGGCGATATCGAGGGATACAAATATTTGCACTGTGCGGGGATCCCGCGTGCTTCCTTGCGCCGGCCGCGTTCACTATCGCTACGCCACGGAGGTCTTATAAGCAATGATACTCTTTAGTACATGACAGCTTATGATTCATAATTGTCATATTGACACACAATTTTCCTGTGTGGTTGGCTTTACTCTGTGTAGTAATATTATAATTAAGATCATACACTTATTTTAATTTCGAAAATAGTAATGCCAAACTTTAAATATATATATAGAGGAAGAGGTGTGGTACTATTGCATAACGGACGGCAATATTTTAAAAAGAAAACCTACAAAAATGGTGCTTGTTGGTGGAGATGTTGCAAAAACTTCAACATCTTCATCAACTATTAAATGCACTGGCTCTGTAACTATACAAAATGTAAGTTTATATTTTGCATATTTTTTGGCATGCCTAGGTATCCCTTAAATGTATATTTGTTTTTTATTTCTATTGTTATTTTCTAAACAGGATGATACTATCTTAAAAGAAAATACCCATGTTTCGGACTGTGTGACTGTGTCTGAATGGGCAGAAAATATGGAAGTATGTAAGCAACAAATAACGTCGACAGATGATCCGGTTCCTAAATTGTATGAAGAGCAAAGGAAAACTTTGAAAAAACTGGTTATGATATTGTTCATGAAGTGCCGTCTTTTGAACAAATGAAAGTAGGACTATATAAATTGCGGAATAAAGCCCTCGGAGTACCTAAGGTTTCGTTTTACAATGACGATAACATAGCAAATGTTATTATACCAGAAAAGTTCAAGGACTTTTTGCTAGCTGATTTCAACTCTGGAGACGGTAGAAGAGTCATTGTTTTCTACAAAAGAGGCCATTGAATTAATGGAAAATATTCATGATTTTTTTGGGGATGGTACCTTTAAGTGTTGTGTATCACCTTTTTGCCAGATATACACTATTCACGGTTATTGTGGCAGCAGTTTGAATACAACCAATATAAGACCACTCGTGTATGCTTTAATGTCCCATAGAGACACCGATGCTTATCGGATTTTATTTAAAATGCTGAAATCACAAATAAACTACTAGAAGCCAGTTAAATACACATGTGATTTTGAAAAAAGGACCATAACAACTCTCCGGAGTATTTTTTCCCGAAATAACCATAAACGGTTGTTATTATCATTTTCAAGAATCTTTAGTAAGGAAAGCAAAATCTTTAAAAATATTTAAATATAAGAATGCCCGTCGTTGCGTTTTTTTGTGTCGATGTTTGGCTTTATTACCAGAAGAAAAAATCCCCGCAGGTTGGATATACATAGAGTAACAGTACAACAATCGCTCACAACTAAAACCATTTTTGTGATATTTTCAAAAAATGTGGCTGAGCACTGAAAATGTCAAGCTATGGTCGGTTTTTGGAGAAAGGCACCGGTCCAATAATTTTGTGGAAAGTTTCCACACCACTCTAAGTAAACGAATAAAAAAGTTTAACAGGAACCTGCTTGTTCTGATCGCGGCATTTAAAAAAGACGCTGTCTCTAAGCGCTCACCAAAAAAACTCAGACCTAGCTTTCAAGAAAATGATGAATTTATATGTGAGGCCCAGTCACGCATGTTAGATGGTCATATTACCGTAGGCCATTTTCTAGAAATGGTCGGTTAATACAGTGTTTTTCTGTGATGGCAGTGTTTTCTGGCCACTTTGGATTCGCTGGAGAAGCATGCGAAGAGGCTGATTGGCGACCCAGATTTAACTAGCCTAGAGCACAGGCATAAAGTAGCCAGCCTTTCGGTGTTCTATAGGATGCATTTTGGTGAGTGTGCGAAGGAATTGCACGATTTAATTCCATCTCCGTTCCATCATCGGACGACCCGTCGTACGGCGAGTTTCCACTCTTACGTTGTTAACACTACTACGATCCGGACGAAGCGTTTCGCCTCCTCTTTTATACCACGTACATCGAGGGACTGGAACAATTTGCTAGCGGCGGTGTTTCCGTCGGACTACAATTTGAGTGTATTCAAGGCTAGAGTGAATTGGCTCTTAGTAAACTAGTGCGCTTTACTATCAACGATTGCGTCACTGCTTACCATCAGGCGGGATTGCGGTCAAGCGCTAATTTATAATTTATTTAAAAAAAGGCGGCCGAAGGGTGGGGTGAATAAAGTTTACTTATTTTTTTAAATATATGTCTTTGTGACCAGCAATACAGGTGTTTAAAATTTACTAAAAGTGTTTTTAGTTCACCTAGGTAAATTAAATCAGGTGCATTAAGTAAACGAAGGAGTAATTTTAATGCACCCAGGTGAATAAAGTTTTTTTAAAGTAATTTTAATGCACCCAGGTGTTTAAAGTTTACTAAAAGTGTCTTTAGTTCACCTAGGTGAATTAACTCAGGTGAATTAAGTAAACGTCGCCGAATTGATCAGAGAAAGCTTTTAAGCACCAAACTGGTATTTCACGTCCTAATAAACAGAAAAAATATCAAAATAAAACTGTTAAATATTTCTAATACAATACACATTTCCTAACAAAACGTCTTTAATTTCGCTACATCATGATACCCCTACTCAACACTGTAGGAGTGGTCCTCACATCTTCCATACAATCTCCTGGCAGCATTCATACAATTGCACTTTGTTCTCATTGTTCGTGCCACGTCACGCGTACCATTTGCGTAATCATACACTACGGGATACTATTAACTTATAATCATAAAGTACCTTTAGAAGTAGGTGTCTAGATGGAGGATGATATAAGCCAGGGTATACAGCTCTAGGTTTTCGTAATAAGAATAAATGGATTAAAGAAGTAATGGTCTCAATGGTCTACAAGTTGAGGCACAAAATTAAGGTCGTTTTAGGTTCCTTTATTCTCTCGAGAAGGCTTAAGTTTCAGTATTGTAGTTTGAATTTTCGTGATGGTTACAAGTTACGAAATTTTGGACATAACTAGTTATAGCAAAAAGTTGTAAAAAAATCATGCAGATCAATAAATAATCCAAACTAATATTATAAATGCGAAAGTAACTCTGTCTGTCTGTCTGTTACGCCTTCCTGCTTAAACCTCTCAACCGATTATGACGAAATTTGGCACAGACAATTTTTAGACCCTGAGAAAGGACATAGGCTACCTTTTACTGAAAAATTTGATATTCCCGAGGGAAATCTAAAATGCGTGGTATAACCGTATTCCACGCGGGCGAAGCCGCGGGCGGAAAGCTAGTTTATTTATAACTAGCTTAGAATTTCATCAAAATAGGTTCAGAGGTTTAAGCGGGAAAGCGTAACAGAGAGACAGAGTTACTTTCGCATTTATAATATTAATATGGATTATCAAAACTGCAAAGTAAGTTCACATATTTTCTGCTATTTCCACATGATTATAATATTATGGAAGTAAAACTAACTGAGATTTTAATGAATCAGCCGTGTGTTACTTGTACGTAGTCGTAACTTGTAAACGATGTGCCAATCTGTTATTGCGAATTGTAAATCGATACATTATGTTAAACGTCCGGCTTTCACAATAGCCACAAGGAAAATATAGATACCTAGGTAAACTAAATTAGGAAAATATAGATACCTAGGTAAACTAAATTAGCCTACTATGTAAATTTGTTAGGTCTACTTCTTCAGAGAACTTGTCACGTGTGTAATTTTAAATCCTACAACTCCAGTTAAATCAAATCAAAAGTCATTTGTTCAAACTAGGCTGAGAATCAGCACTTTTTGAAAGTCAATATTGCATAAGTCAGTCCTTTCAAAACACCCGATCTTCGCCCCTTCCTATTGTTTTCGCTGGGAAGAAGAAGTGGCGGAATAAATTCCCCAGCAGCACAGGTGTCTGTTCATTTAACAAAAATACATTATACAGTAATTAACACAACAAAACACAACACCAACGTAATTTTCTTTCCGTATACCAGCTAGCCACGCTAAAATACCAGCAAAGCAAAAACAAAGAACAAAATATCATTGAAATGGAAATGTAAATAAGTAAAAACTAATTACCTAAATAAAAAACCCAGGTATAAATACCGTGACAGCTCACATATTTACTACTAGACATATGAACTCATATCAGGTGTCAGTAAGCTAATTCTGGAGAAAGAACACAAACATTGTCTTGAGTTAATCAGAGCGACCAGCTATGCTTTAATTATATAGTTAATATGTAAAGAACCAACGAATATGTAAAGCCTACGTGCTTAGAGTTGCTCACACTCTTGCATCACAAATGAAACAGCTAGAACGCCATCCTCTGACATTAATACGTGAGATAGCTTCAGAAACATATTCAATGACATAAAACAAAAACTTGTTCCACGAAAAACACTATAAATTGCACAAATCTCTTCGCCATTAAAATATGAAGCCCATAAAGGGATGCAGGGGTGACCGGAAGTTACGGAAGTGAGTAATTACCGTCCGCTGGCCGGCGGGAAGATAACGTAACTACGTCATCCATGCATTCCGGAGTCCGGGCCGGCCATCAAGTGCAGTGTAATGAAATTATGCGCGTCCGGAATTTTAAACGAAACTTAAAGAGGACTTTTTGCAATTAGTCGAGTGCTTCCGGAATGTTATAATGTGCGCATTTTGTGATATACTTTTATGAGATTTTTTCTTGCGTTCTTTTTGTTTTGTAGATTAGTATCATGTGGCTTTAGTTTCTGCCTCTCTTTAATTATCATGTATTAGCGAACCGCCCTTCTTCGCACGGTATTCTTGACTTGACAAAACGTTGATTTTCTTAATATTTATTTATTAATACATATATTATTAACACTTTCAATCGATATTATTACAGGCTGCCCTAATGTGATAGATTTATATATTAAACACATATTCCTTACGAAATTTATAATAGATACTAGCTGCGTGCCGCGGTATTACCCGTGTAGCGTAGGTTTCGATATGTTTTTTTTTTTTTATATGCTCCGCTCCTATTGGTCGCAGCGTGATGTTATATAGCCTAAAGCCTTCCTGGATTTATGGCTATCAAAATCAAGAACAATTTTTAAATCGCACCCGTAGTTCCTGAGATTAGCGCGTTCAAACAAACAAACTCATCAGCTTTATATATTAGTATAGATATAGATAAGTTATGGAGAAAGTTGTAACAAAATTCATTTTTGAAGAACAAAGTCAGACTCGAAAAGCGGTTGATTGTTTGTATGGATGAATGATTGTAACTCTTTCAAACATAAATAATGAAATGGATTTGGTTGGAATTTAGCACAAACATGGTTTATAATCAGGACAGACAGCCTCCGTGGCGTAGGCGTAGCGGTAGCGAACGCGGCTGCTGCGTAAGGAGGCGCGGGTTCAATCCCCGCACAGTGCAAATATTTGTATGCATGAATATGAATATTTACACTGGTCTGGTCGTGCCTCGGAAAGCACGTTAAGCTGTTAGTCCCGGTTGCCATACGAACATCTAGTGGCAGCCGTTACGGGTTGTTGCAGCCCTCAAAAGTTCAACAATTGGTCTAACTGCAACGCTGCGATATCGCCTTCGGGTTGTGGAGGTCAGACGGCAGTCGCTTCACGGAAAATATCGAAGTTTAGCCAAAGCAGCAGTTTTTTAATTTAATTTTATTAAAATAAAAAAAGTTTAGCCAAAACCAGCAGTTGGGCTGGTAAACCGGACCCCAGACTCCAAAAGCTGAAAAACTTCGGATGCGACTGGGATTAACGCTGAGATGATGGCAGCTAGTAGATATGTATAGATTTCTTCCAGTGTACTTATTTTTTTTGTCGTCCCCCGTAACGCAGCGGTCAACACTGCACAACTGCCTGCGACGTGGAGGCCCCGGATTCGATCCCCGGCCAGGTCATGATGGAAAACGATCTTTTCCTGATTGGGCTGGGTCTTGGATGTTTATCTAAATATGTATCTGTTATGAAATATAGTCTCGTTGAGTTAGTATCCCATAACACAAGTCTCGAACTTACTTTGGGGCAAGCTCAATCTGTGTCATTTGTCCGTATTTATTTATTTATCTATGTCTAGATTCCTGTGAGCTGTATTCTTGTGTTTTATTGGTAGTTAAACGCGAGTAATCAGTACATTTAGCGACGAACAGTTGAGCGACAACTGTAGGCAGCGGATCGTTGAGTGCATGTCGACCGGAACAACGATGCACTCTGTTTGCTGAGGTAACAATGACATGTACTGATAGTTTGCGGGCTTATGGAAATACACTTACTCTTTTTTTTAATAATTAGAAACTAGCGCTTGACTGCAATCCCGCTTGACGGTAAGCAGTGATGCAATCGTTGATGGTAAAGCGCGCTAGTTTATTAAGCCTATCCACTCAAAAAAACTAGTGAATAGGAAGGAAGACGGCAGTTGAGCGAGGTAGCGCAATGTTAAACCCAACAACACGACCGACAATGCTGCGCCAGAGGGAGATTTATGTGAAGACCCTCCACGACCAAACTCCCGACATAACAACATTTGGCGCATCGTACCCAGCACACATCGCAACACAACTGCTCAGACCCGTCCTCCGTCCGGCTTCACCAGACATCATGCCAAGACTTTGTCTGGTGGGTGGTAACTTCTGCCGGCAGCCAATGTTATGGTCTACCACCGTTTAAACTCACTATGAAATGAAATGTTTAATAATATGTCATCACCTATCGACCTTTTCCCGAATATGTTGTGGTCAGCTTTCAGGCTGACCGGCACCCTAATTGCGTAACATACTATTACTATCAGTTGGAATCATTTTGAAGCTTATTGCTGTTCCATTGCTCCCTATGTTCGAAAGGTGTGCTTGCTCAACAACGTAAATAACGCAATGAATGCTGTTGAACTGTCAAAATGAAACCCATTGCTACTGATAATGTGTTACGCCACTACCCTGCCGATGCAGCTGAATACCTGTATTTCCCATCAGCCCAATTCACAATCGGTTACTGGATAATAAGATACTTCTTGATAAGACTGCTTGTCAGAATTTCGGTCTTTTGACAACTGTCAAAGATCTGCAAAGGCATAAAGTGCTTTAACACGGAAATTCCTGGAATGTAAAGATGTACACCCACGGACCTACAGCGGCAACTGGAACTTCACCTGATCGATCGACACGCACTGCTTTTATTAACTTATAAATGACGCGCGAGTGTGTGGGTAAGTATCCACAAATCACTAAAAAAATATCAAGAAGTAACATGTAAAAAGTCAATAAACATAGATCTTTTTTAATCTATTTATACTAATATTTATAAAAATGAAGAGTTTATTTGTTTGTTTGAACGCGCTAATCTCAGGAACTACTGGTCCGATTTGAAAAAACATTTTTGCGTTGGATAGCTCATTAATCCAGGAAGGCTTTAGGCATGCATGCACGCTGCGACCAATAGGAGCGGAGCATATAAAAAAATAAACATATCGAAACCTACGCGTGAAGAAATAAAATAATTATATTGATCACCCGATCCGTGCATATAAATGCCCAAACAGTTAAGTACATCAAACGAACCTTGGCAATAACCCCGTGAAGGGCTTAACTTAAATAATGAAGAAGGATCAGGCAGCTCCCCCTCGGTCTCATGCGTGATGTGATGGACTCAGTTTGAGGCTCGGTGACACATGACAGCAGGACAGACTGAGCAATCTTATGTTTGGGTAAACATGCACAATATAACCGCTTCTAATGTTGTAGATGCGTTTACTTGTGGTTCACATCCGTATAGTTTTGTTTTCATTTCTTATAGTTACTTAAAGTTCTTTTGACCTCATTCAACACCTTTTTCTTTTGTTCTGGATGGAAAATCATCAAATGACCTCTCCAGTTCTGGGCGGAGCGGAAGAGGGGCGTGTCATACTTTTACTGACTAAACCCGAAACAGCCGCGTCCGGTGAGGACTTGCGTCAGGCGGAAGGTGAGGGCGCCGTGACGCCTGTCTAGCCATTCCTCAAAGAGGGGACTTACCGCCGCTATTGTGGCGTACCCGGTACTGGTTTACTACAATCTTACTTACCATGTCGCCATGAGATCGTCGGAGTACGGGGATTTCTCGCGGCTCCCACATGTGGGCGAGGGCTTTCGCCTCCAGATCCCATGGCGGCAAGGAGGCTCACCTCATTCAATACCTTAATCGCGTATCGCACTCTCATTGTAATTCTGAAGGATGTTGCTTCATATTTTCGAAAAATTTGTCTACTCGACAACGGAAACAACAATTAATATTGTTGAACTGTCAAAATGAAAGCCATTTCTACTGTTAGTTATTACACAACTCCGCAGGTCTAGGTTAAAAACTTTAAAAGATATCCAGACTTTCACTTTTATCCCCAAAAATAAGCAAAATAAAAAAAGTAAAAACTTCTAAAACGTCAGCGAAACTAAACGGGCATATTGCCAGCGGCTTATAGCCAATTTTCACACACTCAAAACAGTTTTAAATACAAACAAATCACAATGAAACGTGAAAGGTATTTAATTAGTTAATTAACTACATGTCGGCGGATAATGAACGACGTGATTGATGAACGCTATTTGCACGTATGACTGATGAGAGCTTTAGGTATAGGAAAACCAATATATAAGTACATAGATACTATATTGCTCTTAGGATAGAACATTATGTTAAAAGAATTAGATCTAGAAATTTAGCGCCGAAGAGAATAAGGTTAGTTATGAAGGCATACATTAAGAAAAGTTTTTAGTAGGTTTGAATAAATTGATAAGATTCAAAACAGTTTCGGATGTCCTGATGACATACCTAACTAACAATTTATTTTAAAGATCCTGTTTTTATGTCAGTGTAGATGTACAACTCAATTCAAAGAGTTAGTAACATAATTCAGTTCACTTCAATTTTGATTTTTATATAAATAAAAATTGACGCTAACGTTAACTTTACTTCGTTCAATTTTTTCAATATATTTTCGGTTTTCGTATGACCAGAAATGACCAGCATTCTGAAATACAATTACATACGTTCGCGATGGCAACCATACAGGACGAAACATTACAAAGTCTTAGTGCAAAGTGAATTTGAACAAAAAGTATGACACCTCCTGTAATAGGACCTTTTTATTTTCTGAAGAGGTTTTGATAAAAGCTTACCTATGTATAATGATAACTTGTGAAGTTTTCAGTTTCAATCCCGTGTGTAGGTACGAAGTACGGGCGCTACGGCCTGAGGCGATAGTTTGATGCGGCCTACATCGTAATAAATTGGAAACTTTCCATACCTGCTTTGTTGGAGCTTTTAATGACAGTTTAATACTAGAGGTAATGTTAGTGCACCGGAAGTGTGTTCACTATCATGTTTAAACTTTTTACGATTGCCATATCCTACTAGGTAGGTAATTGAGAAAAGATTTCGACGTTTATGATGGCAATAATAACGGGAATTTAAAAACTCCATTGCAAGTTTTACTTTTATACAAACTACTGTAAGTGGTTTTATTAGAACGACCATACTACATACAATTCTTTGAAAAGTGTACATACATCTACTAATTAAAAATTTAACAGAGCGCTAACAAATAAGCTGAATAGGAAAACGAAAACATAATAAAATCAGACCGCAAAACACGGAAGAATCAAAACAAAACCGTTTTCAATGGAGCCGTAGGGAACCCTACAGCTCAGGGCTCGGGGTCCGGGGCTAAGCGAGTTATGAATTAGTCTCAGGTATGATGGGTGCGCGGAGGGGCGCATTTTTACACACGCGGGATCAAACCGTCTGGCAGAGGCCACGTCCCTATTGTGCGACCCTAATGCTTCAAACGCATAAAAGCTCTAAAATAAAGTGATTCAGACACGTATAGCTTTTTTATGTGTTGATTCATGACAAGGAAAAAAAAAATCAAACAATAGCATAATCTGATCGGTCATATTGGAACAAACTCTTAAATAGCCTGAATGATTACAGTTAACAAGACCCGCAATCACGGAAGAGAGCAGTTAGCTGTCCACCGGCTAAGAGCGGCTCGTTGATGTCGTTTGTACAACAGAGGTAATTTATACGTATCTAGTATCTAATCATATCACACACGATATTAAAAATAGTAAACTTTCACTGCGCGGCGGGTGCCGGCCGTGCGCCGCGCGCCACCGCCAGCAAAGCTCGCAAAGCTCCGCGCCCCTTCAGTCCGCCGGCGGTAGTCGACCGGTGAGCACGTGCCGCTCGTGACGCCCTCCCACGGAAACTTTACGCGAGTGTAGTGACAGTGAGTGAGCATGCCCGCCCGCGCCGTGGCCCTCCTAGCCACCGCGGCCCTCGCGCTCGCCGCCACCCCGCCCGACCCCTGCCTGGAGGACGGCCGTCCGCGCCGCTGCATTCCCGACTTCGTCAACGCTGCCTTCGGCGCCCCTGTTGTCGCCTCCTCCATCTGTGGAAGACGAGGCCCTGAACGTCTCTGTGATCCTCCGGGAGATCAACCTCCAGAAAATTCCTGCAGGGTATGCGATGCTGCCAGATCCGACCGACGACATCCACCGACCCATCTAACTGACTTGAACAACCCTCATGATGTTACCTGCTGGAGATCAGCTCCTATACCTCCGACCTCCTACGATTCGCCACCCGACAACGTATCCCTTACTTTATCCCTCGGTAAAAAGTATGAGTTAACTTACGTGAGTCTGCAATTTTGTCCGAAAGCTGCTCGACCTGACTCCGTAGCCATCTACAAGAGCGCGGACAACGGCATCACCTGGCAACCCTTCCAATTTTACTCCAGTCAATGCAGGCGAGTGTACGGGAGGCCCAACAAAGCAACTGTGACTGCTGCTAATGAGCAGGAAGCCAGGTGTTCCGATAGTCATAGACTAACTGGAGAAGGCTCTGGAGGAGCGAGGCTGGCATTTAGCACGCTTGAGGGACGTCCAAGTGCCTCTAATTTCGACATATCCCCAGTTCTCCAAGACTGGGTTACTGCGACCGATGTCCGGGTTGTATTCAACCGTCTGCATATGGTGAACGAGGGCGATGAGATCGACAACAAGAAGCAGGCCGCTCCGGGCAGCCAGCACTACGCCGTGTCGGACTTTGCTGTCGGGGGCCGATGCAAGTGCAATGGTCATGCTTCGAGATGTATTCCGATGAAGGGCGGGGAGGTGGCAGCTGGAGGAGTACAGCAGCTGACCTGTGAGTGTAAGCACAACACAGCGGGGAGGGACTGCGAGCGCTGCAAGCCCTTCCACTTCGACCGGCCCTGGGGACGCGCCACCGCCAGGGATGCTAACGAATGCAAAGGTCAGCTCCCTAAAAAATATTCTGCTTGCTATATTTTATTTCTACGAATCAATGTATTTTTTATTTCAGTATCCGTCGATTAGAGGTAATTTACATTCTTGCTTGAAACAATTACTGATGATTTGCTTATTTTTTGTTGCTCTCTGTTTGTTTTACGACTGTCCAATCAATGTTATTTCCGTAATCACTCCGCAATAATTGTAGAGCCATCATTAAATTCTACAAAGTACCATCAAGATGAAAAAAAGAAGAATAATTACGAACTGTAATTTAAACGAAAACCTTAATGATGTAGTGATAAAACAATTATTTTCTGTCAGTTGGTAAGTCGAAATAGCGGAATCCTATCAAAAGAAATAGAATCCGATAATGTAAATCAGTTCGTATCTTATTTCTAACTTAGCTTTGAAGTTAAGTAAAAGACTACGACGATGGAAGATTACCATTCGCCTACACGACTTACTTAAACGTGAAGTCTACGGGTACAGAATGGCTCCAGAATACCTTCATAGCCCAGAATATTACACATTATTTTTATGGAAACGAGCATTCGTTTTTATGTAGATCCCGATTCTGTGATCACTTTTTACCTCATAGAATGAAATTGATAGCGCTCTTGTTACAAATAAGATAACTTTTTAAAGACTTGATTGAACTGACTAAAACCGAATTTAATTTTATAAATAAATTTTCCTAATTCCCACCCAGATCATCTGATAGTGCGTGAATTACCAAATAATAACAATCTACAAACAGTACTTAATCGTAAGTATAGGACCATCTAACCCGTTCCCTGACGGCTAACTGCCTGTTAAATTAATTGATTTATTGCACGCCATAGCTGTCCGTTAATTAACATTTATGAGTTATAAATTTTTACGCTGAGCGGCGCAAGCGCAACGTAACCCTATCCATCATAGATTGATGGCCGTCGACTTTATGAGAATACCATATTAGAAAATTAGAACGTGAATGGAAAAAATAGTTACTAGTTTCGAAGAGCGGGATTACTGTTTTTATTGAATGGGAATCAGGGCATCGGTGAAGGCGAAGTTTTGAAGGTGATTAGATGTCAAATTATATTTGACTAGCTTTCCGCCAGCGGCTTCGCCCTCGTGGAGTTCGGTTATATCGCGCTTTTTAGATTTCCCTCGGGAATACAGAATTTTTCCGGGATAAAAGTACCCTATTATTTAATCCGGACTTCTTACTTTATGTCTGCAAAATTTTAAAGCAATCGGTTTGGTAGTTACGGCGTGAAAGCGGAACAAACAAAAAAACTCACTTTCCGATTTATAATATTAATAAGGATGGACTTTTGACAAACAGGAAAATTTACTTATATTAAAGCATTTGGTGAAAGCTCAATAGTGTTGGATCGGAACAAATATTTTTGCCGAAAGAAGCTCCAGTTTTGGTACATATAATTAGTACATGCGGCCTTTTGTAAAGCTTAACTGTAATAAAAAAGAAGGTTGAACTGTAAGCAACAATTATTATCCTGCATTTTTATTATTATTTGTCCTCACGTAATTACCCATCTATTTGGTATCACAATGCAGAGCTAACAAACTCCGCTGCGATAATAGAGGTGCGCCCACGCACCCCACCTCTATGATTTGTGGTCCACAAACGCATATTATCATAAATTTACTAACTCTACTTTTAAATTCGTCTCAAAGAAATTTCTTTTATTTTGTCAGTATTATTTTATCTCCCCTTAAAAGTAATGGGTGGACTTATTTAGATTTTAATATAGAGCGTTAATTTGTTTTGGATTTTTAATAGTATATTTGGTAACAGCATTAACGGAATTATTAGAATATCGTCTGAATTTAGAGAGGTGGCTTTGCACTTTGGGTAGAGGAACAATCGCTTTTCCGGAAGATACCAGCAGCAACAAATGTTACAAAAATGTTAATTTTGGCAATAAATATTACAATAATGGATGAAAAAATAAGTTTGGTATTCTACATACTAAAATAACGGCTCTTCTATTACAAGAAAACAATTTTAATAAATTCCTGACCCATTTCACTTTCCGATCAATCAAGCTACATAGGTGGCATTGATATCTTAAACAAAATTCATCCGGTATTCTAATACAACTTGTTTTACCAGAAAGACATAAAAATGGGTCTTATTTCTGCAGTTACTGCATAAAATATAGACAAAAAACAAGTTCCAACAAAAATGATATCAGAATAAAGCCATAAAAACCATGATTCGGTGTAATAAAGGGCATTTCGAGCCATTTCACTATCGCTACGGACATTCAGAAGCACCCACATAGCCGTGACAATAAAAAAATATAAATAACTTAACTTTGTATACACTATTTCAATAAAGTCATAATAAAGTTTGTCGAGGCAGTTGACACAGAGCTTGATAAATTGTCTAATTTATTACTGGTTAAGCAAATCTGTAATAGGGGGTAATATTTAGAGTTCGTGCTAGAAAAGTAGGTTGGAAAAATCGACGTGCGCGCACCCACTGTAGGAAAAAAATTACCTACATAGGAAAAACAATTACAGATATTCTTTGGAAGAATTCAATGCAAATCAAGAAGTATTGTTACGTAGTATGTAAGTACCTATTATTCCATGTGTGTAACCAATATATAACTCGTGTATTACTTAGAATAAGGTCAGTCCTGCATTATACTTTGAGATGTTGATACAGTTATTTAGTTTAATTAAGAACTTTTTTAACAAGAGCAAGTGACTTTCCATCATGTGTAACTCAAAAGTAACAAATGAAGGGGTATTTATCAACCAAGTTAGTGCCGCTAAAAATACCGCGACGGTGGGGAAAGTCAATTTTCATTTGTCAGCGATAAATATTACGACAATCATTATTTGCACGATTGTATTACTCGGCACCCTTTACTTCATGTTTAAAATCTACAAGAGATGTCATGATTCTTGGACGCGACAGCGACCAGCGCCAGCGCGGCAGTGGCTTGATCATAGATGCGCGATGTGCAGAATAACTTACTAACTGAATTTCGACGAACCGTATTGCGACAAGATTTTATTTCGTCATTATGGAACTCTGACACATCTTCGGAATGATGCGACTTCGAGGACTTGCTTCTTCAGCAACAATAGTCGTCCATCATGAGTCAATTTCGATGCACAAGTATATGTAGTAGTTCCCCAGTGTTGCACAATAATTTCAGCATCGTGTCTCAGATATACCACGTCGACGTAAGATATTGTGGAAATACAGCATGCTGAAATATAATACGTCGAAATGGCCCATGACTGCCATTGTTGTCGAAGAAAGTCTTCATAGTTGATGGTTTCCTAGTTAAGCCACGCCAAAGAAATGATTTGTCGGAGCACAGAAGTGTCGGACTTAAGGTATATATCGAATCAAAATATCGTTCAAATGAAGACGTGTCGTTCGTGTAACGAAATCGTTTATTAGGCAAGTAGGATCACTGATCACTTTTACACGTCATATTTTTTTTGAACTAGCTGGAGCCGGCATTTCCTAACTGACTACCTCTCAGATATCATCGTCTTTTTTCAAGTCCAGACATTAAAAATGAAGATGTTTACAATAACAATATGTGTTTGCTTTGTGTTCGAGTGATATGACAGTAACTACTTAGATGTTCTGCTACGTAAAACAGTTGTTAGTTATAATTCGACAGCCTCCGTGGCGTAGCGGTAGCGGACGCGGCCGCTCCGCAAGATGGCGCGGGTTCGATCCCCGCACAGTGCTAGTATTTGTATGCATGAATATGAATACTTGCACTGGTCTGGTCGTGCCTCGGAAAGCACGTTAAGCCGTTGGTCCCGGTTGCCATACGAACATCTAGTGGCAGTCGTTACGGGTTGTTGGAGCCCTCAAAAGTCCAACAATTGGTCTAACTGCAATGCTTCGATGTCGCCTTCGGGTTGTGGAGGTCAGACGGCAGTCGCTTCACGGAAAATGTCGAAGTTTAGCCATATCAGCAGTTGGACTGGTAAAGCGGACCCCAGACTCCAAAGCTGAAAAGGCTGCGGATGCGACTGGGATTAACGCTGGGATGATGATGATGAGTTATAATAATTTTGTTCTGTGCATCAAGACTTTACATAACTCTTAACATAGACGAGCTATTCAAAAATGTCTTAGATCTGGGTTAAATACATCATTATCCTTATTCCGTTTAAGGCTTTAACGGCTTCATACAAGTCCACCGTCACGCCGACAAGGATCCAATGAAACCTTTTGCCTTTAAAGTACAGACAATAAAAAGGATAAAAATTAGGATGAATCACAACGCGTCGATCGGTATCAAGATAATGTTATTTTATTGTGTTAGTTTAGTGTTAAACGCGCTGTTTGTCTCGGAAATCTAGTTTATTGCTTCAGACACAGAGCAGGGCTGGCGCGACAGGGAAACTTGACTTTTGCGGCAAGTCTTCCGAAGTACAGCCCTTTATCGCTGTGAAAAGCATTCTAATTCTGCCTTTTGTAGCATATTATGTGGTCGTATAGTATTTTAAATAACAAAGAAATATCAGTAGGTACATTAAACTTGAGCAACCCACCCCTTCTTCGCACGATTTTAACAACTTGACCAAATATCAAGATTTATTTAATAATGCTTGTTTAATATTAACCTAATATAATTATGCACGTTTAGACCTTCTTTTTCTTTTTTTTTTCTGGATGAATCTGAATTGTAATGTAAAAATTCTGGAATAAATTGTCAAAATGATGGCAAAGTAAGTATACATTACATAAGTGGTTTTGGAGAAGTATGCAGTCACATATGTAAACTGAGAGCAGCGACTTTTATTTGTAAGTATAAGAGCACAAAATCTCGAGAACTACTTAGTCTTTCCCCATAACTATAAATCTTTTAAAACGTGTTTGCCAGTTCTCGTAATCTTTGTAAAAAGTGCGTTGACCATAAAATGCTTTCTGCCCCTGATAACTAAGTAAGGAAAACCACTGATAACTAGAAATTTGCGCTGAAGCAAATCTCAAAGTCCAAAAAAGGCTACTTTAATTCGGTTGGTACATCCTACAGATATTATATATTATAAGTATATATTTTGGTAATAGTATGTATGTGTATATAGCTTATTTAAGTATTTATTTAAATAGTGTTAAGAGTATTTTTTTTTCATTATAATGCTTTCCACTAAAGCACCTGCTACTAATCTCTTCACCACCTGTGGTTGACTGGTAGAGAATGCCTAAGGCATTAAGTCCGCCCCTGTACAATTTATGTGCGAAAGAATAAATTTTAACTTCAAGTGATGTTTATTTTTAGTGAACCTAACCAACCAGTTGGTTGTGGATGTCACATAGACAGGCATTGACCCATCTTCTTCTTCTTCAGCATATAGAAGTTACTGCTGGACAAAGGCCTCCCCCAAGGCTTTCAGTACATTGGGGGGTTTGCCATAATCCCCACGCTTGGCAGGCGGTTTGATATTCCACAGGAGAAGCGCTGCTGCCAGCTTCTCTAGTGAGAGTTCCTTTAGTAGCCTCTTACGACAGCCACGGGACGGGAGGATATAGGATGGTACTATTCTTACCCCGGTACCACACGGGACCGGTATCATACTATTATCATCTCTATCGTGCAAAACAGGCAGCCGACCATAATAGAGTAGGAAACTGCAGGCTGATTGAATGGATCGGAGTAAGTCTGTATTCTCATGGTATTTCGGCGGAGCATGTTAAAAAAAAAAAACACATTTTTCAAGTTGCATTCAATGGTCACTACTATAAATTCAGAAGTAGGCTATTTTTGAAACCTACACCCAAATAAACGAATTCTTGTTGTATTGCCGATAACATACCAAAGTTTGGCAACATCGACTAGCTTTCAATCGATTGGTTTAAAATGGCACTGTAGAAACTAAAATGTTAATTACCCTATTAAATTATATATCAGTAAAAACTAGTCGTAGGTACCAACCCTATAAATTCCAGTGATTGATATTATCAAGTTATTTGTCGAGATATGTCGCTGCGGCATGTTTTATAGCCTTAGGAAGTGATAAAAACTATGTATTTGATTACCAATGGCTTATTTCCTTTACGACATGTCTAATGGCTATTTTTGAGGAACAATCGGCTATCTCATTGTGTATGGTTAGGTTATGCGGGTGTTTGATGGCCTGTGGTGAGAGAGTTTTAATACTAAGAAGGTAATGGCTATTGTTTTTAATTTAAGGATGAGTTTTAATGAGGGTTTTGCTTTTATTGCAATTTTCAATAACTTTGGTATGATGTAGGCTGTGTTACTGCAAGAATTAGTACCAAATCAATTGCAATTTTTTCAGACGGAAAAGGTAAATTAAAAATACGCCAGTTTTTTTATTGCCTACAGTTTAATAATGAATACCGCATAGTAAAAGTTTTAGATGGCATAGGTATTTATACCAACTGCACTTTAGCAACCCATTTATAATGTAACATTGCTCTCCCTGTCCCAAATCCTGACTGATACATGGCAGCTAATTTTGTAAACAAAACGCAGTAAAAAAACTTTACAGATAAGCGAGTATTTACGGCCGAGTGTTTATCCGGACCTATCTAGTCGAGTTGGCAGCGCCTCAACGGGCGAGCTACTGGAGCGAGTTACTAGCGCCAGCGATAAACGTAATTGGCTACCATAACATTTGTATCTCGGTTTGTTGTTTTAGGGTTTATTAAGACGGGTAAATATAAGAGTGCTTTTCAAAGTTGTTACAATTAGGTACCTATATTTCTAAGGAACCTACTTAAGCGTTCAGCAATTAAATACTTTAGTAATATGTAACTGTAAATGATGCTATCCGATTTTGATCTTAAACAACAGAGTCCAAATATAATTTTAGCATTTCTGAGCTGATATACACGATTAGAGACAATGTGTGCACTGACTGGTCGTGGACAGAGTACTAAAATCTTTGTTAAATTTTCCTCAAAAGAACATCTCGCCCACTAATCTTCATGGCCCTCATATAATCGGACTAAGATAATGCCTGAACTTTAAAAGTGACTGCGGCATTTTAAGTTATTTCGGTGTCTCGTCTCAAAACTGTCGGACAGTTCATCACATCTAGTTTTGACAGAATTCGAGGACTTTTTATTTTACGAAAAAATCAATAATAAATGAAATCGTTTATTATGCAAGTAGGATCATTACTGATCATTTTTACATGCTATTTATTAGCTTCACTTGTATATTTGCTTGCTTGCTTGCTTGTCTGTTTGTCCGTCTCTAACTCTTTGGACTACGAGTGAGCGGCTCATTACTGTAAAATGTCCCACCGTTTTTTCAATACGTTCGTTCATTCGTTTTTTTAAACGAATATCGAACTAAAAAGTTAAAAATAAATATAGTTTCAAAAACTAAAAAAAACAGCTTTAAAAAATATCAAACTAAAAAGTTAAAAATAATTTTTCAAAAAGCGTGAGGCGCATAATATACAAAAATTATGGCACAAAGCGCCTCATGTTTTTTTAGTTTTTTAAACTATATTTATTAAATGTCATATTTTTTTAAACTAGCTGGAGCCGGCATTTCCTAACTGACTACATCTGAGAAGAAAAGCCGAAACAAACTCAGGGATCATCGTATTTTTTCAAGTCCAATACAACATAATGTGGTGTAGCGGTACCTACCAACGCCAAAAATAAACAACGGTACATACTGACGTCACACGAATTCTACATCTCGCAATCAGAGTTTACCGTGCAACTAGCATACATACAACTTCCCAATTTCAAGCATTGGGCAAGTGCCCGCCAGACATAACACCCGTCTGGTCGGAGGATCCTTCCTTTTCTACGGAGGATGATTGAACTTTACTCCCTGTTCCTCATGCCTCCACAGTGGGTTTTAGTGCAATCGGAACTTAGCTTATGCTGGTTATGTATAGTTTGTTGTGTATTCATGATTTTATTTGACTTGTAAAAACAGTTTAGAGAAATCAATATAAACTATATAACTGCAATTTCCATTTGCAAAATCTTGCAAATTAAAATTGCAAATATATGTATATTAAATGTGAGGCTTAGCTACACTTGTACGTATTCGGTAAAAGGAATGAGGATACACGACTGATGGCATGCTCCCTTTTTTGTATGTCCTACACATCGCTTTATGGTTGCAAATGCACCCCTTAAGGTTCCACTCCTTCTGGTTCTCAGCAGCTTAGCATCCATAAAATAATAAACATTCAATAAATCTAGCCTATCTTGTAATTTTTCTTACAAGAAAACGAGACCGCAATAGTTATGTGCGTTTTTATGAAACAAGTACTTAGTTTATTTATTGCTTTGACTAATAAATAAAATGAAAATCTTATTTTTGTTGCCTTTTATATGGAACGAGGCAGAAAAATATCGTAGACTTACATATCTTTAGTTTGTATTTATAAGTAGGTATAAGTTTCCAGCCTTCAACTAGAAATTACACAATTTTTATACCATATAAGTAGAGCGATGTGGTACTTGATATTGTAGTGTATGTTACCTTATAAACAAAACTCACAAGAACATTTAAAACATGGTACAGTACTTCTTGTTGAGGTAATAATTCTTGAGACTAGTCTTTTTTATTTCAGAAAATGTATAGAGCAGTCAATCCTTTTAAAGTCATAAAAACATGTTCCAATCTGCGTTTTCCCAACTTTGTTGGGTTAAGCAAATCAAATCAAATTAAATTTAAAGTTATTTCATCATCATCATCATCATTTCAGCCGAAAGACGTCCACTGCTGGACATAGGCCTTCCCTTAAGGTTATCCACGACGACCGGTCCTGCGGTTTCCCGCGACCTTCACCAAGTCGTCGGTCCACCTTGTCGGGGGCCTACCCAAGCTATGTCTTCCGGTGCGTGGTCGCCATTCGAGAACCCGTCGGCCCCATCGGGCATGGTCCTACGGGCAATGTGACCAGCCCACTGCCACTTTAGTGTTACAATTATTTGGGCTATGTCGGTTACTCTCGTTCTTCTGCTATAAACAAACATAAAAGTTATTTGTTTGTTTTAAATTAGGTACATTCTGTATAACCGGATTTAAAAAAAATAGCAGTACTTTACATGAACAGAATCTCTACAACAACCCAGTTACTGGGGGTACCCAGTAGTTAGGTAAGACTTGTTACTGGGCTTTTTTTTATAATTATAAACTAATGCTTGATTGCAATCCCATCTGATAGTAAGCAGTAATGCAAGCGTTGATGGTTTATTATCACCTATCTTCCTATTTACTCAAAAAAACTGAGTGAATTGGAAAGAAGACGGCAGTTGAGCGAGGCGATGCAATGTTAAACCCAATAGTACGACTTTCTGATATCTATGCGGCCAACGATGAGAGGGAGATTGATCTGGTGACCCTCCACGACCAAACTCCCGACACATTTCACATTTGGCGCATCGTATCGGCACACATCGTAAGACAACTGCTTAGACCCGTCCTGCGTACGGTGTCACCAGACATCATGCCGGAATACGACGAATTGCTTGGCAGCAAGACTTTGTCTGGTGGGTGGTAACTTCTGTCTGCAGCCGGTATTATGGCCTACCACGGAGGTAAATATTCTTGACGATTCGTAAGCATTGCCAAATATCTATGAATGACAGCTGGTATAAACCGTTCACCATACTTTCTGAGGCACAGAGGGTCTTGATATGTAAAATGGTCACTGACCACCACAACGATAATTAAAAATTATGACCTTCATGTTGTTCATCTTAAATGAAGTGATAGACAAATGGTGGAACTGTAGCTGTACAGATTCATTATCTCATCATCATCATCTCAGCGTTTATCCCGGTTGCATCCGCGGCTTTCGCGTTGGAGCCCGGGGTCCGCTTTCCTGCAGATTCTCCTCCATTTCGCGCGATCTTTAGCATCCTGTGGTACGAGATTGATGGCACGCATGTCATCTCTTACAACGTCAAGCCAGCATTTCTTTGGTCTACCCCGCTTGTTCCGGCCCGGCGGAGGCGCCATGGCAAGACATTTGTTACCCACGTAACGTGCCGGTTTGCGTAAGACATGGCCATGCCAGCGTAGGCGACCCTCCTGCAGTTTGTCTGCAATGTCACGGACACGAAGACTGCCACGGATGCGGGAGTTACTGATGCAAGTTTTGAAGACACTTAAATTGTAGTCCGACGGAAACACCGCCGCTGGCAAATTGTTGCTGTTGTGCTGGCAAATGTAAAGAGGTTTTCATAGTGTACGGTCAGCAACAAATTCGATTAACATGAAAACGAAATGATTCGATAATGTATTTTTTGGCATTTTATTATAAAAGCTAAAAGGTAAATAGTACAGATCAATCATCAGAGTCAGTCGTGAGATAGTCGTGGTGGCCTAGTGGTTACAACACCAGCCTCTCAAGTAAGAGTGCGCGGGTTCGATCCCAGGTCAGGCAAGTACCAATGTAACTTTTCTAAAGTTATATGTACTTTCTAAGTATATCTTGGACATCAATGACTGAAGGTGAAGGAAAACATCTTGAGGAAACCTGGACTTTAAGTCTGAAATCGCCAACCCGCATTGAGCAAGCGTGGTGATTACGCTCAATCCTTCTCTGTATGAGAGGAGACCTGTGCCCAGCAGTGGGACGATAAAAGGTTGTTGATGATGATCATCAGAGTGCTGTTCTTGAAATAAATGTCGCTTCGGTTTCGATTTTAATAAAATAATTTGTTTAGTAATTAGGTACTCGACGTTGTCTGTACCATACCATTTACCAACTCGTACGGATCCACCGCGTGGTAGATTACGGCCCACTCCGTCTCACCAAGAGGAGGCATGTGTACCAGGAATGGTAACATTATAAGCTAATTATGATTATGATGATAATGTTCCATTTAGAAAAATATCCTTCTTTCTTTCTCTGATCTTCTGCATTTTAAAAAGGCCTATGACTTACTAGCTTCTGCCTATGACGTCGCCCGCGTGTAATGTCTTGTTTCCCGACCCACGTCCTAGCGTGAAGTTAACTAAGTACCCTATAACAGCCTTCCTTATGAATCGGGCTATTGAATGAAAAAAGATTTTTCACACCCTGCCGGTAGTTCCAGAGACTTTCAAACAAACAATTTTTTTTTTTTTGTTGGCATTTCAACACAGTACTCAAAACAAAGTACAAACAACACATTAACCATTAATTTTCTTAATGACGACCGCAATCATCATCAAGCATAACGATTTCAAATGAATCTTTGTCAGCGGCATTCAAGTTAAACACAACACATGCACACAATTACCTTCGGAAGTCATCCTTCATATTATTGTTTATGCATTCATCCGTTCATTGAATACCTACAAATAAACCTGACACATTGTCCTTTATGTCACTATTTCTTACAAACTTAAACATACCAACTTTAAAATTAATATCACACTCTTATTTCTTAATCTATAAGACTTACATTCGTCTGGGATGTGGGTATAGTAGCTACGTATAAGATAGGTTTGAACTGTCAATATAATTGATGTGTAGTCAAGTTTTGACCGCCCACTATGCTAAAAGTTTTTTTCTAAGTTTTAGTATGTACAATAGTCGCACAAAAACAATGATAAAGTAAGTTGCTTTGTATAAGAAAGGATGTTTTGGTTAATATCGTATACGGGTAGGAAAGACACATTCGTTTGTTGAATATCCTGCTGTTTTTGACCAAAAGTTATTCTTGAAACTTGTATTACTCAGAAAACGTTAGTTTGCGTTGACTTGTTGTAGTACCTACAATACAAATTAGACGCAGGTAGTTATTTTTTTTTTTTAAGATAAATTGTTAGTGATTCTGACGTTAACCACAAATTTTATTAAACCAGTCGTAAAGTTATGTCATAAGTAGATCATTATTGCTGGTCATCAAGTGTCCAATCGAAATACAAAAACTAAACCCTATCTCAAGAGCCTACTTAAACAACCCTTATTTTAAAGAAAAATAAAGCAATTATTTCAAGACATTGCATAGTCACGGTCAGATAATGGGGCCTGCATACCAGCAGGGTAATTGTGTAATATACTATCAGTAGCAAGTTTCATTTTGACAGTTCAACAATATGCATTTCGTTATTTACGTTGTTAGGCAGACACATTTTTCATATATAGGGAGCAATGAATTAGCAATATGTTTCGAAATTATTACAATTGATAATAATAGTTTGTTAAGACAGCCTCCGTGGTACAGCGGTAGCGAACGCGGTCGCTGCGCAAGGAGGCGCGGGTTCGAACCCCGCGCATTGCAAATATTTGTATGCATGAATATGAATTTTGCACTGGTCTGATCGTCCCTAGGAAACCACGTTAAGCCGTTGGTCCCGGTTGCCATACGAACATCTAATGGCAGTCGTTACGGGTTGTTGGAGCCCTCAAAAGTCCAACAATTGGTCTAACTGCAATGCTTAGATATCACCTTCGGGTTGTGTAGGTTAAACGGCACTCACTTCACGGAAAATATCGAAGTTTAGCCAAAATCAGCAGTATAACTGGTAAAGCAGATCCCAGACTCCAAAGCTGAAAAGCTTCGGATGTGACCGGGATTAACGCTGAGATGATGAATAATAGTTTGGGCAATTAGGGTGCTGGTGAAGAGATTCTATTCTTTGGAGAGGACAGACATTAGAATCTCTTCACCGAGACCTCAATCAGACCAGTCAGTAACACTGAAAGAGATCCATGTTAATAATATCATTAAGCCTAGTTAAATCTGGCCAGAGACGCAGGCCCCAGTATCAATATAACCGTGTCGGCATCAGTCAAAGCCGGGCGAGCGACGTGTTGGGTCAGAGATCAGCGCGAGCGCAAATATAACGGAGGCTGCTGGACTCGTTAGCTTTATATATTATTATGTATATGACTTGGGGTTCATAAACTAGCTGTATTTTTTCTCGGTGCATTGCTATGGCCTTGGTGTATTAACTTGACGACACGGTTGGCGCATTGGTTAAACCATACACTGCTGCGCTACGTGTCGCGGTTTCGATTCCCGCACGGTTTGTATGGCCTACAATTAGTTGTTCCGGGTCTGGTTGTTTGTGTATGTGACTTTATATGTTTGTAAGCGCAACCACGGTAAAGAGGAAAGTCCTAGTGTGGGGCAAAGTTAAAAAAAAAAAACACGTTGCCTAAAGTTGATCCTGTGTCAGGTAATTGGTAAATATGGTGACATCGATGAGCAATTGAACTGTGAATAACCAAAAAATTTTGGTCGGTAACGAAAAAACAAAACGCTTAGGTCATCCATACTATACTCTAATATTATAAATGCGAAAGTATCTCTGTCTATCTGTCTGTCCGGCTTTTACGCCAAAAACTACTGAACTGATTTTGATGAAATTTGGCACAGACAATGTTTAGACCCTGAGAAAGGACATAGGCTACCTTTTATCCCGGAAAAATTTGATGTTCCCGAGGGAAATCTAAAGAGCGCGATATAACTGAACTCCACGCGGGCGAAGCCGCGGGCGGAAAGCTAGTAATATTATAAATGCGAAAGTATCTCTGTCTGTCCGGCTTTTACGCCAAAAACTACTGAACTGATTTTGATGAAATTCAGCACAGACATTAGACCCTGAGAAAGGACATAGGCTACCTTTTATCCCGGAAAAATTTGATTTTCCCAAGGGAAATCTAAAAAGTGCGATATAACTGAACTCCACGCGGGCGTAGCCGCGGGCGGAAAGCCAGTAAACAAATAAGTACAATATTTACGTGGCCAAAATGTGTGGCAATTTTGTTTTTAGTGTCAGAATCATGTATGTACTTACTTAAACTCGTAAAAAGTAATAAAATTACGTGAATATACATATAAAACTTGTCCTGAACGATTTATATGTCTATGTTCATGTTCTTTATATTGCTGGCCTTTTTAGTTTCAAGTGTCGCATTCACTTTCAAAAGCCTTAATAACTCATGTGAAATGTCGTTAAAAATAATCTATAACTCTCACCACAGTAATTTTCTCACATTCCCAGCCCGGCACATATTTTCTCACGTAACCACACTTATTAACATAAGAAACAAGTTTTCAATGAAAACAAACACTATTTATTTCACTTTTCTTTCAAAACAGCACTTAAGTCATTTCCTGAGCATTATGTATGCCGACACGCGAAGCTTCAATTACAACATAACCAGTATAAAATGAACCCTCATTCATTTCACTTTATACTAGAGTAGGAACAGTGACGAAGTTTTGATAGCTCAAGGTAGATTGGAAATAGAAGCTTATTATGATAAGTCATTCTCAAAAATATCAAATTGTTAAGCTGGTTGTCGACGTTAATAGTAATGTGCTTTTGTAATGATAATGTATCCCCTATGATGTGTCGTTAGAGATAGCTGAAAGTGGAGGTTTCAGTTTTTTTTGTCTGTTTGACACGATTGGTTAATGTCCTTTCTAAATGCGGTGCATTTTCCGTTTTGAAACGAATATATGGAGAATGTATCGGGGAGGTCTCGGTCGGTGGTGAGGGAGTTTTTTTTTTCATCATCATCAACCTTTTTATCGTCCCACTGCTGGGCACAGGTCTTGCCTCATACAGAGAAGGAATGAGCGTAATCACCACGCTTGCTCAATTTCGGCAAAGTTGGCAATTTCGGACTTAAAGTCCAGGTTTTTTTATCCATACTAATATTATAAATGCGAAAGTAACTCTGTCTGTCTGTCTGTTACGCTTTCCCGCTTAAACCTCTTAACCGATTTTGATGAAATTTGGCGCAGACAATCTTTAGACCCTGAGGAAGGACATAAGCTACCTTTTATTGAAAAAAATGATATTCCCGAGGGAAATCTAAAAATCGCGATATAACCGAATTCCACGCGGGCGAAGCCGCGGGCGGAAAGCTATTAAATTATAAACTAGCACTTGACCGCAATCCCGCCTGATGGTAAGCAGTGATGCGATAGTTGATGATAAAGCGCGCTGGCTTATTAAGAGCCTATTCACTCTAGCCTTGAAGACACTCAAATTGACTCAAATTGTAGTGTGACGGAAACACCGCCGCTGGCAAATTGTTCCAGTCCCTCGATGTACGCGGTATAAAAGAGGAAGCAAACGCTTCGTCCGGATCGTAGTGCGTTTAACAACATAAGGGTGGAAAGTCGCCGTACGACGAGTCGTCCGATGGTGGAACGGAGATGACGGAATCAAATCATGCAATTCCCTTGCACAATCACCAGGATGAATCCTATAGAAGCCCGAAAGGTTGTCTTAACACTTCCGAGGCACCTTGAGTAACAAAGAAAACAAAAAATAAATATTTGCGTCGTTGGAACATGCTTTTCAGAAGTGTTATAGGAGCATGTTTCTCACAAGATAAATGGTTTATAGTATACAATATAATATATTCTTTTCTTAAATATTTATACTAATTTTACTATACTTATATTCCCAAATTAACCAGGCTTACTGAAGTAGCAATTTTAGTGTAGTATATACTTACTACTAAATTTATCAACTTAAGGATAAGATTAAAATCCGAAAATAAATAATTAACGAATATATTACAAAGATATCTCTCTCCATAGCGCCCCTAGGGCTACAGTTCAAACAAAATCTTGTTGTTTTCCCATTTATGATAATCCTTCCACGGTTAGGTGTCCTTGAATTAGTTGTCAAATTGATCAATCAACGATTTTCAACCTTTTATTTTAGATCATGGTCACACTGCAACCTGAATAACTATAAAGGTCGGTGAACCGCTACTACCTAGCATGACTTTGATCGTAGGTAGATAATTATATGAGCATATATTTATTACATAAAATCTATGTACAAAAACCGCAGTGTTATTAACGTAACGTGTATCCGTCAGGGGTGCCAGCCTGCCAGGCAGCTCGCTACTAACCAGTTGCTGATCTTTGACCTACCACGTACAGCGAGGTTCGCACTTTATACTGATACATAATCCACGGGATACAGCTGCCTGCCAGCACAAACTTAACATTAATTTGCTTTAAATTAACTAATAGCTACTTAGGACAGAATGTATTAATCTCTTCTTCAAATATAATATACATATAACTGGCAGTCATTTAATTTTGAATCCTATAATCATGGCACAGCAGTGATGAATATCGTGTGTTAGCTTGCAAGCGTTTACAATTAATTTTCGTTTAACATAGGAAAAATAAGTCGTGGTCGTAAGTAAGTCGTGGTGGCCTAGTGGTTAAAACACCAGCCTCTCAAGTATGAGTGCGCGGGTTCGATTCCAAATCAGGCAAGTACCAATGTAACTTTTCTAAAAAGTTATATGAACTTTCTAAGTATATCTTGGACACCAATGACTGAAGGTGAAGGAAAACATCTTGAGGAAACCTGGACTTTAAAGTCTGAAATCGCCAACCCGCAATGAGCAAGCGTGGTGATTACGCTCAATCCTTCTCTGTATGAGAGGAGACCTGTGCCCAGCAGTGGGACGATAAGAAGGTTGATAATGAATGAATAGGAAAAATTACTAAGGAAAGAGTCAAGAGTTAATCAACTGTCTTTTATAGACGACTGGAAAGCTTTACACATCAAAATAATTCTGAAGGATATTACGAAACCATTAAAGTATATTAATCCAGTAAAAAAATCAGCCAAGAGCGTCTACGATCCAGCGTCGATACTATTCCATAGTACCCCGTCTGTCACAACTCACAATAAGTGTCCTCACTTAAGAGTAAAAAAATGGATATTTGTTACATAGACATACAACTGGGTTGTATCCTAATAAAATATTAAAAAATAATAAAAGAACCCTCCTTTTATGAATTTAAAGCAAATAATCACAAAATATTCATACTGACAAATAGCCTATTACCGCCTTGTGCTAATCTAACATGTTTACAGTATAAGCTGTATAAGTATATCTAGCATAATAGTAATACGTCATCTTTGACCTTCAATTTTTAAACTTTTGGATGAAAGTTAGAAGTGTTTCATGGGACTTTATCATGGCAGAGACATGTACACATCTAAAACGCCTAAAAAAGAAAAAAAAAGATCTCTGCTAAAATACGACGTTTAGGGCTTTAGGTTAGGTGTCTTCAAACTTAAATGTAACCAAAGTACTTCGGATGACGGCAAGACGACCAGCCGTCGTCTATTCATAGATTATATTATTGTAGAAATAGGTCCATCCGTATTGGTTTTAATATAACAACGAGATAATTTAAAAATGCCTTGTACAGAGGACGCCGCCGATAGAATTTAAGCCGCCATGATGGATGGTCGCTGATGACAGTAATGACAGTTAAATACGTTCGGATATTCTACTAATAATATGTCATTAGCTGAGGCTTAAGGCTGTATATGTGTTGACGTGTGCCTATTAACCATAAAAACAAATGTAAAGCCACTTGGTCAGTCATAAAAAACGAAATCCAAAATACGGAAATCCAGAATATTGAATCTTTACAGGTTGACAATACTGTTCTAACAAAACCAGCGGAAATAACTTCTGCCTTCAACAACCATTTCATTAACTGTATCCCTACACAGGGTCAAATAAATAGTTGTCTCAATGAAAACGTAATTGTTAACTCGATGTTCCTCTCTCCTATGTCTGAAAGTGAGGTGAGGCAACAGATAATATCGTTGAACAACACCAAGTCTGAAGGCTATGACGAACTTAATACCAGAATCATTAAGATATGTATTAATGAAATAAGTACAGTATTGACATATTTGATCAACTTATCATTTTCACAAGGAGTATTCCCAAAAGCACTAAAATTATCCATCGTTAAACCATTGTTCAAAAAGGGTGATAAACGTGACGTGAACAATTATCGCCCTATTACATTAATACCCATCATCTCAAAAATATACGAGAAATGTATGTATCACAGATTAATAAATTACTGCAGTAAGTTTAACATAATAAGAAAACAACAATATGGATTTCAAAAAGGTAAATCCACATCACTAGCCACATTCTCACTCTTAAAAACAATACTGAGCAGTTTAAACAAAAATCAGTTTGTCACGGGGCTTTTCTTTGACTTATCGAAGGCATTCGATCTTGTTATACATGCCAACTTACTACAAAAATTAGAAGCTCTTGGGATTAGAGGATTGCCACACCAATGGATTTCGTCGTACCTAACTGACAGACAACAGAGTGTCGCTGTTACTAGACTGGACGAAAATAGAGACATGATAATGCATACGTCTGGATATCAATGTGTAAAACGCGGTGTGCCCCAAGGTAGCATATTGGGTCCCATCTTATTTCTTCTCTATATAAATGATATAGTTGACATAACTAAACACAAATGTTTTCTTTTCGCCGATGACATTTCTATAATCGTAACTGCTGACAAAAAATATAATTCAATTACTGACCATGAAACTGACATAAATAATACTATTGACATTCTAATTAATTGGCTGAATAATAATAATTTATCTATAAATCTTGACAAATCCGTATACATACAATTTAACAAATATTATTATAATAAATTTAATTTTAAAATGGATATACGTAAAATAACACACGTAGAACAAACCAAATTTTTAGGTATAGTATTAGATGAATATTTAGACTGGAAGGCGCAGGTTCAGTACGCGTGCAATAAAATAAATAAATTTGTATATGCCCTTAGAAAAATTAAACGTGTAACTAATATAAAAATAGCTGTAATGTCTTATCGAGCTTACGTTGAGTCCTCTTTGAGGTATGGACTTATTACATGGGGAAATAGTACGGAACACAACAGGGCATTTATCGCACAAAAAAAGTGTATACGCGCCTTATACGGGATCCCATCCGATGAATCATGTAAACCAATATTTAAGAGGCTTGGTTTGCTACCGTTGCCATCATTATATATTTATGAGTTGTGTATGTTTGTAAAGAAACACCAAGAATTATTTAAAACAGCAGAAGAGGTGTCTTCGCGAAGTCGGCGTGACCAATATACACTTGTACTTGACGAACTGCCTAGGTGTACTAAATATAATAAAAACTGTGTAGCTATGTGTGTACGTGTGTATAATAAGTTACCAAAGACATTGAAAGAATTAAATTGTAGAATATTTAAATTTAAATTGCATAAGTGGTTGAATGAATATAATTTCTATAGTATTAAGGACTACTTAGAACACTAACGTTGACAACATGCACACGCAACGCTTGCACTTTCTTGTGCTAACCATTTTTGCATGCTTTATTTTTAAGCTAAACATGAGTGATCTCATTTTTGTATGTAAGACCTTTTATACCATGTTTTAAGCAAAATAAATATATTATTATTATTATTATTATTATTAAGAATTGTTGCCAAGTTTTTTATTCATGTTGATGTTATTAAAAAGGTGGGTGGGGAATGAATGTCTAAAAAATGGGGAAAAATTATAAATATGGAGTAAGTATATATAATCTGCTTTGTGTCAATACATGATTGTTTGAACGGTTATTATATGACTAACAATATTTATTTATATAAAATACTTATTAGTAATTGATAAATAGAAAATTAATATTAATTAAAACTAAATTATGAATAAATTAAACCTAAAAAGACATAAAATACAAACTAACTACAAATTAAATTTAAAGTATATAAAAAATTGAACCCAGATCGCTGCGATCACCGGGCAGGGTGCCCAAAAGGCTGGCCGCGTTTCCACGTTGAATCGCCAAACTCAACCTTTGACCGAAATGTGTGACATGTTATTATATTGAAAAGTTTAAAACGTAGCAGACATTGTTCTCACTGACGGAAAAAGTCACTCCAAACTCAGAGTTAATAAAAAACCGTGTCATATTTTATGAAAACCATTTCCTTATAACATGTGCTTCTATTTGAAACCTTCGAGGAAGCAATGAAAGTCCCCAGTTATTATATAGTTTTTAACGTCACATTTGTTTAAAATAACGATATGTTTAGTTCGAATATCAGTCATAAAGCCGTCGTTGTAATAATAACGAACGCTTTAACTATAGCTCGGTGTAGTGTTGCCAGATATGGGGCGCTACGTTTTGGGAAAGGGAATTTTAAATGCTTCAGGTATTTTTAATATTGCTATGAATAGATGGTTAGATGCTTTTATGGAAATGTGTGTGTTTATGGTTATTTGTATATGATCATTACATAAAGTTCCCTTTCTGTTAAATGCTTTGTATTGATTTGCAGATGCTGCATATGGTTCTGCTTTTGAAGATCGACTAAATTGAGTACTATTCCTGATAACAAGTAACATTGTTATCCTGGCCAATTCCATCCATAAAACCATTTCCATAGAAGAAAACGATACGTTGACGGCTTACTTCAAAGTCCCATGACTAAATCCAGGCTAAACATTAGCCCGTGGTCCCGGAGCCGACGTCCACCTGGTTACTCTAACCGCAGGTCTATTTTAACGCGGCGTTAAACGCGCGGTTACTGCTAGATTTATGGAGCGGTCGGTAACAGGACTCTTTGCTTTTTTTAAACAGCCGTCAATGGAGGCGTTTGTTGGCAGTTCTGTTATGTAATATGAATATACGAATTTGTTTTAAGAATATGGACTGGTATTACTAATGTTTTGTTGAAACAACAGGTGGTTTGTGTGGAATAGGGTAACTAGTTTACCCCTTATTCATAAACGTTGCTTGAAGTTAACTAGTGATTAGTGACTTATAAACATTTATTTTTGACGACACTTAACGTTAATCATCCTTTATGAATAAACACCATAGTGTATACGGGGTTTATTCATAAACGATGATTAAAGTAAAGTGACGGTAAAACGTAAGAAATGAATGTTTAAATGTCACTAATCACTAGTTAACTTTGAAATATTTTTATGAATATGGGGGTTTATTGAAGTTAACACTTCTTTAACGACAAGCAATTTTGTTGGATGGGGAAAAAGCATTGAATTCGCGTGAGTATCACCGATCCTACTTCCTGATAGTTTTTGAATGATTCAACTTCTGTCGGCCAGTCTCAAGACTATAATTTTTTTTCTACATCTACATTATGCATAAGTCATGATGTTCGTTTCAAAAGAGACCAGCACCTTAATTGTGTAACACGAGCTTACTATCAATTAGAATCATTTCCTCCTAATCCATTGATGCATATGTTTGAAAAATTTGTCTGCTCAAGGACGTAAATAACGCAATGAATTTTGCTACTTCAGCCGTGCTACGCAATTGCCCTGCTGGGTTAAATTGGTATATGAGTGGAGAACATCTTAAGGTAAATGTGTTTTCAAAAAGGAAAGAAGACGAGCAGTTGTCGGTTCTTGTCAGCACATAATTCTTCATTTTGGCAACATTTGTTTCTTTTCTATTATCAATGACTATTAAGCTAAAAGCCACACCTCCTACGTTTAGTCCTAAATTAACAGAAACTTTCAAAATCACCACAATACGTTTTTTTCTCAAACTTGTCTAAGTTGTGTAACCGACCTTCCCACACGCTTGCAGCAGCATGCCTATAACAAGATACATCGTTGTCTCACAAATGACTGCAATTTGTTCTATTTCAGGCTAGGAACCATTCCAGCTTGCCTACATGGCTTTAAATTGGCCTTCCGCCAAAATAAGTATGTTTCCGAGTTGTCAAATAAATACCGTATTTAGATGAACGGTTCAGATCTCAAATTTAATCGTTTCGTCTTATTTATGAAGTTATCAAGTACTGGGTACTTGTTGTGCTAGATGTGGGCCAATAGCGCGAGAGAAATAGTTACCAATAATATTATGGTCGTGGTATTTGAGATGTCGCTCGTAGGAGTTGTTCGTTGCATTCAATTGTGATTCTAGGAACAGTTAGTGGTTTGAAAGTGTTATCAGTATAGAAAACAAAATCAAATATTGATGTAAAACAAATATCCCAAGATCTTCATTCTTATCTTTAGTATGCACAACTCAACAGTTTACGGTCTGATTGTGTATGACTAATTGCAATGGTTTATGTACCAGAGGGTGGACATTGAATTATGTCCAGTAGACTTTGTGTAGCGAGTCATTAAACAGACACAAGCAACAGATCCTGACGATGGTCAGTGTCCCTTTCACACGCATTCATTAGTTAATAACATTAATCGCCTTAATTCAACAGCTGTGTATTGTTACAATTCTATTAGGACAAATTAAATCGACCCAAAGTTAACGCAGATGTTCGCGTGACATCCGGCCCGCAACTGTAACATTGACACCCCCACTGACCTGCAGTCTGCACTATTATTGCAATAATACAATACAAAATGGCTGCCCAACTGTCATCCGATTCCAATTCGCGCGCATTCTATATAAATAGTATGACTTCATTGTGCACGCCAAAATTTTGGGGAACTCGTAAATACGGCAGATAATTTGATGTATGAATAGAGTTAATTATGGCATTTATTTATTGTATCCATTTCATTGCACGTGGGGGTGGCACTGCCCCTGTTTTTATTAGCAATATGCGCCCTAAACTTTACGGTTTCCACTGGGGTGAGTTTAGCCATGTTGATTTATTTCTTTTGCGACGCATGAAAACATTATTTTTTGTCTATGGCACGCACAAAGGAGGTAACGAAAAAGGTTGGATTTTATTAAGGTTATGTTAAAATTGGCGGAAAATACAGTTTTTTTTTTGTATCGCTCGTGACGATTGTAAACATATAGAATTTAGTCCAAATCAAAAGGGGGATTTGGCTGTTCAGCAAAATAAAGGGAGTTTTTTTGTGAAACGTGATTAACCGAAGTTAAGGCGAAGTCTGTGCGTTAGATAATTCGCATCAGAATTTGCTTTTAAAAAGCTCGTTTATCAAACGGACGTTAATTTATTTAATAAATCAGTTTGGAGGATGGCGGGCCTGCCATTAGTCAAACAGAGCGGGCTGAGATTCAATACGGGGATTGGCCGGGGCTGGCGAGTGGCGGGAACTACAAATGATGCTGTATGACGGAGATGGATGGAGCCGCGCCCGCCGCCGTCTGCGGACAGACGTTTAACTTAATATAACGACACAATGCTAAGTACTTGTAATTGGAAAACTTATGAGATAACTGCGTTTATTGATGAGCAGTGTCCGTCTGTGGGAGACAGTGGAAATATTGAGATTTCGTAATGCAGTCTGCAATTTAATAAATATATTTCGGTTTATACGTGTTTTTGTGAAATGATTAATACACTATAATCCCTATCACCCATTGAAGTGATTAATATTAAACAATAGCTGTTGTACTTCATAAATATGAAACGGGAGTAGGTAGTTATATGTACTTGTTAATGCCTTATTAAATTTACGTAGGTACCGTTGTTTTTCCGAAAACTCTTGAACTTGTCCAAACTTTGTAAAACAAACATTTGGGCCGAAATGTGATGAAATACAATAAAACGACGGAAACAAGATTTTCAGTTATTTCGGGCGACAAGTAAAACCTTTTGCTTAAATATTTTACATTCAAAGTTGTTCGAGTCGTAATGAGATGAAAAAAGTTTGCAGCCTCCTTCCTTAGACCACTCCGAAGAGTTCTCTCAAGTAAAATATGAGTTTATGACCAATATCGGCAGCCTTTAAACGTAACATGATGATTATTTATTACCTGGGCGTTCCCTAACTTTATTATAAAAAGAAAAGCAAATTTCTAGCTTTTTACGTTATTGGGACAATATGTCTTCCGTATTATAGAAGAGCAAAACTTATGAATGGGTTCGGTTTTCAATTCATATATGATAAATATTTTGTCGAAGCATACCGCACTGTTTGATCTTTATATCTTGGTCTTGTAATGGTTACGACGACCATTAAGCGAGTGAGGAAACATTTGTTATGAAGATTTCTTTCATATGTCAGTTTCATCGGTCAGCTAACATTAATAAAAAAAATATTTTTGTAATCCTTCGGCCGTCGCCTTAAGGGCACGACGCGTGTGTCGCGCTCACGCATACTGCTCGCGGATTAACGCTTCATAATGCCGCGGAAGTTCTACCGTAAGTACTTCCCCTTAATGAACCAATTTAACATTTATAATTACGACTTTATTACCTTACCCCTAAAGGTTAATTTTAATTGTTTGAGGTTACATAAAGTTTGGTAAAAAAAAATATAAACTTTGTGTAGGTTTAGGTGAAAGTAGATCTTATTAGCATGAAGCAGGGTACACTTTTGTGTATTTAAGACAGAATAAATATAGTGGATGGGACCGAACTCGTGTCTACGCATAATATCATTGGCACACACTCTTATTGGTGATGATTTGTCAACTTTACTCCACACATTGGAATTCGGACTCTACTTTTAGGAACAGAAGGTAGTTTTTGTCCGAAACGTGTTTCCAGAAGTATGTTTTCTTTGAACACAGAGCTGTAAAAAGTCCATTCACGCTGAGATGTTGGCGGTGTGAGCAGGAAATTATTATAATTTTGCCTTCACGAGAACGTTTCTTGAATTTTAAGTTGTATTAAAATGACGGCTAACTTGGCTGTCATGTTTTCTTTAGTCGATTCAAGTTTTCCCTAATGTCGTCATTTCGGAGTTTTTCGACAAAGGTTGGGTAACCTTTTGGTGGTGTAAATCTCTGTAATAACGGAACCTCCAATAGGTCCCGTTACAGGCATCGTATCTAGAATGAATGCAAGCTTTGATCAGTGGTGGTCCAGTGGTCACGGCCGCATACTTTGTGTAAATTATTCCTCCACCACTACTCTTAAAATGGTGAAGAATATCGTAAGGAAACCGGTATGACCGAGAACCAAAAATTCGAGGACATTTATCAACTCACACTTTATAGGTTGATTATAATTATGAGCTTGACATAAATTAAGAATGGTCGGAGTGAATGGCAATGAGCAAATTCTATTTCATCTCTGTCTACATTAAAAAGTAAAGTAATAACTCATACAGGACTCATCTGTCTACATTCTTAATTAAATGATGTAAAGAAAATTTACTGGTCATCATATCCACTCGTCGTCGGCTCTCAACATTCAAACTGACACTTTTTATTTTCCCCAATGAATGGATCTCGTTAATTTTCCAAAGGAAGTCGAGATGAATAAATCATGACGTCAGTTCCGGTGATACTCATTTCAGGTACCTGCTATGTAAATTATTTTCTTTGCCGTAGACTTCTTTTGCGCCAAGCTAGGCTGATTTTGTTTATTTTTGCTGTATTTTGAACGCGTGGAGTCCTTGGGGTATTCCAACGAATCACATTTTTTAAATACTTTGTGCTGTAGTTATAAACAGCAAAGTAGAACATGAAGCTGCGCTGTTATAAATAATTGCCACTATCTCTCATTGAGAGGAGGTTTGTGTCCCAACCATAGATATAAAAAAAAAAAAAAAATCTCTGTGGTCCCAACAGTGGGAACAATATAGGCTGATTATGTAAGCCGCAAACGAGATTAGAAAACAAACGCCGCTCGACGCCGCGATTAGTCAGTGGATGGAAGATCATGTTTTCATAACTAGACCACTTCCTGCCTCGACAAGCACGCTAAGTCTTTGTTTCCAGCTGTCATTCTGTATCTTTGACAGTCTTTACGGATCGCCAGAAGGCCGAATGTCAGTCCGATCACTAATGTTACCTCGTATCTTATTAGTACCTAATTAGCTTGTGGAGGTGAAAGAGGCAGTTGTTCCATGTAAGATAGTGTTATTTAACTGTGAAAGAAGACAAATGTTAGGAAAAGCTGGGCAGATGATATATAGGAGGCAGACAGAAAGAGGAGCCATTACTTTCATGTTTTTTGCGTGGTATATTTAGGCAATAAATCGAGGAAGCGAGTCACTACTAATCTACCGCCCACACCTACAAGTAAGAACATAATCCTCTCTTATTACCATTGATAATCAACAAGCACCAATCATTCAATACTCTAAGTGTTACTCAACCACAAATTATCTTGTCTCAATAATTACTGGTGTTACTTCCAGTACCAGACAAACCGTATTATATTATTATGTACGATAATCCAACACTTGGCCATTTAATAGTTGACTTATTGTCAAAGAAACCGTTAAATTAGATAATGTTAATACAGTTGCAGATATTAAGTTATTATGATAATTTACGCGAAGTAAGTGGTATTAGTTTGCGGTGTAATGTAGATATTCTGGTTTGCACGCAGTACGTACTAACAGTAGAGAGAATGGTTTTGTTGCTGATTTTTATATCGAATAACCAAGACAATATATATTATAACTCTTCATTTTCGGTTACAAGAATTTTTTTTAAAATCTGTTTCTATTTTGGGGCTTTTATGGGGATATGACAGCCCCATCGTTCCCTTTACATTGATCTTACTTACTACATACAGTATAAAATCCAATAATATAAGTATAAATATAACCAAATTAATTAAAAAAAACTAGAGCTATTCATATAGAACCTTAATTAAACAACACAACTTTTTCGTCATCTCCGATAATGGTACTGACAAAATGGATTGTATTAAACCTATATCTAATTTATTTAAGTTAAATTCCCTTAAGTATAGCTCCCGTTCCGAGTTCCGATACAAGATGCGATTGTGGTTACAACAGTAGGTACATCAAAATGACAAGTACTTTAAACACAATCTGTTTGATAAACTAACCAATCTATCAAAATAGAAATCGACGTATTTAGATTAGAGTGCTTATCTGAAAAAAATAATTTCATTATTTCTGCAAGTGTGACAATGACAAAAAAAAAAAACACAAAATGTTCTGAATAATATTCGAATTGACCAAGATTATGTCTGAACATTAAAAGAGACAGTCACCTCTGAGTCTATTTCGGCCTCTTTTCTCAGGGTAGTCAGATAGGAAACGCCAAACACATCAAGTTTGAAAAAATATGATTGAAGTGTAAAAATGTTTATACAAACTTCTTCTTTTTCAGCTTATAGAAGTCCACCCATGAAAACCAGTTAGGTTAGGTAAAGGCTTCCGCCAAACTTACTAACAGAAAATTAATTATTTATCATTTACTACGTTTTTCCATAAATTATTTAATAATTGTATTCATTTTGAGACTGCATTTTACGTTCAATTTGACAATAAAAGATTACGTTTAGCTCCGTTACTGAAAAAAGCAACATATCCATAAAAACTTACACATCCATAAAAACCTTCGACATATTTATATGTAGTTACAATATTGTTGCATTTTCATTAACCAGTTCTCCCTATTCTAGACTTCCTGCCATCGATTGGCAGAGAAGCCTTACGCTTGCGGATAATCCATAGATAAAAAAATCCGTATCTACACAGTCGGATAATCCGTCCGTTTCAAAACGTAAATAATACTTGCATTTCTCTTTTTGCCAGTCTTATAATCTACGTATTCGTATTTCAATGGTCGTGTTGTGCACAGAATAGAAAACAAACGCTATTTCAACTTTAGATCGGGTTATGCGCACGTTTGAAGGTATATGGTGTTAAAGATTTATTACTACTACATTTGAAGTTTATTACCATTTTGGTACCAGTGTTATTTGATCTGTATTGTTACTAACTATTTAGCAAATATAGCTGCTTAATATTCTAGATACGAGTACGCCATTTACAACTAAGTAATCAAGTTCCAAAAAACTCCATTCATGGGTCACGCTACCTGTTACCTGACTGTATAATCATATCCACAAAAACTTGGTATCCACGAACGCTCCATATTGAATATTGATTGTCATTGTCATTTATATTTTTAACAAAAGAAGACCATAGACTGGCATTTAAAGCAGAAGCATTTATGTAGCCGGTTTTTTTTTGCGATTTCATTATAAATAGCACACACAATCGAGATGTAGGTATTCTATTTAGACTCCACCTTTTTGTTGTTAAAATAAAAACGTAAACGAAACGTAACGAAGTTGACGGGCTAGACACAGAAGATTACAGAATCGCAGGACAGCTGGATGAGACTCGCATAGACCAGGGAAGCATGACAGAAGAGGGAGGAGACTTTTACGCAGCAGTGGGTGGAACAACGCTGTCGATGATAACCTAAATACATGTAACATAACATCACGTTTGTTTCCGCCAAAAGATTAGACAGAGGTCCTTTAGCAACAAATACACGAAAACAAACATACATAATCAGCCTATAATGTTCCCACTCGTGGGACACAGGCAGATCCGCGCGGGTCCAGGGCGGGGTAGTTGACGTCACATGTCTTCCAAGATTTGCCTCTAGGACATGCCGGTTTCCTCACGATCTTTTTCTTCACCGTTTTGAGATCAGTGGTGATGAACCGCTATGAGCTACAACTTTTAAATGGCGGCCGATATCGCTGGTCTCGCAGCCACCACTGCCCTTGAAAACAGAGATTTTTATTCGTAGGATATGGTGCACCATAGGTTGCATAGGTTGGACAGAAGAGTTATGTACATACAGGGTGTATCTGACATCGTAACGCAAACTTCGCGAAAAAGGCTATACCGCATGCCACTAATATAATTATGATAATCATTTATATCGTTAATGAGCGGTTACAGAAATAACAGTGTTTAAAAAAATGTGTCGGCTCGGCCTTTGAACGTTGCAAGCGTGCCGCCGCTCGTGTCTGTGGGTATGACGTTGACCCCTGTTGTGAGCTCTATTAAATCAGCTGATAGGATAGTTTTTCGAGTATTGTTCACATTGTGCTTTTTTGTGTAATTAGCGATTTAATTAATTTTTTCTTTAAAATCTTATTGAGTTATAAAAATATAGCAATTATAAACGGTTTAAAGTGAAAAAAATGTTATTTTTTTTAAATCGGGATAAAAACGACGGAAAATTCCACCACTGGGGAGTTCAGAATCATGTCCTGGATCCATGGTATTCGTTTGTGCGTCGATGTCAGAGACACCCTTTATGTATGTACAAGATACATCCGCCGCTAAAATATAAAATAATATACCTACATTCTACAAGAAACAGTCATAAAATACACAAAAATATAAGAACATTACACATTTCAATCTCGCTAGTGTAAAGTAAAAGAGTATGTGTAAATGCCCTTTAAAAAGTAAATAGTAACACGTTTTTCAACACTTTTCGTTCATAGACTTTACCCGTTACACCTCAGAATGGCGTCGCGGCGATAAAATGCTGATCGAATATGAGTTCCAATTACACGAGATTCCTAGCCGCGGCCATAACGCCGGGTATTATTAATTTATTCATAGGACTGCGACTCTTAACTAACTAGCTGCATTTTAGTGGCACTTGCAGACGCTCTTAACGTCTGAGGCATACGGGGACGAACGTTGGCGAACATTCCTGCCATTGTAAACGTTTGCAAATATGTACGGACGACAGCAGGTCAAGCTACCCGAATCTGTTAAATATTCTCAATCAATCTTGACCTTTAATGCTATAAAGATAAAGTTGTAAATCTAATAAAGGAATCTGACTGACTCTTTTAGGGCTCCGTACCCAAAGGTAATAATGGGGCACTACTACTAAGGTCCGTATTACAGAACGTTATTCAAGCATTGACCTCTGCTTAAGCATTACTTAAAACTAGTTTCAACCAATGAAAAGGCTTGAAACGAGACTTAAGTAGAGCTTGATTTTGAGTGACGTTCTGTAATACGGACCTAGGACCCCAGTGCCTGTCTGTCACTTGGCTGTATCTCATGAGCCGTAATTGCTCGGCAGTTGAAATTTCACACATGATTTATTTCTGTTCCCGGTATAACAACAAATACATTTTTTTATATAGATTTTTTATTATGCTGCTCTGTTACGCTGTCATTAATAAATCCAAGGCTAAAATAATTACTACATGTCATCCGTTTATGTAGTTTACCTTACTGTAGAGGTCAAATTTCTATAGGAAGAAATATAATAATGCTAAAAACCGAGTCAGGGGGATTTGAAATAGAACTAATTTAGTGTTTTTTTTTTAATTTCTTTGTTTGCACGGGCTAATTTCCGAAACGACTGCACCGATTTACATTATTTGTATGCTTATATCCATCGGTAACTTAAAAGATAAAATTGTGTCTAGCACAGCGTACTTCATCGTCGTCATATTAAAATACCATGAGTACGAAGTCCCGGCTTCAACTAGTAGTGAATAACAAAGGTAAGTTTAGAAGATTTAAACCCAATTTATTGCTCACACTCGCCATTCTCTCAGCCTGTATGTAGTAGGGCGTCTTCATCGCTCGCCGTGTTGAACACATTGTCACGGGCCAGTCGGTTACTGCCTCAGCTAAACTACAACTTAACTTTACTGCTAACTTACTCACTGAAGTTAACTTGGCTTCCTGTAGGCGGACTGTTAACGAGTTTTATGATTTTGAAGTTTATCTTACACCGGGTTTATCTTGTATATCTTAGAATAAGGTAAAGAATTTAAACAAAAATCTCTAATCAAAATGTTTTCGTTCTATTTTAAAAATAAAAGAACAGGGAAGAATATTACTTGAAGTCGTGGTGGCCTTGTGGTTAAAACACCAGCTCAGGATCAGAGATTCCAGGTCAGGCAAGTACCAGTGTAACTTTTCTAAGTTATATGTACTTTCTAAGTTTATTTTGGATACCAATGATTGATTAAAGGTGAAGGAAAAAATCTTGAGCAAACCTCGACTTTAAGTCTGAAATCGTCAACCCGCATTGAGCACGCGTGGTGATTACGATCAATCCTTCTATGTATGAGAGGAGACCTGTGCCCAGCTGTGGGACGATAAAAAGGTTGATGAAATATTACTTTAGCAATACTAAATCCGTTTATGTGATTACTGCTCGACTTCCTACAATTCGACTCGTTCGTTCCCATTTTTTCAATTTTCCAAGTCGTTTATAGTCAAACTACTTACCGAGCGAGGCTTAAAACATGCGTGGGCGCATTCATGGTAGAACTACCGATGCCTGCTCGTTTACAACGCGCATCCAAATGTTTTGATGACAGTTGGTAACATTTTACTTGTAGATGTTACTATGTAAATGTAAATCCGGAATTCCGGAATGGTGACGGGAAATCAGTGAATAAAGTACTACGAGCAAGCACACGTAGGAAGACTTTATGATGCTAGATGTATCAGTGTGCGTAGGTATGTATTTAAATTATTAGATATTCATTAAATGAAATTATGTTCATTAATAGGTAATTTCCAAAAGGTTTGGCAGAGTTAGAACTATTTTCATTTTGACTCTTTGATATGGTCTCATTCATACTCTAGACATATTAGGAATACAAAAAAGAAACACCGTATATACATAACTAGCGTCCGCCAGCGACTTCGTTCGCGTGTAGTTAGTTATTATACTCCGCTTTTATTGGTCGCAGCATGGTGTTATATAGCCTAAAGCCTTCCTGGGTTAATGGGTTATCAAACGCAAAAAGATTTTTTCAAATCGGAGCAGTGGTTCCTAAGATTAGCGCGTTCAAAAAAAAAAACAAACAAATGCTTTAGCTTTATATATTAGTATAGATTTATAAGTTCATATTGAGAATACATTTGTTAAAAGGGCGAAGAAAAGTGGGAATCAAGGAATTAAAAAGCTAGATTGTCCCTTCTGTTCAAATTTATTTACAATTCATATATATAAATACCTATATAATACAAGGTGTGTTTCTGAATTAAACTTAGTTTGTGTATAATCATCATCAACCCAGCGTTTATCCCAGTCGCATCCGAAACTTTTTCAGCTTTGGAGTCTGAGGTCCGCTTTTACCAGTCCAACTGCTGATATGGCTAAACTTCGACATTTTCCGTGAAGCGACTGCCGTCTGACCTCCACAACCCGAAGGCGACATCGAAGCATTACAGCTGACCAATTGTTGGACTTTTTGAGGGCTCCAACAACCCTTTATCGACTGCCACTAGATGTTCGTATGGCAACCGGGACCAACGGCTTAACGTGCTTTCCGAGGCACGACCAGACCAGTGCAAATATTCATATTCATGCATACAAATATTTGCACTGTGCGGGGATCGAACCCGCGCGCCTCCTTGCGCAGCGGCCGCATCTGCTACCGCTAAGCCACGGAGACTGTCAGTAGACTGTCTGTAGTTTGTGTATAATATCAACATTAATTTCAAACAATTCCGTAGGTTTCCCAAGTCTTTTCTTGTGCTTATGTCCCGGGGTGGGCACTGGGCAGGTGTTCAGTGTATTTCGTAACATCTTTGAAGGTACAACTAGTTTCATGGATAATAATTTGCTTCCATAATATTCTAAAGACCGGTAGAGGAAGTCAGTGCAAAAAGTATTTTGACAGGTTGCCGCCAATGGTGCTAATAGGTGCATCCGGTGCAGTTTGTAATTTTTTTGTGATTGTTTTTGTTTTGCCAATCGACCCAGTATATTATGCAACTAGAATAGAATACAATATCTACATTTATAAACTGTTACTTTGTTATAATGTAGACAATTCTTAAATATAGTAGAAATACATGTTAAAATTTTCTCAGCTCAGTGTTGAAGATATCATAATATAATTTATTTTCTTGCGAAATATTAAATGTTTTCAAAATGACTGTTGAAGTGTTCTCAGCTCATGTGTTGAAACTATCATATTTCTACAGTTTTATAACACGTGGTTTTCACTTGCGCTTTATTGCGATCAGGAGATGTGAAGACTCGTCTAGACTTAGCTAAAGCAATGGGAACATGTAATGAAACCTAACCTGTGAACATAGAATGCAAGAAAAATATGGCGGCGATTACCTTATGCACAAACTAAACTAAATTTAATTTAATGTATCTTTTTTTCTATTTTAACAAGACGAGAAGAGAAGATTAACGCTGTATTTTGGTTCAAATACAGCATTAATTTACACACAAATGAGTTTGGTGTTGCTATAGTAATATTCATTTCCTGTCCTTTTCTTCTTCTTCCTCAGCCTATAGATGTCCACTGCTGGACAAAGGCCTCCCCCAAGGCTTTCCACGATGACCGGTCTTGTGCTGCCCGCATCCATCGGCTTCCCGCGACCTTCACCAGGTCATCGGTCCACCTTGTTGGGGGTCTCCCTACGCTGCGTCTTCCAGTACGTGGCCGCCACTCCAGAACCTTGCTGCCCCATCGGCCATCGGTTCTACGAGCAATGTGCCCTGCCCACTGCCACTTAAGTTTAGCGACTCGCAGAGCTATGTCGGTGACTTTGGTTCTTCTGCGGATCTCCTCATTTCTGATTCGATCACGCAGAGAAACTCCTAGCATAGCTCTTTCGTCCTTCCTTCTCTCGTCCTTTTCTTATTAACTTAAAATGTAAAAGAAGCACGTGGAAAATACATTTTAAAATCGCTAGCAGTTTTGTTTTTTCTAAAAAGACAAATATTTGTTTAGTTTTGTTAAACTAGTCAAAGCTAGTAAATTGATATCTTTTTGGTAATCTTGCTTTTAATCACGTTTAAACTGTCTAAGGAGTACCTTAATTTGACAGGACTAAACTAATATTAATCTTCTGTCCTTTTCTTTTTCAATTAGAAAGAGAAAGATGCATTCAACTTAAATTTAATTTAGTTCGTGAACGAGAGAATCGGCGCCATTGAAAATGAAATTCGAGTGAACTGAAATGTATAGCTCTGCTTTAGCTCACGGCGAATACATACTTAATATTGAAATGTTTTAATAAATATGAGACCCATATTAAATCAAATCTCATTTATTCAAATGTTGCTGAGTTCAGCAGTTTTTTTAACGTCACAATTGCGTAAGACAGTCCATAAAAACTTTCGATCCAGCCGTCCCTTGCTGTCCTCTCTAGCGACGCCCTAAGCCGAGGTTCGTACCCCACAGGGGGTGCCCTTAGTACGTAGTCGCCTAACTTTAATTTAGTTTTAAGTGTCCCTGGCTGGAGGCTTTAATTTTAATTAAGGCATCCACAGGAAAGTCCGATTAAGTAGTTACGGTCTCTTAGTAGCCACCTACGAGATGCCATATCAAAAAAAAAAAAAAAAACAGTCCATAAACCGCCCACTCTTCGCCACTTCCTAGTGCTTTCGCTTGGAAGAAGAAGTGGCGGAACAAACTCCTTATGTTAGGGGCCATCCATAAATGTTCACATTTCTGAGACCCCCCCCTTCCTAGTGTGACGTCACATGTTTTGCAATTTCACATCGAAATTTTTTTTAATTAAAACATCGTAAACAAAACAGTTTACACCGTATTGTCCCAAAGATAGAGTTGGATATATTTTTTAGTTTATAAGTAATATTTCAAATTACGCGATTACTACCTCTAGGTATATTAGATTTTGAAATGTGATGTCACGAAACTTAGTACCCCACCCACCCCTTGTCAGTTTGTCACACCATGTCACACTTTGTCGACACCCCCCTCCCCCCTTTATGTGTGACGTACTTTATGGATGACCTCTTATATTAGTACTGTTAGTAGTAGCCATTTACATTTCAAGTAAAAACTACTATCATATTCATTTCAGTATTATTTATTACTTGCCTAAACAGGTACCTATCGGAAAAACTTTTATAATCTATATTCGATAATATATTGTCATGACCATAATATATTCTTTTGTGAGAATTTGTTTTTGTTTCGTTAGCTTAGTACCTAGTAGGTATTAATGTAACAATGTACTTGTCCACAGAGTTTTTTTTTTTTTTTTTACAAATTATAAACCAGCGCTTGACCGCAATCCTGCCTGATGGTAAGCAGTGACGCAATCGTTGATGGTAAAGCGCACTAGTTTATTAAGAGCCTATTCATTCTAGCCTTGAAGACACTCAAATTGTAGTCCGACGGAAACACCGTCGCGGGCAAATTGTTCCAGTCCCTCGATGTACGCGGTATAAAGGAGGAGGCGAAGCGCTTCATCCGGATCGTAGTGGTGTTAACAACGTAAGGGTGGAAACCAGCCATACGACGGGTCGTCCGCTGGTGGAACGGAGATGGGGGAATTAAATCATGCAATTCCCTCGCACACTCCCCGAAATGCATCCTATAGAACACCGAAAGGCTGGCTACTCTACGCCTGTGCTCTAGGCTTTGGAGAGTTGTTACATAATTATTTTCAGTTATATTTATACCAGGTTTATTTAAATATGTTATGCCCGCCCCCAATTTAATTGTAAAGTGATGCCCTGAAATAAAGGTTTGAATAAACCTAGTTCAGGTGGAAGCTACCATCGAGCACATGCTCGATGGTCGCTAATCCGCAATTACTGGTATACTTTTTGTATCTTTATTAAGAAAAGAAGGCTTTAATCGCGAAGCGATTATGTCTTAGCCTTGTAGGTTTACTTGTATACTGTAACAAAATATATCGTTACTAATATTATAAATGGGAAAGTCAGTTTGTTTGTTTGTTCCGCTTTCACGCTGTAACTACTGAACCGATTGCTTTGAAATTTTGCAGACGTAAAGATAGATGTCTGGATTAAATAATAGGGTTCCTTTTATCTCGAAAAAAAATTGATATTCCCGAGGGAAATCTAAAAACGCGATATACACACTATAAATTATACTATAAATTATCTACACTTTGCTAAATGTATATCTTCCGTGAAGGTTCTTATGAAACAAATATTATTACATAATTATTAATTATTTGTTGCAAAATTCTAAATAATCACCACTCCTACTATTCATAAACTACTAAAATCCCGTTAACTATCCACGTGTAAACAAGCCAGTATCATGTCAGTGTTTAGTCAGTCCGCAACTTGAGTCCGTCGTGTTTGCACTCAGTGCCCGTGACTGCCAACCGCTCAGCCGTTCTCAACGACAAGCTGACATACAAACAAACATCTTCAGTGTGTACTGTGTACATGCGCTCATTAGGTCAATAACACACCTGGGCTCCCGAGAGGCTGGGAACAGACTACAGGTGCGCTGCTATGCACTTGCAGGATTTACATAAGTTAAAACCTGCGTTGGCGATTTTTGTGCCAAAAATGTAAAGAAATATAAATTAATGAAAAATAACATTAATTCCTAGACAATAAACTTCACTTAGTGCTCGTCACTCTGAACTCAATTTAATTTTTATGGAAACAAAATTTATATTTATTACAATAAAAAATAACCGACCTTTTCAATTAATTGACTTTCAACCGACGAATTAAAATGAAGGAGGTTCAAGCACGACCACGCATACATTTTTACAAAGAACTCCGATTTTCATATATAATTCTAATGTCGTCCTCTGTGACGCAGCGGTCAACACGCCTGCCTGCGACGTAGAGGCCCCCGGGTTCGAGCCCCGGCCAGGTTATGATGGAAAGCAATCTTTTCCTGATTGGCCTGGGTCTTGGATGTTTATCTATATACTAACGGCCACCAGCGACTTCGTTCGCGTGGAGTTAGTTCTGCTCCGCTCCTATTGGTAGCAGCGTGATGTTATCCATACTAATATTATAAATGCGAAAGTAACTCTGTCTGTCTGTCTGTCGGTATGTCTGTCTGTCTGTCTATCTGTCTGTCTGTCTGTCTGTTACGCTTTCCCGCTTAAACCTCTCAACCGATTTTGATGAAATTTGGCACAGACAATCTTTAGACTCTGAGAAAGAACATAGGCTACCTTTTATCCCGGAAACATTTGATGTTCCCGAGGGAAATCTAAAAAGCGCGATATAAGCGAACTCCACGAGGGCGAAGCCGCGGGCGGAAAACTAGTATAATATAAAATTTTACGTAATCATCATAGTAACAATACTAATGAATTTTGAAATAATCTTTTTTTCTCGCGAATTAATTCCAACTTCCCCGAAATTTGGTAAATTTTAAAAAAGTCCCATTTTGACGGTATTATTAATAAGCGATGCGACCACGTGCCGCGTGCCCTGCCCCCGTCACCCGCGGTAGGGTTGCCTACCGCACATGTATTAAGTTACCTCTTTTTGCGAAATAATGTTTATTTTTTAGGGGGATTTTTTTTTAAGTTTAGCCCGGCTTTGTATCCATTAGTAGAATCAGTTATCGATACCTAATAAACTTTCACGGATCGGACAGGGTTTTCTTTACATATTGTATGTAGGTAGTAGCAACAATTTTTTTTATGTTATATTTATTACTAGCTTTCCGCCCGCGGCTTCACCCGCGTGGAGTTCGGTTATATCGCGCTTTTTAGGTTTCCCTCGGGAACATCAAATTATTCCGGGATAAAAGGTAGCCTATGTTCTTTCTCGGGGTCTAAAGATTGTCTGTGCCAAATTTCATCAAAATCGGTTGAGAGGTTTAAGCGGGAAAGCGTAACAGACAGACAGACAGAGTTACTTTCGCATTTATAATATTAGTATGGATGGAGCAGATTTTGTTTTTGACATAAAGGATAAGTTCGTAAAAACTGTGCTGTACGGAGTTTTTGCCTTTTTTTTTTTTGTTTGGTATGGGAAATCTTCAAATGAGCTCTCCCGCTCTGGGCGGAGCGGAAGGGTGTGTCAGACTTTTACTGACTAAAACCCACCTTTGTTCTTTCACTAGTCTATACGCCAAGGCCACGGTTTCTACGGCATTTTCCCTCAGATCACGGTTATCAACTGATCATTGGACGGACGGGAAAATGTCGGAAATATTTATATTCTCAAAAAATGTTATATCTAAGTACACTTTACCGTACTTACGTTAACAAGATATAGACAAACACACAACCTATAATTTGGCTTACGAGATGGACTGAGAAACGTCTTACAACTCACGAAATATGGGGGATCCAGTGTGGCTACCATGAGTTTTCAATACGAGACTCGATCATGCGCATCGACCGCGTTTGGCACTCTCATTGGTTGAGAGTTCTTACAACCTTGAAGCGGGCCAATCGATGAGTCAAAAGCGGTCGTTAACGATGATCGAATCTTCGTAATGAAAACTCACGGTAGCTGCACAGTTCGAACAACTAGTTAAGGAAACGTCCACATTATTCAACAGCATGAACATTTATAGCGAACACCTCTTGAAAACCTTCGGCCAGTGTGTGCTCACCTCAGACTCTCGCACATGTTGGCAGACATTTTATGAATATTCACAGCGCGAAAGTGTGACCAAACAAGAAAGCTTCACATTTTGACATCAATTCATGAAGTTTGCTATGATATGTGTGACTTTAGATATGTTTAACTAGTCATTGAGAGTGTTAAAGTGTTTACTGCAATCGTTAATGCATATTTGCTGCGAAGATGACAGCCTTAAACGGTTGTTAATTTGTTACTCGATAACTGTCTGTGTTAGTTGTAAATCATTTCATCACTTACATGTAGGTATGTTCTCTGGGCATTTTAACTTGATGACTTTTAGTCTCTCTACTTTTAAACTCTCTGCTTTTTCAATCGGTTTTTATTAGGGACGCAGTGGTGCAGCTGCCATAGTATGACAAATACAGAGATTATTAAGATTTTTGATATTTTCGGCACGATAAATCTATTGTTGATATTGCTCCTGCCCCCTAATCGGCGAACACATTTTTGTTAAATGATTGCGACTAGTTGGGATCAGTTGGTATCGTTCGGGCCGCCCATTGGTCCGTTCGGTCCAAACGCTCCCAATTAATCGCAACCATTTGACAAAAATGTATTCGCCGATTAGGGGGCTGGACTCCTAAATCGATCCACCGTGCATTTTCGTTCAATGCCATTGATTGGCAATTAAACATCAACACCTCCTAACTAAAAAAGACTAAATTTTACAGGAGGTACAAATAATTTTCTTATGAATACAAAAATAGAAAATAAAAATATGGTGGATTTGAAATATAATTAATAATGATACATTTTTTATTTACCTTCTTCCAATTAACGTTTAGGTAAGATAGGAATAATTTTCATTTTTTTAAAAGACTAAATTATTCGTAGATATCGATGCACGACAGATTTAATCTCCAAAATATTGCGAATTCGATGTAAGTAGGAGATTTTGGTATTGTGTGGAATATATTCTTTTTTTTTAACTTTTCATCACGAAAAAGCATAGGTATTGCCAAAATATGTTAATTATGAGGCCTTGACGATTCAATAATCAAATTATGGATTGTGTTAAATAAAAAAAATTTAAGGCGCCATACTGGCCGTCATTTTGGTTTGGTTGTTGTTCCAAACTTGAATTCACATTCTTTCAAAATAGTTCTTCATAAAACAAATGAAGTGGCTCGAGTTAGGAGTTAAAGTGTGTTTTGTTTTAATATGTCATTATAGTTAGGTGTAATGATATATTATGTTGGTTTTTATAAATAAAAAATGTACTTCTTGAGAGCATCACATACCTATATAGACACCATAACTGTTAATCCTGATGCCGTTTGAAGGTTTAAGAAACAAACAGGAAGACATATTTTCATAGAAAGCAAGACCGCTCCTCACAAATGCATCGATTAACTTCTTCCCCATTCAAACGAGTGAGGCGCGCAATAAATTGCAAGTATTTATTACCTAACTTATAAATTATTTATGTACTTACTAAATCATAAGTTTTCCAAGTGAAACTGTACCAGGAATGTACTCACTGTATTGCAGGTCCGTGTTTGGTCTAAGTTAACATGCTCTGCGTCTTGCCAACTTAGTAGTATTAATTGTAGAGCATGGGAAAGTAGGTACCTGAGTGCTAATGAGCTGGGTCATTCTATCTTTTTCTTTAGTTAGAAACGTTTAAAATTAGTGATAATCTCTGTCAAAAATACAATTTACAGGTATTTTTGACAGATAGACTGAGATAAATATTCTTAAAATTGCGAAAATTCCAGCTCTGGAATTGAAGTTTTTTTAATATAGTAAGAAGTGATGTAATCGTTGATGGTAAAGCGTGCTACTTTATTAAGAGCCTTTTTAATAAAAAAAAACTGAGTGAATAGGAAGGAAGACGGCAGTTTAGCGAGTTGATGCAATGTTAAACCCAACAACACGACCAACGTTGTTGAGCCAGAGGGAGATTTATCTGGAGACCCTCCAGGACCAACCTCCCGGCACAGCAAAATTTGTCGCATCTTACCTGGCAAACATCGTAACACAACTGCTCAGACCCGTCCTCCGTACAGCTTAGTAGAAGAATTTTAGAATTAGAAAATTATTCTTCTACTAAGCTTCATTCAAAAGAAAATGATTTCCACGTTTATTTGTGATTTTCAAGATATCCTTGATTTGGGTAAGGAAATAAAAATAAACCTTTCATATTCTACATTTTGGGAAAGGGAAATACAATACGGTTTCGTTTCAATACAAGTTGGTACAGTCGACACTAACACATATACATTGAGCTGACCTAGTAACCTACAATGTTCCCAATACTGGGGATGTAGGCCTCCTCTCAGTGGAAGGGAGTGGGCCGTAATCCACCACGCTGGTCCGGTGGAGGTAGATGTAGTAGTAGATGTCACATATCTTATCTGTGTGGTTGAGGTTAGTAGATATTCTAGAAGGAGAGGTTATGCTGGTTTCCCAGGGTAAATTGGAGCCGTTACCACCTGGCCACCGCTGTTCCCTAGCTGGCTTAGTACCCAGTTATAACATACGGCCTGCCAAACCTAAGCAAGAAATTTTTCCGCCTTATTATTCCGCATCATAACTATGAAATTAGGGAAAGGGCTTGCGGCGTTTCCCGGAAAATAATAGGCCACTTATTCTCGTCTCGAGGGGGTAGTTCACGTCAAGATGAGCAACGATATCTTCCCGATGCGGAAATAATAACGGATTGCGAGCTCCGATCCGATTTCGACCTTCCTTATTGATAGCGATGTTCGAGTTGTTATTGAAGTTTTGCAGCAATAACTATATGTCTTACCAAAACCTGGATTAATTACCTAGATTAGCATGATAATAGTAAAAACATCACTATTCAATCGTTGATCATCAACAAAATTAAAGGGTCTCCAAAATTCTTCAAAAGTATGCCTGAAATCACTTCTGATGGAAGTAGAAGACTTTTCGATCTGAAAATGTATCAAAAACCTTTATATCATCCAAAACATCCTGTTTCCATTTCGAAGCCCGACTTTGATGTAACGCGGCTATATAACAGAAACAGATCTAAGTCTGTGGAAAGTAGAACAGTCGTGTTACGTGTTGGTAACAGTCTGTGTTATTGCCCAAATTTGTCACGGAGACAAAGCTCCTCATTTGGCACAAGGTTGAGAGACAGATTCGCGAAAGATTGCAGACTTACCTACTTTTCAACTTGGTGGAATCCTTTTGAATGTTATGTCACAATGGTTGCGTCACGGCTTCAATGCTTTTTGTTTTCCATGATGGAAAACACTTGTGGAAAGATGTTTTTATTTGATTTTATCTAATATCCTGAAACTGTATTTGTACGTCAGAAACGGCAGAATATTAACTTACAAAATTACAATACTTGCTGACTTCATTTTGTAGGGCGGTAACCATTTCAACTTCTGATGAAATCCAACTACCACGCAAAAGCCTTTTCATGTTTAGGATTAGTATTTAGTATTTATTTATTTTTTATTTACGCTCACAAATAACGTGGCATTCTGTTGGATTTTCAAAATTCTACCTCTTTATATATAAAGAGGTAGAATTTAAATAATAGTAAGTAAATACATTTATGTATTCAACTCACAATAAATAGACAATAATAAGCAAGAGTCTAGAAAATATTTACCGTTATATTTATAACCTTCAGAAGAAATAACATTTATTTTAGAGCAGCCCTTAGAAATTAACGTTTTATCTGAAATCTCTGAATAAAGTGGAGGTTATCTTTCTATTTTACTGATCATTAGACGTTTCTAACTAAAGGTTACCGCTTGCAAGTGAGCGGTTTAGCTGATATTTGTCCTGTGACATTTGATATGTTCCGGGTGCAAATGTTTTCACGTTGCTACTAGAGTTATATGCGTAGATAGCTGCCTGTTGAGTGCAGTATCAAGTAACTGATTGGAAACTGCAGAAACCTTACAGCCAGTCTAATCATTCTGCAGCAGCAAGATGCAGTTCTGAATGGAAGAACATACAAGATTGGTTTTCGACATGATTTCTGCCCTATATTGTCTGCTTCATCTACCTGGCTTCGTCATCAGTGATGATTATAATTTGTCAATTATTTTATTACAATCGGTACCAATGCTGAAGATAAGATGTAAAATTTAGTAAATTATAAAATAACACCATAACATCACGCTGTATTCCCTGAAAGGTAAGCTAGAGGTGTACCCTTAGTAATTTATTTATTTACTAACTGCGCTCTGCGTAAATGTAGTTAAAAAAAACTACATAATAAGAAATGCTTTTATTATAAAAGCTCGTACCTATATTTTTCCCGTATATACTTAAATAAGACTGAAATGCTTTTATTATAAAAGCTCGTACCTATATTTTTCCCGTATATACTTAAATAAGACTATCATCACTAAACTTCGATGACAAAGAAAAATAAATACAGAATCACAATGTAGCAGCTGTATAATTGATAATCTGACGAGAGTCGCGTTCGATGTATTCAAAGAAATTATTATATATGTTATTCAAAGAAATTATTTCCAGAATTTATTCTAAAGATTTACCTAAATCCCTATTTTTACAAAACACATAATTTCAACTCCACATCCACGGAGCTAATTTACAGCATATCAGATAGCTCACAGAACATTTTTTACGCTATCAACTTCGTGGCACTAACCATTTGATATCGGACTGTCAATGCAAATGTGCTGCCATTAGATGTTAAGAGTGCTACATATCGTTTACTTTATGTGTTAGTACTACAGGACCTGGTAATATTGTAGTACAAGGCATGGGGTTGTAGCGATCACAGTTTAATAGTGATAAGTGAGAACTATCTTGGTAAGTTTATAAATGAATGGTTTATATAGGAAGATAAATGTGTCGTCTTGGTTCAGTTGGCCAAAATACAGTATTAATTTGACAGGACAGCCTTCGTGGCGTAGCGGTAGCGAACGCGGCCGTTGCGCAAGGAGGCGCGGGTTCGATCCCCGCACAGTGCAAATATTTGTATGCATGAAGATGAATATTTGCACTGGTCTGGTCGTGCCTCGGAAAGCACGTTAAGCCGTTGGTCCCGGTTGCCATACAAACATCTAGTGGCAGTCGTTACGGGTTGTTGCAGTCCTCAAAAGTCTAACAATTGGTCTAACTGCAATGCTTAGATATCGCCTTCGGGTTGTGGAGGTCAGACGGCAGTCGCTTCATGGAAAATATCGAAGTTTAGCCAAAATCAGCAGTTAGACTGGTAAAGCGGACCCCAGACTCCAAAGCTGAAAAAGCTGCGGATGCGACTGGGATTAACGCTGAGATGATGAAGATGATCTTGGTAGGTTTATTACATTTGATTCAGTACGGACAGCGTCAGTATTTATTTATATTAATTTGTAAATTCTTTATTAAATACCAAAACGTACATTAATTAAAAAATACGTTCAATACAACAAAATAAACATTGGGTGGTCTTATCGCTAATGCAATCTCTTCCAGGCAATCTTAAAATGGACGGAGATTTTCCTGGACCTTAAATGGGACTTTCGTTGGTGCAAATATTATAAATACATACAATACACTAAAATAGATACACCGATACACACATACTACATATGTGTTAACCTGTTTTGTTATGAATTAATACACTGCTGAGACTAGGCAGGTATATTTTTTCCATTAAAATAATCCTAACTAATATTAAAAATGTGAAAGTAAATTTGTTAGCTGGTTTGTTACATTTAGGTTGTCAGGTGTACATAAACAGATACAGGGAGATTCATCCCGAGAAAAGTATTGATCTCGAAAAAAAACAACAATAACGTTATTATGGATAATAGATGGCGCTACGTGTTTTTCTAGAATTTTACGCGGTCGAAGACGCGGGCAAAAGCTAGTTTTAGTAACACATTATGTATAACTCTACTACTAGTCGCTAATTCGGAAATTTGGTTGGTGCTTAAAGTACTTATTGTAAATCTTTTGGCAATATAGAAAATGGTGCATTACTTTGGTGGGTTATGTAAGTTCGTTGTCCGGAGATGCCTAGCTACATTGTAGAGAAATCTTATCATTATTTTGCGTAATAAAGTATAACAATTATAAATATAGCCCATGAATCAGCGCAGACGCAGTCTATCTATTAATAACTGTCCTTTCCCGATAGCTCCACCTCACACCACACATGTGTGTATATATATATATATATATATATATATATATATATACCTAGCTAGGTACAGTTGTGAGGACGATACGCTCCACGTGCGTGTAACCCCGTGTTTACGATCCAGAGCGCTTATAGAAATCTAGACGGGTGTCTCTTAGAAACATATTATAGTAGATAGTAAACTGACGTTATGTATTCTTAGGTAATTGTGTGAGTTTATCTTGACTGTCAGTTGTAGGTCTCATTAGGGCCTATAGTAACGTAGTGCACAGCTTATATTCTGTACGAGATATAAGTGACATGTTTACATACGATAGCTTCCGTGGCGTAGCGGCTGCGCAAGGAGGCGCGGCTTCGATTCCCGCGCAGTGCAAATATTTGTATGCATGAATATGAATATTTTCACTGGTCTGGTCGTGCCTCGGAGAGCACGTTCAGCCGTTGGTCCCGTTTGCCATACGAACATCTAATGGCAGTAGTTACGGGTATTTGGAGCCCTCAAAAGTTCAACATTTGGTCTAACTGCAATGCTTCGATATCGCCTTCGGGTTGTGGATGTCAGACGGCAATCGCTTCACGGAAAATATAGAAGTTTAGCCAAAAACAGCAATTAGACTGGTAAAGCGGACCCCAGACTCCAAAGCTGAAAAAGCTTCGGATGCCACTGGGATTAACGCTGAGATGATGAGTGACATGTTTACTTACAAACCAGCTATCCGTGGGCTACTTGACTAATAAACTAACACAAGCAATGACTTTCATATTGATGGTTGAACAACATTCATTCGGACATACCTAATGTCGGCACGTTTGGTGCAGTGGATGAGCGATCGACTGCTTAGCCACGTGTCGTGGGTTCGATTCCCGCAGGGGATAAATATTTGGATGGCCTACATAAGTTGTTCCGGGTCTGGCTGTTTGGATCTGTGGAGGCATCAGGAACAGGTAGTAAAGTTCGCTCATCCTCCATTTAAAAGGGAGGTTCCTCCGACCAGACGGGTGTAATGTCTGGCGGGCACTTGCCCAACGGTTGAAATTGGGAAATTGTATCCATACTTAATATTATAAATGCGAAAGTAACTCTGTCTATCTGTCTGTCTGTCTGTCTGTCTGTTACGCTTTCCCGCCTAAACCTCTCAACTGATTCAGATGAAATTTAGCACAGACAATCTTTAAACCCTGAGAAAGAACATAGGCTACCTTTTATCCCGGAAAAATTTGATATTCCCGAGGGAAATCTAAAAAGCGCGATATAACCAAACTCCACGCGGGCGAAGCCGCGGGCAGAAAGCTAGTATATGTACCTATATTATGCTAGTTGCACGGTAAACTCTGATTGCGAGATGTAGAATTCATGTGATGTCAGTATGACGCATTGTTTATTTTTGGGGTTTGTAGGTACCGCTACATGTATGTAAGTTTTAAGTGTTTGTAAACGGTACAACGATTAAAAAAATGAAAAATGAGTACTTCATGTTAGATATTGATGCGCCTGCACCGCATGGTTCTTACGACTTGTCAACATATTTTGATATGTTTTTTTTTTATTTAAGTTTAATATTAATTGTACCTATTTTACTTACACGTAATCCCTCCGTAATAAATTCTCTAAGTGCTGAAAACTGCATAAAAATCCGTACTTAGTTTAGTCAAGATGGCCAACGCTGTTAGACAGACAGACACGAAAATTGTCTTTAATTTATAACATTATAGGTGCAATACTGGAAACTATACCGTTTTCCATTTAGCATTTTATCGTATTCCAGACTTCGTTACAGCATCGTTACACGACCGACTGACTGCAAAAAGATCTAAGCAGCTAAAACTTCTACCGATTCTCTAGATCTTGTGCCACAAAAGGCCATAGAAACCTGTCCTCAAAATAAAAGTTACAGTACCCTACAAGGATCCTTCCCACAGGACAAACACATGTAACCATTCACAAGCGTGTTATTTAACAGGGGACAAGCCATAAAGTGACGTACCTCCCACGCGAGGATAGCCATCGTGCGCGCGCGCAGCCTTCATACACTCGCGAGGATTCCGAATATTCTGCTCAACCATGCCTGTGAGGGTATTTAGTTACACTTGAGTAGGTATATGAATAAATATGGCAGCGACTGGAGGGAGCTTGTTTTGAATCTTGCGCATGGAAAAGTTGTGTTATTGATTTGTATCAGATTAACTAATACCGCTCTCGAAACAGTAGCACCTGCTCTCTGCATACACCGAGAACTAATCCTTGTTGACTAAACTATGTTTATGTGGCTTTATTGTTTCAAAATCTTTGAAAGATGTGTGGTATGGAAATTTAGGTAACCTATTAATCCGTGACCTTTGATAACTTAACTAAATAATGTTAACTAAATTACATTTATTGCTGACACAAACAAAATATTTATTTTGGCAACATTTCAGTAACGTGAATACCATTTGCTGACGCGGCCTTTACGTGTGCAGTGTCATGAGTCATGCGTTTTCATTACGAAGACTCGATCATCGATATCGACCGCGTTTGACTCATCGATTGTCCCGCTTCAAGGTTGTAAGAACTCTCAACCAATGAGAGCGCCAAATGCGGCCGATGCGTATGGTCACAGTGGTCGAGTCTCGTAATGAAAACGCATGGTAAGCCACACAGTTGAGGTGACATGCAAACTAATCTAGCATGTTTCATGTTTATGATCGCTACAAGTTATTGAAAATTTATATTGTTGTTTTGTTTAATACTTAGACGGAGACAGGCTGAGTCGACTGGACGCATGTAGTGACTATTCAATTTCAATGTTTCATGACTACACATCGTCGCCGGCGCCCATGACGAGGGGAAATCCAGTGTTTTCTGAGCATAAATCATGAATGTGACATGTAATATTAAACAGTTCCAGCACGTACTACCACTTAATTTATTCACACTTTGTCTTAACCAAATTTATTGTTTCTTGTTACAGGTAATTAAAATTCTCTATTGGCGTGAGGTGAGAATCTAAAAACATTAGTTATTTGCTGCTCTGAGACGGAGATCACATTTACAGCTCATTTAAAGCTCTTTAGGAAACATTATGGTAGGTGTTTGTTTTAATGTTGTATGAATCAATCTAATCGAGTTATAATAAGATTGGAATGGGACTGACCTTTCAATATAATTATAAGAGCGTGAAGCCTTTGTTGCAAAGTAATTTCAGTTAATTCACGATATTTTTGAATAACATTTAATTTGCTATCTTATTACGTACTCGAACGGAGTTGAGAATTTATTTTTTTATTTTATTTAGGATCTCCAACAAAGAATATACACAAATCATGAAAATGGTGTACGCCTTCACTTACAGGAGATCACAGCATGGATAAAAGAAATTGTAACTAAGCGAACAAAATTAAAAGTTTAAAATAATAATAATAAAATAAAACATATTCGGTAACATATATAAAACAAACTAAATACGTACCTACATGAACAACTTCAAAACCATAAATAAGATCAAAATCTATCAACTAAGTAGTTATTTCTTTGAGACACTTTTTATACTTTGCAAGAGGTTCACAAATTTCTAAGTTGATTGTCTTGGCTAACTTGTTGTATTGCCTACAACCGTTGATAATTATGTAAATTATGTTCTAATTATAAAAGTATGTGATGAAGGTGACAGAGTAAGCTGAAAGTGCCGATAATTAAAAAAATAATAGTAATAAAAAAAAGAGAAATAAATTATAAAAGGATTCAATCTAGCTTCTTTCTACACTGGGACACATGATCCAAGTGTCCGCAGCGTTCATGTTTCCCTTCAGCCAGTAGAACTGTCAGTTGACAGCCTCCGTGGCGTAGCGATAGCGGACGCGGCCGCTGCGCAAGGTGGCGCGGGTTCGATCCCCGCACAGTGCAAGTATTTGTATGCATGAATATGAATATTTGCACTGGTCTGGTCGTGTCTCGGAAAGCACGTTAAGCCGTTGGTCCCGGTTGCCATACGAACATCTAGTGGCAGTCGTTACGGGTCGTTGGAGCCCTCAAAAGTCCAACAATTGGTCTAACTGCAATGCTTCGATGTCGCCTTCGGGTTGTGGAGGTCAGACGGCAGTCGCTTCACGGAAAATGTCGAAGTTTAGCCATATCAGCAGTTGGTCTGGTAAAGCGGACCCCAGACTCCAAAGCTGAAAAGGCTTCGAATGCGACTGGGATTAACGCTGGGATGATGATGATGAGTAGAACTGTCAGTCCTCTATTATTATTTTTTTTATGGGAAATCATCAATTGACCTCTCCTGCTTTGGGCGGAGAGAAAGGGCGTACCAAACTTTTACTGACGAAAACCCACCCATGTTCCTGTGCGGCTGGGCCACGGCCAAACATCCCGCAGCCATGGTAGCCATCGGTCTTCCTGGACCCCGACACGATGTGCGTCGAATAAAACGCACTGTCGTCGCATCGACCCAGGCTTGGACCATACCGGGCGGCATAAGCCCGCGCAGCTGTCAGTCCTAAATGCCTAAAGAGGTCGAGCAGGTGTTTGTATTCATTGTTTCAACCAGTATTATGTACAGATTATGATTAGGTACTTGGTTATCTATATCTAAATATAGTATGCATATGTATTGACGTAGAAAGAAAAGGAGCGAACCTAAAAGAAATAAAGGAACACGGGTGGGTTTTACTAATGTCTGTCAAGCCCTCCCCCTCCACCCAGAGGGGTGAAGTCATTTGATGATTTCCCGCCAAAACAAAACCTTGACAAAAATGAGGAAATAATAGAGTTTGCTTAGTATTTTATAGTCTCGAGAGAGGAATAATTGCTCTGATAATAACATAGATAAGTGTTATTCTTAGAGCAATTATTCGTCTCTCGACTCTGAAGAGCTTCACAATTCAATTCCGCTTACGTCTGCTCCAATAATCGATTATATCTAAATAATAAACAACGCCCTTGACTGGTTTGTTGTACAGTTAAAATAAACTTATAATTTAATGTTCAATAGTTACGTTATTACGATACTTGTATCGTAACTCTCACGTAGTGTTGTGTAACTGTACCTAAGTACCATCACTAATTATTTATGAAATTAACAGAACTAACAATTGAATATCAAAGAAAAGTATACTTTATTTATATGGTCATAAAAAGCAAAATTTATTGGGAAAAAGGCCATTAAGATCTTTTGTCGACGCGCAAGTCACGACAGTGCACATAGGTTATGGTAAAATAATAGTGGAATATTTGAAATAAATAAGAAAACCTTGAGCCAGTGGTTTACGCTGTAATAAAGTATTATTTACTCTCAAGAATACTTGAAATTACTGTTCTTGATGGCAATTACCTGTATATCTATAGGTACATATATTGCCGCTTCCAATCAATAAATTAATGTGATTTGTAAACTTTTTATACATATTTGAAACACCTTCAATATATGATAAATAAATACGGCTACTAACTGTTCAGACGTCATAATATTTACTACCTCGCCATCTTCTAAGTCACACCCATGACATAACAGTTAATAAATAATAAAAACATAAATGTTAATATAAATAAAGCTAAAATGCCAAACGCCATTAATGTATAAATAACTAGCAACTAATTACGAATGCAAACCAGTGCCATTTCTCACAGCGAGGGAGGCGACGTCGATAAGTGTCGACATTAAACAAAAAACAAAAACTACCGATAATTTTTCCCCGCACTAACGTTGTGGTGTAAGAATTTGGCATAAGTTGCTAGCGGAGCGATTGAGCAAACATAAAATTTGAAACATAAATAAAATTTTATTATACCATATTCAAATTTGATTTATGATTCAAATTAGCGTTATTTAGGGTGAACAAATATCAACCTCATTTCAATAGCAATTAAGTTGATTCCTGAGTGACCAGCGCTATTGAAAAAGTTATAAAAATATTTGAATTTGTAGCGTAAACAGAACGTAATTGCGTAAGAATAAAAGTTATTTACTGAATAAAGGGACGAACTCTTCCCTTATCTCTGACTCAAACATCATACCTCTCACTCTTCTGAAAAAGTGTCTCCCAGTAGAACCCGCACTCACATTATGCCAGATGCATGTTTTAGTTCCATGTAATACAGGGCTTAAAATACAACGGTAGAAGTTAAACTCTTGTTCGTATCTAATCCAGTTAAAGTTGTGGTTTAATTTTGATCCCATTGCGTTTCGCGCTAAAGTTTAAACTTCGATTGAAGTACAATCAATGTATGAGTGATACATTTCGTCAGATATAATATCTAAAACTAAATAAATTATAAGTAAATTCAATCGTTTAGAACGTAAGATTGAGAAATGGCACAGAAAAAGTTAACCTTGTTTCAACTTTTTCATTTGACAGAGCGGTCACGTTCCAACTGTGATTAAGTTTGGACTAAATCATCTGTCAAATTACAATTTATTCTGTTTTGGTTGAATTATTTTAGCGCGATTGTCCCCCAGGTTCCGGGTTCCTATTTCATTCAGTCTGACTGACCATCATAAAGTATAAAGTTCCCAATGTTTTGCAAAGGTTTACCAACTAGCTTTCACTTTATTTTCTTACTAGTATTGAAGGAATTACCTAACTCAGCCTGTAACAAAAGTGTATAATTGCGGATTAAATCAGATACCGCTGTCTAATAACTGCAATATTACCTTATATAGTTGTCCAGCCAATATAAAGCACATATTTTATTATAATTCAAGCCACATATTTAGTGACATGAATATAAATAAGGCATTAATGTATTCATAGCCTAACTGTGGTAAACTCGCCACAATTTTATGGCTTGGGCCACACCCCGCACCGCAGGGGTCCTCTAATTTATTTGAAGGCTCTATTACAAGACACCGAGGACCGATAGTTTTTTATTTATGCACACACCGTAATACACACATAGTTACATATAGACACAGTGCACTGCAACGTTCCCAGTCGTTTTGCTGTTGTTATGCAGATTCGATTACTCTATCGTCTGTTGTAATCTTTTTACTACAAAAATAATGAAAAATCAAGTTATCCACAAAGTATGTGCTATTCTTACGAGATTGTGGGTGAGTGTTGAGTGTTTTTTAGTTTGTTGCTCGTCTGTCTGTCCTGCCTACGACTGATGTTTATTGCGCGTCTAACACACCGTTTTGACAGCTTATAATGGTTTTATTGACTATATTTTAAAGTTCTTCGTGTGTACAAATATGTGTTTTTATGATGGTCGTAAATGGTCATTGGCTTGTGAACCGGGTTACGTGTGTCACCAATGATTTGTAGTTTTAATAAACTTTCGTAAGTGTCTATAATGTCGCGAAATTTAATAAAGGTATTTCAATAAAAAAAAACTTTTAGCTCGGCAATTATTTGTTATGTTTGCGGCTTTCGTGTAGTTTTTGATATTGAATAATATGTATTATTGCCTTAAAACTAACATTCAATTACATTTTTGCCTAAAGGCAGTCATTTATATATTTTTATTGTTTTTATATTCATAGAATAGAATACTTTTTATTATGTACTACGCACTAAAGATCACAGAAACATAAATAATAAAGATTTTACAAAGCGTGACACAATGGGCGGATGACGTATGTCATAAACATAACATCACATCACTTTCCCCAAGGATTCAGGCAGAGGTGCCTACTTATAAAAAGCAAATTGTTCAGTATCATTATTATGAAGTTTTTATTTAGTTAGAATTTTTTAATATTTTTTATTATTCTATTCTAATTTTGATCTTACTTTTGTTTTGTTAATATGAGTTTAGAATAAGTTAGATAATAACATATGTAAACGATAATCCTCTTCTCCATTTATCATTCTCTTGTTGTGCCCCATGGTTCCATGATTGTTCCTTTTTCGCAAATATTTCATTATATGACCTCTTCCGTTCTGATTCCGTGTTCCTTCGCTTGACTCTGGGTCAGGGGTCACGGTGCCACGTTTGAACAACCCATGGCAAATATTTACTAACACTGAAGCCTACACTGTGGAATGTAATAAAGAATTGAAGATTGAGTACAATACGATCTTGTAGTATAGTTAGTATAGTATAGTTGCCATCAACCCCCATAAATTCAGAATAAATTCCTAATAACATTTCTCGATCTAAATATTGTACACAGAACTTCAAACTCAGCTTGAGAACGCTAGACAAACGGGTTGTTTCTATTAATAGAAATTGGAAATAGCCAATTGTGGACTAGTAATCTATCAGTCACGCAATAATCGATCTTTAATCCGATTCCCTATACCTCTGTGTATTTGTTTGTTGGATGCGCTCACTAGTAGGGCTTCCGATGACAGCAACGCTTGCACTGCTGATACGATGTAACTCTATAATGAGGTTATTTCACTATAAATAGATAAAACAGTTGAAGATGGGATTTATTGGAAGTGAGAATCAGCCGCCTCCCTACCCGACCTCGGTACGTCCACCATCGTCTGATGCAATACCTTGACAATATTGTTTGAAGAAGCATAGATCATACAATAATGTACGGCCTAGACTTTTACTCACTAAAACCCACTTACCTGTGCTCCAGGGCCTCTTTCGAACACCCCGCGAACCTGGCAGGCATCGGTTCTTGTGGACGTCACTGTGTGGTGACATCTCTTTGAGCAGCACAATGCACTGTCGACCCGGGCCTGCTCCTTACAGTGTCGAGTTGATAATGTCGGGCCCTTGAAAGAAGGTATCATTTTATGAATAACTAGCGGCCGCGACTTCGTTCGCGTGGAGTTAGTTATGCGCCGCAAACAAACGAATAAACTCTTCAGCTTTATATATTAGTATAGATGACTGTTGGATTGTTTGGAACGCGGATCCTCCCTTTGAATGCTGATCGGTAGTTCGGACATTAATCAACTACTAATATTTTAATGTATAAGCTGTTAAATCACAGTTTTCAATCTTCAGATAAAAAAGAAAGAAAGTCGTGGTGGCCTAGTGGTTAAAACACCCGCCTCTCAAGTATGAGTGTGCGCCGTGCGGGTTCGATTTCAGGCCAGGCAAGTGCCAATGTAACTTTTCTAAGTTATGTGTACTTTCTAAGTATATCTTGGACACTAATGACTGATTATAAGGAGAAGGAAAACATCTTGAGGAAATCTGGACTTTAAGTCTGAAATCGCCAACCTGCATTGAGCAAGCGTGCAAGCTCAATCCTTCTGTGTATGAGAGGAGCCCTGTGCCCAAGCAGTGGGACCATAAAAAGGTTGATGATGATGAATCTTCAGATATGATGATGATGAATCTTGAGATAAATATTACATAGGTACATGCCATTGGAAAAATTTGCTCATAGTAGGTATACAATGTAGGTATACCAAGTAAAAGTAGCTCGAATTTTAAGAAAATAAGCGATATTCTTAATATAAATACCAGGAACAAACACAATCTTGCTGTACATCACACTCGTCAGAGAACTCGTTCATGGGTCAATGTATACACTTTTACAACAAGCTTCCCATGGACATTCGAAACTTACCCATTAAATGATTTAAGAACCATATAAAGGCCAAACTTTGCAAAAAGGGGTATTATAAAATCACAGATTATTTAGAAGACAAAAAAGCTTTCGACTGAGCTGCTCGCTCTGTTAAGCATTGTTATTAAGCAATATGCGTAATTATAAGGTAAATTATTGTAAACATTTTCATTTGTAATGTCTAGACTTGAAAAAAGACGATGATCCCTGAGTTTGTTTCGGGTATTTCGTCTCAGAGGTAGTCAGTTAGGAAATGCCGGCTTCATCTAGTTAAAAAAATAAACATGACGTGTAAAAGTGATCAGTGATCCTACTTGCATAATAAACGATTTCATTTCATTTCAATGAAATGATTGTTCACTGAAAATCCGCTCACAAGCGTTCCGTGAACCTTTAATGTAGGTAGGTATGTCATAATACGAGTATAACAATAACGTTTACGAAAATATGACTAGCTGCGCCGCACGGTTTCACCCGCATAATCTTGCTTATAAACCACCTGTGTACCAAATTTCATCTCATCACAACAAACATCGGTCCATCCAAACTTTCATATTTACGGGATTGTCTTGGATTCTAGGTATTTGGAATACCGACTAGTTCCCGGGCTTCAAATATTAGTTAGAAGAACGACAGTTGCCGACATAGCCCGAAGAATTGCAACACTAAAGTGGCAGAAGGCCGGGCACATTGCCCATAGGACCGATGCCCGATGGGGCCGACGGGTTCTCGAGGGGCGACCACGCACCCGAAGACGCAGCGTGGGTAGGCCTGCGACAAGGTGGACCGACGACCTGGTGAAGGTCGCGGGTAACCGCCGGATGCGGGAGGCGCAGGACCGGTCGTCGTGGAGGTCCTTGGTGGAGACCTAAGTCTAGCAGTGGACATCTTTCGGCTGAAATGATGATGATGATAAAATTCTAGTTGAGCATAGTATACTAACCTACGAATAAGATGCTTGATGGTACAAATAGTCAATTGCCCCAAGTTTCTAGTCAGTTTTTTGGACACAATATTCAATTAATATGAAAGCTTATTATTATTAGGTTATACATTAACGCGTAACTAATGCAGGCTGCATTATAATTGTACATTTGAATAGGTAATTAACTGAGTGTTGTGAGCGATTGTTTCAATTTAAATACATTAATTAATATCTGAACTGGATATGCAGGTTCTCACTCAGTTCTTATTTAAGGTCTTGCGTAAAATCAAACTGGAGTTATATCGGCCGCACATATAACTGTTCCAGTTCTTATGTGTTGTTCTTTTTTCCCTCGGGTAGTATAAATTACTTTTTAGGAAGCCTTGATATCGAACAAAAGAGTTGTATTGGTAAAAGGGCATACTTTTCTATATCATACACTTTCTCAAAAATTCTCATACAACATGATTTTTCTCTGTTATTTTGCGGTTACCTTGGAAATATTTTGGGGGTTAGTAGTAAGATAAATAAAGTTTTAAAACTGCACCTAAAAATTCTCTAACTGTAATTGTTACTTGATAATCATCCTCTATTGTTCCCAATGTTGAGACACCAGCCTTCTTTCAATGAGAGGGAGTGGGCTGTAATCTACCACGCTGGCCCAGTGCGGGATGGTAGATGTCACATGTCTTAGAAGTATTTAGCTCTATGACATGCCGGTTTCTTTACGGTGTTTTCCTTCACCGTTTTGAGAGCAGTGGTGATGAAATAATTTACACAAAGTAAAGTGCCTGATTGGGTTCGAACCTACGAAGGCTACCTGTACCTACTTGTATATCGCGGCCACTGCTCTTTAAACTTTATTAGCATGACAAAGTATAATGTTCACCCATATTGTATATCACCTGGGTATTATTTCTGAGTCTGTTTCAGTAGGGTGCTCAATCACATGTGGATTCAAGGTGACACTCAAGGTACGCTCCACCCACTTACTTAAGTTTCACTGAGGGCTACCTTGATCCAATATCAAGCGTACAAAATAAAGTAACTAGGTAATGTAACTCATAGAATTCGTAGTAGATTTAATCTTAAGTACAAATAAACAATAGGGTAGGTTATCACATCACTGGTACCAAAATTTACAGTACCTATAGTCCTCAAATTAATATAATAATATTATTTATTAAACTGAAGAAACTTAACTTTTACTACATCAATTACATGGCTAATATTTACATAATATAAAAAATTAAAATTATATACAAGTATATAAAAGAGGAATGGAAAAAACTAGAGGGCATAAAAAAATTCATCCGCATCGCTGTCAACAGAAAACGTGCCCAAAAGGCTGGCAGCATTGCCACGTTGTATGGCGATGCTGATTCTTTGGCCAAAGAATAGCCCAGCCCTCTGGTCACGTGAAGAGTCGATTAAACGTTTGGCGATATCCCGAAATAATTGGTGTGCACTCGGACCCCATGGCCCTAGTGTTTCAACCCCAAACGGCTCGAACATATAGGTCCCAATGAGTATTTCCGCCGTTTGAGGTTTTCCGCACTTGCAGCAGCCGCTGCAGCACAGAAGATGGGATGGCGCAAGGGCGTCGACACACGTTGCATCCCACACCAGAGGCCCACCTACCTTCCAAGGCATTACAGTGATTCTGTCTGGTCTCTTCCCATCGTTGCGTGTCAAGCAGTGAGGTTCTAAAACAGCTGGCACGCCGGCGGTGACAAGAGCACGGCGGATAAAATCATTAATGCTGGCGTGCCGTGCTATCCGATCCACGCTTTTACTGCAGGATAAGCCATGTTGTCCGAAGCAGTCAACACCTTCACCGCATTGGCAGCGATGCGGAGCCACACAAGGGGCAGACAAGTAGCGAGCCGGAAAGTGGCGTCACCCAGCAAAATTCCTATGTTGGGTGACGGTAGCGCCTGAAGCCAGAGGCCCGATTCCCATTAATCTACACCCAGTAGGCGGGCACGCACAACAGTATTGGTGGACGTATTAATAAGATTATTCCGTACCAACCTGCAGAGCGGCTGATCTCACTGCCTCTGGGAAGATGGGTTCTCGGGCAGATTCGTATCTGGGCAAGTCATTTTCCAGGCGGTCACCGCGTCGGTCGAGCACGGCACTTCAGAGTTGACCAGGGATGAGGTTAAAATATTCCCGGTTAACTCATCAGTGCTGTGGACAGAGGACAGGAACGCCGGTAAGCTAATACTGGTAATTTTACGGACGTCGAGGCCACCAAAACGGATGGGAAGTGTGGCTTGCATCCACGCTCGGTCGTCCATGGCCACATTTAAAATGGTTGTTAGGGTGTTGCGAATAATTTGGTCAATTTTGTCCAAAAGTTGTGGTTGCTTCCATAAAGGGGAAGAGCGTAGATAATATATAAAATTTGGGTCAAAACAACAGTATCTAATAAGGGTGAAAGCCGAATGCAAATTAATTTTACAGAGTCGCCAATCGATTTAAATTCCTGTTTAAGAAGCTGTAGGTCTTTCAAAATGGTGTCTACATCACCTCGTAAAGTCCCATCGTCTAAGTACCAAACGTTAAATTTTGAATTTAGTTTCTGGATAATGGGATGAATAGCCAAACTGAAAAGGACTGGCCCAAGAGGGTCACCTTGTTGACATCCTAGTCTTTATATAATAATTTGGAAGGGTGTCTGAAACATTACCACAAAAAGCTATAAATTTCGGGTAATTCATAAAAAAACGTGCCTGTAAGCAATACGAGCATCTCACTAATTGGGTATCGTGCGAAGTGGTAGGTTGACTGGCACTGTTTCGGCCATCACTATAATTGCCGTTATCTATCATAAAAAAGATTAGCACTTACATACTTAAAATATACACACTAAAAACAAACACATAAAAACATAAAATACAAAACCAATTTTTCACTATTTACACAATTGACACGTTAAACTGTCACACTTTGGCGTGTCAGTGCTGCGCAGTCGCGTTCGGGGCAAGGGGCTCCATGCAATCAGGGCGCAGCCCTTGCAAACACTGATGGTCAATGACCAAACACAACGTTTGGTCAAAATTAATGTATTATTGCCTGTTATTTGTCAAAGCGTTTTATCAACATAATATAAATAGCCTCTGGCATAGCATCGTTGGTCGTGTTGTTGGGTTTATCATTTCATCCTCGCTCAACTGCCGTCTTCTTTCTATCAGGCGGGATTGTGGCCAAGCACTAGTTTATCAGTATAAAACGATGTCTTTTGCCATTTTTAGGAATCGATTTACTTCAAGACTGCTTTTCAAACGGCCAACTATAATGTCCAAATAGTCTATTGAATGTAAATTAGTCGGCTGACGTAAATTTACGTATTTTTAAAAGGCATGTTTTTAATCACTTTTAAACTGTCTATGGAATATTTTAGACCAAAAATAATAATCAACTAACAACTATGATAACTAGTAGCTGGAAAATAATCCTTACTAATATTATAAATGCGAAAGTAACTCTGTCTGTCTGTCTGTCTGTTACGCTTTCCCGACTAAACCTCTCAACCGATTTTGATGAAATTTGGCACAGACAATCTATAGACCCTGAGAAAGAACATAGGCTACTTTTTATCCCGGAAAAAATTGATGTTCCCAAGGGAAATCTAAAAAGCGCGATATAACCGAACTCCACGCGGGCGAAGCCGCGGGCGGAAAGCTAGTCCATACTAATATTATAAATGTGAAAGTAACTCTGTCTGTCTGTCTGTCGGTCTGTCTGTCTGTCTGTCTGTCTATCTGTCTGTCTGTCTGTCTGTCTGTCTGTCTGTTACGCTTTCCCGCTTTAACCTCTCAACCGATTTTGATGAAATTTGGCACAGACAATCTTTGGACCCTGAGAAAGAACATAGGCTACCTTTCTTCCCGGAAAAATATGAGGTTCCCGAGGGAAATCTAAAAAGCGCGATATAACCGAACTCCACGCGGGCGAAGCCGCGGGCGGAAAGCTACTTGTTTAATAAATGTAAAACCAAGGAATCTTAGAGTTTATCTACTTAATTTGATCTTGTAGTTAGATCACTCGTACCATATTAAAATATCACAATTACACAAAACAACTTTCAAGCGATTACCCTAGTAGGGCGCTGCAGCCATAACTTGTCGGGTGCGATCACTCTAAAAATTTGACTTGCTTCCCCTAGGCCTGACTTACCACCTCCTAGGCCTGACTTGACCCCCCCCCCTAGGCCAGAAGCTGCGTACGCCTACGTAACTACAGTAGTTCACAGCGTATCTTTACAGGTACAATGGAAAAGTTCGACAAAGAAGATGGCGGAATCTGCTCTGACTTGGCTAAAGATGAGTTTGTAGGAAAAGTTCCTTTTAAAAGCACTTTCTTTTGTATGTTGCCGCTGTTAGGCTTCAAAACAGGAACCCATACTTCGTTGTCCATTCTCCTTTAATGTATTTTCTACGAAGCTAAGAAAGTTCAACAGCCAAAATGATCAATACATACAATTTAAGCTGAAACAAGCATGTTATACTAAAACTAAGTTCTATCCATACATTATGTCCTTTCTGTGTCTAGGATGCTTTGTTAAACTTTGACTATTAGCATCAACTCGTGACTCCTTCCCTATTGACATTTACACAAAGCTGACCGTCCACTTGTTGCTATCACCACAAAAACTTAGCATTGCTCGTAACTTATTTATGACAGCTGTAAATGTAAACTGTGTGGTTGTAAACCATTACACAATTGTTAACTGATCCCCATGGAAAATTTTGCAAGAGGGGTGACTGCAAAGAAATTGTGAATTAGAAGGAATTCTCAAATCTTTTAAGAATTTTCTCAATCCCAGTCTGCATTTTTGTAAGGTTTTTTTTAAATTTTTTGTCGCTAAGATGATATCACGATTACATTTTTAACGCTTATCCATTGACTTAAAGTTAATGGTAATAGACTAAAGATACAAGAGGAATGTTGCCTGGATTGATTTATAAAAAAAGTTAATTTACAAGTAATGCAGTATGGGTGTTGTTAAATTACTTGGGAATCAAATCTCTTCTGTTGAATATAATAAGTTTATAACTTAGATTTAACGATAATACTCTGACCTGGGTGAGGTGTCGCCGCATTCAGTCGTTACATGTTTATTCTGACATAAACAGCACTTAATGAGGTAATTGAGAATGGTAAGAAGTGACACTTACTCTTTGACAGCCCTATTGGAATACTATGGCTGGATTGGTACAGTCGGGATAGGAAACTAGCAAGTTACATGTTTAGCATTACTTAACTTACATTAAAAACTAATATAATGTTACAAGTACACGGATACATTAAAACCAACTAATTAACACATATTTATACTAAAAATCGGATTAGTAAAGTAAATATTCTCGAAGACAACAAACGTTGCTTATTAAATATTGTAGGATAGGGTGCAATCTTCATAAATATCTCATGTCTAGGAATAAGGTGTGGTCGGTACCTTTAAGGACAAAAACCACGTGGTGTTATGCTCATTACCCTTACTTAGGAGAGTAAATAGATGTAGATCACGTGTACACCAACACACCATCAAATAACTGGCATTATCCTGTGTTCTTTATAATATTTGAAACAATCCTCAATGGTCGTGTTGCCTCTGTAATAATCAGATAGCCTATGATGATTGTGTGTTAAAGCGACATAGCAAGTGTAACCAGCATCGTTTGTGTTGGGAAAAGTGATGGTTATTGTAACTGAAGAGCTTTAGATTAGCGCGGAGCTGTTCAACTGGTTGGTTAGAGGGTAATGATGGTGGACCGGTGTAAATGTGATGGTACTGTTATTACGATCTAGGATTAGAAATATAATAGGAGAGTTTGTTGGAACTTGAATATGGTTCCTCTTACTAGTGAACAACTTTAGCTAACGATTTTCAGAATCATAATTTATAAACTTAACAATCAGACAAGGGTATCGGAGTCACTAATAAAATGATAAAAGAAACCAGGTAAACATAAACTTATGATATATTTACAGCATCACAATTGTTTTCCCAAATAGTAGTAAGCCATGTCGCTAACAATACGTCATTAGTTCATCAAGGGTACAGGACTTGTAGCAACACTCGTCGACAAGGCCACGCTTGCCGCGCGCAGCAGTCAGTGTGACCGCCGGCGTCCCCCACCGGGCGCGCTTCTCCTCCTCGGGCCCCCAGCACAGCATGGCCAGCGTCTCGGACAGTTGCCGCCCGCAGTACACGCCGCGCGCGCTCGCCGCCGGCGAGCCCGCACACACACACCACAACAGCGCCACACACAACAACACTAACTTCAACATGGCTGCTTTACTAAAGGCAGTTTTACTCCTCGATGTGATTGTCTCAATGGATGGGGTTGGAATGTGTTCTTCCCTTAGATTACCACCCTTTTATAGATTGTTTTAGATAATTAATATTCAGTTTATTATCTGAGAGGTAATAAATGTGTGGGATGTTTATCCCACTCAAGTTCTACACCTTTACATGTAAGTGACGACACAAGTATAATTATAACGTCATTGTTGTACGACAAAAGATTTCCACAATCACTTAAATAATTTCACTTTGAACATTCAAAAATATTGCTTAGTAGCCCTTTCGAAATTGCGATAAGTGTTATTTCACATAAACCACAGAATTAAGCTCCAACATTGATTGATTTAATTGAACAAATAGTGCTGTTTTAAAAATTGCCATCATCATCGTCAATCATTTCTCAAAGAGACAATTTGAAACAGCATAACATATCATTATAGGATATCGAAGGATAGATGTACTACTACTAGACTGATGTAGTTAATGTGTGCTACATAATATTCTCCGTAACGGACTATCAAGTCAAGAATATTGAAGTCTAGACCAATATTTTGTACAGAGTTAAGAAAAGAGTGGGAAGTGTCACAGCCTACTTACAGCCTAAATGAAAGTGCATATTAATGAGGTATCCCTTCGTATAAAAGGGTAGTAATCTCAGGGTTGAACACATTTAATCTCAACCCTTTGAGACAAATACATCGATCAGTAAAATAAACAGCCATGTTGAAGTTGGTGTTGTTCTGCTTGGGGCTGGTGTGCTGTGTGTGCGCGGGCACGCTGGAAGCTAGTGGAAGTGGCGTGTTCTGCGGGCGGCAGCTATCCGAAGCGCTGGCCATGCTGTGCTGGGGGCCCGAGGAAAACAAGCGCGACCGGTGGGGGCCTCCGGCGGTCACACTGGCTGGCGCGCGCGGAAAGCGCGGCCCCGTCGACGAGTGTTGCTACAAGTCCTGTACCATTGATGAACTAATGACGTATTGTTAGTGAGGTTACGACTGATTAGAAAATATTTGTAATTAAGTAAATACATATATCTTGAGTCTAATATTTTATCTAGGTCTTTTATTTTGTTAACAGCTGCAGATACCCCTTTAACCTGAGCTTTGTTATTGATGGCTGCTTTCTGTTATTGTCTCGGTGTCACGCGGAAAAATTGACTAAGCAATGCATCTACTATACATCATTCTATGTAGCGGTGTCTAACCGCTACATGCGAACAACTCGTCTACTGACGTCATACAAAATCTGCATCTCGCAAGCAGAGTTTACCGTGCAACTAGCACACATACAACTTCAAAACATCAACCGTTGGGTTGATGCCCGTCAGACTGAACACCCGTCTGGCCGGAGTAGGTATCCTCCGTTTTCTATGGATAATGAGTCAACTTTACTCACTATTCTTCATGCCTCTAAAATCGATAGGTATACTATATGTAGTTCTTTACGACATTTACTGCAGGTCCTGCAGATGCCTCAGCTACCAGCCAGACGAAACAGTGTTTCCTTTCGCTATCGACCTCTATCAAATCGCTTCAGATCCTCGATTTTTTACATTCATACTCCTGTGCATTATAAACTGGTACTATCAAGATGCGTATTTATGCAACTAAATACAACTTCAAAGCAAATCGCGGCGTTAACGTCTAACATAATAACAAAAAATATTTAAGTAGATATATCTATCGGTGTTAATATGATAATCTATGTAAGCCTGGCTCGTAAGTCGTAACTAACTGTCTGCAGTTTAATATTTACTGCGTTTATTAGTTGCGTAGTATGACAGCCAGATATGATGTAGTTGATAAATCCGTGATTTTGAAGGTTTCTTTACCACTGAGGGGGCTTAGGCAGTCTGATAATCTATTAGCAGTAAAGGTGATGGAAAATTTAATTGTATAAAAAAAATATAATTATGTAGGAGACAAAAGCAGGAGTGTCGAGCAGAGGATGTGCGCCACGGGCTCGCACCTTCCGTCTAATGCAGGTCCTTACCGGACACGGGTGTTTCGAGAGATCCTGTTCCGGATAAGACGGGAGGAAACGCCAGGGTGTCACCACTGTAGAGATCACCCTGAGGACACGTTGAAACATACGGTGGACCATTGGTTGGGCGGAGCACCGCCGTGTCCTCGTAGCGGCGATCGGCGGCGATCTCTCGCGTGTGACCCTGGTCCAGGCTATGGCAGCTGGCTAAAACTAAGCCCGGGTCGACGGCGCGTTGTTTTTGGGGAACAAAGGGGAGGCCTTTGTTATAATTTAGCCCAATACAAATAATTCTTTGTACAATTTAGTAATGACGTTTTTTCTGCCTTATTTAAAAAAGTAATAAGGTACTATCCGAGCTGGTACAGTATAAAGATCATTGTCTATCCTTGACGCATCGTTCTGCAGTCAAAGCTGATCTGTCAGATAATTCAGTCAAGTGTAGTATGACCTCACCTTGCGCACATATAACTCCTACACATGTGTGCCATATTGTCGGTAAGACGTCTACGGTTATTGGATACTTACTAAATTAGTTGTTTATAGGAATGCTATTTGTTTGGTCTAGAAGCACTATTTCTGTAGCAATAGGTATAAGGTTACATGATTAAATCTCACGGATTTATTGCCTGAAACACAGGTTTAATAAACCTAGCTCGGGCATGTCGCTAATTTTACATGATTCTATTTAATAATACGTTCTTTATGACCTTATTTATATTTTAGTCACACATATACCTAGTCACTAGTTAGGCAATATACATACATACATATCTTATGTATGTATATGTATATTGGGTATTATTATAGGTATGTATGTATTTGTATAAGAATATTTTTGTAGCTTTTGTTTCAATGTTGTGTAAAGTTACAATAAAGATTATTATTATCTATAGATACTAATATATAAAGCTGAAGAGTTTGTTTGTTTGAACGCGCTAATCTCGGGAACTACTGGTCCGATTTGAAAAATTCCTTTTGCGTTGGATAGCCCATTAATCCAGGACGGCTTTGGGCTATATAACATTACGCTGCGACCAATAGAAACAGAGCATGTAAAAAAAGATATCGAAACCCACGCAGGTGAAATCGCGGGGCACAACTAGTCAATTACATCGCTATTAACCGTAATTTACACTTCCTCATTTGAATAACGTCAAAATTAAAAATAAAGTAAGTTATATTTATTCAAACTAGGCCTTAGCCTAATTTGAATCAATTACTCTCATTTAATTTTTAAGCGATTCTGAAATCAACACTTTGAACCATTCTGTAATCTGTGCTTTGAACATTACATAAATGACAATCCTCCAAAACGCCCGCTCTTCGTTGTAGTTGCGACCATCAAGTGTTATAAGTCCTAAACCTTATTATTAGTGCAAAAAAAAAACACCTTTACGTTAATAATACTCAAATCGCGTCTGATTATAAACTTAGCTACTGCGTATTGAATGGTCAAGTACGCTCTAAAGGACATACATACATAGAGACAAGCATTCTCATAGACACCTGCTGTTTAAAGAAGCATTTACCCGAAGGGTTTACCAGACTTCTACTAAAACTCCATGGTATTCTTTTCATTACCCTTTTTTTTTCTATAATTATAAGTCATTGCATGGCTGCAATCCCGCCTGATGGAAAGCAGTGATGCAATCGTTGATGGTAAAGCACACTAGTTTATTAAGCCTATTCACTTAAAAAAACGTAGGAATAGGAAGGATGACGGCAGTTGAGCGAGGTGATGCAATATTAAACCCAACAACACGACCAACGATGCTGCGCCAGAGGGAGATTGATCTGGAGACCCTCCACGACCAAACTTCCGACACAAGAACATTTGGTGTATCGTACCCGGCACACATCGCAATGCAACTGCTCAGACCTATCCCTCGTACGGTTTCACCAGACATCATACCGGAACACGACGAATCGCTTGGCGGCAAGACTTTGTCCGGTGGGTGGTAACTTCTGCCGGCAGCCGATATTATGGCCTACCACCGACACATCTTCCACCATCATCATCATCTCACATCTTCATCATCTACCTCCGTTACATAATATAACAGGTTTGGCTCCAAAAAGAGAATCCGTTTAAGCGTGCACTTGGTCCACTCAGAGCTGTTGGTCTCTTTTCCCAAAAGAAAAGCTCGGAGAAGTATACGCATGGTTTTCATATTGGTCAGAAGAAAATATTATGAATCGACCTTGGAAAAGACTGCGACTTCTGAACTCGTTGGAGTATTTGTACTCAGAGTAGACGAAACTGCGACCGTATTTAGTTTTCAATACATAGTATAAAACAAAGTCGCTTTCGCTGTATGTCCGTATGTATGCTTAGATCTTTAAAACTACGCAACGGATTTTGACGCGGTTTTTTTTAATAGATAGAGTGATTCTTAAGGAAGGTTTGTATGTATAATAAATGCATAATATAGTAGAGAAACACTGAGAAATCTAAAAAGCGCGATAAAACCGAACTCCACGCGGGCGAAGCCGCGGGCGGAAAGCTAGTTAAATATAATTTAACTTTTACGAGTATAATCAACTTAAAGAAACTTATAAGAAAAATTTCGTAATACCAAAACCTTCCAGCAGAATATTTGCGTAACACACTACCAGTACGAATGGGTTTCATATTGACATTTCAACAATATTCATTACATTCTTTCCTTTAATGAGCAGGCCCATTTTTCTTACATATAGAGCAATGGATTAGCAATAAGTTTTAAAATGTTTCAAAATGACAGTATTATTGTATGTAAAATATCTTTTACAGTTAAGTAGTTCTTATACACGCTGTAATTTAAATGGTTGTTTTCCTGCGGCAGAACGATTTGCTTTAAGGAGTACTTTCGATGAATAGAGTAAAAGACAAAAATAAAAATGTTTGTGTTATAAAATAATAAAAAATAATTGCAAAAAAAAATCATCAACTCGAAAAAGTGAGAAAACTTAGTTACGCTACATACAACTTGTAGGTACTCCTCGGAAGGGACATGAAATGGCTTCAAAAGAAAGCAATGCATTTAATGTTCAAACCATAATAAGCTCCCGTGCATAGTGATACATCATAAAATAGCTTGTAGGCAACAATCCATAAATTCACCGCCATGCCGACAAAAGAAAAAAAGCTCAAATAACTTACAATAAATTACCGCTAAGCGTTCAAAGGCGAAAGGCCGCTTTATAAATATTCAAAGTAAAATAAGCTCTCGATTTTAGTAATACGGCATAATGTAGTCTGCGCGCAAAAATTACAAATGTTCTGTTTATTTTATTGCCTATCTATTGTAAATTGTAATTGAATCCATGCGGCGACAACCTACTTACACCTAATAGTAGTATTCCCGCGAATATCGTACACACAGGACGTGATTGTCTATTAGTCAAAAGTGCAATATGGATCGACATTATAACTACAGCAATTTGGAATACGTCGCTATGGTGCAGTTTTATGCTAGGGCTAATTATGACTCCCATGCTGCCCGGCGACTTTACGCGGAGCAGCAACACCTGCAGTCCCTCCGTCTTCGCGGGATTCCGAACCCCCAAGTTCCATCGCCACGGACCATCGTAGCCGCGACACAGCGGCTACTAGACCATGGTCAATTTCAAACACCAGCACATGCACAGAGCAGAGGTCGATCGGCCGTTATTTCGGCACCGCTCGACGAGGAGATCATCGAATACTTCGAACGGGATCCTCGTAGAAGTACGCGTCAGGCCGCGGCAAGGTTTAACGTAAGCCATTATTACGTCTGGAAATTACTGAACGGGGAAGGACAACACCCTTATCATTTTCGCGGCGTTCAGGCTCTGAGTGAAAATGACCCTCAAAACCGAATTGCCTTCTGTCAGTGGTTGATCGACAATCAGGATAAAAACATTTTATGGACGGATGAAGCAACTTTTACGCGAGTTGGAATATTTAACCAGCGTAATGAACATTTTTGGGCTTTAAATAACCCACATGTTATCCGTGAGTGTGCGCATCAAGTACGTTTTAGTGTTAATGTGTGGGCCGGAATAATTAATGGCCATCTCATTGGACCGCTTTTTGTGACAGGACACTTAACAGGTGGAACCTATCTGGAAATGTTACGTGGTCTTATCCCAGAACTATTAGATGACGTTCCATTATCAGTGCCAACGGAAAATCTTTTTTATCAGCACGATGGGTGCCCGGCTCATTATCACCGTGTTGTACGAGAGCACCTGAACTCGGTATTTCCCCAGCGCTGGATTGGGCGCGCCGGGCCAGTGCCATGGCCACCAAGAAGCCCAGACCTAACTCCATTAGACTTTTTCTTGTGGTCTGAGGTTAAGCGCCTAGTGTATCGAGAAGAGTATGAAACTCGTGACTCGTTAACGACTGCGATAGTGGACGCTTTTAATATCGTGCGTAGTGACAGAGACACCTTATTGAAATTAAAAGACAATCAGTTAAAACGTGCGCGATTGTGTATACAACGCAGAGGCTTACATTTTGAACAATTACTTCGTTACCGGGAAGTGTAAGTAAGTACTTTTGTAAATAATGAACACTTAGGAGTAGTTTAGCTGATCAGAATTATTGTAAATAAGTTGATTCAAATTTTTTAAATACGCCTCAAATACATTTTTAGGTATCTGAAAAATTATCTTAAATAATAATTTTATTTTCGTGTTCAGTAAATTGCAGCTAAAAGGTATTTATGACGGTCCTAAGCCCGCAAAAGTATGAAGGGAAAATTTGAATAACTTGTTGGATAATACTTGAAGCATGCGGGTCAATGGCCCCGCGCCATTCAGCTGTAGATATCAGAAGGTTACTATTATTTCGTACTCACTTTCGAGTTTTGTTTATCACTATGTTAAATCTGCCATTTCATGTTTCTAATATTTTATTTATTGATGAAACGATTGTATTATTAAGACAAAACCGTTTGGCTGCGGGAAAACAACCATTAAAATTACACGCTGTATATTACTAGCTTTCCGCCCACGGCTTCGCCCGCGTGTAGTTCAGTTATATCGCGCTTTTTAGATATCCGTCGGGAATATAAAGTTTTCCGGGATAAAAAGTACCCTATTATTTAATCCGGACTTCTAACTTTACGTCTGCAAATTTCAAAGCAATCGGTTCAGTAGTTACGGCGTAAAAGCGGAACAAACAAAGAAACAAACTCCTTTCCGATTAATAATATTAGTAAGATGATTATTACTTTAAAAGTGAATCATTTCTTTTATATCTTTAACTGTGAAATAAGCATTTTTGATCAGATAATATATTTCTATTAATAGAATATTATGTAGTTGTTTGTATAACCCGCGCAGATAAAGAAAAGATCTGTAAATGGCGTCTGCTCGCATGCGTTCTCACTCGCTCTCTATCGCTGTACCACACAGTGAAGTAAGAGCTGCAAAAAAAAAAATCATCGATCAGGAATTCAGGATTCGCTTTCCAAACTACTGAAGCTACTTTGACGCACTCCGAGTTATCTTTAATTTCGTTCCAATAAAGTTTCTATTATTTTGTTGTTTTTGTTGAAATTGAACAATTAAAATCAATAAAAACAAACAAAAAAATGTCATATTTACGTTGTAAATAATAATATTTACAACGTAAATTTCACATTTTACTATCTTAGCTTTTGATTTGTGATTGATCACTGGCATGTTTTGTCAACCGTACCATAAGTATCCGCCGCCATTTCCAGATCTTTTCTTTATCTGCGCGGGTTATAAATCTTCATGTGTTCTTTTGGGAAGGTGTTAATATAAATAATAAATAACAAAAGGCCTAAAATACCGCTTGTGGTACTCCTTTGCAAACTTTCATAGGGGGGTTAACAAGCACTTTTTTATGACATACGTGAAATGCTGCTAGATATTCAGTGTCGTTCTCTATTACTTAAATATTGTTTTATGGTTGCTGCTATCGAAGGCCTTGCTCAGTTCCCTATAAAGTTGTGTGACATTTTGCTATCTATATCCCTTAGTATTGTTTTGAAGAAAGTGTGAAATGTTTGATGTTTTGATTTTTATAAGTAGTGAATAGATATTTTTTTTAATGCCTATTATAATTATTTTGATCAAAAGCTTTTGATATTTATGGAGCTGTTCAACTGATACGTATGGTTATTATGAGTTTCCAGAATTGATTAGCAGACTTTATTGTGCCTTGAATATGGGTTCTGGTGAAAAACTTTACCTAAGACTTTTTTATGGAATTAATAAGATTTCATTAAGTTTGCTATCAAGCAAAGGGTATTTATGTAGAGGAGGGTCAATGGTAACGGCCGGGTATTTCTTCAGTTTCGACATTATTTGCGCATTTTTGGTAAAAACATCTCAATTTCATTTTTTTTTAAATTTGATAGGTTTATGATATTTGGCATTATTTTATTTACTAAATTAGTGAAAGGCACGCTTATACATCAAACATTGAAAGAGTTATTGCCTCTTAAAATACGTGACAAGCTACGGTAATGAACGCCACCCTTGGTAATGAAATTTTAAGTATACGGTGATGAAATATAGAGCCAAGGTAATGATACAAAATGATGGGATATTTAAAAAAACAAAGATGTTGTAGATTATAATTTATTTTAAAATCAACATAACAAAATAGGTACCTAATTAATAATTCTTCCATAATTGAAGTTTTGGTAACAATCAGCCTTCCAATGTCTTAGTAAACTAATCCGATTTTGATATTCGGACCGCAAAATGCACAAGTAATGTAAAAAGCAGTAACAAATAATAATTAAATTTTTCCTAAAAATTTAAAATTAGAAAATATCAATCAAACTTTGTCAATGAGAACAACCAATGCAAATAAAATATATAAAAAATCAACAATATAAATTATTTTAAACATAATAATATGTATGTAATCATAAAGTACTTTTTTATACTGTTTTTGTTTTAAGTGTTTATTTTTTTGTTTATATTTCTTTTTTATTTATTATCGTTGTTTTTTTTTTATTTGGTTTTGTTGTTTTTTTTTGTATTTATTTTTTATATTTGCGAATTTACAAGACAACTTTTTACTTTATTAATGCTACATTTTTTTGCCGGTCTTTTTTCCTACTCCTTTTCCTCTATATTTGCTTTTGTCTTGATGTTGATTCTCAATAATATTTTCTTTATTTTCTCTCTTTTCTATGTCAGTGTCTGGGTAGTGCTCAAATTTACCGAAATCAGATATATATTCCTCAAATTTATTACAATATGTCTTACTTTCAGAACCAACAAAAGTTGAGTTCTGCCAATCGCCAAGTTTTCTAATGTTAGATAAAAGGTGCACCTTTTCCGGTGATTTAAATTCTTTTGATATGGAAGCCATAGCAGGAAATATTATTATGTCACTAGCTAGTCCTTCCTGTTTTATTATATTTGAATGTAACTTCTTACTGCGTTTACGCGGGTATGACGTTCGTATGAGCTCTGGACTATAACTGCCTGATTGTACATCATAGATTTTAGGTTCATCAAAAGTTGGTGCTTCATAGGTTTCCGGAATGGGAACCGGTATGGGTAAATTATCTTCAAGGGTTGGTTCTTTGCAAAATTGGGAAATCACTTTTTCGACGCTGTGAATACCGAGACTGTAATGTTGACACATTTCCTCCTGATACCTGAAACAGCTTCGGCTACGCATCTCTAAATGATCTCTTGAGCCACACCTCCAAATGACCTGGTGAACGGCCATAGTTCCTTTATAAGATGGAATGCAATTAGGCATCATGGCTTGCTTTTCATCTATGTCTGCATTTGTGATCTCCACAATTTTGATATTTGGCAGGTTTGCTCTTGTAATTTCAACAAATTTGAAAAATGTCCCGACGTCTGTTCCTGTGTTGACAATTCTATCGGCGGTCCTTTTGACTACCGCTCCTAGGCCATCCGGAGCACCTTTTCCGTGACCCACTTCCATGTAATTCCAGGTTAACTTACGAAGTGCTAAAAACTGTTTTTCCAATTGGGTCAAAATATAAAACATGTTTCGGTTCCTGTATTGACTGCTGGGGCTGTCGCTATAAAAGTGTAGGGTATCAATAAAAGGTGAAATTTCGGAAATTTGACTCAAAATCGGGTTCAAGTGTGCCCAAATTGCAACGGCTGTGTGTTTCAAATTGTCGGATATGGTTCAAACTGAGTGAGTTTTTAACTGGGACGTTTCGAAGTCTTTGATATACATTACTACAGTGTGAATACACACTTCCTTTCTACTGCCGCCAAAATGAAAAGACTGAATCTCCGTGTGATGTTTAAAAGAGTAGTTTTCGCTAAAATCTAAATGTACCACAGCTTCGTTTATCTGAATACTATTTTTTACTTCTTTTAAAGTTTTATTTTGCAGAACAGAAGTAGCGCAATGCGGCAAAAAAAAATTAATATGATTTTCAAATTTATGAATAACATCTAAAGGAGGTGCATAATTATCAGTTTTAGCCCAAAGAATGTTATGTTTTACTTTTCCATCCTTCTCATAGGTGTTAAAAGTCTTACGCCATTCAAAATATTTGATGTGTAATATACACATCAAATATTTTGAATGGCTATATTATATAATACTAAATTCTAAATATTCAACAACCTTTGGTTCACAATTAGAACATTTACGATCCAAGCATGCCTCGTTATATCTATCACGACAAAGGATGTTTAAAAGATCATGATTTGTTTTAATATTTATGATTTCTGCCCTATTTAGAGCCTTTATTAGTAACTCTGAATTGCAATGATAAATACATTCGCATGTCTCTGTTTGGTTTGGGAAATAAAACCCAAAATGGCCTTAATTTACAGAAGAACGTGTAAGACACAGATGTATTTGGATTCTCAACGCAGAACTTTTTGTACAAATTTATAAGAGTATCATTTAAGTACCTTTTTTGTTTTCTGTTTTTCTTTCTCGTGATATATTCTTTTTTGCCTGGTGCTACTCTCGTATTCTCGTCTTCATTATAAAAGCACTGAACTTTGTTAACAACATCTTTTCCTTTTTTTTTTGTTAAAATTATATTGGATCTTTTTTGCCTATTTTTCTAGTCGGTAGTTTTTTATTATTCGTTGTATTGTCTTTTATCTTCTCTTTATATATGTTTAAAAGTCTCTTCAATTTCTTGTTTTCTTGTTTTATGTTGCAAAGCTCATTTTTCATTTTTTTCATATCCCTATCTCTTTGATAACGTATATGTCTTATTGTTGCTCTTAACTTAAAAGTTTTATCATTTTCTTTGGTCTCAGTTTCTTTTACAGAATTTGAAGGAATTGATTCTTGAGGCGGATTATTATCATCAAGGGGCTCGTCTTGTGATATTTCAATGTCCAGAAGTTCAACATTTTCAATTTCTTTTTCTTTTCTTTTTTTTTTTTTGTATATATTTCTTGCTGTTAACTCTCCATCTTCTACGTCTTTCTCTTTGAGCACGTGGTGTTAAATCTTTAATGTCAACAATTTTTTTTTTCGGATTTTCTTTTTATATACCTTGCTTTTTCCTTTTCTTTTTCAATATTATATAATTCTTCATTATTTTTTAAAGCAGCGTAGCGTTTCCGCTTAGCCAATCTTCTTCTCGCTAAAATTTCCTCTTTCGTCTTCTTAGCAAGTGCCATTTTTAGCTGAAATAGAAAGCATTTATTAAGCAACAGTGTTAATAGCCTATATATTATTATTTATTTAATAAAATAAATAAACAGAAATTTATTCATTACCGTAATTTTCCATTCATTACCGTAACCCCAAAAAGGTTACGGTAAACGACTGTAATGAAGGACACGGTAATGAATAATATGCACTTTTAGGTTAATATATATTTTTCTATAAACTTTACTTACCATCTACACATTCAACAATGAAATTGACACAGAACTTAATGAATTGATGTAACAACTAGATACCAAGTTTATTTACGTATCAAGATGTAAGTGGACTTGTAATGAAACACAAAATGGACTAAACACTGTAATACTTGAACATCAATCAATTTTTGGCACGTGATCTTGCGTAGATCCTTCCCTTGTTACGTTTGCCGGTCGACTGAAGAACGGGGGAGCTGCCGCTCGCTACATGGCGACATGATTAAAGGTTTTTGTCGCGTAAAATCGAAAACTCGCCATGGTTTTGGTAATGAATTTTTTGTTGTTACAAAACTTTAAAAACACATTTGTTCCTTATTTAATCATAAAACTACGTTTTACTTTGTTATCAAGTAACAAATGATAATTAAGTTATTCAACACATTCGCCAAACTTACGATATTTGCGCTAAATTTACAAGTATACTAAAAATATAATGAAGTCTAGCATCGGAACAGGCCCCTGTAATGAGTTTTGTTGTTATTTACATTTTTTTTAAATATGTTTCACATAAAAAAATCCAAAAAAAAATCAAGCATTCATTAAAAATCGTAGGTATACATGACATAGATATATTAAATAGGGTTTAAACCAAAAGTTGAATTTATTACGCAGTGGAACTTGTGAATTTGGTACATTTTGAATATTTACCCGGCCGTACTTTCGAGTAGGTGATACGTTCGAGCTCACACATGCATATCGCGAAACTGTAAAAAAAATGTGAGGAAACCGGTGATATCTACCGACCTTCACTGAAGCTGCGTGGTATATTACGGCCCAATCTATGAACGAAGCCTATGTCCTAGGAGTGGCAACATTGTAGGCTGATTATAGCATAAACGTATGAGGCAGTTTAATATAAATTTATGATTTATTTACAGCATCATAATTATTTTTCAATCAGTCGAAACTCTCATTAACAATATGTCATTAGTTCATCAAGGGTACAGGACTTGTAGCAGCATTCGTCGACTAGGCCACGCTTGCCACGCGCAGCAGTCAGTGTGACCGCCGGCGGCCCCCACCGGGCGCGCTTCTCCTCCTCGGGCCCCCAGCACAGCATGGCCAGCGTCTCGGACAGTTGCCGCCCGCAATACACGCCGCGCGCGCTCGCCGCCGGCGAACCCGCACACACACACCACATCAGCGCCACACACAACAACACTAACTTCAACATGGCTGGTTATTTACAGATCGATGTGTTTGTTCCAAAGGGTGGAGATTAAATGTGTTCAACCCTTAGATTACTACCCTTTTATACAGGGATGTATGTAATGAATATTCAATTTATTTTCTGGCACCTGATAAATGTGTGGGTATTGAAAAATCCCACTCACGTTTTGTGCCTTCATCTGTAATTAACGACATATACAATATCATTCTTCTGCTAGTCAAGGTTCCCATCGTCCTCAATCAATTTTACTTTTCATGGAATATGAAGGAAGTTGCTCATAGCCCCACCAAAATTGCGATCCTCTCCAAGATTGATTGATTTGTGTTTAATAAATGAAATAAATTGTAATAGCAGTGCCTTTCTTAAAAATGCCATCGTTTATGTTATGGATGACAGGAAAAAGTCAATCATTTCTGAAAGGCAGAATTAGAAACACCATAACATTCAAGGACATCTTGGGAAAGGTGAATCGTATACTCGGATTTTTCGGTCACATATCAAGGCGTAATAGTGACTCTATAGAACGTTTGGTCGTCCAGGGCAGAGTGGAGGGGAACAGACCTCGTGGAAGGTCACCGATGAGGTGGACCGACCAAATCAAGGCGGCAGTGGGGGACCTGTTAATAAATGCTCCAGACTGTCGTCCAACAGGGATAGATGGAGAGAGATCGTACGGCGTGTAACATCAGCGTCTCGGAGTCAGTCATAGTGACCACGACCGTTCTGTCAAGAGCGAAACGAAGAAGAAGAAGAATGTTTTATAGCACACATATGTATATGTTACATTGAATAATGTGAGGCATACCTTTTAATTTTGTCGTTTGAAGAAAAAAAAAACACAACTAGAACTTTATAGTAGGTACTTCTTATTGTTTTTCAAAGTATTCAGCATGTAGCTCAATGAAATTTCTCAAACCAATTAAATATTATAACATTTATTCTACTCTGACGTTCAAAATGGCTGACTTAAAAGCGTCTTCACCGGACTGGAACCTTAGACCACGAACACTTTTCTTAATTTTAGGGAATGTAAAGAAATCGTTAGGGCTAAGTCAGGACTCTATGGAGAATGTTCAAGAGTTTCTACTTTTTCCTGCTTCAAATACTCAATCGTCTGACGATCGCTTTGTGAGCTTGCGTTGCCATGGTGCAGGATGATGCGTCGCTTTGAGTTAGACGTTCGAAGTTCGGCGATGATTTGTGGTAACCAAACTGTGCTATACCCCTTCTCGTTAACCGTTCTACGATCGTTAATTACAATAGTTGCAACATGGCCGGTTTTTTTTCAAAGAAAGTGGCCACCATTTTCTATGAAGTGCTTCGAGAACGAATAACGTTAATCGGTTTTGGGTAATCTTCAAAGACCCAGATTGTAGATTGTGGTTTGGAATCAGGATCGTAAGCATAGATCTAAGATTCGTCACCTTTGATGATATCGTAGACGTGATTAGACTCTCCTCGGTGGAACCTTTGCACAGGTTTCTTACACCATCTGACGCGGGCCGCATTGTGATCGATGGAAAGGAGATGCGGTATTCAACGGCAAACTAGCTTTCTCACACCAAGTGCTCCATGCCAAGATCTTCTGAATTATTGTCCCAGAGATGGCTAACAGAGCCTCGATCATCACATGACGATTTTCAACAGTTAGTTGTCTCAATGATGTTATCTTCAGTGAAGGCGGATTTTGGACGTCCTTCGCGAGATTTGTCACTAACACTATTATGTCGATGCTGGAATTCTAAATGCCAGCGTTTGACAGTCTGCAGACTTCATCACTGAACATAGACGTCAGTTCTTCAAAATACAGGCTTCTTCTTAAGTTGTCGGAAATTATTGCACTAATATTTTCCTTATAGACTGACTCATTTTCATGGGTAATCTGACAGATTTCAATCGACGCTGGGACTAAACAATTTAAAGATTCAAAATTTAAACACACTCGAATATAGAACAGTTCCAAATTTAAAATTACCGCGAAATATGGAAACGACAGTGCTTAAAAGTCATGCCTAGTAGGGTACTCTTCGGAACGAACTTTCAAATCACAGTCTAGACATTGGTCTAGACTAAATAAAATAAATATTGATAAACATTGATTTCTCTAAATATTGATTTAGTACAGAATTACAGGATAAGCGGGGGAGCGCCAGGGCCACAGCCTACATACGTTACAGTGCCTAAATGAAAGTGCATACTAATGAGCTGTCCCTTTGTATAAAAGGGAATGAATCTAGGAAACGAACACATTCCAACCCCAAGCATTGGGACAATCACATCGAACGGTAATCATCCTTCAGTAAGGCAGCTATGTTGAAGTTAGTATTGTTCTGCTTGGCGCTGATGTGCTGTGTGCGTGCGGGTACGCTGGAGTCGAGTGGACGTGGTGTGTTCTGCGGGCGGCAACTATCCGAGGCGCTGGCCATGCTGTGCTGGGGGCCCGAGGAGAACAAGCGCGGCCGGTGGGAGCCGCCGGCGGTCACACTGTCTGGCGCGCGGGGTAAGCGGGGCCCCGTCGACGAGTGTTGCTACAAGTCCTGTACCATTGATGAACTGATGACATATTGTTAAGGAGGTTGCGACTGATTAGAAAATATTTGTAATTAAGTAAATATATATATGTTGAGTCTAATATTTTAACTGGATCTTTTATTTTAACAAAATCAAAATTAAAAGTCATTTATTCAATTTAGGCTGAGAATCAGCAGTTTTTGATCGTCAGTATTACATCCCCCTCCCCCCCCGCCTAAAACGCCTTCCTTCGCCACTTCCTAGTCCTTTCGCTGAGAAGAAGAAGTGGCGGAACAAACTCCCCAGCAGCACAGCTGTCTGGTCATATTGTATATGTATGTATGTTCATGACTACAGCTTCGACTACCCCTTTATCCTGGGCTTTGTTATCAATGAATTCTTTCTGATGTTCTTTCGGTCTCATATACAGAAAGTGACTAAGCAAAGCATCTATACAATATGTAAAGAAAACCCTGTCCGACCCATAATGATAATAAAGGTTAACCCGCCACACTGTTCCCAACCCACTGCAACTCCTGAAAGCCAGAATCAACAGTGGAGACCGCCAGAAAAACGCCGAGCAATGAAGCTCGACGAGTCCCGGAGAAATGTTTCAACTGTCTTGGGTCCCGCAACGAAATTAATCAGAAAAGAATAGCGGAGGAGTAAGAAAAAAGATATTTTTTCCACTTCCCTCCATAATAAACAGGAGACAGAATAGAACTAGGCCAATCGGCACAAAGGGACATTATTGCAACTGGGAGAAGCCCAGATTGCCAAGCACCACGGAATAACATTTGATCAAGTTAATGGGTCCTAAGTAGGTATATGCTGTTACAATTGATTCCAATAATAGGTATGGCAAAAGCGCCTGAACGCACGGAAATTAGTTCTAGTTTCAACAAGGTCCGTATAATAAACAACTCCGGATGTAACTTGTACACTATCCAACATAATATTGCGTTCATTCTGCCAAAGAATACACTCCCACAAGATGTGATGTGCGGACTGTTCAAATTCACAGTTCGATGTAGAACACTGACACAAAGGCGAAGGAACAAGTTTAAAAGAATACAGTTTACTTTTAAAGTTGCCATGACCTGTGAGAAATTGGGCAACGCAGTGGTCAACCTCCAGCCATGTCTTAGCCAGCCGATCGCCAACGGATGGAAAGAACAGATGGAGGTGCCGGGCCCTTGATGGAATTATCCCACCTACTTTGCCATTCGGATAAGAGGTCCTCCCAGACGTCAGTCTGAGGTTTAAATAATCTAGAAATTCTATTGAGGTCGCGTTGTGTAACAAAGTTAGTGTCCATGGCCTCCCCCCTCGCGGAGTAGTACATTGAAGCACGTCGCTGTACTTCAAGATCGACTGGAAGTACACCTGCCAGAACGGGTAAGGCTTCAGTACTGACCGTTCTATACGCCTTGCATAAAAATATCAATGCCAAACGTTGGCTTTGAAGCAGTTTACGTCGCGCCGCCCCTATGCTGGCCCTATCGGCCCAAACAGGTGCACCGTAGCACATACATCCTAAGTAGGTAGCTCCATATATAGTTTTTAAAGTTAGGAATGATAGACCCCAAGTTGCTTTGGATATTCTAGTTAGGGCATAAAAGTTCCTTTTAGCTTTTTCGCCAACTATTTTTATATGTTCGATAAATGAAAAATTCCTTTCTAAGACCATACCAAGGTAGCATACGGATTGCTGTTTTTTAACAGGAACGTTATTAAATTTAATAGTAGGCAATGATTTAAGATTACCTTTTAGTAGTTTTAGTAGAAGTTGATAGGTTTTTTTTATAATAAAGGTTAGGTAAACACTTGACCAAATATAATATAAAATTTTACATAATCATCACAGTAACAATAATAATGAATTTTGAAATAATCTTTTTTTCCCGGGTATTAATTCCAATTTCCCCGAAATTTAGTAATTTTTAAAAAACTGACAACACCATTTGTGGCGGAGCGAATAGCGATGCGACCACGTGCCGCATGCCCCGCCCCCTTTCACCCGCGCATGTATGCGCGGGTGAAGGGGGGCGGGGCTATCGGGTTGCCTACCGCACATGCATTAAGTTACCTCGCTTTTTCGAAATAATATTTATTTTTTTTTGGGGATTTTTTTTTAGGTTTAGCCCGGCTTTATAGGCATTATTAGAATCAGTTAACGATACCTAACAATACCTTCACGGATCGGACAGGGTTTTCTTTACATATTGTATAGTTCCTCACGACATTCTCTACAGGTCCTGCAGATGCCTCAGCTGCCAGCCAGACGAAACAGTGTTTCCTTTCGCTATTGATCTCTATCAAATCACTTCAGCTCCTCTATTTTCCACAGTAATATTCCTGTGCGTTCTAAACTAGTACTAACACGATGCGTGTTTATCTAGCTAAATCCAACTTCAAAAGCAATCTCGGCGTCTTAACGTCTAACGCAATAGCAAAAATTAATTGAATTTATCTATCGGTGTTAATATGATAATCTATGTAAGCCTGGCTCGTAACTAACTGCCTGCAGTTTAATATTTACTGCGTTTATTAGTTGCGTAGTATGACAGCTAGATACGATGTAAATGATAATAAATCCGTGATTTTCTTTCACGAAAATAAAAGGTTTCCTTGATCCTATTTAGCTGACCGACTCATTGACAATTCAATATGAAAGGGAAGTTCAGTGTGAGTGCAGTCAAGCTATACTTTTCCTCTAAATTTTGATGTAAAAATAATTGAGATCTGTCGTGTTTTGAAAAAGAAAACAGCGGAATACTTACTTTTTCGATTTTTAAACTGTGCTTTTGGTCAACGTTTTTGTAGGTAAAATCAGCCTAAGCTAAAACTGTCCCTTTCGCACTTTACGGGGAGTGGTTGGAAGCGGCGCGACGACGACGGCAATAAATTCTTCAAATAACTATTTTTTATATGTATTCCTCGGCACTAGTCTAGAGGAGGAGTGTGAGACGCCACGTAAAGAGGGGACTCTAGAGTCCCCTCTTTACGTGGCGTCAAGGCTTGTTCTTTCAGGTAATTCATTCAAGTGTAGAATGACGTCATTTTACCCTAAACATGACTCCTACACGCACATACCTATACATAAGTCTGTTGGTAAGACGAATGTCTTTATTGCCTGCTTACTGAAATTTTTGTTTGAATGAAAGTTATTTTGGTTCTGTTATCATATAGATGTACAAAGTATCTCATTTGATAATGTAACTGCTTATTCTAAAGCAGTGGCGATTGTAAGTAATTAATTATTATTTAAAACATAACCTTATGTTGGTAGCTATACTAATAATTCAGCAGTGCGATTGTAAAGGGTGTCAATAAGAGTGGAATTTTTAATTTTAAAATATAAATAAGTATTTTATGACAGAGTTGTAATATTTGTATTGTATTGTAAAAACATTTTCCGATTTAGTATGGAATGAAATATCCGGCAAATGACCCTCAAGGCTCCGAAGACAGGTCAGCACTCTTTTCATGAAATTTTCCATGACTTTTGTACAGAAATGTAGCTGTATCTCACCGATGCCGCGTTGAATTTCCGATTTGAGCTCAGGAATAGTTTTGGGTCTATTCTCATGAACCCGAGATTTCAAAAAACCCCAGAGAAAACAATAACACACTGTTTTATCACACGATCTTGGTGGCCAGTTGACACCAGAATTTCGTGAGATAATGTGTTTTGGACATCGTTGCCGCAATTAGGCGATTGTTTCATGCGCGGTGTGGAAGGTTGAAACCACATGTTGTACAGATTCATGCCATCCAGTTGAGGCCACAAGAAGTTCACGTATAAGCGGTTTCAGCGTAACTTTCCCCATTTTTGTAATGTGTTTTCACAATTATAACGCGTGTTTCTTTCAAAAAGCGCTCCATTTTTTATAATTAGAATAAAGAGAGATGACAGCTGTTAAATTTCAGAGCCGACACTTGCCTGAAAAAAAAATCCAATTTAAAAAAGTGCACTCTTATTGAGACACCCCTTATAATCAGCTCACCCTTAATACCTAAGCCCCAAACCACACATAAGAGACGCGGGCGCGGACGTGCCATAAGCGCACCTCTTCTATCTGTTTTGCACCACGTCCTTCTTCTACATTTTGTATGAAAGAACATTGTAAAGGCGTTGATACGGCACGCAGCGAGTGCCCAGAGCGCAGAGCGCAACGGTTGCGCTTGCGCCGCAGGCGTACCGCAGGCGCGCATCCCCACTTCGCCCACACCCGTTTGTCCCGTTCCGCGTCCCGCGCCCGCGCTCAGACTGCTGTCTCCTTTGTAAATTGGCCACATGCACCAGGGCTAGCATGTCTTCGTCGTCAGAGGAAGACATCTTGTCAGATCAAAATCAAAAACTTGAATACCACCCATACACTGTTCCGTCGCGAGCGTGCCACTGACGCGTACGATGCACACCCGATGCGCCCCGGCAGTGCGGCCGATGCGCCCCGCGCCGCTTATGTCTGGCCTGCGCCTAAGTGTAGTGAGCGTGGAGTAAAGTGCCAGTCCAACTAATGTTAGAGATTTTCATTATTGACAGGTCACTCTGAGCTCATTTCACCTGATTTATCACGGTGAAATTTTACAGAATCGATCGGTGTTTAAGTGAAATTGGAAGGTCAGACTTTCTCTCCATCATTAGGCCTGCTATTATTTCAAAAGTTGTATGCAGAATCAGCAGTTTGTACAATCTATAATAATATTCATAAACGAGGATCATAAAAACGATGAATTTTATGAGTATTAAGAATTTATGAGTGTCGGCCTGGGTGGCGGTCCACTGTACATACGAATGTCAGAAGGTTAAGTGCGTCCGTAAATCAAGTTGATAAAACCAAGTCTCAATGACTGCTTTGTTAATTATAAATCGATTTATTTGATTAATTCTGTCTTTGAATATTATTGAGCGAAGTAAAATCATTGTTGAGACTATCTCCCGCAGTAAACTTTGACTTTGCAAATGTTAATTTATTGAGCTTGACGCTTGACTTAAATGTTTGTGAGTTGTTTTGTATTTTGTGTGCTTGCGAGTTCTCCATCATGGTTTGCTTGTAAAATTATTAAACTTAAGTTATAAATGTAATATTGCTTAAGTTCTACCCATGCGTCACCAACGCTGTTGCAAATTAAGATCCGTCAATTTACTGATGTAAATACTGCGAGAAAATCCATCAATTTACTGATGTAGATACTGCGAGACTAGTCTATTTTAGCTACTTTTATAGTATCATGTCATACGGTATTGTGCTTTGGGGACGGGATGCAGACATAGAGTCTATTTTTATTCTGCAGAAAAGAGCTATCAGAGCCATATATAATCTCAGATCATCATCAGAATCAGACGTGATTCTCTTAGGAAGCTATTTAAAGAAATAAACATCCTTACGGTCCCTTGTCAATACATTTATGAAAACATTATGTATGTTCGGAAAAATATTGATCTTTTTAATAAGATAAGTGACAGGCACAATTTTAATACTAGGAATAGAAACAATTTAGATCAACCTCGGTTCAGACTGGCTAAAGTAAATAGTTCTTTTATGGGGTACTGTGTAAAATTTTATAATAAACTACCGCTAGCGATTCAACAACTCAATGAGTCTAAATTTAAAACATGCATTAAACGCACGCTGTGTAAGCAAGCATATTATAAACTGGAAGATTATATCCTTGATAAAAATGCTTGGCTAAATGCCAGTCCTGCTCCACAGCCACAGACAATTTTGTAGGTTTGGAAGAGATACCATTCCCCCTTTTTGTTGTTTTCCAAATATTCCTTTTTTTATTTTTATTTGTTTATTTCAATTGTGCATAAGATTTTGCTACCATGATTTTGCAAGTAATATAGTATTGTATAATGTAAAAGCACTTTTTAAGTTTGTGAATGTGAGGCACCATGGACCAGGGTATGTTTTTTTTTATATATATCTATAACTTGTTAGACATTACGAGCATGGCAGTTGAGAGTTTTTCATGCTCACTCAAATGTCTTGCTGATGGTGGCGCGTGTTGTTGGGTCATTTGGTTCCCCTCAAAATGGTTGAGCTAAGTGGGGCTGATGCGCGTCATGCTCGTGAACGGAGGCCGTCAGTGAAGACTGGTCATCTCTTAGCTGCCAGTGGGCTTAATTCATTTTCTATCTTTAATTACTTTTAATTATTTTATACATTGTGCTCATATGATAGAAGCAACAGAAATATGTAACAGGGAAATGTAACCCATATTATGATTTTAAAAGAGTGTCCATGGAGTTTCTTGCACGTTCTTCTCCATAGAGATCTACGCTTTGGAACATGCAACTTAGCTTCACTTTTCTTGGACTGACAGACATTGACTATTCAAAAGCACCAACGAATGGTTAATTTAAAATAAACAATTTTGATTTTTTTTTCGAGAGCTGGTCTTTACTCAAACAGAACGCACTAGTTACACACTTACCGCCTTATTCTTTAACGTTACATAAAGTTAACTAGTGATTAGAGATTCTTTAACCATACATTTTAGACGTTTTTACGTCACTTAACTTTAATCGTCGTTTATGAATAAACCCCTTAATAAATACTGTGGTGTTTATTTATAAACGATGTTAAAAGGTCAAAAATGTTTGGTTAAAAAACCTCTAGTCACTAGTTCTAGTAACTTTAAACATCGTTTATGAAAAAAACTTTTTTACAAAAAAACAACCGACTTCTAAAAACCACTACAAAGTGAAAAATAACTAATTTCGGAAGTCGGTGTCTTTGGTTTTTGTAAAGGTATTAAGTTTTTGACACCGACTTCCGAAATTAGTTATTTTTCACTTTGTAGTGGTTTTTAGAAGTCGGTTGTTTTTTTGTAAAAAAGTTTTTATTTTGCACTTTTTAGTTGTGAAAAGTAGGTAGGTACTATGTATTCAGTTACATCCGGTCAGACTGGAAGCTGACGCAAATATAGTTGGGAAATGACGTAATTTTGTTTGCTTTAATTTTTACCCGTAATTTTGAAGAATTCTCTCGACTGCCTATGGTCTTAATCATCAGATTTAGGTACTGCAGACCATTTTTTTAACCCAGTGGGTGCAAAGTTCTCATCAATATAAATGAATTAAAACCAAACACAAAGTAGCTACTGCAAACCGTTGGGGAGTTCCCGGAACTGGCCTTTGTCTTCATCATCAGAGCTCTTATGACAGTCACAACCCATCTAGGTGTAAAGTTCTTATCAATACAAATTAATCAAGCCCAAACACAAGGTAGCTGCTGTGAATTGTTGAGGAGTTCCTTCGGCTGTCTTCCGGTTCCATCATCAGATCTACTCCAGACCTTTATCAAATTGTAGTGCTTTAAATACTTAATGAAAATACTAAGAAATGCACTAATCGCCCCTACGATTTTTGAAAGTTCCCCTTGATTTCTCTGGTCTTCCATCATCAGACCCTGATGTCCTTATAATGGGACCACCTTGGGAATGTCTTCTTTCCGACAAAAAAAGAATTATCAAAATCGGTTCATAAACGACGAAGTTACGCGCGAACAAACATAAAAAAAAGCATATATACGGTCGAATTGAGTAACCTCCTCCTTTTTGAAGTCGGTTAATAAGGGGGTTAAGGTAAAATTTATACAAAATATTTCACAGTGATGTTATTTCAAGTTAAACAAATATTAAATTTATTTTAATAGAATTCAAGTGATTTTAGGTTACCTCTCTTGATTTTAGCCTAGCACTTTTGTCTCAGTCTAGTCCGAAGTCTAGTCCTTTCTAGCCATATCATCGTTCACTTCTCCTCGTAAAGCCATCGCAGAAATACTCAACGTATTACATGGTCAACATTTTAACATTTTTATACAACATAGAAACATTCCACATTAAAAAAGGCTGAAGCTGTTCAGAGTCAAAAATAACCTCAGAAATATCTCTAATTAAAATTTCCTTGGAAATAATACTAAGCAAAAAAGAAGCAATAGCGGGGGCAGGTGATTTGATGCGGGGTGGGTCCCACGCGGGCGGCTAGCTGCCCCCTGCTCGCCGCCCGGTCGCGGACCAGGCTCGAGTCGACGGCGCGTTTTGTTCCACGCACGCCTCAAAGAAGATGTCATCACATCGTGACTAGGTTCAAGAAAACCGATGCCTGCCAGGCCTGTTGTTCGTAAGAGATACCATAGCCCTGGCGCACAGGAAAGTGAAGGAACACGCCTAGGTTTTAGTCAGTAAAAGTCTGATACGCCTTTCTGCTCCGCCCAGAGTGTAAAAAAAAGATAAAAAGTGGGTCACACGGATGAAGTCACGGGTAGAAGCTATAGTTTAACCAATATATTCATTCAACACAGAAACACTCCACTTAAGTCTTACTACTGAACCAAAGATTTATAATCAGTATAAATTAAGAGCAGTTAATAGAAACAAGGCGAGTTATCTGCGGCTATCTACGAGATCATCGATAGTGGTCGCTAAGTGCCCGCCATTGTCTAACAGCTTATAAACGAGCCTGATAATCTCCATAGATTTATGACTAGATACTCCTCGGCAGGCGACCAGGCGGGTACCACCATCAATACGATTATGTAGATTCAAAATTAAAAGTCCTTTGTGATTAAGAACATGGAATTAGGACTCATTTTGATGAGTTTCTCAGTGGCTTGTGTCGGTATGTGCGTGATTACCGTAGTTGCGGCCAAAGTTATGGGTTACCTTTCACGCCCGCATAGAGCAAGCGTGGTGATTTCGCTCAATCCTTCTCTGTATGACAGGAGGCCTGTGCCCAGCAGTGGGAGTTTAGCTTAGGGTCCGAACTAAGATGGATCACAACACGGTTTGGCAGATGTTCTTACTCCTGATGTGTTTTTGGTCGGAAAAAGTTAATACTTTGGCAGTAGGGTTGAATTCGAAGTTAGGAACTACTGTCAGACCGGCCCGTTTATACGTTGACTTGGAGAGAAGGCCCTGTTTCTTCCTCACTTCGGTCATCAACTCATCACAGAGCGGTCGTTGTCAGTTCAGGATGGCTTTGAATATGAAGATATGTTTAACAGGATTCACACTTTTTTCTTGCTCCTATTTACCTACAGTTTCGTAAAAGAATGAAAAAATATTCTATAAATATAATTTATTTTTATAAAGAAACTAAAAATATTTTCCTTGAAGATGTGTTAGTAAATGTCGTTCCTAATCTTCATGAGCACGCCCACGTGTAGAATCGATGTGCTTACCTACTATGTGGTCCTATTTCGTACATAATTAAATAAACTTCAAATAAAGCTCCTTGAAGTTATTCTCTATACCTCTCCATTTCATGTGTTATTAGTACCTACAGTAACGGCTTAACGTACTTGCCGAGGCAGGGGTCGAAACAGATACCAAGACCCCTGTCTTCATATGTAAAGATGATAATTCATCGCCGTGCTAACCCCGGCAAGTAAATGCCGCACGGGTCGAACGTTTAGGTAAAGCTGTTACCTAAACGTTCGACCCGTGCGGCATTTGACCACAAGCCGTATACATACATTCTTATATGGTTAGGTATACCATCTGATATAGGGAGGCGAGTTCGATCTACTTAATGATTTGGAACATACGAACGCATTAGCTGCGTCGGCTGCGGCGGCCTGATCCCATCATATTACTATTAAAAGTCATCGCTCGTGACTCTAGTCAGAGAATTATGCATTTAAGGCATGGTGCAAGCGACACACGTACAGCTATTTAATTATGTAATGTTTAATCTAATTGTCAAAAAATGTGTGCTAATGTAAAATGTCGAAGCCAGGGTTCATCCCTGGCTACGATTTCAAGGCAACTTTTTTTTTATAATTTTGCATGCTGCATGTCTTTTTTATTATTATTTTATGGTATTTACTTGTAATGGCCGTTTTGTTCGTGCGGAATAAAGAATATTTCTTTCTTTTCTGTTTAATTAATTTCATTGTTTGTCGGTTTGGCAGTTTTCCATTTTTTCTTATTAAGTAGATTGTAGATCTACTTATATAATTAATGAATCTTATCAACTAAGGAATCTTTGAGTAAACTGACAACAGTTTTTATTAAATAGAGATTCATTGTCTTCACCATAGAATAAAGATTTATACTATGTCTGCACCGTTTATAAAAATAAATAAATGACGACCTGACGACCGCTTTTTATGTAATCTTTAAAGAAGAAGGTAAATCACATATATTTTTATGCTGCAGTACGCTGTCGCTTCTACCTCAGGATATCTCTTGGTATTAAGCATAGTGCAGCTCTAGGCGGTATCACACCTTTACTGAGCGCCCGATACTCGGCATTATCGACACGCCAGCCTCCTTCCCCGTATTGATTGAAATAATGCGTAGATAATTATATCCTTTGGAACAATGAAGCCTCTGGGCTGTGTTGAATTTTTCCGTGTTTGGCTTCGGGGAATCTGTAAAAAGGTAAGCCTTACAGAAACAACCAAAGGGGGCCAAGAAATGTGCACGATAATGATAGTTTTCTCATGGAGAAGCGAAGTGGCTGTTAAAACAACACTAATAAAATTAAAGCGGCAACAAATCATACAAATTAAATTTCCACAACTTGACACAACAATTACGAACACAAACATTAATTTCCGCAACAAGTTAAACAAAATAAAAAAAAGAACGGTTGCTAGCAACAAATATGCTACATTCCTCGCCTGCTGCGCCCACAATTATAATTGCCTTAACCGCTACTCGTTATAAATCTTTCACTGAGATGAAGATTAGGCTGTTTGTAATAAAAATAAACATTCCCTTGCCACGGAACGCGATGATAGTATGACAAATTAATCGGAACGCGCTCGACGCTTTGTAATAATTTGAAAATAGAATGTCGTGTGGCTGAACAGTGTCTGGCCGTAGCAGCAATGGCCTAAGCATATGTACCTAATAATAGATTAGTGTTATTAATTTCAACTTGCAACACTCATTCATGATCATGACGCTACTTGTAGTGGCAGACATGATAAGAATTTGTGAGGAATATAGATGTTTTTTTTTAAGCCGTGACGTCACGTGTCGCGTCGTGTCAAATGATGTTGATGACAGAAACACGAGTCTGGGCTAAATTCGAAGAGCATAACCGAATGTTTTCACGTGAATTCAGGTCTTCACAAATATTTACTGGGAATATGTTTTTTTTTTTAATTTTGTATGGCTAGTCACAGTCAACTAGAATAACATGTGATACAACTTTGACATGTAGTTATTTTATTTTTGAAAAATGTTTGCCAACTCAATTATAGTTCCCATTATGACCAGTTATCGATAGCTTACTGACTTGTAAACGGGTCTTTCTTCATTGAACGCTATTAACTCATTGTTTTATAGTAAAGACAGTACAATACAGAGAGACCCTCATTCTTCTTCCGTTTGATTTATCACAAAGCGACCTGACAATCCCCGAGGTAAATAATACAATTTAGATTTTCAAATAATTCAAATTAAGATAACGATGCTCTGTTGTTTTTTTTCAACTGGCAACTGGATGGTTTTTACCGTCGGCCATTATTGATGAGTGAAATCGAGTAGATAAACTGTTTTTGTCATTTGTAACGTTGTGTATAAAAGCTTTTCTTATTCTGGTTGATCGGGAATTTTACCTATATTATTAAATTATATTGTGGCTGAATCTGGGGGTTATAGGTATTGCGCCATAAGCATTACGCTTTGAGATACAGATGCTGCTATTTTATTATAATTAATTTCAGTTTAATTTAGGGAAACCTTAGGCAGTGCATTCTAGGCAAATATTTATAGCACGAAAGACCCGACTGCCTACTAAAAAAAACCCCTTTAAAAAGAATGAAACAAGAAATAAAATATTCTCATCACAAAATGTTATATAGAAATCTATTAAATAAACAATTTACACATAAATATTTAATATTTATTCTTATTTGTGTTCAGAGGATAGTCGTGGTCATATGCCACTTTGTCTTTTTTTCAAAAACAACAAATTACATTCAAATTACGATGCGAATGAGGTATCGTTGGAAGCATCTGGAACATTCATTGGTTACTTCTTGAAAAATCGATCATACACAAGCTAAGGCTTATGATCACTTACTTCTTCATTATAAGTAACCAGTGGACGATCCAGCTGCTTTCAACGATACCTCTTTTGTCAAATATTTGTTATATTATAAGTACTTTAGAAGTTATAAAGAAACAGTTGAACAAATCTCAGACGTACACACAGGTCGAAATCTTAACCCTTCTAAAGAGAAGAGTTAAGATTTCAAGCAAAGGCTTCGGAGCGTGCCGACAGTGGTCGTCACCCTCCGAAGCCTTTGCTTTTAGTTTTAGTCATAGGGACCTGTTTTTACCCCTTGACTCATGACTGCACTATCTATGTACATAACTCTACATACACGGGTTTATTTATGCACAATGATTGAAGTTAAGTGACGTTCAATCTTCAGAAATGCACGATTAAACATACGGTTATAACATTTTCGCACACCCATCCGCAACTCCACATCCACACTCAACCTCACTGTACATTTAGCAACAATTCAATGGTGCTAACAGTAATTCACTTAATTTTTGTGTATTTCTGTTGCATAGAATTCTGTTGCGTATTGTAAATCCGCAATTGGTTGTAATACTGGTTAATAATTTCAGGATAAAATTTGAAAGAGCTGTGGATTTTGTAAAAGTAAAATAAACGGGTCAGAACTCAGAGCTGGTTATATTCATGGTAAGGGATTCACAAGCACTTTTTAACCTAAAAGCTGTCTTTTACTTTTACCAATGTTAGCATTTATAATATACTTGTATTGTAATTCATATTTATTGAGATATTTTATATTTAAATAGTATTCTTTGTGTCTGTGTTCACGTCCGATCCTTTTGGTCAATACACTATCTAGTAGTGTATTGACTAAGATGATTTCACTCAAGTTGACACGAACGTCCGTTTGCGGAAGTTGGTGGGAAACGGTAGAATGAAAAGAGGGGTACGCGTGAACACGGGCATTCGGGTTTTGGCTTGACTTTGGAAGTTGGAAAAATTGTAAGAGCAAAGTGAATAAACGTGACTATCCTGAAGAACTTGTATTCCCATTTTTGACCTGTTAAAACCAAAGTGATTACCGTACTGTGCTGCACCTGTAAGTTTAGGACTTTTTCCTACATTCTTCTTTGTTAGCTGTTTCATTGTCGACATTTCCACCTACCTACCAACTTGTAAGTTAAATTAAAAAGCTATTTCCGTACGTAACATGGTATAAATTATTAATATTGTTGTGTCGAAGTTTAATTTACTTGCCAAGTTGTTAAGTTATTGCTTATTGTGTATCGGAGTACAATGGAAGAAAGTATGGAGTAGGTAGGTACGCCACTCGTGCGCTGAAAGAATTCGCTGAGCACCCGTGACGATTGGTTATAATATAACTGTATATTTTGAAAGTATGCGTTGTTGACTGATTATTTCTTCGACAATGAATGCCGTGTACGCATGAGGTGGCTATATAAAACAGATTTATTATTTGAAGTGTATGTTATTTATGCCCCTACTTTGGTTTCGATCGACGATATTGAATGAAGTAAGCAAACGGTCATCTATTACATCTAGTTGTGTCTGTTTGTGTACTGTTAAGCTGCTAAGCTACTAACCAAATGTATGAGAAAATATAATAATGGTATTTATAATAAAATAATCATATTTTTCCCATGTTTTTTCCCATTAATTAATCTTTGAAACGGTTGAACCTATTTAGTCGAGACTTCCATTTCCAGATGTTGTGAGGAGAAAGTAAGGGTTATTTTTGATAAAGCATTAGGATTCCACGCAATAAATATTATGTATTTGTGTATCCATTTTAGTATATTGTATTAATAATATTTGCACAAACGACAGTCCCATTGGTGGTTCGGGAGAATCTGTCCATTCTTTGGTTGCCTGGAAGAGATTGCATTAGCGATGGTTTTTTTGGCCTATTGTTTGTTTTGTTGTGTTGAATGAACTTATTTTGTTGTGTACAATAAAGAATATATAAATAACATAAATAAAGAAAATCCAAGGGGCTATTTACCTTTAGATGATAATTTTGTAAACGATATTGACCAGACAGAATTTCGTTTACCTCTACAATAGGCAAGCATGTTAGTTACTCGCCGAAGCTACAAAGCAACTTTAACAGCTGAACTAGTGAGCCACGTTTGGGCAGTAATAAATACCTATAACCGCCTTTTCTATCGGGCGTGGCATATAATAATAAATTTATAACATTAAGTACCTCATTTAACGTAGGTATAAAATGGTTGCATCATTAAAAACCGATTCAGAAATACAGTTAAATCATAATTACGTAAGTTTTACAGAGCACCGTCAGCGATCAAGTGATCTGACCTCTATTAACCTTTATCTAGTCGATACCCGCCCCGGAATAGTTAGGAAATACGAGGAAGACAGCAAATTAGTTTAGCATTAGTTAGCAGTACTAAGAAAACTTTGATCACGAAGTATATCGAGTTCAGAGGTTCAACTTCAGGACATGTTCAGTATCTTTTGTTGTGTGGATGTTTAGGAACACTTGGAGGTTAGACAAGACAGTAATGAAGTAAGAAGCAAATTGGAGTTCTACTTACCTTCCATACTACACGTTATGTGTTTGTGATTATATGGCTGGAAAGAAGATGACAAATAATAAAGCAGTATGCAGTAGATCACACGTTAATTTTTTTCAATTCTAATCATGAGAACCTGGAGGTTCTTGAATGAACCGAAAGATTCACGTCGGGGTAACCAACGTTGTGTCCTGTTTGATTTGTGGAAGTTATGTACCATGGACTCTTCACTGAAACTCCGTAAAGACATAATTATTTATTTTTGAGATACATACAATCTGCACAGAGGTTATTGATTGACTAGCTCAATGAATCCATCTGTAAATTGAGTAACATAAGTTTTGTGATGTCATCACACTAAAAAAGGGAATACGTCACAGGAAAAGATACTTTTAGATTATCTCTAGTTTTTCTAAGGCATGATAGCATTCTCTTAGCCTATGCTACAGGAGCACAATGGTTATTCTTCTATCCTATCTCCTCCTTGTCTCAACGGACACACACAGCCAGACAAATTGAATTCATCAGTGCATTGTAACCGAGACAAATGGCGTTTTTATTGAAGCCGTCGAGACTGATGCAAAATAATGTAATGTCACCGCTATGATTTTAATATCAGTGGAACACTGTACTGACATACTTAGCGAGATGGCTTTTACAAGAGCGGGGAATTAATGGTCCATCAGTGTGTGTTTGTCAGTAATTTATGGTCGACCACAGTAGGTAACATTGCACTTTGTGGTCGGCAACTCTGACTGCAATTGGAAAGTTTTTCTGTGTATCTTCCCGAAGATTCGTCAATTGGATATCAAATAATGAAAATACGCCAACTGGGTCAGGTGACGGCTTACTCTTGAGAAAGGAGGCCTGTATTCTAGCATCGGGAACATTAAACTACATCTGTACTATTGCAAATGTAACAAATCTTTTAAAACATAGGTAATAGCAAAACACAAGAATTCCATTTAGACCACTATCTTCGTTCCCACTTCATTGACAATTCATCTAACAGATTGAAGACACAATGTCCAAAGTAAACGCTTTCTCAGATGAACTGTGAACCCTCGTAACTTCATATTAGTCCCCTTATCAGTTGGCTATGGCTGGGCGAGTGGTTATCCCGCTGCCCAGACTGGCAAGCGATCCGTCAATGGAGCCCGATTCATCTCTCTTATCTGTAATGTATTCTGCCGTACAATCGATGAATCGAACCCTTGTGTATTGTTCTCGAGTTTCGGCATAAGTGGATCTCGGAGTAATGTTTGTAAATAGGCAAGTAACTGGTAAGATGAGCGATTAAATTGTTTTGTTGTGTAGATCGTATGTTGGGATATAGATTTCAAAGATCAACCACATTATGGTTTCTTTGTCAACCAGTCTATACCCGCCTAGATTATATGTATAATTCAATATATCAGTTTATATACAGTATAAAAATGTGGCCGTCACCTTAAGAGCTATATTTGTTTATACATTGCACGATAGAGACTATATTCAACAGATTCTGTTAAATATAGTTTCTAAGCAGATTCAGGCTTCAAAAGGTTCCTATGTGATGTGACTTCATGAAGGAAAGAATTGAAAACTGACAAATTCATAAGGCAGGATTGCAGTCAAACACTAGTTTTTAATTATAAAAAAAATAAATAAAAGACTAGTTCACTATCCCTTTGGACGATAAATCCAACTGAAACATTTCAAATTTATTGAACCGCCAAGTTCCTAGAAATATGGAGGGTGGAAAATATCATAAAAATAAGAGGAAAGTGAGTCATAGTGATGCTAAATGTGCTGAATATCACCCCTTATTCACTTGGGGAGTGCGATAGGAAGAGTCCACAAGAAATACGCAACTCTAGCTTCTTTAAACAGCTTAATAGTTAAATTCTCAGATTTAAGATCGACAAAATTGACAACAAAATAAACCTCAGTATCGTCTTTTGCTGTTGTAACAACATTACCACACAACAGTCAACTAATTTGCAGACAAACACACGATCTAGCGTTTAATAAACCAAAAGGCTTCCATTAAAACGAGTCGTGATCATCCAGCAGTCGTGAGAATGTTAGTCGAGTTGTGAAACACTCGAGTTGACAGTATCGAGTCGGTTCTGTGAACGATAATCGATATAATCAGAGGGGGGCGCAATCGATATTCCATGCATAATGCAGGGACTACGGTTAGGAGTAATTCATTTGACGTAAAGCTCACCTAGGTGGCTAGGTTGTTGTTTATTAATTTTTCAGGTGATGATGTTTTCCATACATAACATTGCGCCAAGAGTTAGACAGAGTACACTGATATTTCGCCAATTATAATTAATAGGGACGAATCTGATGCCAGCAATCGGACTCAAAATCAAAAATACATTCAATCCAACTTCCACTCTGGCGGGGTAACTGTGTAAATCACTAACAACTAGTTTTAATAATGGCAGTTCAACAATATTTCCTGCGATATTTACGTTGTTGAACAAACTTTTTTGAATATATGACATACTAGCTTTCCGCCGGCGGCTTCGCCCGCGTAGAGTTCGGTTATATCACGCTTTTTAGATTTCCCTCGGAAATATCAATTTTTTCCCGCATAAAAAGTACTCTATTATTTAATCCGGACTTGTAACTTTACGTCTGAAAAACTTCAAAGCAATCGGTTCAGTAGTTACGGCGAGAAAGCGGAACAAACAAACTGACTTTCCCATTTATAATATTAGTAAGGATTGAACAAGCAATCCTTCAAAATGGTTCAAATTGTGATTAATAATGAATTCTAGTCAGAGAATTAGATCATATTAACTGATTTAAGTGTTCAAAAAGTTCAATAACACTTTACCTGACGAACGAATCGAACTCAGGCCGCCTGCTGTGCAATACTTTTAGGATCACTATACCCTGTTTATTTTTTTTTATATTTCTATGACAATATCTTTGATGCTTTTTGTTTTCAGTAGGTAATGAAGAAAAAAACACAAGAAATTTCTCTTGACATTGCGCATATTCGTCAAATAAGTTAAGAAATATGAAAATTAAGTTTAATTTTACGCTACAACTTCAAACATCTCAATATCCCTAGTCACTCTGAGATCCACTTAATTATCATTGAAATATAGTTGATAATATCCTTATGTATCCTTGGGTTGCACCGACCGCCTTCAGCTTTTTGGAGTTGAGATTTCCTCGAACCATAACTTTGGGCGGTCCATTGAGTCCAAGGCCAAGGTGGCTGCCAGGAAACTTGGCGTTACCGCAAAGGTCCGGCGGTACTTCATACCGGGACAGCTTCTAATATTATACAAAGCACAGGTCAGTTCATGTGTGGAGTAATGCAGTCACATTTGGGCTGGTGCTGCAAAATGCCACCTGGCTCATTTGCATTCAGTGGAGAGGCGTGCAAAGAAGCTAATTATTAGCGACCCAGATTTATTTGAGAATTGCATGATTTAATTCCCCCATCTCCGTTCTACCATCGGACGACCTGTCGTTCGGCGAGTTTCCACCCTTATGTTGTTGACATCACAACGATCCGAACGAAGACTTTCGCCTCGTCTTTTATACAATTTGCCAGCGGTGGTGTTTCCGTCGCACTACAATTTAAGTGTCTTCAAGGCTAGAATGAATAGGCTCTTAATAAACTAGCGCGCTTTACCCTCAACGATTGCAACACTGCTTACCATCAGGCGGGATTGCGGTCAGGCACTAGTTTATAATTTATAAAAAAAATAACTTGAGATAGGGTGGGGTTAGGGGTATGCAGCACTGTGCACATTTACTTATACTGTGGTTGGATACGTGTAAATTTTTGTTCTAGTATTGGCTTAAAGACATAAGATTCGAAGATTACAGAAAAATACATTAAAATTTCTTCCAATTTAATTACCTCATGTTTTGGATCAATTTCAGCTCCAATATATGGCATTATATAAATAGAAGTTAATAACCGTTAATTTAATTACGTAATAACCACTACAAATACAATGTTAAACCTCCAAGATCAAAATTCCCGAGACGCTTCCATTTTCACGACCATTAAATTTAATAACCCTATAATTTCGTCATTGTTTATTAACCCGCCAAACTTTGGAAAATCAAACGCCAATAAAACGTGGACATTATAGCTGTGGAGTTAAGCTTGGAGTTTACACAGGGCTTCAGTTAAATGAATTTGTGCTTTGAACGTAGGTACAGTCGGAAGCCGCCGCGTTTGTTAGATGATACTGTTGATGTTGGCAAAACTGTGTGAGGAAGTTACAATTTGGGTATGTGCTCGGTTTTGGTTTTGTGTCTCAATATAGGATGGTTTTTACGATATAGGTTTTTGTGTTCAATATAATAACGCACTGAGGGTGCTATTGTAGCTGCCGTGGCGTTGTAGTGCGTCAGGGATGTTTTCGGATAATAACATTAATGATTTTACTGCCATTATTAGGAGTAGATGCGCATCAGAATAACGACAGATTCTGTGTGTTCGCGGATCGGTAGGATTCTCCCATGTAGCAGATGTGGATGCAACTCCACGCTAAGTTTGAAGTAAATTTTATGTATGTATATCTTTGTCTGTAACATACTAACATTGGAAGTTAAGTAAAATTGTTACTAACCTTATGGACTCCGGTCTGAAATAAAATTTTTCTATTCTATTCTATTCTTAAGAATGGCTTTTGCTTTGTTTGCAAAAAAAGTTGAGCAAACTCTATTTACTGCACCGACATGCATAAACAACTTATACAACTTAAATTAGCTGAATTACGGAAAAGTAAGTTTTGTTGGAAATCCATTTTCAAAATATTTTCAAGACTCTGCAAAAGACACCTTTAGCAACTTCACAAATAATAAAACCTGAATCTTCTGTAACCGACGCTACCCTTGTGAAGCCCGCGGCGTCCAATGATCCAGACGTTCCATTAGTATCCCAACACTATCGACTACTCAACCCTGACCTTTCACATCACAACGAACCTCCTCTTTTAAACCTACTGCTCAAACAACCAGCGAGGGGTGGGAGCTCAACATTAACTGGCGAATAATTTGTACGCGTAATTCCGTACTAGTTGTTACCGTCAGTTTGTTTGACGGAATTTGCATAGTTATTAGCCCCGTCGTTGTTTATTTAATAGAGGATATTTGATTAATTTCTCAGTTTCAGAGGGGAGCTTTTTAATTATTTTGGGATTTGGGATTATATTAATATGTTGCTAAGTTCTTAGTAGCAGAGGATTCATTATTAACATTTAAATCTCTCTGAATATTTAATATAGGGTGATTTGACGATGTATTTAAAAGTATTATTTATTTGAACTGCGTTTTTACCATACATTTTAGACACCAAGTCTACTGAGGAAGTGTAAAGAAGAATAGAGAAAGAAAGAAAGCAAAGAAAAGAAACAATTAAAAAGCTATATTTTCAAATATGAGCAAAATGTAAGTTACAATTTAACTCTGATTTCGCAAATTAGCCTTTCTTTCTTTTTATTTTCGATCCTGTTTCCATAGATAAAATAAATCTTTACTTAATATTATAAATGGGAAAGTGAGTTTGTTTGTTCCTTTCACGCCTAAACTACTGATCGGTTTTGTATGAAATTTGGCATACAAATGGTTTATAACCAGGAATAACACATAAGATACTATTATCCCGATATTCTTATGGGACAGAAACTTACGCGGATAAAACCGCGGAGCGCGATTAGTCAAATTATAAAGAGACTACCTTTCCGCCTCGCGTGGAATTCGGATATATCGCGCTTTTTAGATTTCCCTTGGGAATATCAAAATTTTCCGGGATAAAAAGTAGGTACCCTATTATTTAATTCGGACTTCTAACTTTACGTTTGAAAAATTTCAAAGCAATCGGTTCAGTAGTTACGGCGTGAAAGCGGAACAAACAAACTCACTTTCCGATTTATAATATTAGTAAGGAAGTAAGAATGACCAGTTTCAAGAAAAAAAAAAAAAAGATTTATTTTTGAAAACTGAAAAGTTATTAAAAAATCTCTAATTATGAACTCTGATAAACTTTCTCATAATTTCACATCTTTTAATGCGAAATTACTTCTGCAATTAGATTTCATTGCATTGTACACACACTAATAGATGAATTATGAATTATGTACTAAAAATGCAATAAACTACTATTATTCAATCCGCGACACAATATTATTGTACACATTGTATGTAGATGCTGTAAGTCTGTTTGTCACTGCCCATTGTCCTGTCCACTAGCACGGCGAGTAGCTAACCTGACTTGTAGATACGCCAGTACACACAGTGACTGCTAGCTGCTGGTACTTCACCTTCGTTTTTTGTTAGAGGATTGGATTGTGTTAGCTTGCTAGCACCAGACTAGAAGGTACATAGGTACCTCCTATGTTTTATATATAGGATTGATTGGATTTGGGGATTTAATTTTTTTTTGTTTTTTTTTTTAGATTTAGTCTTTTGGCGGCCTCTTTTTTTTGTGACAAAGAAGTGGCTCTGAATACGGGGTTCATTTATAAACGACTAGCTTTCCGCCCGCGGCTTCGCCCGCGTAAATTTCGGTTATATCGCGCTTTTTAGATTTCCCTCGGGAACATCAAATTTTCCGGGATAAAAAGTAGCCTATGTTCTTTCTCAGGGTCTAAAGATTGTGTGCTTTCCGCCCGCGTGGTGTTCGGTTATATCGCGCTTTTTAGATTTCCCTCGGGAATATCAAATTTTTCCGGGATAACAGGTAGCCTATGTTTTTTCTCAGGGTCCAAAGATTGTCTGTGCCAAATTTCAATAAAATCGGTTGAGAGGTTTAGGCGGGAAAGCGTAACAGACAGACAGACAGACAGACAGAGTTACTTTCGCATTTATAATATTAGTATGGATAGTATGGATTATTAAAGTTACGTTATTTTTTTAAATCAAAAATGTGTGGTTAAACAGTCTTTATAAAAATATTACTTCATTTAAGCAACGTTTTTGTAGGGGTCAATGACACCGATATCTTTGTTCATAAACTAAACTAAATTTAAATTTAGTCTTTTTCATTAAGAAATGGACCGAAAATAAATTTTAGTTGAGTTTTATTAAATTAGTCAGCACTTGAAGTAAATTGACCGGTAAGTATGTTGACAAGTTGCCTTCTTTTTCTTTTAATACCTACGTCTAAGCAGTATCTTAATTTAATAAGATAACACTAATATTTTTCTTCTGAAAGAAATAGGAGGATAAAGATGCATTGAACTTAAATTTGTTTTCGTTTGTGTAAAGGGAACCGGCGCCATTGTTGAAATATTTAGTAAGTTTTTAGTCGATTGATAAAAATTATGGTCTTGGTTTACAAGTGTTCCTTCCTATTATACCCACTTTCTCCGTTACATGTCCGCGCAAGATAAAAGGACACAGCCCTCCATTTCAACTCCGCACAAACTAAGAGGACATAACCCTCTGCTTCACCTCAGCACACGCTAAGAAGACAAGCCCCCCGCTTCAGCTTCTTGCTAGCATAGAAAACAACGCCTCAAGTTCATCTTCCAGCCATGCCTTCAAACTGAACCCTAAGTATAATGTTAAGGTAATTATGTACCCACAATTAAACACTACTAAACTCGGATCCATTTTCAAAGTTTCTCCACTTAACAATAGTTTCGCACAGTTCGCGGTAGTCCCGAAACCCGAGCCGTTCAAAACCCGACACGGCTGGGCGGCGGGGTCCGGCTGGCCGTATGTTCTGCGATGTGAACACGGCTCTCTTCGACCCTAGGGACGAGCCCTTTTATGTACAGACATGCTCCGTGAGCAGTTACTAAGATTAACTACTCGCAAATTGTTCCTCTCTATAGTAATGCTTGTATATTTGTGTGTCTGAGCGGAAATGTATGTGGTAGTTGTTGGATGTTGAGTTGTATGGGATAGGAATAATTTTTCGAAAAGGGACATTTGAAAATGTCTGGTTGATATTCATTTGCGATAAAAGGTGTTTTTGTTACTTTACGGGTCTAATAACCTTAGGTATCTACATATTTACTACATACTCACATTAGGTAAGTACCTAATATGTTTGCCAAAATCCTAAATCCTAATCCTTTTAGGTAAATGGCATAGCATTAAAACTAGAAAATTATGCTACGTCCTCGACTATGTTCTTTCACGATCAGCCATGTTTTGATTAAATAAAAGTAAATAGTTAGGCTACATTTAAATTATCCTACTTAAATTGAGCAGGTAGTGAGAACAAAATATAGTCCAGCGGACACGTTTACGAGAGCTACATAGTCTCACGGTTCCAACACTGCGCCGCCCGGCCGCTTGCTCCAATTCCCCTCGGGTTGATCGGTTACCCTTTGTCGCTCATTATTATGGTAATGACTGAATTATCGGTTAACGAGAAAGAGATCTACGTGTTTTGTTACCGATACTTGTTCCCGATATCGATACTTTTAAAGTTAAAGATTTCTTTTTCAAGTTTGTTATTATTTTTTTCGAAAAATAATCAACTGTGCTCATAAGGGAATCTTATATGTATAGCAAAGATAAGATATGTCTTAGAGAAGCTATTTCATATGTAGTAAAAATATCTTTATCTTAGTTACTGAGGGACTTTGTAAAGTTTCCTATTTTAGAAATTTGTTGAGATAAATCTGCCAAGAAGTAATAGAAATTCTGTCTGCTTGTCTGCGCTTGAAAAAGATGGGAATGCGAGCCAACATGGAACGTTTCCTTTAGATTTCTGAAAAGTACAAGATCTCATAACGTCTCACAATATAAGACGTAGAATTACAACATGAATAAAATATGTATAGCCCCAGTACATGTTGTTAGAGCTTGGGGAATATGTAGGTATAATGTTGCATTTAAATAGGATTATTATACAAACTCTTTAGTTTAATGGTGTTTGACAGCTATTGTGGATTGTACGAGAGAGAACCATTGCAATTTTCCATTGTAACATTTGTAAACAAGACTGGGTGACGAGATGGCTGACAGACTTAATTATTGCTCTTTACCTATTTATGAGTTTATAACCCACTGTTCATTAGGTATTGGTACAGGAAAAGACTACCCACAGACACAGTAACTGGGAGGTATGTATATTAACTCTATCTCCAAGCCTAATAAGCCTGTATTATTTCCACAGCAGTGACAGGACTCTTCTCTATGGGTAGGCAGGATTGGGTCATAAATCACCATGCTTATGCAGTGCGAGTTGTGGATGTCAAATTTCATGGAATTTTAATTTCCTTACCATTCACCGTGTTGAGTGTGTTCAAACTCATGACCTACACACACGACTGCTCTTTCAAACTCAAAGCATGTATTAATTAATGTAATTAGAAACACCTCTGAATTGCCAAAGAGTCGGCGGTAGTCAGTTAGTTAGTTAGAGCAGTAGATAACGCGTAACGGGTTCCCATGGAGAAGAACGGGGAAGTTACGGATACAGACTCGGACACTCTTTAAAATTAAAATATCAGTGATAACAATTGGAAATTGTTTTAACATCATTATAAATGATTTTCTTAGAAAGACTTGCATGATAAAATTGTACATAGCAAACAATAACAAAATAGCACCATAGCCATAGCACCTAAAAGAAGACCGGTCCTGACGCTGCCCGTTAGGAAACATGACGCAAGGATCAGCAAACATTTTAAAGGGAACCATTTTGTTATAACACGTATAGGTACTGGACAGTTATTAAAAAAAGATGAAGTTTCTTCATTTCCACAACTTCATTGTAATATACTTCAACCAAATATGAGGACACTTTCTATTCCTATCAGCTCCTATTCTTATTATCTCCACGACATTATTTCAGCACGGCCCCCTCTCAATATTCCTGGGCTCGCTATAATGGTCCAATAAGTTAATTAAGTTTAGATTTCCTTCCGAGATGCGGCGTGTGCGCCCAGTGTGGAGGGGCCGCGAGCCTCGTAAAATTAATTAGCTTTAAGTAATTTATTTTGTTAATTTATTGCCCGGGAATGTACTTTGAAGGTTTTGTTATGAATTTTGAATTGTTAGCAGTTGGAGTTTTGTTTATTATATAGGTCGAGTATGATGTGGGAAGTTTGCTGTATCTTCATTGATTGTTGGCTGTTAGTTCTGTTGTGGTTGGATACTGTTTTCCTTAACCATTCATTATCTGCACTGATTGCTCACTGAACTGCGTTTTAGCATAATCTCATTGTTTTTCTATCCTTTCCCTAGGGAAAGTCGAATGCTAGCATTCGACCTCAGTTTTGCTAACGCATTACCATCGATTCGTCAGTTGTTAAGGCCTATAACAGATGTAGGGGTATAACATCGGCTGTCGGCAAAAGTTACCACCAACCAGACAAAGTCTTGCCGCCTACCGATTCGTCGTATTCCGGCATGATGTTTGGTGAAACCGTAAGGAGGACGGGTCTGAGCAGTTGTGTTGCAATGTGTGCCGGGTATGATGCGTCAGATGTTGTTGTGTCGGGAATTTGTTCGTGGAGGGTCTCTAGATCAATCTCCCTCTGGCGCAGTATCGTTGTGTTTAACATTGCATCAACTCGCTCAACTGCCGTCTTCCTTCCTATTCACTCAGTTTTTTTTTTTTATTATTAAAAATGTTCTTAATAAACAAGCGCGCTTTACCATCAACGATTACATCATTTCTTACTATCAGGCGGGATAGCGGTCAAGCACTAGATTATAATTGATTATAATTATATAAAAAACCACACGCAATTCCTAATTATGTTAATCAGGGAAGTTGATAAATCCGTAATTTTGCATATCATTATTATGGTCAAAGTTGAATAATCATATTTTTCCAACCTACTTTGCAGAATAATAGATCACTCACTTTCTATTTCTGTATTCTGATTACTAGCAGTGTTCTCACTGGTATAACCTTCAAAGTTCATCCAAGGATAAATTTTATCTTGGGCACGCCACAATAGCGGCGGTAAGTCCCCTCTTTGAGGAGTGGCTAGAGAGGCGCCACGGCGCCCTCACTTTCCGCCTGACGCAGGTCCTCACCGGACTCGGTTGTTTCGGGAGGTTCCTGTTTCGTATAAGGCGGGAGGAAACGCCAGGGTGTCACCATTGTGTGGATCGCCCTGAGGACACGGTGGAGCATACGGTGGAGTTCTGCCCGGCTTGGGAATAGCACCGCCGTGTCCTCGTAGCGGCGATCGGCGGCGATCTCTCGCGTTCGACCCTGGTCCAGGCCATGGTCCGGAGCGAGAGTGCATGGCAGGCCGTCACCTCCTTCTACGGAGCAGTAATGCTCGCAAAGGAGTCCCAGTGCCCCCACGCCACTAGCCGCCGCAGGAGACGCCCTGGTCGGGAGATGACACCAAACTCCCAGCCACCGTAGGTGCGGGCCTGCGGGCGGTGAACAGTGGGCAGCTCGCCGCCCGGTAAGGACCAGGCCCGAGTCGACGGTGCGTCGTGTTTCACGCGCGCCTCAAAGAGATGTCAGCACATCGTGAAGGGGTCCACGAAGACCGATGCCTCTTGGGTCAGGGTTGCGGGTTGGTTAAACAAGAAACCGTGGCCCTGGCCGTCCCACAGGCAAGTGAAGAAACACGGGTGGGTTTTAGTCAGTAAAAGTCTGACACGCCCTTCCGCTCCGCCCAGAGCGGGAAAAGTCATTTGATGATTTCCCATCCCAACAAAAAAAAAAGGATGAATTTTATCTTGCGCAACAACAATTTCATGCCTCTTGTTACCCTTTCTTGGTAAATGGGTATATTCGACAAGAAATCTACCATTAGGTAATATTTTGGGGATTCGAGAAAGTATTTGGCATTTGGGAATGAGCTTACCTATATAATCTTTGCCTATAACTGTCCTCTCTACCCTGAATAAAATACCTATATTATATTTATTCCGACAGTTCTCAGAACAGCCTATCGAACTAATTTTTAGCAAAATCCCGTTGTTTTTCTATCCTTTCCCTAGGGAAAGTCGATTGCTAGCATTGGACCGCAGTTTTAGTAATACATCACCATCGATTCGTCAGTTGTTAAGATAATAGCGTCACTCAATACATTTTCCGATGCATTCATGGATGAGGGATTCTTTCCTGTTGGCTTATTAATAGTGGTATCAATATCTGTATTGTACATCACCGACGTGGGTAAGCCTCCGACAAGGTGGACCGACGACCTGGTGAAGGTCGCGGGAAATCGCTGGATGCGGGAGGCGCAGGATCGGTCGTCGTGGAGATCATTGGGGGAGGCCTATGCCTAGCAATGGGTGTCTTTCAGCTGAAATGATGATGATGATGATGTCTTCATCCCGTAGGTTGGCATGCATCATTTATGGTTCTGTTAAACCTTGACCTGTCCATTCGCTCTTATGGGCTAGCTAATGCATTAAAGATACTCTTTATTTTTAATTGGCCTACAAAAGTTTTCGAGTCACGACCTGGTGGTATACAATATGTTAAGAAAACCCTGTCCGACCCGTAAGGATAATAAAGGTTAGGTAAACACATGACCAAATAAAATATGAAATTTTACATAATCATCATAGTAACAATACTAGTGAATTTTGAAATTATCTTTTTTTCCCGCGAACTTCCCCAAAAATAGGTAAATTTTTAAAATGTGACAACACCATTTTCGGCGGTATCATCGTTTGATTTATTGTTGGATATTAAATGTATAAATTTATGTTCAATATTTGGCGGTCTCCTTTGTGATGCCGGCGCGCGGCGAATTTGTCGGTGTCTTCAAATGAAAAAGTACGAGAAACTAGGGATGTACTATTTTTTGCGTAATAACGTTTTTTTATCGCTATTAATCGAAACTTGTATCTGGTTGAAGGATTTGTTGTAAAAACACAGATTACCCAATGGTAAAAGTACTTTTGTTTGTTTATCGATTAATTACTAATAACATTATTATAACACAAGTATTAGTAAACAGAAACGAGAAAGACTTATGAAACACAATTTTAGTAAAGTTTTACAAATATTTTATCGGTCAATATCATCGATATTCAGACAGAAACTGAAATTAATACTTTGGCATGATTTTCATTTACAGCAGTGTACCTCGCTAATTTGAGTTTTGTAAAAGTTCTAAACAATTCCATGCGATGTTGAATCGAGAATAAGAATGAGAAACTACAATACTAAATCGATACCAAAAATAGACGAGTATCAATCGATAAAAAAAACAATATTTTGATTACTTACACATCTCTATCAAAGCATGCCGCCGGCAGCCGCGTAGATACCTATGTTTATAAAATAAAAATAATTTTTACTTTAAATTATTAGTTGCGCGTGAACATTGCTGGTGTACACACTGTTCGTGTATTGTGTGATCATGTTGTTTTCTAACGTAGAGTAATGTAACATGCTGATGGAGGTAGTAACTGCAATTAGCTGTGTTGTGATCAGGTGTTAGACGATTTGGAAGTGGGGACTTATCGGTCAATGCACGAGGGTTCCAGCATGACGGTGCCCCACGATATTTTTTCCGACCTGTACGTGAGTACATTATCATTATTGTCCATTATCAGTTCGGCGAGCAGTGGATTGGTAGGGGCCAACTGTGGCCAGCGCGGATTTGACACCACTTGATTTTTATTTGTGTGCATGTCCGTGCTAATCTCGTGCGACGAAATATGGAACATCTCTACCAGAGCCATTGTGCTCATCCAATGAAATGATACATTCGGAGAGTCAGACGACCTTCCTACTTAAAAAAAGTTCTTTTCTCGAGCTGCCTAAGTATCATTGTTTCTTTCGAGAGTCGATAAACGTGAACAAGCTACCTATACCTACAAGCATGAGGTCAACTGCGGTCATGACCTGTGCCTGTGTTGCCATGAAATTACCTATTTATTTTATTTAAGTTATTTATTTTTTAGGGGGTATTTTTTTTTAAGTTTACACAGGTTTTGCAGGCATTAGTAGAATCAGTTATCGATACCTAACAATACCTTCACGGATCGGACAGGGTTTTCTTAACATATTGTATAAGACGAGAAGGAACGCCAAAATAACTAAAATCTTTAGTTCTGAATCACAGTTTAATTCCGATTTGATATAATTCAATAATCGACTAGAATTTTAATAATAATTACTATTTTAATTTGCTTCTTAATTTAATGCAAATGCCCGCATACCCACATCTTGTCTAATTAAGCTTATACTATAATCAAACGTATATTTTACTGATTGTAAGTTTATCTGTGTGAAAGTGTGGCATTCTATCTACGCGGCGTACCACCGGCGCCTGCGCAACTGATGTCTAAACTGACAGGTGGCGCGATCAATCACGGTAATCCGTGAAGCTGTTCTAATCTTTCAAAGAAGGGCATTCCTACCTGCAGATGAAATTTGTAAAAGCCTATCATTAGGACACGAATGTTCTATAGACTGTTTCTCTGGTGGTATATTGGCCCTGATTCTGATTGTTCACACACTAAATTAAATTTCATACATCTTTTTCTCTCTATTTCATTAACAAAAGGACAGGAGATAACATGTTAGTTTAGAGCTGTCAAACTAGTTCACTTCTGACGTAAATTGACGTATTTTTGGTCGCCATGTTTAGGTATAATCGCGTTTAAACAGTCTATGGAGTATCTTAATTTGACAGGATTAAACTAAAATGTTATCTTCTATCCTTTTCTTAATAAAATATAAAGAAAAAAATGCACTTAACTTAAAATTAGTTAAGTTTGTGAACTAGACAATCTGCGCAATTATGTATAAGGGAATACCATGGTCATTGGAATTAGTAGAAACCGTTGTCTCCAACACTAGGCTCAGATGTAGCAAAAATAAATACAACTAATTGTTTTTACGTACATTTTTATTGTTCTCGCTTAACAGCGATCACAAACACTATAAAATAAACTCTAACATCTTAATGAATAATAACAGTTGTACTTACATATTCTAGTGAAAAACAACCTATTCCTCAAATTCTCGTTGACAATCTGTTCCCTCAGCCTCTAGGCTTTTTCTTTATGACATACGTCATGGCTTTGTACAAGTCGTTACACTGCCTTTATAACAATTTGCAGGTAACAATAATTGGAGTTACAAACTATAATTTGCTAATTCGTTTTACTATTTCTAACACTCGGTTTTAACATTGAATTCATTATTCATTGCTTAACATGTTTAAACATTTTTTACATGCGCCATGCTTTTCCGTTTCATCAAAAGTATTTCTATTAAACCATTATTAATCCAAATCCATCCAGCGACATGCTTTACAATACGTATGTCGCTTATTAATCATGAAATGAATTAACTATAGATAACTATTTTATTAGACCTCAGTTTGGATAAACCCTCAATTATGGGTTGCTATCAAAGCAACCGGAAATCCTAACCTGGATTTCTACATTGAAAAAGGAGCAAACTGACAACCACAAATAAATCTAAACCAATTTACAGCTAGCCAGTCATATTAACTGTGAAGTCTGAACTTATGGTTATAGTACATTACGATATTAGTGCGTAATGATGGTTATAACATGCGAGGCGGAATTTCAGCCCGAGCCGAAGGCGAGGGTGTAATTGAGCCGAGCATGTTATAACCAATACGCACGTATATCGTACGACGTTTTTTAACACACTTGCGAGGAAACAGAAAAAAAAGTATTTTATATTTTGTTCATTTTAAATCAAACTCAATCTGTGAATGCACACTGTTGCTTTCCCGCCATTAGTATTATTATTTGCCATTTCAAATATGGAACAGCGCGCAGCGCGAGTCGTGCGGCGGCGTTCCATATTTACTTGAAATGGAAAATAATGCTGTTATGGAATTTGTATGGTCTATAACTTAACTATTTGCTTTGATAACACACGCGTTTGTTATGGCCCGCTTTACATATTTAAAACCGGTGGAATTACATCAGCTTTACGAGCAAGGGTGTTAAAAATATCATAAAGGTTTAAGTTAGCCTTGCGCCGACATGTACAATATTAGCACTATGTATTGGATGACTCAGTACCTAATCCCCCATTTCGACAAGTGGTGTCTGCAGCGCCCTACTAGGGTAATCGCTTGAAAGTTGTTTTGTGTAATTGTAATATTTTAATATGGTACGAGTAATCTAACTACAAGATCAAATTAGGTAAACTCTAAGATTCCTTGGATTATTAAACAATTAGAGAGCCTCATCTGGGCACAAGTAGGTAAACGGCCTCTTTAGAAAACCTTAACTAGACTTCGTACCACAGTGGGCTTACTTGCCATATTGCGTGTTACTCTTTTACCCTAAAATAGCTGAACGGATTTGGATGAAATTTGACATTCAAATTGTTTATAACCAGGATTAACACAAAGTATACTTTTTACCAGATATTCCCACGGGATGGAAACCAATGCGGGGATAACGCGGGGTGTAACTACACACATAAAACGGTTTTCTCAAAATAAGCAAAAAATATTTGCATGAAAGCAAATTGCATTACACCAAGATCATGGTGATTTCATATATATGGAAACTAATATTTTCTTAAGTAAAGGAGAAAAATTTATTTATTTATTTATTTATTTAGAAACATACAATTATAGCACTATTACAGAGCATTCCAATTCAGTGCTATAAGTAAGAATAAATTATACAAAACAAAAAAAAAACATTACATACATAAAGTCAGAATAGTTAATAAAGAAACATTTATATATATATACATTAATTAATTTTTATTTCCTATGAATCTATACCTTGTTCTATTAGGTTCTGTGCTGCTTGTAAGAACTTAGGAAGTTTTTGGCCAAACAAGTCTTCCGTACGCGCAATCACATTAATCAGACGTATAGCTCGAGACATAGGGGCAAACTTTAGTAGGTTAGTCCTAGCCGTGGGGACATCTAAAAGGCTGGGGCGACGACGTGCACTTACGTACCCATTCGGCGCGCGCAGGCGCAGCACTTCAAGTACCTCTGGATGTTGAAGCACTCCTAATAATATAGAGACAACATACTTCACCAGCGCCACGTCCCTTCTTACAGCCAGCTTGGTGTACCCGACCATGCCTAATACAAACAGGCTCGGGTACATCAAGGGATAAAAAGGATAAACTCCATACTGCTTCAGATATAAGAATCTTAGGAATTTATTCTGAATCTTTTCCAACATGAGGCTATACTTTGCCTCATGAGGATTCCAAATAATAGAACTTGTTTCTAGATGACTCCTAACAAGTGCATTGTATAGGACTTTAAGTGCAGCTGTATCACTAAAATCCTTACACTGCCTCAAGATGAATCCCAGATTCCTGAAACCCCTGCCACACACCTCCAAAATGTGCTTGCGGAACGTTAACTCGGTTACCATCTGTACGCCCAAGTCTCGCACCTGAGTAACGCGCGGCAGTACCTTGGCGTCTATCATATAGTCATGTTGCAAGGGCGCCAGAGCGCGACTGTAGGTCATTACACAACACTTATCAACATTAAAATGTAAGTTATTGGCTTTACTCCAAGTCATAACGCTATTAATATCAGACTGTAGCTGATCACAGTCTGTGGCATCTTTAATTGATAGGAATAACTTGAGATCATCCGCGAACAGCAGGCATTTAGCACTCGTCACTACTGTAGGGAGATCATTAATCAATAAAATAAATTCCAATGGCCCGATATTACTTCCCTGATTCACTCCGGAAAATGTGTAATACGGGCTCGACTCGTGTCCCGCATATTCCACGTACTGTCGGCGCTCGCCAAGGTAGCTAGCAAAAAACTTTAAAAGGTGTGGTGTAAATCCTAAAGCCGACAGTTTGCGTAAAAGTATATCATTATCAACGGTATCAAAAGCTTTCCGGAAGTCAAAGTAGGCGACGTCTACTTGACCTCCGGCATCGATGATGGGCGACAAGTAGTTCACAAAAGACAGCAAGTTACCACACGTACTCCGGCCGGGCCGGAACCCGTGTTGAACGTCCGTCAATTGTGAACTCACTTGCGTATAAATGATCTTATGTAAAACTGATTCAAATACCTTAGCGAACGCAGACAGCAACGCGATGGGGCGGTATCCACTGAGGTCTGTACCTCCTTTGGGGACGGGGATTACACGAGTTATTTTCCAAGCGTCCGGATAATGACCTTCTCGCAAACACAAGTTAAAGATATGCAACAAGGGCTCTTCAAAAACCATACGACAATCCCTGACAATGTAAGGTGGTATGCCATCGGGGCCTACTGAGCGCTTGGGCTTGAGGGCCAGGAGCGCCGCGCGCAGGTCTCCCGCACTGAGACGGTCGACATGCACGCGCGCCGCGCCCGCCTCACCGCCCGCGCGCTCCGCCTCCGCCGGGTCCAGCGCTGGCCGCGTCTCTCTATAGACGGAATGGAAGTACGAAGCGAAACAATCAGCACATTCATCATCTTTCAGTACTACGCCGTTGTTAGTAATCTTAGGTTTATTTCGTCTAGACTGCTTCATTCTAACATAACTCCAAAATGCTTTCGGATCCTTCTTCAGGTTTCGTTGAAGTTTGTTTTGGTAAGTCTCATACGTTGAGGCTATCTTTGTTTTTATTTGAGCGCGATAACGAGAAAACGAATCATAATCGGTCTGGGAGCCTGTTATTTTATATAGCTTATGAAAACGCCATTTTTTCTTAATGTCACTTATTAAGTCAGCCGTATACCATTCCGGATAAATAAATCTAGATTTCCGTTTATTTATTGCCTTATTTACAGGAACACAATCATCTAATACCCCATTTACAATAGTATAAAAATAATTCAAAGCCTCCTCTGACTTTTCAATAGAATACAGACACTCCCAATCGACTTGATTAAAACAATAATATAAAATAAAAAAATTGGCATTATTAAAATTCCACCTACGTCTAATAGAAATGTTATCATCACTTTGACATATGTTTAGGTCAGGCTCTGGTTCTCGGTGAGATACGTGAACACTAATACCTAGCGGCGGATGTTGTGTATCTACATTAACCAACGGTTCATCAGAGAGTTGTACCCCTATGTTCCGACACTCAAACGTTGAAAGTACTAAGTCTAGCGTGCGATCATTAATGTTAACAATATTATTTACCTGCCGGAATCCGCAGTAAGCAATAATATATTCCAAGTAACTTTGAATTTCCGTGGTTGTTGACGGCATATTAAAATCACCTATCACAATAACTTTATCATATTTAACACAAACATTCTCTAAAATATTAAATAAACACATATACTCGTTAACATCACATTTAGGCGGTATGTAAACAACACAGCAAAAAAACAGAAAATGGTTTCTTCGATGCACTGTCGCACAGACTATTTCAAATAAGGCCCTGTCCACATTGGTCACAGAAACGCGATTCAATGATAAACGCGGTGAAGCAGCTAGAAATACTCCTCCTTGTTTTCGCCCGTCCGCTCGATCACATCGTAATATGTTGAACTCAGGTGGAATTAGTTCTCCATCGAGTATCCCAGTATTTAGGCCAGACTCCGTAATTGCAAAAAGATCGTAAGTAGACGCCTGTATATTGTTATGGAAGATTTTAGTTTTTGTACGTAATCCGCGAACATTTTGATAATATAATTGTATGGAATGATTAGTGTTCTTTGTTGCTATTGTACCTCGTTGTATGGTAGTTTCGAAACCACACCCATTCATTAAATTGAGTATGTAAAGGCCAAATTTCACTCTTGTTGATTTTATCAAAGTGTGACTCTGGAACTCCAACCATGAACGAAGAGTATTCTCGTTTGGTTTTAGGAACAAGTTTTTCAACTTTGATATCGCTGGTTCCACATACATTTGTGATATGCTGAACTAAAGTCTCTTCAGAAGTATCGGGAAGAAGGGACCACACATGCAAGAACTTCTTCTTTTCTATCGCTTTAAATGTAGCAATTTGATCATTTCCTCCTTTAAGGATCACATTCTGTCTCGCTTTCTTATTTTTGCGCCCTCCAACAACCTTCCATTCCGATGATTCAGCATTTTCCATACTGCATTCATGTTCCACTTTTTTAATTCGAGCGTCTGCACCAGTGTCTATTCCGCGTTCCAAATTCTGCAGTGTGTGCTCACCCTTATTTTTGGCGCGCTCGGTAGCTCTTCGCGCACGCGCGGTCATAGCATTATGCGATACTGACGCGCCTGCACTTGTTTCACTCACACACTGCGCAGTCGGGACTCGGTTGGCATCTTCTATCACGCTCTTCGTCGAACTCGTAGACGCTGAGAGTAGATCGATTTTACTGGATAATTTATCGATTACCTTCTTTTGCTCAAAAATGGCGGTGCAATAATTCTCAATAGCCCCTTGTTGTTCACACAATTTCTTGTTTTGGGCTTCAATTAATGTAGATTGCGCTGAGATTTTTGCGGTCAACGCTGCTACCTTCTTTGATAACTCACTAAATGCGGTTTCAACGTTAAATTTGGACATATTTTCAACAAAATACAATTAAAATCACGGACACGGACGGAAGTTGTACAGATGTGTTACCGAACATGCATACAAAAATGTCATAAACTGACATTATAAAAAATCTTGAATGAAGAAAATTTCATTTGATTTAAGACATTTTACCTTTCAACAAGAATTATTAGTATTCTTATTGTAAGTCAACGATTCTCTTAGTATAAGCTTAGAATGTCGTATTGTTTCAAGAAAATGTTATTTTCTATATAGAAAATAAGCCACTTAGCTTTAAATAAAATATACTTAATTTAAATAATAAACTTTTGTTTCAACAATAATAAAACTTGTTAATAGAATAATTGCATTGAGTCAAGATGTTCTTATTTTAAATGAAGTAAATAACTTTTTATGTTTATACAAAGATTCTATATTTAATACAAATATATTTTGAATCAATGACTTATAATGTTGTGAATGCAGCATGGGTTCTCTTGGCTAATTCCACTTCATTGTCAGAAGCACTGGATTTTCTTTTTCGATCCCCCTATTTAAAAATTAGGTTGCGGACCTTGTCAACTAATTTCCCTCTCGCAGCCACAGATCTGCCAGTCAGTGACTGGCCTTTTGATACTGGTCTTGTATAATATATACCAATCGATTCCGTTGGAAAGATTGTCAATATTTTAGCAGCAAGAATATTATATTCCTCATATGATAATTTACTGAAAAATGTAAAAATAAATTAAAAAGCTTTATTTATGTCATTTTAAAATAATTAGGAATGATAAAATTACTTACTGATTTACTGTGTAGGTATAGATGTGTTTAATAATGATGTCTGTTAACTGGTTCCTTTTAGTGTTATTTAGTATTTTATTACCTACTTTCGTAATATTTTAAAATGCTATTTCCTCCTACTGTTGTCTGTAGTAAGGTATGCAGGTCAAAATCTGGAAAATATCTTGTTATCAATATATTATTTTCTTCTTGACCACTGTTTGATGATGTCGGCTTCGTTGAGTCACTTTCAGTTTCACAAAATGACTCTGTGCCCTCTGTGCTCACACTAAAGGACCAACGCAATATGGCGCGCATTTACGACGATTCTCTTTGACACAGTGACGAACCGGAAGCGGGAAGCGTGGGTATACTTGCTATGCCAAAAAACATATTTTTTAGGAATAAATACTTTACTATTGAGTTAAAATTTTATGTAATTGAAACAAAGCACCGTCTTTTTTTTAAAGGATACTAGTGTTTACTCAAAATAAGATAATGATAAATTTAAATTTAACTAGATGTCATTCGTTCAAGAGACACCGTCTTAGAATTCATTCAAGACAATTTTTTTTTAAATCTAATATTTCGAATACTCAAGTTATAGAAACTTCACTTTGAAACAAGAATATCATTTTATTAAAACAATAATACTGAAACTTCTTAGATTAACTCTATTTTTACTTCATATAAAACATTTTTACTTGATATTAAAAATTGTATTAAGAAAATTATTTATTTACTATAAGAGAATCAATATCTAGAAATAAGCAAATATTACTTAAACTGAGACAATTTTACTAAAAATTAATTAAAATTTTAAGAAAAGTAATTTTCTTGCCTAAAGAAAACCGTTTTTTCTGTGTATGTAGTAATTATCTATATATTTCCGTATTATATTTTCCATCGACATGCTAAGAAGATCAAGCCTACATTGACCAGTATACCGCAACAAATCGTCGATAATCTGTGTTCAAAACCGTGACATCAGTATTAATTATCAATTAATTACGAACAACAATCGCCGTCTCGTTGACAGCAACTAATACGTGGACACACGAACAACGGTCGGCTCCTGATCTGACACCCGATACCACACTGCTGACACTTGTATTAATTAACATGTCATTAGTTATCAGCGGCTCGTCTTGTACGAATTGATACGTATCTTATTCGTGATTTCATTGGATTAGGTATTGGTTTATTTATTTATTTAATTCAAGCCACTAGGGCCCAAGGAAAATACAAAGTATAACATAAAAATACTTATCCATACTATCCATACTAATATTATAAATGCGAAAGTAACTCTGTCTGTCTGTCTGTCGGTCTGTCTGTCTGTCTGTTACGCTTTCCCGCTTAAATATCTCAACCGATTTTGATGAAATTTGGCACAGATAATCTTTAGACCCTGAGAAAGAACATAGGCTACCTTTTATCCCGAAAATAAAATGATATTCCCGAGAGAAATCTAAAAGGCGCGATATAACCGAACTCCACGCGGGCGAAGCCGCGGGCGGAAAGCTAGTACACTAATATATGTATAAAAAAATATCACAATAAATACAATACTATAACTTACGGTTCAAACTGCACTGTTAGCGCTGTAGTTAAGCTATTGACTACTGCGCTGCGTGTCGCGGGTTCGAGCCCCACACGGAACAAATATTTGTATGGCCTACAGTTAGTTGTTCCGGGTCTGGCTGTTTGTGTATGTTACATTAAAATTCTTCTAAACGTACCCACGATACAGAAGTAATTCCATCTATGCGTGGGTTACCGTTTTCTTAGAAAAACACCTCCACAATAGTGTTCAGATTGTGCTATAATTTCAAATATGTTACAACATAAGCTTCTCAATATTGCTATATAGTCACTCTGAAATCAACTAGCATAATATATAGATACTATTAAAATAATGTTAACACTTGTTCAATTTAAAATAATGTCAATTTGAGACATGAACTTCTGGTTATAGTGATATTTAAATATCCTCTCCTGAAATACATACAGTATGTTAAATAACAGAGGGCGTTCCCTTAAACTCGTTAATATATATCAATAATAGATTAAAATAAAAATATCAGCATAGAAAAATAAGCATAAAAAAATCCGAATAAAAAAAAATTCTAATTGGAAATAAATTTGAAACCTGTTTTCAATCAAAATAGTAGTCGTCATGTATAAATAAATTGCGACGTTGCCGTCTTTCATGTTCGCGTGTACAGTGTGTTTCTTTTACATGTCAATTTAAAATTTTTATTGAATATTTTCACATTGGAAAAAAATTTAAAACACTTTGTTTTCGAATGGAAATATTTTTTTTAGCATGTATGTATGCTATACTATTTCGGGTTAACGGGAACGCCCTCTGTTAGTTAACATACTGTATATCTCTTAAATATCATCAAATATTCCACTACAAAAAAACCCATAAATTAATATCGAACATTTTAAACTTCCAAAATCCTATACAGAAATTCTGAGTTTTGTTTTTGTTCTGGAAAGGATAAGTAATGCATCAATAAATCTTTAGCGACTGTAGTTACTATATCTGAATGCTTATAAAAAGCCAATATTCTGTTGTACCCCTCCAATAATCATTCTCTGCAGACCACATAATGATGATGGAAGGACCTTGTTGCCAATATCCTTACTAATATTATAAATAGGAAAGTGAGTTTGTTTGTTCCGCTTTCACGACGTAACTACTGAACTGATTTCTTTGAAATTTTGTAGACGTAAAGTTAGAAGTCCGGATTAAATTGAAATTTGGTATCCCCGAGGGAAATAAAAAATATTGTTGGCTTCATACCAGTTCGATGATAGCTGGCGTTGTGTGTCGTTTAAAATAATATAATATATTGCAAACGAATACGCATATGTAAACTTAGAAGCTAAATGATACGATAATGAATCCCCGAAAATGAGGAATCTAAAAAGCGCGATATAACCGAATTCCACGCGGACGAAGCCGCGGGTGAATGGCTAGTTAAGTTAGCCTCCAAATGACGATGGTAGATTATCTTTACCAGGACTAATTCACTACATCAAGCGTATCAAATAATAATTTCGCTTCACGTAAGATTCAGCAATCAATCCGAAACACTTGGCTTCTGTGCTGCCATCCTACGCCGAATTAGTTTCCGACACGGGACTAATTAGTACTTCATTATGAAACAAGCGTGTAATATGTTTAGTTGTACCACTGTCGGGGTTCCTGACTCCCACACGAGGTGATAGTGGAGTTAACGAATGTCTTGGCTTCTATATGCTTTAGTTTCTCTAATTGAGTCAAAATAAAAACAAAATCGTCAGCTCCTTAAAGTTAGGAAATATTCAAGTAGGTATGTCTATAAAGCTCATACAATGTTGCATTGGGGGCGATGGATCGTACTTATGTTAAAAGTCATGGATTTCGCACTTTTTGGAAACATTCTTTAACTCATGATCAACAATAATACAATAAATAACATGCTATATTAACTCATCATCATCATTCTCCTGCCCTTATCCCAATTTATTTGGGGTCGGCGCAACATGTCTTTTTCTTCCATACATCCCTATCAGAAGCCATCTCGGCAGTCACCTCCTTCTTAGCTTCTCTTCTCTGCCACTTCTCTTATTTTTAAAGTCAAGCGTCAGCTAACAAACTTTGACGAAGTTAACAATGCACTCTCTAAAGTTGTCCATTGGTTTAATGTAAATAACCTCCTTTTAAATGAAAAAAAAACTAAAGTCATTAAATTTTCTACGCCAAATGTCAGGCAGCTAAGTACCAATGTTCAACTGAATGGAGTAGAGTTGATCCCTGTCGAGTCGACAGTTTTTCTTGGATTAACTATTGACGCCAAGTTACAATGGGGTCCTCACATTGAGAAGCTGTCGGGTAGACTCAGTTCTGCCGCCTTTGCTGTTAAGAAAATTAGACAGATAACTGATGTGGATACAGCCAGAATTGTTTATTTTAGTTATTTTCATAGTCTTATGACTTATGGGATTCTTCTCTGGGGAACTTGTGCGGACATCAATACCATCTTTGTTTTACAGAAGAGGGCTGTTCGAGCCATTTATAACCTTGGTCCTAGAGAATCTCTTAGAGAAAAGTTCAAAGAGGTGAACATTCTGACTGTAGCTTCACAATATATATTTGAAAATCTTATGTATGTTCATAAAATATCTCGAATTTTAAGAAGATAAGCGATATTCATAATGTAAATACCAGGAACAAACACAATCTTGCTTTACATCACACTCGTCTCCACAGAGTAGGCAACTCGTTCATGGGTCAATGTATACACTTTTACAACAAGCTTCCCATGGACGTTCGAAACTTACCCATTAAACGATTTAAGAACCATATAAAGGCCAAACTTTGCAAAAAGGGGTATTATAAAATCACAGATTATTTAGAAGACAAAAAAGCTTGGGATTGAGCTGCTCGCTCTGTTAAGCATTGTTAATTTTTATTAAGCAATATGCGTAATTATAAGGTAAATTATTGTAAACATTTTCATTTTTAATGTCTGGACTTGAAAAAAGACGATGATCCCTGAGTTTGTTTCGGCCATTTCTTCTCAGAGGTAGTCAGTTAGGAAATGCCGGCTTCATCTAGTTAAAAAAATAAAATAAAAAATAAACATGACGTGTAAAAGTGATCAGTGATCCTACTTGCTTAATAAACGATTTCATTTCATTTCATAGCCATATCATCCTTCACACATTCCATCCATCGTTTCTTTGGTCTTCCCCTACTCTTATAGCCATCAACATTCATAATTAAAACTCTCCTCACGACATTCTCCTCATTTCTCCGTAACACATGCCCGTACCATGACAACCGATTTCCATACAACTTTTCAGCTACCGGTGCCACTTTCAGACTTCTTCTTCTTCTCTACATGCTATATTAACTCATTTAGCGTAAAAAAAAAAGAAATAGTGTGTAATATGTTAACACATTACATACTACATTATGTATTTGTATTCGTTGTAGGTAATGTATAATAAAAAATGTCTGGAAACAGCGATATGTCTGGAAGATCCAATTTAAACCAACGGCTGTCGTTAAATAATAATTTAGCATGTAAGGGGTCATCCATAAAGTACGTCACACATAAAGGGGGGAGGGGGTGTCGACAAAGTGTGACATGTTGTGACAAGGGGTGGGTGGGGTAGTAAGTTTCGTGACATCACATTTCAAAATCTAATATACCTAGAGGTAGTAATCGCGTAATTTGAAATATTAATTATAAACTAAAAAATATATCCAACTCTATCTTTGGGACAATACGGTTTAAATTGTTTTGTTTATGATGTTTTAATTTAATAATTTTTCGATGTGAAATTGCAAAACATGTGACGTCACACTAGGGAGGGGGGGTTTCAGAAATGTGAACACCTGTGACAAGGACGGGGGAGGGCTCAAAAAATTATGCAATTCGTGTGACGTACTTTATGGATGGCCCCTAATGAGTTTTGAGTTGCTTGATAGTAAATTAATCGGTTTACTGCTCATAAATGGGGAGTTTTAATAGTACTAGACATAGGTTCTGTCTGGCGTTAGATTCTCGAATTTAACGTTATTTTTTTCATAAGTGTGACAGTCGAAGGCCTTTGCGGATTTGCCTTGAGGTACACCTGCTGATTTTCTCTTTATTTTTTTCTCTCCACTTTCATTTATATCCATTATATTTACGCCATAATAACCCAAGAAACAACAAACTTTACGCTTGTCTGTGAAAAACCGATCACTCAATCATCTTCGTACAAGAAGCTAACGAGTCTCGCGGAGTTAATCAAATCTGCCTCGATTCCGAGAACATAACAATTGCACGGTGGATCGCTTCGCTCGTAATTGGTGGCGCAGTAAACGTCACGGCATATCGTTTACTGGGAGTGTTGATAACGTGGTGCGGCATGGCGCATTAGAAGCCTGTTTAGCCTCGCAGGATACGGTAAACACGAAGAGGTTAGGACGCCTGTGTGGGCTGGGCTTTATTAGCGTTTGTATCGTTATGATCTTCTTAAGGAGTGATTAGGATTGTAAAAGGGTTGTTTAGCTAATAATTTGAGTGATAAATATTATCAGCTATGGTGTGGTAGCTTATGTAGGACAAGATACTTAGCAACGAAAAAGGCTGCGAGAGATTTCAATTTTTTTAAAGTGACGTGTAACATATTTTTCTTTGTGGACTTTTATGGGCTGCGATATTTAAACAGCTAAGCACAGGACAGCAACATATTAAAAAGTCCTACACCAAAAGCAGATCTCAAATAACAAGGTACAAGATTAGTTTAACGACATAAGTAGATAAGTAGTAGTAGATAGTAGTAAGTAGTAAAAACTTGTAGAGAAATAATTATAATTTACGGCAGCCTCCAGATCGGGTGCAATTTCTAAATAAAGTGAATATACTGGTGTAGTAAAATCTATTGCTTTTCGTGCCGGCTCGGGGTGTAAATTAATATTATTCGCTTCTTATTCACTCCTCGTATAAGTTTTATACTGTTGTGGTTTGAGAAAGGTCATGGGATGCCGCTGTGTTTTATTCCGACTAATATTTTCTGGTTTGCAGTGTAGCAATGTAGTCCGAGATTTCGTGTAATGGTTTTCTTGGCTCTCGGAATGTTTTATTGTTCTCTTGCTAGTTCCCGACTTGGCATAAAGTAAGGCTAGATTTCTTCCTTGCCTACTTTATCTCCAAGTAAGTAAATATCTCGTTCGGATCTGTAAAATTAAACTCTCCTTATAACTCCAGAGTGTGAGTTGAGACTGCTACTTGGAAGCAATAATAAAATCTAATATTCCTCGATTCCTTGTCTGGCGTAAATGAATTTTATTTCACTTTGCTTGTTTTATGTGGGTGTCTGCGGATTGGTCATAACTCGTAAGATTCCTCACAGTAGTCGCTTTCTGTCGGCAATATTATAGCAGTTGGGGCTCTTTAAAATATCTTGTACGATTGATGGTGTGGATTTTCTTACTCAGAAACTTAGATATACATATGTATTATCTTTTATGCTAAATAAACGTACATATATGAATAATTAACAATAGCTTCGCAATTAACGCGTGTGTTGTATTAACCAGTCTAGAACTCATAAAATAATGTTGTAAAAGGAACCTTCTCCAAATGAATCAATTTTCAAATCACTTGGCATTTCGAATCGAATAGAATTCTAAAAAATATTACGACTCACTCAATATCTAATAGCAGGTAGTTAAACCGCCATCTTGTGTTGTTAATTTTTTTTTAGCTTCCTTCGAGTCACCGGTTCTCAATGGACGACGATTTACGGCAGACATCGTGGCAACAAAAAGAACCTTTTTTCAAAATACGAACACGACGAGTCATTCATAAAGATGGCCCTGTAAAGGCTTTATGTTCAAACTTTACTGTAACCAACTTTGAACTTAAATAGTCACGCAATAGAGTTTAATTTAAGTCGTTTAGAGAATAATTTTTTTTTTTGTAAAAAGTTTGTTTAGGATCGTTTAGTTCGATGTATCGATGCGTTTAATTTTTTCTGGTAGTTGACAAAATTATTTGCGGTTAAAACGAGAAAGGAGATTTAAAATTGAAATTCATTTTGAGATTATGGCAGTACCTTAAATCTTGTGCCTTTCTTTAGTAGACGGTTTCAGCGCTGATAGAAAATAAAATAAATGGTCTTTTACTTTAATGTATTTTTTTAAATCTAAGGTTTTAGGTTTTCGTTTTATCAATGGGAAGGTAAAACTTGTAAAATATTATTTGCGAATTTTATTTTATGTTATTTTGGGTGGGGCCTAAATCGGAACTATGGTCGCCATCTTGTATTGTTATTGCAATTAATTTTAACGAACAATTTCACATTATTCAAAAGTCCCAACAACCCCTGTCTTTGTTAACTAGGCTAAAATATCTTTATAGTATTCTATAGTATTTTCATTTAGGTTTCTATGATCAGACCATAGAGTATACCTGTATATACCATCGATATATACTAATAGACATGCCTTAGAGATGAGACATGTGGTGTGGCACTCCGAAAGAAAGATAGGAAACGAAGTTCGTCTATCTTTATTTCTTTCAAAATCATCAATTATCTATGAGAAAAGAGATACCGAAAGTGTAGGCCATCTCTCTCACTCTTTTCAAACCAAAAAAATATTGCAGATTATAGGTATTATACGCGTACGGCGTTTCCATTAGTATATGTCTATGGTACATACTCAGGTGTACTCTATGGTCTGATGACTTAAAACAGGCATAGAGCTCTTTGTATTTTCATATCCAGCATAAACAAAGGAAATACAATAGGTACAGCCTCCTCGTTATTTCTCCCCAGGTCACCTAAGTTCAGACAAAAATAAAAGGTCAGTGCACAATTCAACATGTTAATTACAAACTAACATTGTTTTACGACGTGTGCATAACATTGTGCCGTGCTGAGCCATAACACGCGTTAACATTCTTAATACCGTAAACATTTGTGTGTCTGTCTGTTTGTTTGAGGGCCTATTGCACCCGCTTTGTTTCAAATTAATATGTTATTTGTATCGTACATCCTCGTTGCAATGTTTTTGCTTTATGCTATGCAGCGTTGAACTGTTTTGCATAATTCATAGGTTAGGGTTGCCTTTTGGGGTTATTTTCAGGACTTAGTAATCAAAATGTTCTGAAGTGTAATAAAAGTTGTAACAGTTAACAAAAACTTGACTAAAACGAAATTCATTGATTGTTAAGTTTTAAAATTATTAACACTGGTACAATTTTGCGCTTATAATTTTAGACTCAATTCAGTTTTTGGGGGATTCTTTTTGATATACCTAATAGGGTAGTTAAAGAAAATCCTGCCAACGGCAGAATAGGTACACTTGATAGAAGTGAAACATAAAAAAAAAAACAGAAAATAAGAGAGAATACATAAGAATGTTCTAGGCATCACTTTATATTGAGTTATATACAATATGCAAAGAAAATCTTGTCCAATCCGTGAAGGTATTGTTAGGTATTGATAACTGATTCTACTAATGCCTACAAAGCCTATCTAAAGCTAAAAAAAAAAACACAAATTTTGGGGAAGCTGGAATTAATTCGCGAAAAAAAGGAAGATTATTTCAAAATTCATTAGTATTGTTACTATGATGATAATGTAAAATTTCTTATTTTATTTGGTCATGTGTTTCCCTAACCTTTATTATCCTTATGGGTCGGACTGGGGTTTTCTTTATATATAATACTCCTTATATATAATATTCTTTATTCTAATACTTCTTTATATATAATATAATACGTTTTTGTCTTGCTCTACTTTATAATAATGTTATTATAATGACCCTTCTACTCGCTCGCGTAATAAAATGTGCCTAACGTGACGCATCCTTCAAATTTTACTCTCTGTTTTTGGCCAATTATCAAAAAAACCTTAAAAATGGTGATCCTAATATTATGTAGGTATGGAACGTCAGTTACCCCATCATTATCCAACCTAGACGTTTTATTACCATAAGCTGGCTACATTAAATACACTTGAATTAATAGAGGAGACCACATTTGCTCTGCTTGATTATGTTTTCTAAGTGATTCATCTCAACATTGTCATCTAGCATCATCATTTCAGTGATTCGTCATCTTCATCTGAAAATGTTACGGTTGACGATCGCAAACAATACTTTCAAGTCAAGATGGCGGCTTGTAGCATGCTTTATGGTTCTTTGTTAGCAACGACATTAAATTGACGACTGTTTGTTCTGAGTTTGTCGCCGAAATTACACTTGCACTGTTCCACATCTGCTTAGGAGCGTGCAGTTTTGAAGAACGAAATAAATGTATGTTAAAAAAGGCCGTTCGGGTATTTTTTGAAGCGAAAACTTCTTAGCGACGTTGAGCAATTTTATTCTCCGACCCTACAATGTGAACGTTTTTTGATTTCTACTTTTTGTGTAATCTATGTTTTTTAATGATTTCAGTTTTCACTTCTGCCGGTCAGTCCCATGACTGCTAAATTACAAAAGTTATAAACTAGTTCTTGACCGCGATCCCGCCTGATGGTAAGCAGTGATGCAATCGTTGAACATCATCAACATCAGCCTCTACTCGTCCACTGCTGGACATAGGCGTCTTCCATGGCACGCCAACAAGCTTGATCCTGAGTAGTTCTCCGCCAGCCACTACCAGCCACCTTTTTAATGTCGTCGCTCCATCTCGCCCAAGGGCGTCCTACGCTACGTTTGCCGAGACGCGGTCTGCACTCGAGGGCTCGTTTACCCCAACGGTTGTCGACCCTGCGGCATATGTGACCAGCCCATTGCCACTTCAGCTTGCTAATCCTCTCAGCTATGTCGCTGACTTTGGACCTCTGTCGGATCACCTCAGTTCTGATGCGGTCCTTTAGAGAGACGCCCAACATAGCCCGCTCCATAGCTCGCTGAGCGGCTTTAAAGTTATGGACTAGTCTGACCGTTAGTGTCCACGTCTCGGCTCCGTAAGTCATGACGGGTAGGACGCACTGGTGGAAGATTGTAGCCTTCGACGAAAATACCCGACGAAGTTTACCAAATGCCGCACATCCCAGCTGGATCCGAGCAATCGATGATGGGAAAGCGCAATAGTTTATTGTGAGCCTATTCTGATTCACTCTTGCCTTGAAGATACCTTTTAATCTACTTTTCCAATATGGAAACTTTAAACGAAACAAGCCTTATTTAGAAATTGATAGATTTTTGATAAATTAATTAACGAGTCGAATGAGAAATAGATTCTTACGAAACATATACAAAAATTGGCTTTAAAATATAGCTTTTAGCATAAGACGGCACATTTTGTTACCCTATGTAAAATTTTATATATTTATTTCTGTAATTCGCATGGGTTAAAAAATATTCTAACATGCATTTTCCCCAAAAGGGTTACCTTCTTAAACACAATGATTTACAGAGCCCTTCCAACAAGTTTATTGACGTATCCTGTTCAACTACCAGAATACCAGATGCAACTCTTCCATATTGCTTCATTTATGTTAGCAGCTCTTAACCGAACACATTGTTAATTTGCCCCGAGACGCATTAGCTGGACAAACGTGTACACAAACACTAAGTTTACACTTTAGATTGTTGCTAATATTTGTTATAAAACACTAACTTCGTTCAATGTTTGTTTAACTGCAAACAGTACATGTTGTTACTTACGCCCGGGTGTTGGAGGGAAAAAATGAGTCGTCAAATAGGATATTTGAAATATGATTACTTTTTTGAAGTTTCTGGCTCGGTTACTAGACCTTTAAGCCATTTGAAATATAACAGTTAGTGGTGGTGTTGCCAGTTTAATGAGATATATTGTTTTCTTTATTATATGCACGTGTGTGACTCTTTGTAATAAATATGACTAAATTGGTAAAATAATACAAACATGCAAGATGCAACTAACTTATTTGATTTAGGTTAAATAGTCTTAGAATTGACCTGATAGGATTTATATACGATTTTTTTTTGGGGGCTGATTACGTAATTAGCACCTACTGTATTGAAGTGTGTGAAGTTAGGTATGTTTTATTTTATTTGTTGGGCTGATGATGACCAATAAAAACAAGAATAACATATAAAATCAAAGCTGCCATTGTGTAAAACTGCAACAATGTCTAATATAAATAAATCATAAGTTAGAAACATCATAAACGCGACATATACACTATCTGAAGTCGGAACGCTTTGTTCTATGTTTACTGCTTCACGCTTGCTCTCCTTACGTGACCTGCAGTGTTAGAAGCTATGCCCGGCACCAATTGAGCCGCCATAATAAGTCAAAGACCATAACACTGTATTAAGGTTAGTGATATTTTAATGTGTTTGAAAATAATTCTTACGAGTTCCTCCGTGTAAGATACTGGTATTCAGCTATATCCAGTAAGATTGGAAGCCAACCACAAAATAGTTGGAAAACTATAAGTACTATAGGGCACTTACTGGGTCCATATTTTTATACCTAGCTTTAAGCCATATTTTGTAATATTTTTTTTTTACAATATGGAATGCAATTAATGAATATGAAGACTACATAGCATAACATACACAATCAGCCTATAATGTTTCCACTCCTGGGAGGCTGGGACACAGGCCTCCTCTCAGTGAGAGGGAGTGGGCCATAATCTACCACGCAAGCCCAGTGCGGGTTGTTAGATGTCACATGTCTTCGAAGTTTTGCTTCTAGAACATGCATGGTTTCCTCACGATGTTCACCTTTACCGTTTTGAGAGCTGTGGTGATGAAATAATTTACACGAAGTATCTATAATCTTGTAAGTCGCGGCTAATGCTATATGCTAATATGAAGACTAGGTAAATCAATATTTTAAGTTAATTTTTCTACTATGCAAATGCTTTTTCACACTACCAATGAAAAATAAAATATAAATGAGTATATTGCAAATCCATTGTTTCATATGTTGGAAAATTGTTTTGCTCTACAACGTAAGTAACGCAATGGATGATGCCTGAATCCGCAATGACTGCCGCAATGACTGTCAAAATAAAAGCTAACTATATATTATGCATGGCTATGGTTAGTGTGTTGTGCAATTACCTTGCTTGGACTAGTTCCTTTCAGTTACGCTGCCGGCAGTAGTGCGGAGGATGGTCGGTAGCGCAGAGTCGTGGGACGCGGTGGTGTCCTTCTGCGAGGACGTGATGTCGCAGAAGGAAGCCGCGGAACGGGAGAGGGAGATCTCAACTCCCTTCCCGGGCTGCAGAAGACGCACTGGGTGCCGAGGAAGGGCGGATAACGCCCTCTTCCGGCCCCCATGAATGGGTCCAGGGGCGAGGGATTTGGGGAAGTCCCCGCTCCCTTATTCAATGGACCCCGAGGCGGAGGCGCGCGCGTGTGTCGGCGTGCGTCTCAGAGGCGATGCACAGGGTAGTTTAACACCTCACTACTCCGTGCAGGAGGCGAGGCCCGGACAAACCGGGTCGGCACGACAGTGTGGGGCCGCGGCAGAATCAAGGACTCGCGCGGCTCCGTGCGCACGTAACCGGAGAGATACCGGGGTGGTTTTTAGTCAGTAGGAGTCTGACAGACCCCGTCGCCCACCCCAGGGCGGCGGACATCCATTGAGGATTTTCCAACGCGGAAAAAAAAAATTTCTTTCAGTTGTCACTGTGATGAACTTGGGTTTAATGATGGTATTGTAGAAGAATACTTGGGGTATCATGGACCGAGTTTAGAACAAACGTTTCTATACTCCAAGACCTCGGCATCAGACACCGTCTTTCAGAAATAGTACAGTCCCGTCTACTCGGATTTTTCTGTCACGTATCAAGGCGAAATAATGACTCCATAGAACGTTTGGTCATCCAGGGCAGAGTGGAAGGGAACAGACCTCGTGGAAGGTCGCCGATGAGGTGGACCGACCAAATCAAGTCGGCAGTGGGGACCTGTCAATAAATGCTCCAAACGGTCTTCCAACAGGGATAGATAGAGAGAGATCGTGCGGCGTGTGACATCAGCGTCTGGGATTCAGTCATAGTGACCACTACCGTTCTGTCAAGAACGAAACGAAGAAGAAGAAGACCTACTGTTTATTCTGTGTCTAAATACACATTACGTTATTTGTGTACATATTACAAAATACGAAAAATACAATTCAATAATTAATCTAAAATATTGTGATAACAAAAAACACGGAGACTTTCTCCAAGTGATATTTCAGACGGGAAACATATATTTTGTCACCACCGGTCTTATGTCAGTTCTATTTAAATCTATGGCAGGTCTACTACGTATTTCGTCACCTGTAGCTATGAATAGATGTTTGTATGTAACTTGTGGGTGTATCAGGTGGGCTGTAGATATTAACTACGTATTAACAACGACATCAAGTGCCAAATTCGATCAGCTACGATTAACTGCGTTGACGGCATTTTTGGGTTACCTACATTTCATTTTAAATAAGATTAGACACATATACGTACAGTTTTGACAGTGCCTTCTTTTAGCAGTCGCTTCTTTTAAAAGTCCCTTTTTAACAGACCCTTTTTCGATTTATTGAGTACCTTGGTAATCTTTCTAAAAATGACTAGGTATTTCTGTAAATGTCCGCCTATTTTTCAGGACTTTAATTTTGAGCTGGTATCATTAGGTTTAAGCGTTTCAGGACCCAAAACGAATAATTTTCTGAGTCTCTGGGAAGAACTTCATATTTAGAAGTAACCGTTACATCCTGATAGTCCAGCTTTGTCAAAAATGTAAATAAAGATGACTTTATGGAAAAATAACTTTATTCCTACTCATTAAAGTTCAGATTACGATATAACTCTAAACATTGTTATAATTTTTCAATAACACTTTCAAATCAGCTTAATTACCAATAAAATAAAGTTGATATTTGTTAAACTAACAAAAAAAAAAAAACATTAGTTTAAATCAACTTTAGGTATCTATTTCTCTAATAACATTTGCAAATGTGTCGACTGGAATTACTAAATCAGTAGGTAGCTCATACATTAACATAGTCATTACAAACATCAGAATAAATTCAATTACGATTACTATAATTATTCGAATGTAATTACAATCAAATTGTCATTAATCTCTTTCTGTTTCCAATCAATTAAAAAGTAACTTTATCTCCTTCAGTGAAGGTGTAAAGTTCAATAAAAGTTATTCTGTATTATGAAGAATGACGGATGTCTGGATAATGGTTGAGCAGAGGTTATGGTATTTGTATTGTGGATTATTGTTATATAATTATGGCTATAATTTTGTCGTTTTGTTGAGCGTCAAATTGTTTTTGTTGCCCAATCGGGTCATTGGGTGTATCATTATGACTAAGTATATAGCTTTACTTATGTACTTTGGATCGTATTTAGATACATAATACTCACTCGCTTAATGTAATTATTTTTGTTCCAGGTAAATTACTTCCTAGCCTAGATCATCACCAGTATATTATGCGTAAGTAACAAACATAGTTACGTACTAAAAATGACTACAGTTAACGTTACGCTTACGTTGTTAACACCACTACGATCCGGACCAAGCGTTTCGCCTCCTCTTTTACACCGCCTACATTGAGGGACTGGAACAATTTACCAGCGGCGGTATTTCCGTCTGACTACAATTTGAGTGTCTTCAAGGCTAGAGTCAATAGGCTCTTAATAAACCATCAACCATCAACGATTGCATCACTGCTTACTATCAGGCGGGATTGCAGTTAAGCGCTAGTTTATCCATACTAATATTATAAATGCGAAAGTAACTCTGTCTGTCTGTCTGTCTGTCTGTCTGTCTGTCTGTCTGTCTGTCTGTCTGTCTGTTACGCTTTCCCGCTTAAACCTCTCAACCGATTTTGATGAAATTTGGCACAGATAATCTTTAGACCCCGAGAAAGAACATAGGCTACCTTTTATCCCGGAAAAATTTGATGTTCCCGAGGGAAATCTAAAAAGCGCGATATAACCGAACTCCACGCGGGCGAAGCCGCAGGCGGAAAGCTAGTAATTTATAAAAAAAGCCAAAGGTACTGGAAAAAAATAATGTACAGCGCCATATGTGCGAACTCAACCAAGAATCAAATCATGCTGACATCATTCAAAACCCTGCATCTAGCGTGCAGAGTAGGTATACTGCGAAGCTAGCATACATACAACTTCCCGACATCAACCGTGGGGCAAGTGCCCGCCAGACAACATCCATCTGGTCGGAGTATCCTCCCTTTTAAATCTATACTAATCCATACTAATATTATAAATGCGAAAGTAACTCTGTCTGTCTGTCTGTCGGTCTGTCTGTCTGTCTGTCTGTTACGCTTTCCCGCTTAAACCTCTCAACCGATTTTGATGAAATTTGACACAGACAATCTTTAGACCCTGAGAAAGAACATAGGCTACCTTTTATCCCGGAAAAATTAGATGTTCCCGAGGGAAATCTAAAAAGCGCGATATAACCGACTCCACGCGGGCGAAGCCGCTGGCGGAAAGCTAGTATACATATAAAGCTGAAGAGTTCGTTTGTTTGTATATTTGTTTGTGTGAACGCGCTAATCTCAGGAACTACTGGTCCGATTTGAAAAAATCTTTTTGCGTTGGATAGCCCATTAGTCCAGGAAGGCTTTAGGCTATATAACATCACGCTGCGACTAATAAGAGCGGAGCATTACTAAACCACGCGAACGAAGTCGCTGGCGGCCGCTAGTGGAATATATAAGAGAATTTAACAACTGTTGCTCATAACTCTATAGTTAGTTATCTATATTACATAAGTTAGCATATTATTGCTAACTTATTTCAACTTATTAAAACACAGGTACCTGTGTTTAAATTACACTATTTTGTTATACATTGATGTATAACGAAGTCATAAATTCCGCTTCATAATATTTTGCCACAATAATTGCTCAATCATTGGTTTTAGTATTTGGCTGTTTAGTTATTTACCTTCTCAACTTCTAAAATTAAAGGTAAATTACAAGTAATATATTTTTTATGATAATTGTTTGTTTTTTATTCCAATTTTGATTCTGTTCAGTTTAATATTATAACGATCTTCCTATACAAAGTAACTTTTAATGTTAAAATAGTATCTCGAGACAATACATAATAGATGAAATAAGTATATAAATTACTAGGTTAAAATTGAAGTTATTTCGAGGTAAACTTTATATTCCTGAAGTTGTAGCTTTTATTTAACTTTGTTCTGTAGCAATTAGGTACCTAAAGTTATTTTTCGTGTAACTCAAATTTGTTAACATGTTTGTTATATATGTCGCAATATTATTCACATACATACAGGATCAATAAACCCACCTACTCAAAAAGCTGAATTTTCATTGCAGTGTGTTTAACATAGCCGCCATTTAAAATTTCGCCTGTTACAGTGTAAAAAAGTCCCAAGATTTCAGTCGGTAAATCCTTGCAATATTACAGACGTACTTAATATCTGTAGTCTGTGGCTGCTTAACTGTCGGGAGATTCCTGTTGCGTGTAATGACGCAGGGCCGCGCCTGTACACGTACTGGTGGCAAATAAGTGAAGCTGTTGGAACATACAAAGAAACATAAAAACAGCAAGAATTTTCGTGGGACAGGTTGGGACGAAGTTCATTTCGCTATTGCAAACTTGGTGAATGAGACCCAGACCGAATAAATTGTAACATGTATATAAGATATGTTACGGTCAGAAAGAGTCACTTTTTCCATATAAATTATAAACTAGCGCATGACCGCAATCCCGCGTGATGTGATGGTAAGCAGTGATGCAATCGTTGATGGTAAAGCGCACTAATTTATTAAGAGCCTATTCACTACCCTAGCTACTAACCTATCCTTGAAGACACTCAAATTGTAGTCCGACGGAAACACCGCCGCTGGCAAATTGTTCCAGTCCCACGATGTAGGTACGCGGTATAAAAGAGGAGACGAAACGCTTCGTCTGGATCGCAGTGGTGTTAACAACGTGAGGGTGGAAACTCGCCGTACGACGGATCCTCCGATGATGGAACGGAGATGGGGGAATTAAATAATGCAATTCCCTCGCACACTTACCAAAATGCATCCTATGGCACACCGAAAGGCTGGTTACTCTACGCCTGTGCTCCAGGCTTTGGTGACCATTTTATGCTAAATCTGGGTCGCCAATTAGCCTCTTCGCACGCCTCTTCACTGAATTAAAAGTAGCCAGGTGGCATTTTGCAACACCAGCCCACATGTGGCTGCATTACCGCATTACTTGCATGAAGGGACCTATGCTTTGTATAACATTAGAAACTGTCCCGGCGTGAAATACCGCCGTACCTTTGCGAACAATACATTTTTAGTATAAATTGATCTCATCACTCTGTTGTGCCGGATGCAAGCGAAAAGAAATTTGGTTGCAAAAGATAACATATATTTAAATATATGTTATCTTTTGGAACTAAATTTCTTTAAATATCTCATTATAAAAAATAACATAGGTAACCAACATGCAACATGGCACTTATGATACCTGGTAAAATCAAAAACGTTCTGAATTTTGACGATGAAGTCTGCATCACAAACCGCTTCTAAATTGGGCTGTTTGCTACCGACTCATTCCATCAGTAAATAAATAAAATAAAGGCACCAAATATATAATTATAAAAATAAAAGACTGCCTTGTTATAAACTAATTTAAGATACCTTCCAGGTACCGCAGACTTATTTGCCGACCGTACTTTCCGGTCGGTCGGTCGCAATGACCATCTTGCAAAGTCGTCATTACAGTGTTGGCAAAAACTCTAATAACCCATTGTTTGTGACCAAACAATCGAGCCGCCATCGAGGGGTCTCTTAGACCCAATTGCAATTCCATCACGAGCTAATTTAAGGTTACAGAATTCGACCAAGAATCATATACGAGTCATTTCGCGAATTATGTATGAATCGAATAACTGTATTTGTGTGTGTGTTCGTGACCTTACGTAAGGTTATGTACGAGTGTGTGTTTGAAAATGTGAAGTAATATTTTTTCGAAAAATTGATTGATGGTTTGATCTGATCTTGAATGTTATTAAAGTCAAATGTTAATGTTTCCTAACTGTCAGAACTCGGAGATGAGTTAATCTGCAACTGTATGATGGATGAGCAAGAGATTTACATCGATAATTTACACAGGACATGAATCTGCAGATTGACCTACTTTTAACAAAAAATATTGCGTAATGTAACTTTCCAGTCAGATCACAGTGTTAAGCATGTTTCCCATGCTTAAAAACTATGAGAAGACCCTCAAAATATTTCACATTTTCCAAACTTTACACATAAAGCTTGTCCGAAACAGCGGATTGACAAGTTTTTACGAGGTCGGCGTCGGTCAGCTGTCGGCTTGGGTAGTGTGCAGTCACTCGGGACACTCGCCTTGTAGGTGTCCTGGGAACATTGACAGCAAAGGTTATGTGGTACAAGTGAAGGGAGCGTGCTGGTAGAAAGATGTGGTTGTCCGGTTCTAATTATCGTAGGAGTTGAACCTGTAAGAGTTTTTGTTGTGATCTGTCCGCTGCTGACAAAAGGCCTCCCCCAAGGCTTTCCACGATGACCGGTCTTGTGCTGCCCGCATCCATGGGCTTCCCGCGACCTTCGTGATGACATACGGAACTGAAACGTGGTCGCTCACAATGGGCCTCATACGAAGGCTCAGAGTCACACAAAGGGCTATGCTCAGAATAGCTCTTCGAGGCGCTAAAATTAAGTTGCAGTGGGTGAGGCACATTGCTCGTGGAACCGATGGCCGATGGGGCAGTAAGGTTTTGATGGTAATGTTGGAAATCTATTCCAACGATGATAATTTTTTCCAAAACAGATCACATTGGCAACATGAGATACTACTCATCATCATTCCCTTATCTCAATTTATTTGAGGTCTGCGTAAAATCTTTGTTTCTTCCAAACATACTTCTTTGTCAAGAGTTACTTATTAATTTCAAACGATCAAAAACTACATTTTTTATCGAAACCTATTTAGATAACAAGTAATTATAATACTTACTGACGGATAGCTGTTTGGTGTGGATATAACGCAAATTTCCTCCAACCCTTCCTTATTTTTTCGTGTTATATGATCTTCTATTGCATATTTTTTTTTTTTTTACCACAAATCACTTTGCTTTTTACTTAATTGCAAATATACAATCTCAGTTTTAGTTTAGTAATTATGATGACTAGTAAAATGAAACTAAAATAGTGGTAATATCCGGATGAAGCTATTAATTTATTAATTTTGGTTATAAATCTATACTAATATATAAAGCTGAACAGTTTGTTTGTTTGTGCGCACCAATCTCAGGAACTGGTCCGATTTGAAAAATTATTTTTGCGTTGGATAGCCCATTAATCCAGGAAGGCTTTAGGCTATATAACATCACGCTGCGACCAATAGGAGCGGAGCATAACTAACTCTACGCGAACGAAGTCGCTGGCGGCCGCTAGTCATTTATATCTATAGAGAAATTTAGATGACTATATACATATATATAGTCATCTAAATTTCATCCCCGATCCCCCGATCCTCGGATCCGGGTTCGATCCCCGGCCAGGTCATGATGGAAAACAATCTTTTTCTGATTGACCTGGGTCTTGGATGTTTATCTATACATATATGTATTTATTATAAATATAGTATCGTTGAGTTAGTATCCCATAACACAAGTCTCGAACTTACTTTGGGGCTAGCTCAATCTGTGTGATTTGTCGGTATATATTTATTTTATTTATTTATTTATTTTATCCCAACCTGTACATTCGTTTTTGCGTGTAATAAATATACGACTATAGAAACTTCCGTGTGATACCGGGCTTAGAATAGTACCATCCCATATCTTCCCGTGGGTGACGTAACAGGCGACTAAGGGAACTCTCACCACAGAAGCGGACATCAGCGCTTCTTCTGTGTCCCCAACCCGCTTGCCAAGCATGGGGACTATGGCAAACGCGCATTGCCTTGGGGGAGGCCTTTGTCCAGCAGTGGACCTCTATAGGCTGAAGAAACAGATACAAACACGTTTATAAGATTAGTAGTAGAATTGTTAAGCAGTAGAATTTTATTACGCGCCCAATCACTGCAAACATTGTAAACAAAAACACCTTCTCTTCGGTGCCTATCATCATAGTTTTGCTTTTTTTTTTTATATAAACTAGCGCTTGACTGCAATCCCGCCTGATGGTAAGCAGTGATGTAATCGTTGATGGTAAGGTGCGCTACTTTATTAAGCCTACTCACTCAAAAGAACTGAATAAATAGGAAGGAAGGGGGCAGTTGAGCGCGGTGATGCAATGTTAAACCCAACAACAAGACCAACGATGCTGCGCCAGAGGGAGATTGATCTGGAGGCCCTCCACAACCAAACTCCCGACACAACAATATTTCGCGCATCGTACCCGGCACGTACATCGAATCATCGAATCGCTTGGCGGCATGACTTTGTCTGGTGGGTGGTAACTTATGCCGGCGGCCGATGTTGTGGCCTACCACCGAGAAAAAGGCTCTAGGACTCTAGGCTAAACAAAACGTCTCTCGATGAAATTCAGTTGATTTTCGCTAGATATTAATTTTATCATATTTTCCACAACATACCCTATATTGTAGCAAACATGATAACATTAATCACACGCTGCTTATTTCATTTTGTAAACATAAAATAAATATGAAAGTAGCTACCTACTTCTGTGAGAAAATATTGCCCTCAGGGAAATTAGTTCAATGTTTTGTCTTTGCATACAGAATAAGCTGGATAAGTTAAACATTCCTTTACTTATTACATTTATAGGGAAAGTTGAACGAACCAAAACATTTTTAATACGTTATGTTAAAAAGAGCCATAGTCGCCAGCACTTCAAGCTACTACAATAAGTCAAAGCTTTTTTATATATATGTTTAAATTATTCGCTAAGTTAATTCAGAAAATTTCACACCTTCGGGTAGCTTGATCCGCTGGCGTCTGTAAAAGAATATTACAGAAAACTTTTTAAATAGACTCTTGGTTTATCATAGGTATCATCACAACTGTATTCCTCACTCTATATCCCTCGCTTCCGCTTATCGCTTGTCCACAACCTGCAACCTGTCTAATTTGACAGGTGTCATTCCACTTGCGTGCCGAATTCTCTGGTTTTTATTCAGTTTTTCGGCTACACGTGGAGAATTTTGGCGATAGCTTTCTTTTACAATGTTATGTAAGATGTAAAAACTCTGCATGATTTTATTTAGATATGTTATGTAACGTAGGTACGTATACATACAATATGAAAAGAAAACCCCGACCGACCCATAAGCATAATAAACGTTAGGTAAACATGTGACCAAATAAAATATGAAATTTTACATAATCATCATAGTAACAATACTAATAATATTTTATCCGCGAATTAATTCTAACTTCCCCAAAATTTGGTATTTTTTGAGACGAATTTTTTTTTAAAGTTTAGCCTAGCTTTGTAAGCATTAATAGAATCAGTTAGGTATTGATACCTAACAATACCTTCACGGATCGGACAGGCTTTTCTTTACATATTGTTACATACTTAAAAGTAATAATTGATTTATGTTTTCTGTAATTTTTTTTCTTTAGCCAGCACCTAATATGTCCCATGGCTGGGCAAAAGCCTTTCCTTGTGACCTTGCAAACCTCGTTAGATCATTATTCTATTATTTGTGATAAAACATTGTTAAATCATTAAACCATATCATAGATACATAGGTATGCCATACAGATAGATTTATAATTTTATACTGACTCATAGAGACATTATTTTCTACACAATGTCAAAACAGGTGAAAGCGTGTATATTTTAAAAGACTCGGCCTCACACCATAACATAATACCCCCACGTTGCCTGTCACAAGTGTATTTACGACGGTAACACAACAGATAAGGCCCTGCCACCAAATAAATAAACACATAGGTTTGTGGGAGCGCGAGCGCCATAAAATGGGCAAACTACCGAAAAGGGTTTTGACCGAATTCCGATTTGTGCATCAGTGTCAGACACAGAAGATCTACTATTATCATCCCACGGGTTTCTTTGAAAGTATGTCGTTTTTGTCAACTTTTTGCCATTGGCTGTATGCCCATAATACAGACAGTGAGTTTCTATTGATAAGTTATTCTATTATAGCTTGCAGTTGTGCTGCTAGAGAGTTTGTTGCGCCACTTCTTCCCAGCTTTAGCAGTAGCAAGTGGACAACGGCGACCGTGCCATCCATCATTTTGATGTTGAAAAAGTTCTGATTCTCAGCCTAGTTTGAATAAATTTTAATTTCTGGAAGACTGATTAAGCAATCAAGATTATAAGATTGTGATTTATAACACTGCTCTCAATTTTTTTGCCGATTAACAACAATGGTTTTTCTTAAAAAAAAAAGCCAACATAAAAATCAAAATGTTTTGAGAAGAAAATCTGATTCTTACTTACACAAGAGCTTTGAAGCAAATGCCGAGTTAGTTCCTATTATGATCTTTTTTTCTTCGGGAATTGGATATTTTGGACTTTTTGCACATTGGCTTTTTTGTAATATAACCTATGTAATGACGAGTTATTGGCTATTACAGAGGCTTATAGGAAATTGTGGGTTCTATTTGTGATCCCCAGTCAGAAGGGTTTATGGAGATAGCGCACGTACTTAAAGGGCATTCCGGGGTCAAGAGTAAGTGAATGACTACCCAAAGTGTATGAATATTGTGAATATCGGTGTTGTCCGATGGTTGGTAACGCGATGGTCGATATTTAATTCAATCAATATGTGGGGCCGTGGAAAGGTAAATATGTTTATTTGTATATAAAGGAGTACCAAGCTCATTGGAATTTTTAGAAACTGTGACTCTCAATTCTCCGAATATTGTCTCCACCGAAAGCAAAAATGAATACACCTAATTGTTTTTACGTACATTTTTATTCTTCTCGCTTAACAACTATCATAAATACAATAAAATAAGCCCTAACATCTCAATTTATTACAGAAATCGTACTCACAAGATATTCTAGTGAAGAACAACATTTTCACCAAATTCTAGTTGAATTTTATCTGTCCTCACCGCTTGGCATTTCTTTGGTATGAAAAACGTAATGGGGTCGTTGTTACAAGTCGTTACAGTCCTTTTTTATAACAATTTGCAGGTAACAATATTTAGAGTTAAATACAAACTATAATTTGCTAATTCGTTATGATATTTCTAATACTCGATTTTAACATTGAATTAATTATTTATTGCTTAAGACAATTTGTAATATTATATAGATAATATTTCGGCTGAGTGTTGTCTTTTGGTTCCTATTTTTCTCTTCTTTTTTCTATTAAGGTGTCGAGGTTATGCATTTAAATCATAAATAATACATTCGTATGATCAAACCTTTCCCTTGGGAAAGCTATGAAATAGTTGCGTCCCCGTTGTACACTTGATGTCCGTAAATCTGTCACCGAGCAGTCTTCAGTGATGCCACACACTGTGTAACGATATATTTAATTGAAGTGTGGCATGTCTAAACTATTTATTGGGTAACGAAGTACATGGTTATTTATAAATACATACATATTTTATAAATATATATGTAATCAGAATGTTTCGTTTTTTGGTTTTAGAGCTAAATAAAAAAAAACATAATATTACATGGCATCCAATATTGCCAGTGCTACTAAAATTAAGACAATAGCGGTTTAGAACGGTTAAAAAAGGTTGATATATTGGCTGTACAGAAAAAAAAACTGCGGTTGACGATTCAGATTTAAATTTGGAATGCCTAGATGATTCATTTAAATAGATGTTAGGAACATCGCTCATTTGCAAACAGCGCCACCATAACGGTGAGTGTCGGCTTAACTATAACAATAATCCTGTCCCACACACTACTTTCTAATACCCAAACATGGAACAAAAACTTCAAATTCATAAGTCACAAAACCACAATGTTCGTCTTTAATTTTCACTTTATAAATTATACCGTGGTGCGCATGCGTGCGACGTGTCATTAGCACCCTATAAAGCGGGAAGTGTAAACATGGGGCTAAATGCAACCACAGAGCAGAGAGCTGTGGAGTTAATTCTGTCCCCAAAAACAACCAGCGGCCCCGGCACGTAGTATCGGAATTTAACGAAAAAGCTTTATTGGAGGAATGTGGTTTGTTACAGTACAGTATTTTTCAAAATTATTAATGAATTTTATTTCTTAAAGGTTCCTAAAATTTCTTTTTCATGTTAAAATTTAATTATATTCTGTTCTATGTTTCTCTATGGCAATGGTGCCGATCTCGGCAATTCTGCTAATGTCATATTATGATATGAGAAAACGTGCGAATACAGAGATACCTACATTGAAACTGTGAGAAGAAAGACTGAAACTATCTCGGCATTCTTCTTCGTCTTTAGCCTATAGAGGCCCACTGCTGGACAACGGCCTCTCCCAAGGCTTTCATTGCTTTGGCGGACATTCGGCATTCAGTATCTTCTAAATTCAGACGTAGGAACCTAATATTGGACAGCATTATCTAACTGTTGATAGAATAACTTGGATATACTTTTGCCTGTCACATGAGGCTGATTTCTGGATGTTGAAATTATAATAACTGCCTCAATAGTTACTTTCTCTGTGAACAAATGAGTCATATATCTTTTGTAATTCTTATCATATTTACTCAAATTGATGGTAAAGTACCTTTGTACCTATAATAAGTAGATTTACCTACTTATGTCAGAAGTTAGTTTACAACATCTTTGCAAACATTCTTAAGAATTTGCATTTGTAAGCACTTGCCAAAGACTGACTTCTCGATTTAAAGTATCTTAAATGAATAAAAATTTAAAAAATACTATTTAGCTTTGCTTCAAATCTCTGTTATGTCTAAATGTATTTAGATATCTTCTAATGTATTTTTTTTAAAACTTTGCCCGGCTTTAGTAATTACTCCTGTATCGTTGGTGCGTTTACAAACATATAAAATCACATATACAAACAGCCAGGCCCGGAACAACTACCTGTAGGTCATACAAATATTTTTTCCGTGCGGGAATCGAACCCACGACACGCAGCGCAGCAGTCAATAGTTTAACCACTGAGCTAACCGTGAAATCACGTATGGTATGACATGCTTTGTCGGTCAAAATCAAACAACGTGTTGGTACAGCTGAAATATTTATGATAATCAATATTATTTAGCACAACAGAATGGTGCTTCATATGCAGGTCACATTCAGAAGCTGCATCACTAAAATACAGGTCTATTCTCTACAGTTGACACTCGCCCCTCGTGTGGAATACTAAAATGTTAAAATAATTGTCTTCAGGTTTTCCTTACAAATTACAAAGCTTTAAATAACGCAAAACTCAATATAAATTTTCTTTGAGCAGCGGTATTAAAGAACAACTCACATTCATCAGATTTTCGGTCAATTAGTCGATTATTCGAGATATCAAATAACAAAAATAAAATATGCCACGCATGAGCATTAAACATTCGTTAACTGGCATAAAATACTTCATTACCAGTGCCTCGCAATTTAAAAAGATTCGCGCCCTTTTTGTTTATTTTTAAAAAGATTATTTTTCTTCGAGTGATTGATGTGAAGCGCGCGGGTCGTGGTAGGATGCACCCTGCAAAAACGTGCTGTATTTAATAACAATTTTTTACTTTGATAAATTTCTGGGCGCTCTTTAAATCCTTATTTATGGAGTTTTTAATGGGCGTGATTGAAAAGTCGATTCAGTAAGCAAATTAAAAGAAATGTAGAAAAATATCAGTTTTTACTAGACTATTTATTTTTCCAAACAAATAACCCTTAAACAATGTTACAACATCCTAACGTATAATTTTGATATAACCAGAATCGATACTGGAATCGAAAGTTCCGTTCGATCGCGGAATCGATCAATCGATTATTTTATAAATAGTCAGCCTTTGATGTGTCGTCGGACGCGATCGGATCAAAGCATTATATATACTTGTCTGTTTGTCTGCATGTTGTTAGCTCGTCGACAAGCCATGTTTTATTGACTTTCTTTACTAATTTATTGATGTAAATGGAGCTCGTACCAGGTAGTGGCGGTAAGCGAGAGATAAACTACCGATTGTTAATCTAGGAATCTCATGTGTAAAACGTTAGTGGGCTAGCAATGGCTACCTATGGCTTGGTATATTTAACATAACTTGTCGTGTCTAGCTTAGATAGGATTTTACCATCTTTGATTTGCTTTTTATGAGACCTAACTCGCGTCAATAATAAATTTTAAATTATACTTTAATACTTCTTCACATACCAATCCAATAACATTGCCGCTATTAGGACACAGGCTTTTCTCGTTGAGGGGAAGTGGGCCGTTGCCCAGCATACGAGCCCAGTGCGGGTTGGTAGATGTTGATGTTGGTAGGTTTCTTCAAGATGTCAGTCTTCCTTCCCCGTTTTAAGAACATCATTGGTGACGAACAGTTCGTTTCCACGACCGATCTACAAATCCTTAGTCGGGGTGTTGTTAGGCGTGTTACATGGGCCTCTCGAAGGACTCTTGGGCTCTGAAAACTGCACGCCCGCACTGGTTCTATTTCAGTTAAATGTTGCCTGGATTTTTTAGTGTGAAATATTTTTTTTTTATTAATGTAAGTTTTGGTGTACAATAAGGTTTATATAAATAAATGGGTAAGATAAATCGAGATTCGAAACCGAGTATCGTAAAAAATTGTGAGTATTTATCATAATCTACCTTGCACATTAAATTTCTGCCTGAAATGAAATGAAATCGTTTATTAAGCAAGTAGGATCACTGATCACTTTTACACGTCATGTTTATTTTTTATTTTATTTTTTTAACTAGATGAAGCCGGCATTTCCTAACTGACTACCTCTGAGAAGAAATAGCCGAAACAAACTCACTGAATGTATCTGCAAACCGTACTTTCGGCCCATAAAGGCTTTTTGCCTTTACAGATCAAAAGTAGGTACGGAACTGTAAACCCGTCACTTTAAATAATATGCTGTATAAAAAAGATAAACATAATTCCTTCACGTCACTGTCCTTTTATTTGATACACGACAAGACTCAATGTGATTCGTAAAGCACACACGCACGGAATGTGTGTCAGTCTTTATCGCGAGTTCACACTGTCACACATTCAAAACGAATATGACATAAAAGTGAAAAATACAAAAAACGCTTGAAGCGTCGCCGCACGGCGCGAGTGCCCGCGGGTCGCGCCTTATCGCGGCAATTAATCTCGCGCGGCGGCTGGACGGGTATCGCGCGACAAATCAGTTGCCTGCCGCGCGGCAACGCGTTTTATGATTTCATTTTGTCGATGTGATGTCATTTGACACTTTCTGGATATGTGGACTGGTTTGGGGTTACATTTTTGTGAATTTTCAAAGTGCTTTTGGGTTTGTAGAGCAAGTGTTATATTTTAAAATTACTTTGGACTATACTTTGACTCACTACAACAGCGAGATCCTGTAACCACGTGATAATTTAGGTGAAGTGCTCGTGGAGTTGTTATTATAATTACTAATGCTAAGGTCTATTTTTTATATATTACACTATTGAAAGCTCATTCTAAGCTCACTAATTTCTCTCAATGAGAGTTTTACCGAATCGATTGGCTCAGCCCGAAGTAGGTACAGACGACAGCACATCAAGCTACAGCAATCTGTCAGATTTCTGTATTACGTTTTCAACCTTATCTTTTAACCACTAAGGCTCAAGTTTGATTGAGAATATTAGGCATTTTCTGGTAGCTTGACGTGCTGTTGTCCGTACCTATATTGAAAGTCAACCTTATACCTGCAATGACAACTATTTCTGGCTTAATGAATGTATTATAATAATAGCTATTACATAATATACCTACGGACAGTAACTTTTATAAATATAGCACAAGAAACAAGCATAGTATAAAAATAAAATATTTGCGATTGTTTTTGACAGCCTCCGTGGCGTAGCGGTAGCGGACGCGGCCGCTGCGCAAGGTGGCGCGGGTTCGATCCCCGCACAGTGCAAGTATTTGTATGCATGAATATGAATATTTGCACTGGTCTGGTCGTGCCTCGGAAAGCACGTTAAGCCGTTGGTCCCGGTTGCCATACGAACATCTAGTGGCAGTCGTTACGGGTTGTTGGAGCCCTCAAAAGTCCAACAATTGGTCTAACTGCAATGCTTCGATGTCGCCTTCGGGTTGTGGAGGTCAGACGGCAGTCGCTTCACGGAAAATGTCGATGTTTAGCCATATCAGCAGTTGGACTGGTAAAGCGGACCCCAGACTCCAAAGCTGAAAAGGCTTCGGATGCGACTGGGATTACCGCTGGGATGATGATGATATGCGATTGTTTTTATTTTCTCTATAATATTGCACGATCATAAAATTAAGAAGTTAGAACTCTAAAACTACGAGATATAAAATGAAATCATAAAAATAGTGTTTTAATAATAATAAGTGCACAATCAGATTAACATCGCAATAAACAGCAACGAAAAAACCACAAAACGTTTATATGTGCTTTTTATTGCTGTCATTCTAACCGATACTTAAAACTAAGCTCGTGTTATTATTGCCTATGCAGTGATGGTACATTACAGTAAATAAACTTTTAATATTTAACAGAGATTTTCAATAGTACCCAATCTGCGTTTTTTCCCGTTCAGGTCGGCGAACATGTCTTATGATTTTTTATGACGATAAAGGTTTTAATAAAAAAGAATATGCACTACTGGCATCCTTGTGCTAAATAAATGTGAAAAGCTAGAAAAAGTATATATATCGAATTAAACACAAATATTTTCTGGCTTCGAAATTTCTGGACAAGAAAGTGCCAGTACTTAGGTTGCGTCAATTTAAATTTAGACCAAGGAGGTTTGACAGCCATAATTATCAAATTAAAACATTTTTTTTTTTTCATAATTATATCCTAACATAGGTAAGGTGCACGTCGGTATTGACAGAATATTATCCCTGCCTTTCAATTATTTTCTGCATGGTGTAGCGGTATCTACAAACGTCACAACATGCGAACAAAGCGTCATACTGACGTCACGCAAATTCTGCATCTCGCAAGCAGAGCTTACTGCGCAACTAGCATACAATACGACTTTCCAACAAAAACTGTTGGGCAGTGCCTACCAGATAGAACACACCTCTGGTCTGGGGACCCTCCCTTTTTATGGATGAGTGACCTTTACAAGTTGTTCCTCACACCTCCTCCTCCTTGGCAGCAACTCAAGTAAAAGAAACAAAAAGGGGTATCATATTTTACATATATAAATAACAAGTCCAAAATTAAAATAAGCCCGTACATAGGCTCAAAATAAGCTCGTGTACAGACGGGAATTAATATCGTGATCACTGTCAACAGGTGTCACGCATAACTTACAAATAAATCCTTATAAGTGCCCCAGCGCACTGTGCAACATAAAGGTACTAAATTATAATGTTGATTTGTTGGTTAAGCGCTTACACACTTCTTGGGGCAAAATAATAGGAATATTTTATGGGCACAACAGGCAGCTTGACAAAGGGATTTATGTTTAATCGTTTCAGGCAAAAGTTGTAATTTCTTCAAACTTGCCGAACACAGTACTTACATTTCTTGTTTCACGTATAAATTTCAAAATTGTAAAGGATATTAGAGAGTTTTTCCCTTTCATAATAATACCCTTTCTTTTGTGCCAGCTATTTCAGCTATTTCAGTTGTACAGAAGGGCAAATGCCTTTTTTCATACATAGAAGGTATGAGCACCACGATGACTACGCTTTCTCAAGATGGGTTATTGATTTCAGATTTATGTTAAGTGCCGATTTTCTCACTTTATTTTCTTTCACCGATCTCCGGAAAACCAAGAGAAATCTAGAAAGTACACATGGATTGAAAAGTCACAGTCGTACTGTCTCAGATTAGAAACCACAATCTTGTGCATGAAGACCAAGTCATACCTATTGACCACCACGACATTTGTCATCAGTAAATCCAAATAAATTACCCTGGAAACTTAATGCACCTTGGCCTTTCTCTGCCCCGAAGTTGGTACCAGATAAACTCATTCCCAGCTTTCACGGATAGCAAATATAATATTCAAATGGGAACACCCAGTCTTTAGCAAAACCTTTGCGTGCTTAGTAATCCTTTCTAACAGACTCGTTTGATACAATATTAGATTCGAAAACGTCAGAGTGTTTGACAGACGGTGCCCGTAACCAAAGGGCTTCAGAAGTCATGTTCCCTTTCTTCCAACATTTCCGACATTAAAGTCGGTTGTGTTGAAGTCGTGATAAGCATGTTATAATTTGTCGAAGCTTTGAAGTTGATTTACAAGCGCGAATGGCAGAATTTAGTAGTTGAGCTGACAGTTTTATTGGTAGGAATTTGTTTAGAAAGATTATTTTGAGTGTCCGTTTATGTGTCAATTAATTTTAATTTTAATGTTGTGTTTCGTAAATTAAAAGTTACATAACTGTGTACTTTTGTGGGAGATACATTTTTATCGAAACTTCAAATCTTTATTATGCGAACTTAAAAGATCCCGGGTAACGCTAAATCATTAATTGGGCCTCATTAATTACACAACTCTGGCCACACTTTATCATCAAATAGCATCTCAATACCATACCAATTGAGCGGTCATTACAACATATCTAACACGTCTCGTGTGCGCAGGCACTAAGCTGTGTTGATCAAATAATTGATAAGCGTCGCGTCGCTCAGTAGTTTGTAAACTGCCATGTTTATGCCCCGGCGTTGCTTGCAAACGACATAAACTGCGATGTTTATATTCTCCTCGCAATTAGAACTTTTGATGTGGAGAAAGTTGGTGACGCAGTTTATTCTAATTTGTCTTATTTTCCGGATAAACTTGTTATTATGTTAGAATAAAGTTATGTGTAGCGGTTGTAGTAGATCAGCATTGTTTATTGTTGTTTGTATCCTTTATTATAATATTAAATTGTCTAAGCTGTGAATTACTAGTCGCATTTAGTAATCTTATTCATCATTAAAAAGTATTGAATTAAGGTCGATGATACATCAGTACACGTACCCATTTCACTTCCACATATTAACAATGCGGTATTATATTCACATAAATCATAGCATAATGAGGGATCATCATAGTCGGACTCTTTTGTGACAGTATTTATATAAATAATGGCGGACAAACGACCAAAGAGTCCACAATACAAATTACAAGCTCGTTGTTTCCGCACAATTTAACAAAACAAGATGGAAGCCGAGACGGTTCCTTGATTGTTGCTTATTTGTATTTTTAGATCATTCTGTTTATTTTTAGGATATTTTATGTTTGAATTGTAAAGGTTTTCTTGCATTTTGATCAACTGCATTTTTTTCTTTCAAAAAACTAATTACCCAGAAACATTTACCAATTTACGGATTTTAAAAGCTACATAAAAATGAAATAAAGGTCAGGTTCTGGTTAAGAAATTATGACTGACAAAATCCATTCGAATTATTTACTAATACAACAAAACAACTTTGTTGTTATACTATAATTGCTTATTGCCTAATAAGCAATTATAGTATAACAACAAAGTATGGTTAGCAATTCCATTGTAACGTTACAATTTAAATTGCAAACTTAATTGTAACTCCAGGCACTTCAGATTGACCAAATACGCCATGTTTTATGTCTCCAAGCGCTACTTAACTTGTTCAGAATACTAAATAAACAATCAAGTAGGTCGAATATAATCCAATAAGGAAGAAACAATTTAATTCGTAGGACGGGGTACATATATGGACCTTTTGTGCAGCAGCCATACCTCTTTATGTAGATATGCAAACCTTGCCAGTCCAAACGACATCTCTGTTTCAAGGAATTAATAGGTTAACTTATATTATTGGATAAAGATCAAATTTCAGTGTTTATTCTAAGAATTTAAGCATTTTGCCGAAATAGAAATAGGTTGTTTTTCTTTGTAAAAGTCTGTAATGGGGTTCAGACTGTCTTAAGATCATTTAACATGTAGGAAACTGCCTTTTGTAACAGACTGGATTTTGTCTAAGCTTTGATCTGCTTTAATCACTTTTAGGATAATCATATTTACCAGTAGGAGGGCTAAACCCTGATGCTGCACCGAACATCACTGATATACAAATAACTATTGATGATCTGCTAATACAAGTCCCAAAAACACTACTAAAGTGTATTTTATTTGTATAAAATGCCGACTAAAACCACTGCAGTAGCTAGGTATAATTTAATAGTGATTACATATTTATGGTGGCAGTGTCCAGGCCACAGTGTTTGGAGCCGGTGTCATTGCGTGGACATTTTACCCGTCATTACCGTGCCGCGGTACGTGTGCACGGGAAAAGTTAGGGTGACGCGGAAGCATGATGAGTAGTTTCTGGATGTACTCTCGTCAGCCGACTGACGCGACAACCCCTAGCCGTTTCTAGGTGGACAACCTCCTTTCCCACGAAAAGATCGTGGGGAAGACCTGGATGAGACTTGCACTGACCACGCATTATTACGACATGTATATACTTGGGTCAGAGTATATTTAGGAAGAAAAAGGTTGCCAATGAATGATGATGATGAATCGTCAAGGGTAGGCTGTACAGTTGTCAACAATATACTCTCTCGTCGGCTGAACTGTATCTATTACTAATCTTTGTTGATACGTCTTTTTATAGGATTTGGTAGGGTCAAGCTCTTCACAAGAGTAAGAAAAATAGAAATTGTTAGTTTTGAATGACTATGTTTCATCTATAACTAATCAATGGATAAATATGTAAGCTCTCACGTAAGTACTTTATGCCTATGCCTTTTTTTTTTGTTTTGGCTCTGCTAGTATATTGGCGTAAACCGGTGTGAATTATTAGTCGCACTGAGCACTTGCGCATAACTATATGTGTCGCTTCACACAAGTGGACGGTTCGCTCAATTTCAGCACCACGGAGTAGTTAATAAGTTGTCTCTTCTGTGTTCAGCACCAAGAAAACTATACAAGGCGGAGACGTACGGTGGATCCGACAATAAATCTAATACGTATTTCTAATGCTATTCCCAGTCAGCATTCAAAAATTCAATCAAGATTGGCAAAATGTAAAGTCCGAGTGGCACTGAATAAAAGTCACATCAATTTCGATGCTACGAATTCTATTTGGTAGTCTCAAAATACTCCTAGATATTAGTATTACCCGTGTATTAGTTTACTATCGTATTTTTGTCTTCGTATTGTGTAAGATCTACTCCTTTCGTTCAATTTTCCCTATATTCGGCTGGCGAGAGGAAGCTACCGAAATCCAACTTCTTTTTTCATTCTTTGATTGCTCGGTTACCAAATGCATTCATATTTCAGTGTTGATTTATTTTATGTTCAGACATAACACTTCGTGTGAAGGATACCGAATGAAAAGCAAACATAAACAAAAAGCGACGCATCTGTCGGCTTTACCGCTTCCGCTTCAAACTTGTACTGCCCTATACAAAATCGTTGACAGTATGACAAATTAATACGGTGAGCGCGCGTGCTGCATTAGCGGCCGCGATCGAAGGGACACTGCCCCTGCCACATGCTTCACGCCTGCCCCACTGAGCCGTTCGATGTGCCCGATACGGGATCGGCACCCGTCGTGGTCATAAACACGAAAATATATGGATTGACCGCTTACATGGATAAATCATGGTAGAAACTACGGAATGGCACGTGCTGCGACGATCTATGCATATTCATGTTTTTGAAACAGGTTGCGACTGGAGTGCTGTGTAGTTAGCAGGCCTTTGGAAGGACTTCTTAGCTGAATTTAATACGAGATTTTATTTGGCGCAGTAAAGAGCATTTGCTTAATATTGAATTAACTGAAAACTACATAATCATTCTTTTGGGGAGTCCGCTTTGCTAATAAATATCGTTTTTTTTTTTTTTATTACTTATAAACTAGTGCTTGACTGCAATCCCGCCTGATGGTAAGCAGTGATGCAATCGTTGATGGTAAAGCGCACTAGCTTATTAAGCCTATTCACTCAAAAAAATTCAGTGAATAGGAAGGAAGACGGCAGTTGAGCGAGGTGATGCAATGTTTAACCCAACAACACGACCAACGATGCTGCGCCAGAGGATGATCTGGAGACCCTCCACGACCAAACTCCCGACACAACAACATTAGGCACATCGTACCCGGCACATCGCAACACAACTGCTCAGACCCCTCATCAGTATCATTTCTTTCAATTGTACTGATATGAAGAACTTTAGTTTACCAAACCCCGCAATCTCGAAAGAATTGATAGTTTCAGTTTGCGTGTCGATGTCTTCCTGTGTAAAGTAGCTATGAGCTTTGTTACTTCAGTGCCTGAACGAATTTGTTAATAATAATAATTTAATTTATTAAATGACAACAAAGGTCCAATGGTTAGTAACTTATCTACTAAGGGTTAGTAATACTTAAAAAACTAATCAAGACTGCCGCACAAGCAATGCTAACCAGTGTCTTAGCACTGGCGCATCAAGCTTGTCGGCCATGGTTTTTAGGATGCTGTTGGCGCTGGTCCTAGTTCTACCGAGCAACGAGGCCGCCTTCTTTCTCACGATGGCATAAAAGTCATCCACTCGCGCCAAAGCGAACATGCCCGACGCACTGCAATACCTGTAATACCTTATAATATTTTATTTAAATCTAACTTAATGTTTACGGAAAGATTCTTGTTGGTATTGCAACCCATCGCAATCTGTAAATAAACTAAATCATGACCTTACTTTTATATTAGTTTATTCTAAGACCACGTATTCTTCCACTAACATAACCCTAGCCAGTTTACAAATCTTTAGAGCGTTGAGAGAAAGTCTAATAGCTTTTTAGGTATCCCCGCGTGTCTCTGAGGCATTTAGTCTACAGTCTGAGTACATAATAAAACACACAACTTTTAAAGTACTTTACGGCGGAACGGATCTGAAGAATTTTCTAATTATTTTGTCATAATGGCGCCGAATCACTTGTCCATAATGGCGCCGAATCACTTGTTCATAATGGCGCCGAATCACTTGTTCATAATGGCGCCGAATCACTTGTTCATAATGGCGCCGAATCACTTGTTCATAATGGCGCCCAATCACTTGTTCATAATGGCGCCGAATCACTTGTTCATAATGGCGCCGAATCACTTGTTCATAATGGCGCCGAATCACTTGTTCATAATGGCGCCGAATCACTTGTTCACAAACTAAACTAATTTCAAGTTAAGTGCGTCTTTTTCTTTCTATTTCATTATGAAAAGGATAGAAGATAACATTTTAGTTTAATTCTGTCAAATTAAGATCAAAAAGATCTGATCGAAAAGAACTAAGAAATAAGTCAGACTAATTTGGCAGGTCTAAACCAACATATTATGTTCTGTCCTTTTTAATTTTAAAAAGTTAGAGATTTTTGTTAATCACAAATAGTTCGCATATCAATTATTGGCTTTCTACCTTGAAAATTTCGGAATGCTCCATAGAAACTTCCAGCAAGGCCTCCATTTTAGGTTAGAAAGAGACAAAAGTAGCCTATGTCACTCTCCAACACTCTTCAACTATTGCCATTTTAAAATCACGTCAATTCGTCGCTCGGTTTTGAAGGGAAAGACGCATAAATAAACACACACACACTTTTCCATTTCTTTATGTATATCTTAAAACAAAATCCAGATCTAAATTATCTCCTCCCCAACTCAATTTCGCAGCTATTAAAAACATAATTCCGTCATTATCTCTTACAAGCACTTAATACATTTTTGTATTCCGTCCTGGCTCGTTAATTATACACAAATTGACCGCCAGTGTTTCGGTTATTAATGGCTGTGCTCGGACAATGTGCGTAACGACCGGAATATTAATGCTTTCGCCAATGCACTTTACTCATAATTGTGTTATGGAATTACAAGTTTTATATGCGTGTTTCATGGTGATGTTCGGAATGAAGATTCTTTTTACATAGTAACAGCTAGTAACCTGTATTCAAATGTTATTTATGTTTCAAATTGGCGTTATTTCAAGTTATATCTTTTCTCTGTATGAGAAAATTCTGTGCCCAGCAGTGGGACGATATAAAAAAGATTGATGATGATTGAAATTAATTTATATCATAGTGATTAGCAATATCGAAAAAGTTATAAAATTGATTAAAGTTGCACCAACTTTAATAATGCACCAACTTTAATAATTTTTATAACTTTTTTCCTAAAGTGACCTATATTTTGTAAAAGTTAAAGTTATTTTTCCATAAGCTTATTATTGTTTTTTTATTATTTATTTCTACATTGTCCTCAAACATAGAAATAACCAAAATGATTTACCGAATACTTTGAAATATCTTGTGTAAAGTGTTTTTAGAATTTCTTGTCCGTTCTTTTTCATAATCGGCAAACTGGTTCAACGTGCTGATTTAGGTACCGACTGACTTTTTCACAATTCAAAAGAGCCTGTAAATAGTTTAATTGCAATAAATACTTACTCAGAACTAAAAAGAAATAAATTAACCGTACAAAAAATTTTCACTATAAATATACCTACTACATTTTTGTCAGTAGCAAAGCCTTACTGGCCACACCCGATTGCGCTCGTTTCCAATAACCACCGCAATAATACCAAAAACCATCGAAACCTTTGGCAGGCGAGGGTTAAAAGAGGAGGAACAAAACAAAGAGCGCGGCACTAAAGGGTTGAAAGTTGGAACATGGCTGAAACCTACTCGTGTGCCAATCGACTGGGGATCCAATTCACGTTCCCTATGTCGTCTGTACAAAAAAAAGGACGAACCATATACTGTTTCGAGTAGAGTTTTGGAAAATCTAAAAATAGGAATCGAGTGCACTTGGTTTGGTAAAAAGTTTCGGAAAAACGATTAGGTATTAATTTTTGTCGCTTTTCGGAATCGTAATTATTTACCGCCTTATTCATAAACGTTGCTTAAAGTTAACTAGTGATTAGCAAATTAAACATACATTTTTGACGTTTGCATATCACTCAACTGTAATCATCGGTTATGGATGAACACAATAGTGTATAAGGGGTTTATTCATAAACGATGATTAAAGTTAAGTGACGTGCAAACGTCAAAAATATTTATGGTTAAACATTCGCTAATCACTAGTTAACTTTAACCAACGTTAATGAATAGAGGGGTTTGTGGTTGCCACAAAATCCTTTTCGATGTTAATGATGATTAAAATATAATTTTCGAGTGTAACGATGAGAAAGCTAACAGGAATATGTGGTGGTGACGAATAAAACGATATAATACGAAGTAAGAAAGTGGTACCGGTAATTGAAAAGTATGTGTTACGAAGAAATGTGGAAACTTGTGGAGCTTTCCCCTGGAAATCACGCAGATAATGTATGAACTCCCCTAATTACAAATCAAAGTATATTTGCCGTGCACACTACACTATAAATACCTAATGTTTCATATAGATGTGCTTGTGTAGTTTGTTGTAAGGCAAAATAGCCGGGGATTATTTGACCCTAAAAAATAGCCGGGGACTATTTGACCCTAAAAAATAGCCGGGTATTATTTGACCCTAAAAAATAGCCGGGGATTATTTGACCCTAAAAAATAGCCGGGGATTATTTGGCCCTAAAAAATAGCCAGGGATTATTTGACCCTAAAAATAGCCGGGGATTATTTGACCCTAAAAATTGCCGGGGATTATTTGACCCTAAAAAATTGCCGGGGATTATTTGACCCTAAAAAATAGCCGGGGATTATTAGACACTAAAGAATAGCCGGGGATTATTAGACCCTAAAAAATAGCCGGGGTTTATTAGACCCTAAAAATTTGACTTGCCCCCTCCGTTTTTTTAAGTGGCTATTAATAAACCAGTGCGCTTTACTATCGACGATTGCATCAGGCGGGATTGCGGGCAAGCACTAGTTTATAATAAATAACAAAAAAATATGCACCGAATTTAGGTTTATGTACCTACTTAGTTTAATTTCTGAACAAGGGTATCGGTCCTAATGTCACTTATTTATTATCCTACCATCAGTACATAAAAATACTACAATCTGTCCAATTTCTTTATTAGATTTTCTTCTTTATCGCTAAAGCATTAAAGGTTAAATTGATTTATTTGACGGTTTCCGGGAAGCTTTTACCTAGTGTCGTTGCTACATACAATATTTTAATTGAAGAATAAAAATATGAAGTAAAGTTGGTGACTACGAAGTATGAACGTTATCAATGAATACCAGTGTTTTCGTTCACGCTTGGTCCGACTGTGTTGTTGTTTGTGCAGCGGTGGGCAAACTATTCATAACTGTTTATGGTGGAGGTATTGATGTAAATACAACTTCAGTGTCTAATCCGCGTGTTTGATATAAAGCACACTTTATGTATATCAAACCTACGACCTACAACTTGCAAAGGTATGTGTCTTAACAATAGGAATTGTGAGTCGTAGGTTTGAACCCCACCAGGCGCTTAACTTTGTGTAAATTATTTCATCAGCACTCCCAAAACGGTGTGAAAACCATCGTGAGGAAACCGGCATGTCCCCCAGGACATGCCGGTTGACATGTGACATTTACTAAACCGCACTGGGCCTGCAAAGTAGAATACGGCCCACTCCCTCTCACTCAAAGGAGGTCTGGGAGGTGACCCAGAAGTGGGAAACATTATAGGTCGATACAATGATGATGGTATGTTTACATATATTTATTAAAGAGAAAATATGGCGTCGATATACCTTCTCATTGCTATCGACTTGTATCTAAGAGACTGACGGCATTGTCATGTTGCATGACAATACTTAATCTCTGACTGGAAATACCTCGAATGAATCCTTTTCTATGAGTATCTCGTTAAACTCTTTCTTCTCCCGACAACGTTTAGAACATCATTTGATAGATAACTAGTTCAGTAAGAATAGAATTATTATAAAGTATGTTATTTTCGCGAGACATCAAACTCTCTAGATAAAGTTAATTACTTCGATTGTCTTCCATTTGTTACCATATCTACTAATAAAATTTTCTATCTTCTTACAGGTATGTGTCGATTTTCTCTACAATACGAGCTACATGTTATGGTAAGCAGCAAGAACTTTCAACTAACTTATTTTCCACAAATCCTATAACGAACACGAGCCGAAAGAATTTTGACATTTTTGTCCAGCCCACTGTAACTTGTGAGACTTTGCGTGGATGTGTAGACTACCCAGAGTTCCATGGTCTTTTCAGTCGACTATTTGTGCCTGACAAATACATGGGTTACCGTCAGGGTACGTCATAATCAGCCCCCTAATCGGCAAACACATTATTGTCAAATGATTGCGACTAGTTGGGATCAGTTGGGATCGTTTAGACCGCCCATTGGTCCGTTCGGTGGGAGAGAGCTAAATCCCCGGTATGTCGTATTCTAAGAGTGCTGAATGCCCTTCTGACGGACTACCCTGAATGTGACGTGTTTCCGGATGAATGTAATAAGATTATGCGTGTATGTCTGGAGTTCTGTGAACGAAAGTATGCGATGGAGTCCACTGTTCCATGTTAGATTATCAGGTACATTTTTGTCTCCATTTTATTAATGTAGGTAATTGGTGTTATACCGTTTTAATTAGGTAACTATAAATAATAAAAATAAAAAAAATAGGTACGTACTTTCTTAACCCAAAGAGCTGACTCATGCAATTTTACATAAAACTTAAAAAAGGTACCTACGTGACTGATATGTTTTTTTTAACTTTTACTCCGATGAAACCTTTAGCTCAATAATTATAATAAACCAACTGTTTCCTACGACTTCGTCCGCGTTTTCTGCTATTATGATCGCGCTTAAGAAGTTTTCTATCTTATTTTTTGGGTAACATCAAGCGTTTACGCAGCGCACTTCTCCGCTCCTTTTGGTCGCAGCGTAATGTTATATAGCCTAAAGCTTTCCTCGATAAATGGACTATCCAAACCAAAAACAATTTTTTCAATTCGAACCAGCAGTTCTTGAGATTAGGGGGTTTAAACAAACAAACTCCCTTATTATATAACTAAATCGAACTTTAGTTCCAGACTTAACTTGCGTCAATATTTGTATTTCGAACTTTATTGAGGTTTAGTTAAAGTTCTTAATACAAAAGTAACAACTTAGTACCAAACTAAGCTCAAAGCTATCATTTTTATCTATAAGAACTGTATTTCTGTAGGTAATGGTTAGATGCACAATTCAATAACTATGAATTTAAGTGGTTTAAACCTGATCTAAATAATATCCATGTAATCCATCCAAGGGAAATGAGGTTTATAATATCACTAGCAGCCGCCAGCGACTTCGTTCGCATGGAGCTAGTTATGCTCCGCTCCTATTGGTCGCAGCGTGATGTTATAAAGCCTAAAGCCTTCCTGGATTAATAGGCTATCTAACGCAAAAATAATTTTTCAAATCGGACCAGTAGTTCCCGAGATTAGCACGAACAAACAAACAAACAAACATACAAACAAACTCTTCAGCTTTATATATTAGTATAGACTAGCGGCCGCCAGCGATTTCGTTTACGTGGTTTAGTTATGCTCCGCTCCTATTGGTCGCAGCGTGATGTTATAAAGCCTAAAGCCTTCCTGGATTAATGGGCTATCCAACGCAAAAAGGATTTTTCAAATCGGACCAGTAGTTCCCGAGATTAGCACGAACAAACAAACATACAAACAAACACTTCAGCTTTATATATTAGTATAGATTAATAAATCTAATTTAGATTAAAATCGACTTTTGTGCCTGATTGTACCAATACGGGTATCGTTTTACATATTTATCGCACGATACGTACGGTATGGTACGCGGTCCGTGCGAGTTGGTGCGGGTCTGTGCGGGGCGTGATCCTAATTCAATAACATTCAATTAAGGCCCTCCCTGCAATTAGAAACCGAGGCCCGAGGTGGTGAGCGACCAGGATGAAGAGACCAGGATAAGGAAGTTTTAATTCTGTTGGCTTAAAAAGTTTTGAGCTATTTAAAGTAAACTTTGTAAAACGGGACGGCTAATGTTTTTCATTATTTTTGCTTTTTAGTTTTTTTTAAGTCTTTGTCCCACAATAGAAATCCCTCCTGTATCGTGGGTGCGTTTAGAAACATATAAGCTCACATACACAAACAGCCAAACGCAGATATATATAATATTTGTATGGACTACAAGTAGTGGACTTGTAGTCCATACAAATATTTGTTCCGTGCGGGAATCGAACCCGCGACATGCAGCGCAGCAGTTGATCTATCAGCCACTGTAGCAATCGTGTCGTCATTTAATTTGGTAGATATACATTGTATACTTACTTATACAATATGTTAAGAAAACCCTGTCCGACCCGTAAGTATAGTAAAGGTTAGGTAAACACTTGACCAAATATAATATAAAATTTTACATAATCATCATAGTAACAATACTAATGAATTTTGAAATAATCCTTTTTTCCGGGGAATTAATTCCAATTTCCCCGAACTTTGGTATTTTTAAAAAAGTGACAACACCGGTATTATTATAAGCGAATAGCGACGCGACCACGTCACAGGTGCCGCGTGCCCTGCCCCCCACCGCCCGCGGAATGGGGTTGCTTACCGCACATGTGTTAAGTTACCTCTTTTTGCGAAATAATATTTATTTTTTTAGGGGGATTTTTTTTTTTAAGTTTTGCCTGTTTTTGTGGGTATTATTAGAATCAGTTATCGATACCTAACAACGCCTTCACGGATCGGACAGGGTTTTCTTTACATATTGTATACATATATACTTACAGGAGACGAGCGGTGGTCTAGTGGTATCTGCCACGACTTACAAGTAGATCATGGGTTTGAACCCCGTCAGGCGCTTAACTTTGTGTAAATTATTTCATCATCACTGCTCTCAAAACGGTGAAGGATAACATCACGAGGAAACCGGCATTTCTTAGAAGCAAAACTTCGAAGACATGTTATACCTATCAACCGGCACTGGGCCCGCGTGGTAGATTACGGCCCACTCCCTCTCATCGAGAGGAGGCCTATGACCCAGGAGCGGGAACATTATAGGCTGATTATGTACAATAAGTACTTTGTGAAGTTTAATTAATGTAATTGGATATTAGAGTAATGACTGTTTTGTCTTCCTAAAATATATAAAGCGTTACTTTTTATTTTAGTTAATTAGTATTGTGTTTTTAATAAAAGGGAGACTTCCCTTTTATTAAACATTAGCTGCGCCACACGGTTTCACCCGCGTTTTTTTATATGCCCCGTTCCTATTGGTTGCAGCGTAATGTTATACAGTATGTAAAGAAAACCCTGTCCGACCCATAACGATAATAAAGGTTAGGTAAACACATGACCAAATATAATATAAAATTTTACGTAATCATCATAGTAACAGTACTAATGAATTTTAAAATAATCTTTTTTTCCCGAGAATTAATTCCAACTTCCCCGAAATTTTTTAAAAAGTGACAACTCCATTTTGACGGTACGCTTATGCGATTCGACCACGCGTCGCGTGCCCTGCCCCCCGTCGCCCGCGGAAGGGTGTAGTACCACACGTATGTGTTAAGTTACCTATTTTTGCAAAATAATATTTATTTTTTTAGGGGGATTTTTTTTAAAACTTTAGTTGGGCTTTGTTGGCATTAGTAGAATCAGTTATCGATTCCTAACAATACCTTCACGGATCGGACAGGGTTTTCTTTACATATTGTATAGCTCAAGCCTTCCTGGATTAATAGGCTATCCAACGCAAAAAGATTTTTTCTAATCGAACCCGTACTCCCTGAGATTAGCGCGTTCAAACAAACAAACAAACTCTTCAGCTTTATATGTTAGTATCATCATCAACCTTTTATCGTCCCACTGCTGGGCACAGGTCTCTTCTCATACAGAGAAGGATTGAGCGTAATCACCACGCTTGCTCAATGCGGGTTGGCGATTTCAGACTTAAAGTCCAAGTTTCCTCAAGATATTTTCCTTCACCTTCAGTCATTGGTGTCCAATATATACTTAGAAAGTACATATAACTTTAGAAAAGTTACATTGGTACTTTCCTGACCTGGAATCGAACCCGCGCACTCATACTTGAGAGGCTGGTGTTTTAACCACTAGGCCACCACAACTTACATATTTACATAAAATTATTCTTTGAATATTTAACAAGATAACAAATCATTGTTTCTGTTTTCTCTTTTTAAACCATAGCCTCATGTTTACTACCATTTATAAATTCCTCTATACTCTATAGGATTCATATCCACCCCTAACCTACTCCGCAACAAGTCGCCCAGTAAGATCTCCGTAACAAATTGTGTTGTCATGTTTTCTGTAATTTAAGCGTTATCTGCACGCACCGACTGACGCGCCTGCCCACCGGCCGCCGGTGTACACTTGCACTATAACGTGTTGTGTGCGACGGTTTTAGATCATTATCACGAACACCAGTACGATAAGAACAAAGTAGTGGTGTGATTGTAAGGTTTTAGGAGATTTTCAATGGTAATCCTAACAATTGAGAAGTAACACATGATGAACGATTGAGTTTTGTGCTAGTAAATTGACCAAATCGTCCCTTGTGTTGTGCCTATCGCTGCCCACTGGTAGACGCTGGCCTCTACCAGCTTGCACCACAAGTCCTGTCCTCCAGCTTCCGCATCCAGTTCCTCCCTTCTTAGATTCTCACCTCAGATGTGGGATAATAATGTGCTGATTTTAAACGTTTTGAAATATGCTTGAATACTTTAGTCACAGGAGTGACCTTAACCTACCTGTTTTTTTTTAAGTACAAGGTGTTGGTTACTCAATTTCTTTTTAGAGTATCTTTGGAAATCTATATACAATACGCACAGAATTTGACTATGATTTATACACAATTAGACTTTTACTAAATCCAATTTATGTGGTATCGGCGCAACATGTCTTCTTCTTCTACAACTATCTCTACATATATTAGACGTAGTCGCCGTAGTTACCTCCTTCTGAAAAAATATCATCATTCACTCCTTCCATACATCGTTACTTTGTTCTTCCCCTACTAAATAGTAAAAGCCAATGGCTGTAACAGTGGGGGTAAAGTTTTTTCATAAATACATATTCATGAAAAACCTTTCTGCAGAAATAATAATTACTGTACAAAAAGTGAGGCATTTTCTACTAGTCGACCTGGATGGGAAGTCATCGAATGACCTCTCCCGCTCTGGGCGGAGTGGAAGGGCGTATCAGAATTTTACTGACTAAAATTATATAAAATGAAAAACTTAAATGATCACCGGTCTCTGTGACTATAGTTTGTTGCACACATAAGCGTATCTACACAATACTTTGCTCAAATCAGACATAATCAGTGCATAAGAGGGTATCTTAGTTTCAAATTGGTCAGCCGTAATAACTTGTTTTTAAATGTACTTACCATGTAACTACCCAGACTTTGGTTTGTTATTGTTTTACCTATTGTTATCCGCATGCTTCGTCACTAGACGAGAAATTTGTACATGCGTTAAATGTAAAATCTCATTAAGTGAACTGTATTATGTTCTTTTGAGAAATAAAGATTCTTTAAACCTAACCTAACCTAAAACCCACCCGTGTTTCTTCACTTGCCTATGCGCCAGGGCCACGGTTTCTTTTATAACCAATCTGCAACCCTGTCTATCAGTCAACCTTAGGGTAATGCAATGAGAAAACATGGGAGACACACCAAATATACAAGTATGATATATAATTGCAACCGCTGTACTATTTAATGGGATAACCTAATCATTACTCTGTATATTAGCTGCCTTTCTCAAAACTTGCATGCTTAAGTGCAATATTCAAATCAAAATCCAGCACACTAACAATCCCACCATAATCTAAAGCACGGCGTGTACATACCCGCCATCATTAACAATATTTAATTAATAAACATTCTCCAACAGGTTAATCTTACGATCACCTCACTAACCTAGATCTAGATAGAACTAGACTGCATCTAGTCTAGCCACATGCATGTTAATGATGCTAATCCAATAGACAAGATCTGCTCGATAAAGATCTATAACGTATAAATAAGGCTATATCTATGGTTTCAAAACATTCAAATGGTTGGGATTATTTTGCTTGCGTGAGATTTAGGTATGTACATAACACCTACAACCACTACAACAAGGATTACCTGGATTAGCCCCGATGGTCGGACCAAAAACGAGATAGTCTTTATAATATTAACGAGAAAGCAAATATTCAACGATGTCTCTGTGATTATTAGACTGTATTATTAGAGGCATCTCGAATCTCAACATTAGGCTCGAACGCTCTCGACTTATGATGTCTACGCTCCGTCCAGCATCAACCCAGCTCCAAAATAAGGAAAGCTTTCACATCGAACTGCAAAATCGCTTTAAATGCCTCAGTGAATGCGGCCTTTGTCCAGCAGTGGGCCTCTATAGGCTGAAGAAGACGAAGTACGTACAAGGAAACATCTATTTAAACTATTTATGCTTGTTGGAGAAAATGATATCTCACTCAAAGACCTGTTACTAATCAAAATTGAAATTTATAAGAGCAAGTAAACGAAAATTCCTTTTTTCTTTTGTATATGTTATCTTCATCACATTTTTAAGAAACTGTTCATCACACGCTATGTTTGCAAATAAACTGATCGGATCTTAACGTGATCGTGTTTGACAGTTTTGAGAAAGATCATAAAATTAGATCTGTCTGTCAAAGTAGATAACTTGTTTTTTGAATTACATATTTAATTTATTTTAAAGGTTGTTTATGAATCTATTGGCTAAAAATGCAGCTGAAAATCATACATAGTATTGTATAGCCTGATTGGTGCTTATATTACGATCTTTGCGAGTAGGTTAAAGGATGTTAGCATGAGATACTGTACCAGAGGTTCTGTGCCAGTTTGGACTTAAAAGCCAAATGAAAAAGATACACAGAGTACTTAAGGATTTCTAGGAATAATTTATTTAACGCGCGTAATAAACTATGGTATATTTTTTTTTATACAATTGTAAACTAGTGCTTGACTGCAATCCCGCATGGTGGTAAGCAGTGATGCAATCGTTGATGGTAAAGCGCGCCAGTTTATTAATAGCCTATCACTCAAAAAAATCTGAGTGGAGAAGGAAGACGGCAGTTGAGCGAGGTGATGTAATGTTAAACCCAAAAACACGACCAAAGATGCCGCGCCAGAGGGAGCTTGATCTGGAGACCCTTCACGACCAAACTCCCGACACCCGTTTTTTTGGTGTGGATGGGAAAACATCTAATGACCTCTTCCTCCCGATACCCTGGAGCTTTTAGATATCTTCAAAGTACCTGTTACTTATCTACCTATGACCATTTTACTTAATTCTTCACTGATTTGAATATATCTCCAACATAAAAGTAGCGAATATAGCATCGCTTATTTACAGTTAATATATCTTCAAAATTCTACATAAGTACCTACATCGTTTATCAGTCAACGATCACAGGCAGTTTTCCCTAAAAAACTTGAAAGAATCCGGCTTTCTTTCTCGGTGAGCCTTAAAAACAAAAGCCGGTCTTCCAGGACATGTCTGAATACGTTTGCATATCAATAATAACGGTACTATGTTTTTAGGTCTTATTGCGCGCGCGCATGTCACTGTGACGGTGTCGGTGGCGGAGATTCACGATAACAAGTAATGGACCATACTTGGACGAATGGGTATTCTTTGTGATGAGATGTGATTTGTAAGAATATGAGGATTCTGAAAAAGTGACACAAATTCAGTCACGTTCAGTTTCCAATAACTAGAAAAATAAAATTGTAAATTTTTCAGAAAGTTCTGGAAACTGCTGAAAGCTTCGAAGACATTATCAGTAAATAGTTAGACTTATTAAAAACTAAACTAATACTTACTCTTAATACTCAACCTGTGAGGTTCTTTCTTCAAAAGACGATTTGAGACATCCATTCTACATTGTCTTCATATAATCTGACGTGAAGGAATTATGTGTGGACTTTAAAAGAGGCTGTGACTTCAGACTGCCGAATGAACTGAATGGCGAACTCAACTAGTAAAAAAAAAGAAAGAAATATTTGACTTCTAAGAGAGTTTATACAAACTAATATTACAATATTTACAGGAAAATAAATCATTTATCAATCGAATTAGTAACCTTAGAATATTTATTATACAAATCTCTTGTTTTAATAAGTTGTGTAGGCCATGCTATAATATTCCATCACCAATTCTGGAGAACAGTCCTACGTTCCCTGACTCACTTTTGAAAGATATTTTGATATTCATCATCATCATCATCCCAGCGTTAATCCCAGTCGCATCCGAAGCCTTGTCAGCTTTGGAGTCTGGGGTCCGCTTTACCAGTCCAACTGCTGATATGGCTAAACTTCGACATTTTCCGTGAAGCGACTGCCGTCTGACCTCCACAACCCGAAGGCGATATCGAAGCATTGCAGTTAGACCAATTGTTGTACTTTTGAGGGCTCCAACAACCCGTAACGACTGCCACTAGATGTTCGGCAACCGGGACCAACAGCTTAATGTGCTTTCCGAGGCACGACCAGACCAGTGCAAATATTCATATTCATGCATACAAATATTTGCACTGTGCGGGGATCGAACCCGCGCCACCTTGCGCAGCGGCCGCGTCCGCTACCGCTACGCCACGGAGGCTGTCAATTGATATTCATAATCCTGTATAAATATTTTGATTTCACCCTCTTCGTATATGACTTTTCAACTGCAAAACGAATGAGTTATCTCAATCATCGTAACAGGTCAACACCCTAACTGCTACACACTAACACACTATTAGGTAGGTACTATTAGTTGGAATTATTTTTAAGCGTATTGCTATTACATCGCTCATCATCAACAATGTAAATAAAGCAATGAATATTGTTAAACTGACAAAATGAACCCATTGCTACCTACTGATAGTGTGTAACGCAATTACCCGGCTGCCCCAACTACTGGTGAGGGTGGCTCAACAAACTGTGTGACATGGATATGTTGACCAACTTAACTAGTAATCAGATAGTCGATTACAATTAAAATTCGCCACTCTCCCACAAAGTCTTATGGTTTACTTTATCTGCCAAGAAGATGATGTTGTTAGGCCATTTTAATAATGCAGAGGGAATTATTAAAAATTGATTCAACTGATAATGTTGGTTTTTGTTATTGTTTGTCTACATAAAAATCAGCTACGTATACAATCTCAACCAAGGAAATTGATTTTCTGAACACAGCTTTAATTTCCTTACACTAAAATACAAACCAAATTCTGCCCAAAATCCTATCGATGTGCGTTCAATCGGAAACCCAGCGTCCATTCAAGCGTCAGATGAAGATTTTTTCAAAACAATAAAATTAAAAACAAAAGCAATGTTGCCATCCGGTTACGGCGGAATATTTACAATGAGTCGAGTCGCCATCGGGCTGGTTCGATTGTCTCGATTCTCGATTTATTTTTATTCGATTCTTGTCTCCAGATCAGCGAGTGGGAATGCGTGAAACGTTCTCCGAGTTTATATTTAATGTTCACGTTTATTTGGGAAGCAAATTGGTCTTACGTTCTCAAATGAAGACATTGCTTTCTCATTTGTATTAATGTTTATCCTTCATGTTCATCCTCGTCGTTTCTTTCTTCATTTTGAATCATACGTCATAAATACTTATCCAGTCATCTCAAAGTTGGAGTTTATTGTATTAAGATTTCTCGCTGTTTGTTGTTGCAGCTGCTTTTATTTTTGAATACAATATTTTTTATCTTATAGGTAATCATTTCTTTAAGTTATCACGTGTTTATCATTCAGTTATACAGTTTATATCATTTACCTTTCTTAATAGATGGGAGAAAAACGTATAAAAACATTTGAATGAACAACTACGTTATTTTCTTTAAAATTAATGACCCAATAAATTACATGATCAGTAATTACTCCTCTTATCAGCACTTAACTTCGTATTAAAGATTTTTATCGAATCTGTGAGACGAAAACGATCTCAAATTAATTTTAAATTTATTTAACGTGACTATAGCCGCCCATAGAGTAGACATACATCTTGTGACACAAGAGTCAGCTTTCACAAAACTCTGTACTTTCATTGTTCCTTCTGCCAACTTAGTTCGGAACAGAATCTTATACCCTTTTAATTACAAACTTTATTACAAAACAGTAGGGAACAGACTTGTAATCTAACTGTTTTCTAATTGAAAACTCAAGTTGCTTCGTGGAGCATTCCATTTGCACTGGACATTATCCATTTTTACGACGGCACCTTAATAGAACGCCGATGTTTTTGTCTACCACCTTAAACTGGTCACTATTTCAGAGAACATTGCGCTCTCCTACTTTCGAAGTAAGATCTATATAAGTTACAGCTTCACGTTTGTCCGTCGGCGTTTTTGATTAGCAGCAGTAGAGTAGCCTTTAGTACGGCGAGAATTGTTTTAATCTTCAACTTCATTATTCTGAGGGCTTTCAAAAATGAACATATAAACTGGCTGAGTTTTATCAGGAAACTCATTAAAGTGGCAATTAGCTTCTGTAATCTGTTTTTGATAAATTTACTTTGATTAATCCATTAGCTTTGTATTTTGGTTCAGGGACAAAATGTTACAGAAATGGTGTGAAACATATTCATCTTTTAGTTGTCTAAAATATTTATTAGAAAATTAAGACATCCCTTTATAACTGTGTTACTTAGAATCGTCTACATGTGTAAAAGATTCGGAATTCAACGGATTGATTATCCATACTAATATTATAACTCTGTCTGTCTGTCTGTCTGTTACGCTTTCCCGCTTAAACCTCTCAACAGATTTTGATGAAATTTGGCACAGACAATCTTTAGACCCTGAGAAAGAACATAGGCTACCTTTTATCCCGGAAAAATTTGATATTCCCGAGGGAAATCTAAAAAGCGCGATATAACCGAACTCCACGCGGGCGAAGCCGCGGGCGGAAAGCTAGTTTATAATATATTTACGTTCTGAGATGATGGTCTTGTTCGAAAATTACGATTGTTTTCATAAAATCTGTGAAGATTTTTTACCTTGCAAAACACGACAAGTTTGAAGACAAGTAAAGTATGTGATTTCTACTGTTACAGAAATCATACCTTGAAGCGGTCACGATCTTTAACAACAGTATTACTTTTATTTCACATTTTGCTATTATGCGGGATTTTTCACACAATGCATCAATATTTTTGCATTTGCTTCGTGACAAAGAAGGATAGCTTTATAAGTGAGAATTGTGCCCGAAGGGAGTTGTTATTTATACTATAGCCCCTTAGCCAGCCGATTTCTAGATGTTTCTCGTAAGGTATCGAAAAGTAGTTTTGTCGAAACTTGAAGTCGAAGTGAAGTGTTACCTTGTACTCTTGTTACTGAAATGACGATATCGTAGATGTTTCATCGGCAAATTATGGGAGGAATTAAATATTAAAATGATCTAATTTTAATAGATGCTATGGAACGGCAAGTAAGACATTCTTTTCTCTTTATACTCTATACGACTATTCTTTCCTTTTATAAACATTCGAAATTTTTACATTAAAAATGAAATCAATTTAACAAATATTCTGTATGTTTACGTGAAGAGAATTAATGTATGCATTTAATATGGTACTTTATCCATAAATCTGTGTGTTTTGATGTAAAACCTTTAAAAAACAAAACAGAAACATGAAAGTACAATCCTACAGTACCCTACGCCTTCCCCATATCATTTTACACTAGATATTAGTTGGCGTAAAGTTTTGTAACGGAGCATGCCCCAAGGCAGTATCCTAGGCCCAGCACCGCATGCAATCATATCATCTGCGGCCAGCAATCACCAGTCGTTTTGTTTGCTTGCACTCCCGCCTCAGGAGGTAAATCCGACCAAATTATCTGTTAGGATATACATGTATTTTCGTTTTATAATTTAATGTAATTTTATGCTGCGTGTAATGTTATTAGAGTTAATATTGTAATGAATATCTCGTCCTCATTAATCATGCCACTAATCCATCATTCCCGTAATAAATGTGTGATGAATAAGTATGCGTTATAACATAACCAGTGCGTTCAAAACTATTATCTAACGATTTTACTAGATAAATCATCGTTAAAGGCACCTACGTCGATCTTGCTCATGTGAATAAATCTTTTTTTGTAAGACAGAATCATCATCATCATCTGAGCGTATAATACCAGTTGCAACCGCGGCTTTCGCGGTGGAGCCCGGGGTCCGCTTTCCTACATCTTCGCCTTCATTTCGCACGATCTCTGGCATCCCGTGGCATTTCATATACTTTTTAATAAAATCGTTAATTCACCTAATATCCCTTATTCATAAATTTCTACGGTTCCCTTAACTCGCTCTGTAAATCTCGTCGATATTTCCCTCAAATCTTCTTCCTTGCTTGTAAGGTATATAACTCGGGCGCGTCGCCTGAGGCCGAGTGATTGGGCAAGCGGCGCACGAGTTCAGATAATTACACCAGTTTGCATGTCAGAAGAATCTTCAACGATGGGATCTGCTGTATGTGTGGAAAAGTTTACGGAGGATTTCTTCAATCATGTTAGGTATAAAGGGTTAGTTTTTTTGTCTACCTATTCGTAGTATAAATTATTTTCTAAGTACTGGCTAAGTTCTCATTAGTGAATATAATACTAGCGACCCACTGAGTTATTTTATTATTAGTAAATTCGAAACCATCAGACTTTACCAGCCGACATTATAATAATTAGATGAATCAATCGTGCTATCGTTGTATTTGTCGTATTTCTACTGGAATAAGTATTCTTTCGAAAACAAATTCATTATTTCCCAATAGACGCTGAACTTTTACTCAAGTGCTATTTGCCGCTCTGCGCAAAAGAGCGCGCGATAAAGTTGGCATCACCGCTTTGGATTGTTATAACTTCTAACGACTACCGCGATTGTGAATGTGAATGGTTTTGCGATTGCTATTATGGTTTTTATTGAGTTTCTTTAAGCTGTATTTGTTCCCTATTTTTCTAGCCAATAAATATCACTAAGAATCTATTGTTTGCTTTTTAAAGGTTCACAGTCATCAGTTTCAGTACTGTATCAATTTGATTAATTGATGTAAGTGTGTGAGCACTAATGATAATTAATTATTTAGTTCAATTACGCCACTAATTACTAACATCCATAAAATAAACAAAAGCCATTTTGCAAAATCAACCATATTAATGGCTTTGCAAATGAATAGCTGAAATATTTAACATTTATAATATGCCATTTGTGAACGCCACCCATTAAAGCGCGCAATGGTCGCCATATTTAAATCCTGCAAACAGAATACAATGTTTCAATTTAAATAATAAATAAATCGATGCCACCGGCCATGTGTGATTGCAAAATATTGCTCGCTTCTACATCACAGCTTAAATTACTGCTGCCTCGAGATAAAAATATGGTAAATTACCTTATGATTAGGCGGCTGTTTATAGATTATTAATTTGTATTCAAATACGCCGAGAGATGTGAAAAAGATAATGACCCACCTACAGAGTTTCACTTTTGGTGAATGGGGAAATAAATCGGAGACTTAGAGGCTCATGTCCAGTTTCGATGCAGCATTGTGAGAACACTGGTATCGGCTTACTGCGTGGCACTCGCGAACTGAACAATAGGTATATCGATATTGCTCGGTGCTCACGGCGCCATGTTGAGCTCGTTTGTCGTATGTTGCTGTCGTTTGAATATTAGTTCACCTAGTGTTTTGGTATCTATATTGTTAGGCGCAATTTCCTTGCTCCATTTATCTGCAATTGTTTCCTAAATGGCTTCTGGATTTTATATTTTGTAAAAGTGATAGGACTTGGTAAACGTTTTAGAAATCAAAAGCGACTTTACGATTTTTAAAGTGGAACATTCATATAATACATCAAAATCAATTACGTATATACGCCTCTTCACTAGTTTAAATTAGACAGCAGCCCAGCTCGTCTTTATTTTATATTTATTATGAGTTATTATTCAATGCCTGGAGCTTTCCCATTTCCATCCATCAGAGTGCAATCTTTAATCTGCCGGGCACACTGTAGCAACCGTTAATATATCATAAAACACCCACACGATATGAAATATGAACGATATTTTTAATACGTAGCTTTAAAACGGATAATACTTTCTGTAAAGTGTGTTAATTTAGGGATTATGCGGTTTCTTTTACAAACTCATTGTACTTATAATTTTTGTATATTGCCGGTTTACCTACATGGCACCAACATTGCTCTATGCTCTATGGCTCCACTAGCACTTTTAGAGACATCCGCATTTAGCTCATATCTCAGAATCATTAGATGAGGTAGCCAATTACATATTTATTAGGCTTTATAAAAATTTTCAGTTACTAGATACAACCAGCAACCTTTTGCCATAAAATATTTACTGCTAGGGCCGAATGATAACTGAAACAAATAAAATTAATCATTCGACCAATTGGTATTTCCTGAAATACAACAATCATAAACAAACAAGCATAAAATACAGATTTCATATTCTGTAATTCTGTATAAGTAGATATCGATTTCAAAAATAAACTTTGCGTATCCCGGAAAACATATAAAAACAGTTTCGTGATGATTATAATATTGTTAATAAATGATACATTTCATCATGATTAAGTATTACGTCAGTCGGGACGACTTTAAAAATAAATTCATGCAGAGTGCCATCGACATACTTCACTTTTTAATATCTCAAGTCTATTTTTGTTAAGTCGAAAATATCGCAAGAGTCCGATAAAAATATTAATTTATATTTAATATTGTGTAGGTACGCTATATTGGTATAGTGTCATTTAATGAATCATCCGCTCTTAGGTGCAATAGTTGCTATCCTTCAAAAACATAACAGTAACGAAGCTGAATTGATGTTATCGCAAGCAATTTCATCTGGTCGACCTCCTTTATTTTAAAAAGCAGCAAATTTCCCTTTTACCCTTAGGTACTTTTAAAGAACACTGTAACGACATTTCTTCGTAACTGGGAAAATGAGCACTTTTCTTGTAATAAAAGTGGCAGCCCTCATTCACTCCGTTCATAATAGTCCATGACATCTGGCAGTCCACCAACGCAATCAACCATTACATTTTCTCAACGAGATTTCCACGCTTCATTCATGCGGCCCGTACCTAAAAAATGTCAGGAGACCGCGGCACTGCACCATTCATCCTAACCTAATTTCGTTTGCAACGGTCACTGGCCTGTTAGCGCTCCTTTTTATGTGTGTTGGATAATCTAGCGTGAATTGCTAAATGTGTCAGCGTTCGGTGGTATACCTTGTATTGTCATTTCATATTATGCTGAACTAAGGCCATTTCAAGTGTACCTATTTATTTAACTGTAATGCCAATAAACACATTTTTATTTTTTTCTTCCTTTACTGTATCAAATACCAAATTTCTAGCTCTGTTTATACAACATTTCGAAGATTTTTAGATAATACAAAAGTCATTTATTCAAATTAGACTGAGAATCAGCACTTTTTGAACGTACAATCCATACTAATATTATAAATGAGAAAGTATCTCTGACTGTCTGTCTGTCCGGCTTTCACTCCAAAACTACTGAACCGAATATAATGAAATTTGGTACACAGATAGTCTAGAGCCTGAAAAAGGACATAAGCTATATAACATCCTGTTATGACCAATAGGAGCAGAGCAGTAACAAAAAATGTTGCGAAAACGGGTGCAAACGCGGACGTACATATTGCTGCCATTATTTTAACAGGTGCTTATTTTATATCAACACGCGGACGGAGTCGCGGGCAACACCTAGTATTACATAAGACAGTTCCCCAAAATGTCCGTACAAACTGAACTTTTTACAATAACTTACAATGTTATGTAGGCGCTTCTTGCTCTTATTGTGGCAGTTGTGACCAAAAGCTAAGCCAAAAAGCTTTAGTTGATTGTTTTTTGAACAAAAATAATACTTTTGTGCAGCAAGTAGGTAATGAATAATTGCCCATTGAACATCAGGCAGCCGTAGTCAATGAGCACGAAAATAGCAAGGTGCTACTAGAAAACGATGATTTTAACAGACCATGCGAACTAATAGAAAACCCGTCTTGTCAAATAGAAAGATGAAAACGTAGTCACTAACTAGAAAGCAACTTCAAAGGTTGTTTTTTTTTTTGACGGGAAGCTAAGATGAGTGTCACGCGCATTTTTCATTGGACTTTTAAAATTATTTATAGTGTCGTTTACTAAATAAAAGCGCGTGATTTATATAGTAAAAAGTGCATTCAGTAAATAATGCATAAAGAACATTGAAATATCGCAGCATAGTGGCCACATAATGGCTTTGCATCAAATCTCCTCTTAGTCGGCTCACGCGGCCGTTTATTCAACTGTCATTGGCGACATCGCCATTTTTTAAAGAATTTCTATAATTTGTAACAAAATTGTTTTGTGGCAAAATTGTGGTATCTAACCACAGAGGCCATTGAAGAGTTGAAGTAGTATTCACTCTAAAGAAAAGAAAGAAAGAACTAAAAATGTTTACTTTGTTCTGTTCAGATTCAGATTATGATAATCTGTCAAAATCGGAACCATAGACCACCTATTATATTTTTCCTGTCTCCCGCCTTTGCGTTCGGAGCGCCACTTAGAGATGACAGCTCAAATTACGCATCGCGCATACATTCAACAATTAATGAGCTCATTTCGCGCGCTTTTTATTTATCGCTCGGTTATTAGTCTGTGCTTAAAGGAACCGGTGTAATAATTTGTATTTACATGCGCGTTTGTCATGTTTATTACGTATTGCGTTGCGTGTTTTTCTTAGAAAGTTTGACTTGGTGTGTGATCATTTATGGGACGAGTGTAAAGTTGTCTTTATGACTTTGTTGCCAATTAAGCTTAATGAATGTTCTGTATTGTTTGTTTCAGGTACTAATAATTCAAGACACCATAAACATCGGATCGCAACGTGTAAATTGATCTTTTTCTACTTATTTATATGAATTTTTAAAGTGCCTCTTAAAAATTAACATCAGTTTTTGCTTCATCAAAATGTTACCAGTTAAAAAATCTTCGTGCAATTTCCTTGGAAGAAATTAAGGTATTTTTTTATTGATTAGATGTCTTCTCCCGTAAGGTCGGCTGCAAATTTTAAGTGTATTAGAAATGAATCTGGAAAGTCTCGCCTTACAAAAGTAAAGTTCATGTGCGTGCGAAGTGCGTGGCGAATCGGACCGAGTAAAACAATAAAAACAATGACCTACCTGGCCTTGTGCACAGGGTTACCAGAGCAAAGAAGATTATTTTGTCTCGAGTGACATAAAATATGTTAGTGGCAGCTGGTAGTTTAAAAATAGCCCGTTTTACTAATTTTAATATAATTACAGGAATAGCTGAGTTTTTGTTTTTATCTTTCTTAAACGGTTATAGACTATCCATTTTACTATCTTGTCTATGCATTGACTTTCAGACAAATAATCCGCAGTTCACATGAACATACCACATCACACAACCCTGAATACATCTATAAATGCTAATTTTACAAAAGCTACTCTGCAAAAGTGTTTTCTAGATATTATTGCAGGAACAATAAAATAGCCTGAAAATGTTTTGACATGCTTTCACGTGAGAATAAAACTTTGTTTATGGTTCATCGTTTAGTTGGCTATAGTAAACGATCTTTTTGTCTAACGCCATGTTTTACAACTCTCGTACAAAGTGGACCGTGTAAAACATACGTTTGAAGAAATACTAAACAAGTTTGACGGAGCACTTCTACTGGAATAAATCAATGAAGTTGAAGAATTCAAATGGGATATTGTATTGTAAATACATAGAAGCTTTTATAATAAAATAGAAAACATATGGATATCGTTGCAAATGTAAAGATTTTTGGTTATAGTTGTCGAAATTGAAAGATCACTTAGGTACACTCTTAAAGCATTTTTTGACTTTGACTTTAACATTCTTTAATAACTTAGCTAATTCTTTCTAGCCACAGAAGCGAATGTAAACAACATTATTAAATAGGATTAATCTGGATTTATTCAGTACATAAAATTAGTGAGGCAAATAAGTACAAAGTTTATCACATACCTTATAAAGAAAACTTAATAAATAAATTGCGATAAATAAGTAGATACCTACTTAACAGGACAAACGAACAAAATTTATGGTCCATTTTGCCGCCAAAATCGGACCGAGTACAAGATGGCGTCTTTTTGGCGGGAACTTACAACAGATCCTTATCGTCTCTCAAACGGCGAATGGAAGGCAAATGACAGCATTAAACGGAATTATGGCAACATTATTTTGTAAGGTCTTTTTCTTTGTGAGGTAAAAAGAAATTCCAAAAATGAGAAATTTCTACTTGACTTGCTAAATATTTTTGGGAAAGAATTTCAATTTGTCACGTCAAGACATGTGCGCTACGACCATAATATTATTTTCCTTCATAAACACGTTAGCTGCCACTTTTTATTATTCTTAAGTGAATCTATTCTCAGAAATTTTCTCAGAAGGAAACTGGAGTAGTATGTACATAACATACCATCTTCTAATAATATACAGTATCTTATATTATATTCATAGCAATAAAATAAGGAGTAACAAAGTCAAGATAGTTACTTAGAAAATGGATTATTTTTGGAAAATTGATTCTAGTTGCTACTAGGTGTGGGAACGAGACTGTTGCCGAAAATATAGTTTTTTGAATTTTTGCTGTTTGGTTGGTTACAGTAATAAGTCCCGGATTCTCTTAAAATCGCTGCACGGATTTAGAGGAAATTGGACAGACACAAAGTCGGATTAATATATGGGGTACCTAATTATAATCCCGGAGTACTTACTTACGTTCCTGTGAGATGTTCTTTCATTTTCTTATTTTTTTTTATATGAGTACACTTTATACGTCCAATATTACTACTATATAAGAGGCCAAAGACAAGTGAATAAAACACCCCAAATTACTCTATAAAAAATGGTATGACAAACAGACACACGTCGACACTTGCGGTGCAAATAAACGGCAATGGCCGAGGGTAGCCACCCCGACGGAGGCACATTTAAAATATTTTATCTTTAAAATATAAAGCATGTCTCGCCCGGGGCCAGTCGACTGTATCTGCCAGAATCTGCCTTCATTTTACAATGGAATAAACATACATACATATGGCGCTATTTTCTACAATACCTTTATGTTGGTGCGTCTGGCTCCCAACATATTTTTTATTTTTTCCAGACGTCACAAATCATTCTATTGTTTTCGTTAATTTTCTTTTTGAACTGGACATTATGTTAATTAACTTGTTGTAAAGTAACATTCAAATGATGAATGAGCATACCTAATGTAGAAAAGCGATTCGTTTCACAATATTTATTTTATATAATATACAACGTTTTCTTTTTGTTTATACGAAACCTGAATACAGTTTGTTCAGAATAAGCAACTGAATCGATTCCAATCATTTTTACACCATGTTATATTTTTTCCCAAATACATTTAGAAATTGTTGCACTGTGGTTACCAGAGGTCAACGCCCCGTTCCCCGCCTGAGAGGAGCGTGGACTATAATATTTTTGTTGGGACAGCCAAGTAGGGTAACAAGCTAATAACTTTGTGGTTTTTCATGATATCTTTTTGAAATTTTGTAGGTACATAGATTCTTTACTTAAAAATATTGGACTCATGGTTCGGGTTTTGCATAAACAACAAATAATACTGTATACATCTGTAGTGTGTACCACTACCTCCGCCGTATGCTCCACCATGCCCACCAGGCGATGCATACGGTGATGACACCTTGGCGTTTCCTCCACCCTTATTTTAAACGGGAACGCTCTTAAGGTCGTACCCTCACCAAATGACCTCGAGCATTTGCTCCCTCTTCACCGCGCCCCACCTCTACAATACTTCGCAAAATATTACCATAGAATAAAGAGAGGGAAGTACGTTATCTTCATACAAACGGACCGCGCGCGGCTTGTATGTGTGCGCCATAGTATCTATGCGTCGCCGCACGCACACCTAAACACAATATTAGAGTGCCTATGACTGCGCTAGTCGCGGCTAGCACGGAACGAGGTTCGCGCGTCACGGCTTTTCGGCACATTAGCTTTTAAAAAATGATCACATAAACTGCAAAGTTGGTATGTCTATTTATGAACAAATAAAAGACTTATATTTTTCAAATTATATTTCTAAAAGTTATTTACAAGGATACGGATATATTACACATTAAAGTTTAATAACAACGCGTTTCGTAATAGTCGAAACCGAAGAAAGTAGGTATTTTTCTGTAGCTAATTTGTAATTTTGTATTAAATGTGTGATTCAATAGATGTTATGTTTGTATTATTTATATTTGTATTAATTAAAAATAAAAATAAATATGGTTCTTTATGTGTACAAAACTAAAAATAAAAATTTCAAAAAAAAAAAACTGACTAGTATATGTAAACTAAATACTAAGCAAATAATTTAAACATAAGCTCTTAGTCTATAAATATTTGTTAGCGGTTTGGGCGACAACCGTAACCGACGAAGCGCGGACAGTTGTCAACCCTAAGACAGTAGGCAATTAAATCGCGGATTGGGTCGCAGATAACCTACTTCCCCTCTTTATTCTATGATATTACTAGCGCCGTCTGGCGGACGAAGTACTTACAAATACAAGTTAAATTCATAGACCACAGAAGTAACAGACATGGCACTTTTATTTTTGTTTATTGGTGCGCCCAAATACTTTTGGTTATTATGTACTCAAACAAATGTTGACGATACTTCATAATAAAAATTCTGCGGTGTTTATTTTTAACCGACTTCAGAAAAAGGTGGTTCTCAGTTCGATTTATTGTCGCTGATAACTTTATGGTTAATGAACCTATTTAGACCATTCTTTTTTTATATGAAGGGATATGCTGCCTATGTAATCCCATTGTTACCACGTCAGTGTCGATAATGGAAATTCTGAGAAATTTAGGCCAATTATCGAAAATTGTAGGCACGCTTCGGGTGACAACTTGATACTCGTGTTTATATCGGATGATACTATAAAACCGTGAAGATTTGGGCCTGACCTGATGATGGAGATGACAGAATATCAAGGGAATCCACATCGGAAGCAACTGTCACGTGTTTGGGCTTATTTAATGTGTATTGATTAGACCTTTATAACTAAATATGTTATGACTGTAACTTCAGGGTTGGAAGTTAGTTTTGTAGATTGAAAGTTAGCTAAGTCAGATGGACAAAGGGATAGAAAAATAATATAATAAAGTTTAATTTATCATTATTTATTATTTTAAGGGAAAACGTAATCAGGGTCAAATAAATTTCTGCAGAACTGACACATTTAAAAAAAAAATCATGTTTTTTTTTGGGACCAGGCAAGACTGTGAAATTATATTATTAACTTCCGAAATTAGTTATTTTTCACTTTGTAGTGGTTTTTGAAGTCGGTTGTTTTTTTGTAAAAAGTTTTTATTTTTATGTTTGTTTGCGGATAACTTCGCCTAAAATTTGGTATTTCGATGAATTTTTGGGTATTTCGACATGGGTGTCGTGATAGGGGTTTTCGGGAGTGCAGATCACGAATATGACGTAATTTTTGAAATCCAAGATGGCCGACACCAATTTTATGATATTTTGACATGGGTGTCGTGAAAGGGGTTTTTGTGGGTGCTAATCACGAAAATGACGTCATTTTGGAAATCCAAGATGGCCGACACCAATTTTATGATATTTTGACATGGGTGTCGTGAAAGGGGTTTTTGTGGGTGCTAATCACGAAAATGACGTCATTTTGGAAATCCAAGATGGCCGACACCAATTTTATGATATTTTGACATGGGTGTCGTGACGGGGGTTTTCGGGGGTGCAGATCACGAAAATGACGTCATTTTTGAAATCCAAGATGGCTGACACCAATTTTATGATATTTTGACATGGGTGTCGTGACGGGGGTTTTCGGGGGTGCAGATCACGAAAATGACGTCATTTTTGAAATCCAAGATGGCTGACACCAATTTTATGATATTTTGACATGGGTGTCGTGAAAGGGGTTTTCGCGGGTGCTAATCACGAAAATGACGTCATTTTTGAAATCCAAGGTGGCCGAAATTATATTTCATGATATTTTGACTTGGGTATCGTGACGGGTTTTCGGGGCGCTGATCACGAAAATGACGTCAATTATAAGCTGTGGCATAGCTTCTATTTCTTTATCAAAGTCAAAAATAAAAAACGCAATCCTGCGCGTGGCTGCGGGGTAAATCGCAAAGGTGTGCACACCGAGTTCCGCAGTATGTAGTTAGTAGGAAATTTTTTATTAGTTATTTATGACATAGTATTTTTTTTATTTTGCTAATTAACGTATACATTTGTATAAGTATGTATTTTCTTTTTTGTAGTTTATTTATTTATTTATTTTTTACCAGTGACGTCATTGAAGGAGTGCGAAAAATGGTGGCGATTTAGCGACTAAACTATATTTGATGTTTTATTTTTGACTTTGATAAAGAAATAGAAGCTATGCCACAGCTTATAATTGACGTCATTTTCGTGATCAGCGCTCCGAAAACCCGTCACGATACCCAAGTCAAAATATCATAAAATATAATTTCGGCCACCTTGGATTTCAAAAATGACGTCATTTTCGTGATTAGCACCCGCGAAAACCCCTTTCACGACACCCATGTCAAAATATCATAAAATTAGTGTCAGCCATCTTGGATTTCAAAAATGACGTCATTTTCGTGATCTGCCCCCCGAAAACCCCGTCACGACACCCATGTCAAAATATCATAAAATTGGTGTCAGCCATCTTGGATTTCAAAAATGACGTCATTTTCGTGATCTGCACCCCCGAAAACCCCCATCACGACACCCATGTCAAAATATCATAAAATTGGTGTCGGCCATCTTGGATTTCCAAAATGACGTCATTTTCGTGATTAGCACCCACAAAAACCCCTTTCACGACACCCATGTCAAAATATCATAAAATTGGTGTCGGCCATCTTGGATTTCCAAAATGACGTCATTTTCGTTATTAGCACCCACAAAAACCCCTTTCACGACACCCATGTCAAAATATCATAAAATTGGTGTCGGCCATCTTGGATTTCCAAAATGACGTCATTTTCGTAATTAGCACCCACAAAAACCCCTTTCACGACACCCATGTCGAAATACCCAAAAATTCATCGAAATACCAAATTTTAGGCGAAGTTATCCACAAACAAACATAAAAATAAAAACTTTTTACAAAAAAACAACTGACTTCAAAAACCACTACAAAGTGAAAAATAACTAATTTCGGAAGTTGGTGTCTTTCGTTTGGTATATTCGTTTTAGACACCGAGTTCCGAAATTAGTTATTTTTCACTTTACATAGTGGTTTTTGGAAGTCGGTTGTTTTTTTCTAAAAAAGCTTTTATTTTACATTTTTTAGTTGTTAAAAGTACTATGTATTCAGTTGCATCCGGTCAGACTGGAAGCTGACGCAAATATAGTTGGGAAATGACGTACTTTTGTTTACTTTAATTTTTACCCGTAAGTACCTATTCCCTCAACTGCCTATGGTCTTCATCATTAAATTTACTGTAGACTATTATTTTAACCTAATCGGAGTAAAGGTCTTATTAATATAAATGAATGAAGTCCAACCACAAAGTAGCTACTGGAAACCGTTGAGGAGTTCCCGGAACTGGCCTTTGTCTTCATCATTAGAGCTCTTATGAGAGTCGCAACCCATCTAGGTGTAAAGTTCTTATCAATACAAATTAATCGAGCCCAACCACAAGGTAGCTGCTGTCAATTGTTGAGGAGTTCCTTCGACTGTCTCTCGGCTCCATCATCAGATCTACTCCAGACCTTTATTAAATTGTAGTGCTTTAGAATATTTAATGAAAATGCTAAGAAATGCACTAGTCGCCCCCAATTTTTGAAAGTTCCTCTTGTTTTCTCTGGACTTCCACCATCAAACCTTGATATCCTTATCAAGGGACCACCTTGGGAACGTCTTCCTTCCAACAGAAAAAGAATTATCAAAATCGGTTTATAAATGACGAAGTTATGCGCGAACAAACATAAAAAAACATATACGGTCGAATTGAGTAACCTCCTCCTTTTTGAAGTCGGTTAAAAATTGAACATAAAAAACATATAATTGAGCAACCTCCTCCTTTTTGAAATCGGTTAAAAAAACGAACACCAAAATAAACATCAATAACAGAGATACTCTAAGATAGTATTATACTCTATGCGACATGCGGTGCGTGAGCGAGCAAGCAGATGCTTTCTCGCTCACGCGCCGCCCGCTTATGCTAGCGGAGCGCGCGATGACGAACGACACGGGTTCCCCCTTCGAGAGCTTGTGGCATACTGAATCTCAATAGCCCGGGCAACAGAAATGATGGCGAATGCGCTCAGATTGTTGAACAAAATTTTGATTTTGGTCGTTTTAAAAAAATATTTCTACAATAATGTTCGTCATGAAATTACCTATCCATTAATGTAAGAACGCAATCTAAATAATGCTTACTTTCCGAGGAGATGCACGTTTATGATAATTATTTCTCTTGTCAGTGGTTTCGTTGTGAAGGAATTATTTAAACATTATACTTAGTAAAATAAAAAAAAATCTACAATTTTGGAGCCAAGATTATGGAGAAAATTTATGTATTTTTAATAAGTTGATATTTCTTTTGGATAAAGAGTAGATAGCTCCGGAAAACTACATAAAAACGGCTTGCGGTGTGTTTTTCCTCTGGAGCCGCCTTAAACAACCGTATCTATTGCAGACTTATTTATTTATTTATATATTCTTTATTGTACACCAAATATCAAACAAAACAATCAACACAAAAAAAAAAACATACAATGGGCGGCCTTATCGCTAATGCGATCTCTTCCAGGCAACCAAGGAATGGACAGATTCTTCCGAACCACAAATGGGACTGTCATTGGTGCAAATATTATTATACTAAAATAGATACACAAATACATACATATAGATAAATAAATACATAGATACTGAACAGAACAAGTTAACAAATAAATTAGCGAAAAAGTGTTTGTTGAACGAAGATCATAACAACAAGTAGTGTTCCTTCACAAGTCTCTTGAATTCTTGCAACGACTGCGCACGTTTTATTTCACTTATATTAGGCGGAAGAAGAGGACGCAGTGATGCCCCTCTAGCCATTACTCAAAGAGGGGAGCACTGAGTTGTGACAATCACACTCTTCATGTCGCCATGAAATCCCACCGGAGTCCGCTGTGCTGTGATTTCTCGCGGCAGCGGAGTTCATCATCTAACAATCCCATAATAAATTACATTGTTGACCGAAATCTGGAGTTTGATATACCTTACTTGACGAAATATTGGTCTATTCAATATTCAATTATTCAGCTACTCCTGAAGGCAATTTTCGTATTTTAAATCATTTAAAATCTGGACCTAGTCTCATATCAGTTACAATGAAATGCCATAAACTTGTCAAAATAAAATAAAATTTTGGTATTCTTGACAAATTGAGACAGTTCCTAAAGTTACGAGAATTACTGCTTTAATCTACTGTTCAACGGGCGCGTACAGAGGCATCCTGTCAAATACTCCAGGGATTACAAAAACGGGCTACATTATGCACCCTCAGACATTACTGACAAGATATGCTATCTTAGTAATGACAGTTCCTTATCAGTTGGCGGTCTTCTTAGAATTGTTAACCAAAATAAGCAAAGATAAATTAAAATATGCAGCTTTTCCTAAATAACACAACTTGGACATATTAGTGAAGGGGACACTGTATTTTCCTTTTTTATCTAGGCAAAACTGTGTCTACTAATGATTCAACAGATGTTTTTCGGAGAAACTGAACATCGTAATATTCTGTAAATTCGGCGCCGACATAAATCTAGTCATTTGTCAAGATTACTGTCGACGAGACAAATTATTGCTGATTCATTTTGCGGGCTGAATTTGGAAGACTAAGGATACAAGATGGTAGAACATACATAACAAAGGTATGTATTTACATAATCTACCTATAATGTGCCCACTGTTGGAACACAGGCCTCCTCTCGAGGAGAGAGAGTGGGCCGTAATCTACCAAGCTCGCCTATTCCGGGTTGGTAGATGTCACATGTCATCGAAGTTTTGGCTCTTGGACATGCCGGTTTCCTCACAATGTTTTCCTTGACTGTTGATAGCAGTGGTGATGAAATAATTTACACAAAGTAATGTGCTTGACGGGGTTCGAACCTATCACCTGCAACTTATAAGTCGCGGCCGACACCATAGGGCCATCGCTACTCTCAATGATGATGACTATGAATGATGGTAGAACAATACGGCTTAACTGACTGATCAAATGTTGCAATGTCTTTAATAAACGGAACGATTATCTCCGAATACTGTGTGCGTTCGCGCAGCGGAATGTTGTTGAATTTAAAGATTTTAAATATGCAGATATTTAGTGTATGACGTCGTGTAATTGTGTATGGTAAAAAAAAAATTGTGCATACAGCCATTGTGGAGAAATTCACCAAAAACTGATTTCGCTGGGCGAACGTTGTCCTGGCGGAACTTTTTTTAATCCATTGACTTTAGCAAAAAGAGATGTGTCCAAAAATTAGTGTGTATTTGTGTGTAATTGTGTATGTATGAATAAAATTTGTGCATGCATAGACTTCGGAGAAATTCAAGTTTCCGCTGCGCGAACGTTTGGCCATTAGCTAGTTTTCATATAAAGCGCTTACATAGAGAGCTGTAGATTTTTACATACGTTGTTTTGAATTTGTGCATATTTGTGTATAAAACAGATTTAGAAAAAATCGTAGGGCTAAAGAGATAAAAATATAAACGTAAAACATGCTTTTTAGGTCATAGTTCTTAAAGTATGCACTTTGGGGTCTAGATTTTCACGTTTATACAAACCTTGTAAGTGTCTGCAACATATTGCCAAATATCAATGATGTTCCTTTAGTAATTAAAGAGATATAGGACAATTTACCATGACAAAATCACTGTTTACAAAGCAGTCAAATATCACGACATTCTAAAGGAATTGCATGGTAAAATGTATGCCAATAATTAGTGTATTCATTCAACTATTCACATGCAAAATTTCATGTCATTAAATTCAGTAATTAAAGAAAAACAATTAAAATACTGACGAAGCATCGAAAACCTACATAACCCGACCAAGTTCGGATAGCTATAAAAAAGCGGCCGTGCAATATATTTAGGTAACATGCCAAAATTTACAGTATAATACCGGTATTGAATTGGTATAGGTGATAGCACAATTGTTTCGATATAATATAAAGGTCATTTATTTTTGTACACCTACTATTTTAAATGTATGACTATGACCAAGTAGGTACTATTTACGTAGTTACTTCATTTAAGTATGCGCTTGAGACTTGAGATATAATCTAAATATATTAATTCAGGCAAATAAAATTCATACAGCTAATTTCTATTGAATATTTCACGGATCCGGATTCTTACTATAGACCCCTCAGGGAAATTAAATAAGTACCACAAGTAAGAACTACTGTTTGTTTGTAAATGTTGATTTATTTTTATATTAGGCAGACTCTCAAACCTAAACAACTGAATAGTCTACTCTGTGATTGTTATTCTGTAATTTTATTATCTAATAGGAACTAGAAAATATTAGGTATACTTAGGAATGTTGAGGTTATTTACTGTATTTGCTACTAATTTAAAAATATTTCTTGAAAATACCTTTTTTATACAAATGTTTTAGTTTATAAGCACTTTTTTTAATTTTGATCAAATATAAACAACTGAATAGTCCAGTTATGTGATGTGATTTTAATTTTTATTGAAGCTCGAAATATTATACTTACCCTTATATTCATAATAGTTTATTAAACTTATTTTAGTTAAAAATGTTAAAATACATTTACATAAGTCTATTGCTGCCGTTGCAAGCGTTTGTTAACGTTATTATAATTACATAATTAAGCATTATATGTAATTAAAAATATTTTTGTACACGGATATTTAAATAGAGAAGTACTTGTTAATTGAAGATTTATTTTGTCGTAGATAGTGGCGTTATTATAAAAAAAAAAACATTTTTCATTCAAGAAATGCAATTGTTTTATTTTTTCCTAACGCTTGTGTACGCAACTGTGCAATATTAATAAATACTATACTGGAAGGTTAAGAACGTTCTTAAGATATATGGCACGGCCGCTTTTTTATAGCTATCCGAACTTGGTCGGGTTATGTAAGTTTTCGATGCTTCGTCAGTATTTTAATTGTTTTTCTTTAATTACTGAATTTAATGACATGAAATTTTGCATGTGAATAGTTGAATGAATACACTAATTACTGGCATACATTTTACCATGCAATTCCTTTAGAATGTCGTGATATTTGACTGCTTTGTAAACAGTGATTTTGTCATGGTAAATTGTCCTATATCTCTTTAATTACTAAAGGAACATCATTGATATTTGGCAATATGTTGCAGGCACTTACAAGGTTTGTATAAACGTGAAAATCTAGACCCCAAAGTGCATACTTTAAGAACTATGACCTATAAAGCGTGTTTTACGTTTATATTTTTATCTCTTTAGCCCTACGATTTTTTCTAAATCTGTTTTGTACACAAATATGCACAAATTCAAAACAACGTATGTAAAAATCTACAGCTCTCTATGTAAGCGCTTTATATGAAAACTAGCTAATGGCCAAACGTTCGCGCAGCGGAAACTTGAATTTCTCCGAAGTCTATGCATGCACAAATTTTATTCATACATACACAATTACACACAAATACACACTAATTTTTGGACACATCTCTTTTTTCCAAAGTCAATGGATTAAAAAAAGTTCCGCCAGGACAACGTTCGCCCAGCGGAATCAGTTTTTGGTGAATTTCTCCACAATGGCTGCACGCACCAATTTTTTTTTACCATACACAATTACACGACGTCATACACTAAATATCTGCATATTTAAAATCTTTAAATTCAACAACATTCCGCTGCGCGAACGCACACCCGAATACTTACTGAGGGAAGAGAAAGGGCTGCACCATCCTGTTATTTATAGGGTCGAGGTACTTCATGAAGTACTTACCGAAATTTCGATATAATAAGAAAGACACGATCAATGGGCCAAACTGACGACCCAGTGGGCTTAATGCAAACTATATCATGGCAGTGGGATGAGCAGGACTCCTTAATTAAAAATTGGGCCTTAGCAGTTCTTTGTAATGCAAACTATATCATGGCAGCGGGATGAGAAGGACTCCTTAATTAAAGATTGGGCCTTAGCAGTTCTTCTTAATGTAAACTATATCATGGCAGCGGAATGAGCAGGACTCCTTAATTACAGATTGGGCATTAGCAGTTCTTCTTCTTCTTCTTCAGCCTATAGAAGTCCACTGCTGGATAAAGGCCTCCCCAGGGCTTTCCACGATGACCGGTGATGGATGTGCTGCTCGCATCCATCGGCTTCCCGCGACCTTCACCAGGTCATCGGTCCACCTTGTCGGGGGCCTCCTTACGTTGCTTCTTCCGGTACGGCCGCCACTCCAGAACCTTATTGCCCCATCGTCCATCGGTTCTACGAGCAATTTGCCCCACCCACTGCTTCTTCTGCGGATCTCCTCATTTCTAATTCTATCGCGCAGAAAAACTCCGAGCATAGCTCTTAGCAGTTCTGGACAGAGAATCCTTATTAATATTATAAATGGGAAAGTGAGTTTGTTTGTTGCCAAAATTTCAAACCAAATGCTTTGAAATTTTGCAGACGTAAAGTTAGAAGTCCGGATTAAATAATAGGGTACTTTTTATCGCGGAAAATTTTGATATTTACGGGGGAAATCTAGCGGGCGAAGCCGCAGGCGGAAAGTTAGTAATACATAATTCCAACTGTTATGTGGCGAGAGCTGGTATCGCATTATCGATGCGTCGAGTGTCAGGCTCACCCGAGGACCAACTTACCACAAAGGATTCGCACTTTATCCGCTGTCTTAAGAAAACATTATTAATGCAGCAGAAGAGCATTATTCGTGGACGCATCGCCCGCGCATTGAATCCGGCACTTTATCAAGATAACTGTCGTCGTGAGTAATTTTTACTGATACGCGAAAGACATTGATCAATTGATTTTTGTACACAAATCGATACCGCCCGAGAATCGGATCGCATCGAATCGAACTTTGGCGTAACGTGTTGATTTATTCGAATGATCCGTGATGGTATGGAGCATTGCGGCCCTGTGTAAAGGTCATGGAGTTTCTGTTTCTTTATTTGTGGCTTAGATGATATAAATGAAGAAATGGGTAAGATTCTGCGAAACTGGACATGTCTTGTTTTATTGTTGACTATATCATCGCAACTCTTTCGTTTTTGTCATCGTAATTCGTTTTATGGGATCTTCCAACACTGAATTCATACGATGCTGTGGTGTGATTCATCACCCGTGCCTGTAAATGTAAAAGCTTAAATAAACTTAATTCTGTGCGAAGGGAGGATTTTGAACGGCAACCCATTTTTTCCCTCCTCAATGCTCTCATCCCTCACCGAACCAAGCAAACACATACCTAACAAAACGCCCCTAATATGAAACACAAACACAAAAACCCTCTATAAGCCTTAACGCTCAGCAGACGTATAATTACTAATTAAATAATTAATTACAAACGGTATCCTGTTCGGGGCGTAATTCGCAGCGATTTGAGAATTGAACCCTTTTGCTCCGGCCGGGTTCATTCGAGGCATTTGATCCACTTCAGTTGTTACAAAACAATTTTAAACGAGATGCTTGGAAAGCGTATTGTTTTCATAATTACTTTGATTTTGAATATCATTTTTCGTTAATTTGTTGGGTTGTTTGCTTTTGTGATTGAGTGAGATTCTATCTCTAATTTCTACTTAATTATTTCTATATGAGAGCAGTCGTGGCTCAGTGGTAACGGCTGCTTCTGTAGATCGAGACGGTGAAGGAAAACATCATGAGGCAATCAGTAACTCTGAGAATCAAAAACTCAAAGACGTGACATTTATCACCCCGCACTGAACCCACGTGGTGGGTTATGGTCTACTTCCTGTCACGGAAACGAGGTTTGTGTTCCGGTAGTACAAATATTATACAAGTAGGCTGATTATTATTATTTTTTCGTCTCATCAAAAAGGTTGACCTTTCTATCATCCCACTGCCGGGCAGAGGTCTCCTCTCATACAGTGAAGGATTGAGCGTAATCACCACGCTTGTTCAATGCGTAGATCGTCATGTTCGATGTGTACATCTTGAACACTAATATCTGATAAGTTATTGGTGTTCAAGATATACTTAGTAAGTACATATAACTTATAAAAGTTACATTGGTACTTGCTTGACCTAGAATCGAACCCTCATACTCATATTTGAGAGGCTGGTGTTTTGATAACTAGGCCAAAACGACTTTTCTCGTCTATTTCTTTATATTCTGTCTGTATTATATACCTACCTCTATTATACTGCCATTATCAGTGACCCTTTGGAATCAGTTGTATCTGACCGCTTACTGCTTACTCCTGGCAATAATATGTAAATATTTATGGATTGTTTATTATTATGTAGGTACAGGTACATAATAACATAAACATCCGAATTTTGCCATTTTGTAGACTAACCTATCATTTATATGCTTATGAGTCAGCTTAATAACTGTTAATGTTATTTCCTACCCTTCCAACGGCTACCCGACAGTATAATACGTCCCAAGACACAGATTATCACGACTCTAAAAATATTTCTCGACCACTTTTATCGTCCCCTAGAAGCAAAGTAAATTGGCACTTAGGTTTAACCGTATGCCTAGTATCAAGGGTAATGTTTGGGTTTGTTATCGCTACTAGTGTTACAGCCCTAGTTACCATTACTAGGATCAGAAGAACTTGACTTTCTCTTTTTAACCAGCACCCTAATTAAGTAACAGACTATTAATCGAAACCTGCATAATTTTGGTGCAAATTTCTAAACCATTGCTTCATTATTTCAATAAATTTATCTGCACAACACGTAAATAACGCAATGAATGTCGTTAAACTGTGAAAATGAAACCGATTCCTATTGATAATGTGTGACGTAATTGTCCCACTGCTTCTTAGTTCAGTAATATCACGTGATAAAAATGGTTACGTCTACTTCAGAACCTATAAAATCAACGGATTTACGATAGTTCCAATTTAGATGCAAAAGCGAAACGTTGAGACGTTCTCGTCTCAAAATTAAAAGTCATTTGATCAAATTCGGCTAAGTCGAAAAGTGTTTAGACAAAATTAAAAGTCATTTGACCAAATTCGGCTAAGTCGAAAAGTGTTTAGTCAAAATTACATAAGACAGTCCCTAAAACGCCGCCCCAATGCACTTCTTAGTGCTTTCGCTAGGAAGTAGTGGCACAAGAAACTCTGCAACAGCACAGCTGTGTAACAGCAGAGCTGTGTAACAGCACAGCTGTGTAACAGCGGAGCTGTGTAACTGCACAGCAGCAGTTTCTTGCGCCACAGAGTTAACTGAACGTCGGTTCAGTTAGAAAAATTGACTTTCTTATACGGGGCTAGCCATCTTCTACAGGGTCTACCTTTCAGCTCCTTCGACGCCTTCTAGCTGTGTCCCGACACAGCTAGAATGCGTCCAAAATAACTACCACGTAGAGCCGGGGCTCTACGTGATAGTTATTTTGGACGTCCAAAATAACTATCACGTAGAGCCCCGGCTCTACGTGGTAGTTATTTTGGTCCACAGCTTACTGGGCATAAGAAAGACATGGCCAGCCCATTCTCACATTAGCTTAGAGGCTTTTTGAACGACGTCAGTGATTTGTGTTTTAGAACGCTGTGTGGTGTTGCGGATGTGGTCTGTCAATTAAAAGCCTATAATAATGCATTCTCCAATCCGGCTGGTCACCGAGGAAAATCATGACCAAAACCCTCCAAAAGAAAAAATTAACTTACGAAACATCCCAAAAAAGCAGTACATAGAGAAGTTTGGCACAATTTAGAGGAGGCCTTTACCTGCAAAAGGGTTCTTGCAGACAAATTACTAGTTTCTATTAAATAATATAATATACATAAATACTGTAATACTACTAACACATATAACAATACATATATTAATACATATACTACTAATATATACTATAAATAATAACTACATACTCACAAAACTTTAAATATTAAACTAACATAACAACTAACACTTAACTGTTTTGCGAGAAATACAGGCTTTTTATTTTGTTTTTTTTTATTCTTTATTTATATATAATAATGCATTAATTTTTATGCGCTAATAGTAGGTATGAAAGATAATTTAATTAACTTTACATTGTCACACCCACTCCAGTTGTAGTTGGTTGCTCTGCACTTGAAGTTGTTGATGAGTATACAATATTATTTTTTATTTATGCAAAACCCGAAACACGTGTCCAGTATTTTTAAGTAAATAATCTATGTACAAAATTTCAAAAAGATATCACGAAAAACCACAAAGTTGTGAGCTTGTTATCCTACTTGGCTGTCCCAACAAAAATATGGTCCGCGCTCCGCTCGCGCGGGCGAACGCGTTGACACAATAATACACAATACGCACAGTTATACTCGGTAGCAGAAATGGTATTTTCTCTTGGGCTCGTTAAAGATAATACCTAGTTAAAGTCCTCTCCCAAGAAACTACTACATTAGTAGTAGTTTCTTATATATTATTATAAAAAGTTACATCACTATCAATCAGCACTATATCCCTCTCAACGACCGCATTGCTCTTACATTCGAAAGCACATCGCTATAATCGAACTTAACTAATCACATCTTCGTATTAGCACAGACAGCCCCCAGACCGCAGAGGGGACATGTGGGGGGGAAGAAGGGGGGGTTCGCTTTGAGTTAACACCTCACTGCTCCATTATACGAATGCGAATTCGACGGCGGTACAGACACGGTAATGACGGGTCGTAATGAGGTGGCATTCGTAATGATATTACTGATGTTTTTTTTGGTGAGCAACATTAAGGGAGTTTTCTGGATTTTTCCGAGTACGAAGAAATATAGGAATAATTTTTTCAACCTCGCGGTTTAAAGCAGACCCCTACGTGGGTCTAGTAGCACCCATATACAAAATACCACTATAGCAGTGCGATCCCATTGTGAAGGTATTGGGAACAGCGTGCACACCACATACACTTCACTCACTCATCTTCCATGGAAAAGTGAGGATCCTCCGACCAGACTGGTTGTTTGGCAGGCCACTTGCCGGCCGGTTGATGTCGTGAACTTGTATGCGTGCTGGTTCCATAGAAAACTCTGCTTGCTAGAAGCAGGATTTGAGTACGTCAGTATGACGCGATGTATGTACCGCTACACCACAACCATCTCACCGTAAAACATAGATGATTTGAGTGTGGGGTCAGCTGTTATTCCAACTAATGGTTGACACTATTGACAACTCACTCTAAGATCACATTTTCCGCGGTGGAAAATGTTCATGCATGTCCGCCGCCCTGGTGTGAGCGACGGGGTCTGTCAGACTGACTAAAAACTACCCCGGTGTCTTGTCTCTCACGTTCACGCGGGCCGCGGGAGTCCAGATTCCTCCGCAACGCCACACTCTCGTGCTCACCCGGTCCATCCGGGCCTCGTCTCCTCCACGAGGTAGTGAGGTGTTAAATTACCCCGTGCATCACCTATGCGGCGCGCGCCGACATTTGCGCGCGCCTGTGCCTTGGGTCCATCCTCGGTGGTAGACTATAACATCGGCTGCCGGCAGAAGTTACCACCCACCAGACAAAGTCTTGCCGCCAAGCGATTCGTCGTGTTCCGGCATGATGTCTGGTGAAGCCGTACGGAGGACGGGTCTGAGCAGTTGTGTTGCGATGTGTGGCGGGTACGATGCGCCAAATGTTGTTGTGTCGGGAGTTTGGTCGTGGAGAGTCTCCAGATCAATCTCCCTCTAGCGAAGCATCGTTTGGTCGTGTTGGTCTTGGGTTTACCATTGCATCACCTCGCTCAACTGCCGTTATCCTTCCTATTCCTAAGTTTTTTAAGTGAATAGGCTTAATAAACTAGTGCGCTTTACCGGCAACGATTGCATCACTGCTTACCATCAGGCGGGATTGCAGTCAAGCACTAGTTTATAATTATTTAAAAAAAAAAGAGGGCGGGGACTCCCCAAGTCCCTCATCCCTGGACCCTAGACCGCGAACTGTAAAAACGGCCCGCGGTCTATCCCACCTCGCTCCCTATTCATGCACTCTGCAGCTGCAGAGCGTAGGTAGAGAGTCTTCAGGAGCGACTCCTCCGCTCCGCCAGAAACTCGCCGCGAACAACAATCCCCTTTTGCCGGATTATTGCCCGCGCCCAGGGTACGCCGGCCCAGCGTCTGCTCGTCCTCGGGGGTCGATACAAGAGGACCAGCAGTCACCGAGCACTCTACTTTACGCCTAACTTTTTACGGTGATATTTTTACATAATCTATAGGCTGTACTACACACTTATCTAGAATATCGCTTACATTTCTTATTTGTACTAATTTCCACATCTTTCATTAGCACCAGTTTATCTCCTACTCCTAGGCAAAAGCCTTTATTATATTACGCCATAACCACAACACCCGGTCTTCGTTCAAAGTATATCGCTTTCACAATGTTTCTTTGTAATGGCGCAAATGACATCTGTGCAAACCGTCGCTTTGCAACGAGAGCGACTGTAATGAGCCAGGTTGTAATGATATACGTCGGGAGTATAACTTGTGTTGCGGTTTCTATGTGATTATTGTAGGCACAATTTTAAGGCCTACTTTTAGGGTTTGTTGTTCACGTCTTAGAAAACTAACGGTTTTATTCATCATCAATCTTTTTTATCGTCCTAGTGCTGGACACAGGCCTCCTTCCATATGGAGAAGCATGGTGCATGGTGATTGTGATGGAGTCTTGGTGGCCTAGTACCTATCAATGTAACCAATGTAACTTTTCTAAAGTTATATGTACTTTCTAAGTATATCTTGGACACCAATGACTGATTGCAAGGTAAAGGGAAACATCTTGAGGAAACGGTTTTATTACAAAAAGAAAATGCTTAGGGAGGCCTATTACGCAACTCTACGTGCACTAATCCGATATATCCATACTTAACCGGTTTTTCTGTCACTTTTCTCAATCTGACATCTGTCAAAGTTTGTTGTCATTTTTGTGACGAAGTTTTGATGTCAGACCGTAATTATAGTTGTTTGGTAGATGTAGGTTTCTTGACCTGCTTTGAAACAATCATAGAAAGTACAGTTTATTAAATTGGACAATGATTGCCAGTTCCGCTTTCTATAATTAACGTTTAATTATTGTTGATAGTTCTATTAATTGTGAACAAAACGTATTGATTGCTTTGAAATGATTCTCTTTTTTTAAAAGACTGGTTAACAAAATTTTTATACTGCATGTTATGAATACTCGCCTTAAATAATAAAAAGTATTCGCCAAAAATGTAAACGAAAAAATATTTTTAATGCCTAAGTATAAGTTAAGTTTACGCTACAATTTTAAAACATCAACTTTATTTTCGTTACAATAAAGCCGATACTTTATTAACTTAAAATAAGGTCAATTTGAAACATTAAAAAAAGGTAAATCTGATCCCGCGGTCAGTGAGTGCAGTATAACCTAGAGCTAGCATAGCACCATCACAAGTTCGAAAACAATGTGCAAGCGCAGTGGAAGTCCCACACACCCACTATGCCAACAACAGCTGACGTCAGAGGTCAACGCACCGTTCGCCCGCCCGAGCGGAGCGTGGACCATAATTTTGTTGGGATAGCCAAGTAGTATAACAAGCTCATAGCTTTATGGTTTTTCATGATATCTTTTTGAAATTGTTTACTTAAAAATACTGGACACGTGTTTCGGGTTTCGCTCCAAAAAATAATGTCGTATAGCATATATCTATACTAATCTATACTTCCTTACTAATATTATAAATCGGAAAGTGAGATTGTTTGTTTGATTGTTCCGCTTTCACGTCGTAACTACTGAACCGATTGCTTTGAAATTTTGCAGACGTAAAGTTAGAAGTCCGGATTAAATAATAGGGTACTATTTATCCGGGAAAAATTAGATGCTCCCGAGGGAAATCTAAAAAGCACGATATTACCGAACTCCACGCGAACGAAACCACGAGCGGAAAGCTAAGTAGTTATAACTACTTAGCTTTCCATATATGCCCTACATATCTATAGCTTTACATTATATGTAAAGCATTGTATTGCATATATGTAAAGCTAAAGAGTTTGTTTGTTTGTCCGATTTGAAAAATTATCTTTGTGTTGGTTAGCCGGTTAATCTAGAAAGGCTTTAGCCTATATACCATCACATAATTATTTTGTATGCAACCTGTAACAGAAACCCTATTGCTATCATTAAGTACAGACGACAGCACATCAAGCTACTACAATATGTCAGATTCCCTTATTACATTTTCAACTTTATCCCTAAAGCATTAAGGCTCAAGGTTGATTGGGAATATTTGACAGTTTCGGATAGCTTGACGTGCTGTCATCCGTACTAAAGTTAATAACTGGGATAGAATCAATGGTATGTCAACACACATATTCAATTTTCACTCAAAATAAATATTATAACCTAAGAATTGTTATCTAATTTTCGGTCAAATGTTTCTTAAATTCAGATCATAACAAACGTTACTGGCTAATATGACGATAAAGTGGGATAGGATTAAAAAAGCCTTCAAATATGGTTTGATAATGTCCAAAGAAATTATGCCCTTTATCTATACTAATATACAGTATGTTAAATAACAGAGGGCGTTCCCTTAAACTCGTTAATATATATCATTAATAGATTAAAATAAAAATATCAGCATAGAAAAATAAGCATAAAAAATCCGAATAAAAAAAATTCTAATTGGAAATAAATTTGAAACCTCCTGTTTTAAATCAAAATAGTAGCGTAGTATTATAAACAAATTGCGACCTTGCCGTCTTTCAAGTTCGCGTGTACAGTGTGTTTCTTTTACATGTCAATTTAAAATTTTTATGGAAATTTTCTTATTGGAAAAATTTAAAAAAAAATTTGTTTTCGAATGGAAATATTTTTTTTAGCATGTATGTATGCTATACTATTTCGGGTTAACGGGAACGCCCTCTGTTAGTTAACATACTGTATAAAGCTGAAGAGTTTGTTTGTTTGTTTATTTGTTTGTTTGTGCGCGCTAATCTCTGGAACTACTGGTCCGTTATGAAAAATTCTTTTTGCGTTGGATAGCCCATTAATCCAGGAAGGCTTTAGGCTACATAACATCACGCTGCGACCAATAGGAGCTGAGCATAAATAATTCCACGCAAACGAAGTCACTGGCGGCCGCTAGTATGTATATATCCTTTCAATCCCTTGCACGTCAAATCTTTTACACAATGTATTGTCTCCTACAAACACCGAACCGCACAAGTGTATACCTTCAAGGGCATTATTGCATCTTCTAACCTCTTCAACATCAACACCCAAGTTTAGTAATAGCTCAGCTCTAAGATCTTCGTCCCATATCTTCGTCACTCCACCATATTTCGATTCTGAAATTCCTTCCTGTCACATCTTTAATTATTCATTGATAAACAAACCAAACCCTCTGAAACACATGATTGCATTCAGTAACACCTGTCGCTATTCCCAGGCGACGAAGCACTCATTACGCAAGGGTTAAGTCATTCATACCATCGTCAGTCGTCGACCCGGCCCCAAATAACCCGATGACATTCTCATGTAATAAGATATTATTGTTGGATGTAGTTATTAGGATTTATAGGTGGGCTATGGGGGCGGTTGGGGGAGGGTTAAAGCTTGGTGTTTTAGGATTTATGGTGCGTTTATGGTGTTCATTTTGTTAAGGCAGTAGTGTTAAAGGGATTTGCATGTCATGTTATGGAAAGGGCAAATATTCTGTATGCTTTTTGTTACTGCCAATGATCAAAACAAAATTTTAAAAAAAAGCGCTTATTTCCTGTGAAAAATACTGGTTTTACCAGTATTTTTCACAGGAAACAAGCGCTTTTTTAAAGCTAGTTTGATTCTTTGGTATCAAGAAGCCAATATGATTGTTGTTTAATTAATATATTAATTAAGTATACAAACTGCATATGTCATTATTCTATTTTGTGCTTCACGAGCTAAGTACTCCAAACCATACTTATATTTGGCCAGAACCAACCTACTGGCGAAAGCACCCCTCACCCGTGCAATCCGTATGGTGAACGAAATCCATGATAGACTGGACATATTTTCGTGTTCTTTGAGTGAACTCGCAAGGGTTTTATTAAATATTGTTAGTTATATTTAAGAACTAGTGTTTATATATTAAAGTATTAGTGGATAACTGCACTGTCGCATTAGGGTAAGACCTGTAAGGACAGTTGTAAACTGATAAATAAATAAATATTTTTTTTACGGTAGCTGGTATGCAACGATTCACGTAGCCCTTATCAAATAATTACCTAACTCCTATGATACAATATACTACTCTTATCAAACAACACACACGTTTAACCCCCGCGGCAATCCAATCTATAGTAAAGTCACATTATTAAAGAAATGGCCGCCCACTCCCGCGCAGCTTGCTGACTGATCGCTTCCGAGTTCCGACACATGCATGCGCTCGCGATGTCCAATCAATACGGGAAATGTTGCCATACCACTGATAAGATAGATACGAGTCATTAGTTATGCGTAATTGGGAGCGTTAATTGAATTAAGATGTAGCTACATCTATTTAAATGTTTTGTTCGTTTATTGGGTAACAGAGGGCTTAGAGCACCACGCTATCTATATTAAGCCATGTGTGAGAAGAACTGCAGTTACCGACATAGGTTGTATAAGCGAGCTAAAGTAGTAATCGGCAGGCCATGTTAGTCAAAGTACCGATGGCTGGCGCAGCAGGCAATTCTTGGAAGGGAGACCGCGTATAGGCGAGTGTAGTGTGGGAAGTCACCCGGCTAGATGGGGCGACAACCTTTAGAAGGTGGCTGGGACTGCCTGTATGTGGTTTTCGGAAAGCGGAGGACAGGGTGTTGTGGCACTTTAAAGAAATAGCTCATGCTGTGGTTCCAATAGTAGCCAGTTAGAAACTTGTCAAGTAACTGAACTCTAGATACTGCATAGCGTGTATTTGGCGAAACCATGTGAACTCGACAGTGCTTTAAATTCACATTTGACTTGCCATCACTGCCACTCGTGGTAGCTCTTTCAATAACTTCGTAACAAAGCAATTACCAACAGAACGATGAGATGACCATGCTGGACATCATTGTAATTGAATTTGACTTGATACTCTGATAGCCTATCAACAATTCAATACCCCATTACTTTGTCTTAATTCGATAATCGCCACATCTGTGCCTACCCGACTTGTATAACAGGTGTGCGGTCTGATATCGACTGTAAACTAAACAATCTATTTAATTTGAATAATAACCTCTGGGAACATAATGTAGCTAGCTCGTAATTACCAGCTCAGGGTTGTCGCGTGCTATCTGTGTTCAAAGCTTTGTTTATCTTGAAATGTTTCTGTCACTGAAGTATCTTACAGCGAATAGGTTAACTTGTAACTTGTCTTTCTTATCTTTATGTTGCAAAATAACATGTAAAGATAATTTAAACAGAATATCAACTATTTCAGTGGATTTTAGTAGTGGTCACGTGACACCGAATGGGCCGGTAATGCATTAGGTATATAGAATCAGGTTTTTCCAACTGAACAGAGTTAGAAGAAATTGTGTCTCTGGAATGCCTGTTGGTAGCCGTGCTGAGTGATGATGTCAAAATCAAAAGTTATTTATTCAAATTACGCTGAGAATCAGCACTTTTTGAATGTCAATAATAGTCAATATTACATAAGACAGTTCCCCAAAATGCCCACCCATCGACACTTCCTAGTGCTTTCGCTGGGAAGGCGAAGTGGCGAAACTCCCTAGCAGTACAGATGTCTGTTCATTAAAGAAAGCAAAACTTAAAAAGTGCTGATACAATATTAATGAACTTGATTTTTGGATGTCGAATATGCTATCAGTTCCGTGTTCCTACAGTGATAACTAAATTATTTCACGATTTCTGCTCAGCAGCATAAATCGTAATAAGTAGTTGTGTTTCCTTGGAAAATTTCTATCACGTTTATGTTTTGTTTTGAAATACCTTTCTATAACGGTACTAGTTTGACTAAGTTGGTAGTTGCAACAATACTCTTTTTTCGTCTCCTGCCACCCCTAATTATAGAGTCGATCGCGAACTTGATTACAAGTTAATTGGCAACCCACAAAGCCGGTCGCACACGAACCGATCGCGCGACTGCTAATGACGACTAATCGCAGCGTCCGGACACGTGCGTCACGGCCGCCTCCGGCGTTGCGATTAATTGAAATCGTGTAATATGAGCTGTGTATGAAGCGTAATGCCTTGTTTGTTTATTGGTTGTCAATGATATAAATCGCTGCGATTAATTTGTGGCTGTGGTCGTTTGTGGATGGCTTTATTGGTTTTGTTTGATGTGTTGTCTCGTCTTTGAAGTGGTAGTCTTAATGTCTGGTTGACTCTCCGAGTGGTTATAGAAATTGAGAAGTTTATTTGTTACTACTCCTCATGTTTAGGTTTTATCTGGTTTTAAAGAAGGAGCCAGTGGCAAAATAGTAAGAGCATCAGGCGGCATCCTAATTGGGAGTGATCGTACGATGGCGCGATGCGTTTTTCATCTCACGGTCAAAGTGGTCGTGCGATGACCTAATAGGTGTTCTAATAGAACGCGCGATGTCCATTCGTGTAATGCCGTCACTCGATGGCTAGCGTCGCGCTCACGCCACTTTAACGATGGCTCTTTACAGAGATGCACAGTTTTTACTATCGGGCTAACTGTAAAAACCGTCGTAATTAAACAATTAGGACATTCAAAAGAGATCTGTTGCTTTGATTACATGATCGCACGATCAAACATTGTACGATCGTTATTAAGCATTTCATGTGCTCGCACGATTAGTTGCGAGGTTCAAATAGGACACTGATGAAATCTGTATGTTTGAACTCATCGCACGACAACGCATCGCGTCATCGTGCGATCTACGCCAATTAGGACAACGCTTCACAGGTCGATTGCTTATCGGTTAAGCTACGCTTGCAATAGAGGCAGATTGACCTGGAGACCCTCCACAACCAAACTCCCGACACAACAACATTTGGCGCATCGTACCCAGCACACATCGCAACATTGCTCCTACACAATACTCCTCCGTACGGCTTCACCAGACATCATGCCAAATCGCTTGGCGACAAGACTTTGTCTGGTGGGTAGTAACTTTTGCCGAAAGCCGAGGCCCTACCATCGAGAATCACGTCTTGGAATGTATGTTTGGTTTTATGTCGCATGTTTTGGTTCCAGCACGTGCCTATTCTCCTCTAGTCTAACAAATCTATAGCTGGAGGGTACACCACCGGGAGACTGGAAATTGCCAATCAATAAAAGCAGGTAAATGTAGCCAGATAAATAACTGACATAATCTACTTAAATACCTGTAATAAATAAACGTATTTACTGCTCAAAGCTCGTGTATTAATAAGTTAGTAATTAATCGGTAAATACGTTTAGGTAAATAAATGAACTGCTATAATTTATTCAATTTCCGTCAATAATCATCATAGCGAATAGACTACTCTCGGAAAATTATTGCTAGTTAAGGCTGCTGTAGATTATAAAGTTATTATGATATATTGTATCCAAAATTTATATTAACGAGCTAAAAGAGACCTCATATACAATATGTAAAGAAAACCCTGTCCGATCCGTAAAGGTATTGTTAGTAATCGATAACTGATTCTACTAATGCCTACAAAGCCGGGTTAAACTGAAAAAAAAACCCTAAAAAATAAATATTATTTCGCAGAAAGAGGTAACTTAATACATGTGCGGTAGGCAACACATGCGCGGGCGAAGGGGGGGGGGGGCAAATTTTATATTTTATTTGGGAATGTGTGTTCCCTAACCTTTATTATCCCTATATGTCGGACGGGGTTTTCTTTACATATTGTATACATGACTATTTTTAGCAGTGTTAGAATATTATATGCTCAGCATAGTATGCTATGCTATCCCCATAGCATACTATGCTGAGCATCAGAATATAATGTTCCCACTCCGGGCGGGGACAGAAGCCTCCTTCGTGTGGGAGTACAAGGATATCTCATCTCTTCGAATTTTTACTCCAGATACACAGGAAATTTTCCTCTTAGTAAAAGACATGGTACATTGTACAAACACCAGCTGAATCCCTAACTCGAGGCTAGGAAATCGACGGTGAAACTTATCAGCGCATTTAGTTTATATTCAAATTTTATTAATGTTTCATGTTGTCGTTATTTGAAGTTTAAGAAATGTCACCTTTATTTCAATAACTTTTTTTTGTTTTTAGCGGTTAGCGCAGTGGTTAATGCTATTGAGTGCTGTGCTGCGTGTCGCGAGTTCGATTCTTGCACGGAACAAATATTTGTATGACCAACAAGTAGTTGTTCCGGGTCTGGCTGTTTTTGTATATGAGTTTATATGTTTGTAAACGCACCCACGATAAAGGAGATATTCCTAGAGCAGGCCAAAGTTCTTTTTTTTTTGTTCAAATAAAGTTCACACATTTTTGGCGAATACATTGCAATATTATTTTAGATGACTTATCTTGACTTGACATTTGAAGAATTCATCGAGTGAATAATACCTATTCGAGCTCGATTTTAAAACCTCTAAGTCTAAATTGAAATAGGTAACGTACGTAACGTCCGTAACGGCTACAAGCCACAAGGGATAGTGGTGATGACCTATTCAGTCTGAGTAGAATATACCATTTAAAAAAGATTCACTCATTCACTGGTCAACAATTTTGTCCCAAAACAAAAGCCTGAAATATTACAAAATACTGAGAAAAGCCACAGAATGGCGTCGAGTTTTTACGGCGGACTCAATTAGGTGAGTTTACGATATTTTTCAGTTTATTTCAGTGAGACCACACGCGTTTACTGCTGTAAAGTTATTTACATGTTTTACTGTTTCTTTGCTTTACGCCATTCACGCTGTTTTTCAGAGAAGGAACCTTACCTATGGTATTAGGCTGGATTTTTACATACTTCGCTTCAAGAAGTAAGCAATATGAGGATGACCGGTGCTCTGCTAAAAGTTGTAACATCTTAAGTGATTAGAATGAAACTATTAAAGTTATGTAAACAGCTGGAAAGTAATCGTACAGTGTGGGCAGGACTTTATACATAGTATTAGTACACGCCTTTAGCTTAAGCTTTGCTTAAGAAAATGTACATTGTCATTGTTTAAGAAAGGACTTCGTAATTTTTTTAGTAGACAAGGCTTATTACAGGCTTTTTGTTGGAGTGAGATTCAGATGTATTTAAATAATTAATCGAAACTGACATTAATTTTACTATTTATATTTATTTATGTCCATTATATTATTGACTGACAAAATTGAAATTGACTTTTGACAATTGACAGCCTCCGTGGCGTAGTGGTAGCGGACGTGGCCACTGCGCAAGGCGGCGTGGGTTCGATCCCCGCACTGTGCAAGTATTTGTATGCATGAATATGAATATTTGCACTGGTCTGGTCGTGCCTCGGAAAGCACGTTAAGCCGTTGGTCCCGGTTGCCATACGAACATTTAGTGGCAGTCGTTACGGGTTGTTGGAGCCCTCAAAAATCCAACAATTGGTCTAACTGCAATGCTTCGATGTCGCCTTCGGGTTGTGGAGGTCAGACGGCAGTCGCTTCACGGAAAATGTCGAAGTTTAGCCATATAAGCAGTTGGACTGGTAAAGCGGACCCCAGACTCCAAAGCTGAAAAGGCTTCGGATGCGACTGGGATTAATGCTGGGATGACGACGACGAAAATTGAAATTGACTTATTGTATTTATTGATGGAATTATATTATTAAGCAGACGATGAACTGGAACTATATTATTTAATATACCTAAATATTTATTTTTTAAATTGCATTTCATTTTTGCATCCCTTCTAATTGGCAAAATATGGCTGTTCGTATTAATATTACATATGTACCACAATGACTTGCACCTTGTTTGCAAAATGAAATATCTTTATCTTTAATGGCAATCAATCTATGACGTTCGTGCACTGATTGGATTAGACCAGTGTGGCGTGTTGGAGCATGCGAGCCTTGCGGTTGTCGCTGGATGTCACTTTTTGATTTTGATTTGTACAGTTTTCCTCCGTTTTGAGAGCAGTGGTGATAAATTTAATACACAAAGTAGAGGGGTTCTTACACAGTAACGTTTTTCAAATACACGGTGTTTGACAGCTACTGTTTTTTTTTTTTTTCAAATTCCGGTGAAAGTGACAGATTATCACGACAGACGACTAAACTGTTTCTAAGAAACCGACGCTTAACAGAATAAAAACTACTGTTAAAGCAAAAAATTAATTGGTTGTATTAAACAATTATGAAGCCAAGAGATTTTGTTGGTGTAACAAAACAAATCTTCTTTACTGTCAGCTTGCGAGGACTTGAGAAGTTTATTAAGCCCAGGAAAGCCGGCGGTAATATTGCCGAAAGAAACTAGGATAACTTTGTTACTAAGGCAACTGATCTTCTCCACGAGTTGTTACTTATACAACATCTTAATAATTACCCAAACTAATACAGGCTCGTGGGTAAGCTACGCTTGCGGAGGTCGGTTCCTGGATATGAACACTTTTTATTTTCCTTTCTTTTAACCTTCAAACCCCGACCTCGAGGAGTGAGCCCATCAGCACATAGGTGTTGGTCCCGGTACCCCTCCCTCCCCTGCGCAATGTTAGTAAGGCACATGCCTCCTACGTGACTGGTCTGCCATTATCTTCCCTGGGGTCACGTGGATGGGTGACCCCCGGGCTTGAAAAGCCTGTTAAGTCGTGGGTCCCAGCTTTCATTCGTTATTTTGTACATATAATATACCTACTCACACTTATTATTGGTATTCATGCTTATATTTCATTAATTTTTACAGATAATAATAGGTACGCATTCCAGTTCTATGAAGCGCTGTTCAGATAATAATAGGTACGCATTCCAGTTGTATGAAGCGCTGTTCAGATAATAATAGGTACGCATTCCAGTTCTATGAAGCGCTGTTCAGATAATTTTCCATTACACCAAGACTTAATTATTTTAAACTGCTTATTTGGAAGTCAGACCTCAACCGCCCACTACTCTGCGAGGATTTCTTAAGAAAACCCGGAGAAACTCTTGAGAGTCTTTAAGGCGAATTTTGAAACTTGAAAAATCTTATCAATGGAAAGTTAATTATTTTTAATTTAAAGAAATTTGGTTGGCTAATCCGATAAAAAAAATAGCAATCCATCAAGAATTTTGAAGAAAAGTTCATAGTGACATAATCACATCCACAGCGTTGTCAAAAATTGTCATAATATTGAAAATGTTGTTGGAGTTTTGACGGGAAAGCTAAGATGAGTGTTATCATAGATTTAGGATTTCATTATATCTATGAGTGTTACGCGCATTTTTCATTTATTTATTTTTATTTCTAATAAACCAGTTACAGGCACTTTTGAATTTTCATTGGACTTTCAAAATGGCAAAAAGTGCATTCAGTAAATAATTCATAAAGAACATTGAAATATCGCAGCATAGTGGCCACATCATGACCGGAAGACGCGCAAGGTGGACCGACGACCTGGTGAAGGTCGCGGAAAACCGCTGGATGGACCGGTCATCGTGGAGAAACTTGGGGGAGGCCTATGTCCAGCAGTGGACGTCTTTCGGCTGAAATGATGACTATTCATTTCATTTGTTGAACATATTGGCAGAGTTGTGAAAAAACACATAGGTAATCCGCCATTTTGCAGCGGCAGCCATCTTGGACAAATTTTCATCAGATATTACTAAGAACAATCCCGACTAATTTATCATTCTAACAATGCCACAGACAGACACATACACACACACGTCAAACTAATAACACTACGTCGTTTTTGCGCGTCATGAGTTAAATATGAAACTGATATTCAGTTGAAACCAGTTCAACTAGAAACGGTCCCCGACATTGTTGGAAAAGGTCAATCTGCCCAGGAATGATTGAACCAAAGTTATCCTCTTTTCCTAAAACTAAAATTAAAACCACACAGTATCTAACATACTTTTCCATTATAATTGCCAACAATATTGTGAAATGGAATGGCGCGAACATTTGTGTGCAGTCCCTCACATGAATATCAAACTCCCGGTTTTATTGACCTATAACGTTATTGTACAAATACTGTTGGAGCCAGGGTTGCCAAGTTAGCTTTATTATTAGTTTGCCATATTCTATCACGAAAAAAAAAATAGACATACCCCCATTGTGATTACAATTGTCATGGTGGTCGATGTGGGGAGGTAGAACTTTATAAATTAAGCTTTTTCTTCTTCCTCTCAGCCTATAGAGGTCCATTGCCGGACAAAGGCCTCCTCCAGGGGGGGCACACTTAGTACTTCATCAATTTTTACAGTCGACAGCGACACCTGAACTCTTGCGAGTGAACAATTTGGCAGCCATCTTGTCCCTAGGGTCAAATAAAGGTCAATGACAATGCCATATTTTTTCTTTTTAATTTCATGAAAGAAGTAAGATGGCGGATAGAGAATCAAACAATTTTATTTTATTTAGACTTGTGTTGAATTAATGTAACAAGTGCACGTGTTAATGCCAAAATTGTGGTGTCTCTTCATGACGACAGGATGCAGATGGATAAATTACCATGGTTATGTGTTATTACAAAATAATAGGTATACTTATAAGTAATCCATACAAACTTTCAACCCCAAACTGTTAATTTGTGACACTTTCGGCTAATTTGTAATATTATTTCTGTGTGTGTCAGCTGTGAAGTTTCCACTCATAAAATAAATGAATTACTGAATACTTTTTTTATTCATCTGAAAACCCAGACCTTTAATATACATAGCTACGTACGCATAGGTACGTAGCAATAATATACATAGCTACATATGCATAGGTATGTAGCTATAGTATACATAGCTACATATGCATAGCTACCTATATCACTCACTAGTAGTTGTTCACGCACAAAATGTAAGGGGGCAGCACTTTCCATACATGCAAATTTTACCACAGAGTTGTCACTCTTTATTAGATACTTACTATACTCTTTGGCCTCCTCCTAGGCTTTCATTCCATTGGGGGGCATTGCTATAATCTGATTTCAGTAATTTGTTATTCTACAAGAGTAGCGCTGCTGTCCGCTTCCATGGTGAGACTTCCCTTAGTCGCCTCTTACGACACCCACGAGAGGAAATGGGTTGGTACTATTCTATGCCCGGTACCACAGGGGCGTAAATTAATCGCGTGTCGCGTGTGTGTAACTGGATGTCGGTTTGGCCTGTTTTTTTAACATTCCATATGTGAGCTATTTAATTGTCAATTTGATTTGGTTTAATTATCGATTAAATATATTGAAGAACAGAAGGAACTGAAAACTGGGAAGCGACATGATATCTTCGCCAAAGTTTTAGCGTCCAGGTTCTTATACCTTTTGTTCATCTTAGAACCTCCAGCGCTTATTACAATAAACTTATTCAACAAAACGTTATCGCAAACGTACAACATAACACTTGTAACGTTATAACCCCGATAACGTTGTTCCTTTGTTACAGTTACGGTACACGAGAAATTAACGGTTCCCGCGGGTTCCGTACTCCTGTATTGTTTTATTATACTTATTGTTTCTTCGCAATGATATCGGGGAATTGGATATTCGAAGTTTGTGAATATAATTCGGTTTCATTTGGCTTTTGTTTCTGTTATTGTCGAGGATTCGGAAAACAACTACTTATTGCCAATACCTTGGCACTTGTATCTAATTTGCTGGGTACAAGAGTTTTAATTGTTTTTAGGAGAACAACGCGATTTTAGATTTTGTAATAATAGTCCTATAGATCGAATTTTGTTCATGACAATCTCAATGGAGACTAATATCTATAGAACTCTATAGATGCTAGTCTCCATTCTCCATCTACTTATTTTTTTTTCTTCTACTTTTTTAGCCTACAGAGGTCCACTGCTGAACAAAGGCCTTCCCCAAGCCATGGTTTGCCATAATCCCCACGCTTGGCAGGCGGGTTGGGGATCGCAGTAATTTGTTATTCCACAGGAGAAGCGCTGCTGCCCGCTTCCCTGGTGAGAGTTCCCTTAGTCGCCTCTTATGAGATCCACGGGAGGATACGAAATGGTAGTATTCTAAGCTCGGTACCAGACGGGACAAATTAACTTAATGTTATTTTATATGTTTGTCTTACCGACAATTGAATACACGGAATATAATATGACATTTGAACCAATGAAAAACTGAACTGAACTTAAGTAAAATTGTTACTAACCCTATGGACTCCGGTCTGAAATACAAAGTATTCTATTCTAATCTTCTATTTTAAATACTAATTTAGATACCAATTTTTTACAGGAAAGTATGTACTATGTTTATCATGCATTAGGTATTTGTCGATTGATATCCATCGAATCAACGAATCATTATTAAAATAAAAATGAAAACACAATTAAAATGGAATCAATATTAAAATATATTTTCAATATAAAATCTAAAACATACTAGGTATTAAGAATTTTCTAAAAAGATTTTAAACTTAAAATGTTTAAAGAAATGACAGGATACCTAATGGATTTGTGGCTAGCTAGTTATTAGAAAGTGATTTGATCTAGTTTTTATTTAAACACAATATAAACTTTCTAAGCCACTGCTTAAATCATTTAATGTACATAGGTAATTATGTGCTTAAGAATATTGCCTCAGGCAATGTAGTAATAATACTTACATTATAAAATGCTTTCAAAACAAAAAAGCATCAATGCCTCATCTCGTTCAAATAAGATCTTATCGATAATAAAATGCATTAAAGCCTTACCACCAACCTCTCTTTCTAACATCCGCATTCAACGATCTCTCCGTCTCCCTCTCAAAAGTTGCAGCGTAACTAAAAATTCCGACACTTTCACCAATGACCTCCGTGCTGTCGGTCATTTGTCAAAACGTCTAGATACTCATGTCTCTATTACTGCTGCATTGTGGAGGATACCAGTTTAGTTAGTAATCGTTTGTAATATAAACATCTAATGATATTAGTGACGCCTCGTTAACTTATTGATATACGGGATTGTAAGAAGAAATGGTAATGAATTTGAAAGTGACTTTAGTTTTTTTGGAGTTCAGTATTAAGATATTTACTTTCTATCTTTTCTATACCTACTAAGATCAGCAGCTTAGCGGCAAAGTAAATGGTATGAAAAATATTTCATACTAGCTCTTGCCCGCGACTCCGTCCGCTTGGACTTCACAGCGCGCGGTGGTTCCCGTAAATTAATAAGAAGTCAGTTGATATAAAATAAGCGACTGTTAAAATAATGGGAGCAATATATACGTCCACGTTAGCTCCCGTTTTCGCAACATTTTTTGTTACTGCTCTGCTTCTATTGGTCATAGCGGAATGTTATATATAGCCCATTGATAAAATAGTTTAATATTTTATCAATGATATAGCCTATGTCCTTTCTCAGGCTCTAGCCTATTTGTGTAACAAATTTAATTACAATCGGTTCAATTGTTTTGGCCTGAAAGCCGGACAGACAGACAGATAGAGATACTTTCGCACTTATAATATTATAGTATAGTATGGATTACACTATTTTTCTTCTGCCTTTTTTAAATTAGTTAACAGAACAATCAATCAATATGCGATGTAATTATGTAACACATTGTCATTAGCAATGATTTTTCATTTTGACAGTTCAACAACATTCATTGCGTTATTTACGCTTTTGAACATAAATATGTCGCCCATATGGAGCAATGGATTAGAAATATAGTTCAAAATGACTCAAATTAATAGTAAAAGGGGGTTACGTAATTAGTGTGCTGTTATATCCATTACTTCTAATGTTCCAAAATGTGTCTACTCAACTAAGTAAATAACGCAATGAGTGTTGTTGAACTGTCAAACTGAAAGCGATTATTACTAATAGCAGTAGCCCTGCTTGCTGAACTCAATTTAATTGGAGAGTACCTATCTGGCGCTAATATCAAACCAATTAAGAACATGAGCTAATATGAGATTAAAAAAATACAGTGATACCTAAGAACGAGAAATGTATACTTGCAGTTGTGGTGAAAGTTACATAGACGAGCATTTTTTACAGATACTTACAGATTAGAAAAAAAAACTGCTCAAATAATTTAGCGTCAATCAAACGTCAATCATGTGCCCGAGCCATTGAATTAAAAAAAGATGGGCATCGAAATTCATAGTATTTACATTGATAAATTTATTTTCATTTCTTAAATACAATAATTATCATCTATTGGCAGTCGTTACGGGTTGTTGAAGCCCTCAAAAGTCCAACAATTGGTTTAACTGCAATGCTTCGATATCGTGTTCAGGTTGTGGACTTCAAACGGCAGTTGCTTCACGGAAAATATCGGAGTCTCTCGTCTCGTCCAAATGAGCAGTTAGACTGGTAAAGCGGACCCCAGACTGATTTACGACAGCTGAAAAGCTTCGGATGCGACTGAGATTAACGCTGAGAGTTGATTAGTTATCACCTGCCTAGCCTTTTCCCTAATAAATTGGGGTCAGCTTTCGGTCCAACCTGATAGTCCTTTTTAGACTATAACTTAATACTAATATTCAAAAACAATAGTTAGGTCAGCGCCAACCCTAACGACCAGAAAGATCGATCGACCACGAAAAGCCGAATCAGCCCAGCGCAATCAATTGAAACAATTTGAGCATTAAATACGACAGCACGCTGATACGGTTCGCCCACTACGCCAGTACGCGGCGTATCGGTACGCCGCAACCGCAGTGATTGATAACAGTTCGCCGGCGGAATGGAAAATAAATTGTATTCAAATTATTGCTATGTTAGTATGAGGTTAGCGCAATGATATTGGGATAAAACCACGTTTTGGAGAGAGGCTTCATAACCTGCAGCCGGTAAAAAAGGCTGCTTGTATCCTAAGAAGAAGTTGAAGCAGATTCATTTACATAATCTTGAGTATCTCTAATGCTATTTGGGCTCAAGCTACTTATCTTTTTCTTCAAGTATGTACTTAGATTTAAAAGCAACATAAAACAATTGTTATTAGAAATAGCGTTATTAATAAGTAAGTAATGAGGTTTTGGAGTGGGCGTACCGGAAGACGCAACGTAGCGAAGCCCCCAATAAGGTAGACCGATAGCCTGGTGAAGGTCGCGGGAAGCCGATGGATGCGGGCAGCACAAGACCGGTCATTGTGGAAAGCCTTGGAGCTTTGTCTAACAGTGAACCGCTATAGGCAGAACCACTACGATTCGGACGAAGCGTTTCGCCTCCTCTTTCATACCGCGTACATCGAGGGACTGGAACAATTTGCCTGCGGCGGTGTTTCCGTCGGACTACAATTTGAGTGTCTTCAAGGCTAGAGTGAATAGGGTCTTATTAAACTAGTGCGCTTTACTATCATCGATTGCGTCACTGCTTATCATCAGGCGGGACAGCGGTCAAGCGCTAGTTTTTAATTTACTTAAAAAAGAAAAATGAGGATTGATTTCCTTAATGACAGTCTCGATATTTAACTATCTTGTTAAGACTTCTTATTATTTTAACCAAACTAATGTTAAGTTCAATGCATCTGATTTCTTTCTCTTTCGTTAAGATCTTCACAGACAGTTTAAACGTGATTAAAAACTTGGCGACTAAAAATACGACGATTTACAACAGGCGCGAACTAATTTGACAAGACTAAATTACTAAATAAAACTATTACCCTAATTAAAACTATTAATAAATTAAAATACAGCATCAAAAAATTCTTCAGCATCGCTGTCGACTGGTACCAAGAGACTGGCGGCATTGCCGTTTTTTTTAAGTAAAAAGATATGTTTTCTCAGTTAGGCTGAGGCCGCACTACGGTTAAACTTTTTTTTTATATATATATTATAAACTAGCGCTTGACCGCAATCCTGCCTGATGGTAAGCAGTGACGCAATCGTTGATGGTAAAGCGCACTAGTTTATTAAGAGCCTATTCACTCTAGCCTTGAAGACACTCAAATTGTAGTCCGACGGAAACACCGCCGCTGGCAAATTATTCCAGTCCCTCGATGTACGCGGTATAAAGGAGGAGGCGAAACGCTTCGTCCGGATCGTAGTGGTGTTGACAACGTTGAAACCGCGGCGGTTTTTAATCGCATGAATTTGTATCCCTAGAAGACTAACGCAAGCGGCCGCACCTGCGGTTTTTTTCTGCGAGCATTTTGTAGCGAAAAAATCAGTCGCGGGAAAAAACCGCAGCGGTTTAACCGTAGTGCGACCTTAGCCTTAGCCAATTGATCATAGACTTTCTTAAAATACTATCATGAACATCGTGTACCAGGTAGTACTTAGATTTGTGTCTATTCTATGTATATCTTCATACGTAGTGGGCGTTCGTATCTGCAATTCTGAATTCTAGTCTGAGCTCAACAATTTTCCCACGACTCCTCAATTTAACTTCAATTTTGATACGAAACAATAAAACTCTCAATCCGGTCAACATCTCCCATAAACGTAAAGCTAGATAAATTGAAAACCTTTTATGGCGCTATGAATGCGTTTACGATGTAACCGTCCCGTTCCCGTTCCTAGTCCGTGTCGGAGTCGGCCCGCGTGCGTTAAAATAGATGTTGTGGGAAGTTCAATTTTCTGATTTTGTTGCGTTTTAGTATGATGAGGCCTTGAACCTTTAATGAGTTCCTTTGTGTAAGTAATTGGAGTGCTGCTGTCTATTAGAGGTGAACGGTTATGTTCAGTTCTGCGTGTATTGTAAGCTGATAAATGTTCTAACCACATGTAATAGATTAGTTTCTTTAGCAGCTAATAACACTAAACTGAATTGCCTCATGGAGCGAGAAAGTTAAGCTGTCAGTCCCGGAGTGCATACAAATATCTTAATAGCTGATTCTGCTAGCATAGTGAACCTGAAATGTGACTTAAACTATTGCTAGTGTAGAGAATGAGTCAATCCATCTTCAGGTTTACTATCGTATCTTGGCCTCGGAGTTGTTCTACTAGGAAAGCGTTATATCCATTAGGCCGAAATCATGTTAATTACTACATTCAATAGGTCTTTATGCGACAGTGAGGCGCCGCGTGGCCTCATTCATGCGCAGGGTGAGGGGGAGCACCAACACCATCCTGTCGGTCATTGCTGATAAGCCAAACTGCCCTATTCAGCGGCATTGGGTACGATCGCATGTGCTTGTTCCAGGTGCCCCTGAAGGTGGCAGTTTCATGAATTAGGTTTTAATATTCCATTTTGTTTTTTGTATTACTTGTTTTATTATGTTTAGATACTAACGTAGTTGTTTTAAGTCATAATGTTACTAACAAAATATGGGGAAACCTGAAATAAACAAATTTAATTTTATTTATTTATTTATTCGGGTTTTGTATAGAAAATATATGAAACTGATTCCTCATGAACTGATTGCTCAGGTAAAAGTGGTCTCAATCTGACGATAGCATTTGAAGCCTGCTCGAAGATTGATTCAGTTATCATTGAATGTATAGGTACAAATCAAACAGATTTTATAAATAACAAGCGGCCGCCTGCGCCTACATACGCGTTTTTTATATGCTCCGCTCCTATTGGTCGCAGCGATGTTATATAGCCTAAAGTCTTTCTGGATTAATGGGCTATACAACGCAAAAAAAATATCAAATCGGACTAATTATTCGTAAGATTAGCGCGTTCAAACAAACAAACAAACTCTTCAGCTTTATACAACGTGTAACATAAAGGGTATATACATAACAAAGGCATGGCATCTTTACATGATATCAAACGATATTGGAAGGGTTTTTTTAATCCTATCTCTTTATCTTAGGAAGTTATGAGGAAAAACACCGCCTGTGATAGGTTACTATCACACTAGTCCCACAGTGATATTGAAGACATTTATCGGATTTTGGCAAGTAACGTGACGGGTAATGAGTAGTTATTAACGTATGTAGTGTGCTGCCACGTTTGTTATGATTTGATTTTAAGAAACACACGAAACCGAAAATTTGGTACCAATTTTTTGAGTATTTTATTTTGAGTTGAAACCCTTCCGATATCGTTTGATATCATCTAAAGATGCCATGCCCTTGGTATGTATATACCCTTTTTGTTACACGTTGTATATTAGGATAGATATTCATGTCTTTGGTTGAAATCTTCTAAAGAGGTTTAGTCTGTGAGGTTATAGAATATAGAGGATAATGTCTATATTTACTGAACTAATTAAAAACATTTTACGAGTAAGAGAGATACCTAGAAAAGACATTTTCGCGGTAGTCGATTTTCGTCACAAATAATAATGAAATGGTCTCGGTTCTTCTAGTCACACATATTTATTTTTTAGGGAAGGAAATACTTATCCTATATTAGTTTTCGTCTTCCATATTATGGAGACAGAGTCCACACACACGATCCCGATGCATTTTCCGTGCATCGAACACAAGTAAGTCACAGGCGTGTACTAAATCTATTTAAAGCTTTCCCGCGCGCCTGTACTTTACGAGCTCGTAAAGTCGCGCGTTCACCTGCGCGCGCGCATACACTTGCACCCAGAGGTGTTTGGTGTTTTTGGTTTTAGAAGAAAATTGTTTTTTGAATGTAAATGGACTAAATGAATAAAAAAGACCATTACTAGTTGACTTGAAAATATTTATGTTTTTTAGATGAATAATTAAATTTTTATTTCTGTGTCAAAGTATCATATTATAGTTGATTATTATTAATAACTGCTAGTTATTAATAGCTGCCCGCGGCTTCGCCCGTGTAGACTTCGGCTATATCGCGCTTTTGAGATTTCCCTCGGGAATGTAAAATATTTCCGGGATAAAAAGTACCCGATTATATAATCCGGACTTCTAACTTTACGTCTGCAAAATTTCAAAGCAATCGGTTTAGCAGTTACGGCGTGAAAGCGAAACAAAAAACTCACTTTGCGATTCATAATATTAGTAGGTAAGGATAAACTAGTGTTTTACCACAATCCGGCCTGATGGTAAGCAGTGACGCAATCATTGATGGTAAAGCGCACTAGTTCATTAAGAGACTATTCACTCTAGCCTTGAAGAATCTCTCCTGGGTAATCAGTTTGTAACCTCGCCACAGTTGGGATACAGGCCGCGCCTATGAGTGGGATTGGGCCGTTATCCACCACACTGGCCTAATGCGAGTTAGCAGATATCATAAATGTCTTCCAATTTCTGGTTTTAAGACTTGCTAGTTTCCGCATGATGTATTCCTTCACCGTTTTGAAAGCAGTGCTGATGAAATTATTCATACGTAAGTAGAGTGCTTCGTAGCTTTGATCACACTACCACACACACCACTTGGTAAGTCTGGGCTGACACAACTGACTGTCCCACCACTTCTGAGTCCGCTCTAGCACAATATAGTAAATTCTTCTGCTTGGTCAAACAACCCATTCACTTCAGATTTATTTACCCAAGTCATCATAAACAAAAAATGTTTTTACTGGACCTCAAGGATGACGCTGTTATTCAGCAAGTTATAAAACTGAATAATCAAACCCCCTTTGAGAGTTAAACCATACCCTCCCTGAACGTCTAAACCACGCTTAGCTCAAAGAACATAACTAAACCAAACTCGATAGCATCAAACGTCGATTATCACCGTAATCAGCGCGCTGCATAATGAAATTATCGCATTAACACTTCAGCGCGCGACTGTACGTTAGCACCTTGCCCACGCGCTGTTCTGTGCCGACAAATAAACACTAGCGCGCTCTGAGGGTGGGGGCGCAGTGTGAACGAGTAGCATGGAACTTAATAACAGTCGCACCGGTTGTTCAAACGATAGGGTACTGTCGATTGATGGATGGATGACCATCCGATACAAATCGGATCACAAATCTCTTTACAGCACGGCGAAAATGCAAGCCTGCTCCTGCTGATTCGTTTAAGCGGCGCAGGACGCTACGGCGAGTGTGCGTTGTGTATGTTTAAAATGGAATGAAATAAAATAAATGAAATCGTTTATTAAGCAAGTAGGATCACTGGTCACTTTTACACGTCATATGCTTTTTTTTTTAAACTAGATGAAGCCAGCATTTCCTAACTGACTACCTATGAGAAGAAATAGCCCAAACAAACTCAGGGGTCATCGTCTTTTTTCAAGCTCAGACATTAAAAATGATAATGTTTACAATAATTTACGTTATAATTACACATATTGCTTAATAACAATGAGCGAGCAGCTCATCCTTTGGTCAGTAACCTGCTAGGCGCATCCACGGATAGTGACTGCTGATGGCTTGGGCGTCTGTATACTTGTAAAATTGGGGTATAAAATCATCATCATTATCTCAGCGTTAATCCCAGTCGCATCCAAAGCCTTTTCAGTTTTGGAGTCTGGGGTCCGATTTTACCAGTGTAACTGCTGATTTTGGCTACACTTCGATATTTTCCGTGAAGCGATTGCCTTATAAAGTAATAAAGCAATTCTTGCGAAATTATTCCCTAACCATTACAAAATATTCCAAAACGCACAACGTTAATTCAAGTTTTCACTTCTGCTAGCCCCCCGAGCGCAACCTATTGTTTTTTTTTTTAATTAACTATTCCGTAAGCCTCCCTCTATCACTGACACCCCACCCTAGTGTTGTTCCATGTCGGACGCCGCGCTCTGAATACTAACGGTGTCCGAAGAACACGAAGAACAAGCTATACACGGCCCTATCGCGTTACACTGACTATCGCCTACATCACACCGCCAGATCCTACGAGTGTTACATCCACAACTCATGCGCAGCTTCCTCGAACAATAAGTATTGTAGTTCGTTCATCTACCTGAGTAGTGAGGGAAATATAGAAATTGAGATTTTTTTCTATATAATTATAAACTCGTGCTTGACTGCAATCCCGCCTGATAGCAAGCAGTGATGCAATCGTTGATGGTAAAGTGCGCTAGTTTATTAAGAGCCTATTCACTCTAACCTAAAAAAAACAGAGTGAATAGGAAGGTCGACGGCAGTTGAGCGGGGTGGTGCAATGAGAAACTACACATCGCAACACAACCCCTCAGACCCGTCCTCCGTACGGCTTCACCAGACATCATGCCGGAACACGACGAATCGATTGGGGGCAAAGATTTGTCTTTATCCTTTTGTAATACTTGCTGATTTATCGTAATACTTATTTTAAGTGCAAAATAATCACGCTAAATAAAACAGTAGAAGTTCAACTCTTGTTCGTATCTAATCCAGTTAAAGTTATGGTTTAGTTTCGATCACATTTCGTATCGCGCTAAAGTTTTAACTTCGATTGAAGTAAAATCAATTTATGAGTGATACATTTCGTCAGATATAATAATTAAGACTAAATAAATTTTGAGTAAATCTAATCGTTTAGATGTAAGTTTGAAAAATGGCGCAGAAAAAGTTAGCTTTGTTTCAACTTTTTCATTTGACAGCGGTTACGTTCTAATTGCTATCCAGTTATGGATTAACCGTCAAAAACTGAGCCCGATACGAAACATAACAAAAGTTATGGTGTGGTTGCGATCCAATTTTGTTTTGGTTGAATTATTTTAGCGCGATTGCCCCCAGATCAACCTACCAACAATAAACAGGAGAAGCGAAAGTGATACATATTAACCGCTCTCGCCTGTTCACTTAAACTTTTAAGTATTTTTTTATCTATTTATATATTCTTTATTGTACACCAATTAAACATCGAACTAAATATGTACATTCAACACAAAAAAAAACATACGATGGGCGGCCTTATCGCTAATGCGATCTCTACCAGGGACCAAAGAATGGACAGATTCTCCCGAACCACAAATGGGACTGCCTTTTGTGCAAATATTGTTAGTACAATATACTAAAATAGATACCCAAATACATACATATATGTACTATACATAGATCCTGAAAATAACAGTCAAGCAAATAAATTAGAGTGTTTGTTGAACAAGATCATAACGACAAGTAGTGTTCCTTTACAAGTCTCTTGAATTACTGCAACGACTGCGCGCGTTTTATTTCTATTGGCAATGCATTCCACAAACGAGGGATCTGAACAGTGAAAGATTTATCAAAGAACGTACATAAGTACCTAGAACGTACTTACAACGTAACGTTGCAGTTCAAGTTCAGTATTTGCAAAATTTATTACTAGCTACATGGATTTTATACCCGAAGCTTTTCAAAAGTCCTCTATTAAGTTATTGAGGTCATTTGAAAAGCCTCGGGTATAAAAACAAATTACAATCTCCTCTCGCACATACAAACACCATGAACCTTTAATGTTTCCTCATCATCATCATCTCAGCGTTAATCCCAGCCGCATCCGAAAGTTTTTCAGCTTTGGAGTCTGGGGTCCGCTTTACCAGTCTAATTGCTGATTTTGGCTTTAAAGTTCGATATTTTCCGTGAAGCGACTGCCTTCTGACCTCCACAACCCGAAAGCGAAGATATCGAAGCATTGCAGTTAGACCAATTGTTGGACTTTTGAGGGCTCCAACAACCCGTAACTACTGTCATTAGATATTCGTATGGCAACCGGGACCAACGGCTTAATGTGCTTTCCGAGGCACGACCAGACCAGCTCAAATATTCATATTCAGGCATACAAATATTTGCTCTGAGCGGGGATCGAACCCGCGCCTCCTTGCGCAGCGTTCGCTACCACTGAGGCTGACACGGGTCTCCTCTCTGCTGGGCCGTTATCTACCATGCGGTTCCAGTGCGGCGGATATCACATCACATATCTTCGATTGTTTGGTTCCAGGACATGCCTGTTGCCTCACGATATTTTGCTTCACCGATTTGAGAGCGGTGGCGTTAAAATCATTTACACAAAGCAAAGTGTCTGCTTGGGTTCGAACCCACGACCTACGTACTACAATCAGCTCCAGTCGCTTTTTTTTATCATAATTTCAAAATTCTTCCTGAACTTCCCATAAAATTATGCTACTACAGGTGGTGGCGTTAAATTCCTTGTTCACAAATTAAACCAAATTTAAATAAGCAAAGGGCAGAAGATTAGTTTCATCATCAACCTTTTTATCGTCCCACTGCTGGGCACAGGTCTCCTCTCATACAGAGAAGGATTGAGCGCAATCACCACGCTTACTCAATGCGGGTTGACGATTTCAGACTTAAAGTCCAGGTTTCCTCAAGATGTTTTCCTTCGCCTTGTAATCAGCCATTGGTGTCCAAGATATACTTAGAAAGTACATATAACTTTGAAAAGTTATATTGATATTTGCCTGACCTTGAATCGAACCTGCACACTCATACTTGAGAGGCTGGCGTTATAACCACTAGGCCACCACGACTGATATTAGCTTAGTACTGTAAAATTAGTCCGCGCCTGATGTGTTAAAGTATTTTTATTTGGCCTGATATTAATCACATCTAAATTTGCTACCTTAATTTGACAGATGATTTCTTTTTCATTTTATCTTCTGTCTCAAAAATATGCAAACATTTGCACTGCGCGGGGATCGAACCCGCCTTTCTTGAGCAGGGGCCGCGTTCGCTACCGCTACATACACAAACACAGTTCTCCTCTCTGCTGGGCCGTAATCCACCATGCGGTTCCAGTGCGGCGGATATCACATCACATATCTTCGATTGTTTGGTTTTTACGATTTTCTTTTTTTTTTTTTTTTTTTTCAATTCAAATTTGATTTCGTGTGTGAAGACGGGTATGGACGCCATTATCTCTCAAGTAATATCTACTAAGATAGTTAATGTTACTATAACTTAATACTAATTACCTCTTGCCTCTCCTTGTTCTATCAAATAGCATGTTATCGTAATAACGCCTTATTACGGCAGACTGTGTTATGTTCACATAGCCCGTGATTATGGTACGATGAACAATCGGCTATAGGTTCGAGTTGCTCACCTCGTAAGCATGTCGATTTTGATTGAAATATTTATATGCACTTAACAGTTTCATTAAATGGGTAAGAACCTAGAAACAACGCATTAAGGTTTTAATTTTTGCAACCTCGTCGACTCCGCCTTGGTGCATAAATGTGGTGTTGTTCCACAAATGATGGGATAATTAATAAAGTGTCCTGTTTGTTGCAAGGTACAGGAACTCATGGACGCTGGTGATGGCACCAAATATGTAGCCGAATTCTGGACAGAGTCCACTTACATTGCCATCGAGACGCTAAGAAAAAGAATGAGTTCTTCTATGGGAAAGTCTTCTTTAATGGTCCAGCAGCCAATTCTCGTAACTTGAAACTTTCAAAATCTTGTCAGAGTCAAGTCTCGGTGAACAAAAATTGTCAAAAATAAAGGGAATTCAATGTAAATGATCTTTTTTTTTTACATATTATAAACCAGCGCTTGACCGCAATCCCGCCTGATGGTAAGCAGTGACGCAATCGTTGATGGTAAAGCGCACTAGTTTATTAAGAGCCTATTCACTCTAGCCTTGAAGACACTCAAATTGTAGTCCGACGGAAACACCGCCGCTGGCAAATTGTTCCAGTCCCTCGATGTACGCGGTATAAAGGAGGAGGCGAAACGCTTCGTCCGTATCGTAGTGGTGTTAACAACGTAAGGGTGGAAACCAGCCGTACGACGGGTCGTCCGATGGTGGGACGGCGATGGGGGAATTAAATCATGCAATTCCCTCGCACACTCCCCGAAATGCATCCTATAGAACACCGAAAGGCTGGCTACTCTACGCCTGTGCTCTAGGCTTCGGAGACCGACTCGAGTTAGATCAGGGTCACCAATCAGCCTCTTTGCACGTCTCTCCACTGAATCCAAAGTGGCCAGGCCAGTGATTTCTTCTTCTTCAGCCTGTAAAGGTCCACTGCTAGACAAAGGCCTCCCCCAAAATTTTCATTGCATTTTGGATGCAATATATAGGTATCCTCACGCTTGGCAGGCGGGTTGGGAGAAGCGCTACTGCCTGCTTCCTTGATGAGAGTTCCCTTAGTCGCCTCTTACGACACCCACGGGCGGATATGGATAATGAAAATGATTTAGTTATGACTAGCGGCCGCTAGCGACTTCGTTTGCATGGTTTAGTTATGCTCCGCTCCTATTGGTCGCAGCATGATGTTACATATATAGCCTAAAGCCTTCCTGGATTAATGGGCTATCTAACGCAAAAAGAATTTTTAAAATCGGACCAGTAGTTCCTGAGATTACCGCGTTCAAACAAACAAACAAACTCTTCAGTTTATATATTAGTATAGAGTATAGATAGATTAATCTCCAAAGCCTAGAGCACGAGCGTTAGATAGTCAGCCTTTAGGTATTCTATAGGATGACTTTTGGAGAGTGTGTGCTGGAATTACATGACCTAATGCCACCATCACCATTTCATCATCGGCCGACCCGTCGGTCGTACCGCGAGTGACTACCCTTACGTTGTAGAGACGGTTATAATCCGGACGATTCGATTTCGCCTTGTATGTATTATACATCTTGCGTACATTGCGTATAGGCGGTACAAAAGACAAGGAAAAATAAAATTGATATTATGAGACTCGAACAATTTATTTGTGGCGTTCTTCCCGTCTCACTACAATTTAAGTATCTTCAAGGCTCTTAATAAACTAGCGCGGTTTACCATCAACGATTGCATCACTGCTTACCATCAGGTGGGACTATGGTCAAGCACTAGTTTATATTGTTAAAAAATAGGTGTAATTTTTGACACGTATTTTTGAAACAAACAAACAATTAGTTAACTCTTTAATAAGTTTCATTAGGTACTAGCTGTTGCCCGCAACTCCGTCCGCGTGATATAAAATAAGCGCATGTTAAAATAATGGAAGCAATATGTACGTCCCCGTTTGCCCCCGTTATCGCAACACTTTTTGTTACTGCTCTGCTCCTATTGGTCATAGCAGGATGTTATATAATCCCGCGCTCTAGACAATCTGTGTACGAAATTTCGTTATAATTGGTTCAGTAGTTTTGGCGTGAAAATCGGACAGATAGACAGAGGTACAGTAGCATTTTTAGTATTAGTATAGATTAGATTTATTAGATAGACAAAAATACTTCAGAAATTTTCATCGGTTATGTCAATTGAAATGTTATTAAACTGCACCCTTCCAATATTCAATTTTCAAATATTCCGTGTGGATTTAACCCCGGAGCACACAGTAGTAAAACACACATAATTTACCCCTGTCTGTCGGGTGCAGCCTGTGTACACGCGGCCTAACGAAGTCGTGACTTGATTTCCTAACAGTGAGCACCTTAATCCCGTTATCTTTTGATTTCCCAAAGAAAAGAGGATTTTTTGAAGTTGTCTTGTACTGTTGGAATTCAATGTAAATGCGCAGTTTTTTTAGGTTAAGGAAAGCTGATTTCACCAACGGTACTGATCACATGCATTATATCTAACTCCACAGATACACTACGGTGTCGTGTTGTGCCGTGTCCGAGATATAAAAATAAAATAAAATATGTTTATTTCAGATTTTCCCAAATTTTGTTAGTAACATTATAACTTAAAACAACTTTGTTAGTATCTAAACATAATAAAACAAGTAATAGAAAATACATAAAACAAAATAGAATATTAAAACCTAATTCATGAACCACCTTCAGGGGCACCTGGAACAAGCACATGCGATCGTACCCAATGCCGCTGAATGGGGCAGTCTGGCTTGTCAGCAATGACCGATAGGATGGTGTTGGTATACAATCAAATGAATCTGTTCAGGCGTACGTCAAATCAAGACGAGCTTAAATTGACTACCGGCGTCAGAAGCCTTTACTTAGGATACAGTATTATGAATCCGGAATTAACTACATTCAAGGGCAGTTAGAATCATCATTTCAGCTGAAAGACGTCCACTGCTGGACATAGGCCTCCCCCAAGGATCACCACGACGACCGGTCTCGCTTTTCCCGCGACTTTTGCCAGATCCACCTTGTCGGGGGCCTACCCACGCTGCGTCTTCCGGTGCATGGTCGCCACTCGAGAACAAGTCAGCCCCATCGGGCATCGGTGCTACGGACAATGAAACATCGTTGTTGTGGAATATCTCTAAATTCCACAACTAACAGCTCTTAAATGCCCAAGATCCTCATTGATGATTAGCTTTTAATCTGGATATTTGAGACGAAAGCGGCAGGGCAGTTAGGGAAATTTAAATTTCCATAGGTGTTTTGTAATTTTCAGGTCAGTATCAAGTTATAGACTACACTAAAATATCACGGCCATATTGTATTAATAAAAGTTTAAACCAAAGGAAGATCGATAACTCTTCTCTTCTTCTTATATTATATTATTCTCGGTGGTAGGCCGTAATATCGGCTGCCGGCAGAAGTTACCACCCACCAAAGTCTTGCCCCAAGCGAATTGTCGTGTTCCGGCATGATGTCTGGTGAAGCCGTACGGGGGACGGGTCTTAGCAGTTGTATTGCGATGTGTGCCGGGTAGGATGCGCCAAATGTTATTGTGTCGGTAGTTTGATCGTGGAGTGCCTCCACGATCAAACTACGGTCTACGGTGCAGCAGCGTTGGTCGTATTGTTGGGTTTAACATTGCATCACCTCGCTCAACTGCCGTCTTTCTTCCTACTCACTAAGATTTAAAGTGAATAGGCTTAATAAACTTGTGCGCTTTACTATCAACGATTGCATCACTGCTTACCATCAGGTGGGATTGTAGTCAAAAACTACTTTATAATTATAAAAAAAAAAAAAAAAAAAAACTAGTACACTATTGTTAATAAGCAATTTGTGCTAGACCAAAACTTAAGAGCTAATGCCGATTTTTTTTTAATTTTTAATGAAATATTTATATTGTACTAGCTGTGCCCCGCGGTTTCACCCGCGTAAGCTTCGAACCAAAAGAGCTCAGTTGATTTAAAATAAGTGCCTGTTAAAATAATGGGAGCAAAATGTAGTACCTCCACGTTTGCTCCCGTTTCCGCAACATTTTTGTTCTTGCTTTGCTCCTATTGGTCATAGTGGGATGTTTTATAGCCTATGTCCTTTCCTCAGGCTCTAGACTATCTGTGTAACAAATTTCATTACAATCGGTTCGGTAGTTTTGGCGTGAAAGCCGGACAGACAGACAGACAGAGATACTTTTGCATTTATAATATTAGTATGGATTGTATACCGTTTACTTTATTCTGAATAAATGTATTTTCTTTCCTATAAGGCTTTCCGTTAACGAAAACTCCTGCGGTTTGTTCAGGCACAATATCAATATTGAATACTCAATATTCTTTGACAAACAACATATTCGTCAAATCCTATAAGTTATAACCTCAACTATTGACTCGAAGCCGCCAGTCCGCCCCAGGTCCCTGATGGCTTTAATATTGACTGGTCACAGGGAGGGACTTCGGCATAAACACGGAGGGAGCCTGGGGGTAGGTGCAGAGTTCAGGGGATTACTTTCCACTGTTAACTATGATGGGAAGATGATTTGTGGGTAATTTTGGATAGTTTTCGTGCCATAAGGCCCAAATGTAGGCATTGTAAAAAATAATCTAACGTAAGCTTTTGTTTGTGAATGTATTTCTGATTGCAAATCCAAGGTAATAAGTATAAAGCACTTTTTGAAGCTTTCCAATGGTCGAGGGAAGTAAAGAATTATAATTGGAAATATCAATAACCTAAAAATATTGTTTATTCTAAAAACAATATTTTTAAAAGTATTACATGTTCTTCCTAGTTTTTTTTATGACTTATGAACTAGCGCTTGGCCGCTATCCCGCCTGATGGTAAGCAGTGATGCAATCGTTGATGGTAAAGCGCACTAGTTCATTAGGAGCCTATTCACTCTAGCCTTGAAGACACTCAAGTTGTAGTCCGACGGAAACACCGCCGCTGGCAAATTGGTCCAGTCCAGTAAACAGTAGCATAATACGATACATTTAAAAAACCGTTCAAAACACTTTGTTTATGTAACAAGATTACAAGACCGTTTCCAGAGGCATAATAATTAATCAAACCAAACGTAACGCTTTTGAAGCAAACTCAAAAACGTTGGAGTGGATTAAATAAAAAAAATCTAATAACGTGATTCCAAGGAATTGGAAATGCGGATATGAATGTAATGATATTTGTTCTGTCTGTGTGTGTGGTGCAAGTTAGAAGCTGTTAGCGGTGAAAGAAAAATATCTGTAGTTTTATAACTCTTATCATAAAGTGACAGAAAACCGGTATAAAAAACCGGCCAAGTGCGAATCGGACTATTTCCGACCATTTCGTACTATTTACACAGAATATTTTTTATACGAGCTGTATATGTAAATTTTGTCAAATGTGTCAAGAAATCACAATCCCGAATCTGAAAAGCGGACATTTTATTTTGTAGACCACTCAAGTTATTCATTAAAAAAAGCTTTAAACTATTTCAAATGAGCTTGAAATGACAATCTCAGAGCAAACCGCTGCGCAAAACTTATAAATTTAAAGAATTTAAATTCGCTCAGATCAGGATACCATTCAAATTATCTCAAATGTTAAAGACACGTTCGTTCGTCGTTCTGTCTCGTTTGATGTCATCACAACACTTACGGCCTGTGATTCACGCTTACGCTCATCGCTTATCACTTAAGTAACATCGCGTAGTTAATTTCTGTTTGGGAGTTCCCTTTGATGTGAGGAGGTTGCATATTAAATTCTCTTAGTCGACGGACCCCGATCAAAGGGCATAATTATTTTAATGCGGCTTGCACACACAATTTTGACAGAAATCGTATATTTCCAACGCCATATTTTTGATAATACATACACAAAAAAGCAAGATGACGAACTTAATGAGTGTGCTAAAAAATCAGGAAACTGTGATGTTTATTTTGTTAGTTTTGGACTAATTGAATTGACTCGTTTATTTATTATGCTTTTCGATAAAACGGGGACTAAAGAAAACAGTGAATCAGTTCTTTGTACGTCATCATTGGCGCCAGATGTATCAACTGGAAGGAATCATTTTGGAAAATTTTCTCGGTGGTAGGTCATAACATCGGCTGCCGGCTGAAATTAATATCCACCAGACAAAATCTTACCGGCAAGCGATTCGTCGTGTACCGGCATGATGTCTGGTGAAGCCATACGGAGGACGGGTCTGAACAGTTGTGTTGCGATGTGTGCCAGGTACGATGCGCCAAATGTTGTTGTGTCGGGAGTTTGGTCGTGGAGGGTCTCCAGATCAATCTCCCTCTGGCGCAGCAGCGTTGGTCGTATTATTTAACATTGCCATTGATCAAATGCAGTCTCCCTCCGCTTAGTTTTTTTGAGTGAATAGACTCTTAATAAACTATCGCGCTTTACCATCAACGATTGCACAATTAGGCAGGATTGCAGTCAAGCACTAGTTTATAATTGTAAAAAAAAAAAAAACTTCTTTATTTTTATTAGAATTCTTTATGGAGACAGGAACTTTACTGGCTGTTATTATATATCCCCTGCAACTGATATCTTAAATAGGAGGAGAACAGAGCACTTAAATGGATCCACTGAACTTTACATAATTACTGAATTAAACCAGACTGAATTCGTAGAATTGATTCTGCACGGAGATTACTTACTCACAGGATTAAACTTGAGCCTACTTAATTAGAAAAGAGTAGATTCTATTAACATTTCTTTGAAGTATTCAATCTACGGTAAATAGAAACAGATTATATAACGTGTCGTCTCCATATCGTAGTTACAAGTATCCATTCCAACTCGATGACTTTATGGAAGACAATTACCGAGTCTTGATAAACGGAACCGCAATTATATCGATACTTTAGTATTTGTTTGTGGTTTAAAAATTGGTATTAATTTGTACTATAACTTTAACACGTTTGATCCTGATTATGATAATCATTTCTCACACTTTCCAACATAATAAGGTATAGACGAGAGCACATTAAGCTACTACAATCTGTCTGATCTTTTTATTACATTTTCAACTTTATCCATAAAGCATTAAGGCTCAAGGTTGATTGGGAATTTTTGACAGTGTCGGGTAGGTTGACCTGCTTTCGTCCGTACCATTACGAATTGACGCGCTTGTATCGCCTCTCATTTAGGACTGGTATAGTGCCCAAGTCCTGGAAGCTTGCTAACGTGCAGCCTGTGCCCAAGAAGGGTAGTCGTGCCGATCCTGCCAACTATCGGCCGATTTCGATCACCTCCATACTTTGTAAAATTATGGAGCGTGTATTGAACTCGCGCCTCTTGGCATACCTGGAAGGTAACGATCTCCTCAGTGACCGACAGTACGGGTTTCGCCGCAATCGGTCAACTGGGGACCTACTAGTGTATGCCACTCACTTGTGGGGCGAGGCCCTCGAGAAGAATGGGGAAGCGATTGCTGTCTCCCTTGATGTCTCGAAGGCCTTCGACCGGGTTTGGCACGCTGGCCTTTTGAGTAAGCTTCCAGCGTACGGCATTTCCCCTAGCCTGACTGGCTGGGTAAAAGACTTCCTGACTGAAACGGTCCCTCCGAGTTGTTGTCGACGGATGCTCTTCTGAGCCCATGTCAACTAATGCCGGTGTTCCTCAGGGGTCTGTTCTCTCTGCAACTCTGTTTCTGCTGCATATTAACGATCTGCTGATGCCCGGTATCTATGGGTATGCAGATGACAGCACAGTTATAGAGAGATACCTGCCGGATGCTCGGGCTAGTAGGGAATCAATCCGGTCCGAAAGAGAGGCCATGGTTGAGCGAACGAGTGTTGCACTGCAGGCAGTCTCCGAATGGGGCAATGCCAATCTTGTAGCATTCAATGCCGCCAAAACACAGGCGTGTCTTTTCACCGCCAAAAGGAGCCCGTTCACCTTGGCCCCTACTTTTCGGAATGTGTCCTTGGAGTGTTCCGACCGCCTTCAGCTTTTGGGAGTTGAGATTTCCTCGAACCTTAACTTTGGGCGGTTCATTGAGTCCAAGGCCAAGGTGGCTGCCAGGAAACTTGGCGTTATCGCAAAGGTCCGGCAGTACTTCACACCTGGGCAGCTTCTAATGTTATACAAAGCACAGGTCCGTTCGTGTGTGGAGTACTGCAGCCACATTTGGGCTGGTGCTGCCAAGTGTCACCTGGCCACTCTGGATTCAGTGGAGAGACGTGCAAAGAGGCTGATTGGTGACCCTGATCTAACTCGAGTTGGTCTCAAAGCCTAGAGCACAGGCGTAGAGTAGCCAGCCTTTCGGTGTTCTATAGGATGCATTTCGGGGAGTGTGCGAGGGAATTGCATGATTTAATTCCCCCATCTCCGTTCCACCAGCGGACGACCCGTCGTACGGCTGGTTTCCACCCTTACGTTGTTAACACCACTACGATCCGGACGAAGCGTTTCGCCTCCTCCTTTATACCGCGTACATCGAGGGACTGGAACAATTTGCCCGCGGCGGTGTTTCCGTCGGACTACAATTTGAGTGTCTTCAAGGCTAGAGTGAATAGGCTCTTAATAAACTAGTGCGCTTTACCATCAACGATTGCGTCACTGCTTACCATCAGGCAGGATTGCGGTCAAGCGCTGGTTTATAATTTGTAAAAAAAAAAAAAAAAAAGAATTCCGATGGTAGACATAGCAGTATAAAGCTAGCTGTAAGTCTGTTACCAGGCCGTATCTCATGAACCGTGAAAGTTAACAGTTGAAATTTTTAGAGATGACGTATGTCTGTTGTCGCTACGACGACAAATAGATACTAAAACTGAATAATACTTTTTTGTACAGAATCCTTCTTACGACAGTCGGGCTCGCACTTGACCGTTTTTAACTACACTTGAAGTGAAGACTGAAGTCTTGAGACTATGAACACCGGGAGCTAGCCTACTCGCCCAGATATTAATATTGTTCCTCCCAAATCGTATTTACCCACGGCGTAAGAACATGACTCATACTAAGAACTGATTTTAGAGATATATGAAAACGCTCATATACTACCCACATATACAGTACTAGCTTCCGCCCGCGGCTTTGCCCGCGTGGTTCGGTTATATCGCGCTTTTTAGATTTCCCTCGGGAATATCAAATTTTTCCGAGATAAAAGGTAGCCTATGTTCTTTCTCAGGGTCTAAAGATTGTCTGTGCCAAATTTCATCAAAATCGGTTGAGAAGTTTAAGCGGGAAAGCGTAACAGACAGGCAGACAGACAGAGTTACTTTCGCATTTATTGGATTGGTAGACCTTTTGAATCAATGCAATAGCTTCTTAATGTTACCTGATCTGTCGCATTGTTCGAAGTTATCTTACGGCGTTCAACACATACTGTGGCAACACTTGGTAGGAAATAATCGGAGCTCGAAATTATTGAGCTGTTGATGTTACACCGAATCTTACAGCGACCGATCTATAGGTACCGAAGGCAACGAAAATCAAGTGAGCTTAACTGATTTGACATGATATGATGAAAACCGGACTTTTTATTTCAACTCATCATCATCATCATCATCAACCTTTTATCGTCCCACTACTGGGCACAGGTCTCCTCTCATACAGAGAGGGAATGAGCGTAATCACCACGCTTGCTCAATGCGGTTGGCGATTTCAGACTTAAAATCCAGGTTTCCTCAAGATGTTTTCCTTCACTTTCAGTCATTGGTGTCCAAGATATACTTAGAAAGTACATATAACTTTAGAAAAGTTACATTGGTACTTGCCTGACCTTGAATCGAACCCGCGCACTCATACTTCAGAGGCTGGTGTTTTAACCACTAGGCCACCACGACTGTCTGATTCCATATTATTGCTAATTTGGTTTTTGCAACACGCACCGAAAAACATAACAATTTTCTCTAGAGTATTTTTTAATACGGAGTACCTTTTCTAAAAAATAAATAAAAGCTTTTGCCTAAAAATGTTCTGCCCATATTTCCCACGGGTGTTCAATTTGTAAAGTAATATCTGAAAAGTTTTGTGCCGTTAAAAAGCAGGTACAGGATAACATTTTATTATATCAAAGGATATATCAAATTCAAATTCGTAAGTATGGCTATCCAAAGCTGGGCATTGGACCTTCAAAAACTACAGAATTGGCTGCATTAGTGGAATTTGGTTCTTGTTGATAATGATTATTATTTCTTTATTTCATTTTATATACATATCAATTACATTTTTAAATATTTCTACATAAAAAAACATTTAAAAATATAAAAAATAGTAGCCCACCGGTATCGGGAACAGGGTCCAAACTACCGGCGGTCAGGGCTCCAGAGAGAGGAACTTCCTGACGATGCGAGCCGTGTCCAGCAGTACCGCTTTCTGAATCAAGCCCTTGATCCAGCTGCCTAACGAGAGCCTCCTGAGGTGTTGATCAAGGCTCTTGGCTATTAAGCCATTGGCTGTCACGACTATCGGTAATGATAATATTGATAATGATTATTATTATAATTTGATTTAGACCTTTCTAGAAGATTCTCCTCTATACAACAACTCGTCCATCGTCTTCACAAACGGTAGATAGTTTCTAATTTTATCATCTTCTTTATTAGCTTTGAAAATGCGTGTCCTAGAGAAGAGAAAGCCATAAAATTAAAATTTACGACGTGTTATAAAATAAAAAGAAATCACCTCACCACTTGACTGTACGTTGTGAAAATCGTGATCGTGAATTAACGTTTTACGAGATAAACGCCTCATAAACGGTTTACATTTTAAAAATTAAGCTCGCCTGTACCCGTGGTACTTAATAATGATCATTTAATATTCACTACATGAAAAATAGATCTTATAACAGAACAATAAAGTTGATATTGCATAATATTTGATCGAGTTTAACTTTCAAATGATCTGCATTGAAAATTCTATCTTACATTTAAGTTATAGAGTTAAAATTAGGTATAAAGGTTGAATGGCTTGTGTTATAAAATACATATTATGTAACTAGTAGTGTAAGTGCATTGTTTTATTTGCATTATAATTGACTTAATAGTGTCAGTGATTGGATTTTAATCCACTTGCACCTCCGGACAATATTCACAGGCTGATAATGGAGGACAAACATGGAGTAGATTTAACGTAATTAAACCGTTGGCTGTGATTTTCGAGCTTATGCTTACAAATTGATTCTACCCTAGGGCTGTAATAATTTATTTTTTCTGGTTTTAAAGCATAACCTTGTGTTCCTTCCAAAACATTCAAAACAAGTACGTGGTTACCAGTGGATAATTCAACATCATTATCATAATATCCCAATTGCTGGGGCACCGGCTTCCTCTCAGTGCCTCAAAGACGGGGTCCAGTAGTACGGATGGGTCGCGGGGTGTTGGAAAGAAAGTTCGTTACACGGGTTTAAGTCAGTAAAAGTTTCCTTTGCGGAGATTTTCCATCCAAAAAATACCACTTACAATGAGATTTACTACGTGGCTCCAGTACGGGTTGCTAGTGCCATGTTCTCAAATTATTGGTTCTAGAATGATGTCTGAGTGATATATGAGTTCATATACACACATCAAAAGTGTCTAGGGATCAACATATATTTTTGCAATAACTTTTCTCCTGATTGATATTAATTAAAATTTTCTTTAAGGATTCATCAAATAAAGTGTTTTCGTTTGTCACAGTAACGATAAACCAAGTCACCTTTGCATTAATAAAGAAATTTGCCATTTTCCTAATAAAGGGATATTTGACATTTGAACCACTAACACAAAAGTTCGAAAAAAAGACTGAAATAACAGTTTTCTCTAAAATTTTATTGGGTAACTTAAACAATTAATAATCCGTGTTTCTACCGCGAACACTAACAACACAAGAACATCGGTTTGGCATACTCAAAATGAGTTCATCCAAATCACGCTGTGGAATGGCCGCCCATGTTCGTTGCAACAACAAAAAAAGGTCTTCTTGCGACTGGATACCCTCCATATTCGGCAGAGCTCTTCTCTGTAGCATATCCCATGCATGCTCAATCGGGTTCAAGTCTGGCGACTGAGCAGGCCAGGGCAGGACATTGATGTTAGCTGCGGCGAGAGTCTGTCTTACAACTCTTGCGGTGTGCGGTCGTGCATTATCATGCATTAACTGAAATAAGGGACCGATTTGCACTTGTAGAGGAACGATGACGTCTGATACAATCGTTTCAGCATAAATTTGAGCGTTGAGGTTGCCTCTGATCCAAATCAACTCAGTTCTTCCGCCGATCCAAATACCCGCCCATACCATGATGGTTCCACCACTATAAGGATGGACTTCCTGGCAGGATTTTAATCGCTGTTGGCGTCCAGGGGTTCTCCAGTGTCGTATACGTCTTGTATCCGGTCTCATACCAAAACGAGACTCATCAGAAAAGCACACGAAACGCCATTGTTCTTCTGCCCAATTTCTGTGTTCAAGAGCCCATTGATATCGAATCCTACGATTGTGCATTGCTATAGGTGGTACCCGTAGCGGTCTTCGGGAATGAAGGTTCACTTCATGCAAGCGGTTTCTGACTGTTTGGTCGCTAATTAAGTTCCCTGAAGAGTGATGAAGCCTCACGGCTAACATCATGGCGGTTATTGTTGGAGCTCTTCGAGTTAAGATTTGAATGTATCGGTCTTGTCTCCGTGTGGTGCAGCGATACCGTCCTCCATGGCGCTCAGCCACGGTACCAGTGCTTCGGTAACGTGTCCAAAGTCGACTGATAACACTCTGACTTGTATTCAGAGCTAAAGCCACAGTACGTTGCCGGGAACCAGCTTCTATCATTCCCACGGCTCTGAGCATTTCTTCCCTGCTTAAATGACGTCGCCGCTCCATAATAACGTTGGTTTTAATCAGTAGTAGGGAAACAGTAGCACTAATAATGTCTTCAATGCGTTGTATGTTTTTATAGGGAAAATATTGACAGCTGATTTTCATCTTTTACTCGAATTTGATTCACAGTTCCTGATTCAAATTATGAAATGCACCAAAAAGGATCCATATAAATTTATAAAATCATAAATTTATTACAAAGCCACATCTCAATCTCAAGAAATCCGCATAAAAATGCTTGATCCCTAGACACTTTTGATGTGTGTAATTTACTTTTTACAATACATACATATATTATGTAAGCTGGCATATGGTAAATAATCTCATTGTTGTTTCTTGTGTTCATCTCTATACATACTAACATAGTATTGTATAAAGTCATGTGTTTTTTTTTTTAATGAACAGGCAGCTGTGCTGCTGGGGAGTTTCTTCCGCCACTTCTTCTTCCCAGCGAAAGCACTAGAAAGTGTCGATGGGTGGGCGTTTTGGGGACTGTCTTATGTAAAATTGACGTTCAAAAAGTGCTGATTCTCAGCCTAATTTGAATAAATGACTTTTGATTTTGAATGCCGGTTTCCTCATGATCAATTTCAGTGCCTTAGAAGATTAGTTAAAATCTAAAATCAACTGATAAACTAAACAACCTAACACAAGTAAACCTTTTGAAATCGCTATAAAGAACACTACAGCCACTTTTCAATAAACCCAACGTCCAACATTGAAATACTTCAATACCTTCAAAAATAGAGCCAACTTCATCCGTGACAAATTCCTGTCTGTATGGCTCATTGTTGAGCTGTCTGCAAAGGTACACGTCGGAGCTCATGTAATATTTATTTGTCAGATAATCAGTGAACTGGTGGAGAAATCAATGCATTCCTTACTAGAACGGCCAGAGAGTGCAGAGGCGGCGCGAGTCAGGTAGCGAATAGCGATTATATGGAAAGAGGGGAGACAAATTAGGACACGATTTCTATTTTTTTAAAATACTTTTGATATAATTGATTTTGTTTTTCATCAAAAAATAAAGTATTAATAAAGAATATACCGTTTATTTGCCGAAAACATGATGCAGAGAAAGAATGTAAGCAAATAAAAATATTACATCCATTAAAGCAAATCTTATGCATTATTATTTTTTCCATTTATTAATAGACTACCGTCTCGCCCGCGGCTTCGCCCGCGTGGAATTCGGTTATATCGCGCTTTTTCGATTCCTCATTTTCGGTGAATAATAAAATTATCGTATCATTTAGCTTCTAAGCTTACATGTCCATATTAGTTTGCAATATATTACCTTGTTTTGAATCAGAGCGCCATATACCACCGAACTGGTATGAAGCTAACAATATTTTTGTTTTCCCACGGGAATATCAAATTTTTCGGCGATAAAAAGTACCCTATTATTTAATCCGGACTTCTAACTTTACGTCTGCAAAATTTCAAAGCAATCGGTTAAGTAATTACAACGTGAAAGCGGAACAAACAAACAAACTCACTTTCCGATTTATAATATTAGTATAGATTATTATTATTAGTATAGTATATATATAGATTATAGTATTTATTATTATTAGTATAGATTATTATTATTAGTATAGTATATATATAGATTATAGTATTTATTATTATTAGTATAGATTAGCAGTGAATCAATTATGTACCTAAGATTAGTAAATATAATGTAAATCTGTAAAACCCTTAATACAAGAACTTTTACTTCGACAATCTTCTGTCCCCCTCCCCATCCCCCGTATGTCCTCACCTATAGGCCACAAATCACGTAACATATTACGACATATGTGATGACGTCATTCACAATCGCGACAATAACCCCCGCAACACGTGGGAGAAAGTAATTACCAACAAACAATGTAATAAAGAGAAACAATAACTTTGTTTATGAGTTTCCATAAATTAAATGTAATGTAACATTTTGTAATGGTGTTGTATGAAAATATCCTGAATGGTTCTCTGTGACGCGTGAGTTGGTTTATGGTGCTGATGACTTGGGAGGAACGGAAGTTGTCCAAAATAAAATTGGAAACATTTAGTGAGTCAGTACCTTGGTCATCGTGGTGCAATGGGATCAGAAAGTGAATGTGGAAGGCAAAATGTTTGACATAGGTAGTGACCACCTTTTTTTTTTGTTCTGGATGGGAGGTCATCAAATGACCTTTCCCGCTCTGGGCAGAACGGAAGGGCGTGTCAAACTTTTACTGACTAAGCGCTAGGGACACGGTTTCTTTTTTAACCAGCCCGCAACCCTGACCCAGGAAGCATCAGTCTTCGTGGACCCAGTCACGATTTGCTGACATCTCTTTGAGCGTGGTGCGCGTCAACACAACGCGCCATCGACCCAGGGCTGGTCCTTGTAGTGACCAGCCTGATATAATCACATGATTATTAGGGCTTCTACAAATCAATCTGCCTGCCTTTTGCCAATTCTATTGGAGCCGGCTTTCAGTTTATTCGAATGCAGCTTAACATCAGTATTTTCTACAAGGACCGACTTCCTATCAATCTGCATAACTCAGTTGCTGGATAAAACAATACTAAGCAAGGCAAGACTGGGTGTGGGTTTCTGGTTACTGGACTTGGCTTTATAGAATTGAATAATATCATAAATAAAAGAAAATCTTTATTATTTCAATTCGCTGTTCCTTCAACACCATATTTTCACCTTACTGCATTCGCCACAGGAGTTGTTCAACAGCGCCATGTTTTATTCATCCCCGTCCATAGACTAGGTACTATAGAGGGATCCCCGAAGATGGCGTCATATCAACGGGCGTGTTAAACGACATCTCGTACATTTTACAATGGCGATACATTAGCAGGATGCTAGTCGACTGGGTTGAAAATGAACGTCTTGTGAAATCCTTAATAATATTATATATTTTGCAGACGTAAAGTTAGAAGTCTGGATTGAAAAAAATTGACATTCCCGAGGGAAATCTAAAAAGCGCGATATAAATGAAGTCCACGCGGGCGATGCCACGGGCGGAAAGCTAGTACTTGAAATATATTTTTTTTAATAATAATAAACTAGTGCTTGACCGCAATCCCGCCTGATGGTAAGCAGTGATGCAATCGTTGATGGTAAAGCGCTACTTTATTAAGCCTTTTCACTTAAAAACTTAATGAATAGGAAAGAAGACTGCAGTTGAGGGGGGTGATGCAATGTTAAACCTAACAACACGATCAACGTTACTGCGCCAGAGGGAGATTGGTCTGAAGACCCTCCACGATCAAAATCAAAAAACATGAATTAGTTTAAATTAGGCTGAGGATAAGACCACTTATCGAATATCAAAATTACATAAGATAGTCGTCCAAAACGCCCGCCCCTCATCACATCCTAGTGCCACCGCACACAGACGGTGAAGCTGTGCACAGCTTCACTATCACGACCCATAGGGCTCCTATACAATCAATATCCTATAATTAACCCGCTAAAGACACGAATTTAAAAAAATCGTCCAATTGGTAGTGATCTCTTACCGTTGTCTAAGATACTCTTCTGTTCGACTCTGCATTCTCTGTCTGTAAATGAATGAATAATATTTCATTCATTTAAGACCTTCGATATTATCCTTAGAAGGATAGTCACTTAAATATATAAAATAACCCTCGTTCTTGCTTGGCTAAAATTGTGAACACCTTTCTTCTTCTTTTTTCAAGGTGAGATTCAACCTCAACTCTTGAACAATGGCCTCTGTGGAATAAATACCACAATTTTGCTAATAACACGTGTAAAAAATTATAGAAATTCTTTGACAATTTTATTTCACAATAATGGCGGATATCGCCAATGACAGTTGAAAAAGACGGCCGCGTGAACCGTCTATGAGGGAGGTTTGAGGCAAAGTCATGGTGGGGCAACTATGCAGCGATATTTCAATGTTCTTTATGAATTACTAGCTTTCCGCCCGTGGCTTCGCCCGCGTGGAATTCGGTTATATCGCGCTTTTTAGATTTCCCTAAGAAAATATTTTTTTTCAATAAAAGGTAGCCTATTTTCTTTCTCATGGTCTAAAGATTGTCTGTGCTAAATTTCATCAAAATCGGCTGAGAGGTTTAAGCGGGAAAGCGTAACAGACAGACAGACAGAGTTACTTTCGCATTTATAATATTAGTATGGATTTACTGAATGCACTTTTTACTACATAAATCACGCGCTCTTATTTAGTAATCGACACTATAAATAATTTTAAAAGTCCAATGAAAAATGCGCGTGACACTCATCTTAGCTTTCCCGTCAAAACTCAAGGCACAGCTCTATAACCGTGAACTTCTATAAAACACATTGTATAACTGGCGCAATTTAAAGTTATATGAGAATCTGTAAAAGCTAACACACCGAATTCTGAGCATAATCGTAACAAACTAAGAATCTTGAAACTGGTTACCTGTGCTCACAAGACTTCTGCAAATGATGTAACGAGTTGCCGACACTCCTGGAACGAGTGCATTGTATTGACTCTTTCAATATGCTGCACGGTATGTCAGAACTTCGCGACTACCAACTTTACATACTGTATAAGGTAACTCGATAATATTCTGAAAGTTCCAGCAGGAAAGTGTTTCAGTAGAGCAAATCTCAGACCGTGTATGCAACTTAGGAGCTTATTTGAACTTTTCGAGTGAAGTAGATGCCAAAATGTTCATCTGAAAATAAGATTTTGGCACTATTTTCAGTATTTTATTTAGAATTCTCCATTTTCTGCTTCTAGGAACATGAGCTTCTCCGAGTTCTTCAAGAATCTAAATATAAGAGAATAGAAATTTTAGAATATTGTTAACGTAAAGTGCGTAATTAAAATCCTACAAACTTCTCATTAAGAATGAATTGAATTTTCTCCAATTATTTTCCTCGTTTAAGTCCTCAGATCGTTATCATTACAGCTTCCTTACCTGCTAACAATATGTCTCCACATCTCAGACCAGCTGGCCCGTGGCCGCAATCCTCTTTCTCGACAGCAGGTCAACCTGCCCGAAACTGTTAAAAATTCCCAATCAATCTTGATCCTTAATGCTTTATAGATAAAGTTGAAAATCTAATAAAGAAATCTGATAGATTGTAGTAGCTTGATGTGCTGTCATATGTATGTACAAGAGCGACGCACGGCACAATGCGTCCGTTCCCACAAAGTCACCATTTGCAAGTTAAATACAGTAAATATCACCGCTTGAAGCACTTGATACAAAGCTCGTTACGTTGTTCCCGTTCCTTTCAGCTGTTTCTATTGTGAGGTGATGATGGATGTGGATGACCTAGGTGTTACTCATGTCTGTTTGGAAGGAAAAATGGTAATTATAGATACGAGACACTGCTCTGCTGCTTAGTAAAAATAAAAGGGTATACCTACACTGAAGAACCATAATCAAACCTCATAATTTAAGGTAATCAATGTCTACTGCTAGTTGAAGTATAGTCTGTAGGTTTTACTTCAAAGAGGTGCCACTTCTATCACTCACTATAGTGACTATAGCAATACGTCATCAGCAGCAATACGACAGTTGTTAACGTCTCTCTTGACTGAGACATTCATATTGTTCTGTTTACTCCTTCTGTGTTTTTGTTTACGTTTATACGGAAATCATAATTATATGTGCAGTAAGTCATTAACTTGTCATTACCGTTCCCAATATACCTCCAATAGGCGCTTCAATCAATGACAGGCCCATCTGAAACATAGACATATTAACTGAACAATATTTGCTTATAGCAAGGTGCCATCTTCTTTACATTGTTCCATTATCTACAACACCATCACGAGTGAACAACTTAACGCAACATAAATTATCTTTATGTTAAACGACACTGTCCACGAGGCATACTAATAAATCAACCAAAAGTCATTTATTCAAACTGTGCTATACTGAGAATTGGCATTTTTTGGATGTTCAAATTACGCGGGACAGTCTCCTTCATCAATTCTTAGTACATTTTTTTAAACATAATTATAATCAAATCTAGTGCTTGATCGCAATCCAGCTTGATGGCAAGCAGTGATGCAATCGTTCATGGTAAAGCGCGCTAGTTTATTAAGAGCCTATTCACTCAAAAAATCTGAGTGAATAGGAAGAAAGATGGGGGTTGAGCGAGGTGATGCAATGTTAAGCCCAACAACACGACCAATGATGCTGCGCCTGAGGGAGATTGATCTGGAGACTCTCCATGACCAAACTCACGACACAACAACATTTGAAGCATCGTAGCCGGCACACATCGCAACACAACTGCTCAGACTCGTCCTCTGTACGGCTTCACCAGACATCATGCCGGAACACGACGAATCGCTTAGTGGCAAGGCTTTGTCTGGTGGGTGGTGACTTTTGCCGGCAGCCGATGTTATGGGAAGAAGATGTGGCGCAAAATACTCCCCAACAGCATGTATTCACCCCACTACATTTGAAATTCACCATCTCAATGAAATTCAACTTTGATCCCATAATCACAAAACAGTAGGCAAAAGATGAAAGACACACACTTATCTAAATATCAATAATCGGATGAGGAGTCAATAAATTTGGCTAATCCTAGCGGATGACTAAACGCTAGGCCGGCCAACTGGGTGCCCCGGCGATTACCCACAGCCATACATCTTAGTTTGGAAGCACGCCAGACTAAGTCTGACGCTGCATCGTTACATGCACTATTTGTGTAAATTAGTCTGTGATTTACAAGCGGCTGATTTTTCTTTGTTGTGTGGTGAGGACAGACTAAGTGTCTATACCATCGCCTAGCTCCTTAAAGAATAGAGGTAAACAAACCAATTTAGGGTTATCACAACTCACGTTTTACAAATCTCCTGTTGTTTACAAGATTATCGACTTTTACATGCTAGCTATTTATTAACAATTCCTATTGTAGCATATTTCAATAGAATCACTAAAATAACATGCATAATAACTTGGTATTTCGAAAAATCATTAAAAAGACGACATTAATTTTGCGTGATAGCCCTACAAAAAAGAAAGATGGATGAAATCCAGGTATTAAACACATTTTGTGGAATGCAACCAATGAATAAAGTTGAGGAATTTGTTAGTACAATTTTGCGTAATTTAATTACTTTCAAATCAACTGCGTAACAAATGCATTGTAATACTTTCAAGTACTAACTAATTATATATGTATCAAAAAATTTAACCTATTAGTAGGAAATTAGCTTACATGTGTGTCATATTCCATTAAATAGGTTAAGCGTTCTATGCAAATCATAGATATCTAAACATAAATAAACTGTTTAGATTAGTAGGAAGTTTACTTTTATGAAAATCATCTATGTCGAAAAGGTTGTTAACATCTGTATTTTAGGCGTAAACTACTCGTTGCCTAGCAACGGTTTGTTTACATCTATTCTTTATCGAATTTGGCTCTAATATAGGTATTGTTGTTCTACGAAATGGCGACGAGTGGCGATTTTAATTGAGTTTCTCTGATGGTGTGGTCGCTTTGTTGCCTTTCCTGGGAGCCTCTCCTTTCGGTTGGTGGAAATTGCACTACGGTAGTAACCGATGAAGCAGAGAATGTAGCTAGAAAAAAGTATGAGTTATATAACTTACATATGTATATCTAGCGGTCGCCAGCGATATCGTTCGCGTGGTTTAGTTATGCTCCGCTCCTATTGGTCGCAGCGTGATGTTAAATAGCCTAAAGCCTTTCTACGTAAACTATCCGACGCAAAAACTAATTTTTTGAATCGGACCAGTAGTTCCTGAAATTAGCGCGTTTAAACAAACAAACAAACTCTTCAGCTTTATATATTAGTATAGAGTATAGATATGCAAAATTGGTGCTTGTAACCCCAGCGGTTTAGATTGCGCATCTGCGCGATATCTATCAGTGAATGAATTATACATTTTTATTAAAAGGATTTGACCTAAAGCATGGCAAAAAGTTTGTGACACAAATTGGCCAGTTACCGTAACCAAAACTTCTAAGAACCACTTGGTTAAGTTCCTTCCCATTTCAACCCCCATTATACTAAATAGGGATGAAGATAATGAAGACGGACAGCGTCTCGTCTTCATCCCATCTTGTCTACATGTACTTACTTACCTCACAAGTTAGGTACCACAGTTTACAATATATTATGTGGATGCATGCTCCCGACATGCCCTAAAGGCTTACGTTTAAATTGGGTAGTCTGATATGCAAATTCATGTTGTAAAGATTTAAAGTCAATATAGCTATAATAAGCAGGGAGCGGTGGCCTAGTGGTTAAAACACCAGCCTCTCAAGTATGAGTGTGCGGGTTCGATTCCAGGTCAGACCAGTACCAATGTTACTTTTCTAAGTTATATGTACTTTCTAAGTATATCTTGGACACCAATGACTGATTACAAGGTGATGGAAAATATCTTGAGAAATGGACTTTAAGCCTGAAATCGCCAACCCAGATTATGCAAGCGTGGTGATTACGCTCAATCCTTCTCTGTATGAGAGAAGACCTGTGCCCAGCAGTGGAACAATAAAAAGGTTAATGATGAAACAGGGAGCGAGGATATTTGAAAGCATTAACAATTTTTTTGTTAATAAGATTTAAATTCTGTAACCAGGTATTTTCTGCTCATGTAAGGTAAAATTAGTTATGGCACGTATTTTACAACATCCAAAGGACAGTGCTGTGGTAATGTCATCGTCACCGTGATAGTACGAACGTTAAGTGTAATAAAACGTCTATGGTTCCATAGACAATACTTATGTAACACTAGCTGCATCCCGCGATTCAACCCGCATAAGTTTCGATCCTGTAGAAATATCGCAATCAGAAGTATCCAATATATAATTTCTAGTTATATACTACCTATCTGTGTGCCAAATTTCATTCAAATCGGTTGAATAGTTTTTGCGTAAAACGGTAACAAATATCCATACTCAGAAACTTTCCCATTTATGTATAATATTAGTGGGATATACATACACCTGAAGCATAGTGTCGTGCAAAGCAAAATATAATGAATGCAACTAAAGTTTCATAAATTTAGTAAAGTTATTAAGACAATCGAAACTAGCACTACTTTAAGCATTAAGTCTGTATGGTTTATACCATGTTGGACAAATATTGCCACATAATACAGACTGCCTCCTGATAGCCCTGTGCATTAAGAGTGACTTCCATATCCAGCTGGAGAGTCCTGGTGGCGGAAGGCTAAATGTAAATAAGTGCACATGGGTTTTCCTACCCTTTGATCTTTTTGCCCCGAGATAAGTCTTTGTCTTAACACCCTAGGATGTGCAAGGGCCTAGCAGTTTAGCAGTCATATAATACACCATTAATATACACACATTTTATATTATATTTGGTCAAGTGTTTATTTAACCTTTATTATCCTTATGGGTCGAACAGGGTTTTCTTTGCATATTGTATACTGTTACACCTAACACCTGCTATTATAACACAACTTGTTTTCCATTCTTCAAAATGTTTTGTCATTGCAGTATCACAACACCATAAAATAGTAAACACCCCAAGCTTCACAAAACTCAATTCACAAATCAGATCAACACTTTTAGTTCAACAGCTGGATCCGATATTAATCATCGCTCCGTGTGTAAACAGTGGCATCAAGGAGGCGGGAGCCGCTGGTGTCAGGACCTCGTTTGTCAATCAGTGTCCTCGTGAGTAATGGCCGCCGTAAATTCGACAGATTACTGTCCAAAACGATATCCGAGGATTTATTTTTTTGATTGGACGGTTTGCTGAATTTTCGCTTTGCTTGCTATCTGATTTTTTTACCTTAAAGTTCCCATTGAAGTGTAATGATTTATTTCCCAGTATAACAATATATAAAGATTCTCCAGTCAGTAGACTGGGGAATCTTTTGATACTAAATAAACTACCTTTTAAAAAACAAATACAATGTCCTAACCCTTTTTTTTTTTTTTTTTTGGGGGAACGCTTCAAAATTCACCAGAGTTCTGGGGTACCGAGGTCGGGTAGTGAGGGATTTTTATCTCACTATAACTACGATCGACATCCGTACATAGAAGTGCTCCAGGTTCCTCTTAAAAGACCAATTCCGGAACTGCTCTGGGCAACGCCTGTAAGGCACATCCCTGGACAGAGAATGTCCTAATTTAATGAGTAATGACAGATAAAAATTTGGCATCAAAATATTCCTAGTCCTCGCTTGTAATGTACCCAAGCGGCCGACTTCATTGCTACGTTGAATAAAAATACCTGGCCTTGGCCAAAGCAAAAGAGCCCAGCCTTTGGGTACTCTGAGCGAATAATCATCATCAACCTTTTTATCGTCCCACTGCTGGGCACAGGTCTCCTCTCATACAGTGAAGGATTAAGCGTAATCACCACGCTTGCATAATGCGGGTTAGTGATTTCAGGGTTAAATTTCAGGTTTTCTCAAGATGTTTTCCTTCACCTTATAATCAGTCATCGGTGTCCAAGATATACTTAGAAAGTACATATAACTTAGAAAAGTTACATTGGTACTTGCCTGACCTGAAATCGAACCAGAATACTCATGCTTGAGAGGCTCACAGAACACAATTACTCCTATCGGAGAAGAAGGTCAACTTCATACAAAAAAAGTAGGAACGAATTTAGTTTGGAAGTGCTGCCATCTTACTTTAGCCCAAGTAAACTATGTCGGCGGCGTAGTAGGGCGGGAAATTTAAACCACTTCATGATGACTATTGTATTTTAAGTTTTAACATTATAATACACATCCAGACCAGGAGTGCAGCCTCGAGATATTTTCCTCCTCTCGAGACCACCCTCCCGATCTGAATGTATCAGAAACGGAAAATAGAATGAATCTAGCATAGAGAATAAAACTTTGTAATAGAAAAAAATCTAACGGGCGCCGTCCATACAAATTACATTCATACAGAATGCAATGTGCGGCCGGTCATATGAAATAACAATATATCATAAATTGTAAAACGTTATCAACGTGCTAGATTCAATTCTAGTCCCTTTATTTTATCTGGGAATAGAGATTGGAAATAAAAGTATTGTTTAGCCAATATTTTATATATTACATGATAAATTTTATAAATTTCGTATCATCATCATCGCATCTGCCATGGCAGAACTGAGGTTCACAAACACTGGTCACAACAGCCACAAAATAAATAGGTTCAGGATCATTGGTTCAGAGTCAATGTCTCACGAAAAACAACAGTAATGTTAGAGTCACTATCTCACAATGCGCTAACACTAACCACGATTCGCGGAACTTTGTAACACATAAAACGGAGGAGCAGAGCTCGACTCAACTGTTATAGCACCTAATTACAAGCAAATCGATGAAATATGGAATTGTGTTTACATCGGGTGACGCCATATTGTTTAAGCGAACGCCATGATCGGTCACGTGATTCAAGAGTGTTGCCATACAAATAAATTGAGATATTAATTTATATAGCAACATCGCCCAAAATTCAGCCCTTGTAGGTATTCTCAAGGCTTCCATACAAAGTTGACCCCGGCTGGAGAGGCTGGTGTTTAACCACTAGGTCACCGGCTTGGAAATTTTACAAAAGAAATTCTTGCAGAATACGTATCCTTATGTACACAATCACAGATACCAGACAGAGGTGCGTGTATATGACGTAGGTAACTAAATTAGATGCTTCCACATGGTGCAGGTACTCAGCTCGCTATGACGCAGTTATTACATTAACATTGTCTATGACGTCACGAAGTGCCAAAATTCAGAAGGATCATTCCATACAACACCCCATCGCCTTTAGAATATTGTGTTATAATCATAATACATATACTGAACTTCTTTTGATACTTTTTTATATTATCGTGTAATAACATTGTTTTTTTAATAAATTAATTATTATTATTATTTTTTATATAAATTACAAACTAGCGCTTGACTGCAATCCCGCCTGATGGTAAGCAGTGATGCAATCGTTGATGGTAAAGCGCGCTAGTTTATTAAGCCTACTCACTCAAAAGAACTGAGTAAATAGGAAGGAAGACGGCAGTTGAGCGCGGTGATGCAATGTTAAACCCAACAACACGACCAACGATGCTGCGCCAGAGGGATATTGATCTGGAGGCCCTCCACAACCAAACTCCCGACACAACAACATTTCACGCATCGTACCCGGCACGTACATCGCAACACAACTGCTCAGACCCGTCCTCCGTACGGCTTCACCAGACATCATGCCGGAACACGATGAATCGCTTGGCGGCATGACTTTGTCTGGTGGGTGGTAACTTACGCCGGCGGCTGATGTTGTGGCCTACCACCGAGAAAACTGATACTTATACTGATTGAGGAAGAAAATCATGGTCATATACCTACGCATCATGCATCATATCTAAGCATACACACAGTCGCACACGTATCTAAATCAAATAAAAAGTCGTTTATTCAAATAAGGCTGATAATCAGCACTTTTTGAACGTCAATCTATACTAATATATAAGCTGAAAAGTTCCTTTGTTTGTTTGAACGCGCTAATCTCAGGAACTACTGGTCCGGTTTCAAAAACTCTTTTTGCGTTGTATAGCTCATTAATCCTGGCAGGCTTTAGGTTATATACCATTACGCAGCGACCAATAGGAGCGGAGCATATGAAAAAAAAGCATAGCGAAACCTACGCGGGTAAAACCGGGAGGCGCAGCTAGTTTTACGTAAGACAATCCCCCAAAACGCCCACCCATCGACACTTCCTAGTGCTTTCACTGGTAAGAAGAAGTGGCGAAACAAACTCCCTAACAGCAACAAAAAAAAAAAAAACATGGCTTTATACAGTTGTATAAGAATCTAGCGTAGAGAATGTATTTTTGGTATAAATTATTACATAAATTTAGACTTACGTAGATTTACTTAGATCTAGTAATCGATTCCTAACAAACTATTTTCATACCGTGAATTAATAGAATTGGTCCTTCTGTTCATAATTCTCCATCTGTCAGACAGGGGTGCACAACCTTCCCAAGTTATTAAGCCCATGTGTCTATGAGCCGGGATTAATCAAATTAATAAAGTCGTTATCTCGAGTGTGGCAATTTGCCACCCCTGTGCGACTTAATGCTGTTACTAAGTTCAGTTTAGAGACTTTTAGCGCTGATGCGGACGTATAAATTGTATTAATATGTGCTGAGCGTATTGGGCGCTTAAATTAAATGTTATTGGAGGGTAAAGTTTAGGTAAATTGATCGTTATTGCGTTTTAGGTAATAATAAAAGGATTTCATTGCACGCTCCTGTTTTCCGTAAAGCAAACTAAGTAAAACTTTTAAGTAAGCCAATCAACGTAAAAGGGTGCCTGATTCTGCCTGATTGTTTGCATAATGCCACCAAGTGGAACATGGTGACCAGGTTTTCGTAAAACCTACTTTAGGCACCAGCTCTCACAATGTACGATATTGTTCAAAACTGTTAAATACTACAAAACCATTGTAAGTGAAAATAAACGAATTTATTATTATCATTTTATTATTAAGGGGTATGATGGGGCTGATTTATCTTTGATGAAAGGCCGCAAAAATACTGTGTTCAGACATGGAGCAGCCGAACTATTTTTCAAAAATCTCATCATTAAAACAATTAAAGTTGAAGTTATCCGTTATTCCAATTGATTGTGATTGTGACAGGTTAATTCACGCTCGTTTTATACACTCACGCTCAGATTTTACAAAATTTATCGGCTGATGAAGGATATAACAAAAAGGCTTTCTACCCCTGAAAATCAAAAGTCATTTATTCAAATTAGGCTGAGAATCAGCATTTTTCGACAGTCCCCCCAACCCGCCTGCCCTTCACAACATCCTAGTTCATTCGCGGCAGTGGCAGAACAAACACCCCAGCAGCACAGCTGTCTGTTCATTTAAAAAAAGACATTACTAAAAACAGAACAACAATGAAATTATTTACAATATGCCAGCAAATATCATTAAAATCTAAATGTAAATAAGTAAGTAAAAAATTATTAACTAAATAAAAGCCCCAGATATATGTATAGGACGGGACAGCTCACATATTTATGCATTGTAACAAAAGACAATTATATCAACTCATATAACGTGTCAGTAAGCTCCTCCTATTAGTACGACCTCTCGTCACTTAAAATTATATCAATCAGCTGAATCAAATAGAACCCGCCATATTGTTGGCTCTTAGCATCCTCTTAACAGCGATCCGATGATGTTTAATTTTGACAGCTACTAACCAATTGCTTAGCATCCTCTTAGCGCTAAACAGCTTTTATGAATAAGAATTTTGCTAATCAGTTGCTTAGCAATTGATTAAAGTTTTATGAATAAGACTGTTAATCTTAAACCAACATTATTTACAAAGGGTTCTTATCAGACTTAAAAAAACCACATGACACCACATTCACCATGCCCACTTACGCAGACCATAAAAATTGTGTGTTGTAACTAAAACAATTTTTCATAAAAATATCACACAATTCATACAGAAGCTTGATGAAAGCACAGTTTACCGTCCATTTACCGAGATCGTTAGCGAATGACAAAAGAACGAGTGGTCGTGTCGAGCGGGCGGGCTGCGTGATTTATGTAGTATGTATGACTGTACCGGGACGTGTGTACGATATTTAGCTAAATAGTGCTCGTGACACGGGGGCTTAATGTTCACGAAAAAGGGTTCTTGGTCCTTATGAAAATGTGAATGTTCTTGTTTGTTGACGAATTCTGACATTTCAGCAACGTTCAATGCGTTATTTACGTTCTTGGATACTTTTTTTTTTGTAATATACTTGCTGCGCCTTGCTGTTTCACGGGTATAAGTTTCGATATGTTTTATTTTTTATATTTTCCGCTCCTATTGGTCGGAGCGTGATGTTATATAGCCTAAAGCCTTCCTGAATTAATGGGCTTCCTGAGATTAGCGCGTTCAAACAAACTCTTCAGCTTTATAGATTAGTATAGATAAATTAGTGCTTGATCGCAACCCCGCTTCATGGTAAGCAGTGATGCAATCGTTGCTGGTAAAGCGAGCCAGTTTATTAAGAGCCTATTCACTCTTAGTCTGGAAGATACTTAAATTGTAGTCCGATGGAAACACTGCCGCTGGCAAATTGTTCCAGGTCCTCTATGTACGCGGTACATGATCGTTGTGATGTCAATAACTTGCCGTACGACGGGTCGTCCGATGATGGAACGGAGATGGGGGAATTAAATCATGTAATTCCCTCGCACACTCTCCAAAATGCATCCCTTAGAACACCTTCGCCTCTGTTCCAGGCTTTGGAGACCGTTTTGAGCTAAATCTGGGTTGCGCATGTACTTATTCGCTAAGTTTTAATAAGAATAATTTCTACTGCTTTGAAGCAAGTGTACTCTCCCTTTTCCTTCCATGGAAGTTACAAATATGAAGTGACACCTAAGCAATACCGAATCCAAAGTTTCTGTGATAAATCAATTGCCCTGTCTTCCTATATCCTGTTATACCTTTAGAAAACCAAGGAAGAAATTAGGGCAGCCCTGGGCATTCCTGGCCAGGGGGCCTTACAGTCTCAAGTAAAAGTGCAGTAAATTATCTGAAGGGATTAGATTATTGTGTTGCTAAGCCACAGCGCCGGCTGCGCAATTTATCTCCGTTTTAACTAATAAATTATGGTCACTAATTCAAGTAGTTGTTCGTTGAGGCACACCTTTAGTTGTTACTATGTAGATAAGTGTAGACTGGTGGTATCGGCCGGGACTTACAGGACGTAGGTTCGAACCCCATCAGGTTTACTTTGTGTAAATTATTTCATCACTGCTCTCAAAACGGTGAAGGAAAACATTGTACGGAAACCGGCATGTTCTAGAGCTAAAAACTCCGAAGACATGTGACATCTACCAACCCGCATTGGACCCGTGTGGTAGATTACGGCCCACTCCCTCTCATCGAGAGGAGGCCTGTGTCCCAACAGTGGGCACAATATAGGCTGATTATGTATGTAGATAAGTAAGAAGTAAACTGTTAATTCAGCGACGGAATCTCTGCATACGAGGACGTGTAAATCATGAGAGGGGTAATTCATTTAAGCAATAAATTACCTACAAAAATCAGAGCGACTATCAGCAAAGGTTAGGTAAACACATGACCAAATAACATATGAAATTTTACATAATCATCATAGTAACAATACTTGTGAATTTTGAAATTTTTTTTTTCCCGCGAATTAATTCCAACTTCCCCAAAATTTGGTAATTTTTAAAAAGTGACAACATTATTTTTGTCGCTATAATTCTGAGCGAATAGCGATGCGACCGCGTGCCGCGTGCCCTGCCCCTCTTCGCCCGCGCCTGAATGGCCCACCGCACATGTTTAAGTTACCTCTTTTTGCGAAATATTATTTATTTTTTTAGGGGGATTTTTTTATTAAGTTTAGCCCGGCTTTGTAGGCATTAGTAGAATCAGTTATCGATACCTAACAATACCTTCACGGATCGGACAGGGTTTTCTTAACATATTGTATATTTAAGCCCCCTTAAATATTTATTTTATTTTATAAAAGTAATGTATCATCTATGAAAATTTCAAATGCCTAACTGTCACGATTTATGAGACAGGAGCCGAAGTGGTCACCGTGGCCGAAATCGGTCGGAAACATCATCATCATCATCATGAGACACAGGCTGGTCACTGGTAGACAGCAGAATCTTGGAAATAGTGTCTCTTTTGCATACAGAACTATAAAAAGATGTTATAAAAATTTAGGATCATCGCCAACTCTATATAACTTTTACACGGAGCACGTACAGCATACACATATTAGAAGTATAGCTTGAACTGCGTTTTATTTTATTTAGACTTAAGTTACACATAAGTTTCATTTACTTAAAGCAAGTTGTTCGCAACGAAATGTCGTGGTAAAGTAAAAACTATTAAATGTCCCAAGGGCATTTGGTAGCTAGCGCGACTGCAAAGTTTATCCAGATAATTTAATCTAACGATGGATATGTACATGGAAGGAACTTACCTATACAGCGTGGCGCCATAATGGTGACATTAAATTAACACACGAGTAGTGCTAGTGCCCATTAATCATATGACATTTGCTATTTTAAAATAACTCGAAAAAAAAAATTTTTTTTTTCAAACAAAATAAATAATATATTATTTATTTTGTTTGAAAAAAAAATTTTTTTTTTCGAGTTATTTTAAAATAGCAAATGTCATATGATTAATGGGCACTAGCACTACTCGTGTGTTAATTTAATGTCACCATTATGGCGCCACGCTGTATACACAGAACAGCTACCTAAGTCTCGAAGGGTGAAAGTGTCGAGATCGTGATATCTCGTGAGGCAATCCTATGGATTTCTATCAATACAATGAAATGGAGATCGATTTAAAAGCTTTGAAACTCGTTCGTGACGGATACGAGAGTTGGAGAATTGTTTAGGTATTCAGAATCAAGGGACAATAACAGTGATAAATATGACTATAGTCAATGATCTTTATTCATAAGCGTTGCTGAAAGTTAAGTAGTGATTAACGACGGTGAACCCTTACTTTTTGTCTTTTAATCGGCTGTAATGAAAGCCAAATCCATCTATCTTTTTCCTAAGAATATCCGGGTCTAACCTATCTGAGCTCTATATCCCAGTTATTGGGTAGCATGACACCCCTTGGTGAAACTGGTTGCCAGATTTTTGCACTTCTGACTGAGTTCAAAGATCAACTAAACGTTATGACTTGGAGAACTGTCTTACTTTTGGAGACTGTATTTAAATGGGCAAAGTCTGCAAAGAAAGAAAAGGAGCTGACAATTAACAATTTTTTGTTGGTAGCAGCGACTGGTTGCGCGGCCATGGTGTCCCGGTGAAATATTGCCCTTAGGGCAATTTTATAAATCATCACCATCATTATCAACTTTTTTATCGTCCCACTGCTGGGCACAGGTCTCCTCTCACACAGAGAAGGATTTTATAAATAATGATTGGAAATTTATTATTTATAAAAATCACATCTAGTGTTTGGGAAAATATAAATGTTTATTTTAATCGGTTTCAGTATTATACAGTATGTTAACTAACAGAGGGCGTTCCCGTTAACCCGAAATAGTATAGCATACATACATGCTAAAAAAATATTTCCATTCGAAAACAAAATGTTTTAAAAATTTTTCCAATAGGAAAATATTTAATAAAAATTTTAAATTGACATGTAAAAGAAACACACTGTACACGCGAACATGAAAGACGGCAACGTAGCAATTTATTTATACATGACGACTACTATTTTGATTTAAAACAGGAGGTTTCAAATTTATTTCCAATTAGAATTTTTTTTTATTCGGATTTTTTTATGCTTATTTTTCTATGCTGATATTTTTATTTTAATATGTTAATGATATATATTAACGAGTTTAAGGGAACGCCCTCTGTTATTTAACATACTGTATTGTTATGTTCATGTGATAGATAGACAGACGGACAGACAGGCAGACAGTGGAATCTTAGGACCCGAACACCACTACTTAAAATTAAATCTGAATATAATCACTTACCTCATAAAAAAATTCGAAACTCCATCAGCATTTCTTTTTCATTTCACTTCACCATTATACTCCGGCACGCGCATCCGTATTGTCGTGAAAGTAGCGTCGGATACGACGGCTCACGTCCGGCATCCGGTCACGTGGCCCGTGTCCGGCCGACGGACGGCCAATCAGTCGGCTCACTAATTAATTTACTTTGAACGCTTCTTATTGGCTGGTACGTGCTCCAATCATGGCGCGAACCACTTCACGATTAGTTTCCACCGGTCCGGGTTTTTCCGCTGACTTTAATTTCCGTTGATCGGAAAGTGCGGATCGTTGTTTTTCTTTTTTCGTTGGAGACGTCGGCACACGATAATTATTGTAACATCTGCAGTTTTTGCTATGGGATCTTGTTACTTTAGCGAAAACAAATATTGAGATTTTGAAACAGCGCAGAGTGAGTGCGTAACTGGTCAGAATCTTGACTTATACTCGTATAGTCGTATCCTACTTATTTCTACTAATATAATAAATGCGAAAGTTTCTAAGGATGTTTATATGGATCTTTGTTATTCTTTCGCGCAAGAACCACTCAACGGATATGGATAAAATTTGCCACATAGATGGTTTATAACGAGGACTTACATTAAGGATTGTTAATATCCGTATATTCCCATGGGATCTATACTTCTGCGCGTCAGCTAGTGTAATATGTTTCTAAGATTTGTTGAATTACCTCTAAACACCGTATTCTTCAAGTTATCTATGATCTTCGCCAAACACTTCTTTAGGTTATATTATATATAAAATTCTTCAGATAAAGACGCATACATGACGTATTTAGTTTAAGAAAGAATAAAAAATAATAATTCAAGAATGTATCCATAATGAAAAATCCTAACTTCCATAACGTCGGAAAATCTGGTTGAAGTTTACATAGCATACCGTCCGGAACACAGTATCGCAGATAACTGGTAAAAGGCTGATTGATAACTCAAATTCGCCGTTTGGTTGACCACCCAGCCCATTAACTAAACGGTGGCTGTTCAACTAATGACTCATACATTGATCGCAGTAACTAAGCCATTGCACTCAGGGACAAATGGGTTTAGCTAGATCTGTGAACAACTACGAGCCTAGAAGACAATAAGACTAAATGATGTTACAACAATATTTACTATTAGGCAGTCAATACAAAATAGTCATCTTAGCGTTTATCCCGGCTGCATCCGCGGCTTTTGCGTGGGGTACCTACTAGAGATAGCTTAATATCGACCGAGGATTTGAAGAGCGAATGAGTCGCCAATCCAATTTCCCGAGTTTATTTTTTGGTCCTTCGAGCCGGACACTTCGGGGAATTTGTTTGACTAAACGATGATGGACATGCCGCTCGTTAACATTTGTGCGTTAACAATAACACAGCTGTCCAAGCAATATTGTGGCCTCTGTGAAGTATACTAACGCCTATTATCCATCGGATCGTTGTGGTGGATTCTTGGCACGCAACGAATCCAGGTCGCTCCGATAGTTTATTCCTTAGTCGTAGGTCTATGACGATTATCACCGGCGCCTCTGAACACGATCTATTGGGACCATTCCTAGAATATTCGTGCAGATGCCAGGATATGTAGAAAAGGATTAAAATATCAATTTGAAATCAGGAAGTGCTTCTTCGGCTTTATATATATAGAAATAAATTTTAACCTAAATCGTTTATTCTAGCACAAGATTTACAAATGTTATTGTTTGTAAGAAATCTGCGCACGCGTCTCGTTGAATCTCCAATTAGCACAGGCAGAAGCTAATCTAGTTGATAAATGTTCAAATTGACTTCTCGGCCCTGTATCTACTTTGACTTTTATCCCTGGTCGAAATTCATAATCACACCCTTTTTTTCGAAATCCTCATAGACTCCCCTCCATGGTGGGGGTAGACTCTTACTAAAATCACCGCTGTGTTCCACCACTACCTATAGTCGGGGTGCGGGATTCGCATAAGCTATTCTATCGCTATTCCTCAGCGGATCCCAACGGGCAAAGGATTGATTTCTTCCAATAAATGTTCTGTGTCTTCCTATTATATTAATTGCACCACATTATGATGAGAATATCTGGTCTAACTGCAATGCTTCGATATTGCCTTCGGGTTGTGAAGATCAGACGGCAGTCGCTTCACGGAAATCAGCAGTTAGACTGGTTAAAACGGACCCTAGACTCCAAAGATGAAAAATCTTCAGATGCGACTGGAATTAACACTGAGATGATGATGATGATTATGTTGAGAATATTTTTTTTAGATCAGTTATGTCGGTTTGCACAGTGGCCAAAACGGTTCCACAACTGAGACATTTGAACACATTCGTTGGAAACAAAGCAAACATTAAACCACAAACAAAAGAAGACATACACAAATAAAAAACTAAGATTTATAGCTGTCAGTGTCTTGTCATATGTTGACATACAAATCATCGTCCCTGCCGCACTACAAAGGGAAGCTGCGTATTTTTCTAACAGCGCCATCTGTTAAACGTAATAGCGAACCACAGATCGACCACTGACAGGTTTATGTGGAGAGGGCGGCGCGCGCGCAGACTTACGATCACTTTTGTAATGGCAGTAATAGCTGTTACGTCGTTTGCGTTATGTTTTCATATGTTTAGTGGGTAAGCTCAGGTTTTTGGAAGAATGGTTAGTAAAATCGTATTTTATTTTTTACTCGAACTAAATAAAGGAATAGCAAATATAGCTAATTAAGCAGCTTAACAAACTGCCGTGTCTTAGTCGTCGTACCAGATAGACTTAGAAAAATAAAATTGCTACACCGACAAGTCACTAAAAGTTCGGTGTGGATAGGTAAAACCGCTAATTTCCTTGTTCCCAAACGAAAGCTAAATTTAATTTCAGTGCATCTTTATCCTCCTATTCCATTAAAGGACGGGGTAAAACATTAGTTTAGTCATGTTAAATTAATTAAATTAAACAGTTTAGACGTGTTTAAAACCTAGACGACTAAAATATGTCACACATTTTTTCGTCACGTTTATATTAGGCGCTCAGTAATTTGACAGGACTGAATTAATATGTATCTTCTCACCTTTGCTTTGTCTTCTTCTTCTCAGCTTTTAGAGGTCCACTGCTGGACAAAGGCCTCCCCCAAGACTTCCCACAATGACCGGTCTTGTGCTGTCCACATCTATCGGTTTCCCGATGTCCTTTTCTTAATGAAACTGAAAAGAAAAGATGCATTGAACTAAAATTTAGATTTTTTTTTAAGTTTGTGTATAAGGGAATCTGCGCCAATGTCAAGTTATTGCACCTTGGGAAAAGACAGTGCTATGGCATCATAAAATCAACATATGATCATGCCAAAAGCGCGCGTATTTTCATCACGACTAAACATCGCATGTTATTGGGCTGTATGGATGAATTGCCTTTGCTTTTCATTTGTGAGATTATAACAACAAAACAACATTTTCCGCGCCGCGCTTTTTTCACCCCATTGATTGACGGTTTTTTATATTTATTTATTTCAAGGTCGTAGAAAAAGTTTTCTATGCCACTGTCGCAAACAGCTATTTATACTCCTGCTGATAAACTATCACTCATATTACAATAGCTAGCTATCATTGCTTGACAGTGGCATAAATAACTATTGCGCAATCTAAAATTGAAAACATAATATATGGTGTATATTTTACACCACGCCGGCACCACAAAAAGAACTTAAAACCCATCCTCTACTATCCAGCCACAATAAATAATTCTAAGCTTGAATAAATGGATTTATCCGATAATTAATCGCAATACATTTACCTCCTTGGACTCGCAGCGGTCGGTTAATGGCGTCATACGTCACAGGGCTAATGCCTGAGGGCAGAGGACCTTGGACTATGGTTATTATGTCGGCTAGACGGAGTACAATATGGTGACGTACATTTGTTTAGCAAGGGTAATTCAGTAGCGAGACATGGACGTGGGACGTTGTAAATGAGAAGGTAGCCATGAAATTCTTTAGTGGAACAATATTAATTGCAATGACAGGACAGCTTCTAATGTTATACAAAGCACAGTTCCATTTGTGTGTGGAGTACTGCAGCCATATTTGGGCTGGTGCTGCAAAATGCCACCTGGCTACTTTGGATTCAGTAGAGAGGACAGAAGAGGACGTGCGAAGACGCTAATTGGCGACCCAGATTTAGCACAAAACGGTCTCCAAAGCCTGGAGAGCACAGGCGAAGAGTAGCCAGCCTGTCGGTGTTCTATTGGATGCATTTTGGAGATTGTGCGTGGGAATGCATGATTTGATTCCGCCGTCTCCATTCCATTATCGGACGACCCCTCGCGGCAAGTTTTCACCCTTACGTTGTTGACACCACAACGATCCAAACGAAGCGTTCCACCTCGTCTTTTATACCGCGTACATCGAGGGACTGGAACAATTTGCCAGCGGTGGTGTTTCCGTCGGACTACAAGTGCCTTTAAGGATAGAGTGAACAGGCTCTTTATAAACTAGCGCGCTTTACCATCAACGATTGCATCACTGCTTAACATCAGGCGGAACTGCAGTCAAGCATTAGTTTATAAATTATAAAAAAAACATCTAAGTAAGCGGAGCTAAGGATTACTTAAGTATTTTGATTGCACCAGCGACAACTCTACTTTATGTACAGGCATATCACTGTGTGCCCCGTGTGGTACCGGGCCTAGAATTGTACCAACCCATATCCTCCCGTGGGTGTCGTAAGAGGCGACTAAGGGAAATCACCAGGGAAGCGGGCAGCAGCGCTTCTCCTGTGTAATATCAAATCACTGCGATCCCCAACCCGCCTGCCAAGCGTGGGGATTATGGCAAACCCCCCCAATGATGCACACGATACAGCCCAGGCCCCTAGTCCCCGGCAGCTCCGCTATTCCAGTCTACGGTAGCGGACTCGGTTACGGCGGAGCAAGGGGTGCTAAGAATCTCCGGCAGAGGTCCGGCTACCATCACAAACGACGACCTTTGGCCCTGGCAACATTTAACACGCGCACACTACGGACCGATGAGAAGATTGTCGAACTGGAGGAAGAACTGAGCCGGTTGCGCTGGGACATTGTGGGGTTATCTGAAGTCCGAAGAGAGGGAGAGGACTCGATAATCCTGAAGTCTGGCAACCTGCTCTATTTCCGGGAAGGCGACCAGCTGTCCCAGGGTGGTGTCGGGTTTATTGTCCACAAGTCCCTCGTGAACAACGTGATTAAAGTCGGGAGCCTTTCGACTCGGGTGGCGTACCTTGTACTGAAAATAACAAAACGATATTCGTTAAAGGTTATACAGGTCTACGCCCCGACGTCTAAACACTCTGACGATGAGGTGGAGGCCATGTATGAGGACGTCAGTAGAGCCATACATTCCTCCAAAACCCACTACACCGTTGTCATGGGGGACTTTAACGCAAAACTGGGCATGCGAGAGGCGGACGAGACGAAAGTGGGGCAATTTGGAGTTGGAAATCGGAATCCCAGAGGTCAGATGCTAATGGATTTCATGGAAAGGGATCTCTTTGCGATGAATTCTTTTTTCAGGAAACCATTGCACCGCAAGTGGACCTGGCTCAGCCCCGATGGTCAGACCAAACCGACCGTGCGTTCAGGCGCTTTTGCCATACCTATTATTGGAATCAATTGTAACAGCATATACCTACTTAGGACCCATTAACTTGATCAAATGTTATTCCGTGGTGCTTGGCAATCTGGGCTTCTCCCAGTTGCAATAATGTCCCTTTGTGCCGATTGGCCTAGTTCTATTCTGTCTCCTGCTTATTATGGAGGGAAGTGGAAAAAATATCTTTTTTCTTACTCCTCCGCTATTCTTTTCTGATTAATTTCGTTGCGGGACCCAAGACAGTTGAAACATTTCTCCGGGACTCGTCGAGCTTCATTGCTCGGCGTTTTTCTGGCGGTCACCACTGTTGATTCTGGCTTACAGGAGTTGCAGTGGGTTGGGAACAGTGTGGCGGGTCAGACCAAAAACGAGATAGACTTCATAATGTCAACGAGAAGGCAAGTCTTCAACGATGTCTCCGTGATCCATGCGGTAAAAACCGGGAGTGATCACCGTATTGTTAGAGGCATCTTGAACCTCAACATTAGGCTCGAACGCTCTCGACTTATGAAGTCTACGCTCCGTCCAGCGTCAACACAACTCCAAAACCCCGAGAGCTTTCAGATCGAACTACAAAACCGCTTCGAATGCCTCGGTGAATGCGTAGATGTGGACGACTACAACAACAGGTTTGTGGAAACTCTCCAAACGGAAGGGTCTAAGTTCTACAAAACCCTCCGTTCAAAAAGACAGAAGAAGATCTCCGGTCCCACCCGCCGGCTAATGGAAGAAAGACGGGAGGTGATCTTAAAATCCCCTGATGACGCTTCGCGCATCAGATGCCTTAACAGACAGATCTCAAAGTCTCTGACTCGCGATATACGCCAATTTAATACAAATTGTATTAAAGAGGCTATATATAGCTATATATAGCTCTGCGAGTCGCTAAACTCAAGTGGCAGTGGGCAGGGCACATTGCTCGTAGAACTGATGGCCGATGGGGCAGCAAGGTTCTAGAGTGGCGGCCACGTACTGGAAGACGCAGCGTAGGGAGACCCCCAACAAGGTGGACCGATGACCTGGTGAAGGTCGCGGGAAGCCGATGGATGCGGGCAGCACAAGACCGGTCATCGTGGAAAGCCTTGGGGGAGGCCTTTGTCCAGCAGTGGACATCTATAGGCTGAGGAAGGAAGAAGATATCACTGTGCATTCAATGGTGGTGATGAAGAAGTCGCCCAATATAATATTTTTAGTTTTCGATCTATTTCTTTTTTATGTTATAAATTTAGTGATGTAAAACATACAGCATGAAGCAGAAGTATACCGCATGGCGATTAGCTTATCACATAAAATGAGACCACTTATTTCTACATTACATATTTTTCGTATTCACCCATACAATTAAAAGAATTAGTAACAAAACTTAATTTGTGAGTGGTTCGTAACAATACCATAAAGTTTGTGTTGGATTGTTGATACTATGGGACTGTACGTGTGTGCGCCTATTATAAAACAGTTATTATAAAAGGGCTATTAGATCGTATCAAATAGGCTATTTATAGTGTTCAAAAATTTAGTATATTTTTTTTTGTTTGGGGATTCTGATAACTACTTGTAATACCGCTTTAGTGCGATTTAATAAAAATTATAATCTAACATTTTCAAATAAAACAATTTTTCCAATGCAAAATAAATTATAACCTAAGCACCACTCTGTATACATTAGTTCTGTACCTTTTTCTGTTCTGTTTTTTCTTGTCTGTTTATATATGTATGTGTGTACATAAATGCTTCAATAAAAAAATAAAGAAGAAGTTTCTCGAACATTAAGTTTTTTTTAGTCGTGCAAATCTTACTAATGAAAATAGAAAACTCCTTTTCTAATTACCACAGTTCCATTTACCAAAAACAATGTTTGCTTTAGACGACGATTTACAATAACGATTATATTCTGTAAACAAACCTTGTTTTTAGATCTCGATCAAAATTAAAAAATGCTTATGCACGCCGCCATTTTCCGCTGACTTAGGATCTTTTAATTCATTATTTTAATTTGAAGTAATTGTTAAAATACACGGAACAATATATATATCATCATCATCATCTCAGCGTTAATCCCAGTCGCATCCGAAGCTTTTTCAGCTTTGGAGTTTTGGGGTCCACTTTACCAGTCTAACTGCTGATTTTTCTAAACTTCGATATTTTCCGTGAAGCGACTGCTGAACTTATTTATTTATTCCCATTACAACTATCACTACAGGCTGCCCCAAATCGGTAAAGTGGTATTAAACAATATGTTCAATTAACAATAAAACATGATGCAAAGTAACTTTTGTAAAATCATTTAGACATTAATCCCGCAGTACACCCGGATAAGAAATATGCCATAATTAGTACCTAGTGATACCTAGGAGCAAGACCCTGATGATGATGTGACCAAGCCTAACCAATTTTTTTCCCTTCTTCCCCAGAATGTAACTGTAACGGGCACGCACGTCGCTGCCGGTTCAACATGGAGCTGTACAAGCTGTCGGGCCGCGCCTCCGGGGGCGTCTGCCTGAAGTGCCGGCACTACACCGCCGGCCGGCACTGCCACTACTGCCGCGAGGGATATTACAGGGATCCCACCAAACCGATCACGCATAAGAAGGCTTGTAAACGTAAGTTTCAAAGACATTAAGTTTGGAACAGATTCGTACTCTGAAAGGATTAAGTTACAGACGTTTTTGAAGAGACTCGAACACTGGAAGCAACTGTATTACTGAATGAGAAAACTTAGGAATCAGCTAGTTGGTGTAATGATTATATATCATGGGTTGCATTACACCAAATATGATGGGATGGGAATGCAAGAGAAGAGAACAGGACATTATTTTAAAATTAACCTCCCTATATTGCCACCCAGACAACAGCTCCCATTTGCTTCTCAACAAAGACAAGCTAATGAGGCTACAATCTCGGAATCTAAATCCGTATAAACCCTCAGAAATGAATCTAAAATGAAATGAAATCGTTTATTAAGCAAGTAGGATCACTGATCACTTTTACACGTCCTGTTTATTTTTTTATTTTATTTTTTTAACTACATGAAGCCGGCATTTCCTGACTACCTCTGAGAAGAAATAGCCGAAAGAAACTCAGGGATCATCGTCTTTTTTCAAGTCCAGACATTGAAAATGAAAATGTTTACAATAATTTACCTTATAATTACGCATATTGCTTAATAACAATGCTTAACAGAGCGAGCAGCTCAGTCCCAAGCTTTTTTGTCTTCTAAATAATCTGTGATTTTATAATACCCCTTTTTGCAAAGTTTGGCCTTTATATGGTTCTTAAATCGTTTAATGGGTAAGTTTCGAATGTCCATGGGAAGCTTGTTGTAAAAGTGTATACATTGACCCATGAACGAGTTGCCTACTCTGTGGAGACGAGTGTGATGTACAGCAAGATTGTGTTTGTTCCTGGTATTTATATTATGAATATCGCTTATTTTCTTAAAATTCGAGATATTTTTATGAACATACATAAGATTTTCAAATATATATTGTGAAGCTACAGTCAGAATGTTCACCTCTCTGAACTTTTCCCTAAGAGAATCTCTAGGACCAAGGTTGTAAATGGCTCGAACAGCCCTCTTCTATAAAACAAAGATGGTATTGATATCCGCACAAGTTTCCCAGAGAAGAATCCCATAAAATATGAAAAGTCTACTTTTATATTTTATTGAAACACATGTAGTCTACGTGTGTTTCAATAAAATATTTAAAATGTTTAAAGCAATTAAGCTCCATAAAATAATTCCATATAAAATTCTTGTATCCGGTTCAGCTGAATCCAGTTATAGACACCGGATCAGAAAAGTCTAGGTAGATGATGATTTGTGATTTTGACCAACATTGTCAAACTGTTTTATTAATTTTAACCTGTTCTGTCAACAATTTATTAGCTTTCATTTCAAAGTCACTTATTTATAACTTATTGTACTTACTATAAATTATTGATTATTTTTTATAGCTATAAATGATTATTATTTCATTTCTACAATATAACATCATACATTATAAATCCATTAAAATGAGCTGAGAGCCGTTAATTTATTTTGATGAACGACATATTTTTAAAACTTGGTTCCTCGAAATACCAACCAACATCCTGTTATTTAAACATTCCTTCCCAACATCATAAATAACGACTACTTGACGAGGAGATTAGTCGCCGTCATCTTCAATGACATTTTTTTTATAGCCTATATATTTCACTGAGCAAAGGCTTTCGCAAGTCCTTTTGAGAACTATTTCCTCGCCAGCTCTCATGGTACGCGTCCAGGTCATCTGACGCCATCTATATTCAGGAACGAAGATTACATTTACTACATAATTATTGTTGCTGCGCCTTACAGATTGTTCCACATAATTTTTTAAACCGTTGAATGTAAAGATAAAAAGTATTTTTTAAAGAACCAAACAAGTTAATCCTGATTACAAAGTATCGTAGTAGAGATTTGGTACACACCAAATCTCTTCAAAATTGTTCCGGCCGTTTGAACGTAAAGTTCTAACAAACCTACAAACAGATACTTTTACCCATAAAGTTTTGCCTTTGTAATATTAGTGTAATTGTAATCTTCAATCATTTCAACCGAAAGACGTCCACTGCTAGACATAGGCCTCCCCCAAGGATCACCACCGGTCCTGCGCCTGCAGCAATCAATCTCTCGCGACCTTCACCAGGTCGTCGGTCCACCTTGCCCGGGGGCCTACCCACGATGCACCTTCCGGATCAATATTACAATAACGTATTTTAGTCTAAATTTCCAAAACCATTCCAACAACACATAACACTCACCATCTCACTATAACCCGTAACATTTAAAGCGTCAAAGATAAATTTAACTGACGATATCCGTTTACACCTGTCCTCGGACAGACAAACAGACAGATATAATCTAAAGCTATCTGTGTCCAAATAGACACGTTCGTTATACAAATACTTGGCTTTTAGTTAAACGGAGTTTAACGCTGGTATTTGGATAAAACGTTGCATCAATTTAGAGATTATGAGAGCTTTTTATATTTCTTATGATAACTTTATCGTTATTTTTTGTTGTAGTTACAAGCGGGGCAGGGTACTTAGTATAGCGATTACTTACTTAACAGCTTTTATACTAAAAGGAAGTAAGAAATGGTTTCCGTATCATATTCTATACAAAAAGTCACTGTTTTTAATATTACTTGATATACATAGCTATTAAATGACTGCACGGTTAGCGCAGTGGTTGAGCTATTGACTGCTGTGCTGCGTGTCGCGGGTTCGATTCTCGCACGGAACAAATATTTCTATGACTTACAAGTAGTTGTTTCTAATCTGGTTGTATGTGTATGTGAGTTTATATGTTTGTAAACGCACCCACGATACCACGATAGGAGAAAACCCTAATATGGTGCATCGTAAAAAAAATGCTGCCACAAAAATCACTCTATGTGTAAATTTCAACTGTCGAGCGATTCATGAGATACATCCTGGTGCCAGACAGACAGTGGTATCTTAGTAATAAGGTCCTATTTTCATGGAACACTAAAAAGGTTTAATCCGGTTACTATAAAAACTCCAAAGAAAAAGGAATAAACAAGATATCGTAACAAAAAAAAAACTTTTATACAAAAAAAGAACCGTCTTCCAAAAACCACTAGAAAGTGAAAAATAACTAATTCCGGAAGTCGGTGTCTTTGGTTTTGTATATTAATTTTTGACACCGACTTCCGAAATTAGTTATTTTTCACTTTGTAGTGGTTTTTGGAAGTCGGTTGTTTTTTTGTAAAAAATTTTTTATTTTACACTTTATAATTGTTAAAAGTACTATGTATTCAGTTGCATCCGGTCAGACTGGAAGCTGATGCAAATATAGTTGGAAAACGGCGTAATTTTGTTTACTTTAATTTTTACCCATAAGTATTCCCTCAACTGCCTATGATCTTCATCATCAAATTTACTGCAGACCATATTTTTACCCAATGGGTGCAAAGGTCTCATCAATATAAATGAATTGAGTCCAAATACAAGGTAGCTACTTTAAATCGTTTAGGAGTTCCCTGAACTGACCTTTGACATCATCATCAGCTCCCTAATGACAGTCACCACCCATCTAGGTGTAAGGTTCTTGCCAATACAAATTATTCAAGCACAAACACAAGGTAGCTGCTGTGAACTGTTGAGGAGTTCCTTCGACTGTCTCCAGGCTCCATCATCAGATCTACTCCAGACCTTTATTAAATAGTAGTGCTTTAAAATACTTAATGAAAATGCTAAGAAATGAACTAGTTGAGTCTGCAATTTTTGAAAGTTTCCCTTGTTTTCTCTGGTCTTCCACCATCAAACCCTGATATCCTTATCATGGGACCATCTTGGGAACGTCTTCTTTCCAACAGAAAAAGAATTATCAAAATCGGTTCATAAACGACGAAGTTATGCGCGAACAAACATAAAAAAAAAGCATATATACGGTCGAATTGAGTAACCTCCTCCTTTTTGATTGGATTTCGTCAAAGAGGACTAATTTTAATTCTTGTGAACGGCGAAGTCTGTCTTGTCGCTTCTTAATTTAAACATAACGTGTTTGAGTCTCTTTGTGAACATGGCTTAGAATTGGGTTAAAGTTTGAAAAAAAAATAATCGAAAAGTATCTCATGGGTACCTACGTCTCCAAAACTATCCTCCCCGAGTGGCGCCCACTAACAACTTCGCAAACATTTAACCCTCTCCAAACTAATCCTATTCTGGTCCCAAGGAAATCGAAATTGCAAAACAAAAAGGCGTGACATCGTAAAATCCAAAAGTAACCACATCCCGGTCACATCGTTCCCGTGGTCGCTGCTACAATAGTTTTCACATAAAATTGGCCGAAAATCGAGTTGGTCCTTCGAATGGGATCGGTACTTCGAGCAGGATCGGTCCTTCGGGACGTTTCAGTTTTATTTGAAGGCGATGGTAGGTTTTCGCTGATTGAGTCAAGATTGGGATATGGAAATGGGAGTGCTTAGGTACATACTATTGTTGTTACGTCAGAAGGGCCGATGACAAGGAAAATTGAAATGGTTGCATTCGAATTTTGCGAATAGCCTGTAGCATGTATCAAGTAGTAGTACATTATTATGGCTATTGTGTTCAATGTGTTTTGTTTTTTTATTAATATTCGTTTCATTATTAATTCTTTAAGTAGGAATTGATAACAAAACCAAAGTTATATGTACTTTCTAAGTATATCTTGGACACCAATGACTGAAGGTGAAGGAAAACATCTTGAGGAAACCTGGACTTTAAGTCTGAAATCGCCAACCCGCATTGAGTAAGCGTGGTGATTACTCTCAATCCTTCGCTGTATGAGAGGAGACCTGTGCCCAGCAATGAGACGATAAAAAGGTCGATGCTGATGATGATAACAAAACATAACAGATTCGTAATATCTATGAGTATGTAACATCGTGCAAAAATCAAAGTCAAAATTATTTTCTTCACGTAAACTTATATGGGTATTTACAAAACGTCAAAAACTCGGCTCCAGCTGGTTTTTCTATAGATAAGAGCCGGTAATAAACTCCGCGGCCCAAAAATATAACCTACTGCGAAGCAGTGCGCTACTTTTACTTAGTTATAAAGGTGAACAAGCAATTTTTCCACTTCCCATCTCGGACAGCAAGCCAAGCATTTTTCTCAAGACACTGCCCCAAAACCTTTCTCGATTATCAGAATAGGCAAACAGCCGGCAATACGCTACTACGCTTGCCGATACAATTGCCAACATTATTTCCGATCGCAATCTGTTGTCATATACCCGGACCGCTATAAAACGTTGGGGTCAACGCACAACTCGACACTTTCCCTCAACAAAACCCATCCTGGTAATCGAGTTCACAATCCTACGATTGCTACGACACACGGGGGAAAATCCGATTATCGAATGAAATCAACTATATCGATAACAAATCATGACGCACAATAAAACGAATTCTGTTTCGAATAGTTTCGATTATCGATAGTGATTTAGGGTTTAGCAATTTTTCGTGCAATTTGAGTTTGTGGGTTGCGGTAGTATTTTGGTTGTTTTTTTTTACCTTAATTATATCTGGCCGAATGTGGATGTATGCTGAGCTATTTAATACCACTGCCCAATTCCAAGCAGCAAAAAGGCGTGATTTCATGATGTGTTTCTATTTCGAGTAACAATATTATTATTATTTTACAACAAAAGAGATGTTTCAGAAATGTATGGAGCCTGGCTTTTATGTTAATTTCCTATATTTTGGCTTAGTTGTTATATATGTCGGAGATCTTCGAAATTATTTGAAGAAAAGTTGCTCATTTGATTTACTTAGTACAGGGGCAAACGCTTGTGACGTCATTTTGTGATGGCGGCACATGGACGGAGTCGCTTTGGAAAGTGGGGTTCGTCGAACGGTCACTTTGCATCGAGACGCGGACCAAGGCACTTCTCCGAACCGAAACTGTCGGTTTGCCTATTTAAATTGTGATTGTCAAGACTGGAGGGTATATCTACACGTCGTGCTTTAATTCAAAACTCACCTACGAAATGGAATGGTGGTACGGGCACCACACCAAGATGCTGACGACCCTACCCCTCGGCCGTTGCTGTCTGCGACATATATATTCAATTTAACTCAGCTAAGGAGTGCAACACAACTAATTTAAAATATGGTGGTCAGCAATAAGCGAAATAAAATGTTGACAGTGACATTTGATTGACGTGTCATGTATATAAGGCTATCGCATCTATATTATTTACCATATGACTGCGAAAAAACAAAACAAATGCTAAGAAATAGTGTTCTAAATTGCTTACTGATTAACGCGAACACATTTAAATAAAAGTGCCACTAGTTATAGGCCAGTACAGGCTATATAGTTGTAACCAGGCAAATAGAACGTGATTGTGCAGCCCGCGTGTGTTTCCTTTTATTTCTACTGTTGTTAGATTGCGATGTGTACTGTATGCACTGTGCACTAAATTGCATTTAGACTCTAAATGCAATTTAATTCTCGAGCGGCCAATTATCTTACGAGTTTCTTAAGTCTTATTGTCAGACCTTAGGCTGTGTCTACATTAGAATAGTCTTTATTTTTTTCATCATATATATTATAGGATATATTATATGAATGCTACATACATTGTTAGTTCAACGAAATGGTTTTATTAATTTATTTGTTATAAATTGACGCTAAATATTAATTTTGTATGTATATGTGTGGTTTTCCGCGACCTTCACCAGGTCGTCGGTCCACCTTGTCGCAGGCCTACCCACGCTGCGACTTCAGAACCCGTCGGTTCCATCGGGTAGCGGGCCTACGGGCAATGCCACTTAAGTGTTGCAATTCTTCGGGCCATATCGGTTATTCTCGTTCTTCTGCTGGATGCGGGAGGCGCAAGACCGGTCCTCGTGGAGATCCTTGGGGGAGGCCTATGTCCAGCAGTGGACGTCTTTCGGCTGAAATAATGATGATGATGATGTATATCTGTCGCTTATATCTGTGTCTGTAACCTACTAATACTAGAAGTTAACTAAAATTGTTACTAACTTTATGGACTCCTGCCTAAAAGAAGTTTCTTCTTTTATTCTATTCTAGTTATCAAGCTACTAGTCTGTAAGAACGTGGCATATAACTATATAATCATCATCATCAACCTTTTTATCATCCCACTGCTGGGCACAGGTCTCTTCTCATACAGAGAAGGATTGAGGGTAATCACCACGCTTGCTCAATGTGGGTTGGCGATTTCAGACTTAAACTCCAAGTTTCGTCAAGATGTTTTCCTTCACCTTAAGTCATTAGTGTCCAAGATATACTTAGAAAGTACATATAACTTTAGAAAAGTTACATTGGTACTTGCCTGACTTGGAATCGAACCCACGCACTCATACTTGAGAGGCTGGTGTTTAATCACTAGGCTACCACGGCATTCTATACAATATAATAATTTAACTTAACTAATTTAACTTTAATTACTTTTGCGCGACGAGCCCAAATTAGGTACAAAAGTTTTTGGGAGATCATTAAAACCTTGTATCAACGAGATCAACCCTTATAAGATTCGCACACATTCCATTCCATCCTGATTAAACCAGATCCCATCACACACAGAAGCTTCAAATAGTAGTTCAAAAACAACTATCTTTGAAGTACGAAGAACTACGAAGTGCTCTGAAGTTATAAGAACAGCTCGCAAATAGTGTTCAAGCTAATTTAGTTGGTAAATAAGGCAAACTGCCTGCCAAGAAAACTGTGTTAAGAACTTAAGACTTCGTTATTTCCCGACAACAGACTTACTTTGAGAAAAAATGTATTAATAAAGTAAGGCAGGAAGTTTTCTTTTCCTTCTTTGCGATGCCACATCTAAGTTTGGACAGTGATGTTATCGCATTATGTTTTTTCTTTTCCCGTTTGTAAACATGGAATAAGACTTATGTTGCAATGATTGAGGAAAGTATTGAACATCTTTGTGAAAATGAGGACTGTATTACAATAACAGCAACAGCAAGGTAATTTCGTAACACACGGTAGTAACGACTTTCATTTAGACATTTGTATAATATTCCTTACGCTGTTTACGTTTTTATACATACAAAAAACTGCACAAAGGCGGACTTAGATTCTAAGGTTCATTCTTCCATTCAACCTGGGGATGGTAATACATACGGTATGGCACAAGCTACAAATAACTATTAAACATATGAATACATAAAACTTAATTCATGTTAGCTGATGTGTCAACAATATTGCGTTATTCATTTTTGTTCCCTCTTCCACCAGCCTGCGATTGCCACCCCGTGGGGGCCAGCGGCAAGACCTGCAACCAGACGAGTGGGCAGTGCCCCTGCAAGGACGGCGTCACCGGCACCACCTGCAACCGCTGCGCCAAAGGATACCAGCAGTCACGCAGCCACATCGCACCTTGTATACGTAAGATCCTCCATCCACTATCCTGTTAATTATGGTAAAGCGTAGAAAGCAATCAAAAACTGAATGTTACACTTCTCTAGTTGTATAAAGATTGCTTGATCGCAAAGCTTCAGCTTTCGAGCTACTTTTGCGAGTTTTTCTCCGTCGAGAAGATGAAAATAGCCAACCATGTGAGATTCGTAGCCGAAAATCGCCAAACGATTATTTCGTGTAAACTATGCTTAAAAACTTATCACTCTACGAACGAAAATTTCTCCACATGTAAACGAGGCTTTAACCAGAGCACATGTCATCTTTAAATACAACCAAGTATGAATTTTTCGTTTCAAGGTAATTTTTATTACGTCATTGCTAATTCATTCACGAAGAAAATCGATCTATTGGCATTATTCGCGTCCTTGATAAGGCGCGAAGTAGTGTCCAAGAACTGCACCTGGCCATAATCCCACGCGTTAAAAGTCACTTAAAGGTTAGGTGTCGTGATTGTAAGCAGTAAAGAAACCATTACATCGTAACAGACATAACTAAGTCTGTAATGGAGGACTTTGTGATACCGACGAGTGGTAACATATTGTCGGATTGTAGCGCCGCGTAGGCAAATGCTGGCTTAGCGAGGTGTGCTTTTGAGAGTATAATTACCTCGTAACTGATTAGTTAGAAGGTAATTATACTCCCAAAATCACAACTAAGTAATCACTTATTCATGTGTGTCCAGGTATACCGCGAGTGGTGACAGCAGTGCAAGCCATGGAGGCGGTGGACGGCGACCCGGGCCGCGGTAAGTAGTAAGTGTACCTTCATGCACTCTCGCCTCACACACACTTGCATGGACACACACACTCAATCACCAGACGCTAGTGTACCTATGGGAAGATCAGCTGCAATACAGCAGTAAAAAATACCAAGCGTATACAAAAAGGCCCTTGAGCGGAAAAAAATGGTCCTTATGAGAATCAAAAGACCAATCATTCAATTCATCAAATATGTATAGGTATATCTCACAATTTTCATTTTGTATATAACATTATGTGGTTGAGTGTCTGTGATTAGGAGCTTACTGTACTTTACTACATAAATAATAATATTATATACATATAATGTAGATGGTATAAAATCATGTCTACATTTTTTTTACAAGCAAATGTGTTGCTATATTGTAACGGAGCAGTAAAATAACTTAAGCCTCTCAATCGCCGCATTCCATTGTTAAACTCAGGTTATGAGATGGTTATGGGTTTAAAATCACAATGTTGCATGAGTGTGCGCTTGCACAAGCTCTAAAGTTTACACGTTGCTGATTTACTGGATAATACCCATTAAACTTTTACATCGAAACACTTAAAGATGAATTATACGCAAATGATAGTCATCTATGTAAATAACTTTAAAAAATTACTCCTTCGTTAAATAAGTCCGTTCACCGAGAGGAGGCCTTTATCCCAATAGTGGGAACATTATAGGCTGAATATGTACTCCTTCATTAGAAAGAACATATTGTATGAATAAGCATGCGCGGTTTTACCCGCATAAATCTAGATTCCGATATCTACCCTAGGTCATGGTCTACACATGTACCAAAATGTATTCAAATATCTTTAACAGTTTTAGCGTCAAAGCAACAAATCTATATACATATCCTTGCTAATATTATACATAAGTGGGAAAGTGAGTTTGTTTGTTTGGTCCGCTTTCACACCGTAACTACTGAACCGATTGCTTTGAAATTTTGCAGAGATAAAGTTAAAAGTCCGGATCAAATAATAGGGTACTTTTTATCCCGGAAAAAATTTATATTCCCGAGGGAAATCTAAAAAGCGCGATATAACCGAAATCCACGCGGGCGAAGCCGCGGGCGGAAAGAAATTAAACATTTTCTGTATATAATTATTTTAGATTTAAACGTATTCTGGATTAGAATGGTTAGACAGTACAGTAGCTCCGTCTTATTATTAATTTGCACTTTAATTTTATTTACATCTTACTGTATCTTGATAAGTTTTACTTTGTTGCAAATGCGATGAGTAACGCCATCGACACTTTTATTACTGAAAACATTAACACATGAAGTGTTAACGGTCAAGAGTGTCATTTGATACCAGACCAATAAAATACTTTGTATGCTAATTGATTTAATTACTTGGCAACATTTCAACATGTAAAGCAGACATCGTAAAGCTTATTAAAATGCAGTAAGTTAATGAAATCCATTCTCACACCACATGACTAATTTCATACCGAAATACTTTTAACAATTATTATCTACTTTAATCAATTATTTTATAACAACACCATGAAAATAATAATTATGTCAGTTAAAGTAATACAATGAAATAAACGCAGATACAGCCGTATCTGGTCAGATATTATTAAATATATTTGATTTTCAAATTAACGATTTGGATCAAAGGACCAAAATTTTTATAATCTTTGTTTTAATTGTTTTCATTTTGTTCTAACTTATCCGTTGTGTGGGAATGTTTACTTGTCGTGATGTGACCTTATGTTGTTCATTTGAAGCTTGTTCCGTGTCATCCACTGTCAAACTCATAACTCTTTTTGTTTCTTTTATCAGCGCCGACTGAGAGGTAAACTTACATATTAATATTATTTTTCATAATATTATATTTCAAGTCAGTTGTCCGTCATTTATTTCTACTTGATTTACGTTTCCCAGCAAAATACATAATTATGAGGAAAAGGATGAAGGAAGCTTTGGCCCTTCAGTAGGATAGAGGCTAGTTAGGTTAGTTTATATTAAGTTTCCATAAACAAGTAACATCTCAAAAGTAAATTGCTTTCCAACCATTTTCAAATTAACATCATTCAAACAAAATTAGTACGTTCTGTTATAGATAAAGTTTACGTACTAATAACAATGATATTTAAAATAACAATGAAAGTATTAGCAAAACATAAGACTGTGCTGACGGTGAAGTGTGTGACAACAGCAACGAAGCTGTAAAGACGAATTGAGATTAGGTTAATATTAATGATAATGATGTTGATTACAATAACAAAGATTTTTGTATAATAAACAGTAGCATAGAAATAAAAACTAACAGAGATAAAGTAAATCATAATAATTATGATAATTATGAAGTTGTTAATGTAATATAAGCTTGTGCTGACGATGATATCTGTAACGACAGCAGCGGAGCAGTGCGGCCGATGTCGCGCCGCCGCTCGCACGCTAAATCTCAACAAGTTCTGCAGCCGAGACTACGGTACGTACCCCAACAGATTAATACTTTGTACTTCAATGGGTTAGATAGTCAACTGAAAGTAAACAAAAAAACCAAAGTCACCGACATAACTCTGCGAGTCGCTAAACTTAAGTGGCAGTGGGCAGGGCACATTGCTCGTAGAACCGATGACCGATGGGGCAGTAAGGTTCTGGAGTGGCGGCCATATACTGGAAGACGCAGCGTAGGGAAGCCCCCAACAAGGTGGACCGATGACCTGGTGAAGGTCGCGGGAAGCCGATGAATGCGGGCAGCACAAGACCGGTCAGCGTGGAAAGCCTTGGGGGAGGCCTTCGTCCAGCAGTGGACATCTATAGGCTGAAGTAGAAGAAGAAGAAGAAACAAAAAAAACACGTGACTTAATTAACCAACAAATCGAAATACCAGTTCTGTTCGGTTTTCTTGTTACGTCACTATCGTACACTTCAATTTAGTAACGTCGATTCGTCGTGTTTCCACATGATGTCTGGTGATGCCGTACAGGGGACAAGTCTGAGCAGTTGTGTAGTGATGTGTGCCAGGTACGATGCGCCAAATGTTATTGTGTCGGGAGTTTGGTCGTGGAGGGTCTCCAAATCAATCTCCCTCTGGCGCAGCAACTTCACCTCGCTCAACTCTTCCTTCCTATTCACTCAGTTTTTTTTTTTAAGTGAATAGCCTTAATAAACTAGCGTGCTTTACCACCAATGATTGCATCACTGCTTACCATCAGGCGGCACTGCGGTCAACACCTAGCTTATAATTATTAAAAAAAAAAGTATTATAACGTTGCCAAATTAAAGAGTAGATACAACCATGAGTCTAAGACATCCGCCGTTGGAGCATACGTTTTCGGTATTTAAGTAAAGATACTATTTCGTACGGAAATATTTATATAGGCTATTCAAATTCGGGAAAACGATGTGTATTTTGCAATGTTGACTTTTGTCCATCAAAGAATGGAAGCAATATAAAGATGCTTCAGTACTTGGTGTTGCTGTAACCATAAAAATATACTATTGGACATGCCGTACGCGTATAATCCGCAGTCATTTTTTGGTTTGAAAAGAGTGAAAGAGATGGCCTATGCTTTCGGCCTAGCACTATCTCTTTCCTCATAGATGATTTATGATTTTGTGAGAGATAAAGATAGACGAGACTTCGTTTCCTCTTAACATCACACTCTGCTATGGCGATAGCTTATTGTGTTAGTGAGCTGCCAATATAGGCACATACACCACCATCTGCTCCCAACCTCACTTGAACCAAATTTAAGACTGGATTTACAGCTATCCGGCAGATCGGTACGAGCAGTCCGTGCGCGGAAGGCCCCGTACGGATCAGCGCTCTGAAACATGGGTTTATTCAGTACGATACAGTTACGATACAGGCTCCCCACGGAGCTGGTCGCGTGCGCACCAATCCGCGTCGCTGTGAAACGATGTTCTAACCTCCTTTTTTTGTTGGCCATAGCCCAGAGCAGGAGATGTCATTTGATGATTTCCCATGAAATCATTAAATGACATCTCCTGCTCTGGGCGGAGCGGATGGGCGTCCCAGACTTTTACTGACTAAAACCCACCCGTGTTTCTTCACTTGCCTGCACGATGGCCAGGGCCACAGTTTCTTGTTTAGCCAACCCGCAACCCTGACCCAGGAGGCATCTTTTTTTTTATTAGTTATAAACTAGTGCTTGACTGCAATCCCGCCTGATGGTAAGCAGTGATGCAATCGTTGATGGTAAAACGCACTAGCTTATTAAGCCTATTCACTCAAAAAAACTGAGTCAACTGTGGCATCTGTCTTCGTAGACCCCGTCATGATGTGCTGACGTCTCTTTGAGACGCGCGTAAAACACAACGCGCTGTCGACATGAGCTTGGTCCTTTCCGGGCGGTGAGCAGTGGGTAGCTCGCCGCCCGGTAAGGACCAGGCCCGAGTCGACGGCGCGTTGGGAGTTTGGTGTCGTCTCCCGACCAGGGCGTCTCCTGCGGCGGCATTGCACTCCGGGCGCCCGTAGTAACTGCCCGTACGGATCTGCCGGATAGCCTTTAGACCAGCTTAATGATATTTCTACAGACTAGACAAAAATGACATTGTGGAATGACAATCCACTTTAAGTTCACTTCATCACTCAAGTTGCGAGTTTTCAACAGAGTGTGACAGTTAGTACGGGGAGATTTTTGCAAAATAAACCGGACACGTGCTAAGCTCCAAGAGATTTCATTTTCTGATAACGAAAAGGGACTGTTAATTAGAAAAGTAATCGCTTGTTGAACATCATTACAGTCTTCGTTAATGTCGCTTGTATAAGATTAATAAAATGTTGTATTTTAACTTTCAGTTAATTTTCATCGCAGCAGGTTAATTAAACTGTCTCTTTCCGTTACCGATTTCGTGTCTAGTGCCACCCGAATGTGTCTACATCTCTCAACTAAGCATAGAAAATATTTTTAATACAGTTGCTCAAAAAGTGGTGTATTACAGGGACGTATAGCGTTCGGAAAGTGGGCTATTACACATTCGTGCTTTTTCTTTACCTTTTCCGAACTAGTGCGTTCTCTTTCCCAACTGTCAAAATATTGTCTATTAAAAATAAAAAAAACCAACCATGAAGTTTTTACTTTAAAAAAATCATAAAAGTTTTTATGATTCATGCAAATAATTCTAAAAAGAAGCTACTAATTTGTTTCAACATCAGATTTAATGATTTAATTCAATGAGTTAGGTTAGGTTTTATTTAATTTCATCTCATTTCATTTTCATTTCATATCAATAAAAAAATTCTACTGAAGACTTGGCTGTATGGGCATAGTTCCCTTTGCCTAATCGAATGGGTGAAGAAAAAAATCTCTGCTTATATTCTTTTACGGTTTGCGCCATTTTTCAAAAATTTTCTTTGCGAGTTTAGTTGTTTGTTGCACAAAATGAGTAATTTCGACGATATTTTATTTGAATCAACACCACCGGAACTCAGTATAATTGCACAAAATGCTTCGGAGAACATTTTACCGGAAAAGTCAAAAAGTCGCTACATATCTATATACAACGAATTTATTGCGTGGAGAGAAGAGAAAAAGGCAAATAGTTTTTCAGAAAATGTTATGTTGGCATATTTCTCCGAACTGTAAGCAAAATTAAAACCTTCTACATTATGGTCGAGGTTTTCGATGATAAAAAGTATGCTGAAAATAAGAAACAACGTGGATATAAGTCAATACCCAAAACTAGGGTTGTAACGGAGCTTCACCTCCGCCTCCGTTACTACGGAAGTTCCGCAAGAAATCGTATCTTCGCCTCTGCCTCCGCCTCCGCACAATTTTATGCGGGGTTATAACGGAGGTTTATTCACATATTCATAAAATATTAACGCGCAAGCAACGACGCTCGACAACCGTCCGGCCGCGTATTGCGCGAAATGTTCAATAATCAACGAGTGCAAGGCGGGAACGCGGTTGAGTGGGGGTGTGATATGTCGTTTCGTTTGTCAACACGCCTGCCTTCGACGTGGAGGCCCCGGGTTCGATCCCCGGCCAGGTCATGATGGAAAACGATCTTTTCCTGATTGGCCTGGGTCTTGGATGTTTATCTAAATATGTATCTATTATAAAATATAGTATCGTTGAGTTAGTATCCCGAAACACAAGTCTCGAACTTACTTTGGGACTAGCTAAATCTGTGTGATTTGTCCGTATATATTTATTTATTGATACACGACACTATATAATTACTGACACTATATATTATTGTATAATGATACACGACAGGAATCAACCTGTGGAAGTGCTTTGACGTAGGTTTCCCGATGATAAATAAAAACTACGCAAATTAAAAATAAGTAAATAAATATAATACGCAAATTACTATTTATATAAAATAAATATGCAACCTAAAACTTCCCCAGTTAGTATAAAAAACTGTACCAATTTCAATGTATATGTGAATTATAACTTTTCTAAGAAATAAATTATTAGTTAGTTGAGTTTATTGTGTTTTTATTATTTTAATAAATTGCTTAATTTTTTCGCAACTGTATTAAAAATAGTTTTTCAGTACACGTGCGGAACCGTCACTGCAACTTGTTCCGACTGTCAACCCTCACCTTCGGCTGCGCCTCGGCTCGGGTCGACATTTGTCGGAACTCGTTGTAATGACAGGCTTTCCGCACTTGTAATGAAATATACTATTCTTGCTCTTAATTAAATGTAAGTAATACCTACATCCATACTAATATTATAAATGCGAAAGTAACTCTGTCTCTGTCTGTCTGTCTGTCTGTCTGTTACGCTTTCCCGCCTAAACCTCTCAACGGATTTTGATGAAATTTGGTACAGACAATCTTTGGACCCTGAGAAAAAACATAGGCTACCTTTTATCCGGAAAAAATTGATATTCCTGAGGGAAATCTAAAAAGCGCGTTATAACCGAACACCACGCAGGCGAAGACGTGGGCGGAAAGCACACAATCTTTAGACCCTGAGAAAGGACCTAGGCTACCTTTTATCCCGGAAAAATTTGATGTTCCCGAGGGAAATCTAAAAAGCGCGAGATAACCGAAATTTACGCGGGCGAAGCCGCGGGCGGAAAGCTAGTTTTTTTATATAAGTAGTATTTTTTTTTAGTTTTATTTTATTTTTTAGTGATTATTTTTCTAAAATATGTGAAAGTGTGACAGTAATTTACGTTGTTGCAATAAAAAACATCAAAATTACAGAAAACGATTTTAAAAATAATGTGCACTAATATAGTTCCACAATGGCGCCGATTCTCTTCTTCACAAACTAAACTAATTTTAAGTACAATGCATCTTTTTCTGTCTATTTCATTAAGAAAAGGATAGAAAATAATATTTTAGTCTCGATCCTGTCAAATTAAGATACTCCATAGACAGTTTAGACGCGATTATAAACGTGACGCTAAATTTACGTGCATTTACGTCTGGAGCGAAAAAATTTGACAGGTCTAAACTAACATTTTATCTTCTGTCCTTTTCTTAATAAAACAGAAAAAAAACTGCACTGTACTTAAATTTACTTCAGTTTGTGTACAACAGAATCGAGGCCATTGTATATATCAGTGTTTTTCAACCTGTGGGTCGCGACCCCCTGGGGGGTCGCGAAGCATTTTCAGGGGGGTCGCGGAACTTCTATTGGGGTTTTTAAAAGGTCGAGATAACTGAAAAAAATAATAAAATACCTATAAAAGGTTTATTAAGAAATTGAGTAACACAATTAAAAGAACAAACTAAACTAATGATTCTTATGTACAACATTGTTAATGCGATGGTTGTGCTTGTTTTTTCATAAATTAACCGTCTCCCATCGTAGATCATTTTTTCCAAAAGTTCCAAGTTTAAACGTTTTCTTTCTTTACTGTTTATTAGAGCCATTGAAAAAAATATCAACTCGCACAAGTATAGGTGGCAAATGCAATCAAAAATCAAACACTTCAAAGACTCTTTTGTTAATTCTGCGTATTCTGATTTCCTTTTTGACCAAAAAGTATCAAAATTTACAGACTTAAATTCGAATTGCAGCATCCCATCGCAGAATAAATCCACCAGATTTTCTTTGAGCTTAGTTGATAAATTTGCCTCATGTATAGCTGCATTTAAGAAAGGATTTAAGATCCACCTTTGCCGTGTGTTCTTTGATATCTCTTACACTGAAAAGTAATGACACAGTTCATCTTTCAAATTTTCTAACAGCATTCATGAAAATGACGTTAGAAAAAAAAATTGAACCATGTACGAATTCATTGATGTTTATCTCACATCCAACTTCTTCCATAAAGGACTGTGTCGAAGAAAATGAATCGTAGTTGTTTTGATTTAGAGTTGCTGACCACAAGTCAATTTTGTTTCTAAAGCCCTGGATTTTGTTCAAAGAATTTTATTCAAGACATTTTTAAATGTTCAAATAAGTTGGATAGAAAAGCCAATTTTAAAAGAAATTCCGATTCACAAATCAAATTGGAGTATTCTGATTTGACCTGCTGTAAACACAACAAAACTACAGCGCAAATTTTTCGGAACAGTCGTGTCTGCAATGCTTTTCTTTTTATAGAAATTACTTTTATAATAATATTTAGTACTTGACTGTAATCCTGTGGCAAGGTTTCGGCTGCACGAACTTGGCGATGGAGAAAACAATACGTCCAAGAAGCGTTTGGCATATGCACTTTACTCTAGCAATAGATCCACTGTTTGAGCCAATCATGACTTTTGCTCTGTCACTACAAATAGCAATGCATTTCTTTTCCCAATCGATATTCATATTTTGCGCAGCTTCTAGGAACATGTGGAAAGCGCTCGAAAAAATCTTATTTCTTACATTAAATTTTCTTTGGATTCAAAACGCACATAAGCGACAGCAAAGCAGACTCAAATGTACTTTCTTTAAAGTTTTCGATGACTTAATCACGAACATCAGTAGCCATATCGCTTAGCCTGCGTTGAATGGTATTATCAGAGAGGGGAAACATAATTTCTGTCATGTTAAAGCAGAGCAGCTGGTAAAATCAAATTTTCTAAATAGTGTGAGTTTTTCTACTCGACAACTAGCCAGCAACGTTTTCTTTTTTAAGTTGGCAATTTGTACTAGGGCAGTTTTTGATTTTGAAGAGCTTTTAGTTTTCTTTTAAAAAACAAATTCAATGGATTTATTTTTTTCATTTGGAGGCTTTGAATTGAGGTGGCGTAATAACTTCGATGGCTTCATACTTACTCATGATAAAGTTTCAAACCAAGTAACACGTTGTGGTTTATTCTCAATCACAGTTAATCTGGATTTCAAATAGTTATCGTCATAGCGCCGCTGTTTTTTTGTTTGATTTTCAACGCTGGTGCTAGAAGTAGACGGTTCTATTAACCTTTTAAGAAATTTATCCATTTTCAATCATTAGCAATCACTTCATGGAATCACTAAATGGAGGCCTGTTACTGCTACACTCGCGGGATGAGTTTTCGACGTAACAATTATGAAAATGAATAAGAATGTTGCATTGGTTGAAAATTTGTTACAGAATAAATAATCATGAAAATAAATACGAATGTCGCAGAGTAGGGGGTCGCGAAATTTTTTTATATACTAAAGGGGGCCGTGTCATGAAAAAGGTTGAAAAACACTGGTATATATCATTAGGCATGAATCTTTAACCATCAAATCAACTCCATCCTTGACATCCTGTGGGCTGTGGTTAATAATTTGCAAGATATTATAGGTTTTTTATTATTATAGCGTTTTAATCATAATACAATAATATCGATGTAGATGAGCTGGACTCCTTCAAAAAGAATTGGGTCCCTAACAGTTTAATTAATTTAGACTGCATGGTTAGTGCAGTGGTTAAGCTATTGACTGCTGCGCTGCGTGTCGCGGGTTTGATTCCCGCACGGAACAGATATTTGTATGACCTACAAGTAGTTATTACGGGTTTGGCTGTTTGTATATGTGAATTTATATGTTTATAAACGCACCCACGATACAGGAGACATTCCTAGTGTGGGGCAATGTTTTTTTTTTTTAAATAAGAATTAGTCAGAGAGAAGTGAAAAATCCTTTGCCCTGCAGTGGGACATCACAGGCTGGGAATGGAAGCTGCCAGAGATCTGACGTAAATATACGAAAATAAACGGAAGTTGAAGGCATCAAGGCTTTGCGAACCCGTTCTAATGAAACTTTTTTTTTTGTTATGGTTTCTCGTAGTTGACCATGAGAGACTGTGACTAGTTAACCGGACTATCCTGTGGATGCCTTAATTACAATTAAAACCTCCAGCTAGGGGCACTTCAAAACTAACCTAAAACTAAGGAGCGACTACGCCCTAAGGGCACCCCCTGTAGGGTACGAACCTCGGCTTAGGGCGTCGCTAGAGAGGACAGCAAGGGACGTCTGGATCGAAAGATGTCTAATGAATCTATTTGCCTTCGCAGTCATAATGGGCAAGGTGGTGGGTCGCGAGGCGAGCGCGGCGGGCGACCAGTGGGTGCGGCTGGCGCTGAGCGTGCAGGCGGTGTACAAGCGCGCGCCGCGCAGTCGTCTGCGGCGCGGCGCCACCGCCCTGCACGTGCGCGCCGCGGACCTCGCCTGCAAGTGCCCTAAGATCAAGATTAATAAGTAAGGCATCATTCTCTTTCACTTATTCTTGTGGCCGGCGCAAAATGTCTCCTCCTTTCACACTTCTCTTTCAGCCATCATCACGTCGGTCAACCTATTTCTAAGCTTTCAGTCAGTTTGTCCATCGTTTCTGCCGACTGTCGCGTGACTGTCGTAGCTGTACTGCCAGGTCCTCCCAGTAAAAGCACTAGGAAGTGGTGAAGACCGGGCGTTTGGAGGAATGTCTGATTGTAAAAGTGCTGATTCTCAGCCTAATTTGAATAAATGACTTTTGATTTTGACACATGTACTCATAATCAGGGACATATCTGGAGATGTCATATGAGGAATATGACATCCCCAGATATGTCCCTGGTTATGAGACGTGATGAAAGACCTAGCGTACGGGGCATGCTAAAATGTATAGACTCACTTACACCGATTATCATAACATTGTTTCTTGACTTTCCAGTCTTGTGATAGTATAAATATGCTTTTATAAACACCTTTTTGTAACAATCTTATTATACTTAACCATAAAATCCTAACTGCTTATTAATCTTTTTAATGGTTAATATGGTTATACAGAAAATAACGTTAGACGTAAAATGTTCTGCAGTTTTCTCTGAATTTTGCGAACACGAAAATAAATGGCAAATCATTTAAAATTATTAGTCTGCAAATTGCTTTTAGATCCTCTCGTCTAACAATGGAATCAAAGCAATAATTTAAAGCATTAGGAGTCAACGAGGCATCACTAAGTTTCTTTAAGTGTATTGGTAACCAAATTACTGTGAAAAAATCTTAACATTTTTATTTTTACTAGAAATTGTTTGTGAAATTGTGGACCTATCATTTTATTAATTGAGGTTAACTCTTTTTATGCCTCATATGGATCAACGCGAAATACGGAGGCGTTTTTATTATTTCTGTAATTACGGCATTCGAACCGGTTAAAAGCCACATTCAGATTACAGAAACCAGAAGGACCACAATAATTATATTTTTTAAATACTCTTTCTTTTCCTCTCAGGTCATACCTAATCCTAGGAGTGGAAAAAGAGGGCGTGTCAGCCGGTTTGCCGGGGCTGACAGTCGGCGAGAGGACACTACTGCTGGAGTGGCGCGATGACTGGCACCGACGCATCCGCCGGCTTCAACGGCGCGCGATCAACTGCCATTAGCGGGCCGCCATCTTGAAATAGTGGGGATAAAGCAACCAATGAGAGCGCTCCGTTCTCGTCGTAATCCGTCGTTGCAAACATACGTGAATTGATAAACGTAGTTATTTTAACTGTTACTGCCATATACGTGCTGTCTATATAAATTCATATTACAATAACTTGTCTCAGAAATTAATGTTGATATATCGTAAGACTGATTGTAATCGCCCTGCAAAAGATCTTCGTGTAATTTAATCGAGTTCTACGTACAGATTCTATGTCAATTCCTCTGCTGTGTCGTCACCCTTCGTATGCTAAATATACCTAGTTGTTAGACAGAAGTTTTATAATAAGGTAAATTCAGATGTTGTAACAATGAAATGCGTCATAGTGTTAATTCTATATTTACATAATAATAATGTAAGATATAGTTGTTTTCGTTGAGCCCACAAGCTATACATTGTGAAGGAAACATATCGAAAGTAGAGCCTAATTTTGATAATTAATAGTTATTAGCATGATTACAAATCACAGGCCTAAGTTTGTCAACTTTTTTGTTTTTTTAGGTGGAGAGAAGGCCTCTTCTTCTCTGGGTGGAGCACTTCTTCTTCTCCTTCTTTGTATAACTGTTACTGATTATAACCCATTCGTGTTCCTTCATTTTCCGCTGCCAGTGACCATCGTATCATGCCAGGTTCACATCCGTTTGTTAATCTAGATTCTTGAAACACAATTATACTTAATTGGTAGACACTCGTCATAGTTAACTTTTGGCACTCGATATAGCCTATTTACATAATGTTAAATATTAAAATGTCCATTTTATCCAACATTAATTTCTGAGGCACTCGAACGTTTACCTAGTCCTTATTAGGAATAACGTTAATGATAAATAACTGTAGTTTCACTGTTATATACGACAAGTTTTTATGCCAAAAATGCAAGAGACATTGCTTGGAGCACGCGGAATATGGTCCTTTGGTCCAGGAAAAAACAGCTCCTAAATCCTCAATAAAAACAAGTAAGAATGAGGTATGCACTTTCACAATAAAAGCTTGTCCCAAAGGTACCAAAATCGCGTGCTTCAAATATTCAATTAAAAAAGAAAAATATAAAAAAAATATTCCCAACCCTAGGATTTCGTTGAAAAAAATTGTACATTATTATTTATTTTGAATTAGTTTATATTTATAAGGCAAACATAAGTTTATCGTTCCATTTCTTGCATTTTTTGTATAATTGTTATTTTATATTGAAAATGCTAATGTTGATATTGTTTTTATGTGCTGTGGCTACATAAAGTCACGGGGTCTGTCAAACTTTGCGAAGTATCAAGAAATTTTGTATGATTTTAAACATTTGACTCTCAACAATAAAATAATTATTATAAAATATAAACTAGCATGTCATCCCCACTTGACATCAAGTGATGTCAGTTTGACAGACGACGTGAATTGTGTGCGCGAGTGTACACGTTAGATGTAGGACACATTCGAAGATGAATCACCACATAGTCACAATGGTTTAACGTACCTCATTTATATTATAAATCTTATCACTAAGGTTAAGTGTTTAATTTATATCGTTAGCGCTTAGATTTTATACACTTTAAGCTAAAAATATCAATCTCTCTATGTGTTCGTATTTTTCTCTTTTTAATTTTCTGTAAATTAAATGATTTAAATATTAGATCTTGCCAAAGTAACATTTTTTATTTTATTTTGTATAGAGTACTTAGTTTCCTCTGTGTAATGTCTTCGCTGTTGAGGACATAACTTGAACAAATGCGTCGCCTAACTTAGGTATGTACAGTATTACTAGCTTTACTAAGGAAAATAATAATAAGGATTTTTTAGTTTATGAAAAAGTACAATCGCGAACAAAAGTATTCCAATAAAAGTAAGCCCAATCATGACACGATTTAATACTTATAAAAAAAAATACATACTTATAAAAATTTATTTCTGGACAAATATAAAACACCTTTACTTTATTTTATTCTTATCCCATTCAGAGCCACAAAACCATACAACACAAAAAGGGCATTTATAATACAGTAAAAAATTCAACGTCTCAATCGTGAATAAAGTCAAAAAGTATGCGTAATCATTTACAATTGACCTGTCAGAGTTATTTATGCTATCTCCCTGGCTCGGCTAAGTATACAAAAGTATAAATCAACTTGAAGGCGGAACGTTTTACAATAATCAATGTACCGGTTGAATCGCTCAGTTCAGACTAAATTGGCTGAAAAGGCAGTTTATAAAAGCAATAATAAATTTATAGCTTTATTGTCTTTTTAGACAATAATTTAGGTGAAATTTCATTTAAAATTTGGCTTTGCATTTACCCAGCATTTAACTAAATTGTACTTTTTCAAGAACGTAATCTATAGATAAAATAAATATTTAAAAAACGACTTAGAAGTTTCGCTTGAACGTATTATGGATTGTAAAAAGTGTATTTAGTTGTAGATTGAACTATTAACCTGTTTCTAGTTATGCATATCTTTAGATTACAACATTTGTATATTTTTAATTATATTTTGGCTCCATTAACTTTATACTTTAGCTGCTAATTTAAAAAATAATAAACAAATGTCAATTTAATAACGATGTTCTTTTTTCAAAGTTTACCTAAGCAATTATTGAGTGTCAAAATATAATTTAAAATATTAAAAATATAATTATTATTAACTGAACGTAATTGTACCTATAGCATAGTCAGTTTGTATTTTTACTGAATGTAATAATATATGTGAATATTGTTTAATTTTCCAATTAATTTATTCAGACTGCAGCAATAACGTCCTATTTTATAATAATTCCAACATAAAATACAAGCATAACATTTTGATACAAAGAAAAAAGATATATTCCAAACTAGGTAATTTCTCCTTTACCTTGAACTAAATAAAATCTATAAAGTCATCACAATGAACTCCTGTCGGATCATTCCTCCATCTAACACTGGAAATACGTACTTAAAAAACAGTCCAATTTGATTTTTCCGCAAAACTTAATAATATCACTGACATCATAATATATTATTGACCTTCATTGATATAATATTAAACTAAGGTAGATACGTCACTAGCGCACTGAAAATGAAGCGTACAAAAGGAGGTAAGTCCAGCAAGTCGCTTTAGTTTTCGTCGATTCTATTTGAGCGCTAACGACAAACACTAGCCATCTTTTTCTTCTCTATGCTTTAGATTGCGCCCCATCTCACTCACACTGTGCCAACGTGTGAAATGTACGCAGAATTAAAAAAAATGCATGTGCGTGCTGCTGCTCCGATCGGCACATTTATTTTGGTTAATTTGTTAGAGCATATCATATCTGTTTAATATTATATCAATGTTGACCTTATTTTGTGTTATTTTAAATGCTAACTTAATATACATGTCTTAACGGTTATTTGTATTGGTTAAATAAATAAGTGAATTCTTATGTAACGCACAAATAAGGCCTATATGCTTACTGTCGTGAAATTAAAACTGGATACTAAAACATCTATTTAGCGACATGTACTGTTAATAAATACATAGTACAATATTCATTTAGTTATACTTATTTATATTTTAAGGGATGTCAATTGAATTTAAGGAACGTGCGTGAACACTTCAGCTTTGACCATAGATTCAAAATGGCTGACTTTTCGTCTATGGTCTGTGAATTGTTTGCCGCGCAACGAATTGTGTTTTCAAGATACCCTGCTCCTGTGATGTAATAAATGTTATTGGTTATATTTATTTAAAAATAAAAGTACATTAATATACGGACCTGTGGTTTAATTAGTGTACATAAAATCTATCCTTTCTAAGGGTGTTACCACACCAATCGAGCGATCGACGATCGATGCCATCGATCGATGGTAGAATGGATTAGTCGACGTCGCGTCGATCGATAGTTTCTACCACACTAATCGATTGATAACCGATAGATGCCATCGATCGATGGAAGAATGGATTGGGCGACGTGGATAGATAGTTTCTACTAGACCAATCGATCGATTGTCGATCGACGTTTCCGTCTTCGTACGAGTAACATCGTACAGGCCAACAACAACGCATCCTCTTGTGAATACATTTTGAAAGAAACTGATAGAATATAGCCCTGGTTAATCGATCTACGTCGACCGATGCCGTCGACCGATCCCGTCGACCGGCAATCGATCGATTGGTTAGTCGACCGGTATCAGTCGATCAATTAAAGCTACCACACCAATCCATCAACATCGACCGATGTCGATCGATAGCATCGATCGACTATCGACCGATTGGTGTGGTAACACCCTCAGTGTTTACTGAACATGCGTTTCCTTAGTAATACGATGACAGCCTAATAGACATGTCTGTATAGTCAATCATTAATCCGCTGCTAGACGGTAGTCATTCAGAACATCTACTTACAGGAAGGTAGGAAATGTATGGGTACTTCCGCAGGGCATCCATTCATCATAGTTCCTACTACGGAAGAAAAACGAATTACGACACGCCCAATACTTTGCTTAGTTTCCATTTTAACAGCAACAGCCAAGCCATCCATGTAAACAAGCCCTAAAGCTGACAACTACATGTTACCCCGCGCACGTAGCCATAAATCAGTTATATAGGCGGCTCCACACAATATAGCACTAAGGGCAGCTCAACACTCGTCTGATTTCCCTCGGGATCCCTCGACGAAGCTGCTTCGATGGTTCGTCCTAAGATACGGGAAATTTTCGATATTAACATCCATATTTAATGAGATTACCTTGATTCAGTATGTCAGGTATGATGGGCGATGAAATCTGATCGCTTAAAGATTGGTCGATGGTGATTGAGGGCTTCAGGTGAGTGAAGCATGGGGAGGTTGATTAGTCCTGGCATTATAATATTGGATGCGAGCTGTTATTTATTGCTTGCTGTGTTTTTCGAGACATAAAATTAGGGTTCATCGGTTAAACGTGTTGTTGAGATGGCTTTATATCAAGCTTAAGATTAGGTATTTATAAGAACCTACTTATTATTTTCTCTATGTACATAACTTACTACACCTAATAACAATTATAACGCTTAATAATATGTTAAATGCGAAAATTTGTGAGAAAGTATGGATGTATGTATGGATGTTTGACACAAAACTATACACAAAAAGTTTATAACCAGGATTAATACACAGAATACTATTTGTCTTGATACTCCTCGAGATTTAATTTAATACAGACAAAGTCTTGCCGCCAAGCGATTCGTCGTGTTACAGCATGATGTCTGGTGAAGCTGTACGGAGGATGGGTCTGAGCAGTTGTGTTGCGATGTGTGCCGGGTACGATGCGCCAAATGTGTGTGTCGGGAGCTTGGTCGTGGAGGGTCTCCAGATGAAGTCTCATCAGCGCAGCATCGTTGTTGTTGGGTTTAAAATTGCATCACCTCGCTCAACTGCCGTCTTCCTTCCTATTCACTCAGTTTTTTTTAGTGAATAGGTTCTTAATAAACTAGCGCGCTTTACCATCAACGATTGCATCACTGCTTACCATCAGGCGGGGTTGCAGTCAAGCACTACGAATCGCGAGTCGTCGAAAGAGTCGCCTTTCTTGAACGAGTAGCCCCCACTCTAGCCTTGAAGATACTCAAATTGTAGTCCAACAGAAACACCGCCGCTGGCGCATTGTTCCAGTCCCTCGATGTACCTACAAGGTATAAAAGTCGAGGCGAAACGCTTCGTTCGGATTGTGGTGTAAACAACGTAAGCGTGGAAAATCGCCGCACGACGGCTCGTCCGATGATGGAACGGAGATGGGAGAATTAAATCATGCAATTCCCTCGCACACTTTCCAAAATGCATCCTATAGAACATCGACAGGCTGGCTACTCTTCGCCTGTGCACCAGGCTTTGGAGTCCCTTTTGAGCTAAATCTGGGTCACCATTTAGCCTCTTCCCACGCCTCTCCACTGAATCCAAAGTAGCCAGGTGGCAGTGACCTGTGCTTTGTATAACATTAAAAGCTGTCCTGGTGCGAAGTACCGCCGGACCTTTGTGATAACGCCAAGTTTCAAAGCAGATAATAACTGCGTAACATTTAAGAGAGCCACTAAGGGGATCTTAATTTGTAATTATGACGACACGGTTGGCGTAGAACGATCATCTGCTATGCTGCGTATCGCGGGTTCGATTCCCGCACGGAACAAATATTTGTATGGCCTACAGATAGTTGTTCCGGGTCCGGTTGTTTGTGTATGTGTGTTTAAGTGCATGTAAACGCACCCACGAAACAAAGGTAATTACAATACACCACCCTAAGAATTCCTAGGGTGGTGTTTTTTTTTAATCATGGTTTCTCCAGGAACCAGTCATGGCAAGAGTAGCTTACCCTGATCGATAGAGCCGTGCACTTGGTACCTACCTATTACTTAGGTAGAAACCCCACCCTATCGATATACCTATCTATACGGATTCCTACAAGCAGCCCACCTCTCTCCAGAAGTTTATTATTAGATACGTCACCTGGCTTGTTGTGAGCATCTGTGTAAGGTCTAGGTGTCCCGAGGTTTTCTGCCCTAATCTGGGTGATGCTTGAGCACTCGAAGAGCACATGTGCTATGGTTTCATCAATCTCCATACAAGTCCTGCAAAGGGGGCTATCCATTATGCCTATGTGTTGAAGTGTTTGTTTAAATGTGGATGCATGAGGAACAGGAAGTTCACTCATCCTCCGTAGAAAAGGGAGGATCTTCCGACCAGATAGGTGTTGAGTCTGGCGGGCACTTGCCCAACAGTTCATGTTGAGAAATTGTTTGTATGCTAGTTACACGGTAAACCCTGCTTGCGAGATGTAGAATTCTTGTGACGTCAGTAGGAGGTGTTGTTTTATTTGTGTGACGTTTATAGGTTTATAGGTAGTGAACAGTGACTGATATATGTACCTACCAATTAATGTCTCCTAAACTCCTATGTCAACATGAAACCGTCATTATTTCTATTGTTCACACACAATCCAGATTCTGACTTACTATTCCAGCTTCCACATTCTCATATTTTATCCAGGCATTCTATTCAGGCAAGAATACAAACTATAGCCCATAGCCCAGCTACATTGTGTAGCCCGGCCACATTGTGGCCGCATCTCGATGCAACGCGAACATTTTCCTGAACTAATGCCCGATCACGATGCGCAACTGTGCGATTGTGCGCCGATTGGATAAGGCTGGCTGCGCGCTGGCGACTTTACGACAGAAATTAGCTTTTATAGCACAATTAATCAGTAACCAAGTAGTGAAAAGTGAACTAAACTGGAATATCTTAGTAACAACAAAAGTGTGTTAGTCATAAAATTCTATACAGCTCCATGGGTTAAAAGTACTATAAAAGTATCTAATCGTTGCACCTTACAAGCGACCACCAGCAAAATATTATGCAGTTTGTTAAAAGCTGGTGCAAGCTATAAAAAGGAATTTTTATGGTATTCATGACTTCATGTCGGTAAAGAGTATTTTCTAGCATGCACTCTCAACATAATTATGTGATTGTACGCCGATTGGATAAGGTTCTTAACACGCTCGCGACTTATTGCAGCGTCAATAGTACATTTTGCTGTGATAATGCTGAATCAAGATACATAATTGCGTGATTGTGTGCCTGTCGAATAAGGCTTGGCACTCTCTAGCGACTATGTGTGCAACATCATAAATAGAACTTCTCTATTTTATCCTGTAGACATATGAAGTGGCCGTATTATGAGAATTTGGTATATCTTTAACGTTCGACGCACATGGAGTTTAATATTATTAAATGTTCCATTACTATAACCTTATCCTCCGTGCTCCGCGCTTTATAAAAGTAAGTTTTAAGCTATGATTAAATGGACTTTATCCTAACCCAACCGATGGTAGATATTTTATTATGAAATACATAACAAAAGACCATGACCACATTACCTACTTATAAAAAAACACGTAACTATACATATATTTTCTTTGTAGCAAGCAAAAAATCACTCCTTAATTTTTTTCTTCAATTACGAAACGCAAAATCATATCCAGTCGCAACTCTGCGGCCAGCCTTACAAAAGCACGAACTCTTATCCAACAATAGTCGGTAATAACTTTCTTTGTGTTGAAATATAAACTGTGTACGCACATTTTAATCACGCATTGTTGTTTCCGAGGTAAGAGCAAACATACGGATAGATTCAGATGCCGTTAGGACGTAGGCGAAATTTTCCGGGTCTATTGTTCAATCGCTTTGAATGTCGAAAGAATCGTAAATCGTTCGAGAGCACTTTCGTTAGTGTATCGCGTGTTGTTGGTATTATAAAGCTTTATTTATATTTAACTGTTCAACATTGTTGAACTTGGATTTACGTCGAAAATGAAAAGGTATTTTTAGATACTTATATCATCAGAATGACTTTTGTTTCTATATATTTATCATCTTTTAACTTCATTTTGACATCATCTTCATCTTCTTCTCAGCCTATAGAGGTCCACTGCTGGACAAAGGCCTCCCCCAAGGCTTTCATTCCATTGGGAGGATTTGCTATAATTCCCACGCTTGGCAGGTGGGTTGGGAATCGCAGTAATAAATCAAATCAAATCAAAACATTGATTTCATATGAATCAGTTACAGGCACTATTGAATTGTCAGAAGGTCAGTCAGTCAGTAAGATGAAGCTAGTCGCCCATTCCAAAGCAAAGAGTAGGTACCTATGGAGAAGAACGGGCGAGAAACTCCATGGACACTCTTTAAAATTTTCAAGCTATTGGTAAACCCACAGGAGAAGCGCTTTTACTACGACGAGTAAGGGAACTCTCGTTCCCTTAGTCGCCTCTTACGACACCCAAGGGAGGATAATAATCTTTTAAACCATTTGTGTTTACCTCTAACATGATTAATTAATATTGCTCATATTTAGCATGAAGAAACCGATTGTTAGAAAACCAAACCAAGTAGAACTTTCCTTTGACAATAAAACAGCAAATACAATAAATAGTTCCTTTGAATATGGACATTGTTACATTAAAAGTCGAGTGAATAAACTTGGACGATGCCTTGTCATCGCGAACAGATAAATCTAGTATTAGAAACGAAGATAAGGGTGACCAGAATACTGGTAACATCCAGGATATACAGAATTGGGTTGTTTCCTAAAAAATAATTTAATGTGCATAGATAGATTTATAAAAAATACTAGCTTTCCGCCCGCGGCTTCGCCCGCGTGGAGTTCGGTTATATCGCGCTTTTTAGATTTCCCTCGGGAACATCAAATTTTTCCGAGATAAAAGGTAGCCTATGTTCTTTCTCAGGGTCTAAAGATTGTCTGTACCAAATTTCATCAAAATCGGTCGAGAGGTTTAAGCGGGAAAGCGTAACAGACAGACAGACAGACAGACAGACAGACAGATAGACAGACAGACAGAGTTACTTTCGCATTTATAATATTAGTATGGATTGAACACGTATTATTTATTTTTTCATTCATTCAAATACTTAGGAAGATATATTGATTTGAAATGTAGCATGACGTATTTAACCCCCACTCCGTAACTTTAATCCATACTAATATTATAAATGCGAAAGTAACTCTGTCTGTCTGTCTGTCTGTTACGCTTTCCCACTCAACCGATTTTGATGAAATTTGGCACAGACAATCTTTAGACCCTGAGAAAGAACATAGGCTACCTTTTGTCCCGGAAAAATTTGATATTCCCGAGGGAAATCTAAAAAGCGCGATATAACCGAACTCCACGCGGGCGAAGCCGCGGGCGGAAAGCTAGTACACTATATCTCAGTAGTTTTTGGTAATTTCGACAAAATAAAAAATACGGGTCTTAATTTTTTTTATTATCTATAAGACGGATTTATACTTTTTTTATTTTCATACCTTGGACCCTATTTAATCTATTGCTTAGCTTTCTTCCAAAGTAAAAAACTAACGAAAAACTAAAACCTAACGAATTCTAGTCTACCCTGACGCAGCTTAATACTTACCAGGATTTTACTTGAAGTGACCGCCTATTTGACTTCCTGGCAAAGACTGATCGTCAAAATTTTCAAACTATCAAAGATCCCTGATCCCAAAGCGGAGACGGGACGAATGGAGAGGAAATGTATTTTTTTTAAACAACCAATAGAATTCTATTGGTAAAAAAAAACAACCAATAGAATTCTATTGGTTGTTTGACGGAGCGGAGAGGAATGATGTGTCAATAATACAATTGTGTTATTGACACATCTCTCTCCGCTCAGTTTCAGTGGAGATCGCTGTCCGGAGATGTGTACTATTTGTGTGTGTGAAATCCCGGTTGCATTCGCGGCTTTCGCGTTGGAGCCCGGGGTCCGCTAAGTCCGGTAAAACTTTCATCATCTAACACATTAAACCGAATTGAAAATTATCCGTGACTGATGTGGTAATTCGAGTGACTTCTTTTCCAAAACCGATGTTTTCTTTTATTTAGGTAGTATAAAGCTATCAATTCTGCTTCTTCAGGCTGTAGTTCTTCTTCAAGTAAAAGAAGACACTTTTGCGACGTCGTCTACCTTTCGTGTCAGAATACGTACTGAGCACTTATCGCCTCGCACCCGAGCTGAAAAACATCTCATCTCGAACAACACACAGTACACCGCAACCATCTCTCTTTAGTGGAGTCCTTGCCCAATCCGTTACACGTTGTATAGATTTTCCATTTTATCTTATAATTTATTTAGTTTATCAATTTATTTTTATTTTTTAGAATACATAATTATATGCATACACAAACGTTAGATTATATTTAGTTGTGTTCATGAGTCTGATACAAATTTTCTTTTTTTTTTCAGTTTAAACCCGATAACAATGAGAAATTTCACACCAATTAAAAAGGGTTTTCTAAGAACAACCTTAGCTACCATAACAAGCCTGATAATCGCCTGCAAGTCACCACTACTTAATTCACTTTACCCTATTTTTCCGTCTCCGATCAAAACACGTCAACCTCATATGCCTACTTTACGAGCAGCGAACGTGCCCAAACACGATCACTGGTGGCAAAGCAGCGTGACTGGGCAAACTGTGCCCGGTCGCCTTTGTGGTCGCCCCAGCGAACCGTGAGCCACAATATTTGTCCAACTGAGTGTACTAGGCACGTATATTATACGTATAATCCTGTGGGAAACTGGTTTGCTTGTGAATGATACCGCTGAATCTGCTTAGAGAAATGAACTAGCTGATTTAAAGGTGATTTTTTATGCTTGTTTTAGTAAGGGGGCTAGAATAGCCCCTTGTGGAAGAACTAAGCGTAGAGATACTACGGCTAAGGAAACCAAGTTTATTTATTTATTTATTTAATTCAACAAAGCAAAGGCTGGCGGCAGAAGTTACCACCCACCAAAGTCTTGCCGCCAAGCGATTCGTCGTGTTCCGGCATTTTCTGGTGAAACCGTACGGAGGATGGGTCTGAGCAGTTGTGTTGCGATGTGTGCCGGGTACGATGAGCCAAATGTTGTTGTGTCGGAAGTTTGGCGGTGGAGGATCTCCAGATCAATCTCCTTGTCGCGCCGCATCGTTAGTCGTGTTGTTGGGTTTAACATTGCATCAAATCGCTCAACTACCGTCTTCCTTCATATTTACTAAGTTTTTTAAGTGAATAGGCTTAATAAACTAGCGCGCTTTACCATTAACGATTGCATTACTGCTTACCGTACGCGGACCCCGGGCTCAAACGCGGACCCCGGGCTCCAACGCGGACCCCGGGCTCCAATGCGGACCCCGGGCTCCAACGCGAAAGCCGCGGATACAACCGGGATAAACGTTGAGATGATAATGATGATTGCTTTACTGCTTACCATCAGACGGGATTGCAATCAAGCACTAGTTTCCTGTTTAGATTCCAGTTTAACCGGATACAATAATTGAATACAAGTAATTTATATGGATTGACTGCCTATCTGATTTATACCACCCAGTAACTGGGTAACGCGCTTCTAACCCATAACGACTGACAATGCACTCGAGACGCAGGATGTAAAGGTGAGTCTATCTTCCACAGACTAAGCACAAAAAAAGTCACACAAACAGGAAGGAAGAAAAATGTAGCCTGCAGAAAAAGGAGACAAATAAACTGGTGTTCTTTTTTTAATCTGATGCTATTTTGGGGCTTTTATGGGGATATGTCAGCCCCATCGTTCGCTTTACACTGATCTTACTTACTAAATACAGTAAAACTGGTGTTCTGTACACCAGTTTATTTGTCTTGGGTTTTTTTTAATTTTCGCAGGGTTCCAAGTTTCCCACGATCAATTTTGTTTACCTGTTCAGTGATTCTGTGTTGAACTTTATTTCATAAGTATCTCATTATCAAGTGTTTATCTGTTGCCCCATGCTGTAAAAGGGCACAACGTTTATGCCTATTGCAGCCAGATGCCTATCAGACATCAATCAAAGTCGTAATCTATAGGTTACGGACGTGATCTAAGTTAATGAGACGGTAATATAAATTTATACAGGCAGGTAATGACGGAATGATTGGTTAGAAAATTTACAATCATTTATTTAAATTTTGTAAATGTAAGAACCATAATTATGTAGAGCGTATTTTGTTGTTGACTTGAAAGAGCACTGCAATTGATAATAGCGAGATATCCTTTAAAATCATCTTCTTCCTTCCTCAGCCTATAGATGTCCACTGCTGGACAAAGGCCTCCCCCAAGGCTTTCCACGATGACCGGTCTTGTGCTGCCCGCATCCATCGGCTTCCCGCGACCTTCACCAGGTCATCGGTCCACCTTGTTGGGGGTCTCCCTACGCTGCGTCTTCCAGTACGTGGCCGCCACACAAAAAAAAAACAAAAAAAAAAATCATATAGATTGTGATTTAGTGGGATTCGCAAACTGGGTGTTGATCAAGATCAATCTGTCAGGATTACGCCTTCATCCTCTCTCATAGAAAAAAAATTAAACAAAACACTTTACTGTGCCCGACAGGGTCCATAATTGATTCTATACTTGAATATACGGACTATTATGTGACATTATGAAATACAATAAATTATTGAGTATTGAGTATATCTTTGTATATATCTTCCTACTAACTAGGAGACACCACATCGGCAAAGTAGCCAACTGCAAGGTCATACGCGATGAGAGTCTTACTGCACAACACCGTCTCCTTGTCATGGATCTCTGCGTTAAGGCCCAACGTAGACGTGTTGAGCACTGCCGACGCCAGATCCGGTGGTGGCTGCTTGATGAAAAGAAGTACCAGGAGTTCGCTTCGGTTATTGTCGACAAGTGCGCTGGTACCGAGGGAGAATCTGTCCAAGATCACTGGGAGAGAATCCAAGCAGCTATTGCTAGGGCGGCGCGGGTGGTGCTCGGCGTGTCTAAGGGCGGTCGCAAAAGTGACAAGGAGACCTGGTGGTGGAACGACACAGTCCAGAGGGAGACAAGGGTGAAGAAAGCTCTCTTCAAAACGTGGCAGGCGACCGGATCTCCTGAAGATCGCGACGCATACAAGGTTGCCAAACGTGCCACTAAAAGAGCTGTAGCCAGAGCCAGACGAGACCACTTGCAACCGCTCTACGAGAAGTTGGAATCGTTTGAGAGGCAGAACTCATTTACAAGTTGGCACGTTCTAGGGTGAAAGCGGCACTGAATATAACCAAGTGCCGTTGTGTAAAAGACCCTACTGGCAACCTGCTTTGCGAGGATCGCGCGGTGAAGGAGAGATGGCGTACGTACCTCCACGAGCTGCTGAATAAGCAGCACCAAGAGGTGCAGACACCGGAACTCCCTCCGAACCTTGGATTAGTGCCCCCGATAACGCCTGAGGAAGTCCACACGGCTCTTCGTCGCATGGCGAATCGGAAAGCTGTCGGAGCTGATGGAGTCCCCATTGAGGCCTGGAAGGCGATGGCTCCTCACGGTGTGGGCATGTTAACTTGCTTTTTGAACCGCGTGCTCCTGACCGGCAAAATCCCGAGCCAATGGAGACTGAGTATTATTACTCCAGTCTTCAAAGGCAAGGGCTCGGTAGAGGAGTGTGGCAACTATCGCGGTATAAAGGTCATGTCCCACACCATGAAGATCTTTGAGAGGATTTTAGACTCCCGGATCCGGCAGGAGTGTGCTGTCTCGACGTTCAATATGGGTTCCGTCCAGGGTACGGAACCACGGACCTTATCTTCGCCCTAAGGATCACCATGGAGAGATACAGATCGAAGAACACGCCTCTGCATATGCTCTTTTTAGACATGCAAAACGCCTTCGACTGTGTCCCTCGGGGGTTGATCTGGTGGGCACTGAGGTCCAAAGGGGTACCAGAAGCCTATGTTGACATAATTCGAGACATGTACCTCAATTCCGATTCCGTTGTTAGGACCTCTGTTGGCGACACTAAACCCTTCCCCATCACCGTCGGAGTACACCAGGGATCCGTCCTTAGTCCGTTCCTGTTCAGCGTGATATTAGATGTCTTGTCAGACAGCATCAAGAATTCACATGAGCAACCTCCCTGGTTGCTCATGTATGCTGATGATATCGCGCTGGCAGACGCGGACAGGGAACGGTTGGTGCGGCGGGTAAATGCGTGGAAGAACTCGCTTGAGAACGGAGGTCTTAAACTCAATGTGGCGAAAGCGGTGTACATGGCCAGCAACACCACAGACCCTATGCCTGTGTGCATAGGCGGAGACATGGTCGAGTGCACAGACCAATTTAAATATTTGGGGTCTATGCTCCACGCGTCCGGCAACATTGATTGCGACGTTAAAGCACGCATTTCGCAGCTTGGGCAAAATGGCTTGAGGTGACAGGTGTCATTTGTGACCCCAAAATGCCGGTTAAGCTTAAGGGACAGGTCTATAAGACCATCATTAGACCTGTCCTTCTGTATGGCAGTGAGGCGTGGCCTGTGCTTGAGCGACACAAGCAGGAGCTGCGTGTCACGGAGATCAATATGCTGCGGTGGATGTGTGGAGTTACGCGGAAACACCGTATTAGAAACTCCCGCATCCGTGGCAGTCTCCGTGTCCGTGACATAGCAGACAAACTGCAAGAGAGTCACCTGCGCTGGTACGGTCACGTCTTACGTAAACCGGCAGGTTACGTGGGTAACAAATGTCTTGCCATGGCATCTCCGCCGGGCCGGAACAAGCGAGGTAGACCAAAGAAGTGCTGGCTTGACGTTGTAAGAGATGACATGCGTGCCAACAAGCTTTACCACAGGATGCTAAAGATAGTGCGAAATGGAGGAGAATGTGCAGGAAAGCGGACCCTTCGCGTTGGAGCCCGCCAACGCGAAAGCCGCGGATGCAACCGGGATAAACGCTGAGATGATGATGATGATTTGTATATTATATATCAAAGATAACTGGTGAAATGTGGGTATACCCCGCTGAACAGCCCCTCTATGCTAACAGGGGTGAGTTATCTAGAAAGAAGAAAAATAAAATGAAATTATGTATTTTATTTCGCATATAACAACATGGACACGTATAAGGCGTCAAGAGTTAGGTGAACGGCTTCATTTGGTCGTTTCCTATAGAGAAGAGCCGGCAAGAAACTACGGTTCATCATCATCATTTCAGCCGAAAGACCACCTTGTCGGGTGCATACCCACGCGTCATGCGTCTTCCGGTGCATGGTCGCTACTCGAGAACCCATCGGCCCAATCGGGCATCGGTTACCTACTCTATTAAAAAGAATTGGCATTTACAATGTTATAAAATCACAGTGGGTTTTTTTTTTATAAATTATAAACTAGTGCGAGACCACAATTCCGCCTGATGGTAAGCAGTGATGCAATAGTTTAATGGTAAAACGAGCTAGTTCATTAAGACCCTGTTTACTCTAACCTTGAAGACACTTGAATTGTAGTCAAAAGGTAACACCGCCGCTGGCAAATTGTTCCAGTCCCTCGATGTACATGGTAGAAAAGACGAGGCGAAAGGCTTCGTTCGGATCGTTGTGGTGTCAACAACGTAAGGGTGAAAACTCGAAGAAAAACCGAACGACGGGTCGACCATTGATGAAGCGGAGATGGGGGAATTAAATCTTGCAATTCCGGTATTGTAAATTCGGGTATGGGAGGACAATATAGGTCTGTGAACAAGTACCAGGTAGTTGATAAAAGAATAAATGGTCTAGAAGTCTAAAGGCCTACAACATCCTTTTGCGAAATATAAAAGAAATTAATATTAAAAAACACAGCTACATCTAACATCGCATCATTTACTCAGTTGGGTGCACTAGCGCGACATTCCCGACGGTACATTAAAATTAATTTAATGCTACAATTTCGCAACTTCCTGAACGATAAGCTCATTGTTAGCTCCACCATTGTGTACAATCGTTGCGTGGAAATTATAACCAATGAACACCTGTTCCCCTGTTTGTCATATGTTACTAATAACATTAATTAAGTTGTTGTGAAATTTGAAGATTAATGGCGTCACAGAACAGTTGCTGTTTTGCATATTATTCTTCATGTTGAGCCTGCTTGGAGATAGGTGGAGGTGGAGATAGGAGGGTAGGTGGCGCCACCGCTACTGTAAACAACTAGCTCCGTACTTAAATTTGTTAAAAATAGTAAATCACCATAATAGTGCCTAAAAGTGTAACTAAACTGTGAATAAACGAACAATAGTTGCTAGATAAGGTTTACAATATCTTTGTGTGTGAATTCTGGGTAAAACCTCTATCGGTGACTTTAGAAAGAAACAGTGATTTTGAGTGATAATAAACATTACAATGTGTCGTGAACTATATTTTGCCGCAGTTTTACCTTTCTGTTGGCAATTACAATCGTATTAATGAAAAAAAAAGAAACATTAATTCAAGTGTTTGAGAAGTGGAAAAATTTCAAACCGTCATTTTTTTAAACCACAAGTCATACAATTGCAAATACAAAAAAATTGAAATAGCGCCATCTATCAAAGAGTAACAGTATTACGTTGAACTGCTGTCACTTGCAACACGTCATGTTGCTGGCAACACAGCATTAACGCCATCTAACGTCAAAGAGCGGAAATAAAAATGACATATTGGCTAGTGTTGCCACTATAAATAAATATTAAAGTGTTGCTATAAAACTGTTGGTGATACCAGAATTTAAAAAAAAAGTATTTTGATAGAAAATAAAAATATTTACTGAATAGAGACTTTTGTAAGAATATTTAATGTTATAAATCATCATGAATTTCCTAGAAAATATAACATTCCGCAGGAGACGTACTATATCGGAACCAAATAATGACACTAGTGGAATTTCTCAGACACTAGATGAGACTACAAACAGTGTTCCGGGAATGTCTGAAGACGAGGAGGATAGGCAAATAAATATTTTAAAGAATGAGATTGAAAACCTTAGATCTCAATTAAAAAGCGCTAACCAAGAAATAGAAATATTATCTTTAGAAAATAGTTCCCTGAAGCAAGCAAACGCCGATTTAATAAACAAAATGACATTGAAAATAATATTAAAAGTGACATTCCATATAATAATAAACACAAACTTAATAATATAACAGCGCAATCATTGTTCATGATGCCTGTATCAAACCATGACATAATTAAAACGATTAATAGTCTTAAAAACACAAGTACTGTTGGTTATGACGGTGTATCCACTAAAGTAATAAAATATGTAAAGGACGTAATAGCACCATCACTAGCTCATATAATAAACCTGTGTATTACCGAGGGCGTATTCCCAAGTAGTCTCAAAAGTGTGATTATTAAGCCATTACATAAAAGAGATGACAAAACAAATATTAAAAACTATAGGCCAATTGCAAAAATCCCAATAATGTCAAAAGTAATAGAGAAAATAATCCATCAGTCTCTTTACATATACCTTGAAAAGTATAAATTATTCTGTAACGAACAAAAGGGATTTCGTAAAAATATAACAATTAATATGGCACTGTTTGAATTAATATCTAGAATAATATCATCAGTAGATAAAAGAAATCCCATTTGCGCTATCTTTACAGACATGACTAAGGCATTCGACTATGTAGACCATAAGATCTTACTACAAAAACTGCATAGCTACGGTATCAGAGGGAATGTCCTGAAACTGTTGGAATCGTATCTAAGTGAAAGGTATCAGTGCACAGAGGTCAGTAGAATTTGTACCAAGACTAAAATGGTTACGACCTATAAATCTGAACCAAGACGTGTAAATTATGGCGTGCCTCAAGGAAGCGTCTTAGGACCATTACTTTTTTTAATCTACATCAATGATCTTCCAAAAGCCACACATCAAAAAATGGTCCTTTTCGCAGACGACAGTACTGCCATAATTGAATGCGATAACCCACAAAATTATCAAAATGATATTAAAAATTCTCTTTCTGACATCATTGATTGGCTTGATAATAACCACCTTATTATAAACCTGAAAAAGACAAAGGTAATGCATTTTTATCAGCGGCGAGAAAACCCTACTGTAAATATTTCATACAGGTGTAATGAAATAGAAGAAGTTAGGCATGTCAAGTTCTTGGGTATTACGATTGACAATAACCTTACGTGGAAGCCTCATACAGAAGAATTATGCAAGCGACTTAGCCAGTCTGCATATGCACTATCCCAGTTGTCAAAAAAAGTAAATGTTGGAACCTTATTAACAGGATATCATGGACTAGTCGGTTCACTTTTACGTTATGGGCTTGTTTTTTGGGGGCAGGCCACTAATAGGGATCTGGTTTTCAAAATGCAAAAGCGATGTATAAGGGCAATGTGTAACATTAGAGTAACCGATAGTTGTGTACCTGCCTTTAAATCTCTTAAACTACTTACACTGCCATCACTGTACATTTTGGAAACAGCATTATTTGTGAAGACTAATTTGCACTTATTTGTCAAATTATCAGACGTTAAAAAAACTCCAATGCGTGCTAAATATTTAAATCAGTTGTGTCACACAAAATGTAAAACAGCTCTAATGTACAAAAGTTTCTTTGGCATCGCTCCAAGAATATATAATAAAATACCTGATCATATAAAAAAAATTACCTGTACCCGAGTTCAAGAAAACTTTACAAAGAATTTTAATTGACAAATGTTATTACACGGTTGACGAGTTCTTGAACGATCAAGTTTTTTCTAATTTCTGACCTAATTTTTTGACATTATTTAATTTTTATATTTGTGAACCTTAAAAAACTATGACTATTACATATTTGTATGTCTCACCAAAGACAAAACATAGCGCACTGTACATTTTGTCTTTAAGATCTGTATTTTTTTGTTACCTATGTTTTACAAATAATAAATGATTTGATTTGAGATAGGACCCCTTTCTGTGTGGGGAGATACAAGCACCGGTCCGTTCGTGTGTGGAGTACTACTGCAGTCACATTTGGGCTGGTGCTGCAAAATGCCATCTGAAAACTTTGGCACCGAATCCAAAGTTTAAGAGGCGTACGAAGGAGCTAATTGGCGTCCCAAATTTGGTTCCATTTGACGTACTAAAAAGAATTCCATTAAGTAACAATACTGTACAAAGACGCATTGATGAAATGAGCTCTGATATCGAGCGCTTTTTGTGCAATCATCTGCAAAAAACTCATTTTTCTATACAACTGGACGAGTCAACGTTACCCGGTAATGAAGCATTACTATTGGCATATGTCCGATTTATTATTGAGGAAGAAATTCACGAAGAATTGCTATTTGCCAGAACTTTGGAGACTGACACTAAAGGCGAATCAATATTTAATGTCCTGAGTAATTTTTTTACGTAAAAATCGATTCCATTTACAAACATTATTTCAGTGGCAACAGACGGAGCTCCTGCAATGGTCGGGCGATATCGTGGGTTTATAAGTCATCTCAAAAGAATTATACCAGGACTTACAGCTATTCATTGCGTAATCCACCGACAACATCTTGTGGCAAAACATTTAAGTGACAGGTTGAACCAATCTCTTCATTTTGTAATAAAAGCTGTCAACAAAATCAGAAGCAATGCATTGAATACGCGTTTATTTGCTCAATTGTGCGACGAAAATGATGAAGACTTCCAACGACTGCTCTTACATACTGAAGTACGCTGGTTGTCGAAAGGTGCATGCTTAACGAGATTTTACTCTGTTTTCGATTCCATATTAGAGTTCTTAGAAAGTAGAGATCCAGATTTAAAAGAAAACTTGATCAAATTCAAAGCAGACATTGCGTATTTGACAGATTTGTTTAAAAAATTTAAAGATATTAACTTGCAGTTACAAGGGGACAGCCTGAATTTAATAAAAACAAAGGGGATAATTTCGGCTTTTCTTGGGAAATTGAAATTTATGAAGCAAAACATTAGTCGGCGCGAATTATCTCAATTTCCAAACATGTCGCAGGTAGAATGTATTGATGAGGATATCCATACCTACAGTCAACATTTAAGTGCTTAAGCTACTTCAAAACCAGGTTTGAAGATATACTGACGATGGATATACCACCATGGATCATAAATCCATTTGATGAAACGGAAGTGGCCAATGTTACAACATTGGCCACTTCCGTTCATTGGTCACCTGCAGCTCCTCATTAGTGCTTAGCTCGAGCAGCTCCTCTTGTAATACATTACAAGAGAAGCTCCTCATTAGTGCTTAGCTCGAGCAGCTCCTCTTGTAATACATTACAAGAGAAGCTGCTCGAGCTAAGCACTAATGAGTAGCTGAAGGTGAAATTTAGAAAAGGCTACCCAACATTTTGGCTGCAAGCAGAAATACCTGAAAAATATCCTGGACTGTGGGAAATCGCAAGGAAATTTTAATAGCTTTTCCCTCGTCATACCTTGTCGAAAGGAGTTTTAGTGCCGTTACAAACCTCTTAACAAAAAAGGAGCAAATTAAACATCACAGAGCGGGGGGATTTGCGGTTATTGCTCACAAAAATAAAGCCAAACATTGATCATTTGCTGACACTTCATCAGATACATCCTTCCCATTAATTAAAATTATGACCTGAACCTATATTACCTTAATATTTTTTTCTTGTAATTCTATTCTTTTAATAAATAAAGTGATATAAAATGTACCATTTTTCGTTTTTGTTTTACATATCGGAATACGGGACAGAACTCAGAAGTGACACAATTTTTATTTTTTGGCGACTTTAAGAATGTGGTAGAAATGTAGCAGCAGGGGTTCCACCGAAACCAGTAAAATTTTGAAAGTGGTCCGCGAGAAAAATAAGTTTGGGAACTACTGGTTTAGGGTATCTTGACCTGCTGTCGTCCGTACGAGATTAAACCTCTGCTGATTTGTGTCGACAGGTTTTGCTTGATAATAATTAGAGCAAGAAAGAACATCCATCACTAAAAAAATATTTGACGTAAGTGCTGTTTAGAAAACAGTACTTACTGATTTTCCCCCAAACTACACGTTACGAAATATTGTTTCAGTGCTGTTAGTGGAAGCACTCAAGTATGGTCCGGGATGTACTGTTGCATTCCAGCCTATAATGATCCCCTGCTGTCATCGGTGGAAGATCACTCACCTCTACAATGCTTCGTAATATATTACTAACGTCGTTTGGCGAATCTAGCAATTTAGGCAGAATGTTGACAGGCAGTAAGTATATGATTTAATTTACATAAAATTCTATAATATACTTCATGGCCTGCCACTTGTTTGTTTAACCTTTTTCGATTCAATTCCTTGACCCTGCCTAGTTACGAGAAGGGAATTTCTTAATATTTAGACATGTAGTTTATTTAACAGTGGGTAGCTATCATGAAATAACAGAGTTTTACCGGGAAGACTCACTTAGTGAGCGAAAGCAGTAGGTACTTCTAAATTGGTATTGCCAGAATAGATTGTGTTGCTATGTAAGTCAGGTAATGTAATAATCAAAGTGTCGAGAAATTCGTCAAACTCCGCTCCAGATATAAACCTGTCCTTTCTTATTATGTTTTACGATTGTCCTCACAAAAACATTACATGAAAAGGATATTTAAATCTCTTTACACTGAACGACACGACTAGGAAACGACTTTGTATAAGTTCTTCAAACCCTAAACAAAACAGCCACTGGGAATATATTGTGGGTGTAGTGGGCGAGTGTGAAGATGAATGTGCGGAGACGAAGGTGTACCATCTGATGAAGACAAGCCGGAAGTACGGACGAGAATAGGTCAAGCTACCCGAAACTGTCAAATATTCCCAACCAATCTTTAGTCTGAATGCTTTACAGATAAAGTTGAATATCTAATAAAGAAATCTGACAAATTGTAGCAGCTTGATGTGCTGTCTCTGTACACAAGAAGAGAGCAGAAAGTTTATTGTACAAGTATATGGTACACTTAGACACATACGAGAGTCCCACAAGGAAGAGGGAGAAGCAGCATTAATTATAAAGATAGCAGGTCACATCGTAGAAATATTCTCTCACTACTCAGGCTACCATCTCGTCATCGTCATCATTATTTTTAGAATTTTTGTGGTGTATAATAAAGTATATGTACATAAATCAATAAGAGGCCTTCCCCGAACATCTCCAATTCGACCGGTTCTGTGCTTCCCGCATCCCATTGGTTCCTATTGCCTTATCAAGTTCTTTGGTCTTCTAGCACTACGTCTTCTAATTAGCGGTCACCTCTTCAGAACTTTTCGGCCACACTGTTCATCTGTTCTGCGCACTTTTTGCCATTCTTCGAGCTACCATCTATCTTAGGCCAAACCAGGGCAATTGAAGAAATGCATACATATGTAGATATGTCAATAGAATAGAAATCATTACTTGTTACCCTATTGTCAGACTAGCTGATAACTGTAGATGATCACAGAGCTTTCAACCTTTTCCTGTATAATCATGGGGCTGTTAAACTTCATACAATACTACTCATCCGTTACCATCATCAGGCAGTAGCAGATTAGTAGTCCTCACCTCACCAGGCCATTCCAAAAGTTTCTTCTGTTTTTCCCGGTTGTATATCGGTTGAATAGGTCATAACATCGGCTCCGGACGATTGGAGCGATTCGTCCGGTGTTGGAGGGATGGGTTGGGCGCCGGCATGGCAGCCTCACCTACCGCTTGGTGCAGGTACTGACCGGACATGGGTGCTTCAGTCACTACCTGCACCGTGTCGCCCGTCGGGAGGAGTCGCCACGGTGTCATCACTGCGACTCTCTCGACGACACGGCCGAGCACACCTTGGTGGAGTGCCCGGCCTGGCGAAACGAGCGCCGCGACCTCGTTGCGGCGCTCGGAGGCGGAAGCCTCTCCCTGGCAACCATGGTGCGAGCCATGGTTGAAAAAGAGCGTGCATGGGAGGCGCCGCCTCCTACTGCGAGACCGTCCTCTTGCAGAAGGAGGCAGCGGAGAGGGAGCGAGAAGAGAATGCTCTTGCCGCTCCCCTCCGGCGTAGACGGGCGGGGCGAAGAAGGCGGGGGACGAACCCCCGTCTCCTTTAGCCCCCGAGTGTGACCAGCGTGTGTGGGTAGCTCCCGCACGCGCATTGCACTGGTCACCACGTCTGGGTATTATCCGTTCCCGGGTAATCCTCCCTAGGCGCGGAAACCGGCCTAAATTAGGCCGGTAAGCCCTGAGAGTGGCCCGGAGTCAGATCTTCGGGCCGAGCCCGGGTCACTCTCAACGCAGGGCTCGAGGGAACCGAGTGTTTTTAGTGGGTATTTCCGGCTCCGGCCGGGCGAGTCCCACACACGCCTGTCGCCTAGCTAGCGGCGGGTACGGTGCGTAACGCGGCTGCTGAAAAGTTGTGAAGCGATGTCTGGTATTTGGTCGTGGAGAGTCTCCACATCAATTTCCCTCTGGCGCAGCATCGTTAGGCTTAAAATTGTATCACCTCGCTCAACTGCCGTCTTCCTTTCTATTCACTCAGTTTTTTTAAGGCTCTTAATAACCTAGCGCACTTTACCATCAACGATTGCATCACTTCTTACCATCAGCTGGGATTATGGCGAAGGCCGCGAAGGGCTAGTTTATAATTATTAAAAAAAAATGCGCACTACTGATGTTAACTTATTCCTCTCTTATCCACGACTTAGTGATCGTAACGATTCCTCCGTCACATCTAAATATCTCACAAAAGGGCAGCTAACTCGTCTCCCCAAAGATTCAATTTGCAAGGGCGAGATTCGCGCAGAATAAAAAATAAAATATTATCCCATTTTATAGGTCAACCGTGAACCAAACGGAGAAAGAGCATTTAGATGAGCATTTAACTACTCTAATAAACGTCCAATTATCGCTTCCTCTTATTGGTAGGAGAATCTTGAAATAGTTTCTGAATTTTTCTTAAATCGCTGTTTAGGATTGAATTAAAAATGGTCCCACCTAAATGTTCCAGCTTTAAGTTTGAATTCCCCAACCCGCATTGAACAAGCGTGGTGATTACGCTCAATCCTTCTCTGTATGAGAGGAGACCTGTGTCCAGCAGTGGGACGATAAAAAGGTTGATGATGATGATGATGACTGTTCCAGAAACGTAATCACAAACAGATAAATGATGACCATATTCTACCTAGTCTTATCTCAATTGTATTAGGTTCGACTTCCAGCCTAATTGGGTACAGCTAAATACCAGTCACTTACTATCTATTACTCACCCAATTACAGGATAACAATGTAGATATTTGTCCTACCTTATTTCGTCTATGGCGGCCAATGGACATCGGCGCAGGAAATATTATAGTGCACAAGTTTTTGCGTAAACAAGTAGTATCCTAGTACCCAGTAACTGGGTCAGATAGGGAGTTGCTCCAGGTAAAATAGTAGTATTCAGCTGCAACCGGTTAGACAGATGGTGATCTCGACCATGGGGGGAGAAAGAAATAAATAAAGTAAAATAAAGAAATGCAAGATATCCAGGGGAGGGGGCAGTTTGAGTTTTTTCATCAGGAATTTCTAAGTAACGTCCGGAGATTGGAAGTCATCGGTTGGCACATATTATAACACTCCATATTTCATTATAAGAAACCTGCTTACGATATCCGAATCGTAAAGTTTATAGCTATTCCGGTCCCTTCGGATTAAGGACGCACCCGAAACTATTTAGGTAATTTTTCAGATGTAGGAGTTTCATTTCTATATTCGAATGGGTTCTAGCTTTAGGAAATAGGTAATATTGTGCTATCTAAATAGACGATTACTGTTTTTGTTCTGTTGCAGTTAATAACCACAAATTATACAAAGCCGCTGGGACACAGTCAAGCCAGAACAATTGCTTTTGTTAAAAACAAATTTGGTCTTCCATACATATTGATCGCGTAAATAGAGCGCGTTCTAAAGCGTGGTGACTTTCAACATTTGAGTTTAATTGTATTGGTATATTTTACTATTTACCTATTCATTTATTTATTGTTATCCAATACAATCTTGAAACAACCCGCCCAACCCTTAAAGAATTGTAGCGCAGAGGTTATTTGCCGTGTTATGCTATTATCTGTAAATATTTTATATTGTAGCTGATTATTGTCCCATCTATCTATACTAATACTAGTTTATACTTAATATATAAAGCTGAAGAGTTTGTCTGTATGTTTGTTTGTTTGTTCGCGCTAATCTCGGGAACTAGGGAAGGCTTTAGGCTATATAACATCACGCTGTGACCATTAGGAGCGGAGCATAACTAAACCACGCGAACGAAGTCGCTGGCGGCCGCTAGTACTAATATACAATATGTAAAGAAAACCCTGTCCGATCCGTTAAGGTATTGTTAGGTATCGATAACTGGTTCTACTAATGCCCACAAAGACAGACTAAACTTAAAAAAAAAATCCCCTAAAAAAATAAATATTATTTCGCAAAAAGAGGTAACTTAATACATGTGCGTTATGCAACCCCTTCCGCGGGCGCAGGGCGGGGGGCGGGGGGCAGGGCACGCGGCACCCGTGACGTGGTCGCGTCGCTATTCGCTTATAATAATACCGGTGTTGTCACTGTTTTAAAAATTACCAAATTTCGGGGAAATTGGAATTAATTCCCGGGAAAAAAGGATTATTTCAAAATTCATTAGTATTGTTACTATGATGATTATGTAAAATTTTATATTATATTTGGTCAAGTGTTTACCTAACCTTTATTATCCTTATGGGTCGGACAGGGTTTTCTTTACATATTGTATATAGCTGAAGAGTTTATTTGTTTGAACGCGCTACTCTCAGGAACTACTGGTCCGATTACAAAAAATATTTTTTCGTTGGATAGCCCATTAATCCAGGAAGGCTTTAGGCTACATAATATCACGCTGCAACTAAAAGGGGCTGAGCATATAAAAAAAAAACAAATCGAAACCGCAACTGACGCAGCTAGTAATAAATAAAATAAAAAAATCATTTACCATCCCGGCCACCCTGTATGACCATAGACCGATAACAAATAACTCCACGAACCTGTCAACCAAGTTGACGACACAGTTGGTTCGGTTCATGAGCGATCGACTGCTGAACCGCGTTTCGCGAGATCGATTCCCGCACGGAACGAATATTTGTATGACCTATTGGTAGTTCCAGGTCTGACTGTTTGTGTATGTGTGTGTTTTTTTTTTTAAATATTTTATAAACTAGCGCTTGACCGCAATCCTGCCTGATGGTAAGCAGTGACGCAATCGTTGATTGTAAAGCGCACTAGTTTATTAAGAGCCTATTCACTCTAGCCTTGAAGACACTCAAATTGTAGTCCGACAGAAACACCGCCGCTGGCAAATTGTTCCAGTCCCTCGATGTACGCGTATAAAAGAGGAGGCGAAACGCTTCGTCCGGATCGTAGTGGTGTTAACAACGTAAGGGTGGAAACCAGCCGTACGACGGGCCGTCCGCTGGTGGAACGGAGATGGGGGAATTAAATCATGCAATTCCCTCGCACACTCCCCGAAATGCATCCTATAGAACACCGAAAGACTGGCTACTCTACGCCTGTGCTCTAGGCTTTGGAGACCAACTCGAGTTAGATCAGGGTCACCAATCGGCCTCTTTGCACGTCTCTCCACTGAATCCAAAGTGGGTGGGTATTTGTAATCACACCCACGATACAGGAGTAATTTCTAGTGTGGGGCGTCGTTATTTTTTTTTTATTTTGATAACTTGTAAATTATCCTGTTAACATGTTAATTCATAGCTGTCAAGACCAACAAACAGACATTCGTAAACTACTGTAATACTACTGTACTATAAACAATGTAATTCTAAGTATAACCTCTCCCCAGAACACTTTATTCCATTGAAACTGACAACATATTCTAATAATGGCCATGTTGTCACCCCTCGCGTGGCATGCACACTAACAATCACAGCGTCAATTGTAATTCATCCCCTACGGCGCGCTAATTAACTAAATATGGCAACACACGTGACGGAGTTGTCATACGAGAGGTAGGAAACAACGATGTCGGAGACAATGAAAAAGGATGGGATATTCTTGAGATGGAGTCGTGGATGCTACTTCCACCATCATAGCTGATCAAGGACAGTCCGATAAAACAGCAGGGTAATTGCGTAATATACCTACTAGTAGCAATGGATTTCATATTGACAAATCAAAATCAAATCAAATCGTTTATTGCAATCCACAATGTACAGTTACAGGTGGTAAATATAATAATATAATATTGGAAACAATTATGGACCCTGTTGGGCACAGCAAGTTTTAAATAAGTAGAGAGAGGAAGAGCGCTTCATGTTTTCATTTATTTATTTATTATTTATTTAGTTTTATATAATTCTAATTCATTTATTTTTATTAATTGTATTATAGTGAGTATTTATTCAATTGCTATCTCTTTATTTTATATATATTATATTAATTGTTAAGTATTCATTCATTAACTATTTCTTTAAATATATTGATATTATTTTAATTGGTACTCGATTAAAATTTGTTCATTATTATAAATGTACAGACAGTTCAACAACATCCATTGCGTTATTAACGTTGTTGAGCAGACACACTTTCCAAACATATGGAACAATGGTTTAGCAATTGGCTTCAGAATGATTTCAATTGATAGTAATGTTTCCGTTATGTGCTTTCCGAAGCACGACCAGACCAGTGCAAATATTCATATTCTCTCACACAAATATTTGCACTGCGCGGGGATTGAACCCGCACCTCCTTGCGCAGCGGCCGCGTTCGCTACCACTACGCCACGGAGGCTGTCACAACCCCTGATATCTACATATATGACAATGTAAGGAAACTATGATCTTCTCATAAACTATATGGAAATGATTGTGATGGTTATGATGACAATATGTTCGTTCTGCTCATATTGAAGCTACACCCAGCCTATCAATAGCCCCGTCTCCGTTTCTTCGATCCCTGCCATGATTGAATTAGTCAAAGAACGTATGCTTGTGTACGTAGGATTACGCGTCAGGTATCAATTTCATTATGATGCACACTCAGGCTGTGTCCCACGTACCACGTACTGTGTGTGTGACAGTTGCTTCTGGAATGGTTAATTCTTAAAAGCTGGTTAGTTTTTTAGATTTTGGCTTAAAAACATTTGAGTGTTTCCCACTCTCTGAAATATTGAAAGTTCTTCTGAATACTTAACAATCTCATTTGCCGACCAAAATCTAGCCATAGACCACAAGCACAGCCTTTACCAAATATAATGATAAGTATGTTTTCTTTTGACTGTCGTGGTGGCCTAGTGGTTAACACACCAACCTCTCAGGTATGAGTGTGCGGGTTCGATTCCAGGTCAGGCAAGTACCAATGTAACTTTTCTAAGTTTTATGTACTTTCTAAGTATATCTTGGACACCAAAGACTGATTAAAAAATCTTGACGAAACCTGGACTTTAAGTCTGAAATCGCCAACCCGCATTGAGCAAGGGTGGTGATTACGCTCAATCCTTCTCTGTATGATAGGAGACCTGTGCCCAGCAGTGGGACGATAAAACGGTTGATGATGATGATGTTTTCTTTTGGGGATCCGTACCCAAAGGGTAGTATGTCAGTAAGGTGTCCGTCTGCCTGTCTATGTGTACACCAGGTTGTAAGTAATAAATGGTGATGGCTAGACCAGTGTGTGTTGCCATTGATGACTTACGGAACTGAAACGTGGTCGCTCACAATGGGCCTCATAACAAGGCTCAGAGTCACACAAAGGGCAATGGAAAGAGCTATGCTCGGAGTTTCTCTGCGTGATCGAATAAGAAATGAGGAGATCCGCAGAAGAACCAAAGTCACCGATATAGCTCTGGGAGTCGCTAAACTTAAGTCTTAAGTTAAGAGCAGTGGGCAGGGCACATTGCTCGTAGAACCGATGGCCGATGGGGCAGTAAGGTTCTGGAGTGGCGGCCACGTACCGGAAGACGCAGCGTAGAAAAGCCCCCAACAAGGTGGACCGATGACCTGGTGAAGGTCGCAGGAAGCCGATGGATGCGGGCAGCACAAGACCGGTCGGCGTGGAAAGTTTTGGGGGAGGCCTTTGTCCAGCAGTGGAAATCTATAGGCTGAAGAAGACAGTTTAACTTTTCACGGACGATATATTTCTGTTAACCCTATAAATGCAAAAATACTATAAACTGTTTTTTATTGGCAATTAGATATCTCTTGTATCGAGAACATTTTGTGAGCCCATTATGTTCATTGATCAATAGTGAGTAACTACCGTGACTGTATTAAGGGTGTTCCAAGGAGTGGAAGAATGTGAAAAAAGCGACAAAATTACAGACGTAGCTGGGTACAGGGATGCGGGGGAGGGGTGCGTCTTAATACGTCATTAGCGAACGATTGCTGAGTGTTTTTACATTGTTCGGATTCAGGGCTGACACTCGAGTCAATTATGTACAATGTTATGGAGTTCAAATAGGCAGTTCCTCCATGTAAAATACTGATGTTCAGCTGCGTCCGGATGGTGATAAACTGGAAGAAGGCATCAACATGCTGGGAAAGACTAGGACATGAGGCTGGTTCTGAAACCAGTTGGGTAATAATGTAACACACCAAAATTCCAATGCTATTAATTATGACAATTTCCATTGCGTTATTTATCCAGATGAATCTCCTCTGGCGCAACATCGTTGGTCATGTTGCGGGGTTTAACATTGCATCAGCTCGCTCAACTACCGTCTTCATTCCTATTCACTCAATACGATTGAATCACTAATTACAAAAGCTATGGATTATAAAACAATAAGCTATGGTTTTATGAATTTCCATCTAAATCTACATAAGTATTTTTGTATTTTTTGTACTGTTTGTGTAATTTTCCGCTAATGACGGGAGGAAACGCTAGGGTGTCACCACTGTGGCGATCACCCTGAGGACAAGGTGGAGCATACGGTGGAAGTCTGCCCGGCTTGGGTAGAGCACCTCGTGGCGGCAATCACCGGTGATCTCTCGCGTCCAGCCCTGATCCAGGCCATGGTCAGGAGCGAGAGTGCATGGCAGGCCGTCACCTCCTTCTGCGAAACAGTGACGCTGGCAAAGGTGGAGACGGAGCACGTGAGGGAGCGGGAATTCCAGTGATCTTAAGCCTCTGCGGGCCGCAGGAGACGCCCTGGTCGGGAGACAACATCGAACTCCCGGTCACCGTAGACGCGGGCTAGCGGGCGGTGAGTAGTGGGCAGCTCGTCGCCCGGTAAGGACCAGGCCCAAGACGACGGCGCGTTGTGTTCCACGCGCGTCTCAAAGAGATGTCAACAGATCGTTACCTAGTCCACGAGGACCGATGCCTTCTGAGTCAGGGTTGTGGGTTGATTAAAAAAGAAACCAGAAACCGTGGCCCTGACACACAGGCAAGTGGAGAAACACGGGTGGGTTTTAGTCAGTAAAAGTCTGACACGCACCTCCACTCCGCCCAGAGTGGGAGACGTCATTTGATGATTTACCCAAATCTAAACAAAAACAAGGTTTTATAACTCAATCAATATTAAACAAACAATACTTTCCCAACGCGCGCTATACATTATAATTTAATGTATTCTATTTCATAACAGTATTTCCCACTTTTTGTCCATTTTCCTCGAACGAAACTATTCCGTAATTTTCCGCCAATATTTTCACAACATTCCCGATCCACACAGGCATAATATTATCTCATTTTTACAGCCATTTTCTTATGAAAGGTTTCGTGTTTCCTATTTGGTCGTGACTACACACATTCTTAGACACATACCCATCTTACATGTATTCTCAACATATTTTAATTCCTTAGCGTGTTAGAATATTTACACCTACCCTTTGGTGTAGGTATATAATACCTCCTCTGCATATGTTACTGTATTATTGTATGTACGTATAAAATCTAAATGATGACTAGGATATATTACATTAATTATGGCTATGCAAGTACATTCCAAGATTGTCTGGAAGAGTTCGCAGAGATCACTACACCTTTTTATGTTTTGTGTTAAAAATTGTATTTCTGTTATGTAATTTCGGATGTACAATTAAGTATCAATAGATGTGTATATCACTACCAATATGTGCGTGTGTGTGTGTGTGTATTGATACTTAATTATACATTAGACGGGTATTTTTTTCATATTGTATATGTTGATGCTTTCTGGAAGGGTCACTGCATTCTCCTATCAACCCCAGGGTCTCAAAGCAGGGAAAACAAACATGCAAAGCACTAACCTGGATCCAACAGGACAGGAAAAGAGGAATCACCAACGACGGGGCACACGCCGACCGGTCAGCTATCTTCTTTATGTGGACTTGATGCTGCTTGTTCACTGCCTACACTCGTCAAGCACAGACACACCACCAATATGGAAACTGAGGGTTTATTTGGCCAGTGAAGCCCTTAGAAAGTCAGATATTCGAAATTATTTAGAATAGACGCGGCGTTGTATGCGCTGAGGCCGCCATACTTCTTTTTGTTGGCACTCTTGAGAGAGGCGCCACCAGCACGAGTTAAGAGAAGCCCGCGCTTATTTAAATCGTCGTTGACGCAACAAGGATGGAAAATGGAAATGCATGGATAAATTATTAGGATAGTTAATGCTTACACATTTCCCCCCACCTGAAATCCACAAGGGTTTCAAGAAGAATGCGAAAAATTAAGAGTGAAATCAGCAATAGCTGGACTATGAGCTACTGCCGAAAAAATGCATAAAAATCTAGTTAATAAGTGTAGATAATATGGAGACTTATTTTAAATAACCTAAAGACAGTGTGTACTTATACTCTAGTTAGGTATATAAAAGGAAAATAAACTAATTAATTGGTAAGGGACAAACCTTTACCACCGGCCTACGAAACGTCTTTCCGTTAGCAGTTTGGAGAGTAACGACTCTAACTACCTGGTCTGAACCTGCATGCACTTGCACGATACGAGCCATTTTCCAAAACATCGGCGGAGTATTAGGTTCGTTAACTATAACTAACTATGTCATTGACTTTGATATTTGGTTCAGGCAAGCACCATTTGCTCTTTTGTTGCAATGTGTGAAGATAATCGCGTTGCCATACGCGCCAAAAGCTTTGAGTAATTTTCCGAAGCATCATCCAACGAGATCGAGGACACGAATTATCACTTATCGGTTCTTCGGGCAAGGCTACTAAAGGACCTCCCGTTAGAAAATGTCCTGGAGTTAGAACGTCAGACTCTGAAGGATCCGTAGATAGAGTACAGAGTGGACGGGAATTTAATACAGCTTCTATTTTAGCTAATATGGTAAAAAATTCTTCTAGAGTAAGAACTTGAGCTCCAACTACTCGCTTCAAATGATACTTTGTTGATTTTATACCACTTTCAAATATTCCGCCGAAATGCGGTGCTCCAGCTGGATTGAATTTCCAGGTAATGTGGCGATTCGCTAAACCATTTGAAATTTCTGGTTAATGCTGATGAAGCAGATTCGCAACCTCATTTAAATATTTATTCGCGCCTACGAAATTTGTCCCACAGTCTGTTACTATTGTATGGCATATGCCACGACGAGAGACAAAGCGGTCTAAAGCGGCAAGAAATGCTTCAGCACTCAATTCTGTTACGGCTTCTAAGTGTACAGCCTTTGAGCTTAGGCACACAAATAAACATAAATAAGCTTTGTAAGTTTTTGCGCCACGACGGCGACTCTCTTTAATGATAAAGGGACCCCCCAGATCTATTCCCGTGGTACTAAAGCAGCGAGCTGGTTGAATCCTGGCTGCAGGTAGCTTGCCCATCATTGGTTGACAAGCAACTGGATTCACTTTAAACCTTTCAAATAACCTTTCAAAGATCCATCACAAAAGCCAACTAAATGTACTTGAATAGGATTCGAAGGTATGATTAAACGCGGGAGAGTAATATTTTGTAAATCGGACAAATTTGCAGCTATTAAATGCCATTGTTTGACTAAATTTTGGGGAATAGTTTCATCCCATGATAAATTTAAACGCCATAGATATTGTAGCAAAGATTTAGCGGCAAAAACGACAGGACAAATCCATCCAAGAGGGTCAAAAATGCGAGCTACCAATGAGAGTATGGACCGTTTTGTGAATTTCCATTCGAACGAGTCAGCAAACGTATAAGAAAAGGTATCGTTAACAGGATTCCAACGAACGCCCAATATTCTGACAAACTCACTTCCCGATTCATCAAAAGATTTGGAAGTTTGACAGAATTCTTGAGGGATATCTGTCAGAAGACGAGGATCATTAGAGGTCCATTTCCGTAGTTCAAACTGAGCCTTTGATAGTAACGATATAATATCGTTTTTTAATGCAATAGTTTCTTCGAGAGAAGATCCGCCAGAGGTGATATCGTCCAGAAATGTCTCCTCTCGGATAACCTGTGCTGCACGACTAGAATACTCAGCACCGTGGTCTTCAGCAAGTTGATGAAGTGTTCGAATGGCTAAGTAAGGAGAACTACTAACTCCGTACGTAACGGTATTGAGTTCGTATTCCTTTAAAACCTCAGTTGGGTCATTACGCCAAAGAACGTGTTGATAACATCTTTCTTGCGGTCTTATCAATATTTGTCTATACATGCGACGAATATCCGCAGTAAAAACAACTTTGTGAATTCTGAATTTTGTGATTAGATCAACGATGTCTACTTGAAGTTTTGGATCCACATGAACAATATTATTTAGTGACAGGTCACTCGAAGTCCGACTACTAGCATCGAAGACCACTCGTAATCGTGTCGTGGTACTCTCAGGTCGGATTACACAATGGTGGGGAATTATATAACAGTCAGTAGACGAGGACTGCACTGGCTGCATATGTCCGAGATCCTCGTACTGTTGCATAAATTCTTTGTATTCAGTTTTTAACTCATTTTGACTAGCAAGTCTTTTTTCCAAATTTAGAAAACGATTAAACGCTTGTTTATATGATTCTCCTAAGGCTGGAGCATCATCTTTAAGCATAATTGGTACAACATAACGCCCATCGGAGGTGCGATACGTACCTTCTTTATATTTTTGTTCGCATATTTCATCCTCGGGACCGAAAATTTTACATTTCGGCGGCTCCTCGGACTCCCAAAACCGTTGAACGATCTCGTCGAGCGCACTAGAAGACACGACGAGGAGCGTAACGGATGTAGCCGGAGTTTTAGCTACCACGTTTTGAAGAAACTGACCACTTATCACCCAGCCGAATACACTAGAGAGTGCGCATGGAAAGCCCGGGCCTGGACTGAAACGTGAGCCAGTATATATCTGGTCAAAACAGTCTACTCCTAACAACAGATCGATCGGACCGGATTTATCAAAGTCCTGGTCGGCGAGATCCAGATGTGTAAACTTATCCTTGACGATTGTCGGCAACGACACCGAAGGAATCAGGGATGTGATTTTAGGTAGAACCACTAATTGCATATCAAATTGAGGAGTGTCACTCAATCGAGGTATTATTGAACCGAAGGTGTGACCTTTTATGCTACACACATAATTTTGACCGATGCCACTTACATTTAATTTACATTTCTTGATATGTAAACCTAATTGTCGTGCACAGCTACTTGTAACAAATGAATCCATCGAGCCACTGTCAATAATTGTACGGACATACTGCCACGAACCATCCGATCGCTTCAAACGAACTACTGCTGTACCAAGAATTTTTGTGCTAATAGGTTGATTTGAAATGTTTGACTGGGTAGCACCAGTTAGAGTAGTGTTCATATCGGGATGCTGGGATGAATCCAGTTCACTAGTATGAGACAGTAAACTCTTATGCTCTTCATGTAACAAAGTATTATGCTTTGCATTACAAATGAAACATGTTGACTTAGATTTACAATCGGTAACAGTGTGACCCGGCCTTAAGCAGTTTTGACATAATTTTAAATCTTTAACTAATTGTTGTCGCTGTGTCATATTCATAGAATGCAATTTACTACAACGGTAGATTGAATGATTTTCATTACAACACACACAAACAATCCGACTAACTTTATTATTATTGTTGGAAGAAATTAGAGATGATTTTGGTTGACGCGATAAATAATCTTTATTTGTATTAGGCCGATTTTGTTTGCTTGTAGAATTTGATGATGGAATATTAACTGGTTGGCTAACTTCTAATACTTTTATGTAATTTTGTAAATAAGTAATGAAGTTATTAAATTTCGGAATTTCTTCAGTGTTTTGTAATTCAAACCTTTTTTTGTTTCTGTATCTAAAGGCCTAGACGCAATGTAAAATAAAATAAATTCGCATAAATCATCAATACACAAACCGCGCAAGGCATTAACGCATTCATAAAGTGTGTTAGATAACTCAGATAAGTTAGACAAAGATGGTTTTTGTATGGGATTAATTTTAATTATTTTTTCTAAATAAGCTGTTGCAAGAATACGCTTGTTGTCATATCTGTCCAGTAAAGTTGCAAAAACCACTGAATAATTGGCCGATGTCACAGGCACGCCCTTCGCTAATGTCAGTGCATAACCAGATAAACATGACAGCAAATAGTGAAATTTCTCAGTGTCGGATAATGAACTATTATTATGAACAAGTGCTGTATAACCATCTTTAAATGTTTGCCACTTTTCTATATTACCATCAAACTTTGGAATTTCCAGCTTAGGCAACTTCACTTGCGAACGCACGTGACCTTGACCTAATTCCGAGCGACAGCCGCTGCCTGCGCTCGCATCGAGAGAATCCGCAAACTCAATAACATAGTAATACAACTCATCGAATGACAGTAACACTTTATGATCGATAACAAACGAAGGGTTAAGCTTTAATTGCAACTGGTTAACATCATCGTTGCATTCCAAAAATCTATTACGAATCTCGTCAATCTTTTTGTACCTAGCTCGAAAAGCTGCAAATTTAGTTTTGTTTCTTTAACTGTTCTGGCTAAATCGTAAAGTATCTGCATACTTTCAAACTCATATTCCCGCCTTTTAATAGCGGTTATTAATTCCGCTTCGCTCATAGTTCACTTGGTATACGATATCCGCACGCTCAAAAGGATAAAAGTTATAAAAGTAGGTAAAACGGAAAAAGCGTAAGCCGGTAGGTAGGCAGCAATGCACGCGCGAACGTATTGACTGACGTAACGACGTAACGTAACGTAACAACTCCCTTTTGATACGCGTGAGTCATACAAAATTACGCAAATGAAATACAAGCACACGCGTCTTAAAGTTATTTGTTAGAATATAAGTTTTGACTTTGCGGTAGTTCAAAGCTAATCCGTCTCCCGCCGGAGACAAGTACTACGAGTGTAGGTACCTCGGTACTAAATTCGAGAAACTTCGAACTCACGTTTTTAAAAAGTAATTTATGCAATTTGTTATTGAATACAAATAAATGCAGCTTATTACAAGGGAATTAACGAGGTATGAATGTACGATTGAATAGTCAATCGGTCTCAAATAGGAAACAATAACTAGGTATCATGGAATGACCTAGGTTTTATTTAGACACTTAGAACTTGAAAGGCAAATTGAAATTGCCTGTAGGTAAGTATACAAACAAATTATAATTGGGATTACGTATTTAACGTAATAACGAGAATGGAAAGATTTAATTTCCGATAGTAGGTATTTTTGAAATAACTACGCGAGGAAGATTCCTCACAGGAGGCACCAAAATTAATGTTGATGCTTTCTGGAAGGGTCACTGCATTCTCCTATCAACCCCAGGGTCTCAAAGCAGGGAAAACAAACATGCAAAGCACTAACCTGGATCCAACAGGACAGGAAAAGAGGAATCACCAACGACGGGGCACACGCCGGCCGGTCAGCTATCTTCTTTATGTGGACTTGATGCTGCTTGTTCACTGCCTACACTCGTCAAGCACAGACACACCACCAATATGGAAACTGAGGGTTTATTTGGCCAGTGAAGCCCTTAGAAAGTCAGATATTCGAAATTATTTAGAATAGACGCGGCGTTGTATGCGCTGAGGCCGCCATACTTCTTTTTGTTGGCACTCTTGAGAAAGGCGCCACCAGCACGAGTTAAGAGAAGCCCGCGCTTATTTAAATCGTCGTTGACGCAACAAGGATGGAAAATGGAAATGCATGGATAAATTATTAGGATAGTTAATGCTTACACAGTATATAATATGAAAAGAAAATCCCGTCCGACCCAAAAGCATAATAAAGGTTAGGTATACACATGACCAAATATTTGAAATAATCTTTTTTTTCCGCGAATTAATTCCACCTTCCCCAAAATTTGGTATTTTTTTTAAAAGTGACAACACCATTTTGGACAGTATTATTTTGAGTGATGTGACCACGTACCACGTGCCCTGCCCCTCTTCACCCGCGCATGTATGCCTACCATGTTGCCTACAGCACATGTATTAAGATACCTCGCTTTTTCGAAATAATATTTATATTTTTAGGGGGATTTTTTTTTAAGTTTAGCCCGGCTTTGTAGGCATTAGTAGAATCAGTTATCGATACCTAACAATACTTTCACGGATGGGACAGGGTTTTCTTTACACATTGTATAATGTTAATTTGTTCACATTATACAATGGGTTGATTTATTAATTAATCACTAGACAAATGTAAAATGTAGATTCAACTTTCATTTGTGATGTACCCAAATAGTTACCTTAGTAGGTATTACTTACATGTCATGTTCGACACATGTGAGTGCACTATTGTTAATACATCTCTGCAGCTCTGCCTAAACCTAAATCATCTGTGAACTCCGGCCAGATGCCGAACAATAATAAACGAATAATTCCCGCCGATTAATACCGCCGGATAATTTATTTTATGATGAATCAATAAGTACAGAAAAATTAAATTCTCAGCCTTACAACTGCACTTTTATTCAGATCAACTTTGATAAAAAAAAAAAAAAATTACACACGTTCAATACACAAATCTTACTTTACTATAAAGGGTGTATCTGACATCGACGCACAAACGAGTACCATGGATCCAGTACATGATTCTAAACCCCCCCAGTGGTGGAATTTTTCGTCGGCTATTTCATGATTTAAAAAAAAATATAGTTTTTTTCACATAAGACCGTAATAATTGCTATACTTTTATAACCCAATAATATTTTAAAGTAAAAATTGATTAATTCGCTAATTACTTAAAAAAGCGCAATGAAAACAAAACTCGAAAAACTATCTTATTCGCTGATTTAATAGAGTTCATATCAGGGATCAACGTCATACCCACAAACCCGCACGGCGGCACGCTTGCAACGGTAAAAGGCCGGACAGCCACTTTTTTTTAAACACTGTGATTTCTGTAACCGTTCGTTAACGACTCGTTGGTGAACTGATGACATAAATGACTATCATAATTTAATTAGTGGCATGCGGTTTAGTCTTTTCGCGAAGTTTGCGTTACGATGTCAGATACATCCTGTGTAATTTTGTATCTTAGAATAATATATTGTAAAGGATCAAATAGTAGATTGTTAACCGAGGGTGGAAAGAATCAATTCCCGAGGTATTTAGACGCCCGAGCGTAGCGAGGGCGGCTATAGTCCGAGTAGGAATTGATTCTTTTACCCGTGTTAAACACTCTACTTTTCATTTCGAATATGAGGAAAATAACTATTTTTTTAATTCCGTCACAGATACATAACAGATTGGTATCCCGCTAATTTATGTCGAATTTTTAAATTTTAAATATGGAAATAACCACGTTATTGTTGCGACCATAGAATTAATAAGTAGGTACTATCGTACTTCTTAATTCTATGGTTGCGACCTATTTCGCTCAATGAAGTTTGCGCTAAGTTCACACTGGCTGTTTAGAAACTCACATTGCCGCTGCATTTTTTTTATTAGTTTTTGTTACACAAATTTCTTCACAGCTGACAGCAGTTCTATTTTTAAAGTTCATTCCGACCCTTAGGTGGGAAGTAATTTGTATGAGTTTTTCCCGCTCTAGGGAGGGAAATAGCACTTTCTACCCAATAATCAGATCAAGAAAATACTACTTTCCGAATATGAGAAATGAAAAATATTTTTTCGGTCACTAAGCTCGATCATTACGCGTGTGTGCGCATAGATGGATGAACAATTCACACAAAGATACAAATCTTAACAACGAATTTTACCTAAACTTTGGCGAGTGAGTTTTGTGGTCGGAATTTTATACAAAATACTTTACTTGAGCACTGGATCTAAAACTTTGGCGAGTGAGTTTTGTGGTCGGAATCTTATACAAAATACTTTACTTGAGTACTGGATCTAAAACTTTGGCTAGTGAGTTTTGTGGTCGGAATCTTATACAAAATACTTTACTTGAGTACTGGATCTAAAACCTGGTAGGATTTGCACGTTTAGATCTAAATACACACTAGTAATTACATTCCGAACAGGCGTCAACCCTACCAAACCGTGGGACGATATCGCTTCGCTAATTCTATCCGTGATTTATATGTTCACGCAGAGGCGGGCCAGCGGATAGCGGATTACTCGCCGGATTACGCCGAGTTCGACGCCCGGGTAGATAATGGTAGATTTAGACCGCGTATCCCCAGAAAGAAGTCCTAATGGATTGAACAATGATTGCTTCTTTGTTCATGTAAATATTGCTCTTTCTCTTTGAGTTCGAGTGATTTGTTTGTTGGACTTTCTGGGTTTAAGTAAATATTGGGTATTATGTGCTGTTGATTGATAACTTTTTTTTTAAATATAACTTCTGGTTTTAAGTAATAACAGCCTCGTGAATCAGGTTAAACTGCGGTGGATCCGTGGATGGCCTTTACATATCAAGACCTAAAGGTGGTATGGCGATTGAAAAAGATCGGGCGCGTGGGAACGGGCGATGGAAAGATCTATTTATTTATTTATATTTATTAGAGCCACCAGTTGTTGTTACAACACTTAAATGTACAGTTAATAATTATAAGTTCTTAGCTAGTTGCACAACATACTAAGGTAGCTACAGCGTACAATTTAGCTAGTATGCAGCATAAGGGAACAGCTATGCTCGGAGTTTCTCTGAGCGATGAGATCAGAAACGAGGAGATCCGTAGAAGAACCAAAGTCACCGACATAACTTTTCGAGTCGGTAGAATTAAGTGGCAGTGGGCAGGGCACATTGCTCGTAGAACCGATGGCCGATGAGGCAGTAAGGTTCTGGAGTGGCGGCCACGTACTGGAAGACGCAGCTTAGGAGGCCCCCAACAAGGTGGACCGATGACCTGATAAAGGTCGCGGGAAGCCGATGGATGCGGGCAGCACAAGACCGGTCATCGTGGAAAGCCTTCGGGGAGGCTTTTGTCCAGCAGTGGATCTGGCGAATGGTTGAGGAAACAAACAACATAATGCGCCCACCAACAATGAAATGCGATATGGGTAGCAGAGCGATGATGAGGGTAAGGAACGCAGGTTGACGTCAAAACATCGATAACCAGCGCTCAGTCTCTGTCTCATGTAACAAGCTCTTAGCATAATGCTGAGAGAAGGTCATTTTGCATGGATCTGACGTATGGGTATTAGGGTGCTTCTTAAACGGACAAAAAAAAATTTTTTTCCATTTATTCTCGCGTCACCCATTCATTCTCTTCTATGATCCAAAAAAGTAGTAAATTATTTTTTTCAGATTTTTAAACTAATATTTAGGGGTCGCTACCGGCCAGCAAAATAAAAAAAAATATGTATTTTTGATTAGAATTTTTATTCAGTGAAAAAAATTATAATCATTCTTAAATCATATAATTAGTAGGGAGTTATGATACTGAAAAATTAACTATGATAACAACGTATTTTTATTTGTATTTGGGTACTTCTGTATAAAATTTCTCACAACTAAGAGAAGATATTGTTTTTGTTCCTTATCGTTGGTAATTAATTTGTTGTACTCTTCCATTAATGCCACTCCCCGCTCCGCCAAATCATTCCCTACTTTCGTAGAGCATATAATTTCTCTAGAAGCTTTATAATCTTCATCTTCCTCCCAAAGAGAAGGATCTTTTTTTAAAAATGCGGATGAAATACCGAGAATTGTAAATAACCGTAAGGTGTTGCTGGTAACAAAGTCTTCTAATTTTTTTTCTTCGATGTGACTTACATCTAAGGTAATCCGCTTAGAGCTAAAGTCTAAACTTTCTTCATTTAGTGCAATAACCATATTTTGTTTACTTTCCAATGAAACTTCGTCATCAAAAAAATAAAATGCAACAAGTTCTTCGGAGAGGTACCATATATGCCCTAGAAACTTTGTTATAGCTTTTTTCGATATGGCTTTGTTTATTTTTTCAAAACTCTTGAGATCTTTTAGCAAGCACAAATCATTCCTTGGTGCTGATGTTGTACTAGTATTACGACTTTACGAGGCGATCGGGCGCATACTGAAGGTTGCGGGGGAAGAGGGGCAAGTGTAAATCGAGTGTTTATTGTGTTGAATCATGCGTCGACAGTTGAAAAAGCAAATTTTATCTTGATTCAATAATCCTAAAACTATTATATGTCTCTTTAAAGTAATAAAATAAAAATACAAAATATTAAAACTTTAATGCTCGGTAGCGACCCCTAAAATTTGATTTAAAAATAAAATAAAAATAATGAGCTCGTTTTTTGGATGACAGAAGCGAATGGCGGGTTGACGCAGTTACTTTTCAAAAGTCGAAAAATAAGAAGCACCCTAATGGGTATTTTACCTAAACTTTTTTCAAGTTTTTTATTTCTGCGTAAAGTTAACAGGAGAACGAGAGTATACGACATAGCCCGAAGAATTGCAACACTGAAATGGCAGTGGTCCGGATACATTGCCCATAGGTCCGATGCCCGATGGGGCCGGGGGTAGGCCCCCGACAAGGTGGACCGACGACTTGGTGAAGGTCGTGGGAAACCGCTGGATGCGGGAAACCGCTGGATGCAGGAGGCGCAAGACCGGTCGTCGTGGAGATCCTTGGGGGAGGTCTATGTCCAGCAGTGGACGTCTTTCGGCTGAAACGATGATGATGGTGAAAGTTTACAGCAAATAGCGTTAGTTTGTTTTTATCATCATGTGCAAGACAGAACAAAGCTACATAAATATTAACATTTCAAACCACTCTAATGATAGCCGTGCATCACGCGTTGACGTCAGTGGGTAGGCAGTGATGTACCGCCGCAAACAGTAGCACTTTACATTAGTCGCCATTAGAGCAATGATGAAAGAAACCATCGCTTTTTGAATTGAATTGTAAGTAAAAAGAAATGATATAGTGCAACTGCTCTTTCCAATGTTTTTAAAATTCTAGTGTGTTGTAGATCAATCTGTTTTGACTTTAGATCATTTCTATTTCCACATAAATAATACGGAAAGAAAACGTTTTCAAAATAATACAATTCACATTTATTTATTTAAATATGGATATAGATATCAATATGGCAACAAATATTTCATATATTTTAACGGGTTTTTGTAACATTGGCAAAGAGTAAAAACCAGAAGGTCTCAGAAAAGAAAAATAAATTAAGAATGAAAGTTAACAAGTATTATTAATACAAACAAAATAAATTGCAAAATAAATGACTTACTTAGTTACTTACAAGTCTAGAGTTTACTCTAAATCATAACATCACTCTGAAGTGCTAGAATTACCATAATAACCACGAATTTTATGAAAAACTATCGGCCGCCAGCGACTTCGTTCGCGTTAGTTAGTTATGCTTCTCTCCTGCGGCGCTGGTCGCGGCGTGATGTTATAAAGCCTTCCTGGATGAATGGGCTATCCAACGCAAAAAGATTTTTCAAATCGTACCCGTAGTTCCTGAGATTAGCGCGTCCAAACAAACAAACTTTTCAGCTTTATATATTACTAGCGACCCGCCCCAAACACAAATGATATACGTACCTACCTAAGCCTTCCTCAAGAAACGGTGGCCCTTCAATTAAAATAATGTCTACTGTGCCGCCCATCAGCCAATATCTGACTCCACAAGATACATCGACCTTATTGTCCATGGATAGCCAGTTCCACCACCTACAAAGAGAATGAAAGCCTACCGGCGCGGGGTAGCAAGTTTGTTCGAAATAATGGTCCCCCGGTCCGGCCCACCGCGGTTTAGGCAGAGAAACACGCAAGTGGCAGGCGGCCGGCAGGGGCGCGAGCGGCACGTGGGTTTTTCTGGTGTTTAGTTTTGAATAAATCGTGATATCTCCTGAATGAAACAACCAATTTCAAAAATTCAAAAAGAGATCTGCTGCTACTAAAATTACCTTTGATATGGCGTAATTTATTTGGATAAGGATTAATAATAAGGAACAAATAGTGGGCTCTGATTTCGACAGGTATTTTAATTAACTTTTCAAACATAAAAAAGTAGTCTTAATAAAGAAACTATAGTTGGTAGACATATGGTGTCGCAGACTTTTTTGTAGGCATTTTTAAGGTCTACAATACTGTAGTACTATTTCAACCAGCGCTTGCAATGTAAGCTCAAAAAAATGGATTTATTTTGCGACATGTGTTAGAAACCTCAGAAATTATCAGTGTTCCTCATAAACATTATGGATGTTATATACATGAAAACCTTCCTCTTGAATCTATCTATTAAAAAAACCGTATCAAAATCCGTTGCGCAGTTTTAAAGATTGAATCATACAAAGCGACATAGGGAAAGTAAAACCGACTTTGTTTTATAATATGTAGTGACGTAGTGAATAGTGATATATGTGTTTAAAAGTAGTGGTATCCTTCGATATCTTAGTATGTTATATTATGGTGTTACAAATTGTCTCTTTGAGAATTGTCTCTTTGAGATTGATTTCTTCATCTCATCCATAACATAAACGAAGCCAAAGCGTTTTTTTTTTTAATCGTCCTGTTTTTATATCTAGTTTACTGTTGTATGTGGTTTATTAAATTCGAATCAATCAATCTTAGAGCTTAATTCTGTGATTTATGTGAAATAACACGATCGCAATATCGATGGGATGGGATGGGATGAAATTGTTTGAGTGACTGTGGGAATCTTTTGTCGTACAACAATGACGTTATAATTATACTTGTGTCGTCACTTTCATGTAAAGGTGCAAAACATAAGTGGGATGTTTCACGACCCACACATTTATCACCTCTCAGATAATAAACTGAATATTAATTATCTAAATCAATCTATAAAAGGGTGGTAATCTAAGGGATGAACACATTCCAACCCCATACGTTGAGACAATCACATCGAAGAGTAGAAACTTCAGTAAAGCAGCCATGTTGAAGCAACTGTCCGAGACGCTGGCCATGCTGTGCTGGGGGCCCGAGGAGGAGAAGCGCGGCCGGTGGGGGCCGCCGGCGGTCACACTGACTGCTGCGCGTGGCAAGCGTGGCCTCGTCGACGAATGTTGTTACAAGTCCTGTACCATTGATGAACTAATGACGTATTGTTAGTGACATGGGTTACTACTGTTTGGGAAAACAATTGTGATGTTGTAAATATATCATAACTTTATGTTTACCTGGTTTTTTTTATCATTATATTCGTTGCTCCAATGCCCTAGTCTGATTGCTAAGTTTATAAATTTACTAGCGGCCCGATACGTGCTTCGCTACGTATAAAGTAAAATAATAAAAACAAATTTATTGGATCATCAAAATTAATTATTCAAACATAGAATTTTTTTTTCATTGCTTGCAATTTTATTTTATTTTTTTATGAGAGGAGGCCTGTGCCCAGCAGTGGGGGAATAAAAAGGTTGATAATGATGATGATGATGTATTTTAAAACTTAACCCAAAACATTTAGATAAACTATATTCTTTGTTTTTCTATTTCTTGCATGTATAAACAAACGACTGGGGTACCGACTCTCGGACAGGCAACATAAAGTTGGCCAGGTGAAAAACATGATTCCTCCAAATTCACACTACAAACTTGAAATGTTTGCCCTTGGGCTCTGTTGATGGACATAGCAAATGATAAACGCACAGGATATTGTAATCGTTTGAACTCAAATGGCATATCAGTTGGGATCATAGGGATACGCGGTATCAAACAAACTTCTCCTTTTTATTTACCAGTTAAAATCGTAGCTTCAATTAAATTTGGTAATAAGTTTCACACTGCCAATCTGGTGCCATTAGACAGTTTTGGTGGATGATAAAATTAGATTTTCTCGGTGGTAGGCAACAACATCAGCCGCCGGCATAAGTTACCACCCACCAGACAAAGTCATGCCGCCAAGGGATTCGTCGTGTTCCGGCATGGTGTCTGGTGAAGCCGTACGGTGGACGGGTCTGAGCAGTTGTGTTGCGATGTGTGCCGGGTACGATGCGCCAAATGTTGTTGTGTCGGGAGTTCAGTCGTGGAGGGTCTCCAGATCAATCCTCTGGCGCAACATCGTTGGTCGTGTTGTTGGGTTAAACATTGCATCACCTCGCTTAACTGCCGTCTTCCTTCCAGTAGGAAGGAAGACGGCAGTTAAGCGAGTTTATTGAATCACAAAAAAAAAAACCGAGTGAGTACACTCAGTTTTTTTTTTGAGTCAATAGGCTTAATAAGCTAGTGCGCTTTACCAATCATGATTGCATCACTGCTTACCATTAGGCGGGATTGCACGCAAGCACCAGTTTATAATTATTAAAAAAAAGAAAGAAAGTGGCATTCATTTTTATTCATTTGTTACGAAGAATGTGACAAATGAAGAACCGCTCTCCCGATTTTGTTCAAACTTCACATAAACCATTTACTAATTAGTCAAAATAAAGCCTAAACATTTGGTATAGATAGGTGAGTTCGTTCTTGAGTTATAAAATTACAAAGAAAGTGGCATTAATTTTTATATATATACATATAGATAGATGAGATGATGACCACCATTCATTGAATTCATTTGTTACAAAAATGTGATAAAAAAAGAACCGCTCGACCGATTCTGTTCAAACTTCACATAAACCATCTACTGATTAGTCAAAATAAAGCCTAAACATTTGGTTTCAATAGGTGAGTCCGTTCTTGAGTTATAAAATTACTAAGAAAGTGGCATTGTTTTTTATATAAATAGATATAGGTATATAGATATGACCTTACATAAAGTTACGCACGTTTTAAAAACAACAATTCACCACACGACTATAGGAAAACAATTCCACTTTTATTTAAATTTCATCTTGTTTCACGCAGTCAGTCACCGATCCATCACCTGTGCACATTGATAACTCAGCGCCATGAACAGTGGCGGAGTTTATTTATGGCTACAATCTCGCTGACTATCCGCTTTTTGTTAAAACCACAACAGACAGTTCTGAATAAAACCTCACGCTTTGGTCATACTTTTTATTATTTTTTGTGTTGTGAGTCAATCAACTTATCCTATCACAGTCTACTTGTGGACCAGCACCACCAAGTTATTTCTAGGTCTTCTGTGGTTAGTCTATCCTGTTAACTAAATAAATGCTTTTATTATTAAACGTACAATAAATTTTGTCGCAGATTCCTCGTGATCAAGGACTCATCTGCTTCAACGGCCAGTGTTTATTCTCCATTGTCTTATCGGTAGGACGTGACCTATAGCTCCTAAAGGGTATTTTGGCGTGACAGAAATTAGAACTAACGCCGTCATCTCAATTTTCCGTATAGTTTACAAATACTGACACATTGTTGAGAATACACACAAGGTACAAGTCTGCGCATTCAATCTGTCGGAAAAGCCTTTAGTTTTCCTACATTTTTGACAAGTTTTGACATTTCTTTGTCGCCGAAATAAAACTGTGACTAGATTTAGAACGTTTTGAATTAATGGAATTGGCATTCTGATATAAACGTTCAAGTAACGACAAAAGAAGATTGCCGATTTCATTCAATGTCGCACGCAGATTTACTTTGCGCGCACTCTGCCGACAGTGCCCTGTAAATGCCATTTGAGCGTCAAATCTTGTAGCCCCATAGGGCTTTATTTATAGTCAAAGTGACAAAAATGTATTGTATTGAGATAAGCTATCGAAAAGCTTTGAAAGCAATTGCCACTTGTCTAATCCCTCAAGGCGCTATCAACATACCTATTATAATATATCGTCACATTTATACCTAAAAAGCACCATTCACTCTATAATGGTTATTCATAAACTTGACCCAGAAGAGGGGAGTACCATCAAAGCCTATATTTAATTGTGTAATCACGTCCCAACTGTCGCATTAGCTGCGCGGGCGCTTTGTCCGCTTTCGGCATTGTACATGTTGTAGAGATACTAAACGGAAGATCTAGAGTTCACGGAAGTGATACCGGATCCTTGTTATAAAAGCTAATGATTTAAGGATGATTATTTCAGGAACATTACAGTGACCTTTAGAAGAAAATGTTGAGACCCCAATTAAATAGGTAAATTGGAGTTAGGAGGGGCCTAACACCACTATCCACATAATATTAGTAAGTGTAAGTTACACACACATATAAACATACGCTTTGTCCTCAGGGGGTCGGCAGAAACTAGAAAAGGCAAAAAATCTTCTTGCTTCGTCTATATCCATAATTGGCAGGCCTGTTACAAGATATTTTATTCATTTACTAGCTTTCCGCCCGCTGCTTCGCCCGCGTGGAGTTCGGTTATATCGCGCTTTTTAGAATTCCCTCGGGAACATCAAATTTTTCCGGGATAAAAGGTAGCCTATGTGCTTTCTCAGGATCTAAAGATTGTCTGTGCCAAATTTCATCAACATCATAAGCGTAGAGATTACTCTGAAGAAAATCTTAAGAAGTTTAGAACTTGTATAGAGAAATTGTCTTTTTCGGAAGTGTACTCAGCCTCTGACCCAAATATAGCCTATAATGCTTTCTTTGATTTGTTCAAGTTATTCTATGATCTTTGCTTTCCATTTAAATATATAACAATTAATACACATCGTAAAGCTAAATGGATGACGCGAGGAATTAAGGCTTGTAGTATCAAAAAACGTGATCTTTTATGGCAATACAGGAAAAAACCAAGCCAGGTTAATAAAACTAAACTGACACAATTTTCTAGAAGATATAAAAAAGTAATCAAATTAACACAGCGTGCACAAAATAATCATTTAATTAGCGTGTCAGATAATAAAAGTAGATCAGCCTGGAAGATCATAAACGAATCTAAACAAAATGTACCAAATGACACTATATCTAGCATTAAAATAAATGACAAAATAATAACTGACCCTTGTGAAATATCTGACGCTTTTAATAATTATTTCATAGATAAAATTGTACCCAGAGATGATTCACTCAGCATGCAGTATAAGTTTTTAACGTCTACTAAGCAAAAGTCTATGTTTTTGAAGGCATGCTTACCACATGATGCATTTCAGATTATTAGAAGTTTAAAAAACACGAACAGTGTAGGTTATGATGGGATATCAACTAAAGTCTTGAAGTATATTGCTGCGAATATTTCTACTCATCTTTCCTATCTGATAAATATATCTATTGAAGCTGGAATTTACCCCGACAAATTAAAAACTTCTGTCATAAAACCAATCTTCAAGAAAGATAATAGTGAATGTCTAGAAAACTATAGACCTATTGCCTTGGTTCCGGTTATATCCAAAATTTTTGAGAAGCATATTTACAAAGAACTAAATAACTATTTAGAGAGTAACAATATTCTGGCACAAGAACAAAAAGGTTTCAGACAAAATAAGTCAATAAATATGGCCATATATGACTTTCTGAATTTTGTTATGGTTAATGTTGATAAAAGAATACCTATCTGCTCTATTTTGATGGATATGACGCAGGCTTTCGATTATGTTGAACATAATTTATTGTTAGGTAAACTTAATAAATATGGAATAAGAGGTAATGTTTTAAAATTATTTGAATCTTACCTCAAAGGCCGTCGCCAATACACTGAATTGACTAGAGTGAATGTCATAACAAGAAAAGAAGAAACTTTCAGATCATGTGAACGTCAACTAAATTACGGTGTTCCTCAAGGAACCGTTTTGGGGCCACTATTTTTTATATTGTATATAAATGACTTACCCAATGCCACTGATAATCCTGTAACTCTTTTTGCGGATGACAGTACAGTAACTGTTAAGTGTAAAGATCTAAGTACTTATGAAGATGACATAAACAACACATTGAACTCAGTCATGAATTGGCTTAATATCAATAACCTTAAAGCCAACTTAAGCAAAACTAAATTAATATACTTTAGACAACGTTTACCGGCACCAAATAACCTAAATATAAATTATAACATGCAAAAAATAGAGGAAGTAGACAATTATAAATTTCTAGGCCTATATATTGATGACAAAATGACCTGGAAGCCACATATTCAACAACTATGCAAACGCGTTAGTAAATCTGCCTATGCTCTACATACACTTGCATATAAAATAAATTCCGGTGCCCTTATAATTGCGTATCATGGGCTGGTGGCATCTGTTCTCAGATATGGCATAATTTTCTGGGGGAATTCCACCGACAAAGATATTGCCTTTAAAGCGCAGAAACGTTGCATTCGAGCTATGTTTGGTTTAAAGTCAACAGAGAGCTGTCTGCCTTTCTTTAAGAAGCACAACATTCTACCACTACCCTCACTATATGTATTTGAAGTAGCGGCTTTCGTTAAACAAAATCCTCACTTGTTTACTTTAGTATCTGTAGCTCTCAATCGGACCCAAAGGGACGAAAGTCGTTTGTGTATTCCAAGAACGAATACTGCCTTAATGTATAAAAGTCTATTTCACATGGCACCAGTTATATATAATAAATTACCGAAAGAGCTAAAAAAATTGCCTGTAAATTCATTTAAAGTAAAACTAAGAAGTATGTTGTGTCAAAAATGTTATTATAGTGTATCGGACTTTTTATTGGACAAATCTTGACATTGTATAATTGTAATTTTTTTCTTTGACTTTGTATTATTTAAGTCCAAATTATTTTGACATATATTTGATCAATTGTTTTGACTTCATTATGATAACATTATGGGATTTGCTTATTTGACCATGTTGTATTTAAATCAGAATGGTTTTGACGTTAACTTAAAAATTATTATGACTTTTTGACTTTAATTATCCCTATTATAATGTAATCTGTATAATGTAATTTTATTATTTTATTTTTTGTATTTGTATGCCTATAATAGGCTGATCATAGCGCACTTTATCCTCAAATATGAATACCTAACCACTGTACCTATGTATCACAAATAAAATATTTCTGACTTCTGACTTCTGACTTCTAACATCGGTTGAGAGGTTTAAGCGGGAAAGCGTAACAGACAGACAGACAGACAGACAGACCGACAGACAGACAGACAGAGTTACTTTCGCATTTATATTATTAGTATGGATTTATGTACAGACACACGGAGGTCAGTGAACCAGTTGCCAAAGAAGAAAAAAAAATATTTTAAAAGGATATTCTATTCCTTTTGCAATTTTATGCGATTTAGTTTGTTTGAAACTTTCATTTCTTTATTTTTGATCCTAGGTTTTTTTCTATGGTTTAGGATTATTTATATGAACCAACATTGTTCGTGTTTTCATTTATTGTCGTGTTGTCAGCACCACTCTGTATATGTTACAACGTTATTTTTACTTTAATCCTGAATATAGTTTGTTCAGAATAAGCAACTGAACTGATTCCAATCATATTTACACCATGTTATATTTTTTCCCAAATACATTTAGGGTTTGTTGCAGTGTGGTTACGGAGCGCACGACACAGCTGGCGGTAGAACATAGGACTAGCACAGTGAGACATTCGGGTTTCGCATTTTACACAAAAAATAACGTTGTAAATACATAATATACAGAGTGGTGCTGACAATACCACAGTAAAATGGTCGTAGTTATGAAAAAAGGATCCAGCCAGCAAATTTGCTTTTGAGAAAATAGAGTTTGAAGTAAAATTTATATATTAAAATGACATGACAGTAGATTTAAATTTCCTTTTAAATAATGGGTATTTTCCTGTACTTTTATGCGGCCTTGATATTTTTGCATATATGTACTAAAGTTGATGTGTAGAATTCAGACATTTATGACAGCCTAACTCAAAAAACGGTTTCTATGGGTTGGATCCATTTTGCATAACTAGGTAAGTCGAATTAAACATCGTGTAGCTCAACATATTCTCAGTCTACACATAAAAAATCATATAAATATATTCATTAGTTTAGTCACAGGAAATTATTTTCCATTTCGCACATTTTCTACATGATGTTCATGTTTTTAAGGAAGCGCTTACAGGTTAATGACCGCCGCATCCTGCGGTACCAAAATTTAATAATAATGGCTCAAAAAAGCAAGTCGATACAGGATCGCGCTGTCGCCGATCGGAGGTCAGTGAACCAATATTTGTAAAGGATGTCGTATTCCGTTGGAATTATATGCGATTTAGGTTTTTTTTTATGGTTTAGCATTACTCCTATGAACCAGCATTGTTCGTGTTTTAATTTATTGTCGTATTGTCAGCACCACTCTGTATAGTATGTTAAGCTATGTGGTGTGTTCAAAAGCCGCTGCCTAGGTTTCGTCCAATAAACATCCACTAAAACTTCAATAATGTTATTTTATTACAATGTATTTATGTAACGTAAAACATGACAGACTAGATAACCTATAGTGTCAATATTACCATATAAATACCCACGAGATTGAATTCTACGGAGGTCACGGGAGAGACCTCGGTCATAACATTTTAGTGCCTCTAACTGAAATGTAGGGGCTGACAGAATAGCTATCGGGGCAGCATTGAAAGTATTTACGATGTTTAGGCGACATTTCATCGAGTTTTATAGTCATCAGACTTGCCAAACTGATCTTTCATCTGGAATCTACTAAATCCATCCTAAAAGTATGTATACACTCAGCTTTATTAAAGCGATTTACTCGTTTATTTTTGAACGAAATTTTATGTTATTACAAATCTTACATTCTTGGTTGCTATTTAAATATTAAATAAAAGGTATTTGGGGAACATTTCCCAGTTACTGCAAAAGTCCAGATAAAAGCATTATTTCAACAATAACAAATATCAACTTTATTCAGTGGTAATTAAATTGACTTTAGTATGGCCAGCATAGAAGTCGTGGTGGCTTAGTGGTTACAACACTAGCCTCTCAAGTATGAGTGCGCGGGTTCGATTCCAAGTCAGGCAAGTACCAATGTAACTTTTCTAAAGTTAGATGTACTTTCTAAGTATATATTGGAGACCAATGACTGAAGGTGAAGGAAAACATCTTGAGGAAACCTGGACTTTAAGTCTGAAATCGCCAACCCGCATTGAGCAAGCGTGGTGATTACGCTCAATCCTTCTCTGTATAAGAGGAGACCTGTGCCCAGCAGTGGGACGATAAAAAGGTTGATAATGAATGGTGATGAGGACTAGCATTGTCATAAAAATGTTTGAAAATGAACCGAACTTTATTCAGTAGTAGTTTAAGTTATTTTTGCAAAAACTTAAATTTGTGTAGGGGAAGGTGAGGTAATACGATCCCTGCAGGTCAAATGATCCCCCACCTTGAATCAAACATAACTAGTGCTATCTATCCAAATGAGCATGAAACATGTTCCCCGCGGCCCCGCCAGTTGCCTCTCCAAGTTTTATGGCGTTGCAACCGCTTGGCGTGATTTCATCAAAAAATTATTAAAAAGTGTGGCTCTGATCTAAGGTAAGCCTGTTTTTAGACTTTCATTACTTTTTACATGTTCGTATTTATTGAAATGTTGTTTTAATTGCGGATATTAATAGCAGTTAGCTAATATTTAAGATGTTTTGATCTCCGTACGCGGCATTCGAAGGGTAAAATTTTGATCGATATCTTCGAATTTGGTGTTTGGGGCTAAATGATCCCTTCCTGTGTGTTTAAAATGATCCCTGGAATCATTTTACCCCATTTTTGTTTTTACGGATCATACAGAGAATTTATATACCTACCTACATAAAACTAATAGTCAAAATTGGCCTGAAGAACAATTGCAAAAGGCATTTAACGCCGTCAGAGATGGTAAGCCTTACAAAACCGCAAGTAGACAGTTTAAGGTCTGTTTAAGTAGAGAGTTGAAATGATAATTCAAAAATCTCCACAACACCACAGTCATCACGGCAACCTTCGTCCTTTTTAGAAAACACCTCGGCGTCAGAATCTTCTGAAAGATTATTTATTTGATTATTATCTCCAGCCTTGACTGTTGGTCTTTCAACCACATCTTTTGGTGTTGTTACACCCAGGAAAGTACGACCAACACTAAAGATAGTTGGAAAAAGAGCGACTGCAAAACGAATAAGAGTATTGCTCCATGGAGTAGACACATCTGTATTGACCAGCACACACTACAAAAAGTACCTTGTAGAGGAAGCCAAAAAGAAAACAAACACATAACATAAAAAGGCTGACCAACAAACAGCACGATAAATTGAAAGGTGTTGGGAAAGGAAAAGGAGTCGGGAAAGGAAAGAGAAGCGGAAAGGGAAAGGGCAAAAAAAGGAGCAAAACGGATCAGATTCTTCAGAAGAAGAGAGTCATACCGAATGCCTCTTCTGTACTTTTTTTTTTTTTTTATAATTATAAACTAGTGCTTGACTGCAATCCCGCCTGATGGTAAGCAGTGATGCAATCGTTGAGTGTAAAGCGCACTAGTTTATTAAGCCTATTCACTTAAAAAGCTTAGGAATAGGAAGGATGACGGCAGTTGAGCGAGGTGATGCAATATTAAACCCAAGACCAACACGACCAAACGATGCTGCGCTAGAGGGAGATTGATCTGGAGACTCCCCTCGACCAAATTCCCGAGACAACAACATTTGGCGCATCGTACCCGGCACACATCGCAACACAACTGCTCAAACCCGTCCTCCGTACGGCTTCACCATCAGTAGCTTTCAAGCTACTCCAAAGACAATAAAGGCGAAGGGTGGATTAGGTGCGTTGTGTGTCTTAAATGGGGACATGAAGCTTGTGCGGGACGAGATAGTGACGATGAAGGCGACTTAATCATTCGCGATATTCAACTTTATATTAATCAATTTCATAACGTGAGAAAAAAAAGCTATATGTCTATTTTTACCCGACTACGGCAAAAGCAAAAGGAGGGTTATGATTTTGACAGGCTATGTATGTATGTATGTATGTATGTATGTATGTATGTATGTATGTATGTATGTATGTATGTATGTTCATCTGTTCCCTCGTAACTTCTAAACTACTTATTCGAATTCGATAAATGACATATCATTAGAAGCGTCTTAATTGTCTGCTGGTTATAGGCTATATGGAGTTTCACAAAATCTAACGTGGCGCCCTCTAGCGGACAAAATATACAGAGTAAAAAAATAAAGTTAAGATAAATATGCCGTGTTTGGTATCATTTGAAAGGGCTTAACTTGTACATTTTGAATATATATATATTACTAGCATTTGCTTGTGACTTTACCTGTATTCATGGGCTGATTGCATATAATTCACATCTTTTCGTTCATAGATAGCTTCTTTACTACTTATCAGAATAAGACCACTGCAGAACCATTAGAAGGGCCTTGATATTCTGTTGGTTATGAGCTATAAAACTTGTCACCAAATTTAGTATTACGCCCTCTAGCGGACAAAAAGTTCTATGTTAATACAAAATTAAAATAAATATACCGTATTTGGTATCATCTGAAAGAGCTTCACGAGTACTTTATGTTTGTACATAATCCCTAGTAATGCTTCGTAGAAATTTGAATGTAAACCAGGGTTTGGTAAACGGAGCGATGGGAGTGGTGAAGGCCTTCGAATGGCCTGCTCTTCGGCGCGATCAGTTGGAACAGGAGAACAGCCAAGCGCTGTTCTCATACAATTTGACGACGCATCCATAAAAGCACATACTAACGGACTTATCAAAATCGAGCCTTGCCTCACTGAATTTGACGGCTTGAGGGGTTCTGGGCAAATTCAGCGTAAAATGCTCCCGCTGATTCTTTCTTGGGGTTGTACTGTACATAAATTACAAGGTTGTACTCTAGATAAAAAAGTTACAGATCTACGAAAGTCATTGTTTGCTAAAGGACAGGCCTATGTCGCTCTCAGTAGAGTTAAAACCATAGAGGGATTATTTATAAGTGCCTTGGATCATAATAAATTACTTAAAAATCCACATGACAGTCGATCGTTAGCAAAATTAGATAGATTAAGAAATCTTCCCAGGTCCTCTTAATATAAGTTTTTTTTTTAATAATTATAAACTAGCGCTTGACTGCAATCCCGCCTGATGGTAAGCAGTGACGCAATCCTTGATGCCTGCGCACTAGTTTATTAAGCCTATTCACTTAAAAAACTTAGGAATAGCAAGGATGACGGCAGTTGAGCCAGGTGATGCAATGTTAAATCCAAGACCAACACGACCAACCATGCTGCGCCAGAGGGAGATTGATCTGGAGACTCTCCACGACCAAACTCCCGACACAATAACATTTGGCGCATCGTACTCGCCACACAACGCAACACAAAGTGCTCAGACGCGTCCTCCGTACGGCTTCACCCGACATCATGCCGGAACACGACGAATCGCTTGGCGGCAAGACTTTGTCTGGTGGGTGGTAACTTCTGCCGGCAGCCGATGTTATGGCCTACCACCGTTAGAAAAACATCCAATCTATTTAAACTAACGGCCTCATCCACTAATTCATGACCCATTCGGTGCCATCGACGCAAATGTGCGTCGCTACTACGAAAAACCGGGAGCTTCATACGGGAAAACCGTTGCTATACGCGCTACGATCCAAGCGCTACGAAATAGTAAAATAGGACATCTCTACATATTACTATACGCCGATACATAAGTCAAAGAGATGTCGTATGTTAACTACCTAGTTTTTAGTTCGTCAATTTAACTTTTGTTAATATTATGCGCCACAAATACACTTTAACACCAAAATAGTACAAATAATAAAAAGTTAAAAAACTAAAACCCAACTACGACAAAAAACGACGCTGAAAAAGTATAAAACAAGATTTTCAGAATACTGAACTGAACAAAGTTGCTAATATAGTTGCAAGTAAATGGACACAGTAGACTCTACCAAGATTTCGTTATGACAATAATGTCTTACGATACTATTCTGAAGTATGCAATATTCACTATTTAGAGATAAATTTTCATGTTGGAAGGCGTAGTCACACGTTACATATACCTACCGTAGCACTTTCATAACGTGTGACTGCGGTTTTCCAAACATGAAAATTTATCTCTAAATAGTGAATATTGCATACTTAAGAATAGTATCGGAAGACATTATTGTCAATTTACAACGAAGGCATCTTGGTAGAGTCTACTGTGTCCATTTACTTGCAACTATATTAGCAACTTTGTTCAGTTCAGTATTCTGAAAATCTTGTTTTATACTTTTTCAGCGTCGTTTTTTGTCGTAGTTGGGTTTTAGTTTTTTAACTTTTTTGACAAGAAAATAATCATTTTTAATTAAGATTTGATTTTTCTATTGCTTTATGACATTGAAAAGAAACATTTGATAGAAATGAGTACTTACTGCCTATTTTTTATTTAGAAGAATTTATTTGTTTACTTATTGTTTGACTAGGTATGTTGTTGGTTGTGTAGTGTACCTTTTAAAAGTTTGTTGCAATGTCTAATGTTTAGTTTTGTTGAATAAGTAGTAGCTAATTACAAAAAATATCTCTAATGAAACTAAAAGTCTGCAAAAGTTTTGTTTAACTTGCTTACATACTTAAATTGTTATGGACAATATATAATTATGATTAAAATAAGCAGCTGTTTCATTTCGTTGATATTTATTAACTTATGGTATAAAATGATCCCTGGGATTATTTTACCCCTACCCCGGGGATCATTTTATACATAGGTGTGTATAAAATGATCCTTTACTTAAATTTAGCAAAATCCTCTAATACAAAAAGATACTAATTAAATAATAAAAAATTAGTACCTATGCAGTTACATAGTTAAGTAAATTCACTACCTCTAACAATAGAAATTTTGCGATTTGGCCTTCAACTTTAGCCACAGTTTAGTTTTCCCCTTAAGGGGATCATTATACCTCACCTTCCCCTAGATATTTGACCAACAAATCGCGATTGCGGAATATGTTTTAAAACCATTGGTGTTACCTATGCAACTACACACATCAAAAGTGTCTAGGGATCAAGCATTTTTATGCGGATTTCTTGAGATTGAGATGTGGCTTTGTAATAAATTTATGATTTTATAAATTTATATGGATCCTTTTGGTGCATTTCATAATTTGAATCAGGAACTGTGAATCAAATTCGAGTAAAAGATGAAAATCAGCTGTCAATATTTTCCCTATAAAAACATACAACGCATTGAAGACATTATTAGTGCTACTGTTTCCCTACTACTGATTAAAACCAACGTTATTATGGAGCGGCGACGTCATTTAAGCAGGGAAGAAATGCTCAGAGCCGTGGGAATGATAGAAGCTGGTTCCCGGCAACGTACTGTGGCTTTAGCTCTGAATACAAGTCAGAGTGTTATCAGTCGACTTTGGACACGTTACCGAAGCACTGGTACCGTGGCTGAGCGCCATGGAGGACGGTATCGCTGCACCACACGGAGACAAGACCGATACATTCAAATCTTAACTCGAAGAGCTCCAACAATAACCGCCATGATGTTAACCGTGAGGCTTCATCACTCTTCAGGGAACTTAATTAGCGACCAAACAGTCAGAAACCGCTTGCATGAAGTGAACCTTCATTCCCGAAGACCGCTACGGGTACCACCTATAGCAATGCACAATCGTAGGATTCGATATCAATGGGCTCTTGAACACAGAAATTGGGCAGAAGAACAATGGCGTTTCGTGTGCTTTTCTGATGAGTCTCGTTTTGGTATGAGACCGGATACAAGACGTATACGACACTGGAGAACCCCTGGACGCCAACAGCGATTAAAATCCTGCCAGGAAGTCCATCCTTATAGTGGTGGAACCATCATGGTATGGGCGGGTATTTGGATCGGCGGAAGAACTGAGTTGATTTGGATCAGAGGCAACCTCAACGCTCAAATTTATGCTGAAACGATTGTATCAGACGTCATCGTTCCTCTACAAGTGCAAATCGGTCCCTTATTTCAGTTAATGCATGATAATGCACGACCGCACACCGCAAGAGTTGTAAGACAGACTCTCGCCGCAGCTAACATCAATGTCCTGCCCTGGCCTGCTCAGTCGCCAGACTTGAACCCGATTGAGCATGCATGGGATATGCTACAGAGAAGAGCTCTGCCGAATATGGAGGGTATCCAGTCGCAAGAAGACCTTTTTTTGTTGTTGCAACGAACATGGGCGGCCATTCCACAGCGTGATTTGGATGAACTCATTTTGAGTATGCCAAACCGATGTTCTTGTGTTGTTAGTGTTCGCGGTAGAAACACGGATTATTAATTGTTTAAGTTACCCAATAAAATTTTAGAGAAAACTGTTATTTCAGTCTTTTTTTCGAACTTTTGTGTTAGTGGTTCAAATGTCAAATATCCCTTTATTAGGAAAATGGCAAATTTCTTTATTAATGCAAAGGTGACTTGGTTTATCGTTACTGTGACAAACGAAAACACTTTATTTGATGAATCCTTAAAGAAAATTTTAATTAATATCAATCAGGAGAAAAGTTATTGCAAAAATATATGTTGATCCCTAGACACTTTTGATGTGTGTACTTTAGTAAGAAACACTAAAACAAATGCTTCTCTTTAGTTTCAGTAACAAAACCTTACGCAACCCATTCCAGTACATTTAAGTCTCCAGCCTACAGAGCCGTCATCGGAGCGCCCGCGCAGTCGTCGTAAATCTGCGCGCGCTATTGTGCATTGAACTCGCATTTATATGGCCGACTTTGTGTTTGACAACTTAGTTCTGATCCGTTTATGTGCTTTTGTATGTACTTGATTATTAGTATAGAGTAAATATATACGGGCTTATGTCGATAAGTAAGTACTATGGGATGATGTCCGCAAAATCAAGTTAAATTGCGTATTTTGAGTTCGGAGATACGACCTTATACCTTAAAACTATTTTAACTTATTTTACCGTTCATATAATAGTCTTTTAAACCATTAATCTGCTATAGCAGCCAATCTCCACAGAGATGCCTTCAGCGCGGGTAATGTTTTTTCTCGGTGGTAGACCATAACATCAGTTGCCGGCAGAAATTACCACCCACCAGACAAAGTCTTGCCGCCAAGCGATTCGTCGTGTTCCGGCATGATGCTTAGCGAAGACGTACGGAGGACGGGTTTGAGCAGTTGCATTGCGATGTGTGCCGGGTACGATGGGCCAAATGTTGTTGTGTCGGGAGTTTGGTCGTGGAGGGTCTCCAGATCAATCTCCCTCTGGCGCAGCATCGTTGGTCGTGTTCTTGGGTTAGACATTGCATCACCTCGTTCAACAGCCGACTTCCTTCCTATTCACTAAGTTTTTAAAGTGAATAAATAGGCTTAATAAACTAGCGTGCTTTGCCATCAACGACTTGCTTGCCATCAGGCGGTATTGCAGTCAAGCACTTATTTATAGTTATTAAAAAAATATGGTAAAGTAAACAATCTTTGCGTAGACACAGGTGTACACTCTCTCTCTTCCCACATGGTCACTACATCAGAGAGAGAGAGAGAGGCACGGCACTAAATCACAGACGACCGGAAAGAGAGCAGGTGCAAGACTGCCAGCTTACGGCTAGCGACTTACATACGTTACATAAAAAGTAGATATTATTGCATCTTTGACTGATTTGTATGTATTTGAATACATTTAATAAGTTTGTGAAAGAGGACAATAATATGGAGAACATTTATTGAATTTACAGAAATGCATGTTTGGCAACTAAAGGTAACTATTTGTAATCTTCACTTCTGAGTAAACTCCAGACGAAGTCGATTAAAGGTACATATTATATGAAACACATATAATTTATATTATGCCATTGAATGATAATTATAAAAATATAATACGTGACGCCCACATAAGCCCAAGTTTATACATATACATCAACTACCTAACCTTTACACACATCTGTAATAGAGATGGCGAAAGTGGCGAGGGCGGTAGTGGTGGTAGGGTTACTAGTTTGAATATTTCCACAGAAATCCTTATAATAAGGCAATAATTTGTTGTTTCATTTCTGTGAATATGTATGAAATGAAATGAAATCGTTTATTAAGCAAGTAGGATCACTGATCACTTTTACACGTCATGTTTATTTTTTATTTTATTTTTTTAACTAGATGAAGCCGGCATTTCCTAACTGACTACCTCTGAGAAGAAATAGCCGAAACAAACTCAGGGATCATCGTCTTTTATCAAGTCCAGACATTAAAAATTAAAATGTTTACAATAATATACCTTATAATTACGCATATTGCTTAATAACAATGCTTAACAGAGCGAGCAGCTCAGTCCCAAGCTTTTTTGTCTTCTAAATAATCTGTGATTTTATAATACCCCTTTTTGCAAAGTTTGGCCTTTATATGGTTCTTAAATCGTTTAATGGGTAAGTTTCGAATGTTAAAAATATGTTAAAAATGTTATCTTTAAATCATCATCATCATCATGTCAGCGCTAGTCCCAGTCGCATCCGAAGCTTTGTCAGCTTTGGAGTCCGCTTTACCAATCTAACTGCTGATTTTGTCTCAACTTCGATATTTTGCGTAAAGCGACTGCCGTCTGACCTCCACCACCCGAGGGCGATATCGAAGCATTACAATTACAGCAGTTGTTGGACTTTTGAGGGCTCCAACAACCCGTAACGACTGCCATTAGATGTTCGTATGGCAACCGGGAATGTTTAAGACGCTGGATTGGCAGGGTCGGGGCATTAACATCAATGGCGAGTACATCTCACACCTGCGATTTGCGGACGATATCGTCATCATGGCGGAAACACAGCAAGAGCTGGAACAAATGCTGGCCAACTTAGCTGACTCCTCCCAACGCATCGGTCTCCGGATGAACTTAGACAAGACCAAAATTATGTTCAATGAACGGGTCACTCCGGGACCGGTTGCCGTAAATGGAATGCCGCTCGAAGTTGTTTCAGAGTATGTATACCTCAGGCAAACATTGCAATTCTTCTCTTCTTCTTCTTCAGCCTATAGACGTCCACTGCTGGACAAAGGCCTCCCCCAAGGCTCTCCACGCTGACCGGTCTTGTGCTGCCCGCATCCATCGGCTTCCCGCGACCTTCACCAGGTCATCGGTCCACCTTGTTGGGGGCCTCCCTACGCTGCGTCTCCCAGTACGTGGCCGCCACTCCAGAACCTTACTGCCCCATCGGCCATCGGTCCTACGAGCAATGTGCCCTGCCCACTGCCACTTAAGTTTAGCGACTCGCAGAGTTATGTCGGTGACTTTGGTTCTTCTGCGGATCTCCTCATTTCTGATTCGATCACGCAGAGAAACTCCTAGCATAGCTCTTTCCATTGCCCTTTGTGTGACTCTGAGCCTTCGTATGAGGCCCATTGTGAGCGACCACGTTTCAGTTCCGTAAGTCATCACTGGCAACACACACTGGTCAAAGACTTTAGTCTTGAGACACTGTGGTATCTTGGACGACGAGAAGATGTAGCGTAGCTTCCCGAACGCTGCCCAACCGAGCTGGATTCGCCGAGACACCTCTTTCTCGAAGTTGGACCTACCTAGTTGGACTGTTTGTCCCAGGTAAACATACTCGTCAACAACTTCGAGTGCAGAGCAACCAACTACAATTGGAGTGGGTGCGACATGAGAGTTCGCATTGCAATTAGGAAAAACAACTTCGAGAAGGAGGCAAATAGAAGGATCCAGCTGGGATGGGCAGCATTTGGTAAACTTCGTCGGGTATTTTCGTCGCCCATACCCCAATGTTTGAAGACCAAAATCTTCAACCAGTGCGTCCTACCCGTCATGACTTACGGAGCCGAGACGTGGACACTAACAGTCAGACTAGTCCATAAGTTTAAAGCCGCTCAGCGAGCTATGGAGAGGGCTATGTTGGGCGTCTCTCTGAAAGACCGCATCAGGAATGAGGTGATCCGACAGAGGACCAAAGTGGCAATGGGCTGGTCACATATGTCGCAGGACCGACAACCGTTGGGGTAAACGAGTCCTTGAGTGGAGACCGCGTCTCGGCAAACGTAGCGTAGGACGCCCTTGGGCGAGATGGATCGACGACATCAAAAAGGTGGCTGGTAGTGGCTGGCGGAGAACTGCTCAGGATCGAGCTTGTTGGCGTGCCATGAAGGAGGCCTATGTCCAGCAGTGGACGAGTAAAGGCTGATGATGATGATGGCAACCGGGACCAACGGCTTAACGTGCTTCCCGAAACACGACCAGACCAGCGCAAATATTCATATTTATGCATACAAATATTTGCACTGCACGGGGATGGAACCCGCACTTCCTTGCGCAGCGGCCGCGTTCGCTACCACTACGCCACAGAGACTATCAATATGTACAACTATATATTACTAATGTAAATGTAGAAATTACACAACGGATGACACGAGAGGCGGTCTCATAGTTATAGAAAGATCATTTCTTCTCTTTGTGAAGGTGGTTGGACCTAGCTACTAACAGTTAATCAGTAAAAGCGAACCCGCTACACGCCCCCCCTCCCCTTAGGCCTCCCCTTAGGTCTACCTAGGCAGAGGTACTAGTACCTCTGCCTAGGTAGACCTAAGTTATTTTCTAAATCATCTGGTCTCTTGTCAACACCATAATAACTTAACTACGCCTCCAGCCCTGTCCTTTCACACGAGAATTACCAAGAAGGAATCCTGCTTGCAGTAATTACAAGATATTAAGTGCAATTATTGTTAATAATTTATGTCTGCCATTACAGCGGCGCGTACGCAACAATGGTGAATATAGTCATCTATCATGTAAAGATAAATATTAGCCAAGAAGCCTGTAAGATTTAATGCATGGTATTTATTAGGGAGCAGCGAAATTATAGCTAAAATGTCAGGCGTTTCTGTACAACATTAATGTTTGACCTGGTGGGTTTTGGTAATTAGTACGTTCAGTTTTCCTACCCAGGAAATGTTCATAACAGACTGTAGGTAAATATACTGAACAGTGTACAGAGTGTGTATGGAGTTCCTTGTCTGTTTCATAAGAACCTGCCTATGTCTAGGTCACACAAAATGCTATTTTTATTGGATAAATAATAAATTCAAAAGTGCTTACATTTCAAAGCGCAATTTTTTTAATCACGTCTAAAATGTCTATGGAGTATCTAAATTTGAGAAGACTGTACTAATATTTTATCTTGTGTCCTTTTCTTAATAAACTTAAATGTTGTTTAGGACGCAATGTCGACTTCATAAAGCTGTTTTTATTTTTTTGAAGGCAACGCTTAGGTTTGATATTCTAGCACGTGCTCACATCCTCAACACACTCACAACTATATCGTTTCATAGATCATACAAGATAACAAAGAAACCCAAGATCTTTCATCCGATTTCTATCAATTCCATTAGTCTCCAGTACTTGTGTTTGCTGTGCCCATTCATAACTCAAGTAGTCAAGTTAAACTCCAGAGGATGGAGATATAAGTACAAACAATTTATTTAATTGAAACGTTTACTTTTACCCGTGACATCGCTTACACGTTTTAGTGCTATTTGTGGACATAGTTGAATAATTATATATAATTCAATTCGATTATAAAAGAAGCATGTTGCATTTTAATTTGTTATATTGAGGTAAATATTAGAATAAGACTTTTAAATAAAATTGGCGAAACGCTCTGTCAGTTTCATCAATTTTATACTTTATTGATGAAACGGACAGAGCGCTTCACCTGTAGTTATGGTCTTTTTATAGATTTATATGTAATCAGAAAGACAAATTACAGTCGGGTGGCCTAGTGTTTAAAACACCAGCCTCTCAAGTATCACTGTGCGGGTTCGATTCCACGTCAGGCAAGTACCAATGTAACTTTCCAAGTTATATATACTTTCTTAGTGTACATATCTTGGACACCAATGACTAAAAGTTGAAGGAAAGCATCTTGAGGAAAACTGAACTGTAAGACTTAAATCGTCAACCCGCATTGAGCAAGCGTAGTGATTACACTCAATCCTTCTCCGTTTGAGATGAGACCTGTGCCCAGCAGTGGGACGATAAAAGGTTGATGATGATGATGTAATAAGAAAGTAGTGACCACACTTACCTATTCCTGCTTGAATTATCTGATTGGCCAATCAATGGTAAGTTGTTTATTTTTTCGGCTGGTCAAAATACCAGTGACAAGACATTAATTTATATAACATAGCAGATGCTGTTGACACGTAATAACACTTTTGATAAGAAGATAAGAAAACCCCTTTTGTACTTCTTCCTCTTCGTGTTGCCATTTCCATAGCTTCTTTGATTGCAGAGCAGAGGTAACTATGACTGTAAATTTTGGGACACAGGGCCCTCTGTGGAGTACAATTTAAGACTCGGCTTCTAAATTCCCACGGTGCTGCCGTTCCATTTAGGTAGCCCCAATTTACCAGGTTGGAGTTACATGTTCCCACATGTATTCGGAGATGGTCCTCTTTATGTGTACTACCAGAAACCTATAGGAGGCTTTTTCCAGTCTGACTTCAATGTAACCAACCTCAAAACAAACGAACAGACAGCGAAACCTTTATTCCTCCGAGTCGCCGTTTGTTTACGGATAAAAGGCACATAGGGGGTAAGCAAATACTGAGCAGAAAGTATTGACAATGTGCCCAATATCGTAAGGGGAACGATTGCAATTTGTCAGTCTGTTTGCGACCGCGGCACAAACATGACGTGGGATTAGATGGCTTATTTTGTTGAGTTGAAACAGAGGATCATTGACATTTGTTTGTCGTTTGGACAGGTCTTGTTTTGACGTAAATGGGATGCGTTTAATTGGAACGGTAAAAAAGGCATGGGTTAGAGGAAGCATAAGATCTCTATAAGAGCCATCATAGGCGTACCCAGGGGGGGCATTGGGGGGCTGGAAATCTCCCAGAACATTTAAATAAATCACGCAATAGATGCTGAAAAAATTTACTGGCTATTTCAGACTTACAGTTCAGGTTTCCTGAAGATGTTTTCCTTCACCTTATAGTTAGTTATAATCCGTCATTGGTGTCCAATATATACTTAGAAAGTACATATAACTTAGAAAAATTACATTGTTACTTGCCTGACCTGGAATCGAACCCGCACACTCATACTTGAGAGGCTGGTGTTTTAATCGCTAGGCCAAGGCCACCATGGCCACCACTAGATATATTATATAGCTATATTATAAAGTCTATAATAAGAAAAAAGCGCGCTACAAGAAAGGTTACACAGTATATAACTGCTGTTTTAAGCTTATTTCTTCTAGACGATTTATATTCTTTCAGGTCCGGAATTAAGACACCCTTTTCTCCATTTCCGCATGGGAAAATAAAATGTTCTACCCCAGTGGAAGGATAGCGATCATTCGCCGAGCAGGGCCACTATTATCATAATGAGGAAGCCAGTCGGGGGCAGTAACAAGCTGGAACATTTTTCATAATTCCCACCCTTTATCCCTAGGGCTTTGACGCTGTGGAAACATACAGACGATCGATTTGCAAAAATTGCATCCGGATCATGAAGTGGACTGCAATATTATTATGTTATAATGTGATGCTATTATTATTAGTAAAAATTCCCCCATCTCCGCTCCATCAGCGGACGACCCGTCGCACGGCGAGTTTCCACCCTTACGTTGTTAACACCACTACATCCGGACGAAGAGTTTCGCCTCCTCCTTTATACCGCGTACATCGAGGGACTGGAACAATTTGCCAGCTGCGGTGTTTCCGTCGGACTACAATTTGAGTGTCTTCAAGGCTAGAGTAAACAGGCTCTTAATAAACTGGTGCGCTTTACCATCAACGATTGCGTCACTGCTTACCATCAGGCGGGATTGCGGTCAAGCGCTAGTTTATAATTTATATAAAAAAATAACTAATATTTAAGTACATTTTATAAAAATTAATATATATATCGGCGCTGAGCACCGTCTGATAGCGATATAGTTTTAAGTTATCCTATTAATCGATTTTCTGAACGAAATGTAATGTAATCGTGTAGTGATTCCTAAACGTAACACCCGACACTGGCACAAAAGAAGAAACAACGGTGACTGGTGACGGCTGGTCAACGGGATCTTGGATGTGCGACTTGTGTCAAGTGGAACGTTATTTCCTAGGAAAATTATTGTAAAATTGGAGTGATCAAAGTTTGATTTAAAGTTTATCGTTATAATTGATTATCTCCTTGCCCGATAACCTACGCCTACAAAGGATCCCTTGCTAAATAAAGACGGAGCTTCCCTCAGATGATACTTTTGTACCGCTAACCTCTTCTAATGATGGCCATCTTCCCCAGATGATACTTTTGTAGCGCCAACTACTTCTGATTATGGCCATGTGCCGTTATATAAATACTAGCTTTCCGCCCGCGGCTTCGCCGGCGTGGATTTCGGTTACGTCGCGCTTTTTGGATTTCCCTCAGAAATATCAATTTTTTTTTTCATAAAAGGTAGTCTATGTCCTTTCTCAGGGTCTAAAGATTGTCTGTGCCAAATTTCATCAAAATCGGTTGAGAAGTTTAAGCGGGTAAGCGTAACAGACAGACAGAGTTACTTTCGCATTTATAATACTAGCTTTCCGCCCGCGGCTTCGCCCGCGTAGAATTCGTTTATATCGCGCTTTTTAGATTTCCCTCGGGAACATCAAATTTTTCCGGGATAAAAGGTAGCCTATGTTATTTCTCAGGGTCTAAAGATTGTCGGTGCCAAATTTCATCAAAATCGGTTGAGGGGTTTTAGCGGGAAAGCGTAACAGACAGACAGACAGAGTTACTTTCGCATTTATAATATTAGTATGGATTAGTATGGATTAATAGTTATTTGTTATACAAGAGTGCAAAGTTGCTTTTTAACCGCGTGTTCAATTTTGATGACCGAGCAAGCGAAGGATTCTAAAATTGAATCACGAGCGCAGCGAGTGATTCAAAATTAGAATCCTGAGCGTTAGCGATGGAATCAAAAGGACACGAGGTGAAAAATCTTTGCACTCGAGTGCAACACGTAACTTTTCATTCCACCTCAGCGAGGAAATGACTAAATGCAATAAAAAAATATTTACAATCACAAGATAGGTACACTTTTATTACAGTTTAGGTATTAATTACTACATTATGACAGGTAAGTATTACAGAATAATCTTTAAATTATAATAAAATAATACTAAAGTATAATTAAGAAAATTTTAAAGTAACGTTGCAACAGTTATTTAAATTGAGTGTAATATTTTTGTTTGGTACTGTAATATTGGTGTTAGTCACTTGTGTACTCTTTTCGGTAAACTGTCTGTCATACTTAATAGTTGTACCGATTCATCGGATTCCCTTGGCGTGAATGTTGGAGAGAGAGGGAGATGGTTAGGTGTTTCATAACGGCTTATTTTTGATGTAGAAGGGCCAGTCCAAGTTTCCGATTGAGGCTTTTTCTGTGTAATGGCTCCTACGATGCCTTCACATATTTTAGACTTATTTTGGATGGAATCCTCTATGTATCCCTCTACAACTGCATTGGTCTTCCAGCCTCCGTGGCGCTTAAGGGACAGGAGATCAGCTCCGGAATCAGCCAAAAGTGTGGCTGAAGTTCGCCGGAAACAATGACCCGTGTACAACAGGGGTTCTGGAAGTTCAAGAAATGTTGCTATTTCTCGTGGGATACTGCCAATTTTATTAGTACCCATAGGCTGTCTAACACACTTTCCATTGCGATACTGTAGAAAAAAACGATTGATTGGAGTGTTAGGCGGCCGTAAGGCTTGATATTTCTCAACAATCGTTACGTATTCCTTGCGAATGACAAAGTTGCGGTCTCTTTTTGTCTTTGTATTAGGTAAATTAATTAATAGTAAGTCATCTGAATGTTTCTCAATGTTTTTGATATTAAGTTGTGTTAGTTCATTAGTTCGACATGCTCCGTTTATTCCAATAATAAGAACAACCTGCAATGTAAAGAGTATTGTAGTAGATAAATGACACTCATTTTAGTTTTTAACTTGTTTTCAAGTTTCTTTTTTTAATATAAGGTTTAACAATGACGTGAAAAAATGCCGCGTAAAGAACCGCGTACAAAGAAAATTGAAAAAAGAACACCAAGAAGGTTCCGAGTCTGAGTTTTTAACAAAGTAAAAAAAAGTTGTATGATATATTCGGCACCATAGAGGTAACAGTAAATAGGTTTAATGTTTTTTTTTTATTTACAAACTTAGTGCACACGATGTTCTAAATTCAATATACTTTATCCTCTAGAGAATAAAAACGGCTCAGATATTGAAGATTAAAAATACTCTTTCCGAGATGGTGGGATGAAAAGTAAGTTTATAACGCAAACCTTTCGGAACCACACTAAATAACGTATAAACGTTATTTAGTATTAAGTTAGTAGTATGTAATTCCGACCCTAAACTCAGGCTGTGTCGTGGACTCGTGGACCAACAGACTCAATAAAGGTCTTCGACTCACGACTGAGTGAGAAATCGTGATATCTATTTGCCAACAAGTACATATTTGAATTTTGTTTTGATGTAAAACATGAGTTTCTACTTCCTGGTGAGAATGTATTTACAAAATGGCTCTTTCTTCGGTTACTTTTATATTGGGACTACGTTGAATTCTATTGTAAGGCCGAAATTAGAGTTTTAAAAAAATTAAAAGGCAAATAATTACCTAAAGGCTAAACGGGAAGCAATAAGCCAAACAAATCCGCACAGATGGTAACCCACCCCACAGTGAATGTTATCCAAAGAGATTCGTTACTATAATTTAATATGTTGACGCAAAAAAAAGGATTTTATTTCGAAAACATGTACAAACTTTTACAGTAAATCTTACGTAGGGACCTCCTTTTAAGTAAATGCAGACCTGTGCTAGGAAGCCCTGCAACTCAATATTTTGTTTTAAAATAATAAAAGTTGTGCACAAAATAGCATAAAGCATAACAACAGCAATAACATAAAAAAAGGAAATAAAAGTAAATTTGGATAACAACTCTTGATTAAAAGAAAACAGAAAATAATAATAAATAAGCTATTGACTGCTGCGCTGCGTGCCGTGGGTTCAATTCCCGCACGGAATAAATTTTTGTATGACCTACAAAAATTTGGTGGTTGGTTTGGTGGGGGTTATGGTAGTTGTTCTGGGTCTGGCTGTTTGTGTCTGTGACTATAAATGTTTCCAAACGCACCCATGATAACGTCGTGCATCTGAAAAACCTGAATCTTACTTTACTTTGTGAATAGATTGGCTATAGTTCTCTTCCAGCAGGTACGCACAAAACTGAATCCCGTATGTCTTCAGGGGCGGGTTCTGTAGCGTATATAATCGGTTTAGAGCAAGCGGGTCGCGGCGCGATTTTGATCAAATAAGCGTTTGAATGGCGTCTTCTGATTTACAATACAGGATTACTCTCTGCACCACGCTGAAATATTTAATAACACATTTACTGCTAAGACGTCTACTGAATTGTGAGATGCTTCGTATTTTATTTCCCCTACGGGTTTTATGGACGTGTCCGGTTGTAGTTTTATTAAGAAGTTTTATGCCCAGTTCCAGAATATTTGAATATTTCGCTCTTAAGCATATCATCATCATCAACCTTATTATCGTCCCACTGCTGGGCACAGGTCTCCGCTCATACAGAGAGGGATTGCACGTAATCAAGCAGCATTCAGCTTGCTCAATGTGGGTTGGAGATTTCAGACTTAAAGTACAGATTTCCTCAAGATTTTTTCCTTTAGCTTGTAATCAGTCATTAGTTTCCAAGATATACTTAGAAAGTGCATATAACTTAGAAAAGTTACATTGGTACTTGCCTGACCTGGAATCGAACCCGCACACTCAAACTTGAGATGCTGGTGTTTTACCACTAGGCCACCACAACTTAGGGTATAGCCGATGGTAATTCGAAAGAGAAACAGTGGTTAAGTCAGTAAAAGTCTGACACGCCCTCCCGGTCCGCCCAGAGCGGAATAGCTCATTTAATAGCCGCTCATGTGCCACCCTTTGTAAAACTTCTAAATTATGACTACTATTATTATTGTGTATATAATAAAGAGTTGGTAGGTACTTCTACTCTGTCATTCAGATCCGACTGTTACCATAAGGGGCGTAAGCGAAACTTTGTAAATAGGTAGACCAAATCAAATTTACATCTCTCATATTCCCCCAAATGGGGCTTGTAGGTGACCAATTAGCGCTCTAGGATAATTATGTAGCTAGAAAAGCCCTAGGGCGGTAAGTAATAAAAAAAACACTTCACTCTTACAAAAAGTTCGCGTACATCTAACCATCATACTGACAATGATGTCTTCATGCATTTAGCCCAATGACAAAAGACATCGCCTCGCTATTCAGCCTTGTCTTCGTATGAGTATAATATAATAGTCATCAATTTTAAATATCGAACGGCGAAGCCCAATTTCGTTCTTGAAAAAAAAAATTAAAAAAAATTTGAAAAAAGGCGGGAATAGAAAACTTTTACTTTATTTTGTAATGCCGTTTTTTTTTCTCAGTACCTCACTATCGAGATGTTAAGCAGACTAGTTAGCTCGGGTTAAAGCAGCAATTGCACCCTCGAACTATAGGCGCCCTCGCTATTCTCGCGCGCCTAAATATCTCGGACTACAATTGATGCCTTACGGGCTGTAAGGCATCAATTGTAGTCCTGCCTACTAATCTACTATTTAAAACCCGCATCTTATCTTAAATCAATTCATTCATTCTGCTCACAGCGTGACTTGACCTGGCTCAGTATTCAATTGTCACCTGTGTTACGGATTCTTCAAAAAGAGATGGATGTACCTATCCACAAGTTTTATGACAGCAGAGGCTTTATATTCTAAACATCTTTCAGCTGCAAATACCGCACTTTCTTCAAAAAAAAAAAAATTCAATCTCTCGAAACTCTTCTCTAGTTTATATTTAGATTCGTTCTCAAATCACTTATCACTGTTTCTAAAAAAAAATATTATGAAACAACGTACAGATAATGTAGCATCAAAAATCTGTTCCAATTACCGTAAGCTCCTAATCCTGGAACTAATACAGCGCTTTGTTCGTATCGCTCAGTCGCACGCGGCGAGTGATTGATCGCGCTAATGTGGCCGCGCGGTGCTGACTGCGCTGCGGCCTGCGAACTTGCGATACAGCGCAATTTGTCACAGCACTAAGCTCACGGTAACGACACTGGGTTAGTGTGGCAATGACGTAGTTAGCTTACGTTGCACTACAGCTTAGTTATGGCTTTCTCTCTTCTCTTGAAGGAACTAGGTACTCATCAATTAGTTAAAACCATAGATTAAACATCTTAAAATACGACCACCGACAGCTCATTGTGTCACCGTTTATAAAATCTCCATATTTATATTCTGTAATTTATATTTTGTATATTATAAAGAGTAGGTATTCTCTTCTTCTAATACAAAAGCAGATTTAAGGAAATTAAGACGGCGTTTCTAAAATATAATAATAAAGTAGTTGTTGAGTTCTTTATAATCGTACCAGTGAACTAATTCTATTGGGCTATGTTCTTTAGCCTTACGCGGCATGCTTATCATGGGTCCACTGATTGTTGTTTGAACTTCTGGCCGCATTAAACTTTTTAGATGGTGAGATATATTCACTAGTGGCCTGAAGATTCTCTTATCTAATTGTACAGTAAATAGTAACAATTTAAAAATTAACAAGGAATCCATTTTTCAGATGCTATCAAATGTGTTTAAGTTGTCTTCTCAAGCCAGAATCCGCCATAAAAACTCATATCTAATCTGTACCACAGCTTACAACAGATAAAAAATGTTGTTCACCAAAGAGGTAGCCGTGCATTCTCTATGGCGCATGCCGCTATTGTTTTCCCGCGTCTTTTGTCGCGCTCGGCGACCAGCCATCTTGGATCCCCAGCGTTTAATTCTGTTTCTTACTTTTTTTTAATATTCATCGGACTTCTTGCCTAAGCAGCTCTGTGAAGTAATATGTCGAAGACTCTAGGTTTCATATTGAAATAAGTTACTAAATTAACTTAGTCATTTTGCGTTTATATAATTAATCCTTGCTATTTATGTACAGACGCTAGCAAGTCAAGCTACCCGACTAAAATTTATGTAATAGATTTTTAGCTTTATCGCTAAAGCCGAAACTCAAATTATGCCTTTAATCATAATTCTAGGTTGATTGGGAAAATCAAAATCAAAAGCCATTTATATTCAAATTCGGCTGAGAATCAGCACTTTTTGAACGTCAATCATTTTTGAAGGAAACTTTGACTTTCGGCTTTAGCGATAAAGTTAAAAATCTATTACAGAAATTTGACAGATTTTAGCAGCTTGATGTGCTTGGTGTCTGCACAAGCATTGCGTTGACAATTAAAAAAAATGAGGATTTTTGTTCTGAAAAAGATTATTTTAGTAAAATTCAAATATGCAGGTTCAAAACATCCAGCCACCTAAAATACCTTAGTAAAATAGTTATTCAATAAAACAAAAAAAAAGCGTACGCCGTACGGAGGACGGGTCTGACCAGTTGTGTTGCAATGTCTGTCTGAATGTTGTTGTGTCGGGAGTTTGGTCGTGGAAGGTCATCGCATCAATCTGGCGCAGCATCGTTGGTCGTGTTGTTGGGTTACACATTGCACCACCTCGCTCAACTACCGTCTTCCTTCCTATTCACTAAGGTTTTTTAAGTGGCTTAATAAACTAGCGTGCTTTACCATCAACCATTGCATCACTGCTCACCATCAGGCGGGATTGCAGTCAAGCGCTATTTCATAATTTAAAAAAAAAGAGTTGTAGCCCAACCAACAATCAAAAATCGCCAAGCAAAACAATTCAAACAAATATTATCATGTTACATTTTGCAAATCATCTTTTCTGACATGGCGCTAGACGCCGCGGGCCACGTTACGGCAGGCCACACTACGCTGGCGTACCATCGCCCACTCACCCCCACTCCATGTCAAGTGCGCCCAAGAGCACGTTTGTTAAAGATATACGCCCGCTCGAGATATTTCCGATAAATTCCATCTTGTTACATTTTTAATAACGATAACATATTTGGACGGACATAGCTTCGACCTCATGGCATTGTGAATTCTCAATAATTATTATAAGTAAATAATGCGAAGTATTTGGCTATCCGTAAATTGCCAGCTGTGTCCATCAAGCAAGTCTAAAGTTCGATAGCAAAACAAATCTAATAGTAACAACCTAGCAAGCAAACGAACCTACCCTACAGCCGATGTCATCGTCATCAACCTTTTTATCGTCCCACTGCTGGGCACAGGTCTCCTCTCATACAGAGAAGGATTAAGCGTAATCACCAGCACCACGCTTGCTCAATGCGGATTGGCGATTTCAGACTTAAAGTCCAGGTTTCCTCAAGATGTTTTCCTTCACCTTATAATCAACCGATGTATTGTGTAAAAATCTCACCTGAAACTTGGGTGAAGACAAAAGACCTTGAAGTACCAGTCCAAGGTAAATTCTGAGTCCATAGAGGTCCATCTCGGCAATGTCAAAATGCAGGACCTTATGTGTAATTTTTGACAAATTGACACAAATCAGACTCCGAACGTTATTGTTGTGTTGTTGCTCCTTCTCTGATGCTCGGAAGGGATTGACGCTGTTTAGGCTTACTCCGTTTATGTTTTCAGACTGAGAATTTTAAAAAATGGAACAGCTAGTACCAAACTTATCATGGGTTAAGAATGGTCATAGTTTTGTACAACATACCACCTAAATTCACATTGTGGAATGTTAACAAAAAAATTATTTCAGGCATTGACAATTTATATAAACAATAAGAATATTACGCGGTCTAAAGGACAACAATTTTGCTTCACGTCTATCTCCAATTCTCTAAAACAAATGATATTCGAACCCAGATTCTGATTAAAGTAGGTAATCAGGTGACACGTCCACATCACAACCCTGTTCTTTGTTCGTCACAAGTGGGTCAGCACAGCCCCAACCTCCTGAGCTATACACAATGTGTCGCTAACGGCCTCAATTAGCTACATCTGTGTTTTTATTGCTCAGAGGTTACAAAGGAAATTGTTGTCCTCAGAAATGTGTTAGAGGAGTTTCAGACGAGTGACATTCAGCGCGCGTACCCACGAAAGTTATAATACAAAATATTCTATTTTATGAGAACAATTTTACACATTTCTCTTTAATAAATGAAAGCGTTCATGCAAATTAGAACCACCCCTGGTGTTATCACGCATAAATATTTCTAGATGTCAAACTTGAAAACCAATTTTTGAGTTTAATGCCGACGAAATAATTAAAATAATCGGCCTCCGGCCTTTTGGAAAGCACTACTGGCCAATACCTAGAAATATCTAAACCTAAAGTGTAGTCGAATTAGACTGACAATTATTAGCAGTTTTTTAAATTACAAAACAGAGTCCCCCAAAACACCTACCTTCACTACTTCCTTGTGTTTTGTTTTTTTTTACAATTTCAGGCCCTTATTGGTCAAAATTAAGATTCTAGCATTTTTACTAGTAATGAAGTTCAGCTTTGTATGGTAGATCCTACCATATGGAAGCCATCACAGGTAAAATTATCTTACGAATCCATTCATATGCCCAGATTGGCCATAAAGTGTACTACCAATTATATGGTTTAGTTTAAGTATATCAGATTTATTGAATAGTAAGCAAAAGAATTCGATTTAATAACCAAGCACATATACTTAAATCCAACCCTATATACTTAAAAGTTGCAATTTCATAAAATGTAGAAGAAATAAAATAGTATAACAACTTTAAATGCAACCTGAAATTTTTGATAGATATGATTTGAGAACGAAACACACTAGTGTACTAGAAAAAAAAAAATAGGTATTTATGGTGGTAAGTAGATATGGTGACTCGTACGATCATTTAACTAAACTATATTACAAACAAAATTGAACAAAAAGAAAATTATATAATAAATATTTTCTCGGAGGCAGGCCATAACATCGGCTGCCGGCAGAAGTTACCACCCACCAGACAGTCTTGCTGCCAAGCGATTCGTCGTATTCCGGCATGATGTCTGGTGAAGCCGTACGGAGGACGGGTCTGAGCAGTTGTGTTGCGATGTGTGCTGGGTACGATACGCCAAATGTAGTTGTGTCGGGAGTTTGGTCGTGAAGGGTCTCCAAATCAGTCTCCCTCTGGCGCAGCTTCGTTGGTCGGATTGTTGGGTTTAACATTGCATCACCTCGCTCAACTGCCGTCTTCCTTCCTTTTCGATGAGTTTTTTTTTTTTTTTTGTTAATGAATAGGCTCTAGATAAACTAGCGCGCTTTACAATGAACGATTGTATCACTGCTTATTATCAGGCGTGATTGCGGTCAAGCACTAATTTACAATAAAAAAAAATCAGAAACCAAGATGTTTGGTCACCGAACTCCTAGTAAAGAACTTCAACACGTAGTCGCGCGGGTGTGTGAAACTACCTTACAGCTCGTGTGAACTCGGAATGTTATTGTTTAGTTATCAGTGTTATTAAGGCTACCGTCTTTTGTTACACGGCTATATTGTGCGGTTACAGGAGGGTTTGTTACAGCTTATCTTCAGGTTGGTTTCCCTTATGAGTTTGGCCTGATAATATTAGTGCCTGTAATAGAACCGCAGGCTGTTGACCCGGCTCGTGTACTCATATCATTTCTTGGCTTTCTCGCGGATATAAGTATAGGTATTGTAGAGAAAATATTCCAACAGGGTTAAATTAAAATACTTTTTATATGATACTTCAGAGACTTAAAGATAAACTTTTGTTTTTTATAACCCGCTTCTAATAAGGAAGGAGGTTCTCCATACGATCTCATTTTTTATATTTGTTACCTCAGTTTCAATTACCAGGCCGATTTGCAACATTTTTTTTTCTATACAGTAGTGTAAAAGTAAAAATTCCTTATCGCAACTCATCATTTGCCTAGGCGTTTAGTTCACACAACCAAATTTAAAAAAAAAAATCTACAAAATGAGAGAAGTAAGTAATTTCGGAAGTCGAAGCGACAAAAACGAAAATAAAATAATCAAACATTTTTTGTAATTTTTTTTTTCTTATTTTTATATCTTTTACTGCCGTGTTTCCCACCACGTCTGCGACGTTTCGCTAACTAATTTAATTTAAATATTTATCGTTCTGTAGAATATCTCTCAAATTATTTAAATTAGGTTGTTATTGCTTATTTTCTCGAACAATTCTATAAATGCGGGCTACAATAAGAGGCACTATAATTTCTAAATAACAGTAATTCACAGAGGAAACAACGACCAAATAATATGCCAATTACATTATTCATGTTCCCATAACATTGTAACAGTGAAATTGCAGCAACTTGAAATGTTTGGATGGTATACTCAATCGATTTAGGTTGTTAAGTAAAGGTACTCGGTGGTAGTCCATAACATCGGCCGCCGGTAGAAGTTACCACCCACCAGACAAAATCTTGCCGCCAAGCGATTCGTCGTGTTGCGGCATGATGTCTGGTGAAGCCGTACGGAGGACGGGTCTGATCAGTTGTGTTGCGATGTGTGCCGAGTACGATGCGTCAAATGTTGTTATGTTGGAAGTTTGGTCGTGGAGGGTCTCCACATCAATCTCCCTCTGGCGCAGCATCGTTGGTCGTGTTGTTGGGTTTAACATTGCACCACCTTGCTCAACTGCCGTCTTCCTTCCTATTCACTAAGATTTTTTTAAGTGAATGGGCTTAAACTAACGCGCTTTACCATCAACGATTGCATTACTGCTTACCAACAGACGGGATTGCAGTCAAGAGCTAGTTTATAATTATAAATAAAAAAAAAAAAGTAAACAAAAAACTACTTGACTTCGTAAATCGACTAAATGTGATACCAGTTCTGTTCGATTGTCATGCATTTTTCACACGAATGTTCATATGTCACAGTTGTATCATGTACTCTCTAATTTAAGGCTAATTGGCGAACCAGATTCAGCTCAAAACGGTCTTGGCGATCTTGTGATTGTCCCAGGAAACTTGGCGTTATCGCAGACGTCCGGCGGTACTTCACACCGGGACAGACAAAGCACAGGTCCGTTCGTGTGTGGAGTACTGCAACCACATTTGGACTGGTGCTGCAAAATGCCACCTAGCTACTCGGTACGGATTCAATGGAGAGGCACGTGCGAAGAGGTTAATTGACGACCCAGATTTAGCTCAAAACGGTCTCCAAAGCCTGGAGCACAGGCGAAGGGTAGCCAGCGGTGTTCTATAAGATGCATTTTGGAAAGTGTGCGAGGGAATTACATGATTTAATTCCCCCTTCTCCGTTCCATCATCGGACGAACCGTCGTACGGCGAGTTTCCACCCTTACGTTGTTAACTCCACAACGATCCGTACGAAGCGTATCGCTTCTTCTTTTGTACCGCGTACGTCGAGGGACTGGAACAATTTGCCAGCGGCCGTATTTCCATCAGACTACAATTTAAGTGTCATCAAGGCTTGAGTGAATAGGCTCTTAATAAACTGGCGCGCTGTACCATCAACGATTGCATCACTGCTTACCGCGGGATTGTAGTCAAGCACCAGTTTATAATAATATAGAGCATTCTGTAATCTGTGATAATAATAAAAAAAATAGCAACAATAAATTTCGTTAATAACTTTTTAACACCCTTGCTCGTAAAGCTGATGTAATTCCACCGGTTTTAAATATGTAAAGCAGGCCACAACAAACGCGTGTTTTATCAAAGCAAATAGTTAAGTTATAGTCCATAACAGCATTATTTTCCATAACAGCATTATTTTCCATTTCAAGTAATTATGGAACTGATCGCCGCCGCACGGCTCGCGCTGCGCGCTGTTCCATATTTGAAATGGCAAATAATAATACTAATGGAGGGAAAGCAACAGTGTGCATTCACAGATTGAGTTTATTTAAAATGAACAAAATATAAAATACTTCTATTTCTGTTTCCTCGCAAGTGTGTTAAAAAACGTCGTACGATATACGTGCGTATTGGTTATAACATGCTCGGCTCAATTACACCCTCGCCTTCGGCTCGGGCTGAAATTCCGCCTCGCATGTTATAACCATCATTACGCACTAATATCGTAATGTACTATTGCTAAATTGAAGAGTACATCTGTGACGTATAATTTCAACTGAAATGAATGGTATTACGTTTAATCAGTTAAAGAAGTCACGTTATCTTTTTTTAGGGTTCCGTACCTCAAAAGGAAAAAACGGAACCCTTATAGGATCACTTTGTTGTCCGTCTGTCTGTCTGTCTGTCTGTCTGTCTGTCTGTCTGTCTGTCAAGACCCTTTATCTCAAGAACGCGTGAACGTATCAAGCTGAAATTCACACGAAAAACTCGGGTCTATTGTCCCTTTAAGCTGTGAAAATATCAAACTTCTAAGCCAAGCCAATCAAAAGATACAGCCGATTATGTCGATATTTTCAACAAATTTTCGACACTCGCAAAGGAATCAAAACCTACAGGATACTTCCCGTAAACTCAGAATCTTGAAAATTGGCATGAAGCATTGTCATATAATGCAAATATAGGAAAAATTGCGAAAATCTCATTTTTTTAGTTATATAATATAATAAACATATTTTAATAAAATGGAACTTACTACCTTATTTCTCACGAACGAATAAAGTTATCAAATTGAAATTTATACCAAATACCTAGGTCTATTGTCCCTTTAAGCAGTGAAAAAATCAAACTTCTACGTTGAAGCGATCAAAAGATACAGCAGTTTATACCGACACCTTAGACGAATTTCCGTCACACGCTAGGGAATCAAAACCTACAAGCAAAGACATTAAAATTATATTTACAATAGATAGGACATCACGAACAAAATCGTAAGCCAATACTTTTATCGACTTGGTTAAAACTTAAAAGGCGCTCAGTCTAGTCTGCGCGTCAGGAGGTAATTTGTGTCCACCAAGAATAAACATTTTCTAAGGAAATATGCCATGTTGCGCTTTATGTTACTGTACATCTCGTTATAGTAAAACGAATGGACCTAACTTCGGAATGTTTTTCTATGAATTATTTATATTTCGTCTGCAATTCAAATTTAAAAAAAAAAATCTGAAATAGTTCTAGAAAATTTTCCATTATTGTAATAAGCGCCCTCTATTGTTGAGTAGTTTTACTATTTTCTTGTAGAGATGTAGTAATGTTGTTTATCGATTTAGTTATCGATAATACTTATTAAGATGAATACATTTTGTTGTATTTTATTGACATTTAAAATATAGCTAAATAAACTTAAAATATTACTATATTTCAAGTTTATTTATTATTAACTCTATTTAAACATAATCATATCATATTAATAAACAAAATTGAATGAACAATTACTATTCATTTATCCAGGTTTTTGTTATATTTGGTTTCCGAATAAAAATAATGTTGTAGGGAAAAAGTGGATACGATTTGTCCAGATAGACCGTAGAGAAGAAAATTGGCTTCCGTCTCATTCGTCGAAATTATGCTCAATGCATTTTAAAAGAGAAGTTATCTACTTTGGAAAGACTTGTCGATCAAATTAAAAAAAAAGAATCGGTACCTTGTATTAGAAATGAAATAGTAAGTTATTAATTTCAGTACTTTTCTACTTCACCGTAAAAATTGGAATAAAATTTACGGTTACGTGGATAAGTACATAGATTATATAACTTATTTATAATGAAATATATTCATAAAATATGTAGGTACGTATATGTAGTACAATGATTGCGAGCTACTTTGTGATTTTGAGGATTCCGTACCTAAAAGGTAAAACGAACCCTATTCATGAGACTTCTCTGTTCGTCTGTCCGTCTGTCACCAGGCTGTATCTCATAAACCGTAATAGCGAGACAGTTGTAATTTCCTGAGATTGTGTTAGTATTTCTGTTGCCGCTATAACAACAAGTACTAAGAATAAAAATAATAAAATATTTAAGGGCAAAAATTCACGTTTTTTGTATGGGAGCCCCATACAAAAAACGTGAATTTTTGCCGTTTTTTGCTACATATTAATAACGAAAACAGATAGACGCTTAAAATGTTCACAGAATATTTGGTTATATATTCAAATTACAAATAAATAATTAAAATAAAATAAATACTGAAGGCGGGCTCCCATACAATAACCGTGATTTTTTTGCCGTTTTTAAAGATAATGGCGTACGTATCTGGTATATGTCTTGCTCCAGCAGACTACCATTTTTGTCGTGATTTAGACAATTATCTACGTGACAAGAAGTTTTCTTCCCAGGAGCCAGTTCTGCTTTCACTCAGTTTGTGCTATCTAGATCCTCAGAGTTCTATCACAAAGGCATAAACGACCTTCCTATATATTGATTATAAATGAATTATTAAAAAAATAAAAAATAAGCAATTATTTAGATTTTCAGTACTAATCGGCAATTTTAAACTTTAACGCCTATTATATTAAAAGAATTATATAAATAAGAAACTTGTAAAGTTGAAATTACCCATAATTATTCTGCTTCCTAATTTTTTGTTTCAAGCTATCATAATGCGACAAAACATCGTCGTAGTAACTTCTTTGAATATTATCGATAACTTTATATCGAAATGATACAAACCCTACCACAGTTTTTTGCATTGCCATTTAAAAATATTTGCAAACAAACGTGTAAAAAGAATAATTTTGCTAAAAACGAAATGCAAACGAAAATTGCAAAACAAAATCCGCTTTATGGCCTAAAAGGTTTGTTACACTCAAAAATCGCAATAAACTGAGCGTAAAAAATTCGTAAGCATAAAACATCTAAAATGCCAATAGACGGTGTCACGGTAAATGAATAGTAGCGAATAAAATTCTAAAACAGTTTTTGTTTGTACAAGACAAGTTTCACGTAATTTGTTTACTTTTCAATATTTATTTACCCGATTTGAACTATACTAGGGTATTAAATCGGATGTGGCAACATAGACCACACTGGCCACCTACCGGGCAACAGCTGAATATATTTAATATAAACTTATTTCATTTTTACTATTTGATGTCTCCAATTGTCGATCTAATTTTGCTATATTGTACTAGATGGCGGAACTGAGCCATGGGATCACAGTTTTTCTATGCCATTTTGACATATGCCCTCTCTATATATCTTAAATCTCTTTGCCTACAAAGTACTTCCCGTGAACTCAAAATCTTGAAATTCGGCACGAAGCAACGTTATATAATAATAATAATAATAATAATAATATTTTTTTATTTTCAGACCATGGTCCATAGAAATAGCATAAAACAGAATTACAATATTTAGATTTAACAATAAAATTAAAATAAAATGTAACTACTTATGATTATACAATAAAATTCAATTTATAAAATTTAATAAAATGTCAAAGAATTATGAATTAAAAATTTAATTTAAATTAAAATTGGAAAAAAAAAAATTAGGCATGCATTTAAATCAAAACAAACACAGTCAAAATAAATAAAATTAAAACTTAAGACTAATCAGTCCACATAACAGTGTGACGCTCGATGCATCGTCATCCAGTGCCACACTATCGGGCTGTCCATCCTGCCGGCCACTACAGACACTAGGCTGTTGGAGCTATCGCGAACTCGTCGCATCAAGGATGCTATGCGCGTACGGATCAGTGCATAAAAATCAGGCACACCTGCCTCCGCGAACATCCCCGACGCGCTGCAAAATCGCGGTAGCCCCAACATAACCCTGAAGGCGTTATTGTACTGGATACGCAGGGCACTATACGATCTTTTTGTATAATTGACCCATAGGGCACACGTGTACAGAGATTGGCAATACGCTCTAAAAAGCGTAAGCTTGACCTCCCTCGTACAACGCGCAAACCTACGAGCCAGCATATTACACTTAACTGCCAATGCCCTGCGTTCCCTCTCTAAGTCTAAATCGTCCGATAGACTATCAGTGACCCAATGTCCCAGGTACTTAAACTTCGTCACTCTGGTAAGCGGAGCGTCCCCTAAGGTAACAGGTGGGACCGAGTCATAACATTTGTTCCCCGCCTTAAAAACCAGGAGTTCGCTCTTGACAGCGTTATACCTGAGACCGTGGGCCACCGCATACTCCTCACAAATACGAATCAGCCTTCTAAGTGCGCCGATAGATGGGCTCAGCAGCACCATATCATCTGCGTAGCTGATATTATTGGCACAATGCCCATCAATGAAACAACCAATATTGGTGTTGCTAAGCTCACAGATTAACTGGTTAACGTACAGGTTGAAAAGCTTGGGCGAGCTGAGTCCCCCCTGCCTCACCCCGCAGTCCAACCTATACGCATCCGACAGGACACCCGCCCACTTAACGTGATTGTATTGGTTGTTATACCAATACTTAAGCACCTCCATGAGATCCCTAGGCAGGCCAGTGTCAGACAGCTTCCTCCATAGGCAGTCGTAAGACACCAGGTCGAAAGCCCTGGAGAGGTCCAGAAAACACGCATAGACCGGTGTCTTCCTACCAGTGTAGTATTGGACAGTTTGCTTGAGACAGAGAATAGCTGTTTCCGTGGACAAATGCGGCTTAAAACCAAACTGGGCATCATGTGACGATAGATGCTTATCCAGCTGCCGGTCAATCAAACCGTCCAACACCTTCGCAACAATAGTAGCCAGGGATATAGGCCTATAATTCCTCTTGTCACTCGCATCACCGGTCTTATTTTTAACTATGGGTACTACAATTGTTTTCACCAGGTCAGCCGGAAGATAAGAGTGACTCAAACAGAAACTGAATAACATCGCCAGAACGCGCGGTAAATGCTTACCTGCATAGCGTAGATGTTCTACGCTCAAGCCGTCATGACCCGGTGACTTCCCCCCCTTCATGTTTTTGATCACAGTACTTATTTCCCTAGCCGTGAACCTCATAAGCCCAGGCACGTCACCAGCCCCCCCCAATACCTCCGACACACCAGACGAAGGACGCAGAGGGGAATCCACCCTAAACGCCACACTGAATAGGTTAGCAATCTCATGGGGGTCACTGACACCATCAATACTCACGGGCAAGCTCAACCTGGGATTCAATTTGTTTGTGGCTTTCCAGAAACTACTGAATTTTTTTGCATCGTGATGACTAGCAATGATATTCATTTTAATTTGTTCTTCATTATTTTGACACCATTTTAACTGAGTCTTAAAATTCTTTCTACTTTCAACCATCTTGTCATATAATAAACCACCTTTAGGTCTACCACATAAAGACCAGTGTTGAAAATCACGCCGAGCCCGCCCGTGTGCATCCTTTACGTATTTATTCCAGCCAGTTATGTAACCTTTTTTGCGCTGTACTACCCTATTATAACAAGAAACTGCACCCTCACACAGAATTCCCACAATCTCCTCATATAAATTATCAATGACTTTCCGGTGTCCTAAATTACCACACTGATTATCACAGCACTTAGTAAATTCCACCGGAAAGTCAACATTTCTTAACTTATTGTCACAATATTTGCTAAATTGCTCAATTTGCAGCAAGTCCCTGTATCCCCAAGTTACCCCGTTGCACTTCGGCAATTCAAGCATAAGTTTAGGTCTTAATGTACTTATATCACATGTCACTACCATTGGCAAATGGTCCGACCAACTCACGTCACACATTACCCTAATGTCCTTGACTGAGCTCCACGCGGAATCAGTCACCACACAGTGATCTAACCAACTAGTAGTACCATGTGCATCACTCACGTACGTGTATGTGTCCGAATCTCTGCCAAGTACGCTAACGTCAGCGCAACGCCACTGTACTTCAGTGGAAAAACTCAGTAGCTCTTTGCCGAATAATCCATTAGGATGCGCATTAAAATCACCAAGGATAAACACCGCATCCACACCGCTGCTCTCTATAATTGCGTTAATCTCACTAAGACAATCCACAAATTCAGCAAGATTATCCATCGACTCAGTTGGCATATATACTGAGAAAACTAAGAACGATTTGCCGCCTACTGTTATCCTAATAGCAACAAGACGCACACTCTCGCACTGCACTGACGCTACACTGTCATAGGCGCTCCTACGCCACAGTATCGCCACTCCACCATACGGTCGACCCCGTAGGATACCCTTCGAAGTGTCCACCGCCGACTTGCCCACAAAGTCAAACAAAGGGTGTATGCTGCCCAGAAACGGAACATCATGAGGCAGCAGCCACGTCTCTTGCAATGCTACTATGTCAGATGTTTGACACAGTAACCTGACATAGTCTACCGATCTGGTAATCGATTTACAATTGAAAGTAACAAGGGTACAGGGTTTTGCGATAGAGATGTTATTGTTACTTTTGTGATCCATTGTTGATACTTTTGTGAGATTCATCAGCTTCTTTCTTGAAGTTTACATATCTACGAAAAACGATACCTTCCGGCCATAAATTGTCATCCAAAAATAAATGCAATTTTGTTCTCGGTACCAATATTTTATAAGCATCGTAGTCTTTCTGTTTTTTCATTTTTATTTTGTCTATTTGCACAATGGTTTGTGTTTTGTCCATAATGTAATTATATATGTCGTTCGATGACGCACTCCGGTCTACGTTGTTGATAAATAACGGCACTTTTATATCTGCTGCTTTAAATTTTGCATTCCCACCTGTATTAGCACGCCCTCGAGTTCCTATAAATCTATCCTTTAGCCTCTTTTTCCTTTGGGTTAAAACCCACCCTTCATTATGTTCGTCGTTCTTTTTTACTTTCGAAACCGTAAAAGTCTTTTGCGGTGTTGTCATTACAAGCCCGGCGACGGCGGCGTAAGTAGCAGCATGCGTAGGTATTGTTACGTCACGCGCCAACCCTACCTCCTTTAGTTCATTTGTTTGCTGATCACTAATAGACATCTCGTAGGTAGCAGGTATCACCACCGGTTCACCGCCGCTCCTCGTTATTGTTTTGCTTGTCATGTCCTCGTTCTCTTTTGCACTCCCCATATCTGATTTTGCCTCTCGCTCAGATGACCGACGGTGTTGCGTAGATACGCAAGCCCGATTCTTTATCGCGCTCTGTTGATCTCGCGCAACAGAGATGCAACTATTATCGCTGTGCTCATGATTGGTCGACACATTTTTTGCCATCCTGCCGTTTGATTTTGAATCAGCTGTGGAGTCAGCTGTTGCGTGCGAAACTTTTATAGGCATATAGTGCAAACCTATAGGGCCACTATCCATTATAAAACTGTTTTGTGAACCCGCACCCCTCTTTTTATTTATATTCACATTCGCACTCAACGTGCAGTTATCAGCTAATGAAGCGTACTTCATATTGTTCACTTCAAGCTTTAGTGTATCGAATTGCTCCAATGTTACTGCTTTTTCTTCCAATTCATTAACCTTTTTCTGCAATTTCACTATATCCTTTAACAACCTTGTGACATCTACATGATCGAACGACACTGGAGGAACCTTGTGCAGATCTTTTGCCACGAAAATGGGGAAAAGTTCTGGATCTGAACCCTTCAACAGACAAATCATGTCATCTAGGTCTCTTGACATTTTTTTCTTGCCATCTTTTCTTCGAATTGGCATTTTCTTCGCACTCGGTATTGATTCAAACAACAAAAATATATTATAGTACAGACAGATAAAGGAAAAATTGTGAAAATGATAAATTTGAAGTTACATAAAATATTAAAATATTATTTTTGCTTACATGACATGAAATATTTTTTTAATAATTATAAACTTACTACCTACCCTTTTTCACATGAACGCGTAGAGATATTAAAGTTGAAATTCATATCAAACACTTCTTAAATCTAATTGCCTCTAAACTGTGAAAAATTCTAAATCAATGCTAGTATTATAAATGCGAAAATAACTCTGTCTGTCTGTTACGCTTTCCCGCCTAAACCTCTCAACCGATTTTGATGAAGTTTGGCACAGACAATCTTTAGACCCTGAGAAAGAACATAGGCTACCTTTTATCCCGGAAAAGTTTGATGTTCCCGGGGGGAATTTAAACAGCGCGATATAACCGAACTTCACGCGGGCGAAGCCGCTGGCGGAAAGCTAGTACGTCATAAATTGTAAACCGCTACGTTTGTACGGCGGAACCCTCGGTGTGCGAGTCCAACTCGTATTTGGCCGGTTTTTTATCATTAGATAACTACCTTAAGCAATGGAGTGTACCATCCAAGCAATTCACTGCAATTTCATCCATACCATAGACAAATACAATCACTATGCTAACAGCCTTGCTAATAATGGCGGTGAAATTCTCGAAAATAAACTCTTTGTTTATTTATATAGAACTAGCTTTCCGCCCGCGGCTTCGCCCGCGTGGAGTTCGGTTATATCGCGCTTTTTAGATTTCCCTCGGGAACATCAAATTTTTCCGGGATAAAAGGTAGCCTATGTTCTTTCTCAGGGTCTAAAGATTGTCTGTGCCAAATTTCATCAAAATCGGTTGAGAGGTTTAAGCGGGAAAGCGTAACAGACAGACAGACAGACAGAGTTACTTTCGCATTTATAATATTAGTATGGATTGCCATGTAAATGAGAATAGAATGTTAGCTGCACAGGATGGTGGAGTAATGATAGTGTCGGTGGAGGACTCCTTTAACGTTGGTACACGTATTAACACACTTTTATGGCGTATGATAGGCATATTACAGAAATACGAGTAACGAGACTACAATTTTTTTTTTATACCTATAGTTTTGTGGCATGGCTCCTTGGCATTTCTGCACTATAATAATTTTAAATTGAAGAAATTAATTTAAGGTTCATTTTGAATTGAATTGAATGCAATCTGTTACTTTGATCCATAAATACTTAGCTAAAAATAATTAGCAAAAGGTTCAGTGCTTCTTTTCTTTCTATGGCAATAAGAAAGGGAGGGAAGATAGATGTTAGTTTAGTCCTCTGATCGAGAGGAGGCATGTGTCCAGAACAGTGGGACACTGACCGAATTAATCGATCATTATGAATGTAGCAGATTACTAACTTTTTATCACAATGACAGTAGAATCGTATTGGAATGACACATTTATAACATATACATTTTTTCTCGGTGGTAGGCCATAACATCGGCTGCCGGCAGAAGTTACCACCCATCAGACAAAGTCTTGTCGCCAAGCGATTCGCCGTGTTCCGGCATGATGTCTGGTGAAGCCGTACGGAGGACGGGTCTGAGTAGTTGTGTTGCAATGTGTGCCGGGTTCGATGCGCCAAATGTTGTTGTGTCGGGAGTTTGGTCGTGGAGAGTCTCTAGATCAATCTCCCTCTAGCGCAGCATCGTTTGTTCGTGTTGGTCTTGGGTTTAACATTGCATCACCTCGCTCAACTGCCGTCATCCTTCCTATTCCTAAGTTTTTTAAGTGAATAGGCTTAATAAACTAGTGCGCTTAACCATCAACGATTGCATCACTGCTCACCATCAGGCGGGGTTGCAGTCAAGCACTAGTTTATAATTATTAAAAAAAAGAAAAAAACATATTATACAGTATGTTAACTAACAGAGGGCGTTCCCGTTAACCCGAAATAGTATAGCATACATACATGCTAAAAAAAATATTTCCATTCGAAAACAAAATGTTTTAAAATTTTTTCCAATAAGAAAATATTCAATAAAAATTTTAAATTGACATGTAAAAGAAACACACTGTACACGCGAACATGAAAGACGGTAACGTCGCAATTTATTTATACATGACGACTACTATTTTGATTTAAAACAGGAGGTTTCAAATTTATTTCCAATTAGAATTTTTTTTATTCGGAGTTTTTTATGCTTATTTTTCTATGCTGATATTTTTATTTTAATCTATTAATGATATATATTAACGAGTTTAAGGGAACGCCCTCTGTTATTTAACATACTGTATATAAAAATAGCAGACTAGGTCCCAAGGCTGTACTTAACATATATCATGAACCAGAGTTGAAATTTATACAAATGATGTGTTTCTTTAAAGGCTCTGACAACAAATACTACTTTTTCCCATTTTGTTACGGAACCCTTTGTACAGGAGTCCAACTCGCGCTTAGCCGGTTAAACCACTGGGCTGTGACATAAACTCCAACATAATCGATAAAACCTAACCAGTAGCTAACTCTCTATATATACGCAAAAACATTTCCACCACCCAAAACACAGCGTCATATATCAGCTTTCCAACTAAAACTTCTGTGTCACTTACTCAGTAGTTTCCAAGTGGAGCCCGGCTATCGATAATGTTAATCTAGTGTTTTGACGACCTCCGTGGCGCAGCGGTCAACACGCCTGCCTGCGACGTGGAGGCCCCGGGTTCGATCTCCGGTCAGGTCATGATGGAAAAACGATCTTTTCCTGATTGGCCTGGGTCTTGGATGTTTATCTATATATGTATCTATTATAAATATAGTATCGTTGAGTTAGTATCCCATAGCACAAGTCTCGAGCTTACTTTGGGGCTAGCTCAATCTGTGTGATTTGTCCGTACATATATAAAAAAAAAAGTGTAACGTGTACACCGTGCACACGTGCGCCGTGATCCAGTAATTTGGCTCACGTATTGCCGACGTTGTGCTGCGAGAGACGAAGGTAGTTTCGGGCCCCTACTATGATATGAGGTTCTTCAAAACCCTTAGATTTTGTAGAGTTTGGCCAGTGACTAACGTTGGCGCCGATTCGCTTGTTCATAGACAAAATTAATTTTAAATTAAGTGCATCTTCTTCTTTCTATTTTAATAAGAAAAGGATAGAAGATAACGTTTTAGTTTAATCCTGCAAAATTAAGATATTCCATAGACAGTTTAGACGCGATTATAAACATGGCGGCCAAAATACATCAATTTATGTCACCAACGGATTAATTTGACTGATCTAAACCGACATATTATGCTCTGTCCTTTTCTTAATGAAATATAAAATCGTGGATTGGAAATGCAATATACTCTAAGTAGATTCTAAGTGGAAATTTTTTGTCCAGAGGTGACATTAAACATTATTTTTTTCGTGGTACATAACTATACCAAAGAGACCTGAGGCTAGTAACTTAATTTCAGAAAGTACGTATTGTAAAATGAGAATTAAAATCTTAATCCATACTAATATTATAAAAGCGAAAGTAACTCTGTCTGTCTGTCTGTCTGTCTGTTACGCTTTTCCGCTTAAACCTCTCAACCGATTTCGATGAAATTTGGCACAGACAATCTTTAGACCCTGAGAAAGAACATAGGCTACCTTTTATCCCGGAAAAATTTGATGTTCCCGAGGGAAATCTAAAAAGCGCGATATAACCGAACTCCACGCGGGCGAAGCCGCGGGCGGAAAGCTAGTACTCAATAGTTTGACATTTGACTTACAAAGTTATGAGGAACGAAGTGTCAAGTTCACTCAACCTCCATAAAAAAGGTAGGATAGGCAGATTGACTACCGACGATTAATATCGAGAAGTTGAATATAATTATAGTCACGCGAGACTTTACTTGCGCGATGTAGGATTTTACGTGACGTGAGTATGATGCGTAGGTCACAAACAAATTTGCACAAGCCAATATAAATAATAACTAAGTGAAGGTATGTATTGTTCTGATGTGAGAGCATAATAGTGGAACTAAGATATATACAACGTGTAACAAAAAGGGTATATACATACCAAGGGCATGACATCTTTAGATGATATCAAACGATATCGGAAGGGTTTCAACTCAAAATAAAATACACATAAAAAAAAATTGGTACCAAATTTTCGGTTTCGTGTGTTTCTTAAAATAAAATCATAACAAACGTGGCAGCACACTACATACGTTAATAACTACTCGTTACCCGTCACGTTACTTGCCAAAATCCGATAAATGTCTTCAATATCTCCGTGCGACTAGTATGATAGTAGCCTATCACAGGCGGTGTTTTTCCTCATAACTTCCTAACATAAAAAGATAGGATTAAAAAAAACCCTTCCAATATCGTTTGATATCATGTAAAGATGCCATGCCTTTGTTATGTATATATGTTACACGTTGTATATCTCATTCTGGCGAGTTTACGGTGAGCTAATTCTGTAAGCGAAAGTCTTATAGTTTTGGATATCCATGTGCTATTTATTGGTTTTAGGTGAACTAGCGGTATTCAATATTTATTATATGCATAAATGCATATGCCATAATTTAACTCACGTTCTACTGGCTCGCTGCGAGTACGTGAGATAGGCTCTGAAAGTATGGGAAAACTTTAGTACTACTGCAACTCATTAAATATTTAAATATACTCTTGGACATGCTCTATGGTAGGTTTTAATATTACAAATAGGCTGTGAAGCGGTAGTTTAACTATAGGTATGTATTTATTTTATTATTAATGTACACATCATAAAATATATAAGAATATGACAACATTAAGGTCTGAGTACAAAGGTGCTGCTTATTTATTAAGAAATTTCTTCCAGCAGACCTGCGAAAGGAGAAGTAAAATAGAAATGTAGACAAGTGAGTGTTAAAGAACAAGGAGAATAACAAAATATGAATGTGATAAGAATAAAAGTGTAATCCATACTAATATTATAAATGCAAAAGTAACTCTGTCTGTCTGTCTCTTACGCTTTCCTGCTTAAACCTCTCAGCCGATTTTGATGAAATTTGGCACAGACAATCTTTAAACCCTGGAAAAGGACATAGGCTACATTTTTTGAAAAAAAAAATGTTCCCGAGGGAAATCTAAAAAGCGCGATATAACCGAATTCCACGCGGGCGAAGCCGCGGACGGAAAGCTAGTATTAAATATACCTAACTAAACATATAATCCTAAAATAATTACATAAGTTTACTTAAATAAATACATACCTACTTAATACATAATTCTCACAATATAGAAGAAAGATTCTCTCTCTCTTTTAATGGACTTTTAAATATAGAAATGTGTTTAAATCACCAATGTTAGGCGGGACTGAGGAATCTTACCGTGAAGAAGTGCTATTACTTAATGACTTAACTGTAGCCAGCAATGAATGAGGGAAAATAGCCCTAAATTTAATAACATTCACAGCCTAATCTGTCTCAGTGTGTCAAATTTGTAATAATTAACTTATTTCCTCAAAATCAAAATTGTTTATTTCAAATTAACCATCACTTGGTACTTTTGAATAGTCAATGTCGGTCAGTCCAAGAAAAGTGAAGCTAAATTGCACGTTCCAAAGCGTAGATCTCTATGGAGAAGAACGTGCAAGAAACTCCATGGACACTCTTTTAAAATCATAATATATGGTTTACATTTCTTCATTACATATTTATGTTGCTTCTATCATGTGTCCTCATATTTTTGCTGGTATGAAATTGCGTCTAGATTTTGAACATTTTAATGGGATAAATGTTCAGATTCAAGTCACCTTACAATTTAATAATAACTCACGGGATACTTCCATAAAAATCCGAAAAGTTATTGAAAAACTCTAATCTATACTAATATATTATAAAGCTGAAGAGTTTGTTTGTTTGTTTGAACGCGCTAATCTCAGGAACTGCTGTTCAGATTTGAAAAAATATTTTTGCGTTGGATAGCCCATTAATCCACAAAGGCTTTAGGCTATATAACATCACGCTGAGATCAATAGGAGCGGAGCATATTAACAAAAAACACATCGAAATCTACGCGGGTGAAACGCCCGGTGCAGCTAGTTTCTTATACAGAATGTTTAATAACAGAAGGCGTTCCCTTAAACTCGTTAATATATATCATTAATCGATTAAAATAAAAATATCAGCATAGAAAAATAAGCATAAAATAATCCGAATAAAAAAAAAATTATAATTGAAAATAAATTTGAAACCTCCTGTTTTAAATCAAAATAGTAGCGCGGAATAGTATCTACCTAACGTTTGCATTGCCCAAACTGGCAACGTCGCTTTGCAATGCGCGCGATGCCGACTCACGGAATAAGTACCTACACGAATTCGTTTTACCTAGCCATTCAGAGCGGTGGGTGGTACATGGTACGACAAGCATACAGTGTTATGAAAAACCAAAATTAATTTAATCTTAAAAATAATGTACCGCTAATAAATAGCCTGCGGTTAAGTTTGAGGAAATTTTAATTTATTAAAACACAGTTTAGGCTAGGATTAAAATGATAATGACGTATTACACATTAGGAAGTGAATGTTTTCTCCAATAATAGAGATTTAAAAACTTTTTATGTAGTTACCTTCGTAATACCTAAGTAGGTACCTACTTGCGTTTATTCATAGCAATCGAGTAACGTCACAGTAGTAACACGTTTGTGGAACGGGGTTTTAGGAAGGAATGTGACTTCTGAACTTATTAATTTTGTGGCACAGTCGTTTAGTGTTATTTTTTTTTATTTTAATGTTTTCGATATGTTTTAGGTGTTATGAAACATTTAAATACCTAATGTTAAAACTTACCTAGATTTTAAACTGCTCGATATGCTGACCTCCTCTGTCCACACATTATCGCAGTCGCCGACGGTTATTTTGGTGCACTCCTCGCATTAAAGTCGGGTCATCTCGTATCTATCTTTCTTTAAATTTTTAAAGGCTGCGACGTGACTCATGTTAAAAAGGCGGCCGGCTCTTCTAGTGCTTGAACCGGGCTCCTCCTCAAAATGCCGTAGCACGTTCTCTTCATGACGCACATAGATCACGGGTCGGGGTCCACCAGAACGACGCGGCACTACGGGCTCATTGTTACGCATACGCACCAGGGCACTCACAATAACACGAGAATTTCGCGGTTGATGTTCATTAGGGTACCTCTCAGCATATGTACATCCTCAGAGCACGTGCACCATCATAATTACACTCAGCATAAATGAGCACCATGTTCACATACTCCTGAGCACTGAACTGATAACGCGGCATTTTTCAGAAGAATGACGCAAGACGTTGCAATGCGAAGATAGCACGTCCGGTCAGCGCGTGAGATTAGTACCGAATAAAATTAGAGGTGGACATTCGGGGGCAGGGGGCGGGGCGGCACACATCAATCAACATACGCGGCTCGTCATTCATAAATAAATTGCGACGTTGCCGTCTTTCAAGTTCGCGTGTACAGTGTGTTTCTTTTACATGTCAATTTAAAAATTTTATTGAATATTTTCATATTGAAAAAATTTTAAAACATTTTGTTTTCGAATGGAAATATTTTTTTTAGCATGTATGTATGCTATACTATTTCGGGTTAACGGGAACGCCCTCTGTTAGTTAACATACTGTATTTTTTTAAGAATTTTTGACATTGATTGTTACACTCGTATTATAATATATTGTTAAATTATCAAACTGTCGAATCAAAATTTATCGCAACTCGAAATGGGACTCCCCACCACCAAATTGGTACCAAATGGTAAGGGTGATGATTAATACCCTCATTGAGCCGCGTTCGCACCCTCGGCTTCGTGTTTGTCTAGTTACAATAATTTTATTTCTTGTTAATCCACACAAATTGTTATACTAAGGTAAAACAACTGTCTACTTTTATCCAAGATTTTCAAGCAATCGTCTAGGTTTATTGCTTTTCGCATCTCCTCCCAATATCGTAAGAAAAATTATTATATTTCTGTAAATAGGTTTGTACGGCCGCTAGAACACTTTTTGATAAATTATACATAATAAAACATAATCAACCTATAATGTTCCCACTCCTGGGACACAGGCCTCCTCTCGGTGAGAGGGAGTGGGCCGTAATCTACCACGCGGGCCCAGTGCGGGTTGGTAGATGTCACATGTCTTCGAAGTATTTGTGATTGAAGTGATGTTCACCTTCACCGTTTTGCTAAATTATATTCAAGGTTAATTGAAGGATTTTTTTTAAACCTCGCCCCTCACCAGGAATTTCTCCTGTATCGTGGGGGCTTTTATAATCATAAAAACTCACATACACAAACAGCTATACCCGGAACAACTAGTTGTAGGTCATACAAATATTTGTTCCGTGCGGGAATCGAACCTGCGACACGAAGCTCAGCAGTCAATAGCTTAACCACTACGCTAACCGTGCAGTCGGCACAAATATTGATACAATCATTTGACAAGTTCGAATTAATTCGCTGGTGTCTGTACAAACGACGTTTCTACGCGTCAATCCTATTTCCAACACTAGATGAGATTAGCGTTTCCTATCTCACTACTTCGAGAATAAAGATTGTAACCAACTAAGAGCTAACAGTTCATAAGTCCGGACATAATTTTGGTCAGATCATGTAAGGACCATGTGCTGGTTGCTGTCTGAAATGTTATTCTGAGAAAAGAAATACACAGATTTGAGTGTACCAGTCCGGTCAGTGTGTTGCCAGTGATGACATACGGAACTGAAAAGTGGTCGCTCTCAATGCGCTTCATACAAAGACTAAAGGGGACACACAAAGGGCGATGGAAAGAGCATATGCTCCAAGTGTCTCTGCCTAATCGAATAAGAAATGAATAGATCCGCAGAAGAACCAAGTCACAGACGTAGCTCTTCGAGTCGCTAAAATTAAGTGGCAGTGAGCGGGGCACATTGCTCGTAGAACCGATGGCCGATGGGGCAGTAAAGCTCTGGAGTGGCGGCCACGTACCAAAAGACGCAGCGTAGGTAGGCCCCCAACAAGGTGGACCGATGACCTGGTGAAATGATGCGGGCAGCAAAAGATCGGTCATTGTGGAAAGCCTTAGGGGAGGCCTTGGTCCAGCAGTAGAACCCTATAGGCTGAAGAAGAAGACGTCCAGTCACAAAAAATACACAAATACGATAAAAGAAAAACATTGTTCAATCTAGAAACCCAGATGTCTTTTACATTTGGATTTAGAGGCCGCGAAATGGCTGACCATCATTAAAAGAGAAAATCAGTAACTGCCAAAGTCCTCAAATTCGCTATACAAAAGTCTCGTTTATTCGTATCTTATCTCTTCACCACCTGGGGTTGACTGGTAGAGAATGCCTAAGGCATTAAGTCCGCCTCTGTACATGTCATGTGTACGAAAGAATAAATAAATAAATGTATGTTTTAAGTAAATACAATATGTAAAGAAAACCCTGTCCGATCCGTGAAGGTATTGTTAGGTATCGTTAACTGATTCTACTAATGCCTACAAAGCCGGGCCAAACTTAAAAAATAAAATCCCCCTAAAAAAATAAATATTATTTCGCAAAAAGAGGTAACTTAAAACTTTTACGGTATGCCATCCAGGCGCGGGCGAAGAGGGGCAGGGTATGCGGCACGCGGTCGCATCGCTATTCGCTCAGAAACATACCGTCAAAAATAATGTTGTCACTTTTTAAAAATTACCAAATTTTGGGGAAGTTGGAATTAATTCGCGGGAAAAAAAGATTATTTCAAAATTCACTAGTATTGTTACTATGATGATTATGTAAAATTTCATATGTTAGTTGGTCATATGTTTACCTAACCTTTACTATCCTTACGGGTCGGACAGGGTTTTCTTAACATATTGTATAATGTAAGAAGCTGTAGAAATAACAAGGTTTTCCGTAGATAGGTAGACAAAAGACATGATAATGTTGAAGAAGTCGAAAAGAGTGGTTAACAGAACAAATAAATAAACATTTATGTAATGACAGCTACTGAGGAGAAGAGATTCTGCATCGACACAAACACACATAAATTTTTGTGAAATTGAATTTTGTATGAGCTTGTACCATTGCCCTTAACATTTTTTTTTATATATAAACTAACTAGTGCCTGACCGCAATCCCGCCTGATGGTAAGCAGTGATGCAATCCATGATGGTAAAGCGCACTAGGTTAAGAGCCTATTCATTAAAAAATTGGTTGCCTGTAAAGTCGGTATACGGGCGAAAGTTTTACGTGACAACGACTTTGGGTGGTAAAATAATTATTGAAAACTACCACAACATTGTGATTACTACAACATAACCTATTCACTTATGTCCTAGTCATTTATTTCATCATGTTATATTATCAGTCTGAAATTATTTAACTTTGCTGTTTGAATTGTTGCGATGGACGAAACTACCTTCACATTATCCTTAGTCATTTATTTCATCATGTTATATTATCAGTCTGAAATTATTTACCTTTGCTGTTTGAATTGTTGCGATGGACGAAACTACCTTCACATTATCACTACACAATTGTTTTACAATTAACTGGCAACGTGTAAACTTGTATGCAGGCGCCTAAGCGAAATAGAAGCGCAAGACATGAACCGGTGTGTATGCCTATCTCTCTCACTCTCTCTCTCGCTCTGTCTCTCTCGCTCTTAGGCGGGCTAACTGTGCTCGAGTGGAAGGGACGCGTGCCTTTCACTTTTTATTTATGTCTGTCTCTCTCGCTCTTAGGCGGGCTAACCATGCCCGAGTGGAAGGGACGCGTGCCTCTCACTCGCTCTCATTGTGAGCGCATAACGTGAGCGTAACGCAGTTTCTTGAAGTGTCACCCGGCAAACCAATTTATAAGACGTTGTCACGTCAATAAAAACTGAGTGATTAGGTGATGCATAAATTAAACCCACGAACAAGATCAACGATGCTGCGTCAGAGGGAGATTGATCTGGAGACCCTCCACGACCAAACTCCTGACAAAACAATATTTAGCAACATAAACGCTCAGACCCGTCCTCCGTGCGGCTTCATCAGACATCAGGCCGAAACACGACGAATCGCTTGGCGACAAGACTTTGTCTGGTGGGTGGGAACTTCTGTCGGCAGCCGATGTTATGGCCTACCACCGAGAAAGAATATAAGTTATTGTATAAATTAATACCTAAGTAAGGGTGCTGATCCCAGCACCTACCTACCTAGCAAAAGCAAAGCTATCTAGCAAAGCTTACAGGAAATATTTTTCAGAAGTGTTCACGAAATTAAGGAAAGCTCGAATATGCCTCAAGGATATAATACCATGCCATGAAAAATTATTTTTATTAAAAGGTTCGTGTTCAATGCCGGGTGTAATTTAAACGTTGCTAATAATATACATATATATAATAGACATAGTTGATATACAAGGATAGAGATTTGTGAAAACGTAATAACGTTCCGCCTAAAGCGGGAAAACTTAGCTATATTTTCTCCAGAATAAATAAGATTGAGGAAGTTTGAATAAAATATGATAGAATACTTTTTATTGTTTTTTCGTTCGCACTTGATAGCACATCCATAACCAGTCTAGCGTGATGTGCCTACATCTAGGAAAAGCCTCCTTTTTGCGATAAGGAGTGGACCCAAATCCACCACACAAACCTATTGTGGATTAATAGATATCACATCTTCAAATTTTTGTCCATACTAATTGCGTAACTGAAGGACCGCATCAGAAATGAGGTGATCCGACAAAGGACTAAAGTCACCGACATAGCTAAGAGGATTAGCAAGATGAAGTGGCAAAGTGCTGGTCACATATGCCGCAGGACCGGCAACCGTTGGGGTAATCGAGTCCTCGAGTGGAGACCGCGTCTTGGCAAACGTAGCGTAGGACGCCCTTGAGCGAGACGTAGCGACGACATCAAAAAGGTGGCCGGTAGTGGCTGGCGGAGAACTGCTCAGGATCGAGCTTGTTGGCGTGCCATGGAGGAGGCCTATGTCCAGCAGTGGACGAGAAGAGGCTGATGATGATGATGATGAATTGCGTAACACATCAAACTCAATCTGAATCATTTTGAAGGATATTATTAAACCATTGCTTCACATGTTCAAAAGTCAGCTCAACAACGTGCATAAATAACGCAATGTATGTTGTTGAACTGCCAAAATTCATGCCATTATTGCATTACTACTATGTGTGGCAATGGAACTTCTTTACAAAGACATTTAAAAAATAGCCAACAAAATGCGTTTAATAATAATTCCTGTTATACCACACATGATTATCCCTTTCATGTTATTATAAAGGTCATGTTACGCTAATTAACACACACAATTATCTCCACAGACGTGATTTATATCTATATTATATCCTCCATGTTTGCAAACTCGTGCTGCCAGCTCCAATCGCCGCCGGCTACTGTCCGCCGCAGCTCACAACACAACAACCGCATCTGATGCACCTTTGTGCTTTGTTTAAATATCATATTCATGTTAATTTATTATCCTTTGTAGTATTTATATTCATTAGCTTTGAGATTCATGGGTAAATTAATTTTGGGAAATTCTAATTAAGTAGGAATATTTTAGGTGTATTAATGTGTTTCAAAAGTAGCTGAGGAAAGTTTAACTAAACATACCCTGTCCAGATCCACAATTTCAACAACCACATTAAAAGTAGAAAGAGATTGGAAGGTTGAGATTGGAAGGGGAAGAGGTTGGAAGAAACATTATCACCTTTTCAAACAATTAATGTTCGAGTACCATTATTAGATAATTGAAAAATCATCATCGAAGATTGAGGTTATTTAATAAGGTGATAAAATATTTGAATTTCGGGCCTTGACTACTTGAATGAAATACTCAAAGTGCACAATTTGTAAGACCAACTGGTAATAGTTATCCACAGATACATCTCCATTTGTTTATATTATTTATCAGGTCTAGGCAACACACAATACCTACATAGGTATATAGTACTTTGCATTTGGTAATGACAAAGGATGCTCGCCATCCTTTGTCATTAATGTTTGTGAACCCTAAAAACAAAACACCAGAAAACGAATTATCTTGTTTCGTGAATACGAACAGTGTTTCGTGTAACATCCCTTTTTTTCTTGGAATCCCATTAGGAGCCAGTTTCATTACTTTCTGATTTCCATTTTCATGTAAATTTGTTGAAAAATAACAAACTGACGTTGTCTACTTCAAAGTCATAGAAAACTGTCGGCGAAATAACAATTCTGTTTAGAGTGTCTCCTATCTTTTAATTAATACTTATATTTATTTCAATTAGAAAAGAAATACATTCCAAAATAGAATTAAACTAACGACCCGCCCTGGCTTCGCACGGGTGCAACGGTGATACTGAACACACTACAGAAAAACTGTGAATTTTGTTGTATACAAAAACATAGCGGTCCGGCACGGCCGCACGGCGCCGCCGGTCGCTACGTCCCGCAATTTTTAAATCTGTAATATTTTCGAAAATATTCTTTTAAATCATATGCTGTAAAGGGGCCATATAGATCTATATTATATCAGCAAAGTATTTAATTGGATAAGGAATAATTCTGTATTGGTTAAAATCGCTTAGAAAATTAGCCAATATTTGTCGTAAAAAATAAATGACAAAAAATTTTATTGTGGAATATCCATAACAGATAGACATAATATACCATTGCGGACTTTTCTGTAGACCTTTTCAAAGTTTACAATATTTACATTATTGTGATAAATCTCGCCCGCGTTTCACTGCAAACGCAGAAAAAAAATTAATTATTTACGCATTAGAAACCTCAAAAATAATAGTATATAGTATATATCTCTAATATTTAATGGATGTTATTATACATATAACCCTTCATCTTTAATCACTCTATCTATTAAAAACCCCAGACTCCAAAGCTGAAAAAGCTTCGGATGCGACTGGGATTAAAGCTGAGATGATGGTGATGATGACTTTTTGAATCAAAGTGCACAATTTGTAAGACCACTAGTAATTGTTATCCACAGATACGTCTCCATTTGTTTATATTATTTATCAGGTTTCTTCCAACACAATACCTACATAGGTATATAAGTACTCCATACTACTTTGCATTTGGTCTCGCCATCCTTTGTCATTCGTGTTTGTGAAGCCTAAAAACAAAACACCAGAAAACGAATTATTTTGTTTTGTGAATACGAACAATGTTTCGTGTATCATTACACTTATTTTTTCCTTGAATTCCCATTAGGAGCCAGTATCATTACTTTATGCTTTCCATTTTCATGTAATTTTGTTGAAAAATAACAATGTAACCTTAACTGACGTTGTCTACTTGAAAGTCATAGAAAACTGTCAACGAAATAATAATTATGTTTACAGTGTCTGTCTCGTATATTTAAATTAATACATATCATTATCATCATTTCAGCCGAAAGACGTCCACAGCTGGACATAGGCCTCCCCCAAGGTTCTCCACGACGACCGGTCCTGCGCCTCCCGCATCCAGCGGTTTCCCGCGACTGAAAGTTTAATACTTATAACTTATATTAACTAAAATTAGAAAAGAAAAAACATTTAAAAATATGCCACTGGTGCCGCGAAAGGAGTCCAAGCTAAGCCGTTAAGGCTCCTGCGAGACTAATCTCCTGACAATCCGAGCCGTGTCCAGAAGTACCGTTATCTGAGCCATACCCGTAATCCTTCTGTCCAACGAGAACCTTCTCGGGTGTTGGTCGAGGCTCTTAGCTATTACTCATTGGCTGTTATTACTATCAGCACAATGAGTGCTGATTCCACATGCCACATAACAAAAACCTCGCGAGCCCAGTTAAGATATTTTATTTTTAAATATTAACTGTTTTTAGTTTATTTCAGAATATTCTCTTCATCATTTGTAGCCTTTTTCATTCTCTTCTGAGTATAGAGTGTAAATTATTCGTGAGATATCACGAATAATTTACACTCTATAAATTTTCAGTACATAATAGCTATACCTACTACTTATAAAAATATCCTATTAATCTATTACCAACCTGCACTGGGCCCACTCCCTCTTACTAAAATGGAGGCCTGTATGTATCCCAGCAGTAAGATCAGTAAAGGCTGATCAAGCTATAAATTATGTATTATTGTGCTAACCTCCAAATTCGTGGATGTTATTCCAGTGCCTCACAACCGGTAAGTGTACCTACTATTATTTTGCTCTCAGCAGAGACTGAAATACGACTTGTGACAGCTTGAAAATAAGGAAAATGAAATACAAAAAATACTACCAATATCCATTTTCTAATCTAAACAAATACACACCTAGAATAACATCAAGAAAATATATGGCAACGCACGCGTCTTCCCGCCAAATCCGCCATCTTGATCAATCGTTACGTTCGGAAACGGCACCAAATCAACACTCGCGAGATTGGAACGCGTGCTTCGAATACGCACAGGTTCAATGCAACGCTTCGTTCCGAAACCGTTTTACATAAGAATGCGAATTCACGATCCACTGACTCGGATAATAGTGAGAGTCGGAGTGAATTTTGGAGGATCACTTTTGGCTGTATAGCCGATATCATTGCTTTTTGGAACTTTTTAAAGAGGTAACTACCGGAAAATCGCATTAGGAAGCATATAACACGGATTTTGAATGCGATATATCAAAGAATTACCCCATGAGCTATCGTTTACGCGTAGTTGGGTTTTGTAGGTTTTTTTACTGTTTCCTCGTATTGGGGTTGAAGTCGGAAAAAAATCAAGAGCCCATACATTTTATTGATAATGTGTTGTGTTGCGTAGTAAAATATATGGACAAAGGAAAATTACTATGTAGGTATGTTTATCTGTCTCGGTACACTTTAGTTCATGACAATGAATGTAAAAATAGGCCCTTAATAAACTAGCGTGCTTTACCATCAACGATTGCATCATTGCTTACCATCAGGCGGGATTGCGGTCAAGCACTAGTTTATAATTGATGTAAAAAAAATAGCACCCTAATGGCATAACAAACTATTATTATCAATTGGAAGTTTGTAATTATAAAAATTAAAATAACTCGTATGTTCGCTTGACTTCAAGTTTTCACATAAAACCGCTTATTGAAAGTTTCTTATATAAAATCCTTTTCACAAGACCGTACAACTTAAAAACTGTTAGGTTATCAAAACCTATTGGAAAACAGATTTAGTTCTGGTCGAAAACACATAAATCCGTTTAGGAGATTTGTTTTAAAAAGTAAAACAAACTTTTTAAAATCGCAAGCTCCTTATTTCCGCCTGACGAAATAACCGTTCGGAAACGTAGACGAATCAAAAGAATTCATCCTTTCGATCGCAATGAATTTCTTTCGCTTGGGTGGGCCATGAGAACAGCGAGAGACCACATGACAAGATTAAGCTAAGACAAGGGAACTTCTTTAATGGTAAATGAAATAAGATAGGAACTGAGGCGAAATACTTTTAGAAAATAACTAATCGAGTTCATGCGTGGAAAATGCGAACTTAAGAGTCAGTGCACAAAATTCTCTCGCTACAGTTTAGGTAAAATCTTTGCGATGTTATCTTTGTGTGCATCGTTCTAGCAGCTAGACGCACACGCGCGTAAATATCGAGCTTAGTGAACATTTTTGATCCTTTAGAAGATATTATTCTAAATTATATAAAGTATGATTTGTGAATAGTCGAAAACGAGTGCACATTGTATATTTATCACAATTTAGATGAATATTGATACATTTTGACATTTAAAAAATATGGTGTAATGATAGTTTATTACATAGGCAATTTAAGAAATAAAAACATATACGGTAAAATGAAATATTAAAATAAGTAATCAGTTTAATTTAATATTCCTCACATTTAGAAATCTATTAACAAAATTTTAGGGTTAACATAATTATTACGCGATAATATATCGACGCTTGAAAGGCAATCATATCTAAGCGACAAAAATTCGTAAATTGAGTTATATACAATTATACACCAAACGACGCAGAAAAATCTGGCGGTTCGAATGGTGTATATAACTCAATTTACGAACTTTTGTCGCTTAGATATGATTTCTAGGGTCATCACGAATCGTCTCGCTCGCAGGTTCGATGACTTCCAGCCTTCCGAACAAGCAGGCTTCCGAAAAGGCTTTAGCACCATAGACCACATTCATACGCTGCGGCAAGTTATACAGAAGTCCGAGGAGTATAACAAACCACTATGCTGGCGTTTGTGGACTATGAGAAGGCCTTCGATTCGATTGAGACTTGGGCGGTGCTACAGTCTCTCCAGCGGTGCCAAATTGACCATCGATACATTGAGGTGATAAAGTGTTTGTACAAAAACGCCACCATGTCAGTCCGTCTCCAGGATCAGGACTCGAAACCGATCCAACTGCAGCGTGGAGTGAGACAAGGAGATGTCATATCTCCTAAATTGTTCACTGCTGCGTTGGAAGATGTCTTCAAGCTCCTGGACTGGAAAGGACTTGGCATCAACATCAACGGCGAGTACATCACTAATCTCCGTTTCGCAGATGATATCGTGGTCATGGCTGAGACCCTGGAAGACTTGGGCAAAATGCTCAATGACCTCAGCAGAGCTTCCCAACAAGTGGGTCTAAAAATGAACATGGATAAGACGAAGATCATGTCGAACTCTCATGTCGCACCCACTCCAATTGTAGTTGGTTGCTCTGCACTCGAAGTTGTTGACGAGTATGTATACCTGGGACAAACAGTCCAACTAGGTAGGTCCAACTTCGAGAAAGAGGTATCTCGGTGAATCCAGCTCGGTTGGGCAGCGTTCGGGAAGCTACGCTACATCTTCTCGTCGTCCATGATACCACAGTGTCTCAAGACTAAAGTCTTTGACCAGTGTGTGTTGCCAGTGATGACTTACGGAACTGAAACGTGGTCGCTCACAATGGGCCCCATACGAAGGCTCAGAGTCACACAAAGGGCAATGAAAAGAGCGCTAGGAGTTTCTTTGCGTGATCGAATCAGAAATGAGGAGATCCGCAGAAGAACCAAAGTCACCGACATAGCTCTGCGAGTCGCTAAACTTAAGTGGCAGTGGGCAGGGCACATTGCTCGTAGAACCGATGGCCGATGGGGCAGTAAGGTTCTGGAGTGGCGGCCACGTACTGGAAGACGCAGCGTAGGGAGGCCCCCAACAAGGTGGACCGATGACCTGGTGAAGGTCGCGGGAAGCCGATGGATGCGGGCAACACAAGACCGGTCAGCGTGGAAAGCCTTGGGGGAGGCCTTTGTCCAGCAGTGGACATCTATAGGCTGAAGAAGAAGAAGATATGATTGCCTTTCAAGCGTCGATATCTATGTCCTACCTACTCTAGTAAGTATATATAAATAAATTAATTTTCCTTTTGAGTTTTTGCAATAACTAAATAATTAGTTTATAGATACTAATATTAAAGTGTAGTGTAAGTACCTACATATACAATATCATAATCATCTGCCTAGCCTTTTTCCCAACTATGTTCGGACCGGCTTCCAGTCTAACCGGATGCAGCATTTAGGATTACGATAAATACCTCCAGTTAGACAGATTTCCAGTATTTAGGTAAACGATATATAAAACAAAAACATGTTTAAAATATTATTTATCAAAGAATTTTAAAGCAACCGTAAGAATACCTTAAAGAAATCTCTTAGATGAACTTCAGGACCTAGCTGCCGGCATTAGCCTCCTATTATTTTAAAATGAAGTGTCTCGTAGAGGCATTGAACGAGATTTTCTTGGATCGACAATTTCGGGCAATAGGCAAAAGTTGGTTTTTCGTCTGTGCAGTAATAGTTTTCACATTGTGAATGGTCTCCATAAATATGTTATGGGCTGTTGATAATGTCTTTTTGTAAGTTTTTGATTTGCTCAGTAAATGGAACATTTGGAGTTCCTCGGAATCTTACTGCTGCTTTCACAGCAATGCGTAATCGGTTCACTCGATCAGAATGTAGTAGCTTGCGTTCGTTTAATGGGATGGATGTATCTATCATCAAACTTAAATTTTTCCCATTATAATTGCGCATTAAGTGATTGGAACACTCCACTTTTTCAACCGTAACGTTTGAATATGGCCTGCTTTCCAATATGTTTTTATACACACTTGAGTCACCATCAGCAATAAGTTTTGCATACACTAAATTATGTGTTTTCACAGATTCTCTAAATCCCTCAACGATTATTGATTTCTCCATACTAGTGGAAGAGCCAGTATGATTTTTATTACACCGGTGTTTCAGGGGTGTAATATTTTTATTAGCTGCATGGGAACATGTAACACAGTATTTATTTTTAATACCAACATGTAATAATTTGCCACTTTTCACCCCTATTATAGCTCCAACGCCTGCTGCGGAAGAAAAATTTGTTTTATATGAACGTTTTCCCCAAGCAGCATCAGCTGTTACGGCTATAGTTGGTATACCTGATGGACTTACATTGCCACTTTCGAGAGCTATAGAAGCCTCTTCCTTACCAGCTTCTATCATTGTGGCTTCGGCTGTAGTTTTCCACCAGTTAAATAAATTGACGTGACATTTTTCATATGGATTCATTCATAAGTGGCAAATCTATGTAAGCAGCTAGCTCATTTAAGTTGGTTCGACCACATCCGATACTTATAACTCCCGAAACAGCGCTTTGGTTAACGTCCAGTTTGTTTGTTTTAATTTGACACGTCTTTAGCAGGAATTGACTTCCACACATTGCACATGACAATGAAAATGTTGAACAAAACCCTTGCAATTTTTCTTCAATTATAACGAGGTTTGATGCATTGCATCCAAATTTTGAATTGTGACTTAATATGTTAATAAATTGGTCAAAAAATACTGAAAATCAACTACTCTTCGTCCTTCTATAACCAACGACGAAACTGGTGACTGCTGAAACAACAAAAATTCAAACTTATGTGTGTTTCTGGGGAATTAAATTAATTATTATTACTTAATGTGCATTAAATGCAGCATAGTTAGTACATCCAGTACATACCTTGTTTGACTCAATTTCAAAGACATCGCTTGAAAATAAATTTGTTGCCAAACAACTAATAATAATTAATGATATAGGTATTGATCCTGTTTATTATAGTCTAAGTATATAATGTAAATATGTATATTATAAATGTTTCTTTACTAATTATTCTGACTTTATGTATGTAATGTATTTTTTTTTTTGTTTCGTATAATTTATTCTTACATATAGCACTGAATTAGAATGCTCTGTAATAGTGCTATAATTGTATGTTTCTAAATAAATAACTTACTTCCTTTGGATTATTTTCTTTACTCTGAAATAAATAGCATATGATTATATAAAGAAAACAGTAACAAGCTGTATTTGATTGAAAGACTTGTGAAATAAAATTAATAAATAATTGTAGGTTATTCATGAGATAACACAGGTCAGCGAGGTTTGGAAGTAAAAAGGGGAGGCCTTTGCCCAGCAGAGGGAGACAAAGTAGGCTATTAAAAAAAAAATGAGATAGCAGAAACGTACTGTGCCTACATCAACTTCGACACTCATAGTAGATGACGAAGTGGTATCCAGTTGATTAAAAGTACGTTCTTTAAGCACTTGTCTGGCTCTTGCCATTCCCTCTCTATTCCTCTTTCTTTTATTGATACATTGGTAATGTGCTCCCTTGTTTCGCCCCATTATCTTAAAAAAAAATGAGTTAAGGTATAACAAAAGCATTATGTGAATTGACTTTAATAGAGAACTAAAAAACCCAAGATATTTTTAAATTGGTTCACAAATGATGGAAAAATCTACGAACTCAAAAAAAATATATTCCTTCATTTTTAAAGTCGGTTAAAAATTAGTTAAAGCAATCCAAGGGATAAGTCGTAAATATCCTAATATAATTCACAACTAATATAATATTACTAAGAAAGAAAAATAATTAAAGAACCAAGTTGTGGTAGTCGCAGTATATTTTTTACATAAACCTACGTAAAACTCGCGAGCTCTTGCGACACAAAGTGATACGTCCTCTCTTTGCGCTAGCCGAGTTACCACTGAGCCGGCTGCGTTTGCGCGCTCGTAAATATAGTAGATTTTGACATTTATTTTCATGATGAAAAAAAATTTTTTTTTAGAAAATAAACTTTTGTTTCTATTATAAAAATACCTTAAAATTAATGAGGCATTTTTTAATTTTTAAAAAAAGTTGCTTTATTATAGAAAAAACATACTTGTTTGGTTGCAGTTTTCCCTTGAATATCTTAACTTCTGTCTTCTTTTTTGGCTGAATTATGAAATAAACTCGAAAAAGTAGTCAAGCTAGCAGCAAGATAGTTATATGCTGATGTGAATAGTACTTTTTTATACGCAAAATCGCTTGTAGTTTCTTCAGAAACTATGGTCAAACTTCACTCGAACGTGAAATTTGAGAAAAAGAGTATTGGAAATTGTAGATTTACTACTAATTATGAAGTTTCTTGAAAAAAGTAGTCAAGCTAGCAGCTAGATGAAGAGTTGTACTATCCATATCATACATAATTTTACTAATATTATGTAACATATTCTCACAATCATGGAACAAAATTGATCAAAATGAGTACATTAACAGGACGGACCCTTAATGGTCAATATTAAAATACTGGTATTCAGATGAATTCGGTAAGACTGGAAGCCGACCCTAACGTAATTAGAAAAAGGACAAGAACATAGTAGAAATGAAAACAATTTGCGACTAGAACTTCGTTTGCATTAAGTACAGTAACTGATTCAGAAGTTTAAATTTTGTACTTAATTTATTCATTCAGAGGCATAATGCAGGTCCAACCTATCGTAATGTACAGAAAAATCCCAACATGTTACTATATTACTTTAATTCTCACATGATAAAGTTCAGTTTACGCTACAACTTCGATTTTTTTTTATAATTTTTCAATACTGTTAGTCACTCTGAAATCAACTTAATTGCCATTACAAACAAGGTTGATATTTGTTTAACTGGAAATTAGATCAATTTGAAACAATGAGCCGCACATCTCGTGGCCACAGATTAACATCCGCTTCTCGCGTCGCAGATCGGATATTCGTCTGTCTGCAATCCTGCCAGAAAACTAACACCACTACCAAATGAAAACATTAGTCACCACTACAGCCACTAGTAATACTGCTTAAATTATTTCACTCTATGCTTCATAGCTTGATAAAGAAAGAGCTAAAATGACCTAATGACCCAAAAAATATGATGACGAGATAAGTAATTTTAGAAACCATGTTTCAAATAGGTTTTAAGACCGTGTGTAAAACTACTTTTCACTACGATTGCGAGAAAATGAAATAATGCAATATCAAATCAAATCAAATCAAATCATTTATTTCAAATAAACCAGTTACAGGCACTTTTGAATTGTCAGAAGGTCGGTCAGTCAATAAGATGAAGCTAGTCGCCCATTCCAAAGAGTAGGTACCTATGGAGAAGAACGGGCAAGAAACTCCATGGACACTCTTTTAAATTTTTAAGCTATTGTTACAAATATTTGATTACATCATTCATGTTGAAATCAACCGCGTGAGAACGATGCAGAAATATATTGTACGCTGAGAGCGTCCATTATGGAAAACATACAAAAATCAATTCAGAAATTAAAATACGCCGTGGCAGCTAAGAGATGACCAGTCCCCTCCGACGGCGTCCGTTCACGAACATGACGTATGGATCAGCATCATTCAGCTCAACCATATCGAAGGGAACCCAATGACCCAAAACACACGCCACCATCAGCGAGACATTTGAGTGAGCATGACATACTCTCAACAGCCAGAGCACAATTAAGTCAATAAAAAAGACTAACCCAACAAATAAATGCCTTACAGCACATTCGTACATTGTGCTCACACGTTTGCCATGCAATTATACAATACTAAGAAATTGAATCTACACAATGCCAAGATAGTTTTGTCCAAGGTTCAGCAGCTCCAACAGTGTTCCCGAATCTGTGGAAAGTTTAGCTCCTGTGCAGCTGTACAAGTGCCGAACACCTCTGTCAGCGATACAATTCCGTAACGTACAATATGCTTGGCTACATAGTGTGTAATACAGGCTTTGAATAAATAACATAAACAATTACATATTAAAACTACAAGAGGAAAAATCAAAGAACAATCATTGTATAGAAATCGGACGCAGCTCAAGCCCAAGCCTTTTTGTCCTCAATATAATCCTTCACACTATAAAATGCTTTCTGACACAACTTACGTTTAATGAAGGATTTGAATTTATTCAGGCTCAGATCTTGAACCACCTCTGGAAGTCCATTGTAAAAATGTATACATTGGCATCTGAAAGAGCCACCTATTTTCTTGAGCCTTGTTGTAGGTACAATAAATTTGTGCCTGTTCCTAGTATTTATATCATGGACATCACTGTATTTTTTAAACAATTTTATATTTTTATGAGCATACAAAAGATTTTCATAAATATATTGAGACGGCACGGTCAGTACATTAATCTCTTTAAATTTTTCTCTGAGAGAGTGTCTCGGACTTAATTTATAAATTGCACGAACAGCTCGTTTCTGCAAAACAAATATTGTTTGAATATCGGCGGCATTTCCCCACAACAGAATGCCGTACGACATTACGCTGTGGAAATAGCCAAAGTACACTAAACGGGCCGTCTCAACATCAGTCAAATTACGAATTGTTCTAACTGCAGAACTTAGCTTTTTTGACAATTTTTCTATATGTGAACCCCATTGAAGCTTAGCATCCAGAGTTATACCCAAGAACACTGTGCTGTCGTCAGATTTCAATTCTTCGCCCTTTATCAACACTTTAGTTTCCACCTGCCTCACGTGAGGTAGAGTAAACTTAATGCATTTGGTTTTTTCTCGTTTAAGAGTAAATTATTAACATTAAACCAATGGACTACTTTGGAGATCGCGCTATTTACATCATCAGTAACCTGCTGCTGACGTTTCAGTTTAAATAAAAGTGAAGTATATATACAATATAAATTAATTACAGACACCAATTAGAATAAAAAAAAAGTGTGTGTGTCAGCTCCGACGCACGACTGGAGTAATACAATATAAATTAATTACAGACACAATTAGAATAAAAAAAGTGTAGTATAAATTAATTACAGACACCAATTAGAATAAAAAAAAAGTGTGTGTGTCAGCTCCGACGCACGACTGGAGTTTACTCCTTAAGTAAGAGAAAAAAAATTAAAAAAAATAAAAATAAAAAAATAAAAATAATAAAAAATAAAATAAAAAAAAGAAAAATTATTATTATTTTAAAAATTATTTATAAAATAAATCATGAAAAATTAAAAAAATTATAAATGCATAATTATGAAAATTTTAACCAATTTTAAGAAAGTTGATAATAAATTTTTTTTTATAAACATTTTTCAAATTATTATAATAAATTTTTTTGTTAATATAACATTATCTTAATAACTAACAAAATATAGTTGTAAAAAGATAATTATGCCACTTTTTTAGATTAGAAAGTTGCGCACCAAAGGTGCGCACTAAAATAGTAACGCTTAAAATTTGTTACTCGTTAGTAGGTTTTACCCCTCGGATTTTTCTCATACCGGGCACCTTATATATGAAAATCGATTCTTAAGGAGTAAACTCCAAAAATTGCGTTTAAAGAAAAATTCCACAGATTTCGCGCTATTTTTTTTTTGACGTGACAACGTCTTATAAATTGGTTTGCCGGGTGACACTTCAAGAAACTGCGTTACGCTCCGCTCACGTTATGCGCTCACAATGAGAGCGAGTGAGAGGCACGCGTCCCTTCCACTCGGGCATGGTTAGCCCGCCTAAGAGCGAGAGAGACAGACATAAATAAAAAGTGAAAGGCACGCGTCCCTTCCACTCGAGCACAGTTAGCCCGCCTAAGAGCGAGAGAGACAGAGCGAGAGAGAGAGAGTGAGAGAGATAGGCATACACACCGGTTCATGTCTTGCGCTTCTACGCAAATAAAATTTTGTTAATATGAAATTCAGTGCGAGATTATTTGTATAAATTAATGTTTTAAATATAATTCTTTGTATAAATAAATGTTTTAAATTGTTACTATTATTTCATCCTTCTTCCTACTATACGAATGAATATTCACATTAAAATTATTTTACCGCTCAAAGTCGTTGTCACGTAAAACTTTCGCCCGTATACCGACTTTACAGGCAACCAATTTTTTTTTTATTGTTTCTTCATATTTGTAACCGCAATGCTATGCACGCATTATGCCGAAATTGTCGCCGCTTTTATTTCTATTTATAAAAAAGGAAATATGTGTTCTTTTTATGAAACAATCGAGGTAATCATTATGATTAAGACTATTTCGATTACGGACATAAATTACACAAAAAAAACTTTTTCCCTAGTGGAAGATATTTTACATATTTTCTTCACACTTTTGTACGCTAAAATGAAAGTCTTTTTTGAGCACGAAGAGTGAAAAAAGCTTTTAAAATAATAATCCTATCCTGGTAAGTGATCCTGTCTGCTTCCGTAACGTTCTGTATTTATCATAAGAGAATTCTTAAAAACAATATCTTTCTCTTGGGCTTTAGGTACTATAATCGGGTACAATTTATGGGTAGTTATAATATGAACTTATTCGATAAAAAACTGAACTTACCTATCTAAAATGTTTGTACTTACAAGTCTTTTTTAATGATAATTATAAACTCGTGTTTGACCGCAATCCCGCCTGATGGTGAGCAGTGATGCAATCATTGATGGTAAAGCGCACTAGTTTATAAAGAGCCTATTCACTCTAGCTTTGAAGCCACTTAAATTGTAGTCAGACGGAAACACCGCCGTTGGCTAGCTGTTTCAGTCGAGGTTTATATTGCCTTTAAACTCATAAGTGCAATCATTACATTAATATGTAGCCATTCCATATAAATGCTCTTGACTGTAACTTTGCATTTAGATTTACGAATAAGTCGCACTTGGAAGGCCTTTTTGATTATATAAATTAGTTCGGTTATTAATATTCAGCCCCACGTTTATATAACGGATTAATCATAATTAAATATTAAGTAGGTAAACGTACAAGAATTTAAGACGATATTCAAACATCCTGCCACAAAATATGTCTCTTTTAAGAATGTTTAATTTACCTTCATCAACATACTTTAGTCTAGGCAAACTTTCTTAGATATAAAAAAAACTTCATCGTAAACCACATGGTAATGGACACAAAGACATTTTCCTCTACGGTTCTATTTACCCTAAACTTATTCCATTTGAACTCAGCTGATTAACACTCCTTTGAAGAGCACAACCGTGGCGTATGTACAGGCGACAGTACATCAAGCTACTAAAATCTGTCAGATTTCTTTATTACATTTTATACTTTATCTATAAACGATTAAAGCTCATGGTTGACTTTCGGAAAAGGAACTCGAAACCACATCCTATCAGACAACACTGACGCAGATTATCCTATTCATTAGGTTCTCTTTACTTAGCTTTTAAAGTGATATCGACTGTCATATTGTTGTCCTTTTTCTTCTTTCCAGCTTTTGCTTTATATCCATAAATCGTTTTACCAAGTTATCTCTTATCATTGGCCCCGATTCCCTTGTTCAAAAACTAAATCTCCATCTCCTCATCTCAGCATCTTCTTCTATTTCATTAAAAAAGGACAGAAGATAAAATGTTACTTTAGAGCTGTCAAATTAGTCCGCTTCTAACGTAAATTTATTTGTTTTTGGTCGCCATGTTTATAATAGCGTCTAAACTGTCAATGGAGTAGCTTAATTTGACATGATTAACTTAAAATGTTACCTTCAATCCTTTTCTTACTGAAATTTATAGAAAAAGTTGCACTTAACTTAAAATTAGTATCTGTTTGAGCATTGTTTGTTTCTACACATTCTTTTTATAATTGCTCAGCAAATATTGGGTAACGGAATGGCGAAATACAAATATTAGCACTAAATAATGATTCATCCCACATATAATTTATTTATTTTTTCTCTATCTATTATTTTTACCTTTCTCTACTGTTTATATTTTGTATGTATGTATTTATTATAATATTTTTAATACTTTTTTTTTTCTCTCTTTTAATTTTAATTTATTTGCACCTACCATGTTTGTCTCTGCATCACCTCAAGGTAGACTGGTAGAAAATGCCTGAGGCATTAAGTCCGCCATTGTGCAATGTTTGTGCATAAAGTTTTAATAAATAAATAAATACAGATGGTTTCAGCATATTAATTTTACCAAACCAAAAACAACTCCACTGATCGCAGCAATCACTGTGTCCGATGAGGCTCGGATATTGTAGCAAAACATTTGGTTTGAAACCGAGGCATGAGCTCGGAACAAACAACGATCATTGTCGAAAGAAACAAAATGCTTTGCATATCATTAAACTATTTAGCATTAATATATTAACAACAATAATATAATAAATCTATAACAATAATAAAGGACAGTTTCCGAAATGGTTCATTCTTTCATTTTTAAAGGTTCCAAGGAGTAATAAGGGGGTCCTATTACTAATGGGGTCATATTAAGAATGGGGTCCTTTTACTAAGACTCCACCCTTTGTCTGTCTGGTATTGGGCTGTATCCCATAAAACGTGAAAGTTAGACATTTTCACAGATGATGCACTTTTGTTACGCTATATAATATAAGGTCTGGATTTTCAGCTATACGTCACTTCATGACAAAAAAAAAAAATATTTACTCACAAATCACACCGATTGAGCTAGCCCCAAAGTAAGTTCGAGACTTGTGTTAAGGGACACTAACTCAACGATACTATATTTATAATACACACATCAAAAGTGTCTAGGGATCAACATATATTTTTGCAATAACTTTTCTCCTGATTGATATTAATTAAAATTTTCTTTAAGGATTCATCAAATAAAGTGTTTTCGTTTGTCACAGTAACGATAAACCAAGTCACCTTTGCATTAATAAAGAAATTTGCCATTTTCCTAATAAAGGGATATTTGACATTTGAACCACTAACACAAAAGTTCGAAAAAAAGACTGAAATAACAGTTTTCTCTAAAATTTTATTGGGTAACTTAAACAATTAATAATCCGTGTTTCTACCGCGAACACTAACAACACAAGAACATCGGTTTGGCATACTCAAAATGAGTTCATCCAAATCACGCTGTGGAATGGCCGCCCATGTTCGTTGCAACAACAAAAAAAGGTCTTCTTGCGACTGGATACCCTCCATATTCGGCAGAGCTCTTCTCTGTAGCATATCCCATGCATGCTCAATCGGGTTCAAGTCTGGCGACTGAGCAGGCCAGGGCAGGACATTGATGTTAGCTGCGGCGAGAGTCTGTCTTACAACTCTTGCGGTGTGCGGTCGTGCATTATCATGCATTAACTGAAATAAGGGACCGATTTGCACTTGTAGAGGAACGATGACGTCTGATACAATCGTTTCAGCATAAATTTGAGCGTTGAGGTTGCCTCTGATCCAAATCAACTCAGTTCTTCCGCCGATCCAAATACCCGCCCATACCATGATGGTTCCACCACTATAAGGATGGACTTCCTGGCAGGATTTTAATCGCTGTTGGCGTCCAGGGGTTCTCCAGTGTCGTATACGTCTTGTATCCGGTCTCATACCAAAACGAGACTCATCAGAAAAGCACACGAAACGCCATTGTTCTTCTGCACAATTTCTGTGTTCAAGAGCCCATTGATATCGAATCCTACGATTGTGCATTGCTATAGGTGGTACCCGTAGCGGTCTTCGGGAATGAAGGTTCACTTCATGCAAGCGGTTTCTGACTGTTTGGTCGCTAATTAAGTTCCCTGAAGAGTGATGAAGCCTCACGGTTAACATCATGGCGGTTATTGTTGGAGCTCTTCGAGTTAAGATTTGAATGTATCGGTCTTGTCTCCGTGTGGTGCAGCGATACCGTCCTCCATGGCGCTCAGCCACGGTACCAGTGCTTCGGTAACGCGTCCAAAGTCGACTGATAACACTCTGACTTGTATTCAGAGCTAAAGCCACAGTACGTTGCCGGGAACCAGCTTCTATCATTCCCACGGCTCTGAGCATTTCTTCCCTGCTTAAATGACGTCGCCGCTCCATAATAACGTTGGTTTTAATCAGTAGTAGGGAAACAGTAGCACTAATAATGTCTTCAATGCGTTGTATGTTTTTATAGGGAAAATATTGACAGCTGATTTTCATCTTTTACTCGAATTTGATTCACAGTTCCTGATTCAAATTATGAAATGCACCAAAAAGGATCCATATAAATTTATAAAATCATAAATTTATTACAAAGCCACATCTCAATCTCAAGAAATCCGCATAAAAATGCTTGATCCCTAGACACTTTTGATGTGTGTAGATACATATATAGATAAACATCCAAGACCCAAGCCAATCAGGAAAAGATCGTTTTCCTTTATGACCTGGCTGGGGATCGAACCCGGGGCCTCCACATCGCGGGCAGGCGTGTTGACCCCTGCGCCACGGAGATCGTCAAATGATGACATGAATGAATGACATGAATGGTCGTGAAATGATAAGTTACATGTCATTTAAATCTCTTTTTCCACTTCCAATGCACCAGTAAGTTCATAACCATCATAATCAGCCTATAATGTTCGCATTGCTGGGACACAGGCCTCCTGTCGGTGAGAGGGAGTGGGCCGTAATCTACCACGCGGGCCCAGTGCAGGTTGATAGATGTCACATGTTTTCGAAGTTTAAGCCTCTAGGACATGCCGGTTTCCTCACGCTGTTTTCCTTCACCGTTTTGAGAGTAGTGATGATGAAATAATTTACACACAATAAAACGCCTGATAGGCTCCGAACCTACGACCTAAAACTTGTAAGTCGTGGCCGATACCACCTAGGCCACCGCTGCTCTCTGTTGTAATACGTTATTTAAATGCAAATGTATTTTATTTTCTAATTCAAAGATCACAGGCGAAAGAAGAGAAATATAAATAAAACTATTTCATTGGCAAGTAAATGAAAATGTTCTGGTTTTCGCGTCACGTCTCCGACCCTTCGTCCTTCGTCGTCGTCCTCTACATGCCAAATGCTAATGTCACCGGGATGGCCATTGACGGACATTTTATTGATACCTAAAGTACAGATTTATGGACACCCTATCAATACCTTCAATCCTTGCTTCTTGAGTTCAAACAATGTATTTATTCAACATCGTACCTGAGTTTTGACGGGAAAGCTAAGATGAGTGCCACGCGCATTTTTCATTGCTCTTTAAAATTATTTATAGTGTCGTTTACTAAAAATAAGCGCGTGAGTTATGTAGTAAAAAGTGCATTCAGTAAATATTTTTTTTTCTTTTTTTTATTACTTATAATCTAATGCTTGACTGCAATCCCGCCTGATGGTAAGCAGTGATGCAATCGTTGATGGTAAAACGCACTAGCTTATTAAGTCTATTCACTTAAAAAAAAAAACTGAGTGAATAGGAAGACAGACGGCAGTTGAGCGAGGTGATGCAATGTTTAACCCAACAACACGACCAACGATGCTGCGCCAGAGGATGATCTGGAGACCCTCCACGACCAAACTCCCGACACAACAACATTAGGCACATCGTACCCGGTACACATCGAAACACAACTGCTCAGACCCGTCCTCCGTACGGCTTCACCAGACATCATGCCGGAACACGACGATAACATTGAAATATCGCAACATAGTGGCCACATCGTGACTTTGCCTCAAACCTCCCTCATACACAGTTCACGCGGACGTCTTTTTCAACTGTCACTGGCGATATCCGCCATTATTGTGAAATAAAATTTTCAAAGAATTTCTATAATTTGTTGCACATGTTATTGGCAAAATTGTGGTATTTATTCCACAGAGGCCATTGATCAAGAGTTGAGGTTGAATCTCACCTTGAAAAAAGAACAAGAAGAAGAACATCGTCCCTTTATAACGCAATTAATGTTTTGGAACTGTTAAAATTAAACTGAAAATGCCTACTAATATACTGAAAAAAAAACATGGTAAAAAACGAGTAACTATAAAAAAAAAATGTATTTTATTTTATTGTTACTCGTATACACAGACATAGACCACAAACACACAGGCAAGCCCAGGCCAAGCCTCCCTTCTGAGATGGATGATTGGTACCTAGTTATCACGTTTCTTCAAGTCATTGGTTCTAGGACATAACGGTTCCCTAGCGACCTACAAAATGAAACTCACGACCCTTACTACCAGACCACCACTGGACAGTCATTATTTGAAAGAAAATATACCTAGGTATTTAGCAAACACTGAAAGTTACACAGTACACCAAATTGGTCAAGCTACCCCAAACTGTCAGATATTCCCAATCAACCTTGGGAGCGTTCAAGTTTTACGTAACGTTATTTTTGAGGATTTTTGACCCCCCTCCCCCCTTGTAAGTAACGTTTTTTTGTACCCCACTCCCCTTCTCTAAACGTTACGTAACACTCAAGTGATCAATTTTATCCTAAAGTCGTACCTAAGTTATGTAGTAGTTTTTACACTTGGTATAGTTTTAAATTTAATCTACTAAATAATATTTTTTAGAAACAATGTTACGTAACGTGTTTTAAGAAAAACCCCCTCGCGCCCCTGTAACGCATCGTAACGTATTACGTGAACGCTCCCCTTGACCCCGCTTTAGAGATAAAGTTGAAAATCTAATAAGGAAATCTGACAGATTGTAATAGTTAGATGTGCTGTCGTCTGTAGATATCTCAGATAAAATCTATACTAATATATAAAGCTGAAGAGTTTGTTTGTTTGTTTGTTTGTTCGCGCTAATCTTGGGAACTACTGGTCCGATTTGAAAAATTCTTTTTGCGTTGGATAGCCCATTAATCTAGGAAGGCTTTAGGCTATATAACATCACGCTGCGACCAATAGGAGCGGAGCATAATTAAACCACGCGAACGAACTCGCTGGCCAGTTATAAATAAAGGTACAAAACTTGTAATTTTAACAGAAAATTTCAGTAGAAAATTAACTAATTCCGAACGTAATTACATTACCAAAATATTGCGTCCCGCCCTTTAACCACGCGGTATCGAAGGGTATCGAAATAAGCAAATTTATTAGATTCCGATCGGCCATGCGTCAGGATAATTCCGCAATTAGGGTGGGATCAGACGCGGGTACTTTAAGTGCCCCTCTCAGATAGTGCCTCTCTGTAATTACTGTTGTGTTAGCAATTTGAAACTGGGTAATTTATATCTTATATTGATGGTAATGATTTAATAATAAATTGATTTTCACTGGATACGAAAGGTGTTTCGATGTACCATGTAATCAGACATGTTATAATACAAGTAACCTACTGCCCTCTATAGTAAGATTTTTAATTCGAGGCAGTAAAATGACAAGTGCAACTGTTACTGATACAAAAAACCGGCCAAGTGCGAGTCGGACTCACGCACAAAGGGTTCTTTACCATTGATTTATGAAATTAAAGGATTTAAGCTATTCGTATGAAATATTACGCGGTAATAAGCGGTCTACGATTTACGAGGTATTAAAAAAAACTACTTACTAGATCTCGTTTAAAACAATTTTCGTTGGTAGTTTTTATAGTAATGTACATCATATGTTTCTTTTTAGATGTTTCATTTTCTTATTTTAGAATTTAGAGGGGGGGGGACCAATTTTTTGCACTTTTGAAGCGTCTGTCACGCAAACTATTCGGTTTAGAAAAAAAGTGTTTTAGAAACCTCGATATCATTTTTGAAGATCTATCCATAGATACCCCACACGTATGTGTTTGATGAAAAAAATTTTTTGGAGTTTTAGTTCTAAGTATGGGAAGTGCCCCAATATTTATTATTATTTTTTTTATTTTTGCATCAAAATTTTAATGCGGTTCACAAAATACACCAACCAACCAAGTTTCAACAGTATAGCTCTTATAATTTCGGAAAAAAAATGACTGTGACATACGGACGGACAGACGGACAGACGGGCAGACAGACATGACGAATCTATAAGGGTTCCGTTTTTTGCCATTTGGGAACGGAACCCTAAAAATGGCACAAACATCATGTTTGTTGTATGGGATCCCCCTTATATTTTATTACAATTTAATTATTTACTTTTAATTTTAATATATAACCAAATATTCTGGGAACATTTCAAGCGTCTATCTATTTCCGTTATGGAGCAAAAAACGGTAAAAAAAAAGTCACGTTTGTTGTATGGGAGCCCCCCCTTAAATATATTTTTATTTTTAGTATTTGTTATTATAGCTGCAACAGAAATTCATAATCTCTGAAAATTTCTACTGTCTAGCTATTACGGTTCATGAGATACAGCCTGGTGTTAGACGGGCAGATGGACAGCGAAGTCTCTTGAATAGGGTTACGTTTTACCTTTTAGGTACGGAACCCTAAAAAGGGTGACCCGCTACAATAGTGATGTTCGGCAATCTATTGATTGCCAAACATCATTATTCTATCACTTAGTCTATTGACTTAGACATTTAGTCATGCATTATTTTATTGGGTATCAAAGCGTTTTTTGTTTTGACAAAAAATCTGCAACACTGGAAATGTTATTTTACTGATTCGAATTAGAATCTCACTATAGGCATACAATGGGAAACAACAATATAATTGAACGAAATTGCGACAATGCAGTTCCTATTCCTACTTTAAAAAAAAAAAAACTAAAATAGACTTATGATTTATTTTAAAACTGATGATGTTATGGTATTTACGTGCCATAAAAATATCTTAAAAAGTAACTGAAGTTTAGGCTTCCAATGTCAATGTTAAATAATAATGTTAATATTAATGTTTGGATGAAATAAATGTCTTTGTATTTTTTTTTTTATATGCGGATACCAGTACTAGGACAATCAATAGGTACTGCCGTCCGGTAAGGACCAGGCCCGGGTCGACGGCACGTGTGAAACACAACTTTCACGCGCGCCTTGAAGAGATGTCAGCACATCGTGACGGGGTCCACTAAAATCGATACCTGTCATGGCGGAGGGTTGTCCGAAAAGATACCATGGCCCTGGCGCACAGGCAAGTGAAAGTACACGGGTGGAATTTGACCAGTAAAATTCTGACACGCCCTTTTACTCCGCCCAGAACAGAAGAGATCATTTGATAGAAAAAGGGCTTTCTGTAAATCCTGGTATATCTGTATTGGACTTTTCGATACATGTTGCGATATCTTTTGAAATTGAACACATCTATAATGTATTTTCATTTATTTTTCCAAGAGTTGTAATTGTTAATAACAAGATAATAAACTTTTGGAAAAGTCTTCTCAAGTAACATCATTAAAACTTGAGTAATAATTAATTTAGTTTGTTTTGATAGTTTGCTACGCAGACACCGGCGTAGCCAATTATGGCCTACGCCGTAGTCTCATTACAAATGTTTTCGTAGTCGATGGAATGTTTTATAACGAACTAGTGGCCGCCAGCTACTTCTTTTGCGTGGATTTAGTTTTGCTCCGCTCCTTTTGGTCGCTGCGTGAGATTTTAAATAGCCTAAAGCCTTCCTGGATTATGCTATCCAACGCAAAAAGAATTTTTCAAATCGGGCCAGTAGTTCCTGAGATTAGCGCGATCAAACAAACAAATAAACAAACTCTTCAGCTTTATATATTAGTATAGATAGATAACGTAAACGACACTTTATGTTGTTTTTATTTGAAAAAAGATACTTCAAAATGTATTTTTTTCTTTTAAATATCTACATATAAGTATGGGTTTTAGACAACAGTCATCATCATCATTTCAGCCGAAAGACGTCCACTGCTGGAAATAGGCCTCCCCCAAGGTTCTCCACGACGACCGGTCCTGCGCCTCCCGCATCCAGCGGTTTCCCGCGACCTTCACCAGGTCGTCGGTCCACCTTTTCGGGGGCCTTACCCACGCTACGTCTTCCGGTGCGTGGTCGCCACTCGAGAACCCGTCAGCCCCATCGGGCATCGGTCCTACGGGCAATGTGTCCAGCCCACTGCCACTTTAGTGTTGCAATTCTTCAGGCTATGTCGGTTACTCTCGTTCTTCTGCGGATCTCCTCATTCCTGATTAGATCGCGCAGTGAAACCCCAAGCATAGCCCTCTCCATTGCCCTTTGAGTAACTTTGAGCCTTCTTATAAGGCCCATTGTTAGCGACCACGTCTCAATTCCATAAGTCATCACTGGCAACACACACTGGTCGAAGACTTTTGTTTTGAGACACTGCGGTATTTCGGACGAGAAGATTTTACGTAGCTTCCCGAAAGCAGCCCAGCCGAGTTGGATTCGACGATTGACCTCTTTCTCGAAGTTGGACCAACAGTGATGGCCCAATAATGGATCTAACTTACGAAACATGGATTCGTATCCAAGCAGGCACTTTACTCTGTGTTAATTATTTCATCAACACCGCTCACAAAACGGTAAAGAAAACATCGTGAGGAAACCTATGTGTCCTAACATGAAAACTCGAAGCCATGTGACATCCACCAACCCACACTGGGCCTACGTGTTGGATTATGGTCCACCCTCCCCCTCCCTTCAAGAGGAAGCCTGTATCCCAACTGAGGGACCAGTACAGGCTGATTATCATGATGATGATGGGTGTGTGATATGGAGGAATAAGAAAAATGTCGTGAGGAGAGTTTTCAATATGAATAAATAAATATATACGGACAAATCTCACAGATTGAGCATTGCTAGCCTCAAGATAAGTTCGAGACTTGTGTTATGGGATACTAACTCAGCGATACTAGATTTATAATAGATACATATATAGATAAACATTCAAGACCCAGGCCAATCAGGAAAAGATCGTTATTCTATCATGACGTGGCTGGGGATCGAACCCGGGGCCTCCACGTCGCAGGCAGGCGTGTTGACCGCTGTGCCACGGAGGACGACAAAATGACGAATGTCGATGATTATAATAGCAAGGAAAGAACAAAGAAACGATAGATAGACTATTGATATGTTGAGATATGACTACTGAGGTAACATCTAGACGGGAGTAAAAGGTGTGTTGCGCAGACGCCTAATAAACTGGTGCCTATAAGGGCAAGAATAACTGATTTTTAATTCTTTTTTCTTTTTCATAAAAACAAAACATTTTTTCTAATAATTATAAACTAGTGCTTGACTGCAATCCCGCCTGATAGTAAGGTAAGCAATGATGCAATCGTTGTTGGTAAAGCGCGCTAGTTTATTAAGCTTATTCACTCAAAAAATCTGTCTGAATAGGAAAGAAGTCGGCAGTTGAGCGAGGTGAATGTTGAAACCAACAACATGGCCAACGGTGCTGCGCCAGAGGGAGATTGAAATGGAGACAACGTTTGGCGCATCGTGCCCGACACACATCGCAACACATCTGCTCAGACCCGTCACCGTGCGGCTTCACCAGACATCGTAGCGGAACACGACGAGTCTCTTGGCAGCAAGACTTTGTCTGGTGGGTGGTAACTTCTGCCGGCAGCCGATATTATGGCCTCCCACCAAGAAAATTTAAATATTTATTTAGATTAATATTTAATAAAATTTGAATTTGTGATAAACTTCTTGCGTTTCTTCCTTATATCTTAATTCCCAATCAAGCTAAACAATCTCAGCACGGCTACTTAACATCTTCCTAATGAAAGCTAACACCACTCTCGCGATTCCCTACCAACACAGTTCGGCTCAGTTCGGCAGAACACTTACAATAATTGTCCGATTCACTCGCTTTAATGAAATTTCCATTTACAATCATGAGCCTCCTTCCTCTTTCTTCCCGACTTTTTGCTTTCGAGGCTAGCTATGGTTTTAGTTGAACAATATATCTCGAAAATTTTAGAAAAGGGAGAAAAGTAGGAAAGAAAATACGTTTATTTTTGTATACATGATGCTGAGGAAGAATACCACAACAAATAATAACACAACAAAAGGAGGAGGGAGGAAAATATGGGTGACACCAACGCAAACATTTTTTAAGATGGGAAATCATCAAACGATCTCTCACGGTCTGGGCAGTGCAAACCGCAATCCTGACCCATCAGACATCGGTCTTCGTGGACCCCGTCCCGATGTGCTGACTCTTTGAGGTGTGCGTGAAACAGAACGCGCCGTCGACTCAGGCCTGGTACTTACCGGGCGGCGGACTAAATACCAAGGCCTTATGTGAGGCCCAACAGTATGAAGTAGTCTTGCCTAGTCATGTTAGATAGGTTTTAAAACTGATACATTTTTGTAGTGACGTTGTGCTAGCACGTGACGGTACATCTGATAGTCGATCGATGCCGTAAAAATCTCTTAAGTAGTAGAAGTGAAGTAGTGATAGGGAAAACCTTTTTTTGGTTTCGGGGGAAAACTTTCAAAAGGCACCTGGTCTTTGGGAATAATAGGTCTAGGGCGTGTGGGATTTTTATCTCACTAAAACCACCTCAGTGATCACTGTTAGTACATGTACGAGGCATCATTACGGAGCCCCCTCTATGCAACTCCTGTTAGGGCATATCTCTGGGGAGACTGTAAAGGGGTCTGCCCGAATTTAACTATGCAAGGTAGCACATGATATCTGTGCGCCGCCTTTCCTGAGGTCTCTCTGCCTCCTCTATGCCTTCTTCTCCGAGCGGGATGGACTCTCTCACGATCCTGCTCGGCACCCTTCTTCTGGACCATCACGGTCTCACAGAAGGTGGCCACTTCCAGAGTGATAGAGAATACCTAAGGCATTAAGTCTGCCTTTGAACTTTGAGAGAAAAGTTTAAATAAATAAAAGTTAAATAGAGTGAGCTTAGAATGAGATGTTAATAGTGCCAATCGATAGCATAAGTTTTTTTTTTATAAATTATAAACTAGCGCTTGACCGAAATCCCGCCTGATGGTAAGCAGTGATGCGATCGTTGATGGTAAAGCGCGCTAGTTTACTAAGAACCTATTCACTCTAGCCTTGAAGACACTCAAATTGTAGTGTGACGGAAACACCGCCGCCGGCAAATTGTTTCAGTCCCTCGATATATGTAAGTTTAAATAAAAGCTCAATCCACCTAAGTTTTCACGATGCGATGGCCACAGAATGGTACAGTTGTTATTCCTGAATAGCGAAATCACCGACTTAGAAAGCAGTTGTGCCAACTTGAAGAGAAACACTAGGTAATAACTGCAATTAAGTTAGCTAATTGCCTCATAGGGTCTACAACTGTAAGCTCTTAGCTCTAAACCTTTAAATAACAGCTTGTGGAACGCAAATAAACGTACCTATATGAAATAATTGCCACGGTTGCCTACAGCTTAGGCAACAGCCGCCTGGAACACAAGTTTTTCTTGCTGTGCATGATCGTTGTCGTCCTCCGTGGCGCAGCGGTCAACACGCCTGCCTGCGACGTGGAGGCCCCGGGTTCGATCCCCGGCCAGGTCATGATGGAAAAACGATCTTTTCCTGATTGGCCTGAGTCTTGGATGTTAATCTATATATGTTTATCTATTATAAATATAGTATCGTTGAGTTAGTATCCCATAACAGAAGTCTCGAACTTACTTTGGGGCTAGCCCAATCTGTTTGATTTGTCTGTATTTAATATTTATTTATTTATTTATCATCAGTATTTGTTGTATTAATCATTAAGGAAGTTTTTTTGACAGATATTTTGTTTACTAGGGCATGTTAACCACAGTTTATAACATATAGGAAATGTTAACTGAGCCATAGAAAAGTCGCGTGACCTTGTATATTATCTTTATATATATAATTCTGCTGTACGTGTGTATGTAATTGAACTCCTCCTAAACGGCTTGACCGATTTAAATGATTTTTTCTGTATGCGTTGGAGTGGCCCCCTGGATGGTTTAGATTCACAAATCAGCCCGGCAGATGGCGCTGATTGCTTGGAAAAGCATGTGATCTCGGAAACGGCCCTAACGATTTTGCTGAAATTTGATATGTGGGGGTTTTCGGGGACGAGAAATCGATCTAACTCAGTGTTATGTCTGCGGAAGCGCATGTTTTCGAGTTTTCTCTTTCGCAATATTTCATGCGTAATATGGGCGCTAATTTCGCGCGGCATGACATTATGGCTGTGGTGTGGTGGATAGTGGTATGGTTCTACTCCCGGTGGCTGGTGTTCCTCGGTTCAAACCCAGGCAGACTCAAGTAGTTTTTTTCAAGTGTTGTTTTTTTGTTTATAGTTTTTTTTTTAATTTTTGGAGTCACTTAAAAAGAAAATTGTATATAAGAACTGAAAGGGGAAAACAATAAAAATATTTTTTTTATAAATTTAATTAAAATTGTAAGTACTTAAGAACTAAAAGAGAAAAAAAAATATTTTAAATTTTTTATTTAACTTTAAGAGACTGAAACAAGAGCTCTAGAGGTAGAGAGAGGTGTGATATCATTGTTACAACACGTAGAAGACAATGCTTTCCGTGGGTATATTCCTTAATCTGCTGTACGTGTGTACGCCACTGAACTCCTCCTAAGCCGCTGGTCCGATTTGAATGATTTTTTTATGCGTTTGGTGACGCCCTGGATTGTTTAGATTCACAAATCAGTCCGGCAGATGGCGCTGCAGTCGGTGTCTAGGTTATTAATCCTAAACGGCTGAACTGATTTGAATGAATTTTTGTTTTTACATTCAAGTGGGGGCCTGGAAAAATAACATTCACAAATCAGCCCGGCAGATGGCGCTGCAGTTGGTATCTAGGTTATTTATCTATACCTACTGCACCTAAACGGCTGGACTGATTTGAATGATTTTTTTTGTTTGCGTTTGGGTGACGCCCCGGATGGTTTAGATTCACAAATCAGCCCGGCAGATGGCGCTGCAGTCGGTGTCTAGGTTATTTATCCTAAACGGCTGAACAGATTTGAATAAATATTTGTTTATACATTCAAGTGGGGGCCTGGAAAATTTACATTTACAAATCAACCGGCAGATGGCGCTGCAGTCGGTATCTAGGTTATTTATCTATACCTACTGCAACTAAACGGCTGGACTGATTTGAATGATTTTTTTTGTTTGCGTTTGGGTGACGCCCCGGATGGTTTAGATTCACAAATCAGCCCGGCAGATGGCGCTGCAGTCGGTGTCTAGGTTATTTATCCTAAACGGCTGAACAGATTTGAATAAATATTTGCTTATACATTCAAGTGGGGGCCTGGAAAATTTACATTCACAAAAAAACAATTTGGCAGATGGCGCTGTAGTCGGTATTTAGGTTATTTATCTATACTGCAACTAAACGGGTGGACCGATTTGAACGATTTTTTTTTTTAATTTGATACAATTTAATTTATTTTTTATTTTTTAGACTATATTAATCACTCTGGCAACATATAGTAATTAATCAAACATCACAGGCTAACCCGGCTTGCTGATGATATCTTGACTTGGCTCGCCGAACTTGACGGCGTGGCGGGAGGCCTCGGTGACTCGGACAAGTCTGGCTGAACCGGAATATTGCCGATGTTGCGCTCCTAACTTTTTTCTACCTCATTCAAATCGTTTAGTTCTTCGGCAGTTAAATTAAGCTCTGAAAATGTTATTCCCTCAGAAGATGATGGTGACATTGTTGAGATGTATTTCCGTTTTAACAAGTAGTTGCTTCACTCGATTTTTTTGTTCCTTATCCCTACTAATTCGTATTATTCGGCTCAAATTGTAACCGCATTTGATGCAAAACTTGAAGGTTTCAGCGGTTATTGTAAAACATTCGTCGCATCTTAACAAGTTTTTTGTGCAATTATTGATTGTAACGAATTGTTTTCGAAAAATTGATGTTATTTCAAAATAAAGGATAATAATAATATTATTGATCTTTCCTTTCATACTTTTTAATACCCTAATCGCTGGAAATATCATATGCAGGACAACGTCTGCCGGGTCCGCTAGTAGGTTTATATGGTTTATATGCGTTTACGTTGAGGGCGCCTTTCTACAGTAGGTACCGTCACGAAACCGACAAACATATTAAATGACTCTTATTAATACTCTACGTCTTCTTCTTCAGCCTATAGAGGTCCACTGCTGGACAAAGGCCTCCACCAAGGCTTTCCACAATTACCGGTCTTGTGCTGCCCGCATCCATCGGCTTCCCGCGACCTACAGCAGATCATCGGCCCACCTTGTTAGGGCCTAGGGGCATCCCTACGCTGCGTCTTCCGGTACGTAGCCGTCACTCCAGAACCTTACTGCCCCATCGGCCTACTCTACGAGACACAACGACAAGTTCAGGACAGAACGAAATGTTTTTCAGAAACCCTAAATATCTTAGTTGTAACAACAGGTTCATTCTCAAAAACTAAAATCTTGGCGTAGTCAACACAGACGACGTTGGTAGATACAGGAGATCAAGCCGCCTCTGTGCCTACCTTCAGTTTCCACCACATGCCTACAATCACACTAAACGCAGATTGAAAACGAATAAAAATCCTCTTCCAATATCCTATAAAGTTCGCAACGCAAAAAGTTTCAAGCAAATAGGTTTTATTTAACATTCTCGGTGCGTTCCGTTTCACTCAGCCGACGCCGCCCAATCAGAGTTGTAAAAAGTAGAAAATGCCAATTGAAAACTCCAGTGTTACGAAATTACGACGAGGGAGACATCCGTGGCTTATGACTTTGTGGGGATTTATTTTTTACGTCTGGATTGGTACTTATCTACTGAAAGGTTTTGTTTTTTTAAGTTTCTAAGAGTTTTACTTATGTAGTTGAGTATATGCAAACATTGATATAGGTACAAGGCTAGGACATACGTATCTTAGCTTAACTTCTTGTCATCATACCATCACGCCTGAAATCCGAAAAAAATTAGGCTGATCAGCTCTTGTAGTAGACCCATTATAGTATACACATACACACATATCGCCAGTTACATTTAAACCCCATGTTATAGGAGACATTGTCCCACCTGGGCAACGCGCTGTTGCAACATGCTGGCCCGCAGGTTTGTGCGCTGTTCTAAGTTTGTTAAGATAATGCTTTTTTTAAGGCCATCTGCCAGTCGTTTTACATGTGCAGCCTTTGGTCCACGTATACCCAGCGTGCATACAGCGACCTGCGCGTACAGTATAATAACGCATTCAGGGTGCTCTTGGGGTTGCGTTGCGCTGTAGCGCGTCAGGCATTTTGGCGGAGGCGAGGGTCGACGGGTTTGCCGCGATCATGCAGAAACGTTGTGCTTTCATGATGGTGCGCTTGCGCTCCTCCTCCTCTGCAATCCTGAATGTGTTTTCAGACCGGTGGGATTCGCCCCTCTTACGTAAGTAGATAATAGTTTACCCACTTTAATTAATTTATTACTAACATTAGGCTAAGCTTTACTTTTAGTCTTTTACTAACATTATATGGATATTTATGTATTACCGAAAGAAAATTTGGGAATTTATTTTATTTCACGTAAACCAAGATAGGCACTATTCAACGCCAGAAGCTAGGTACCTGACAATATAACAAGTCAATTAACAATCTACTCACGCCATTAATTCGATTCTGGTAATCCCCACACACTAATTCGTTCGTAACATGATACCCTTATCAACACTAATGAGTTGTTAAACCAATTGTCTTACACATAGGTACTACAAGCGACAGCACATCAAGCTACTACAATCTGTCAAATTTCTTTAATAGATTTTGAACTTTATCGATAAAGCATTAAGGCTCAAGGTTGGTTGGCAATATTTGACAGTTTCAGGTAGCGTCGTCTGTAGCCTCTGTACACTAATGCCGACTAGCCCACACATAATAGAACAGTAACCAACGCCACACGTGAAACTTGTGTACAATGTAAGGTTGCGTTCACAAGGGTAAGTAAATCGAGACAGCTTTAAGAATTTTGTATGCAGCTTATAATTCCTTTGTTTACTCGTAGGCGATTAACTAAAGGTAAACAAAAAAACCACGTGACTTGGGTAACTGACTGAACGTGACATCACTTCAATTCGGTAGTCATGCTACGTCATAGTTGTAAGCTTCAATTCAGTTGTCATGCTACGTCATAGTTGTAAGCTTCAATTTAGTTGTCATGCTACGTCATAGTTGTAAGCTTCAATTTAGTTGTCATGCTACGTCATAGTTGTAAGCTTCAATTTAGTTGTCATGCTACGTCATAGTTGTAAGCTTCAATTTAGTTGTCATGCTACGTCATAGTTGTAAGCTTCAATTTAGTTGTCATGCTACGTCACAGCTGTAAGCTTCAATTTAGCAACTGTGCCAAATTGAAATTGTGCAGTTTTTTAATGGAGTTAATTTACTTCTTCTTACTAATTTGATCCAGCACACACACACCTTATCCATCGTCCCAACTACTTCAAAGTGTAAAGCAAGTTATCCTAGAGCTGGGAGAAGTTCAACAATGACTAGGAATCAGCTCGACATGTTTATAGCACGGACTGGATGCCGAGCGCGATCCATCTTCAAGTTTACTACACCTGAATAGCGGGGCTGCTAGAGCTTACACAAGTTAGTAAGTTTCTTTTTAATCCTTGTAAAGTTCGGTAAAGAAAGTTTAAACCTAACATTGGTCTACGTTTAAATTGCTAAGATAAGATAAGATAAGTCTTTATTTGCCTTAAACATGGTATAATGATGTTACAGTCTTATTTAAATAAAATGTCCACATGTTTAGCTATACAGAATAAGCTTTGGTTTCTTATGAAAGCAGTGAACGGACATACTATGACGGCTGTCCTAATTTATACCTTTATTTATATTAGGGCAACTATCGGCCGCCAGCTACTTCGTTCGTGTGGAGTTGGTTATGCCCCGCTCCTATTGGTCGCAGCGTGATGTTATATAGCCTAAAGCCTTCCTGGATTAATGAGCTATCCAACGCAAACATTTTTTCAAATCGGTCCTGTACTTCCTGAGATTAGCGCGTTCAAACAAACAAACTCTTCAGCTTAATATATTAGTATAGATAAGTAACTGTTTAACCATACATTTTTGACGTTTCAACGTCGTTTACAAATACAGGGTGAAAAAAATATTATATTGAATTTTCTTGTCTGAAAACAAAACCCTTGTGTTGAAATTGCCTTCCTTGTTTTTGATTCAATTTAAAAACTGAAGAGAGTTTTAAATCTTACAATAAAATTTAAAGAATCTGCGGCAAATTCAGTTTGGAAAGTTTTAAAAGTAACTCAAAACTCCGTCGCACGCCAGGCAGACTGTTTGAAATTAAAAAAGAATTCAATTCAAATTTGGAATTTTACAGGGGCTGGGGTTGTTCTCGCCGAACTTTACCCATAACATGTAAATGGGGAAAGTTCGGGCTAATTGTTTGCAAGACTGTCGCCAGACTGCCTCAACTCAATTAAACTAAAATCTTACTACGAGATCGCTTACACTTGCGATTAATTAGATATTGGTATAATCTCACATATGTTCATTAATATTAATGGAGTAATTAGGCATCCTTATAAGTAGCTAATAATTACTATAAACCGAATATCAATTACCATTTGGCGCTATATCCAGCAATACATTTCCCATTTTATTTAAACTCAATGTATTTTTCGGGTTTGTATTTTGGGTTTTGGTCCGGTAATGTATAACGGTGATCTATGAATAACTCAAAATGATATCACTTATGCCACATACTTTTTAACTAATGTAATTAGATTATACACAAGAATTATTTAAAAAGCTTTTAAAATAAATAGAAATTAAAGTTACTGCAATACCTAGGAAGGCAGCAAAATGTTGAAAAATTCTTCAATCTTTTTTTTTTTACTAATTATAAACTAGCGCTTGACCACAATCCCGCCAAATCCTGATCTCACAATTTCTATCTCTCTGTAATCTCATAATATGCTCCCTCTAAATTTATCTATTATAATTAAATTTCATAAAAAGATTCCTAATAGATCCCCATCACACAACCAAACAACAAAGTTTTATAAAGTTTTCAACTCTTAAAACATTAAAGTAACATCGATAACCAACAGTAGGGCCATAGACAAACGTATTAAAAACTCTCCCTGCAATCAGTTTGCAACAGTCCGCGGGCAAAATGTTATAACGACATTTTTTCGGCAATTACTCTTCAATTAGGGGATTTTTGGAAGTTTGGGAAAAAGCGACGGGATTTACATGTTTTATGTTATGCTTCCGTATAATGGAACGAATCTGTGATGCAGATTTCTTTGAAGAATTTTTGAAATATATTGAGCATATGTCGCATCATCGTTATCATCATCAACCTTATTATCGTCGTTTAATTTTGAGCAAGCTTGGTGATTGTGCACAATCACCAAGCTTGCTCAATGCGGGTTGGCGATTTCAGACTTGAAAGTCCAGGTTTCTTTCTTTTTTTTTGTTGGGATAAGAAATCTTCAAATGTCCTTTCCCGTGTCAGACTTTTACTGACTAAAACCCAGCCGTGTTTCTTCACTTGCCTATGCGACGGCCTTGCCTGTATTACTTACGACAAGTCCAGCCCCCTAATCGGCGAACACATTTTTGTCAAATGATTGCGACTAGTTGGCATCAGTTGGGATCGTTCGGCCCGCCCATTGGTCCGTTCGGTCCAAACGATCCCAACTAGTCGCAATCTTTTGACAAAAATGTGTTCGCCGATTAGGGGGCAGGTTTCCTCAAGTGTGTATGTCGCATACAACCGGTTTAATCAGACGCTTAGTTAACCGCCTACCCTTTTAACTAAAGGCACCCGTTCAACTAATGGTCTGAACGATATTCAATGAATTATATTTTAGGTGGTAACTCTAACTAATCACGTGCGAGCCGATTTAGTCGCAGTATCTTCAGCCAGGGTTAGATCTGTGATCAACCGCGTGCCAGCCGAGAGAGATATGCGAGGCCAGAACTACTTCCAAAGGCTAGGCTAATTGGCTGATTTGACTAGTTTTTGACCAGTTGTGGTGGCCTAGTGGTTAAAATACCAATCTCTCAACTCAAATATGGGTGTACGGATTCGATTCCATGTCAGGCAAGTACCAATATGATTTTTCTAAGTTATATGTACATACTTTCTAAGTATATCTTGGACACCAATGACTGATTACAAGGTGAAAGAAAACATCTTGAGGAAACCTGGACTTTAAGTCTGAAATCGCCAAACCGCATTGAGCAAGCGGTGATCACGTGATTACGCTTAATCCTTCTCTGTATGAGAGGAGACCTCTGCCCAGCATTGGGACGATAAAAGGTTGATAATGATGATCAGTTCCCTGCGACATACACACAGCTCAAGCAAACAACATTGATGTCACTTATCCGTTTATGTTATATTTAAAATACATACTTATTAGTTAAGACCGTACCCTCACCAAATGACCTTGCGCATTTGCTCCCTCTTCACCGCGCCCCACCTCTACAATACTTCGTAAAATTTTACTAGCGCCGTCTGGCGGACGTAGTACTTACAAATACAAGTTAGAAACATAGACCACAGAAGTAACAGACATAGCACTTTTATTTATGTTTATTGGTGCGCCCAAATACTTTTGGTTATTATGTACTCAAACAAATGTTGACGATACTTCATAATAAAAATACTGCAGTGTTTATTTTTTAACCGACTTCAGAAAAAGGTGGTTCTCAGTTCGATTTATTGTGTTCGCTGATAACTTTATGGTTAATGAACCTATTTTGACCATTCTTTTTTTATATGAAGGGATATGCTGCCTATGTAATCCCATTGTTACCACGTCAGTGTCGATAATGGAAATTCTGAGAAATTTAGGCCAATTATCGAAAATTGTAGGCACGCTTCGGGTGACAACTTGATACTCGTGTTTATATCGGATGATACTATAAAACCGTGAAGATTTGGGCCTGACCTGATGATGGAGATGACAGAATATCAAGGGAATCCACATCGGAAGCAACTATCACGTGTTTGGGCTTATTTAATGTGTATTGATTAGACCTTTATAACTAAATATGTTATGACTGTAACTTCAGGGTTGGAAGTTAGTTTTGTAGATTGAAAGTTAGCTAAGTCAGATGGACAAAGGGATAGAAAAATAATATAATAAAGTTTAATTTATCATTATTTATTATTTTAAGGGAAAACGTAATCAGGGTCAAATAAATTTCTGCAGAACTGACACCTTCAAAAAAAAAAACATGTTTTTTTTTGGGACCAGGCAAGACTGTGAAATTATATTATTATTCTCGTTTAATAAAACAAATACGTAAATTGTAAAAAATAAAACTATCGTATATCAAAATAAATAACAAATACATATACTATAATATTATTTACACAAAGCTTCCTTTCGCAGAAAAATAATAAACATCCGACTAATACAATATCCGATCAGACTGGACGTTGACGCCAGCATATTTGGAAAAGGCCTGCAAGCAAACGACCTATTTCGTTTGCTTTAATTCCTTTAAGACCACAATGAAAGTATGAGCATTTCTAGAAATAACGCAATGAAATAACACAACTTAAATTCAGTCTCTTGATTTTAATTGATTTTTGCATAAGCATGACGAGTAGGTAGTGTTTGTACCATGTTAAAGTAGAGTGTTGTAAATTGTTGAGGAATTCCCTCGACTGCCTATGGTTTTCATCATCTGATGTACTTCAGACTTTAATTTTTACCCATATGGGTGCAAATTTCTCATGAATATAAATGAATTAAGTCCAACCACAAAGCAGCTATTGTAAACCTTTGAGGAGTTCCCGCAACAGACTGTCGTTCGTCTTCATTAACAGACTCCTAATGATCATAACAATCCATCTAGGTGTAAAGCTTTTATCAATACAAATTAATCAAGAGATTACACAAGGTAGCTGCTGTGAATCGTTGAGGAGTTCCCTCGAATTTCTCTCGGCTCTATCATCAGATCTATTGCAGACATTCATTTTAACCTACTTATATGGGTGTAAAGTTTTCATCAATATAAATGAATTAAGTCCAAACATAAGGTAACTATTGTAAACCTTTAAGAAGTTCCCTTAACTGGCCTTTGTCTTCAACATCAGAGCTTTAATGAAAAAAATATTGAGTTTTATTGTATTGTGGGTCTTAAATAGTTACATTTTATTTTAATTTTATTGTTAAATTTAAATATTGTAATTCTGTTTTATGCTATTTCTATGGACCATGGTCTGAAAATAAAATTTATTATTATTATTATTTAGGTGTAAAGTTCTTATCAATACGAATTTATTAAGCACAAACACGAGGCAGCTGATGTGAATCGTTAAGGAGTTCCCTCGGCTGTCTCCCGGCTCCATCATCAACTCCGAACTTTACTAAATTGTAGTGTGTTAAAACACTTAATGAAAAAACTTAGAAAATCCCTAGACGCCCCTTTGATTTTTTAAATTTCTCTTAGATTTACCTAGTCTTCCATCATCAGACCCTAATTTCCTAAACATGAGACTACCTTGAAGATATCGTCTTTCTCAAAAACATGTGGCACTCCGGGCTGCCGCGGTAAAGCTATTTTATACTAGCGGCCGCCAGCGACTTCGTTCGCGTGGAGTTAGTAATGCTCTGCTCCTATTAGTCGCAGCGTGATGTTTTATAGCCTTAAGCCTTTCTGGATTAATGAGCTATCCAACGCAAAAAGAATTTTTCAAATCGGACCCGTAGTTCCTGAGATTAGCGCGTTCAAACAAACAAACTCTTCAGCTTTATATATTGGTACTAGCTTTCCGCCCGCGGCTTCGCCCGCGTGGAATTGGGTTATATCGCTTTTTTTAGATTTCCCTCGGGAATAAAACTAATTAAATGACGATTGATCAGTTTTTATGGATTGATCGTAGAACGGTGAAAATTTAGGATTGTATGTATTTTTGTATGTTGTAAAAAAATAGAAACTAAAAATTTTGTGTAAAAATAAAAAACAAATAGGGGTCGACTACCCCTAACATTTAGGGGGATGAAAAACAGATGTTGGCCGATTCTCAGACCTACTCAATACGCTCAAAAATTTCATGAGAATCGGTCAAGCCGTTTCGGCGGAGTATAGGAACGAAAACTGTGACACGAGAATTTTATATATAAGATAGATGTTCGCTAGTACCAAATAGGAAACGCATGGTACTATACATTGAATCTGCGCTCACGCGCAGGGCTGCAGATCTGCATGAAAATGCAGATAAAAAACGCAATCCTGCGCGTGGCTGCGAGTAAATCGCAAAGGTGTGCACACCGAGTTCCGCAGTATGTAGTTAGTAGGAATTTTTTAAATATCATAGGCCGGTTATCTTGGATTTCCAAAATGACGTCATTTTGGAAATCAAGATGGCCCACCAATTTATGATATTTTGACATGGGTGTCGTGATGGGGGTTTTCGGGGGTGCAGATCACGAAAATGACGTCATTTTTGAAATCCAAGATGGCCGACAGCAATTTTATGATATTTTGACATGGGTGTCGTGAAAAGGGTTTTCGCGGGTGCTAATCACGAAAATGACGTCATTTTTGAAATCCAAGGTGGCCGAAATTCAACTTCATGATATTTTGACTTGGGTATCGTGACGGGTTTTCAGGGCGCTGATCACGAAAATGACGTCAATTATAAGCTGTGGCATAGCTTCTATTTCTTTATCAAAGTCAAAAATAAAACATCAAATATAGTTTAGTCGCTAAATCGCCACCGTTTTTCGCACTCCTTCAATGACGTCACTGGTAAAAAATAAATAAACTACAAAAAAGAAAATACATACTTATACAAATGTATACGTTAATTGGCAAAATAAAAAAAATACTATGTCATAAATAACTAATAAAAAAATTCCTACTAACTACATACTGCGGAACTCGGTGTGCACACCTTTGCGATTTACTCCGCAGCCACGCGCAGGATTGCGTTTTTTATCTGCATTTTCATGCAGATCTGCAGCCCTGCGCGTGAGCGCAGATTCAATGTATAGTACCATGCGTTTCTCCATACAAAATTTGGTACTAGCGAACATCTATCTTATATATAAAATTCTCGTGTCACAGTTTTCGTTCCTATACTCCGCCGAAACGGCTTGACCGATTCTCATGAAATTTTATGAGCGTATTGAGTAGGTCTGAGAATCGGCCAACATCTGTTTTTCATCCCCCTAAATGTTAGGGGTAGTCGACCCCTATTTGTTTTTTTATTTTTACACAAAATTTTTAGTTTCTATTTTTTTACAACATACAAAAATACATACAATCCTAAATTTTCACCGTTCTACGATCAATCCATAAAAACTGATCAATCGTCATTTAATTAGTTTTATTCCCGAGGGAAGTCTAAAAAAAGCGATATAACCCAATTCCACGCGGGCGAAGCCGCGGGCGGAAAGCTAGTACCAATATATAAAGCTGAAGAGTTTGTTTGTTTGAACGCGCTAATCTCAGGAACTACGGGTCCGATTTGAAAAATTCTTTTTGCGTTGGATAGCTCATTAATCCAGAAAGGCTTAAGTCATTTTCGTGATTAGCACCCACAAAAACCCCTTTCACGACACCCATGTCAAAATATCAAAAAATTGGTGTCGGCCATCTTGGATTTCAAAACTTACGTCATATTCGTGAACTGCACTCCCGAAAATCCCTATCACGACACCCATGTCGAAATACCCAAAAATTCATCGAAATACCAAATTTTAGGCGAAGTTATCCGCAAACAGACATAAAAATAAAAACTTTTTACAAAAAAACAACCGACTTCAAAAACCACTACAAAGTGAAAAAAAACTAATTTCGGAAGTTGGTGTCTTTGGTTTTGTATATTCGCTTTAGACACCGACTTCCGAAATTAATTATTTTTCACTTTACATAGTGGTTTTTGGAAGTCGGTTGTTTTTTTGTAAAAAAGCTTTTATTTTACATTTTTTAGTTGTTAAAAGTACTATGTATTCAGTTGCATCCGGTCAGACTGGAAACTGACGCAAATATAGTTGGGAAACGACGTACTTTTGTTTACTTTAATTTTTACCCGTAAGTACCTATTCCCTCAACTGCCTATGGTCTTCATCATTAAATTTACTGTAGACTATTATTTTAACCTAATCGGAGTAAAGGTCTTATTAATATAAATGAATGAAGTCCAACCACAAAGTAGCTACTGGAAACCGTTGAGGAGTTCCCGGAACTGGCCTTTGTCTTCATCATTAGAGCTCTTATGAGAGTCGCAACCCATCTAGGTGTAAAGTTCTTATCAATACAAATTAATCGAGCCCAACCACAAGGTAGCTGCTGTCAATTGTTGAGGAGTTCCTTCGACTGTCTCCCGGCTCTATCATCAGATCTACTGCAGACCTTTATTAAATTGTAGTGCTTTAAAATACTTAATGAAAATGCTAAGAAATGCACTAGTCGCCCCCCAATTTTTGAAAGTTCCGCTTGTTTTCTCTGGACTTCCACCATCAAACCCTGATATCCTTATCATGGGACCACCTTGGGAACGTCTTCTTTCCAACAGAAAAAGAATTATGAAAATCGGTTTATAAATGACGAAGTTATGCGCGAACAAACATAAAAAAAAACATATACGGTCGAATTGAGTAACCTCCTCCTTTTTGAAGTCGGTTAAAAATTTAACATAAAAAACATATAATTGAACAACCTCCTCCTTTTTGAAATCGGTTAAAAAAACGAACACCAAAATAAACATCAATACTATCTTAGAGACACTCTAAGATAGTATTATACTCTATGCGACATGCGGTGCGTGAGCGAGCAAGCAGATGCTTTCTCGCTCACGCGCCGCCCGCTTATGCTAGCGGAGCGCGCGATGACGAACGACACGGGTTCCCCCTTCGAGAGCTTGTGGCATACTGAATCTCAATAGCCCGGGCAACAGAAATGATGGCGAATACGCTCAGATTGTTGAATAAAATTTTGATTTTGGTCGTTTTAAAAAAATATTTCCACAATAATGTTCGTCATGAAATTACCTATCCATTAGTGTAAGAACGCAATCTAAATAATGCTTACTTTCCGAGGAGATGCACGTTTATGATAATTATTTCTCTTGTCAGTGGTTTCGTTGTGAAGGAAATATTTAAACATTATACTTAGTAAAAAAAAAAGAAATCTACAATTTTGGAGCCAAGATTATGGAGAAAATTTATGTATTTTTAATAAGTTGATATTTCTTTTGGAAAAAGAGTAGATAGCTCCGAAAAACTACATAAAAACGGCCTGCGGTGTGTTTTTCCTCTGGAGCCGCCTTAATAGGCTAAATTGTCACATGTACCTACAAGGTACGCACGACTACACAGCAGCCTATGTATAACCAATATAACCTGACTTCTAATTGTACGAAAAACCTATAAAATTCGAGGTCAGCTAAAACTGAAAATGCCTAATTTGATGTGAAACCATGTATACCAACAATAATGATCGATTATAAATGTAATAATAACAGACGAATATACGACCCAAAGAGTTCGGAGGTAAACTACGCGAAGGTGGCACCTACAGACCATGGAATGGAATGATTCCAACAAGTTCGGAATTTGCGCATATATAAGAATAATAAGGTTCAAAAAACTATTCCTAATCCTAACTCTAGATTGTTTGCAGCCAATATGAAAATTATAAATATATATTTGAATAACCATATTTACACAAAGGTAGGCTGAATAAAACTATTATTTTCCATGCATTATTCAGAAAACAATCCAAAGAATAGTAGCGAGCTACTCCATCAGAAAGGATTACCTCAAATCCGGGCCAAATTGAAGATTTTCTCGACGCCATGCCAGCTATGGGGAGGAATAAACTTACTATTGTCTTTGTTAGATGTAGGTAGTGGTACGCACGAAAAGACACAATATGTATTAAAGTTATATTGCGTTATCTTTAAACAAAAAAAAATCATACAAGCAGAGATGTGGAATATCTAATTTTTGCCTGTAAAACGAAAATTGACTAAAATAAGTAAAATAGTATTCACAAGTCATCATCAACCTTTTTTTATCGTCCCACTGCTGGGCACAGGTCTCCTCTCATACAGAGAAGGATTGAGCGTACATAATCACCACGCTTGCTCAATGCGGGTTGGCGATTGCACAATTAAAGTCCAGGTTTCCTCAAGATGCTTTCCTTCGCCTTATAATCAGTCATTGGTGTCCAAAATATATTTAGAAAGTACATATAACTTAAAAAAGTTACATTGGTATTTGCCTGACCTGGAATCGAACCTGCACACTCATACTTGAGAACCTGGTGTTTTAACTACTAGGCCACCACGACTATTCACAAGTATCGGCAAGTGAATGACAAACACAGTTACATATGTATTTTTGCGGAAGCCATTATCATATCATCATAATGAGCCCATAATGTTCCCACTGTTGGGATACTCCTCGGTGAGAGGGAGTGGGCCCTAACCTAATCTACCACACTGGCCCAGGGCGGGTTGGTAGATGTCATATGTCTTAGATTTCTTTTTTCAAACCTGTGTTGGAAGACATCATCTGGAAACCGGCATGTCCTAGAGCAAGGCTGATCAACCCTAGGCCCGCGGGCCACAATGCGACCCGCGAAAGAATTTTGCGTGGCCCGCGCAAGTTTAGTAAGCTTTGAAAATATAAATGAGGGGGAATGATATTAATATAACAGCTCTTGGAACTTCAAAATCATGATATGCTAAAAACCTTTTTTCTACGTCTTCGAATACACAAAATTCTTCATAAGATTTTACAGATATTTGGAAATTGGTACGAAAAGGAGAATTTCCAGCAGTAACTAACCTAGCGTTACAGTTTTTAAGTAGTTTAGGTTCAAAATATGTTTCAAAATGTTTTATCAATCATTTAAAAAATAAATCCGGCTCGAAGGACCAAAATGTATGGGGTTGTGTGACCACATACACGAAATGTCAATATGCACGGGATGTGTGACCATGATACACGAATGTCAATGTTGAGATGAAATGATGTCAGCCAGTAGGAAGTAGTGGATGTTGTCAAGATAAAAGAACCTTTAGTATGGAGTGTCTTTAATTCACTAAACACAGTTTACATGAAATAAGGAAATATTAAATGTAGGTCGCGCATGATCGATGCTATGCTATGTCATCCAAATTAATTATGTATATAAAACTAATGTACGTTTGTCCGTATAATAACGCACATCCCTAACTCAGCAACATATTTGTGACTTGTTATTGCTGTCAACGCCGGATTTGTCGCCAAATATAAGTTATTAAAAGACAAAGTATGGCAAGGGACATTGATGGTGATAATAGATATTGCACACTCTAAAATAAATAAATAAATAATAAATATATACGGAAAAATCACACAGATTGAGCTAGCCCCAAAGTAACTTCGAGACTTGTGTTTTGTACATACATAGATAAACATCCAAGACCCAGGCCAATCAGGAAAAGATCGTTTTCCATCATGACCTGGCCGGGAATCGAACCCGGGGCCTCCACGTCGCAGGCAGGCGTGTTGACCGCTGTGCCACGGAGGACGACAAAAATCTTTCAAACAACAAATACTTTTTGTAAAGGGAGGAAATAACTTGCTAAGTTTCTTACACTTTCTTCGACTTTGAATCAAAAACTTGATTTAGATTTGAGAAGGAGGTGCATAGGTACTTACTTAATTCAAATTTTGTTTCTTTATTTAATAATAATAATATTTAGAATAAAATACTCTTTGTTTCTAATAAACAATAATTCAATTTTATATTCATAATATTGAGATTTTAAGAGTAACTGAAATAGGAAATGTAAGTGGTCCGTCGACGACTAAATCTATCTTTTGGCCCGATTCTACAAAAGGTTGAACAGCCTTGTCCTAGAGCCAAAAAAAAAAAAGTCGATAGAACCCAGCAAAATTTAAAAAAATACTCTACTGCCACAACGGCCCCAAATCAATTTAAAACGTTACTACTAGACGTTGTCGTTGCGACTAGATTTTGAAATCTAGTCACAGTCTGATCTCGGCATCAAACAAATGTCAAAAATCAGAGAAAGAAGTATTTTTTTACATATTGAGACTGAGATCAGACGATGAAGGTCTTAAAATTAGTAGAATTACCCGTAACATATTATTATGACCTTATTAGAAAACATTTCAGATTTGGTAGACTTATAGTAACATGTAAAGCGTTCTAGGTTGACTGTCGGACAGACTGACTGTCGGTCAACAAGACTTGAGACAACAACTGTCAAGACTGACTGACTCTTCTTGACTGTTGAGTTGTCAGTTGAGTCAACTGACTAACTTGAGACTCAAGTTGGTTGACTGTCGGTTGACAGTCAACTTTTTAAGGTTTTTCACATTGACACAGTAGCTTATTTAAAAACTATACAACTTTATTTTTCATATATGCGAAATCCAAAACACGTGTACAGTATTTTGAAGTAAAGAATCTATGTATAAAATTTCACAAAGATATCATGAAAAACCACAAAGTTAGGAGCTTGTTATATTACCTGGTTGTCCCAACAAAAATATGGTCAACTCGGCGCAAGCCCGGCCGTGTCTCACGCACCTAGTACTATGATCTAACGTCAGCTGAGTTGTGCGCTCGGTAACCACACTGCAACAATTTCCAAATGTATTTGGGAAATAATATAAAAATGATTGAAATCGATTCTGTTACTTATTCTGGACAAAACATATTCAGGTTTAGTATAAAGAAAAATTACATACACGTTGTACATAAATATGTAATACTAGCGACCCGCCCGAGGCTTCGCTGGCGTGTAGTTCGATTATATCGCGCTTTTTAGATATCCCTCGGGAATATCAAAAAGTACCCTATTATTTAATCCGAACATCTAACTTTACGTCTGCAAAATTCAAAGCAATCGGTTCAGTAGTTACGACGTGAAAGCGGAACAAACAAACAAACTCACTTTCCCATTTATGATATTAGTATAATATAATTAAATAAAAGCCTCATAAATTCAGAGGATAGATAGACCACGTAATTAAAATGAATTGATTTAAGTTTAACATCTGGTACTTAGGTATATAAGTTGGTTATAACAAATGCAGCATGAATTTCTACTACTTCTGACTTTTAGCGATAAAATTGTTAATTGATATAATATAGGTATCATAGTACGACTGTAAAAAGCAATAGGAAACTGACTAAGATCTCTAACATATTGAAGAAACAGGAAGCCTTCTGATCCGGGTGAGATAATATGCTGAATACCCTAACCGTATACACCTCACACCACACATTCCCACAAACCACACACACACACACACACACTCACCACACAACACACGCCACCCGTGCACACTACACAATACACATACTCATACACCGCTACGAATACATTATGCATTCTGAGACCTAAATATTTTGAATTTTTCCTTTATTTATTTATTTTAAGCTATTGCATAGCTTCTATCACGGGCCTTGAGCGCGGGGATCTAATCCAGAAATTCCGTAACGAAAAATTATCTCGCTCCCCACTCCGACGGGCACGGAGGTGTGGCTTGAAGGCCGTGCATCGTCTAACGTCGTTTCAGTTCACACGGCGTTGTGTCCGTGTGATTATGTGCGTGATAGCTGCTCCGAAATCGGACGAATACATAGCAGCTGTTTATGAGAAAGTGTGTAGGTATTTATGTACAACAGTGAATAGCTGTACTTGTAAAATTTGTGTTTATGTTTGTTTGCGGATAACTTTGCCTAAAATTTGGTACTTCGATGAATTTTGGGTATTTCGACATGGGTGTCGTGATAGGGGTTTTTGGGGGTGCTATTCACGAAACTGACGTCATTTTTTAAATCCAAGATGGCCGACACCAATTTTATGATATTTTGACATAGGTGTCGTGAAAAGAGTTTTCGGGGGTGCTGATCACGAAAATGACGTCATTTTTGAAATCAAAGATGGCCGACGCCAATTTTATGTTTTTTTTTTTTATTTATAAACTAGCGCTTGACCGCAATCCCGCATGATGGTAAGTAGTGATGCGATCATTGTTGGTAAAGCGAGCTAGTTTATTAAGAGCCTATTCACTCTAGCCTTGAAGACACTCAAATTGTAGTGTGACGGAAACACCGCCGCTGGCAAATTGTTCCAGTCCCTCGATGTACGCGGAATAAAAGAGGAAGCAAAACGCTTCGTCCGGATCGTAGTGGTGTTAACAACGTGAGGGTGGAAAGTCGCCGTACGACGGGTCGTCCGATGGTGGAACGGAGATGGGGGAATTAAATCATGCAATTCCCTTGCACACTCACCAGAATGCATCCTATAGAAGACCGAAAGGCTGGCTACTCTACGCCTGTGCTCCAGGCTTTGGAGACCGTTTCGAGTTAAATCTGGGTCCCCAATCACCCTCTTCGCACGCCTCTCCACTGAATCCAAAGTAGCCAGGTGACATTTCGCAGCACCAGCCCAAATGTGTCTGCAATACTCCACACACGAACGGACCTGTGCTTTGTACAACATTAGAAGCTGCCCCGGTGTGAAGTACCGCCGGACCTTTGCGATGACGCTAAGTTTTTTGGCAGCTACCTTGGTCTTGGACTCAATGAATCGCCCAAAGTTGAGGTTCGAGGAAATCTCAACACCCAAAACTGAAGGCGGTCGGTGCACTCCAAGGATACATTCTGAAAAGTAGGAGCCAAAGTGAACGGACTCCTTTTGGCGGTGAAAAGATACGCTTGTGTTTTGGCAGTATTGAATGCTACAAGATTGGCTTTACCCCATTCGGGGACTGCCTGAAGTGCAGCACTCGTTCGCTCTACCATGGCCTCTCTTTCAGACCGGATTGATTCCTTACTAGCCCGAGCTTCCGGCAGGTATCTCTCCACAACTGTGCTGTCATCTGCATACCCATAGATACCGGACACCAGCAGATCGTTAATATGCAGCAGGAACAGAGTTGCAGAGAGAACAGACCCCTGAGGAACACCGGCATTGGTCGACATTTGCTCCGATGAACAACCGTCGACAACAACTCGGAGGAACCGTTCAGTCAGGAAGTCTTTTACCCAGCCAGTCACGCTAGGGGAAATGCCGTACGCTGGAAGCTTACTCAAAAGGCCAGCGTGCCATACCCGGTCGAAGGCCTTCGAGACATTAAGGGAGACGGCAATTGCTTCCCGGTTTTTCTCGAGGGCCTCGCCCCACAAGTGGGTGGCATACACTAGGAGGTCCCCAGTTGACCGATTGCTTCGAAACCCGTACTGTCGGTCACTGAGGAGATCGTTATCTTCCAGGTAAGCCAAGAGGCGCGAGTTCAATACACGCTCCATAATCTTGCAGAGTATGGAGGTTATTGAAATCGGCCGATAGTTGGTAGGATCGGCACGACTACCCTTTTTGGGCACGGGCTGCACGTTGGCAAGCTTCCAGGACTTGGGCACTGTACCAGTCCTAAATGAAAGGCGATACAAGCGCGTCAATACAGGAGACAACTCGGGCGCACATGCGTTAAGGACAATCGCTGGTATACCATCCGGACCACTAGCCTTATTCACGTCCAGACGACACAATACTCTCAGGACCTCCTTGTTCCTAATGCGAACCTCTGGCATTGAAGTTCCACAATGAGGTAATTTAGGCGGGGTAGCACTGTTAGTGTCAAGACGCGAATTATGGGCAAAGAGAGATGCAAAGAGACCTGCTTTCTATCTCGCCGTATGGGCCAGTGCTCCATCAGGCCTAACCAGCGGAGGGAGTGTGGGCCGACAGAAGTTCGCCTCGACCGATTGATATTTAGACATGGATGTCGTGAAAGGGATTTCGGGGTTGCTGATCACGAAAATGACGTCACGATTTATTACATTCATCAGTAATTGCTGAAATCCAAGATGGCCGCAATCAAATTTCATGATATTTTGGCTTGGGTGTCGTGACAGGGGTTTTCGAGGGTGCTGATCACGATAATGACGTCATTTTTTAAATCCAAAATGACCGACACCAATTTTATGATATTTTGACATGGGTGTCGTGAACGCGGTTTTCGGGGGTGCTGATCACGAAAATGATGTCATTTTTTGATATTTTGACTTGCGTGTCGTGACCAGGGTTTTCGGGGGCGCTGATCACGAAAATGATGTCAATTATAAGCTATAGCATTAGCTTCTATTTCTTTATCAAAGTCAAAAATAAAAGATTAAATATAGTTTAGTCACTAAATCGCCACCGTTTTTCGCACTCTTTCGATGACGTCACTGGTAAAAAATAAATAAAGTACAAAAAAGAAAAAAGTTTTGATTTTGATTTATACGTTAATTGGCAGAATAAGAAAATACTATGTCATAAATAACTAATAAAAAATTCCCTACTAACTACATACTGCGGAACTCGGTCTTTGCGATTTACCCCGCAGCCACGCGCAGGATTGCGTTTTTTATCTGCATTATCTTTTTGCGTTTATTATCGTTTTTTATCTGCATCATGCAGCCCTGCGGTTGAGCGCAGATTCAATGTATAGTACTATGCGTTTTTTCTGTACAAAATTTTGGTACTTGCGAACATCTATATTAATATACAAAGCTGAAGAGTTTGTTTGTTTGAACGGGCTAATCTCAGGAACTACGGGTCCGACTTGATAAATTCTTTTTGCGTTGTATAGCCTATTAATCCAGAATGGCTCAAGGCTATAAAACATCACGCTGCGACTAATAGGAGCAGAGCATAACTAACTCCACGCGAACGAAGTCGCTGGCGGCCGCTAGTATAAAATATAAATAATTATAATTGCATAAGTTGATAAAAAATGCTATGCAATAGCTTTGCAGCGCCAGGCCTTTTTTTTTGTTTCTTTTTTTTTTTTTTCATTTTATTTTCTGTAATTAGCTATTGACTGCTGTGCTGGGTTCAATTCCCGCACGGAACAAATATTTGTATGACCTGCAATTAGTTGTTCCGGGTCTGCTTGTTTGTGTATGTGAGTTATTATCTTTGGAAACGCACCCAAGAGACAGGAGAAATTCTTAGTGTGGGGGCAACGTTTTAAATTATACTGAAGTCGGTTAAGCGTACCTACATGTAGCAGAGTCGTTAAAGTCAAATAAGCATATTTATCTACAAAATTATATTCTTCGAATAGTTACTTCACATTATAACAAAACTCTATTTTCTATTATCGTATTTTCGATCTTCTTCTTCTCGATATTGTTTTTGTTAAAGTTAAGCGCCTTACAAGAAGCTATAGCAAAACTTCTGAAACTGTTGTTTCAATTATAACAGGCGGTGAATTCTTGCAAACCTAGCACCGTACCGTAGTCATATAACGTAACATAAACAAGAAACGAACCTTCAACTGGGTCCAAATTCAGACTGGATATTGTAACTAAGCAAAAAGATTAAATTAATTAAAGGTTTTGATATGGATTTATTCAGTAAGTTACTTAATGAATAAATCCATATCAAAGCCAGACCCATGGCTGGCAGTCGTGCTTCAACGACTAGAGCAAAGACTCGGCCAAACACCTTAAGACCAACACATACTTAACTTTTGAAAATCTATTGATTTTATTTTAGATTCTGAATTAAATAACAAGCAAAGGATTTGTTGTTGTCCACAACAAATCCGTTTACTATTGCAGCCTTACTGGTAAAAGTAGGAACAGTTAGATCTTGCAGTACTTATTAAATAATACTATAAAGCAAATATAACTTATTTTATCTGACCAATTTTAATTTCTTTATTAAAAAATAACAATAAAAAAGCTAGAACTCATTTTTTTATATTGATCGAACGTGTAATGGAACGCGATGCGTTCGGAAACGAATATTTGTTTGACGGCGATGGCGAGGGAAACATTGATATTTCTAAGTAATGCTATTCAAACGACTTGCTTGTAAATAATACTACAGTAATTTGGATTAAATAATAAAAATAAAATTTGAATCTTTAAAAACAATGACATCTTATAAGTATTGATTATAATTTTGACAAGCCGACTTATGACGCATTTGAGATGTGATGACGTAGTTTCTGAACGGACTATTGTCAGTTTATCTACTTGCGACTGGCGTGTGCATACATTCAATTTTACGAAATTAGCACAGTTTTTACAATAAAATTATCAGATCAAGCTACTCAAAGTGATGGCTGGGAAGCTGAATAAATTCGAAACGCCCAGCTCTGCCAGCTCCGATAGGTAAAGCGAGTGTGTTAACCTTCTGAAATGTTTATTTAAACAGCTGGCTCGTGTTATAAAAAATGCCCTGTTGAAGAATCGTTTTTCAGTGTTGGCTTAGTCATCTTGAAGTCAACGAGGTGTTTTCGCGTGTCGTGTTTTTGTGCTAAACATAATACATCATAATTCTTGGAAGCAACGTTGCATTATAACCTCTGCACGCATTGTGATATTTTTAGAAAATCATTTAGTTCATTGGCAGCTCGCTTCTCGCTGAATAATCGTGTCGTGGAAACACGTGGTCGGCACTGAACGTGCCCTAACACGCCGTCTAGCGCGACGACTCAGCAATATCAAGATATGGAGACAGGTTCATTGATCTTCCCAAACCCGTAAGATATTCTGTCAATACGATGTTAGGACGTCTGTGTGACTAGCCGCCGGCTTCTGTGCAGTGTTTACACGCGTTTTATGTTATTTGTGCCTAGAACTGTGTTAATATTATGTTGCTTTTGCACAAGAGTGCCATGCTACCTGCTCTCTGTGATCAACATTCAACTGCTTATTTTATAGTACTATCTCATCCACACATGACTTTGACATTAAAAGTATGTTTGTTGACGAATCTTGACACAAACAAACAATATAAACACTTTCAATCATGATGATAATAAAAAAGACATAATTTTTACATTTATTTTATGATTGTTTTAGGCTGATAAAAATAATCTGAATGATAATAACACATAGTATCTTGGTTTATAAACTAACAACAGAAAACTATGTAAAACACCATTTTGTTTTGCAAATTAATGCAATTCTTGAATTTATTTTGAACAACCTTGATTTAATATTATATTAGCAGTGATTTTACTGCTATTCTTATATAAACAAGTTTGTGACCTTACTCAAATTAATACATATCTACAGATCATTAATTCAACTTAGTATGTTGTTTATATATTTGTCCCAAATAAACATGTTCTAGAAATTATTATTTCACTAACACCTAGTTTCTCTACAGGATCTAGTCATAGAGAATATAACCATGAATGTAGCACATGATTCTAGGCTAATGAGCCAGTATATTTTCTTGGTTATCAATAACAAATGCTGTTTTGTTGATTGCTACAAAACACCATTTTGACCATTTAAGTATTGACTTAAATGGTCAAAATGGTATGGAACAGTAAATAATTATTTTATTAAGCTGCAAAAAAATTAACTCATTATCTTATCATATCATCATCATCAACCTTTTTATTGTCCCACTGCTGGGCACAGGTTTCCTCTCATACAGAGAAGGATTTAGCACACCTTATAATCAGTCATTGGTGTCCAAGATATACTTAGAAAGTACATAACTTAGAAAAGTTACATTGGTACTTGCCTGACCTGGAATCGAACCTGTACACTCTTACTAATACATTATCATATACTAAAACTAAACTAACAGGTTGAGGGTTGCTGGCTGTTGTTCGCCTCTACATACTTTCAATACACAATTCACTGTTTTTCCCACTAACAAATGATGCATAATTTGTCTATGGATAAAACCAAAATAATGTAAAATACACATTCAATTATACATGTGTATAAATGAATACATATTTTAAATTATTTTGGTTTTATTTTATATTATTTTCACAATAGATGTCTAGGTAGGTATTAAGTAAAAATAGCCAGTAAATGTTCTGAGTACCATAAACATCTGACAAAACAAAGGTGAGTAAATAATAACTAAAATAGCAATGTTATTAACACATTAATTATTAACTGATAACAATGTAAATATCACAGCACTCAGGAACAGAGAAGCAACTTCAGTAATTTAAAACAACTTTATATTTTTACTGTCTACTGCATAATTTCAAAAATAAGACCTATCCTATATCTATACTAATATATAAAGCTGAAGAGTTTGTTTGTTGCTTTGAACCCGCTATTCTCAGGAACTACTGGTCCGATTTGAAAAAATATTGCATTGGATAGCCCATTAATCCTGATAGGCTTTAGGTCATATAACTCGCTGCGACCAAGGAGCTGAGTATATAAAAAAACGCAGGCGGCCGCTGGTTACTTATATAAGGTTACCTGTATCAAGTTTTGTATTGAAATTAGGCTAAGAATCAGCACTTCTCAAACATCTACATTACCTTACAATACCCCAAAGCATCCATCCTACAACAAGTTATCTTCAAAATCACTATGGCATCTGAGACAAACTTCTACTTATTTGTTGCGCTTTGTTACCCATTTTAATAAGACAACCCCATAATATAAACCAACTTTAATACATTTCTCAAAAAAAAAAATGCTGTGTCATTTTTGATTTCCTAAGTTCTGTCTGTGACTTCAATTACTTTAAGGTTCTCATTCAAAATAAATATTTTTTGTTATCAGATCAGTAGTCTTGATGAATCAAACCCTTAACCAACATAAAAACTCACAAGTTCATAATATTAGTATAGATAGACTTATTTAATATTTACGAATGTACGTAAAACTGAATCACAGGTTATTTCAGGTTAAACAATAGCCACATGCCCTCGCTAAGTCATATTAAACATTTTTCTATTGTATGCAAAACTGTATTCCAATCATCTAACACAACTGAAATAAAACTGCCAATTTATGATTATGTGCAGCGCAATTAATTGGTTTAAATTAATGGCGTGTAAATATTGAGTGTAATCAGAGATTAAAGCAATTATATCAGTTTCAATAGAATTAAATATTATCAATTAATACATAATATGCTAAATATTATCTGTATTTGGCTTTTTATAAGAATGATTGATAGACGAGGTTTAATATTATACCTACATCACAATTATATGTAGTACAACATTTTTTTTTTTATGCAAAGCCCAAAACACATGTCCAGTATTTTTAAGTAAAGAATCTATCTACAAAATTTCAAAAAGATAGCATGAAAAACCACAGAGTTATGAGCTTATTATCTTACTTGATTGTCCAAATAAACTTATGGTCAACGCTCCGCTCGAGCGGGCGACCGGTGCGTTGACCTGTGGCGTCAGATGTTACGCGGGCGGGCGCAGGCGACTATTACTATGTTCTACCGTAAGCTGCGTGGCGCGCTCGATAACCACGTTGCAAAAATTTCTGAACGTATTTGGGAAAAATATAAGATGGTGTAAAAATTATTGGAATCGATTCAGTTGCTTTTTCTGAACAAACTACGTATATTCAGGTTTTGTATAAAGCAATAATTATGTTATACATATACTTATACTCATCATCATCATCATCTCAGCGTTAATCCCAGTCGCATCCGTAGCTTTTCAACTTTGGAGTCTGGGGTCCGCTTTACCAGTCTAACTGCTGATTTTTTTTTGGCTAAACTTCGATATTTTCCATGAAGCGACTGCCGTCTGACCTCCACAACCCGACGGCGATATCTAAGCATTGCAGTTAGACCAATTGTTAGACTTTTGAGGGCTCCAACAACCCGTAACGACTGCCACTAGATGTTCGTATGGCAACTGGGATCAACGGCTTAACGTGCTTTCCGAGGCACGACTAGACCAGTGCAAATACTCATATTTATGCATACAAATATTTGCACTGTGCGGGGACCGCGTTCGCTACCGCTACGCCACGGAGGCTGTCATGTGTTGTATATTTATAATAATAAGCGTAATCAATCCTTAACATGAATTACAAAGACTGCTCACTCAATGCTTATTATTTCACCTAACTTTTCACAGACGAATTTAGAATCACAGTGCTAATCTTCTCTGCAGACTTCCATAGGTCGTCCACCCACCTGGCTACTGGTCTGGTAATGCTCCTTCTACCTTATTACATTCAGAACATCAGAACTAGTTTCAAGCTGTTACGCCTGTAATGTGAAATGAATAATTAAATATTAAAAGGATATTTTATACTAGCGGCCGCCAGCGACTTCGTTCGCGTGGTTAAGTTATGCTCCGCTCCTATTGGTCGCAGCGTGATGTTATATAGAAGCCTAAAGCCTTCTTGGATTAATGGACTATCCAACGCAAAAAGAATTTTTCAAATCGGGCCAGTAGTTCCTGAGATTAGCGTGTTCAAACAAACAAACTCTTCAGCTTTATATATTAGTATAGATTTGAACCACTGTCTCTTCCTATACTGTGTGCTATAATTATTAATAAACTGCTAATATAAATTAACTACATTATTATTGATAAATATAATTATATGTACCTTTATGAGTAAATGATAGTGCCTATCTACAATTCTACACAATAACTATTAATTTTCAGTAATTTCAAATTAGCATATATCTTGTTTATGAATGATTTGTAATTACTTTTTACAACTGATACAAATAATTTATTCATGTTATGTTGTTTTAAGTAGCTCTATAATATTTTCTATTTAAATAAATATAAAGGAAATAGTAAGTGTAGTTTTGTTCAATTCAGCAACAATTTAAGCTGTAGTCTTCTTCTTCTTCAGCCTATAGATGTCCACTGCTGGACAAAGGCCTCCCCCAAGCAAGCCTTTCCACGTTGACCGGTCTTGTGCTGCCCGCATCCATCGGCTTCCCGCGACCTTCACCAGGTCATCGGTCCAACTTGTTGGGGGCGTCCCTACGCTGCGTCTTCCAGTACGTGGCCGCCACTCCAAAACCTTACTGCCCCATCGGCCATCGGTTCTACGAGCAATGTGCCCTGCCCACTGCCACTTAAGTTTAGCGACTCGCAGAGCTACGTCGGTGACGTTGGTTCTTCTGCGGATCTCTTCATTTCTGATTCGATCACGCAGAGAAACTCCGAGCATAGCTCTTTCCATAGCCCTTTGTGTGACTGAGCCTTCGTATGAGGCCCATTGTGAGCGACCACGTTTCAGTTCCATAAGTCATCACTGGCAACACACACTGGTCAAAGACTTTAGTTTTGAGACACTGTGGTATCTTGGACGACGAGAAGATGTAGCGTAGCCTCCCGAACGCTGCCCAGCCGAGCTGGATTCGACGAGACACCTCTTTCTCGAAGTTGGACCTACCTAGTTAGACTGTTTGTCCCAGGTATATATACTCGTCAACAACTTCGAGTGCAGAGCAGCCAACTAGAATTGGAGTGGGTGCGACATGAGAGTTCGACATGATCTTCGTCTTATCCATGTTCATCTTTAGACCCACTTGTTGGGAAGCTCTGCTGAGGTCATTGAGCATTTTGCCTAAGTCTTCCAGGGTTTCAGCCATGACCACGATATCTTCCGCAAAACAGAGATTAGTGATGTACTCGCCGTTGATGTTGATGCCAAGTCCTTCCCAGTCCAGGAGCTTGAAGACATCCTCCAACGCAGCAGTGAATAATTTGGGAGATATGACATCTCCCTGTCTCACTCCACGCCGGAGTTGGATCGGTTTCGAGTCCTGATGCTGGAGACGGACTGACATGGTGGCGTTTTTGTACAAACACTTTATCACCTCAATGTATCGATGGTCAATTTGGCACCGCTGGAGAGACTGTAGCACCGCCCAAGTCTCGATCGAATTGAAAGCCTTCTCATAGTCCACAAACGCCAGGCATAGTGGTTTGTTATACTCCTCGGACTTCTGTATAACTTGCCGCAGCGTATGTATGTGGTCTATGGTGCTAAAGCCTTTTCGGAAGCCTGCTTGTTCGGGAGGCTGGAAGTCGTCGAACCTGCGAGCGAGACGATTCGTAATGACCCTAGAAAACAGCTTATAGACATGGCTCATTAGGGATATCGGTCTGTAGTTTTTCAGGAGGGTATTGTCACCTTTTTTGAAAAACAACACCACCACGCTCCTGGGCCACGCCTTAGGCGTTTCGCCTTTAAGTATGACGGAATTAAATAGCTTCTAAAGCGCTTTAAGAACCGGTTGGCGACCCGCTTTCAGAAGCTCAGCCGCAATTCCATCATCTCCAGCCGCCTTATCGTTCTTGAGCTGTTCCAGGGCCATACTAATCTCGTACAGGCTGACGTCCGGGATACCGTCGGATTAGTCTGGCTCTAGGATCATTAGCCAGGCTTACAACAGCTGTAGTCTATGCCTAATGAAACTATCAATTTTTCCCAAATAACCTTGAACCTTAATTCTTTAGCTATAAAGTTCTCTATCTAAGTATTGAAGAAATTTGACAGATTGTTCTGGTTTAATGGGCTGGCGTGCCGCATCTATACAACTAGCGCGCTTTACCATCAACGATCGCATCACTGCTTACTATCAGGCGGGATTGCGGTCATACACTAGTTTATAACTAAAAAAAATAATAATAAGCCCGTTAAAAAAAAAGACAAAAAGCCAAAATATTTTTGTTTCAAGTCCCTTTTTTTGGAAAATATAATATTTATCATTATTTTCTCGAAAGTCCATTAGGCGATACTATAGACATAAGACACACCTCTCTCTTATCAGATGTTATCGCAGATAATTCCGACGGGAGATAACACAGTTTACGTGATACTATCATCACAGATAACGACGGACCTGACTGATGCATGAGTTTGCTCTTGTCGGTAAATGTTTGTATACCGTGCAATTCCGCGTTATGTTTTGAACAGTAAAACGAGTCTTGTATACGGTTGTATTAACAAATATTTTGAAAGTGCCACGCGCGAGGTTTTTATCTTTTTCTTCATCATCGTCATCATCTCAGCGTTTATCCCGGTTGCATCCGCGGCTTTCTCGTTGGAGCCCGGGGTCCGCTTACCTGCACATTCTCCTCCATTTCGCACGATCTTTAGCATCCTGTGGTAAGAGCTTGTTGGTTTAGTTACGTTATAATGTTTTCTTGAGTATGGGAGGGATTTTCATCATTGCTTAAATGTCAATGGGGTTCAAAATTTCATCATCATCATCAACCTTTTATCGTCCCACTGCTGGGCATAGGTCTCCTCTCATACAGAGAAGGATTGAGCGTAATCACCACGCTTGGTCAATGCGGGTTGGCGATTTCAGACTTAAAGTCCAGGTTTCCTCAAGATGTTTTCCTTCACTTCAGTCATTGGTGTCCAAGATATACTTAGATATATTTTCAAAGTTTTTTTTTATTATTATTTAACGTTGTCTTTAGTAGATAGATCTTTGGTAGGCGCCGCGGTAGTCAGAAACCAGCTTTATCAGGGGGTATCGAATTATCAATAACTGGATTGTGGTGTTCAGATAAAATACTGGGATTCAGTTACTACAGGTTAGACTGGAAGTGAATCCTAACTTAGTTGGAAACAGACTAAGCGGATTTTTTAATCAATAAAGAGCTGTTGTCGAAATGGGAAAACATTCCCACATGGGGGGCAAAGAATAGAAGCTAAGATCCTATTTTTTTTTTTTTAATTCCAAACTGCAGCATTTACGTCCAACAGAATAATTGTTTTTACAAGATATTTATTGTAACTAGTGCTCACTTCTCAGGATGCAGTAAGCAGTCCCTAGTAAGGGATAACTCAATTATCTACATCTTATATTTAGAGCGGTATTTTTAGAGGTCTCAACTCACTCGAGTCGCCATTTCGCCAAGGCGTAGTGAGGGATTTGCCGTTGCTTTAAAATTATAGGCAGATCAAAATGGATCAAACCCTGTCAAAGTTTCAATTGTTGACTGTGGGAATTTTTTCTAGTTAACCAAAAGGTACGCAAAGGGACTACAGGGAAACTTCAAGCTAGAGACAGCAGAGGGCCACGTAAATATTTGCGTATTTATTTTTAAAAACATAACTATCATCACAGACTTACCTAATAGATTAGTTTATTTATAGTTTATAAAGATAAAATGTTTCGATACTAAAGGGGATGTGCCAAGTAAAAGGTTGAAAAACACATTTAATGATTAAAGTTCGTCTATACAAAACGATCTACCTAAATTTGAACGTATGTAACAATCTCTGTTAAGGTCACTGAACTTTTCAAAACAATCATTATCATTATTTGCATGACATGTTTTTAAATATATAATGTTTGTTATTCGTCTGGTGTTCTCGTAAACTTGCACTGTAGTGGGAACCGCATGAATCGCACCATACAGGGTCAAATTAACTAACTCTGCAAACACAATATGAACAGATATCTAACCATGATATAGCAAAAAAAATACACAATGTAAATAGGTTGACCTTGTATCAATGTTATCTATTACCTACATAATATGATACTATCTAACAAGCGGGTAACGGTGGCACCAATGTGACCGTTGCTGGCACACCTATGTATCAGGTCATGGTCAAGACATTTGGGAATTAATTTTACCTATTTGCTTATTATTCAAGTTTGGACTACACGACAAAGACCGGATCGGTAAAATGAAGCAAAACTCTCGAATCTGGCCACAATATAAAAGCAATGTTGGTCTTATTACTCGATGATTTTGGCTCAAAACATTAAGGAAACCTGTTAGAACGAATGGAAGCTATTAAGAATATTCATTTAAAATTATTCAGATTGATATTGAAAGAGTCTTTCGTCTGGTCCTAGTGGAGTCTGTGGAGAACAGATCGCCCACTTTTAACATCACCAAAGTTGAAGTGTTATTACATTTGCAGTGACACAGAACTGGCACTGGAGCTGAGCGAGCAGGTGTTCCTTGATGACGATGAGTACCAGACGAGGGCACCCGCGTCGCCTACCACCGTCCCCAACGTGCGGCCCTACAGACCTCCTTCCACAGGTAACAACTTCATCCTTTTTTCAACTGTATGACTTTAAAAGTCAACCTCGCGAAGAGGCATGAAATGAAAGTCAATCTCGCGAAGAGACGTCGAATGACACTGATACCGATCCATAGATAAAATTGACTGCCTCTGGATAAGTCTTTAAAGGGACACACAGGACGAGACGAAAATATAGTCCCCGTGATTCCGATTGACACAGCTCTTTAGAAAAAAATGTCTACTCTTGGGTAAGCGAAAAGACTGCTTCGATATCTGCTGAGAAGTTGTAGCCACCAGAGACGCAACTGTAACTCATATAGAATGTACTGACTCTAGGTCATCGTCAGCCCTTGTCGCATAGTCATAGAATAAAGAGAGGGAAGTACGTTATCTTCATACAAACGGACCGCGCGCGGCTTGTATGTGTGCGCCATAGTATCTATGCGTCGCCGCACGCACACCTAAACACAATATTGGAGTGCCTATGACTGCGCTAGTCGCGGCTAGCACGGAACGAGGTTCGCGCGTCACGGCTTTTCGGCACATTAGATTTTAAAAAATGATCACATAAACTGCAAAGTTGGTATGTCTATTTATGAACAAATAAAAGACTTATATTTTTCAAATTATATTTCTAAAAGTTATTTACAAGGTTACGGATATATTACACATTAAAGTTTAATAACAACGCGTTTCGTAATAGTCGAAACCGAAGAAAGTAGGTATTTTTCTGTAGCTAATTTGTAATTTTGTATTAAATGTGTGATTCAATAGATGTTATGTTTGTATTAATTAAAAATAAAAATAAATATGGTTCTTTATGTGTACAAAACTAAAAATAAAAATTACAAAAAAAAAAACTGACTAGTATATGTAAACTAAATACTAAGCAAATAATTTAAACATAAGCTCTTAGTCTATAAATATTTGTTCGCGGTTTGGGCGACAACCGTAACCGACGAAGCGCGGGCAGTCGTCAACCCTAAGACAGTAGGCAATTAAATCGCGGATTGGGTCGCAGATAACCTACTTCCCTCTTTATTCTATGGCATAGTTTTAGTCCATAATTTGAGACTTAAAAACTTCGCGTGTTTGGCCTTCTTTGCAACTGGTCTACATTGTGTCATGGTTTACTGTACCAACTTGATCATTATAGGAAGAGACAATTGTCTTACGTAATCAAATAAATATTGGCACTTATGCAATCAATTAAATAATGTTTCATAATTTTTTTTTTTCTGATCAATGCCCTAGATTGATGTGACGACTGGTACATAGGACCTATCTAATTATTATTAAACTAGCTTTGCGCCCGCGGCTTCGACCGCGTAGAGTTCGGTTATATCGCGCTTTTTAGATTTCCCTCGGGAATATTAAATTTTTCCGGGATAAAAGGTAGCCTATGTCCTTTCTCAGGGTATAAAGATTGTCTGTGCCAAATTTCATCAAAATCGGTTGAGTGGTTTAAGCGGGAAAGAGTAACAGACAGACAGAGTTACTTTCGCATTTATAATATTAGTATGGACTAGCTTTCCGCCCGCGGCTTCGACCGCGTAGAGTTCGGTTATATCGCGCTTTTTAGATTTCCCTCGGGAATATTAAATTTTTCCGGGATAAAAGGTAGCCTATGTCCTTTCTCAGGGTATAAAGATTGTCTGTGCCAAATTTCATCAAAATCGGTTGAGTGGTTTAAGCGGGAAAGAGTAACAGACAGACAGAGTTACTTTCGCATTTATAATATTAGTATGGACTAGCTTTCCGCCCGCGGCTTCGACCGCGTAGAGTTCGGTTATATCGCGCTTTTTAGATTTCCCTCGGGAATATTAAATTTTTCCGGGATAAAAGGTAGCCTATGTCCTTTCTCAGGGTATAAAGATTGTCTGTGCCAAATTTCATCAAAATCGGTTGAGTGGTTTAAGCGGGAAAGAGTAACAGACAGACAGAGTTACTTTCGCATTTATAATATTAAAGAACATAGGCTACCTTTTATCCCGGAAAAATTTGATATTCCCGAGGGAAATCTAAAAAGCGCGATATAACCGAACTCCACGCGGGCGAAGCCGCGGGCGGAAAGCTAGTAATACTATAATTATACTACATATGCAGAAACTTGGAAAATGTTTTGAGTTTGATTGTCGATCGTTGTATGAATAAGGAAAGACCACAGAAACGATGGATGGAATGTGTAAATGATGATGTACAGACGACAGCACATCAAGCTACTACAATCTGTCACTTTTTAGATTTTCAGCTTTATGTCTATAGCATTAAGGCTCAAGGCTGATTGGTAATATCTGACAGTTTCGGATAGCATGATGTGCTGTCGTCCGTACATAGTTAGAAAACAGGTGGCTCCAGTAGACAAATATTTGAGAAGTACGGAAGAAAAGTCACGTTGTGCCGACCCCGTATAATTTGGGATAACGGTAGGAGCGTGATGAGATACCTAAGATAAATTCAGTAAACCTAGTGTGAGTTTTCATTACAAAACTCGATCGTCAATATCGACTGCGTTTGACTCATCGATTGGTCTGCTTCAAGTTTGTAAGGACTCTCAACCAATGAGAGCGCGAAACGCGCTCGATATCGACGATCGAGTCTCATAATGAAAACTAATGCTAGGCATACTGAATTCGAGAACTCTTGAGTCATTGTAGCCTAGCCCGCATATTAAATACTAACCATTTATCAGTTGATGCTTACAACTAGACAGCGGATCATGAACAACAGCTGATTCACATATCATTACCTATTATTAGATTACGCTCTCTATGCTCACGTAGAACACGGCAACAACCTATGACGTCGACGGACGCGGGGTCAGTCGCCGGAACACTTTGGAGAAAGGAGAATGCTCTAGAAAAATAGTATTCTAGTTATCTAGAGAGGTGTAGTGAAGACGTGACTTTGGATCACACTAATATTTAAAAGGCGAAAGTTTCTAAGCGTGTTTGTATGTTTTTACGCCTTCACGCTCAAAAGGCTAGACCATTTATTAAATTTGGCGCAAATTCACATCAATTCCATCTTGACGATGATCGCCTACGTTTACCGTAGCATAGGACGCCCTTGGGCGAGATGGAGTGACGACATCAAAAACGTGGCTGGTAGTGGCTGGCGGAGAACTGCTCAGGATCGAGCTTGTTAGCGTGCCATGAAGGAGGCCTATGTCCAGCAGTGGACGAGTAGAGGCTGATGATGTGTGATGATTGCCTACAGACTGGATTGTCCTTATAGCGTCAATGCTGAGGCGGACATAATACTGCCTTGAGAAATTGTAGCCTATCTTTGTCAGTGCTCGTTTTTGTCTGTGCTTGCTGTCTTGTAAGTTTCCTTATATGAATGAAACTTTATTTATTTTCGTATGGTTCTCCAAATATGGCGGCTCGAACTTACAGGGTCAGATGAGCTAGCGAAACTGCAGTTGTGGCGGTTATCGCTACGTAAACACGATTAATAATAATAGAATGATGTTTTTAGGGGTTTAACGACCTCTGGTAGTTTTATACTCGAAGTATGAGTTGAGAAAAATATGTATTATCGTGTTTTCATCGCGTTACCAATATGTGTGTGAAGTTAATTGGGCTTTGGGCATGTAACAATACACACATACAAAAAAATAATGTAACAATAAGGAAGTTTATAAATATTATGATACATGTATGGGCTGATTTGTAATAACAAATGTCACGCATTGTTATACTACAGCAATATTATCCATGGGGTACTTTCGAACGTAAGACGAGTCGATGTGAACAAGAATATGGTGTGGGACCAGACCACCCATTCTCACCTACATTAGCTACTTGTAATAAAACATCCTCGTGTTAACGTTGCAAATATAACCCGTATACTAAGTACAACAAAAAAAAAAGCACGTGTATATTATTTTTATGTAAAGAATCTATATACAAAATTTCAAAAAGATATCATTAAAATTCACAAAGTTATGAGCTTGTTATCTTATCTGGTTGTTTCAACAAAAATATGGTCCAGCACAGTTCGCCCGCCTGCGCAGGCCTGGAGCGAGGAAGAACTGTGGGAAATTCAAAATTATACCGCGTTTAAAATTATCTGGCGTTGGAAAAATCAGCCCTAGGGTAAGACAGTATTTGAGTGTTTTTTTAATTCAACTAGCTCAGTGGTTTAAGCTCGGACCCTAATTGCGTAACACGCTATTACCACAGTATAAAAATCATACAGTAGGTCGACGCCTTTGATCTCGTGTAAAATGCCGAAATCGTTTAGACAGTAACGCATCGGCCAGGGTTGTCACAAATAAACAATATTTATGAAATTATTTATTTATTGCAGATCAACATCGATAGCTGTATTATATTTAATTAATTTGCTATTTTTACTAAGGGAACAACTCGAGACAGATTTAAGTTATTTAGATGACATTTTCGTAACCAGAACCCCAATCCACCTCGGAATTAACACCCATATCATATTAATATACATTTAAATTGGCGTCCGCCATCTTGGATTTCAAAAATTGGGGTGCTTGTTACTAAAAAGCCACCCTGGCTTTTTCGTAACAAGCACCCCAATTATACTCAAAATTGACACTCATATCAAATTTAAAAAAAAATGACGTCCGCCATTTTGGATGTCAAAAAGGATGGCTTTTTCGTAACAAGCACCCCAATTATACTCAAAATTAACATTCAAATCAAATTATAAAACAAACAAATAAAAAAACAACTAGCCCTTAATGATAGATACCGAGTTACGAAATTTTTTTTGTTCGCAGCTCGGGTACCGCTTACCCGCGTCTCGTCCCTCACACCCCGCACGATTGCTCTGTCTAGATGTCTCCGTCGGACGACTGTATGATTTTTAGACTGTGCTATTACTATCAGTTGGAATCATTTGGAAGCTTATTGCTGTTCCATTGCTCTCTATGTTCGAAAACGTGCCTGCTCAACAACGTAAATAACGCAATGAATGTTGTTTAATTGTCAAAATGAAACCCATTGCTACTGATAATGTGTTACGCAATTATCCTGCTGATCTAACGAAAAACCTTATTCTTTAGTAAGAGGTTTGATTTGAGAGTCGGTGCCACTGTTCAGTTCATCACCATCAGCAACCTTTTTATCGTTCTACTGCTGGACACCGCTCTCCTCTCGTACAGAGAACGATTGAGCGTAATCACCGCGCTAGCTCAATGTGGGTTGGCGATTTCAGAATTATAAAGTCCAGGTTTCTTCAAGATGTTTTTCTTCACCTTCAGTCATTGGAATCCAAGATATAAGTACTTAGAAAGCACACATAACTTTAGAAAAGTTACATTGGTACTTGCCTGACCTGGAATCGAACCCGCGCACTCATACTTGAGGCTGGTGTTTTAACCACTAGGCCACCACGACATATAAGTGTTCAATTAAATCATCATCATCCCAGCGTTAATCCCAGTCGCATCCGAAGCCTTTTCAGCTTTGGAGTCTGGGGTTCGCTTTACCAGTCCAACTGCTAATATGGGTAAACTTCGACATTTTCCATGAAGCGACTGCCGTCTGACCTCCACAACCCGAAGGCGACATCGAAGCATTGCAGTTAGACCAATTGTAGGACTTTTGAGGGCTCCAACAATCCGTATCGACTGCCACTAGATGTTTGTAGGGCAACCGGGACCAACGGCTTAACGTGCTTTTCGAGGCACGACCAGACCAGTACAAATATTCATATTCATGCATACAAATACTTGCACTGTGCGGGGATCGAACCCGCGCCACGGAGGCTGTCAAGTGTTCAATTAAATATGTCTTATTTTTTTTTTTTAAGCTTTCACGCAAAAACGGCTGGACGTATTTGGAAGCATATACATAGGTAGACACGGCCTGGATTAGAACAGGATACGTTTTAACCTGATATTTCCACGGAGTCAGGACTTACGGGAGAATCAGCGAGGCACAGCTAGTCAACTTCGAACAGTTGTTAGTTTCTAGAATGTTGATAAAAAAAAATATTATGGCATTACAGACTATCCCATAATTGCTAAAATAAAGTAGCACGGAAGGAAGTTACCGTCACCGCTAACAGTATACAGTTTGACACAATTGATAAGACTCGAATTAATTGTTTTATCAAATTGCTGCCAAAAAGATTCCTGAAAATAACACATTCAGCTATCTATCACAACGTTTAGAGCTCACATTCTACATCTATAATACTTTATAGAAGTATTAAGTATCACAAGTAGTCAACATACTCTAAGTGTATATATCCAATCCATCCTATAATCCATCCTATTCATATACAATATGTAATGTAATTAACGCACTCCCTCAACCCTCTCCTTCTTCTGCCTGGCCTTAATCCCAATTATTTGGGGTCGGCCCTTCTGGTCAATCTTCGCCAAGACGGTCTGTCCTGGGTCGTCTGAGATGTTAATTGCGTCCTTTTTAGGTCTCTGCCAATAACGGACATCCATGTAAGGCGGGGTCTTTCGCGTCTTCTAGGCTGGGTACCAATATCGAGTACTTTTCTTGTCATGTGGTCCGATGGTCGCCGCATGACATGACCGTACCACCTTAGGCGGCTCTCCAAAACCTTCTCCTGTATAGGTGTTACTTTAAAACTGCCGCGAATGTGGATATTTTGGATGTGGTCCAGCATTGTTATCCCACAAACCCCAAACAGAATATTATGTTATTATATATACACTGAATTTAACATATTGTTATTTATTTAATTAGTTATACCGATTCTTGGAGAAGGATGACCTTTACGTTCTTGGAATAAGGGTTAGTTTTCTTTATTTTGTATTGAATGATTAAATTTGTATGAATACAAGTAAAACTGCGATCGACAGCCTCCGTGGCGTCGCGGTAGCGGACGCGGCCGCTGCGCAAGGTGGCGCGGGTTCGATCCCCGCACAGTGCAAGTATTTGTATGCATGAATATGAATATTTGCACTGGTCTGGTCGTGCCTCGGAAAGCACGTTAAGCCGTTGGTCCCGGTTGCCATACGAACATCTAGTGGCAGTCGTTATGGGTTGTTGGAGCCCTCAAAAGTCCAACAATTGGTCTAACTGCAAGGCTTCGATGTCGCCTTCGGGTTGTGGAGGTCAGACGGCAGTCGCTTCACGGAAAATGTCGAAGTTTAGCCATATCAGCAGTTGGACTGGTAAAGCGGACCCCAGACTCCAAAGCTGAAAGGCTACGGATGCGACTGGGATTAACGCTGAGATGATGATGACAAGTAAAACTGCGATTTTAAAAATCTGTACAAACAACAGGGTTAATATAACAATAATTTCCGTAGTTTTAATTATTTTTGGGATAAATAATTACCTGTATTACAAAATGATATAAATCGATTCAGTAAACAAATTATTTACAGGAAGGGCGTTAATATACATATGTTTTTTATACGAATATGTGTAGTTTTGTAGGACACAATATACATTTCAACAAACCTTTTTTTACAATCCGCTCAACCGATTTTGACATCTATTGCATTGAAGATATGGAAAAATGTAGCTGCAGTAAAAAGTTGGCATTGCAACCACTTTTTTTAAATACCATCACGAAGAGAAGTAAAAAGCGGTTGAACGCATTGTAAAAAAAAAGTTCAGGTTCTCACTTCTAATTGAGTTAGTCTTAGCATTAAACCATTTGCCTCATAGGTCTCGAGGTTTCGCGTCTGCTAAGCAAGGTGTACTACATTAGATTCCCAGTACGGAAAAAGTGGCAGTTTGTTCCATTAGGAATTACTGAGTACTTACCAACCAACCGTAGGAGTTTAGAAATTGTCTGTAACCCTTACCTTAGAAAAACACGTTAAGGTGTTAACCCTGTGCCTGATCTCTTTCTAGTAGTGTTGGAATGCCTTTCTATTGGACGATGACAGAGAGCGAATAGTGATTGCATCTGCGTTTGTGCACTATTATATTTCCCGCTCCGATGGTTCATCTCGGCCGCTAAGTATGATAGTCAAAAATTATATCACCCGCTCCGATGGTTCGTCTCGGCCGCTAAGTATTATAGTCAAAATTATATCACCCGCTCCGATGGTTCGTCTCGGCCGCTAAGTATTATAGTTAAAATTATATCTCCCGCTCCGATGGTTCGTCTCGGCCGCTAAGTATTATAGTCAAAATTATATCTCCCGCTCCGATGGTTCGTCTCGGCCGCTAAGTATTATAGTCAAAATTATATCTCCCGTTCCGATGGTTCGTCGCGTCCGCTAAGGATTATAGTCAAAATTATATCTCACGCTCCGATGGTTCGTCGCGACCGCTAAGTATTATAGTCAAAATTATATCTCCCGCTCCGATGCTTCGTCTCGACCGCTAAGTATTATAGCCAAAATTATATCTCCCGCTCCGATGGTTCGTCTCGGCCGCTAAGTATTAGAGTCAAAATTCAGTCAACAGGACAATTGTGGAATCCTAGACACTCTCTATGGTTCCACAATTATCCCGTTGAGATGCACATCTAACAGTAGAAATAGCTTTCATTTTGAAAGTTTTAAACGAAATTGATTGCGTTATTTACGTTGTTCAGAATACAAATTCTTCGAACAGAGAATTTTCCTCAAAATGATTCAAATGGCGAACTAAATATATACTTAACAAATGCGGCAAAAGCAGAATGTAGAACACCGAGCGAAGGCTTCTGACTGAACCTAATTTAGACAAGCCGCTAATTGACCGCGACCCCGTTGTGACGTAGATACCTACTGTTAATAGTGAGACAATTTTATATTTCTTTATTGCATCATCATCATCATCATCTGCTCATCTGTTTCCCAATTGTGTTGGGATTGGCATTCAATCTAACCGGATGCCGCTGACCTGCCCAACCAAGTTATTGGATAATATGGTGACCCCTTGTAAAGGCTGGTGTCAGATTTACGGCCTAACGGTTCGTAACGACTGTCAAAGATACAAGGATGGCAGACGGGACCAACGGCTTTACGCGATTTCCGAAATACAGAGGGTTCTTTGTTGTTTAATGGTCGGTCACCCTCACCATTCCACCGGCACTTTTGAACTTAACCTTCGATCTAGCAGTGTGCAGCCAATGCGATTGTTATTACTTGGCCAAAACCACAAACCTAGAGAGGCACGTTGCCTACATAGAGATATAGGCAACATGGAGCTCGCAATACGACAATAAATGAAATCACTGGCAATACGAATAGTACCCAAATGAAAAAGTGATATTTTAAAACAAACTAAAAAGTAATAATTTGATGGATACTGGTTTTGCTTTATTTTGGCTAGCTATAGTCGCTAAAACTTGGATATCTTTGAATAAATTTTGTATACAGACTCGGAATGTCATTTCATTAGATATCTTTTCGCGTCTCCACTTTGTTTAATTCTATACCATTATAAATTCGTTCCGCTAGCTTGCTATATTATTGAACGTTTTCATAAACTATCGCTGCGTGGTTCCGCCAGTTCCGCGCTGCGGGAGCAATTCCAATGTTTTCATTCACGTTTTCTTGCACGAAGCTAAAAACACGTGACCTACTCCGTTCCATTTGCGCAAGTCACTATTATGTTTACATAAAACTTGTGCGAACTTTGACGAAGTTGGGCGTGTAAAGGGACGTGTTTATTTAGGCTACAGAGTTAGTCGCGATCCTAGTCCGAAGCCCACAAATCTAGCTTCCACTTTTACTGAGAGGACTCAAGGGACATCGTATTGCTCAATATTTAACTGTACTGTGGAGGCCAGGAAGGCCATTGCTTCATTTAAAACACTCGTGGTTTAGTAGACTGTGAGCCGACACCAACATAGTTGTAAAAAGACCAAGAAGATGGTAATGGTCACGTTACGTTCTACAAAATCGTTTACTGTTCCATTCCGATTTCAGTGCAATTTTATTAATGTGAGCGTTAAGTATTTACGGAGCTGTTTTACGTAAACAAAACTGGCTGAAATTACTCATAGACGTATAACTACCTACCTACATAGTTACCTACCTGCTTTTCAGTGAACTCTGGTAAGTACTCTAAATATAGGTTTTGATTAGTTAATATATGACTACAATATACTAGCGGCATAGGAGATGTGTCATCGTTAGAGATCAATGATAAGTTCCTTGTTATCCTATATTGTTTTGAGTGTTTGACGACTGATTATAATCGATATTTTGAATGAAGCGATAAGTGATCAATGCAATGTTATTGTTTCGTATGAAATAGCAACCAAAAGTATGTTATCGATTCGACAAATCGGCGGCAGGGACGATCAAATTGATGTAGGATAGAACAGGGTGGCCTACAAGTACTGAAAGAGTGATTGATTATAATATTATTCTAATCTAGATTTATTTTAGATGTTATTAGCCCAAAGCCGATATCTTCAACAGTTACACATACTGTTCGCAGGTGAATACCATGCTCAAAACTTCGCACTTTTATGGCGTCGTCGGTTCCAATGTAGAGGTGGTTTTAACCCCATGTTTTAAGATCAAAAAAAAAAATCAAAATCAAAGCATTTATTTCAAATAAACCAGTTACAGGCACTTTTGAATTGTCAGAAGGTCGGTCAGTCAATTTAAGATGAAGCTAGTCGCCCATTCCAAAGAGTAGGTACCTATGGAGAAGAACGGGCAAGAAACTCCATGGACACTCTTTTAAATTTTCAAGCTATTGTTACAAATATTTGATTACATCATTCATGTTGAAATCAACCGTGTGAGAACGATGCAGAAATAAATTGTACGCCGAGAGCGTCCATTATGGAAAACACACAAAAATCAATTCAGAAATTAAAATACGCCGTATAATAAATGACGTGTAATAAATGAGTTATTGTGGAGGCATCAGGAACAGCGTGTAAATCTCACTCATCCTCCATAGAATAGGGACCTACACAAACCCTGTTCTCCTCCTTATCTTACTTCTCATTTTCAATATTTATGCTCTGCGCATAATAGGAATCTTCGTTCTTCCAATAATTGTCTTCTACGCTGTTCTTCTCACCGCTATACAGTATGTTAAGAAAACCCTGTCCGACCCGTAAGGATAGTAAAGGTTAGGTAAACACATGACCAAATATAATATCAAAATTCATTAGTAACAATACTAATGAATTTTGAAATAATCCTTTTTTTCCAGGAATTAATTCCAATTTCCCCGAAAATTTGGTATTTTTTTAAAAAGTGACAACACCGGTGTTATTATAAGCGAATAGCGACGCGAACCACGTCACAGGTGCCGCGTGCCCTGCCTCCCGCCGCCCGCGGAAAGGGTTGCATACAGCACATGTATTAAGTTACCTCTTTTTCGAAATAATATTTATTTTTTTAGCGGGATTTTTTTTTTTAAGTTTAACCTGGCTTTGTGAGCATTAGTAGAATCAGTTATCGATACCTAACAATACCTTCACGGTGGTAGGCCATAACATCGGCTGCCGGCAGAAGTTACCACCCACCAGACAAAGTCTTGCCGCCAAGCGATTCGTCGTGTTCCGGCATGATGTCTGGTGAAGCCTATACGGGTCTGAGCAGTTGTGTTGCGATGTGTGCCGGGTACGATGCGCCAAATGTTGTTGTGTCGGGAGTTTGGTCGTGGAGAGTCTCCAGATCAGTCTCCCTCTAGCGCAGCATCGTTTGGTCGTGTTGGTCTTGGGTTTTACATTGCATCACCTCGCTCATCTGCCGTCATCCTTCCTATTCCTAAGTTTTTTAAGTGAATAGGCTTAATAAACTAGTGCGCTTTACCATCAACGATTGCATCACTGCTTACCATCAGGCGGGATTGCAGTCAAGCACTAGTTTATAATTATATAAAAAAAAAAACCTTCACGGATCGGACAGGGTTTTCTTTACATATTGTATATATAATTTATTCTTTTTTTCTATCTATATTTTTTATCTCCTATACTGTTTATATTTTGTATGTATCTATTTATTATAATTTTTTTTGTGTTTCTCTTTTAACTTCTCTTTTATATCTTTTCACCTACCATTTTTTGTCTCTGCATCACCTTAAGGTAGACTGGTAGAAAATGCGTAAGGCATTAAGTCCGCCATTGTGCAATGTTTCTTTGTGCATAAAGTTTTTAATATATAAATAGGGAGGATGCTCGACAAGACTGGTATTGTCTGACGGGCCACCGGTTGATGTATGCATGCTAGTTTTTTACAAAACCCGCCACACTGTTCCCAACCCACTGCAACTCCTGAAAGTCAGAATCAACAGTGGAGACCGCTAGAAAAACGCCGAGCAATGAAGCTCGACGAGTCCCGGAGAAACGATTCAACTGTCTTGGGTCCCGCAACGAAATTAAAGAAAAGAAAAGAATAGCGGACGAGTAAGAAAAAATATATTTTTTCCACTTCCCTCCATAACAAGCAGGAGACAGAACAGAACTAGGCCAATCGGCACAAAGGGATATTATTGCAACTGGGAGAAGCCCAGATTGAAAAGCACCACGGAATAAAATTTGATTAAGTTAATGGGTCCTAAGTAGGTATGTGCTGTTACAATTGATTCCAATAATAGGTATGGCAAAAGCGCCTGAACGCACGAAAATTAGTTCTAGTTGCATCTCATCTATGCATGCTAGTTGCACAATATTGCGCGGTGCAGGATTTGCGTGACATCAGTATGAGGCTTTGTTCGCATGTAGCGTTGTAGGTACCGCTACATTACTCCCATTCCCATCATTACCCCCCTCCGTCTGAGGCCGGAGGGGGTAATGTAGCGGTAGAAACGAACAGAACCCTCAGATTCTGTTCGTTTTTTTCGTCAGGATCAATTAGGGGTCAGTACGGTTCATCGGGATCAATTAGGGATCGGTACGGTTCGTCGGGATCAATTAGGGATCAGTTTGGTTCGTCGAGATCAATTAGGGATCGGTAGAGTTCGTGGAGATTACGGAGAGTCGGGATCACGTCGGTTTCGCCAGTTTAGAGGCATGAGGAACAGCGTGTAAAACTCACTCATCCTCCATAGAAAAGGGAAGATCTGATCCTCCAACCAGACTGGTATTCTCTGGCACTTTGTCCACCGATTAATGTCGTGAACTTGTATGCGTTCTACTTGAACAGTAAACTCTTCTTGCGCGATGCAGGACTTGCGTGACGTCAGCATGATGCATTGTTCGCATGTAGCGTTGTAGGTTATATTCGCAATCAACCTTGAGCCTTAACGCTTTAGAGATAAAGTTGAAAATCTATTAAGCAAATCTGACAAACTGTAGTAGCTTAATGTGCTGTCGTCTGTACCGCTATATTATAATTATGACTGAATTGGAGTACCACTTTAACACCAATTAAAGTTATCCTATAACAAATGTCCATCAATCATGGAAATAATGAAACCATTGTTAATTTAGGCTAAAAATAAGTCCCGACAAGTCGACGGCATTGTGCTTACAACCCATATCTTCACGGGGCATGTCAACCTACTTTAGTACAAGGAAAATATTGTTTCACAAAATTAGTATTTGAAAACCATGTCCACGGTGGCACGTGCCAATTAAATGTATATAACAATCTAAAAATAAAACAGATTATTATTCAACTGTTGATAAAAACCTTCTTAACAGTTAAGTATCGTGAAATTGATATATAAAAGTACAGTTAAAATAAAGTGCTCAGTAAGCGATTGAAACGTTTGGCACAACCTTCGCGCATAATTCATTTGATTAGGCGACATTGACCGACCATAACAATAACCTCGCGACGTGATTAAAAGAATTAGTAGGTCTTAGCTGAAGACAGGAAGACATCGTGTGCTTTAAAATTTGGTCCAAAATTTTCAATGACGTGAATTTTATACACATAAAGCTGTAACTTTGTGCTTCTAATGAAAGTTTAGTGTGTGATAAGTGTGAGAACTTACTGAATAATTGTGAAAAATATTTTTATATTTTAATGTTTTGGGCATAAGTAGAAAAAATCAGTTAAAACGAATGTTGTTGTGATCAAAAGAAAGAATACACGGTTTCTTGCTGAATTGTAAGTAAGAAATTGTTTTTTGTACGTTTGGTCGATAACTAAAAAATGTAGTTTTTTTGCAAAAATGACGGTTTTTGTGTTTTCTGTAGACTGTATTCCGAAGCTTAGTACAGACGACAGCACATAAAGTTACTACAATCTGTCAGACTTCTTTATTAGATTTTCAACTTTATCTATAAAGCATCAAGGCCCAAGGTTCATTGGGAATATTTGACAGGTAGTTTGACCTGCTTTCGTCCGTATCTAGCATACCTCTGTATACATTTCTAGTTATCAAGGAGTCTTTACAGTATAGCTAAAACTTTGCATGCCTTAGGTAGTTAGTGTAAGGGTAATTTTAAACCTAACATCAGCCGATAGATTCTGTAAACCGCGAAAACTTGGTACTGTGATCTTAGAGTGAACTGCCGATAGTATCAATCCTAAGGGTTAACACTATTCGTGGCAGCGAGCTCTCCCGTCCGGTCCTGGTCCAGGCCATGGTCTGGAGCAAGAGTGCATGGCAGACCGTCACCTCCTACGAAGCATTATGGTAATGTTGGCAAAGGAAGAGGCGGAGAGCGTGAGGGGACAGGAATTCCAGCGCCCCCACGCCTCTAACTGCGCAGGAGACGGCGCGTTGTATTTCACACGCGCCTCAATGAGATGACAGCACATCGTGACGGGGTCCACGAAGACCGATGCCACCTGGGTCAGGGTTACGGGTTGGTTAAAAAAAACCCTGGCCCTGGCCGTCGCGCAGGATAGTGAAGTTCACAGCTCACTCCACCCAGATTATCATGGTGAAATGGTGACAGAATTGCACTGCTGTATCTTTTACCAACTTTCTGTGCACATAAATATTTATTATACATGTAGATACGATAGCTTATAAATTATAATCCCTCGATATGTCGCCGTGCACTCACCAAGCTATGCATTAATTACATTTTTAGCTGACCTCGCAGTGTATAAGTTTCTTTTACAATCACATGTCAGCTTACAGTAGCTATGTGTAGCTGTGCGTACGTGCGGAACTGAGAATACGATTATTGACCACTAGCGGCCGCCAGCGACTTCGTTCGCGTAGAGTTAGTTATGCTCCGCTCCTATTGGTCGCAGCGTGATGTTATATGGCCTAAAGCCTTCCTGGATTAATGGGCTATCCAACGCAAAGAATTTTTCAAATCGGACCAATAGTTCCCGAGATTAGCGCGAAGAAACAAACAAACATACAAACTCTTCAGCTTTATACAGTATGTTAAATAACAGAGGGCGTTCCCTTAAACTCGTTAATATATATCATTAATAGATTAAAATAAAAATATCAGCTTAGAAAAATAAGCATAAAAAAATCCGAATAAAAAAAAATTCTAATTGGAAATAAATTTGAAACCTCCTGTTTTAAATCAAAATAGTAGTCGTCATGTATAAATAAATAGCGACGTTGCCGTCTTTCATGTTCGCGTGTACAGTGTGTTTCTTTTACATGTCAATTTAAAATTTTTATTGAATATTTTCATATTGGAAAAAATTTTAAAACGTTTTGTTTTCGAATGGAAATATTTTTTTTAGCATGTATGTATGCTATACTATTTCGGGTTAACGAGAACGCCCTCTGTTAGTTAACATACTGTATATTAATATAGATTAAACTACTCTTTTTTTTTCGGATCTCTAACTAAGAAACGGTGTTATTCACGATTTAAGTAAGACCTTGCTTTACGAATAATGGCTCCCACAGACAGACGCGAAGCGATACAATTTCTTTGATCATGGAAATTGTTCTACTATAGTTGCGTCGCTCCTGTCTGTGGAAGGCTTAAGGAATACACGATGATGATGATGATGACAGTGGCTCATATTATTATTACAATGATTGCTATCTGAACCAATTTACTTTGGTTAGTGTGAGCATCGTGGGAAAATAGTGTTTCGTCATTATGAAGAACTAGGTCTTGTCCGCCACTTTATTTGCAATCCAGGATTAAAAGTAGCCTATGTGTTACCCAATGTAAGGTCTACCCATGTGCCAAATTTCATCCAAATCTGTTCATCCGTTTTAGCGTAAAAGCGAAACAAATTTAATTTCGCAGATTTTTTTTTTAAATATTATAAACTAGTGCTTGACTGGAATCCCGCCTGATGGTAAGCAGTGATGCAATCGTTGATGGTAAAGCGCACTCGGCACTAGTTTATTAAGCCTATTCACTTAAAAAACTTAGGGATAGGAAGGATGACGACAGTTGAGCGAGGTGATGCAATGTTAAACCCAACAACACGACCAACGATGCTGCGCCAGAGGGAGATTGATCTGGAGACTCTCCACGACCAAACTTCCGACACAACAACATTTGGCGCATCGTACCCGCCACACATCGCAACACAACTGCTCAGACCCGTCCTCCGTACGGCTTCACCAGACATCATGCCGAAACACGATGAATCTCACGACTTCTGCCGGCAGCCGATAGTAAGGATTTCTTTGCAGAGGTTGTCTGTTAAAATGTGAAAAAATTATGTGAGGTTATTCATATTGCCCTACAATAATGGATTTTTGTGATAATTATAAATTATAATGTATTATGTTTACAAGTCTGAATAGGCAGTTAGTGGTTTTCCTTTTAAATCTGAAAAATAAAGTGTTTAGTTCTACTTAATCCATACTAATATTATAAATGCGAAAGTATCTCTGACTGTCTGACTATCGGGCTTTCACGCCAAAACTACTGAACCGATTGTAATGAAATTTGGTACAGAGATAGTCTAGAGCCTAAGAAAGGACATAGGCTATATAAAATCCCGCTATGAATAATAGGAGCAGAGCAGGAACAAAAAATGTTGCGAAAACGGGAGCAAACGCAGAGGTAGTACATATTACTCGCATTATTTTAACAGGCACTTATTTTATGTCAACTGAGCTATTTCAGTTCGAAGCCTACGCGGGTGAAACTACGGGGCACAGCTAGTTGTTTATATATTATATTTCCTCTTCGAAGTTGGCTCCAGCTTTGGCTCAATGATTCGTAAGTTATACAAGAACAGATTATTATTAATGTGGAAAAATACGAGTACAATAAATTAACAAATATACTCGGTAAGTTTCCGTCATTTTCTACCAGGTATCTGCATCCTAATTGTGGGACACATTATCAATATATGTGTTGTTCTATGTTCTAATTGATACCTATAATTATTGACTTCATAAAAAAAACTACTACAGTTAATATATTATTCTTATGTCATCTCCAAGTTGTGCAGCTTTACGTTAGGGTATTTATAGCAAAAATAATGTTGACATAATATTTGGTCCACCATTTAGTGTAATTGAACTTCGGCGACCTTACAACTCGTGTTGTAATTTAATGAGTACCGTACCTATAACACATTCATAGTGACAAATATAAATGCTGAGCATTAATTTATCTGTTTACTCTCTCTCTCTCACTATCATATCACTGATGAACATATGTGTAAGAATTTTATTTGCATGAGAAAATTCAATAAACACTAGTAATTTTTATATACCAGAGCAAATATAGTCTTTTGTAGCGGTGCATACAATTTTGCATCTTAAACCTCTGGCATAAGGTTTATTCTTTAATATCATCAGAATCTATGCAATTTTGCACCTTATGACAATAATATAAAGTTTATTATTCAGTGTCATTAAAAATCTTGTGCTAAATACTTCACGTCGTTCTCAAAGCCTTCGAATTTGATAATAAACTTTAGATAAAATTAACTTTTCTCTTCCAGGTTCAAATATCATAAAGTCGCCGAGAGCTCGGCGCGTGCGCACCACCTCAATGTCACAGCCAAACAAACGTACCACCGCGGAGAGCATACTGCACGCGGACAGACGGACCATTTACACAGCCGGCCGCCCGCCCTGGTACAACTGTACCGGGGGACAGGAGGTCGAACCCTTCCTCATAGGTGAGTCCGACTTCAAAATTTAAAGTTTATATTATTTATACTAAATTCTAAAGGCATGTAGTCGTGGTGGCCTAGTGGTTAAAACACCAGCCTCTTAAGTATGAGTGTGCAGGTTCGATTCCAGTTTAAGCAAGTACCAATGTAACTTTTCTAAGTTATATGCACTTAGTAAGTATATCTTGGACACCAATGACTGATTACAAGGCGAAAGAAAATATCTTGAAACCCGGACAGCAAGTGTAGTGATTACCCTCAATCCTTCTCTGTATGAGAGGAGACCTGTGCCCTGCAGTGAGACGATAAAAAGGTTGGTGATGATGATATTCGCGTAATTTAAAACGTTCAAAATACAGTCGCAGTGTCATTCTTCGACAAACACATGTCAAAAACTCATTATAATGTAAAGAAACTCGAAGTATTTTTTGTTAGTGTTATTTTTTTAAACTTGCTGCACACTAGGAATTTCACCTGTATCGTAAGTGCGTTTACAAACATACAGTATGTTAACTAACAGAGGGCGTTCCCGTTAACCCGAAATAGTATAGCATACATACATGCTAAAAAAAATATTTCCATTCGAAAACAAAATGTTTTAAAATTTTTTCAATATGAAAATATTCAATAAAAATTTTAAATTGACATGTAAAAGAAACACACTGTACACGCGAACATGAAAGACGGCAACGTCGCAATTTATTTAAGAATGACGAGCCGCGTATGCGGCGGCGATCTAAGATCTAATTGATTGATGTGTGTTGGGCAATGCAACGTTAGGTAGATACTATTCCGCGCTACTATTTTGATTTAAAACAGGAGGTTTCAAATTTATTTTCAATTATAATTTCTGTTTATTTGGATTATTTTATGCTTATTTTTCAATGCTGATATTTTTATTTTAATCTATTAATGATATATATTAACGAGTTTAAGGGAACGCCCTCTGTTATTTAACATACTGTATAAACTCACATATACAAACAGCCAGAACCGGAACCGACCTGTAGGTCATACAAATATTTCTCGACCTTAGAAACAACTGTACATGGTACAGTTCTTTCCTTACAATCGGCACCAACATGCTTTTCATGCTTTTTATGCCCATTGTACTTAAGTGAAAAAAATATGACTTAAAGTAAGTGCACGGAACTGTGACCATCAAGTTCAACAAGTTGTGAGTGCTAACAGCAGTACAATCCCGAAAGTAACTTATACATATTTATGCTCTTGACTGTACGCTTGCCTTTATTTCAAAAATCAAAAGTCACATATTCAAATTAGGCTGAGAATCTACACATTTTAAACGTAAATCTATACTAATATATAAAGCTGAAGAGTTTGTTTGTATTTTTGTTTGTTTGTTTGTGCGCGCTAATCTCGGGAACTACTGGTCCGATTTGAAAAATTCTTTTTGCGTTGGATAGCCCATTAATCCAGGAAGGCTTTAGGCTATATAACATCACGCTGCGAACAATAGGAGCGGAGCATAACTAACTCCACGCGAACGAAGTCGCTGGCGGCCGCTAGTATTACATAAGACAGTCCCCCCAAAACGCCCGCCCTTCGACGCTTCAAGGCTTCCGCTGGGGTGAAGGATTGGTGGAACAAACTCCCCAGCAGCACAGACTTAATTATTTTTATACATCACTTTATACAATACTATGTATATTAACTTACACAAGAAAACAGAACTTTAAATCAAATTAATTACCAATGTCAGGTAGTCATGCCAATACGCCAAAGAAAAAAATATGTATTTAAAAATTGTCCATTATTTATTAATGAAATTTGATGTTAATATAAACGTAGTATTATCGAACCGATAATGTCATATTTCATTGTTGTTCTTGAAATCGCTTTTGAACATTTGCACGTGTTGACATATGAGTGCTGGTGACTCTACACAGTGGTTACATTGTGATTTTATTGGAAGGTATTTGCGGCGCCAGCGCATCGGGCAAGACTACAGTCGCCGCCAAAATTATAGAATCTCTCAACATACCATGGGTCACCATAGTCAGCATGGACTCGTTCTACAAAGTGAGTGCACTGCTTTATACGAAGTGTTTTTTTTTTAATTTCCCATAACTTCTCATTTATGATTAAGACCATATCAAAGAATAAACTGCCATGTGAATTATTATTAATGCAAAATATAAAAGCGGTTAAGCACAGAATTAACACTGGGTGAATGAAATGGCGGCAGGACACGGGAACAATCTGCGACTCCCGCATTCCCCTTAAACTTAAGGGGAAAATATATAAAACCATGATCCGACCTGCTGTCTTGTATGGATCAGAATGTTGGGCTACGAAAGAGATGAATGAAAGGCAATTGCATGCAGCCGAGATGAGAATGCTAAGAGGGATGTGTGGTGTTACACGAATGGATAGAATAAGAAATGAGTACATAAGAGGAAGAAGTCTGAAAGTGGCACCGGTAGCTGAAAAGTTGTGTGGAAATCGGTTGTCATGGTACGGGCATGTGTTACGGAGAACTGAGGAGAATGTCGTGAGGAGAGTCTTAATTATGAATGTTGATGGCTATAAGAGTAGGGGAAGACCAAAGAAATGATGGATGGAATGTGTGAAGGATGATATGGCTAAGATTGGGGTGACTGCCGAGATGGCTTCTGATAGGGATGCATGGAAGAAAAAGACATGTTGCGCCGACCCCAAATAAATTGGGATAAGGGCAGGAGAATGATGATAAAAACGTCGCAATATATTGGCTTTCAATATGAATTTTGTTTGCACGAAAATTATTTACTCGTATATATCAATAAAACTTACATACAATACACATATATCTTATCTTTGGATGAGTCATCAATCCGTCTGAAGCAAGCATGATGATCACTGCTGGTGTGCTGCCCACCGCCACTAAGCTTCGATTTTTTTTTGCCCCACACTATGAATTTCTACACATTCTATTCAATTCTAATTTCTCACAAACAGCCAGACCCGGAACAACTACTTGAAAATACTACAAATGTTTGTTCCGTGCGGGAATCGATCCCGCGACACGCAACGCATCAGTCAATAGCTTAATCGCTGCGCTAAACCGTGCATTCATCGAGGAATATCGATGACCTTGACAAATATTATTACAATATTAACATCACATATAAAACTCAGGTACTAAACGAGAAACAACACCAAGCCGCGATGCGCAACGAGTACAACTTCGATCACCCGGACGCGTTCGACATCGAGCTGCTCCTCTCCGTGATACAGCGCCTTCGTGAGGGGAAGAAGGTGGAGGTTCCCATCTACAACTATGTCACCCACTCCCGGGAGAATAGGACTGTGAGTATGTGTGACTTCTAGCTTGGAAATGAGGCTCCGTCTGGAGCTGTGAGGGACAGCCACTATCATGTCGAGCGGGAAAATGGCTAGACATCCTTGTATGTAGTTATTATAGGAGAAACATACATTATATTGAATTATATTGCCTGCATTTTCTGAATGGGTACACAGACGTGGTACACCCTCCTTTCTCCAGTTATGCTCAAGTAACATGTATCCAAATTCCAACTCCGCGGTGCTACTGAATATTTCCAGATGGATTTCTTTTTATATTAAAAACTAGTTCTTGACCGCAATCCCGCCTAAAGCCGGTAAGCATTGATGGTAAAGCGCGCTAGTACATTAAGAGCCTGTTCATTAAAAAAAAATGAGGGAATATTAAGGAAGACGGCCGTTGAGCGAGGTGATGCAATGTTAAACCCAGCAACAGTTGGTCTCCAAAGCCTAGAGCACAGGCGTAGAGTAGCCAGACTTTCGGTGTTCTTTAGGATGCATTTCGGGGAGTGTGCGAGGGAATTGCATGATTTAATTCCCCCATCTCCGTTCCACCAGCGGACGACCCGTCGTACGGCTGGTTTCCACCCTTACGCTGTTAACACCACTACGATCCGGACGAAGCGTTTCGCCTCCTCCTTTATACCGCGTACATCGAGGGACTGGAACAATTTGCCAGCGGCGGTATTTCCGTCGGACTACAATTTGAGTGTCTTCAAGGCTAGAGTGAATAGGCTCTTAATAAACTAAAAAAAAAAAAAAGATCAACGTTGCGCCAGAGGGAAATTGTTCTGGAGACACTCCACGATCAAACTTCCGACACAACAACATTTGGCGCATCGTACCCGCTAAGACCTTATATTCTGGTCAAAACAGTTTCTTATTTAACTTCCGTTAACAGTTAATGCCACATATAGTAACCACAAAGTTTGACAGTCCACCTTTTTCACAGAAAACAATGTATGGCGCGAACGTGATCATCTTCGAGGGCATCCTGGCGTTCTACAACGCGGAGGTGACCAAGATGCTGGACATGAAGGTCTTTGTGGACACAGACGCGGACATACGACTCGCTAGAAGACTGAGGAGGTAAACTTGCCTTGAGTACTAAAAATACAGGCTGGCGTGACTTTAACGGCGTTTTTTTATAGCCGTAAGCCCTAGGCCAATTGGGACGTTTATAGATCTATTAGAGGTTGTAAGCCTGGACGAGATTTTCTGTGAAAGGTGATATGAAAAGCTGCAGGATCCAGGGGAAGTAGAAATCTATGATATAGGCATGTAATTACGACTGCCGGTTGCTGCGGCTTGATTCACTCACACGGTCACACTCCACTTATGTAGTTTTTAGTTCTATGGGCGCCCAGCCACGCCCTGCAGGGGTTTTGTTAACCTTTTCAAGATTTAACTAAGTTCGGACGCGAGTTTTTAATTAGGTCTCTGGCACGAGCCATGGCGGCCGGCCTCGCGCTCGCGGCGCGTGCTTTTCTTTGACGGTGGCGCCACGCTTCGCTTGGTAGGTGGGGACTGGCGGTGTCAGGAACTAGAATTTAGGAAGGAGGGCAAGACACTGGAAGTGCAAGTTCAAACTCAGGCTTTATTCATTCAAAAATGAGAAGTGTGCCCGTAGTGCCAAACGTGATGTTAGCTTGGGATCAATAATAGAATTGTTATAGATGATGGAAGAAGCTGGACTCTTTTAATCTGGGCAAAGAGAGGTGAAAAGAGAGTAAGGCCTTTACCCAGCAGTGGGACATAAAGCGTCATATAAGTGCTTTAGAAATGCGCAGCGTAAGCGAACGTATTTATAGACTGAAGTAATATTCATCTTCTGTCCTTTTCATAATGAAATAGGAAGTAAAAAAAAAAAAAAAAAAAAAAAAAAGCATATATACGGTCGAATTGAGTAACCTCCTCCTTTTTGAAATCGGTTAAAAATACACTGAATATAAATTTAGTTCAGATTGTGAATAAGGCACTCAACGCTAGTGTCTTGTGTACATACGAAGATCAAACGTAAATTGTGAAATATTTGTGTAATTTTCATTTCATTTATCTATAAATTTACTTGAGTTAAAAATCTATGACACATGCAATTTACACACAAATACAGGAAACAAATTTTCGTGATCAGCACCCCCAAAAGCCCTTGTTACGACACCCATGTCAATATATACTAAAATTGGTGTCGGCATCTCCGATTTCAAAAATGACGTCATTTTCGTGATCTGCACCTCGTAAACCGCCGTCACGACACCCATGTCGAAACATCACTTTTACAACAAGCTTCCCATGGACATTCGAAACTTACCCATTAAACGATTTATGAACCATATAAAGGCTAAACTTTGCAAAAAGGAGTATTATAAAATCACAGATTATTTAGAAGACAAAAAAGCTTGGGACTGAACTGCTCGCTCTGTTAAGCATTGTTATAAAGCAATATGCGTAATTATAAGGTAAATTATTGTAAACATTTTCATTTTTAATGTCTGGACTTGAAAAAAGACGATGATCCCTGAGTTTGTTTCGGCTATTTCTTCTCAGAGGTAGTCAGTTAGGAAATGCCGGCTTCATCTAGTTAAAAAAATAAAATAAAAAATAAACATGACGTGTAAAAGTGATCAGTGATCCTACTTGCTTAATACACGATTTCATTTCATAAAATTGGTGTCGGCCGCATCGTAACGAACTACTTATTTTGTATTTTATAATTCTACATCTTATAGAAGACCTATTTCAGAGTGAAAATTAATCGCAAGTTTAGCACATGGTATCAAAATTTAATTATTAACTTGTCAAATATGTAGAACTGAGTTCGCGCCCTGCAATATGCCTACTCTTTTTGAAAATCTATAAATTGTTATCAAAAGATGTAGTCGCACGCACACGAACACACCGTGCCGAAGACTGGCGAACTGAAACGACGTTAGACGATGCATGGTTTTCAACACCGCACCGCTGTGCCGCTCGGAGTGGGGGGTGTTACGTTATCTTCGTTACGGAATTTCTGGATTCGGTCTCCACGCTCAAGGCCCGCGATAGAAACTATGCAATAGCTTAAAAACTGTTTATTCTGATTCGTACATAAACATCGCAAACCAAACTAATCACTGTATGTATGTTATTTGAAAAAGTATTCTAATATAATGATCTCGTTCTGTGGTCGTTGACAGAGACATAGTGCAGCGTGGTCGTGAGCTGGAGGGCGTGCTGAAGCAGTACATGACGCACGTGAAGCCAGCCTACCAGAGTTACATCGCACCCTGTATGGCACACGCCGACATCATAGTACCGCGCGGCGGAGAGAACAAAGTCGCCATACACCTCATCGTGCAACACGTTCACAAACAGCTGCAGCTGGTGAGTTGCTGCAACATGACACAGCAACAGATTAAAAAAAACGGTGCCCCGCACCAGAAATTATTCCGTGTTGCGTTAACAAACAACAAACAGCCAGACCCGGAGCAACTACTTGTAGGCTATACAAATTTTTGTGCCGTGCGGGAATTGAAACCGCGACATGCAGTGCAGCAGGCAATTGCTCAGCCACTGCACCATCCGTGTCGTCAAATTAAACATGTGTCAACTTGATGTCGTCAATGGTAACTGGCGCATCTACATCGTCACATACTGACTACACATCACACTGACGTCACACCAAATCCTAGATCGCGTAACTAGAGTTTACCGCGTAAACTTTTCATTTCGTTCGTTATATTCAACGTCCGACATCAAACTGGTTGGTGTACCGTCCAATTTCTATGGAGAATGAGTGAACTTTACAACCAAACATGTGAAGATATAAAATATGTGTATTAGGTATCTAAGTTTCATTAACATAATATACTATTAAGGAATTCATTTTTATTAATACCAATCATCAAACCAAATTGATATTTAAAGGGTTTTTTTTTTTTTTTGAATTTTCGTGTTTTACCATCTTCTTTCGAAATTACTGTATCTTTTAATTTTACTTACATTACGTAAATAACCATTGTTTTTTTTTTTATTACAGCGTGGCTTCAAAGTACGCGAAAAGCTGGCAATCGCACACATCGGACAGCCCGTGCCGGACTCACTTTACGTACTTAAAGAAACTCCTCAGGTAAGTCAGGAGAAGGGTTGCATAATGCGGGAGCCGCAGGAGGAGATCCTGGGGAGGCATATGTCCAGCAGTGGAGGTCTGTGGACTGGAATGATGATGATGATGGTAATGTGGGTGCACTTACTAACATTAAAACTCACCTAACCAAACTGCTAGATCCGAACAATCATACTAATATTATAAATGGGAAAGTGAGTTTGTTTGTTCCGCTTTGACGCCGTAACTACTGAACCGATTGCTTTGAAATTTTGCAGACGTAAAGTTAGAAGTCCGGATTAAATAATAAGATAGGGTACTTTTTATCCCGGAAAAATTTGATATCCCCACGGAATCTAAAAAACGCGATATAACCGAAGTTCACGCGGGCGGAAAGCTAGTTACCTATATGCCGCGGTCAACTTGATTCCTGGCCTTTTAGATACCTGCCCCCTAATCGGCGAACACATTTTTGTCAAATGATTGCGACTAGTTGGCATCAGTTGGGATCGTTCGGGCCGCCCATTGGTCCGTTCGGTCCAAACGATCCCAACTAGTCGCAATCATTTGACAAAAATGAGTTCGCCGATTAGGGGGCTGATCATAAATGAAAAATAAAATTATAGTGCCTGTGATTCATCATCATCATCATCAAATCCTTTACTGTACAAGCAGTTCGGCTATGGAATGACTTGCCCGTGTCCATAAGGCGTGCTCAAACTCTGTCCACTTTTAAAACTATGATTAAAAAAGCACTTCCTCTCTTTAAACTTTATTAAATTAAATTTTATTAATTAGATGTATATATTTATACAACTACACTGGTCATCACAAAAATCGGCCCACCTATATTTTACACGAAAACTCATGATTTCATATTTTGAATGAAACAAATTGTATAATCATTGATTTATATGCTAAATAACGTCAGTTTTTTACGAATTAGTCAATAAATTGTTTATCTCAATTGTACATTTTTTACAATTATACAAAAAAAATAAAATCGCTATTTTAACCATATTTTTTTAGCTTGAGTTGAACACTCTGTAACTTTTTAGTCTTACATGTTATTGAAACAAAACTTTCACGTCAATATTTGGTGTTTCCCCCTCTTGCTCTTATCACTGCCTGCATTCCCCGTTTCGTTGACCTTATTAAAATGGTGATGCTTCCTTGAGGAATTCGGTTTCATTCTTCTCTAATGGCAGTATCCAAAGCTTTCAAGGTTGTAGGGGCGGGTTCTCGAGCTCTAACCTTCTGTTTTAGCGTGTCCCATATGTGCTCTATAGGATTTAAATCCGGACTTCTTGCTGGCCACTCCATAACACGAATGCCAACCTCTTCCATGTACTGTGTAACAATACGCGCTACGTGTGGCCTTGCATTATCATGCATTAAATGGAAATTTTCTCTGATGTAACCCGCATACGGCAACACATGATCTTCTAGGATGTCCGATATGTAACTTGGAGCTGTTAAAGAACCCCTATTGAGAAACACCAACTCTGTACCTGCTGTCAAAGATATCCCGCCCCAAAACAACAGAGCCTCCATCTTAACTGACAGTTTCTCTAATACAGCACTGAGCGTAACGTTCTCCTGTTCTTCTCATGACATAACGGCGCCCACCAGAGCCCTATAAAGTCATTCTGCTCTCATCTCAGAATAAAACTGAAGCCCACTGTTCTATAGTCCTTTCAAGATGTTCCCTCGCAAATTGTAGTCTGGCTTGGCGATGAGCTGCAGTCAGCTGAGGTTCCGTTGCTGGCTTGTGAGGTCTTAAGTTCTGTTCACGAAGTCTTCTTCTCACCGTGCTGTCACTTATAGCCACACCCCGCACTTCACGCAGCCGCCTCTGGAGATCTACACCAGAAAAGTGCCGATTTCTTAGAGCCGATGTCACAATAAAGCGATCATCTCTTTGAGTGGCGAGCCTTTGTCTTCCAGAATCTGTTCTCCTACGGTAGCGCCCAGTCTATTGAAACCTCTGGTAAACTCTCCGAACAGCAGATCAACTGATGTGTGGTCGACAAGCGACAACACGTTGACTGAAACCCGCTCGCAGCAAAGCCACAACTTGAACCGCTTCAGCTTCAGTAGTATCCATTATTTTAGGTTAATTTAATCCGGATTACAATGATAATCAATAAAGTAACAATCGTCAATAATCATAATAAAAATTAAAATTCCTGGTTGCGAATTAAACAGAGTTAAAGTGAACACTACCGTATTCATCAAACCGGCACTGGGCAGTGTTTATTTTAAAAAAGTTTATTAAGTAGCCTCATATTCGTAAACATTTATCGGAATCAAATGTCAAAGATCTTATACGACCCTAGACATAAACAAAAGATAGTTCTAAACGTTTATCTTTGAAATTGTAAAGAGCAATAGTCAAAAAACAGGGTGGGCCGATTTTTGTGATGACCAGTGTAGTATGATACACTTAACGTATATATTTATTATATACTCTATGTAAATAGTACACTGTACACTACCTACACTATTTCACTCTCCTTCCCCTTAGTATTTCAACCAAAGGTTGTCTTGGTCTGTCTTGTAAAAGATCGCTCTTAGCGGTAACATCACCCTTTGTAAAATCTTTATATTTATGTTCTGTAATCTATATGGTGTACATAATAAAACCCGCTGCCGTCCCACTGCTGGTCACAGGTCTCCTCTCATACAGAGAAGGATGATTGCGGCATTAAACAAATAAAAATTAGTCTACCCAACATGCTATGTTAACGTTCAGGTGCAAGGTCTCCACACATTCATCCGGAACAAGGACACGCCCCGGGACGAGTTCATCTTCTACTCCAAGAGACTGATGCGGCTGGTCATAGAGTTCGCGCTGTCTCTGCTGCCCTACTCCGACCACATCGTGGACACGCCGCAAGGCTTCGGTTATAAAGGTAATCTCTAGCTTATGAACATTACGAAATATACATCAAAATTGTAAACGGTTATGAATTAATTGAAAAATAACAGCCTTTCGGTGTTCTATAGGATGCATTCTGGTGAGTGTGCGAGGGAATTGCATGATTTAACTCCCCCGTCTACGTTCCACTATCGGATGACCCGTCGTACGGCGAGTTTCCACCCTTACGTTGTTAACACCACTACGATCCGGAGGAAGCGTTTCGCCTCCCCCTTTATACTGTGTACATCGAAGGACTGGAACAATTTGCCAGCGGCGTGTTTCTGTCGGACGACAGTTTGAGTGTCTTCAAGGCTAGAGTGAATAGGCTCTTAATAAACTAGTGCGATTTACCATCAACGATTGCGTCACTGCTTACCATCAGGCGGGATTGCGGTCAAGCGCTAGTATAAAATGTATAAGAAAAAGTCAGTCAGTAGTTAGTCATTAGTCTGGCATAATGTTTCCGTTTTGGCGCCAAAATTTGGACTCTCTATGAAAACTAATCTGTTAAAGTCTTGTATCTTGTACCTTTGACGTTCAGAACCCCGAGAATGAGTAATGGCTTGCGATTGCTTTAATTTATTTGTTGAGCAAGAGGTCACACTGGAATATAATCTTTATTTCTCACAATTTAAGGTCGTAAATGCGACGTGGAGAAGATCTGCGGCGTGTCTATCTTACGAGCGGGTGAGACTATGGAACAAGCTGTGTGCGACATTTGTAAGGACATACGTATCGGCAAGATACTCATACAAACCAACCAACAGACTGATGAACCTGAGGTAAGGAATAGACAATATTTTTCTTAAATAAAAATGTAAACAAAACCCTGTCCTATCCGTGAAGGTATTGCTAGGTATCGATAACTGATCCAACTAATGTCTACAAAGCTGGGCTAAACTTAAAAAAAAAAAAATCCCCAATAAAATAAATTTTATTTCGCAAAAGGTGCCCTTTGTGTGACTCTGAGCCTTCGCACGAGGCCCATTGTGAGCGACCACGTTTCAGTTCCGTAAGTCATCACTGGCAACACACACTGGTGGTCGATATTACAACAAATAAATGATGGCAATACTTTACAGACAATAGCACATCAAGCTACTAAAACCTGTTTAATTTCTAATTTTAACTTAATATATGTGCGGTAGGCAATACATGCGCGGGCAAAGGGGGCAGCGCACGCGGTATGCGTCGCATCGCTCATAATAATACCACCGAAAATTGTGTTGTCACTTCTTAAAAAATTACCACATTTTGGGGAAGTTGGAATTAATTCGCGGAAAGAAGAGATTATTTCAAAATTCATTAGTATTGTTACTATGATGATTATGTAAAATTTCATATTGTATTTGGTCATGTATTTACCTAACCTTTATTATCCTTTTGGGTCGGACAGGGTTTTATTTACATATTGTATGTACAGATGACAGCACATCAAGCTACTACAATCTGTCAGATTTCTTTATTAGATTTTCAATCTTATCGTTAAAGCATTAAGGCTCTAGGTTGATATAGAATATTTTACAGTTTGGGATAGCTTGACCTGCTGCCGTCGGTACTTACACATAAAGGGCACAGATTACAGAATACTCCATACAGATACCTTAAGGTGGACAACAAAATGAGTCCAGCTCAATTCGGGCAGACGGTCGAGCAAAAAAAGTTTCTTAAAGAGATCACTAGTGGGCCACCAGGGAGCGCTTGACCGGCCGGCCACTACCGCCATATATGTCTTGTCTACATTGTCATATACAATATGTAAAGAAAACCCTGTCCGATCCGTGAAGGTATTGTTAGGTATCGATAACTGATTCTACTAATGCCCACAAAGACAGGCTAAACTTAAAAAAATAATCCCCCTAAAAAAATAAATATTATTTCGCAAAAAAAAGGTAACTTAATACATGTGCGATAAGTTACCCCTTCCGCGGGCGGCGGGGGGCAGGGACACGGCACCTGTGATGGGGTCCCGTCGCTATTCGCTTATAATAATACCGGTGTTGTCACTTTTCTTAAAAATTACCAAATTTCGGGGAAATTGGAATTAATTCCCGGGAAAAAAGGTTTATTTCAAAATTCATTAGTTACTATGATGATTATGTAAAATTTTATATTATATTTGGTCAAGTGTTTACCTAACCTTTATTATCCTTATGGGTCGGACAGGGTTTTCTTTACATAGTGTATACATTCATGCGTTGTGCATCGAGAAATACGCATTCTAAAAGAAGATAACAGCAATATAATGGTTAGAAGGCATCTTATCTTAACCTAAAAAAAATATGTTATGACAGGATTAATTGAGTACACTGCCAGCTATTGTCCCGAGTGTAAAATAAAAATCATTGTCAGTACTGAGCCCATTTTACCGTTTTGTTTAATTACGTTATTTATACGTGTAAATATACGGAGTAGCATTAAATAAGTAAATTCAAATTGCTAAAAAAATTAAAAAGGCTATAAACTGCACGTAAGAGGTTTAAAATCGTTGCTAAGTTTTGCACCGCAACCTATGCTGCTATCTATTATCTTTTGATAAGAACTGAGAGTCTGTTGTACTAGATGGGACCCCATGTAAAGGGCAACTTTATATACTATACAACGTTATTTTTTGTATATGCGAAATCCGAAACACGTGTCCAGTATTTTTAAGTAAAGAATCTATGTACAATATTTAGAAAAAGATATACTGAAAAACCACCAAGTTATAAGCATGCTATTCTACTTGGTTGACCTCGGGTGTCAGCTATGATGTATCGTAACCGCTCGGTAACCACTCTGCGGTCGCACTCTAAATGTATTTGGGAAAAAATATGAGATGGTATAAAAATGATTGGAATCGATTCAGTTGCTTATTCTGAACAAACTACAGTAGGGGGCCTCGTTAATCCGGAGAGGCAAAAACAAGACCGGATTATAGTATGCCATATTTAATGTTAATAAAACACATGTTTGACCTTAGTTTCTTTATGTCGCCTGCAGTTGACCTGCCTATGCCAAATTTCCGCGCAATGACAGGGTAGCTGTCAACTTTATCTATCATTTCTATAATCCATAATTGGTCTTTTAATGTCAGTGTCGTATGTTTACTTGGCGGCACCATGATGTTAGCAAGCGTGCAAAATTTACACTATTCGTTATTATGTAGTCTTTATCGCTTTTGGTGTAATTACCAAAAGCGATAAACAAAACACTGACGGACGGTGCATTGGTTTGTGCATGACAGCCCGCACCTACCCTCGCCGGCCTCCTCCGCGAATCCCATTGCCCGGCCGGATTACAGCGATCACCGAACAAGCGGGAGTCCGGATTACCGAGGTCCTACTGTATATTCAGGTTTCGCATAAACACATAAATAACTGATTATACAGCCCCAAACGAGTAAACTGGACCTCGTCAGTCCACAAAGTGTTAGCTTCGGGGTGTGCGATCGGGCACCGTTCAAGCTTTCACCGCTAAGTATATAAGATTTCATAATACTTGCGGTATGAATACATTGTTAACAAATCACGATGGGGCAGAATGCGGGAGAGCACGGAAGTAGGCGCTTACGTGACACAAGGGTGCACGCGCGCCGCATGGGGCTGACTGACGAGAGATTTGTGTCGCGCAGGTCAACAGCGGGGGGGGGAAGAGGGATGTGGCTCTTTCATATATGATTGCGCGGCAGTGTAGTATTATTAACGTTTTAACTCAGTGACCACGCAGAGCGGATAATTGTTTCGAGAAAATAATTTATTATGAAACTTTTACGTAGCTTTTTTTTTCAAAAATGTAATTAGTGAATGATACCTAATGCCTAGAAAAAAATCATTGGACGGTGACTAAAAATTCTCCTTGTATAGGTCAGCTGATCGAACATTCCAGATCTGTCTAGACGTAATAATAATAGCGCATAATTTCGAGTACGTTCGGTAGGTACTTCACAGGGGGGTTCCTAGAAATTTTGATGTCGACACTTCATTGACAATATTGATGAAACCTGTACCATTCGATAAGCCATGCTAGGTCTAGCAATGCGTTTTTAAATCGTACCTCTACAATGCCTAGGTCTTAAGATATAGTGCTTAAAAGTTACGTACTGCATGTCACGCAATGTTGAACCTTATGCCATCGACATAAAGTGCATCTCTAACAATATTAAACTTCTTTAGGGAAATGAATTCCATAAACAGTTGGTTGTGTATGTAAAGTGTACAATTTCCCGTCAGCTGTACTACCTGCGGCTGCCGAAGGACATCAAGGACTACCGCGTGATCCTGATGGACGCGACCGTGGCGACCGGCGCCGCCGCCATCATGGCCATTCGCGTACTGCTGGACCACGACGTGCCCGAGGAACACATCAGCCTCGTGTCGTTGCTCATGGCCGAGATCGGTGTGCACTCCATCGCCTATGCCTTCCCGCAGGTCAGTTTGTACTCTGACCATCATGGCCATCCGCGTACTGCTGTACCACGACGTGCCCGAAGAACACATCAGCCTCGTGTCGTTGCTCATGGCCGAGATCGGCGTGCACTCCATCGCCCTGCCTTCCCGCAGGTCAGTTTGTGCTCTAACCATCATGGCCATCGGCGTACTACTGGACCACGACGTGCCCGAGGAACACATCAGCCTCGTGTCGCTGCTCATGGCCGAGATCGGCGTGCACTCCATCGCCTATGCCTTCCCGCAGGTCAGTTTGTGCTCTGACCATCATGGCCATCCGCGTACTGCTGGACCACGACGTGCCCGAGGAACACATCAGCTTCGTGTCGCTGCTCATGGCCGAGATCGGCGTGCACTCCATCGCCTATGCCTTCCCGCAGGTCAGTTTGTGTTCTGACCATCATGGCCATCCGCGTGCTGCTCGACGACGACACTTATTTTTATACACACTATTGCAATAATTAATCGCAGTTCCCGCGAGATAGGTTTTTAGACAAGGATTTCATATGGCAGGACTTATGAAAATAAGGTTTCACTCTTATTGAGGTTCCCACAAGAACTGTGCACGTTACGCACTTACGCACTGGTAGTTTCAACATAAATTATAATTAAAATAAAAGGTTATTTTTTCAAAGTAGGCTGAGAATCAGCACTTTTTGAACGTCAATATTACATGAGACAGTCCCCCAAAACGCCCACCCATCGACACTTCCTAGTGCTTTCGCTGGGAAGAAGAAGTGGCGGAACAAACTTCCCAGCAGCACAGCTGTCTGTTCATTTAAAAAAAAAGTCACTTGACTTTATACAATACTAGTTCACCCCAGCAGCACAGCTGTCTATTCATTTAAAAAAAAAGTCACTTGACTTTATACAATACTAGTTCACCCCAGCAGCACAGCTGTCTATTCATTTAAAAAAAAAATCACTTGACTTTATACAATACTAGTTCACCCCAGCAGCACAGCTGTCTGTTCATTTAAAAAAAAAGTCACTTGACTTTATACAATACTAGTTCACCCCAGCAGCACAGCTGTCTATTCATTTAAAAAAAAAGTCACTTGACTTTATACAATACTAGTTCACCCCAGCAGCACAGCTGTCTATTCATTTAAAAAAAAAATCACTTGACTTTATACAATACTAGTTCACCCCAGCAGCACAGCTGTCTATTCATTTAAAAAAAAAGTCACTTGACTTTATACAATACTAGTTCACCCCAGCAGCACAGCTGTCTATTCATTTAAAAAAAAAGTCACTTGACTTTATACAATACTAGTTCACCCCAGCAGCACAGCTGTCTATTCATTTAAAAAAAAAATCACTTGACTTTATACAATACTAGTTCACCCCAGCAGCACAGCTGTCTATTCATTTAAAAAAAAAGTCACTTGACTTTATACAATACTAGTTCACCCCAGCAGCACAGCTGTCTATTCATTTAAAAAAAAAGTCACTTGACTTTATACAATACTAGTTCACCCCAAACTTATATTTTACAGTCATATTATATTGATTCACAGGTTAAAATAGTGACCTCAGCACTAGACCCGGAGATTAACGAGAAGTTCTACGTCCTACCGGGGATAGGCAACTTCGGCGACCGCTACTTCGGCACCGAACCATCGGACGACGAGTGAACCGTACACAGATGATGCCGCTGATGTGCAGACTACGCAATGTCTTCGTACTGTACGTGCGGCGTAGTCAGCAAGTACACGTCGCGTAGATGCTGCGTAGCGTCACGCAGAGATAATGCGTGATAATTAATTGGAATTGTACGATTTGACGTTGTTGTACGTAAGTTAAACTCATGCGTTTTCGTTAGACGCCATGCGAAGCACCCTAGAGCTAATCGTCTATGGGAATGATGGCAGGTAATTGTAATTTGAGTGTCGAGGCTGTGGTACCACCATGTGGTTGGAGCTATAGCGAACAAATGAAACATTTTTGTGACTTTATACATATTTCTGTTATACAGTATACAGTGTTACGATTAGGTTATCACATTAATTAGAATCACGTACTACATTACGTATTTTTAATATACGCAACTAAAGGAATTAATAACAATTATCATTCTAGTCGTGGGGCCTTTTTTTCGTTTTAGTATTTAATAACAATATTAAGCTTAATTTGAGATTATTTGGTAACAAAACTATATTTCTGTTAAATTGTTGATACTATGAAAAGGCTACCAAAATTCGAGTTATTTATTTTGTTCTAAAAATTCAGTTTTCTATGTATTTTTAAATAGACTGATAAAGACTTGTGATAACCTAATCGCCACTCGTTTAATTGGTTTTCCATAGTCTAATAAGTATTTCAGAAAGGGAAAAAATATTTTTACCACGTGTTTTTACACGAAATAGTAGGATTTATTTGTATAAATCTTATCTTAAATAATATTCAGACAACCCTAAAATTATTAAAATGACTTCATCATATGGGGTACCACGGCCTCTATTTGCACCATAAAAAATCCTCTTGAGTGGAAACCTATTTATATTAGAAAAGTGTTAAAGACGATTACCATCTCAGATATTCCTAAACTTGCAAAAATTGTGTAGAAATTACACGTAATACTTTGTATAAAAATGTATTAAAATTCGACAAAAAATAATACATGGAGTAGTGATCAAATGGAGATCTATTCTTCTGACTTCCACATAGCGGCATGTGGGACAAATGCATAATTCTCTGTCATTAGGTAGTCTGCTAGTATCACATCATAGATTGGTATTCCTATTGGTCGTCGCGACTTGTCACGTCTATGTATTTCTCCATTTGTTAGCTAAACTGTGGTAATACTAGTGAGTATTGTGGACTGGCCCTATATTAATTTAATAACCTTAATGTTTACATAATATTATGTAAGTGTGGCATCTTGCTATGGAAGTAGTAGCCAAGTTTTTAGTACCTCTGGTGTATTCCCGTCCAATATGTTAGAGTAGCTGACACGTCCATCTAACATTTTTAAACACGAAATACATGCACAATAAATTTAAAGCACATCATTACGCGTTATGCATGTATATGCACGCACACACACGTGCTTGCGTGTGCGCACAATCCTGTTTTACGCACACAAACACATGTCCTTAAAGCAACTATACTCCATTCTGGATATCGTAACTGCGAAACGGCTGTAGTTACTTGCGAAATAACTACTACGCATTAGACTGTTAAAATAGCAGCTATGTGTTAATCCTAGTTATAAATTATCTGTGTGCTAAACATCCAGATCGATATGAGAGTGAAGAAATAACTAACACAAGATTCACGAACTTTCGCCTTTCAAAAGACAAAGTCTTGCCGCCAAGCGATTCGTCGTGTTCCGGCATGATGTCTGGTGAAGCTGTACGGAGGACGGGTCTGAGCAGTTGTGTTGCAATGTGTGCCGGGTACGATGCGCCAAATGTTGTTGTGTCGGGAGCTTGGTCGTGGAGGGTCTCCAGATCAATCTCCCTCTGGCGCAACATCGTTGGTCGTGTTGTTGGGGTTAACATTACATCACCTCACTCAACTGCCATCTTCCTTCCTAGTCAATCAGTTTTTATTTAGTGAATAGCCCCTTAATAAACTAGCGCACTTTACCATCAACGATTGCATCCCTGCTTACCATCAGACGGGATTGCGGTCAAGCACTTGTTTATAATTATTTAAAAAAAATATTTGGTTGTTATCCAGAATGCAGTATAGAACATTTGATTCACTGCAACATAATTTAGTACCAAGAGCGTCCCACATACACGGAGGCACTAAAGATGTAATTTAACGGTTGTACACATTTCTAGTCCTTACTAACGTACAAGTAGATCTCGAGCCTGTAGTAGCGTAACGTAATAAGTTAAAACATGTTATTTTGGACACGGGTTACCTGCAAACATCTATTTCTAAGCCGCATTTGTGGTTACAAAAAAATCTGTAATTTAGTTGCAACACATAAATGACAGCAATGAGACTGGTTTTACGAGCTAATATTGTCCCACTACTGGGCAAAGGCCTACTTACTCTCTTTCCGGGCTGCCAAGACCATATATTGACTAAATGCCAGCTAGCCAGCTTCCAGGGCAGCTCATCCCGCCAGCTCCGTCAGGGTCTGCCGCGATCCCCTTGCCATTAAACAAGACCCACTGGATCGTAACTTTGGATTCTATGGAGGATGGGTGAACTTTACGCCGTATTCCTCATACGTCTTAACTAGTATAGGAGCATCAAGAACAGAGTCTCAAGCCCTCTATGGAAAAGAATTTGGAGCTTTTCAGTATACCAAATGACATCTATTGGAAGTTAATGCTATCTCCAATTTATGAGGTTTGATTTCATATGAAAAATGTGTTTTAAGTCCACCAAAATTAATTACTAACACCACTGCTGAGCCGACCCGTGTCCGTGTGTATAAGAACTTAATATTTAATATTTATTAAAAAGGCACGTGCTTTCAAAAGCACTAAATAGTCGCGGCCAAGCCTCGGCAAGCTAAAGTCACAAAATATCGCTTCGCCAAAGAATAATTTCTAGATTGAACTAAAATGTAATGTAGGGAGCAAACAAACTGTTCTCGACTTTCGGTGACATATGACTGACTCTTTCCCTTTCAAACATGTTTCAAAAACATAACATCTATAAACATACATCATCATAATAACATCGGGTGCCGGCAGAAGTTACCACCCGCCAGACAAAGTCTTGCCGCCAAGCGATTCGTCGTGTTCCGGCATGATGTCTGGTGAAGCCGTACGAAGGACGGGTCTGAGCAATTGTGTTGCGAATTGTGTTGTGTCGGGAGTATGGTCTTGGAGGGTCTTCAGATCAATCTCCCTCAGGCGCAGTATCATTGGTCGTGTTGTTGAGTTTAACACTGCATCACCTCGCTCAACTGCCGTCTTCCTTCTTAATAAACTAGCGCGCTTTACCATCAACGATTGCATTACTGCTTACCATCACGCGGGATCGCAGTCAAGCACTAGTTATAAAAAAGGGAGTGGGAATCAGTCGCATGCGCCCAAATGTCCAAGAAATAATTTGTCTTGCCAATTCATACTTCCATAGTAACTTGCCCAATCGGCTGATATTTAGACTATTATTGAATCGAATTACAATGTGACTGAGTTTATTAGAAGGGAGTTAATTGTACAAGTATACTAGCAGTCAACGCAAGTGCCGAGTGGTCGGTCTGAGGGCAGTTTCATTGGGTATTTCTATAAAGAAATTTTTAATAACGGCCCCAAGTATGAACAGCCCTATAGCTTGCTTAGTACTTCAATTTAACTGTCGAGTGTATTTCCCTTCCTATAAACGCTGCCATATTATAGGTGAAATTAATTCTTGCTTTTGATTTAGAGACATTGTAATTGCTTATGCATCATTGACATTTAATGAATTTCATCGATGTAATTTAATATTGTTATTAAAATTCGTATATGTATGTAAATGTATAGATTTGAATAGTCTGTTTTTTATTTGAATGTATTGAAAGAAATCGCCGCGCACATTTTCTCAAATGATTTTTTTTATAGATACAGTTTGGTAATCAATGTTTTGAATCATTTAGTCATCGTGCATTTTGTCTTCGTCATAACTATCATAAAATAGGTCTCAGTAGCATAATATAATATTTTCTCACGAGCTTTCAGTCACTGGAAAAATATTGATTAGTGAATTGCTAATTTCTCCGATAATCTTTTATTTAAACGTCTTTTCTCTTTTCGTGAGGTCGTTTCCAATATTTTATTTAAGGTGAATAAAATGCGAAATATTTTAGTAGTGTTTTGTATGTTTAACTTATGAGCCTCACACCAAAAAGCTATTGCTAATTGGAATACGTAAATCCAGAAGACTTTTTGTCTAGAATTTTTTGACTAAGTTTCATTCCTAGCTGTTGTAATTTACTGCCATTTTTTTTCTTCAGTATTAGGATTTTTCTATGAAATATTTGTGAAAAACTCTTTTATATGTATATATTAGAGGTATCGGCATTTTTTTAAAAATATAAGACCTAATTTCGTTAAATGAAAAAAAAAACATCTTAATATTATTTAGCTTAATTTTAATATTTATTTGACAGTATTCGTGTACTGTGTTTAATCGTAAGTTTTAGTTAGTAAACTATACACTTAATGAATGTGCTTAATTTTTTTTTTTATTCTTGACAATACCGAGGATTTAGTTCTTTTTTTTTATGTACTGTATTAGTTGTTAAGCCTCTCAAAAAATCAAGAGTTATACTCGATTATTATTTATAGTTGCAATAAAACCCGCCAACTGAATACAGTCGCTGTCAGCTTCTGTTCAAGACATATACGACTCGAATTTAAACGCTTCCAAGTGACAACTTGTCCCTACCCAAAATAATATGAAATATTATAACGATAATATGCTTCCAAGCTTTCAGACTGTTTGGACATTGAACAACTTTAATATTCCTACAAATAATTTATTTTACAGCGCTGTGGCGTTTATTTTTCAAATGTTGCAGAATCACGCCGGGCTAGGAGCCTTTTGACCTTGTATAAGAACTTTGTTTCATTTTTCTTTATACATATTATATATTTTCTTTTTATTATTATTTACTTTATGGTCTTGCTATACAGTCACGTACATCAATATGTCAACACTTGGCAACATTCAATTACATTTTTTTTTTTTTTTGACAAAACAAATTTTAGGTTAGTGTTAATACACATTGCATAAACCTATGGGTTCGAAAATGCTTTGTTTGTAACTCGATTTCATTCGAAAATACAGTGTAACATCCTTTTGCCTGTGACTTTGCGATTCGCAATAATTACTTTTATGTTTTGTTTTTTAATTGTTGATCTATAATTTAAACACACTTTAATATGCTTTTAAGAACAGAGTCTTTTTAATTTTTCTTAAAAGTTGTTACTGTACAAACAGTCAAAAATATAACTGAAACGAAACAAAAACAATACTTACACAATTGCACAATCTTGTGTCAATATATGTATACATAATTTATATCTAGCTATTGTATGAATGTATTGTGTCGCTGTCAATATTTATGTGAAAAAAATACAAGAAAAAAACTGAAAATATGATGCAAATGATGAAATAAAACAGATTGAAATAAGTACTCATTATTTTATTGTAATGTTCTTGAGGTCATCACCTTATTTTGTCCATGATGCCTGATGGATGGACCTCATCTATTAAATAAACAGTCGGTGGTTTTACGTAACAAATATGATCAAGAATTTTTCACTTCAAAAACTAGTTTTAATATAGTTATTTATGCCACTGTCAAGCAATGATATCCCACAAATGAAAGGCAAAGGCAATTTATCCATACAGCCTAATAACATGCGATGTTTAGTCGTGACGCAAATACGCGCGCTTTTTGGCATCATCGTTTATGTTGATTTTTTTGATGCTATGTCATCAACAAATCAACATACACATAACAACACAAAAATATTAAAAAGTTTCATTATAATAATACAATTAGTACGGTTTACCCGTGTGGAAATGGTCATTGTATCACGACTTGGCAGGAATGAATACTATTGAGATATGACTTATGGTTATGTATTAAGCAAATTGCTAAATGGTCGTGGAAAATAATACATACAAGTAGTTACCAAAACAAGTAATGAACTGCAGTGAGATTTTGTTACCACATCACCGTGAACCAAGATTTTAATGTCTTTGCCGTGAACACTTAGGTTCAGTGAGCGTGGAATAGTTGTCACTCTTTTTTTTTTGTTTTGGATGGGAAATCGTCAAATGACCTCTCCCGCTCTGGGCGGAGCGGAAAGGTGTGTCAGACTTTTACTGGCCAAAAAAACCCACCTATGTTTCTTCACTTGCTTGTGCGCTAGGGCCACGGTTTCTTTTTTAACGAATCCGCAACCCTGACTCAACAATCTGAACAAAACATACAATGGGCGGCCTTATCGCTAATGCAATCTCTTCCAGGCAACCGAAGAATGGACAGCGATTCTCCCTCATCCGAGATCTAAGATGGGACTGTCAGTGCAAATATTATTAATACTTACAATATACTAAACTTCACCTAACTTTAAATGGTGAGATATTACAGAATGGATCAGCAGGTTGATTGCAGGTTTTGTTAATACTACGCTGTCCATCATATATGTTCACAGGCATCCAAATGCCTCTGAAATACCACATCCAAGTGTTCGTACTTCGACGAAGGCACGTCGCCATGGTGCTGGTTCTTCCTGCAAATTAGATTCACTATTGAGTTTTTGAGTTTCCAATGGTTGTGACTTCGGAAAAGTAGGTAACTTTACTACTCACATACAACGTTATTTTTACTTTAAGGTCAACCGGGGCAATTGCGTTTAATCGAAATTATTTTAAATCTATTTGAAAACCTACCTCTCCTGCCAACTATACGTTATAGACGTTATAGTTTTTTATTCAATGTAAACAAAACAAGATGGCAGGAGAGGTAGATTTCAAATATAATTAAAATAATTTCCATTAGACGCAATTGCCCCGGTTGACCTTATATGAAACCTGAATATAGTCTGTGCAATCATTTTTACACCATGTTATATTTTTTCCCGAATACATTTATAAATTGTTGCAGTGTGGTTACCGAGCGCGCAACTCAACTGACAGTAGATCATAGTACTAGGAGCACAGTGAAACAGCCGCCCGCTACGCCGCGCCGCTATAGGCGCGGGCGGGCGAGCGGTGCGTTGACCATATTTTTGTTAGAACAACCAAGTAAGATAACAAGCCCATAACTTTGTGGTTTTTCATGATATATATTTGAAATTTTGTACATAGATACTTAAAAATACTGGACTCGTGTTTCGGGTTTCGCTTAAACAAAAACTAACGTTTTATATAAAGTTTAGTTTCCTCTACAACATTAAACGCTGAGTGATAATTTTAGTGTCATGTAGTGATTTTAGATCATACTTATAGTAGTCCTCGCATTCTTCCATAGAGATGTCACTGCTGATGATGCGGGAACCGAACCCGCCGTAGTATGTCGAATAGCGTTGCTGCAAAACAGACGCTAAGTGTTAGGACACTGCTCGCTAAACAAACAGTTCCACATAATAGGCATAACGGACAGCTATTTATTTGCACGGCTTGCATGGAGACTGATGTGACCTTTGCGCATGTGCTCTTCGAGTACACAGGCGTTATCCAGGTTAAATGAGGAAACTACGGCACCCCTAGATCTTGACATTCTCAACAAGCTACGAGATTAAGTACCTAAGCTGAAGGAAGGCGGCGGATTGGAATAGCTATTGCAGGCCGCCATGGCTCATGAAAGTCCACTTGAAGCACTAAGTGCGGTTACCCAACCCGTAGCATTAAAGTGTAAGGTTGATATTATTTCATCACAGTGAGTTTTCGTAGTTAAAGTGAATCGAAGGATAACCACCGCATTCTTATGAACGTTCATATTCCAATATCGATCTCTATCTGTCATTAAAAACCTCTCATTTATGTAATTACGGACGACAGCAAGTCAAGCTACCCGAAACTGTCAAATACTTCCAGTCAACCTTGAGCCTTAATGATTTAAGATAAGATGATAGAGAGATAAAGTTGAAAATTGACGGACTGTAGTAGCTTGATGTGTGCCGTCTGTACCTTTTAACCGACTTCAAAAAGGAGGAGGTTACTTAATTCGACCGTATATATGCTTTTTTTTATGTTTGTTCGCGCATAACTTCGTCGTTTATGAACCGATTTTGATAATTCTTTTACTGTTGGAAAGAAGACGATCTCAAGGTGGTCCTATGATAAGGATATCAGGGTTTGATGGTGGAAGACCAGAGAAAACAAGGGGAACTTTCAAAAATTGCAGGCGACTAGTGCATATCTTAGCATTTTCATTAAGTATTTTAAAGCACTACAATTTAATAAAGGTCTGGAGTAGATCTGATGATGGAGCCGGGAGACAGTCGAAGGAACTCCTCAACAATTCACGGCGGCTACCTTGTGTTTGGGCTCGATTAATTTGTATTGATAAGAACTTTACACCTAGATGGGTTGTGACTGTCATAAGAGCTCTAATGATGAAGACAGAGGCCAGTTCCGGGAACTCCTCAACGGTTTACAGTAGCTACTTTGTGGTTGGACTTAATTCATTTATATTGATAAGACCTTTGCACCCATTCGGTTAAAATAATGGTCTGCGGTAAATTTGATGATGAAAACCATAGGCAGTTGAGAGAATACTTACGGGTAAAAATTAAAGTAAACAAAATTACGTTGTTTCCCAACTATATTTGCGTCAGTTTCCAGTCTGACCGGATGCAACTGAATACATAGTACCTACTTTTAACAACTAAAAAGTGTAAAATAAAAACTTTTTTACAAAAAAGCAACCGACTTCCAAAAAGCACTACAAAGTGAAATATAACTAATTTCGGAAGTCGGTGTCAAAAACGAATATGCAAAACCAAAGACACCGACTTCCGAAATTAGTTATTTTACACTTTGTAGTGCTTTTTGGAAGTCGGTTGCTTTTTTGTAAAAAAGTTTTTTGACATTGAGCATTCCTCAGAAGAGATAACGACTGTTCTTTGAACGTATTCAAACTCTTGGATTTCTTGTACGGATGACAGCAGGTCAAGCTACCCGAAACTGCCAAATATTCCCAATCAACCCAACCCACCAACCAACCCAACCCAATCAACCTTGAGCGTTATACTTTCGTGATAAAATTGAAAATCTAATAAAGTAATCTGACAGATTGTAGTAGCTTGATGTGCTGTTGTCAGTACTTTCCCTCAATTAGAATGTTTTGAAATGATTTTCGCCTCACCTGCAGGTGTTTCGATAGAATCTGTTCTGCGATGACGGTGCACGTCAACCGCAGAGCTTTAGCGAGAGCGTCGATATGTTTGATGTAAGTAGTGGTGAGCTCACGTAGGTCGCTGTCTCGACGGGGAGTTAATCTCAGGTTTATACCACCAGGTGGCGTTGTGCCCTGTGGAGACAACATTTAGAAGAAGCTATGATCAGCTATGTTCTTATCACTATATTAAAAGAAGATATGATCAGCTATATTCTTTATTTCATAATTTAGCGTTTTGACAAATAGTCCAGTATTTTTATATCCTCTTATTTTATCTTTTATACATTGAGCGACTGGATTACTGGAACAATTTGCCAGCGGCAGTGTTTCCGTCAGACTACAATTTAAGTGTCTTTAAGGCTAGATTGAATAGGCTCTTAATATAATAGCGTGCTTTACCATCAACAATTGCATCACTGCTTACCGTCAGGCGGGATTGCGGTCAAGCACTAGGTTATAATTTATTGAAAAAAATATAGCCTAATAAATAGGCTTTGGAATACTGCAGCCACATTTGTGCTGGTGCTGCAAATGCCACCTGACAACTTTGGATTCGGTGGAGAGGCGTGCGAAGAGGCTAATGGGCGACTCAGATTTGAAGTGTAAAACAAAAGAAATATAACAATCACATTTTCGGAGCAGCTTTCTCGTGTTTAATTTTGAATAACACCTCGTGCATACCTGGTCCACGATACACTTCATCATCAATGTTAGAGATCTGCTGTCATAATGGTCCCAGTCATTCGTCACCGTCACACCGCCTATCATATTGTATCTGAAAGTTTATACAACTTTATTTTTTCTTTATTCAAAACCTGAATACAATTTGTTCAAAAGAAGCAACTGAATCGATTCGAATCATTTATACACCATCTTATATTTTTTCCCAATACGTTTAGAAATAGTTGCAGTGACGTTACCGACAACACCGCTGACGGTAGATCATAGTTCTAAGCGCGTGCGCAAAGCTGGATATACAGTGAAACCTGGTTAAGTGAGACATCAAGGGGCCTGCAATGTCGTTTCACTTATAGAGGTATTCCACTTACCCAGTGTCTCAGATATACAGGTATAAATAAATATCCGTCTCATTTACAGAGGTTTATGCATATACTTCAAGGTAATCAAACAAATGAATGAGTAAACAAACAATGTTATCTCAGTTACAGAGGTTTATGCATATAAAATTTACTCGCTGTCTCAGTTATAGAGATAAGATATGATGATAAATTGAAAGAACAAATCCCAGATATAGAGGCTTACCTCGTCCCACTAACAGAGGTAATTCAGTGCCAAAGTGTTGAGACCTCAGCATGAGTTCCAGTTATGGAGGTTTCTCACTTATCCAGGTCCCACTTAACCGAGTTTCACTGACTGAAAAGTTCTTTTTCCATTAATATTCGTTCATATATGTGCCAAATAAATCGCCAACGCAGGATAGGTACACCTCTACTTCTTCATCAGCCTATAGAGGTCCACAGCTGGACAAAGGCCTCCGACAAGGCTTTTCACCTCTACTTATGTCTACAATAAATTAAGGCATTATATTGTATAGTGTGTACAAATGATCACTTACACGTTAGCCATGTACATATGGTGCCCAGGCGTCACAGATACCTTATAATATCGATCCAAATTATAGTTCTTCAGCAAATAGAGACAACTGGTAACATCCCACATATAAGTATGAATCAAATCTCTTTCCCGCCATTGATGGTGTTGCCAGCCTCCAAAAAAGTTCCTATTATGGTAGTAATTATTATTATATGGCATTATTAGGAGCTGGCATCTGTAATTTAGTCTATCTTTATATTCTGCAGTTAGTTTTAGTAGTTTGGCGAATAATTTTATTTCACGTGCGACGTCAGTTTGGAAGGGAGTGTGGTATCCCTCTCGGTATGGCCATATTAGGAAGCATTCTGCATTCAAACGTTGTGACATTTCTAAACATCGTTTTATTTGAGTCGCAGCTTGGCTGAATGTGACTGCGTCGTTGCTTGTGAACGCTCCGGATACGTATCTGGAATACAAAAGGTTTTTTTTAGGAATTGGTAACAAAAACCTTTTTTTTGTATCTTAATACTCGTGTGTGTGAAATCAAATGTTCGTAAGCGCTCCTACGACACGGGACAAATTTCTAAAGCGGGGCGAAGTTTTACCTACAAGAAAAAAAACTTCCAAATTTACGTGGTTTAGCAAATATACTAACTGTAACACTTTTACACAAAGTTAAATTTTTTGTATAACTTAAAAATATATATAATTTTTTATGTATGAAGTTGATAAATTGTTTACATGCGTGACTTTACCTAGGATGTGAATGCAGATCAGGCGCTATCCAAAGCAGCTTCACATGGTACCTCTGCGTCAGTTCCTGTATGTACTCCGCGACGTCATCCCAGTGGGTCTTGTTCTCATCCCAGTTGTCAGTATAAGGAACCAGGTCTGAGTCGAAGGCGGTCCAGTACTTGACGCCTAGTTTGCTGCAGAGGTCGAAGAGGGCCTTGATATGTCGTTTGTGGTTGTCTAATGAGTCGGTGTTGTCGTCCCAGGGACGGGTGTGGGTTGAGCGACCGTGTACGTCTGAGCCTGAGAGGGGTACGAATATTAAATGATTATTTTGAAGTGAGTAGCAAAGAAGAGGAAAATACACCTAGGTATTACATAAGTAGGAAAGAAATTTCGCTCGAATTAAGTGACTGTCTGTCTGTCACCAGGCTGTACCTACTTATCTGGTGTACCCTGATAGCTAGACAGTTGAAATTTTCTCAGATTATGTATTTATTCCGCCGCTTTCACAAAAATACTAAAAACAGAATAAAATAAATATTTAATTGGTACTTTCATAGAACAAACGCGATTTCTTTCTTCTTTTCATCTTTGAAATTTCAACTGTTTAACTACTGCGATTCATCCGCTTCAGGCCTGGTGGCAGACAGACAGACTGACCTAAAGACTGGCTCCACCTGAACAGATTTTCCTTGCTTAGGTCAACCTGGATCCCGAGTCTGTTTGAAGACTCAGAACCCAGGGTATCCAAGGCAACTCATGTTCGAGTCGGAAATCTTCAGCGGGTACAACTTCATCACAAAAAGTGAATATCAACCTACTTATTACGATTCCACCTACCATTACTCCTGAAGTCCAGAGCCAAGCTATACTTCAGCCAGTCCTCCATGGGTCGCGAGTGAACCCTCTCTGTGCTGTTGTAGTATCGGTAACTGGCGCTCACGGAGGGGGACGCCATATTGTTGTACTCTATCTTGTCTATACCTAAAATTTGTATAGAAATACGTGATATTTTAGTAAGTAGGTATACCTATATTCACCAGCCTCTCAAGTATGAGTATGCGGTTCCAGGTTCCGGTTCGATTCCAGGTCAGGCAAGTACCAATGTAACTTTTCTAAAAGTTATATGTACTTTCTAAATATATCTTGCTTGCATAAACCGATGGGGTATAGTTTAGTCGACGTGAATCGTAATTTCTGTCAACTTTTGACAACAGTTCCCAGTAAATTGAAACTTCATTATAAGGTAAAAATACTTAACTTTCCATACCAGACCTGTCGTTGTATATGGACGAGCAAGGGTCATTTTAACTACGTTGTGACTACTTGCTCAGTGATTTTAACCTTACAATTACGGATTACAAGCAATGTGATGTGGCTTATAGCGCTCTTCACCGAATTAGCGTGATTTCATTCATCATCCTAATCGGCGAACACATTTTTGTCAAATGATTGCGACTAGTTGGGATCATTTGGACCGAACGGAGCAATGGGCGGTCCAAATGATCCCAACGGCCAACTAGTGGCAATCATTTGACAAAAATGTGTTGGCCAATTAGGGGCAGGTTAATTAATGTAGATACTGAATCTGTAGGAACTCTTTCCCGAGTGCATATGTGTAATTGCATGAGAACTGACTTACTGAACAGTTTCGTTACCGAGCGCATACGCACGACTCTCTACCCAGTCCTACCGAACCTTTCGACTCGTCTGTCACTTCCACCCCACTCCGCAGGACCCTTATCAAATGACAAAAACGAAGCAAACCGAGCCAGTCAAGATGTGGTTCCCGGTAAAAAAAATCTATACGGAATCAATACAGAAACTAAAACGTGTCGATCAGCTAGGTAATTGCGTAAGACACTATCGGTATAGGGCACACATCAGCAATGGAATGTGCTTCTATCCTTCTGTGTCTGTGTTCTGTTCTTCTATAGCTTTGTATCCTACAAACTGATAGTAATAATGTGTTAGGTCATTAGGGTGGTGATGAGGGAGTAGCGTAGTAAGTGAACAGTGTCATTTAATTTTCGCCACGGTAATTGACAACATATTTTTTTTCTTTTTCTTTGGCTTCGCACGGTTTGTGTATTTAACTAATGTCACGTGTTGGGAATGTTGCGATTGTTAGAAAAGCCAATCTGTAATGAATTTCCATTCATGTCGAAAAAGACGGCCGCGTGTACCGTCTACGAGGGAGGTTTGAGGCAAAGTGTGTGGCCACTGGGTATGCTGTGATATCTCAATGTTCTTTATGAATTATTTATTAAATGCACTTTTTACTAAATAAATCACGTACTTTTACTTAGTAAACTATACTTTATTTCATTTAAAAGTCCATTGAAAAATGAGCGTGACACTCAGCTTAACTTTCCCGCCAAAACTCATTCGACAACATTTCAAAACTGATTTTCATATTTTTTGACGACGACGTCACGTTTATTCAAAGGTTTTGGAAATATGTTAGAGAATTGACAATACTCGAGTTTATACGAAACTAAATACGATTGGCATAATATAAATAAAACGTGAGAATTGTAATTTTTTAATACATTTTTTTTTTTCTTTGCAGAGCCTTACCCTGATAGTAGTCCACATTATCGCTTCTTGGTTCCCGCACTTTCTGCCTCTTGACTGTAGGCTGGTTGTAGGTCGCCATTCTTAATTTGAATCTAAATTAAAATGTTATTTTATAAACAAGTTAAATAGCGTCGCTTCCCTTTCCCAAACTAAACTAAATTTGAGTTTAGTTCATATTTTTTTTTATTTCATTGAGAAAAGGGCAGAAGATAAAGATATAAAAAAACCCCATACTAGGACTAGTTCTCCTGTACCGTGGGTACGTTTACTCACTTAAACAAACATCCAGTCCCCACAAATAACCAGTTCCGGAAAAACTACTTGTAGGTCATACAAATATTTGTTCCATGCGGGAATCGAACCCGCGACATGCAGCGCAGAAGGCAATAACTTAACCATTGCGCTAACCATGCAGACAGGTCAGACGTGATAAAAAAAAAATCTCCTAAATATACGTCAATTTACATCCGACGCTGACTACTTTGACAGGACTAAATAAATATTAATCTTCTGTCATTTTCTTTACAAAATAGCAAAAAAAAAGATGCACTGAGCTTAAATCTAGTTCAACTTCAACTCTTGCTCAATGGCCCCTGTGGAATAGATACCACAATTTTGTCAACAACACGTGTAACAAATTATAGAGATATATATTCAAGGTAGAATATCTATTCAAGGTATGAAAATCAAAAAAATAATTAGTCCGTCATATAGATATAAAAAAAAATTAAGGTAACTATTTTTTATTTTGTCGAAATTACCAAAAACTACTGAGATATAGTGTTTTAAAGTTACAGAGTGGGGGCTAATTACGTCACATCGTGGTATATTTTGTACCACGGCGTGACGTTATGCGACATTTCAAATCAATATATCTTCCTAAGTATTTGAATGAACGAAAAAATAAAAAATACGTGTTCAATATTTTTTATTAATCTATTCTGATGGACATTAAATTATTTTTTAGGACACAACCCAATTCGTTGAAAATTTTATTTCACAATAATGGCGGATATCGCCAATGACTGTCGAAAAAGAGGGCCGCGTGAACCGTCTGCGAAGGAGGTTTTAGGCAAAGTCATGATGTGGCCACTATGCCGCGATATTTCAATGTTCTTTATGAATTATTTACTGAATGCACTTTTTACTACATAAATCACGCGCTTTTATTTAGTAAACGACACTATATATAATTTAAAAGTCCAATGAAAAATGAGCGTGACACTCAGCTTTTCCCCAAAACTCCCTAAATTTAGTTTTGTCTGTTAACAAAGAAATCGGCACCAGTTTCTACTTACCCCCAATTATCGTGTAATGTCCTGTTCACGGCAGTCGCACAGACAGCCGAGCGAGCGCGTCGCGTGGCTTATATAATGTAGCGTGAATGGGCTCAGCCGGGCGTGCCGACGGTCTTTTGTGCTCTAACTGGACGAGGGCTTTTGTTTGATAGTACTAGTACAATTGTAATGTTTTAATTTTGTTACCTATGTACTTGGTTTTGTGTCATTTTATATGTGTTTATCTATACCAATATACAACGTGTAACAAAAAGGGTTTATACATAACAAGGGCATGGCATCTTTACACAATATCAATCGATATTGGAAGGGTTTTTTAACCCTATTTCTTTATTTTAGGAAGTTATGAGGAAAAACACCGCCTGTGATAGGCTACTACCATATTAAGCGCATAGAATTATTGAAGACATTTATCGGATTTTGCCAAGTAATGTGACGTGTAATGAGTCGTTATTAACGTATGTAGTGTAGTGTGTACGTTCGTTATGATTTGATTTTAAGAAACACGAAACCGAAAATTTGGTATCATTTTTTTGAGTATTTTATTTTGAGTTGAAACCCTTCCCATATCGTTTGATATCATCTAAAGATGCCATGCCCTTGGTATGTATATACCCTTTATGTTACACGTTGTATAAAGCTGAAGCTGTTTGTTTGAACGCGCTATTCTCAGGAACTACTGGTCCGATCTGAAAAATTATTTTTGCGTTGGAGAAAGGCGTTCCAGGAAGGCCTTAGCTATATAAAATCTCGCTACGACGAATTGCAGCGGAGCATACAAAAAAAAACATATCGAAACCTACGCGGGTGAAACCGCTGGGCGCAGCTAGTATAAAGATAAAACTAAGTATGTCTGAAGTTCCAAGGATTCAGTTATCCATTGTGACTTCTTGTAAAACTTCTACATATAAATCTGTAATATTTAAGGTGTGCATATTAAAAAGAGTATCCTGTGTGTGAAACTAAATACTTAATATTAATTTAGGTACTTTAGGTATAAGAATTTCTAAAGCAATCAAACCAATCTTGATCTGAGGGTAATTGACACACACTATGAGTAGAAATGGATTTCATTTTGACAGTTCAACAACATTCATTGCGTTATTTATATTATTAAGCTGGCACATGTTTTGAACATATGAATCAATAGAATAGATTTATCAATATAAGTACTCCAAAATGGTGCAAATTGAGATTGATAGAGTTTTACGCAATTATGTTTTTGGTGGCTGTGAAAGATTACTTCTATTCCAAAAATTGATGAACATACATAGAAACCTTGTAACGATTTCTCCTGCCCCCGATCGATTCTTGACTAATCATTTGTGGACGGCACAACATATACAATATGTAAAGAAAACCCCGTCCGACCCTTATGGATAATAAAGGTTAGGTGAACACATGACCAAATAAAATATGAAATTTTACATAACCACCTCAGTAACAATACTAATGAATTTTGAAATAATCTTTTTTATTTCGCGAATTAATTCCAACTTCCATAATATGGTATTTTTTCAAAAAAGTGACAACATCATTTTCGACGGTATTATTATGAGCGATTTTTTTTTTTAAGATTAGCCCGGCTTTGTAGGCAATAGTAGAATCAGTTATCGATACCTAACAATACCTTCACTGATCAGAAAGGATTTCTTTACATATTCTATATTTCATCAATACTTCTCTATTATTCGTCATCTCAGTAATAACCCTCATTTCTACCTATATTTAACAATTTCCGAAGCAATATTCATCCAATAAAATACCATAGATAAATCAGTTAATAATAAAGTGTACACAAAAAACTAAGGCGTTTATAATGGTTGAAAGGACAAATTTTAGTGTCAAGGGAAATGCACCAGATGCACTGAACAGTGACAGCATAAAATGTAGTATTAGGCAACCAATAACAACAACAGTATAGGAAGACTAATGGTGTCGGCCCCGACTTACGAATAGGGTAGTTGACTAAAACAAAACACCAATTAGTCCGTCAGTCAGATTTCCAAAAAAATACTAGACACGTATTTTTTCTTTTTTTCATATATACAAAAAATTAAAACGATACATTGCGTTGAAAATTCGTGTGACGTCACTGCTTGCTACACTTTTTAGCAAAGAGTGACGTAACTAGCTCACACTCCAGATCGTTGATGCCTTTTAAATTTGTCAATTATTATTGACTAGCGGCCTCCAGCGACTTCATTCGCGTGGAGTTAGTTATGCTGCGCTCCTATTGGTCGCAGCGTTAATAGCATTAATGGACGCATATCCAACGCAAAAAGAATTTTTCAAATCGGACCAGTAGTTCCTGAGATTAGCGCGTTCAAACAAACAAACAAACAATCAAACAAACTCATCAGCTTTATATATTAGTATAGATTTGATAAAACAAAATATACGTATCCAATATTTTTCTATAATCTGAATGACGGACTAAATAGAATCATTTTTTTTTTACCCAGGAAACATCCCTATATTGTAGGTCGTTGGTTCGATGCCGCTTTATGTATTTAATTTCATCACCACTGCTCTCATAACGGTGAAGGATAACACCGTGAGGAAACCGGCATGTCCTAGAGGCAAAAAGATCGAAAACATGTGACATCTACCAACCCGCATTGAGTCCGTGATGAATGGTGGCCCGTCTCGGTCTCACAGAGGACGCTTCTGTCCCAGGAGTGGGAACATAATGGACTGCTTATACAACATTATTTATTGTTTATGGCGAAACCCAAAACACATGTCCAGTATTTTTAAGTAAAGAATCTATGCACAAAATTTCAAAAAGATATGATAAAAAAAAACCACAAACTTATGAGCTTGCTATTCTACTTGGTTGTCCAAACAAAAATATGGTCAAAGCTCCGCTCGGACGGGCGAGTGTGGTGCGTTGACCTCTGGCGTCAGCTGTGGCGCGCGCGTAAATACTATGATCTATCGTAACCGCTCTGTAATCACTTTGCAACAATTTCTAAATGTCTAAATCTATATTCACGTTTCGCAAAAACAAATCATAACACTGTATACAGTATGAACATGTTTCTTTCAAAATAAACTAAAACCACATCAATTTCCTTAACACTATATTCATCTATACAAAATTATTATAAAAATATCCAGATCAATCTGAAGAACACTGCTGCAAACAACACAATTATCGGCAAAGGCACTTTGGTACCATTTTCCACAATTTTAACACCGGAAACTTCACCTTTCTTCAACGGAGCGGTCAAACCGGCCATCTTTGGTTTATCTATGGGCTCCCCCATCATAGAGAATTTGCTCGCACTAGTGATTTTAACAGTCAACATCTTCCCCATGTACTTTTCCTCTTTGGGTACTAACACTTGTTCATAGTACTCGTTGTGGGCGACGAAGTAGTTCTTGTCGTGAGATATGTCTGTGACGAGGACTTCCTGTGTCTCGCCCACCTTGTGGCCATACGGCTCGTATGAACGGAACAGTTCGGACAGCTTTTTTGTACGTTTCTTTACTTCTTGTGTTGGGACCTGTCAAAGTATATTAAAATAAATAAGTATTAAAATTCATACAAAATCTATAGCACTAACTATAGAGACTACAAACAATGCGGACGGTATGCAAAACGGTGGTTCGACGGCTTTAATTTCATGACAAAATTAAAAATCATTGCAACGAACATGTTTTACATGTCAGTCAAAAAACAACTTAGATCACATGACGCTAAGGTAGATCCATGGGCGTACCCACGAGGGGCAGGTGGGGGCAGTTGACCCTCCTCAAAAAATCTCGAAGAACATGTATGAACTCCCTTAATTGCTAATCAAAGTAAACGGGGACTTGATCTCTAACTTTTAAATAAACCACGCAGTAGACACTGGCAAAATGTATGAGGCTATTTGACAGATTTATAATTTCTATCTTGAATTACTTGGTTGCGGTTAAGAAGTTCACCGAAAGTTATTTTTTTAATACGTATTTCGTAAGAAACATGCAAATAAAAATTCAAAATTCAAATAAGCCGCCGAAACGCTTTATTCAGCAATATGGCGTCGCGTCTTGTAAGTGACGTCACAAGTATCAAGGAAGCGGCCATATTGTGAAACAATTATAATGAAGATTTGGTTAACCGTTATTGTTTGCGCAGTAAACCGTTGTTTGCTTAATTGTAATTAATATAGACATAAGCGTAGTTTATGATTTAAAAAAAACATATTTTACGTAGGTGCTGTTCGGGTACTGAAAATTGTAAATATGTAAACGATTTTCGGTTCCGCAGTGGTGTTTGTATTTATCTGTTATTTGTTGTTGTTTATCTAATAAAATGGTTTACAAATGGTGTGTTGTACCGGGTTGTACAAATACATCGATAAAACACCTGAGAACACATAGAACAGCAACAAGTGCTGATGCGCGCCAAATAGCCTTCGAGCAACACACAAATAGCCTAATAGGCAGCGCTAGTTTATTAAGAGCCTATTCACTCTAGCCTTGAAGACACTCAAATTATAGTGTGACGGAAACATCTCCGCCGGCAAATTGTTCCAGTCCCTCGATGTACGCGGTATAAAAGAAGAAGCGAAACGCTTCGTCCGGATCGCAGCGGTGGAAAACAACGGAAGGGTGGAAAGTCGCCGTACGACGGGTCGAGATACACACAACACTACAAATACCTAATGTTCCATGTAGGTGCGCTTGTGTAGTTTAAAGACAAAACAGCTAGGGACGATTCGACTTATTGAATTTTTGAGAACTTGATTAATTCAAGATAATTGGTTATGGATGGCATCTTCAAAGGAAGTCGCGGCCAAGTGCTTCAGTGTTATGAATTCCTACCTTGGTCATTTTGGCGGCGGGAGTGCCAGGTCTGGCGAAGAACTGGTTGATGAAGAGTGAAGGGAAGCGGTACTTGTCACACAGTCGCATGGTGTCTTCGAAGTCCGCGTCCGTCTCCCCGGGGAAGCCGCAGATTATGTCTGTGGCTATCGTTATACCGGGCACCCTGGGACAAAAATATTCATTACCTAAGAACTGGTCTTTTGATTCGTAGTTAACTCAAACAATTATTGAAAATAGTAAGTAATGGTTAAATTTTTGCAAAATTTGTTTTTTTTTTTATTATTAATTACTACTGTCACCCTTTGTAAAATCTTTATATTTATGTTCTGTAATCTATACGGTGTACATAATGTTACGGGCTAGGGGTACTTAAACGCCGGTTAAGGATTACGAAGTTTATTGGCAACGAAGGTACAGTCGATTGTAGGCAATGACAAGTAGAACGTAGCTGATGTCGTACCGAAGTCTTCTCTTACGTCCACGAAGTCCGTGTTATAAACACACAATAACGCTACAGATGTTTCTTCACGTAGTACTTACAGTTCTCGTTATAATTGTCGCAGTAGGTCTTCTTTAAGATTGCTTCTTAACTGTCGCTGTTTTCGTATCGCTAGTCGAGTGTAGACTGACTGTCCGCCGGCGTCGCGGCGCCTATATATAGGCCAGCTGATCGAACATTCCAGAATCCTCTAGGCGTAATAATAATACTGCATAACTTCGAGGTCACCGGCCAAGTAAGTACCTACGATAATTCCCGGAAACGGGTTTCTAGAAATTTCGATGTCGACACTTTGTTGACAAAACTGTTGATACCTGTACCATTCGATAGGCCGTCCTAAGTCTAGCAATGCGTTTTATTATTATACCTAGAAAATGTCTAGATCTGGAAAAATAGGGCTTAAAAGTGACTCACTGCATGTCACGCGATATTGAACCTTATGCCATCGACATAAGGTCCATTTGTAACATTGCCCCCTTCTTAGTCATGCTCGTCCCGAGCATGATTTGATCCATAATAGCGAGCTAGGCGGTCTAAGTGTACGATTTTCAGCTTCCCTCTAGATCCTTTCTTAATCCGGTAGGTGACATCGTTTATTCTGGTTACTATCGTGTACGGACCCTCCCATTTGGCTTGGAACTTTGGACTCTTTCCTTTTCTTCTAATGGGATTATGTAACCATACCAAAGTTCCCTCTTCGAATCCGGGCACGTTAGCTTTGCGGTCGTATCGGATCTTCATTTTCTCACTGGTTTTCAGACCATTCTCTCTCACTAGCTCATGTATTCCATCTAATTTACGCCGCAGGTCGGCCACATAGTCGACGGCTAGAATAGGAGTATCGGGAGGTGTTCCGGTTAGTGCATCTATGGGTAGTCTAATTTCTCGGCCGAAGTTGACTTTCGCCGGTGTGCAGTTTGTGCTATCATGTGTTGCAGAGCGGTATGACATTAAGAAGAGTGGAATGTATTGGTCCCAATCCCTTTGATGTTCTTCCACTACTTTGGCCAAATGATTCTCCAACGTCTGATTGAATCTTTCGACCATTCCATCTGACTGTGGGTGATATGGTGTTGTACGAGTCTTGTGTATCCCGAGCAGTTGGCAAACCTCTTGAAATAGTGAAGACTCGAAGTTTCTACCCTGGTCAGAGTGTAACTCCAAAGGGATGCCAAATCGACAGAACACCTCGTGAACTAGCTTTTTGGCGACTGTATGAGCTTCTTGGTTGGGTACTGCAAAAGCTTCTGGCCATTTGCTGAAATAGTCTTGCATGACGATGATATACCTATTCCCTTCTTCAGTAACAGGGAATGGCCCAGCTATATCGACAGCAACTCTTTCCCAAGGTGCACCAACATTATACACTTTCAGCCGACCTCTGGCTCTCGTTTGCGGTCCCTTTACTGAGGAGCAAGCTACGCATTTCCTACACCAGTCCTCAACGTCTTCGCGGCAATGCACCCAATAGAATCTTTTTCTCACCTTCTCCAGGGTTTTCTTTACTCCTAGATGTCCTCCGGATACTCCGTCGTGCACCTGTCGTAGCACTGACGCGACCTTATCACAGGGGACAACTATCTGTAAGGTGACCTCCTGACCACTGGGTGATTCCCATTTCCTCTTGAGAACTCCATTATCAATTATCAGGCTGTCCCATTGAGCCCAGTAACTTTTTACTGTTGGGCTAAGCGTTGATATTTCACTCCAAGTGGGCCTTTGGCCTCGTTTCTTCCATTCGATTACTGTCTTCAAGTCGCTATCTTCCTTTTGTGCGTCTTCCAATGATTGATTATCCCAGTCTTCATCCAAAGCGTTCACCTGGATAATCCTTACGTTCTCTTTCTTTTCCTGTTTGGCACAATGTCGGCAAGATTCTTCGCAAGGTCGTCTAGACAAAGCATCAGCATTATTGTGTGACTTGCCTTTTCGATGTTCAGTGACAAAGTCAAATTCTTGCAGCTGTTCTATCCACCTTGCTACTTGTCCTTCTGGGTCTTTGAACTGGAGGAGCCACTGCAAGGCAGCGTGATCGGTACGAAGTGTAAACTGCCTCCCAATCAAATATTTCTTGAAGTGTTGTAAGGTCTTAACAACTGCTAGAAGTTCTCGGCGGGTAACACAATAATTTCTTTCTGGCTTGGAAAGGCATTTGCTGAAATATGCGATAACGACCTGCCTATCTCCTTGTGTTTGAGAGAGAACTCCTCCAACACCCACATTGCTGGCATCTGTGTCTACCAAAAATCGGCCTTCCCTACTAGGGTAACCTAGTACAGGAGCCTCACACAAGTGAGTTTTCAGTAGAGCAAATGCCTGTTCGCAGTCAGAGTTCCATTCAAATTGACACTTTTCCTCTGTTAAACGATGCAACGGTTTCGCTAACTCGGAGAAGTTCTTCACAAACCGACGGTAATATGCACACAGACCCAAGAAAGAGCGTACCTCAGTTTTATTACGAGGGGTAGGCCACTTCGACACGGCTTTTATTTTTTCAGGGTCTGTTCGAATTCCTTGCGCCGAAATAATGTGTCCCAAGTATCCAACTTCTTTCTGGAATAGTGTACACTTACTAGGACTGAGTTTTAAATTCGCTTCACGCAGTTTCTGGAACACTTTCTCTAAATTGCGTAGGTGTTCTGCGAAGTTTCGTCCCATAATGATGATGTCATCCAAATAGACCAGGCATGCATCACCAAGCAACCCCACCAAAATGCGCTCCATTAGGCGCTCGAATGTTGCTGGAGCGTTGCACAGTCCAAAAGGCATGACATTGAATTGCCAGAGACCGTTCCCAGGACCAGTGGTGAAAGCGGTCTTTTCCTTATCCTGCTGACAGATTTCCACCTGCCAGTATCCACTTTTGAGGTCAACTGTGGAGAACCATTTCATGCCACTTAGCAAGTCCAAAGTGTCATCTATACGTGGCAGAGGATAACTATCCTTTTTCGTGGCATCATTCAACATCCTGTAGTCAACGCAAAACCTTGTGCTGCCATCCTTTTTCTTGACTAGGACTACTGGAGATGACCAAGGGCTGGTGGATGCTTCTATAATCCGGTTTTTCTCCATATCTCTTAACATTTCCGTGACTTCCTGTTCTCTTGCAAAGGGGATACGACGTGGTCTCTGTCTTATCGGCTGTGTATCACCCGTATCTATATGGTGTTTGACGAGCCCGGTCCTTCCCACGTCACCGTCGGTCTTCGAGAAGATGTCATGGAAGTTATGTAACAGTTGCTTAACTTTGTGACTTTCGAACTTGTTTAAATTGCCCTTACAATTTTCGAGTAGTGTCGATATATGTTCCTGCCACTTCTTATCACGTTCCTTTTCGTGTGCCTCTGTTTTTCTCAAAGATGCTACATGATCGCACACACCCACCATGCAATTCTTATCAAGAATGATTTCTTTGTTACTAACGTTGATAATGCGTACTTTTGGTTTATCGGAAATCATCATCAGTGTCCTTGCTGTTATCCAGTCTGGGTGATCTCCAGAATCTTCTATTATAATGCAACGTTTACGGCATCCTATTGGTGATAATCTAATATCTACTAAGGTTTCTGATCTTGGTGGTAATACCGTTCTCCTTACACAGTACACTGACCCCTGTTTTCCACCTTGAAGAAATACTTCTTGTTCTGGGAAACTCAATACTCCTTTAGCTACATTAAGGACGCACTGCTGTTTCTTCAAAAAGTCCAGTCCTATTATGCAATCATCTGTAATATTCGCTACTAAAACGGGGTGCGTAAATGTCTTATCACCCATTTTCAAGGACACGTTCGTTTCACCAAGGACGAGTACTGGTTGGCCGGTGGCGGTTTGTAATCGGCATTGTGAAGATCCTCTTTTCCATGCAATGGTGCGAGGAAATAGCTCCGGTCGTGCAATAGTTCTTGATGCACCAGTATCCAATGTGAAACTGCATGATTTACCATTCAGTTCTCCTTCTATAATAAGACTGTTTCCGTCACCCACTTGTGATACTGTTATAATGGGGGCTTCGTGACGACCAGCCAGTACTCGCCCCATAGCCCTGGCTGCTCCTAGTTTAAATCCTCAGCTTCCACCTGTGTCCCAGAAGTACTTCTTCCTTTAGACTTCCTGGGACAATTGCTCCGAATATGCCCCTTTTCGCCGCACTCATAGCAGGTTGGCCCTTGTCGGGGTTTCATTTGTGCGGTTACCTCACGAATACGGTGGTGTGGTCGGCCGTCTTGGCGTACTGCTTCTACCTCCAGAGCGTGTGTCAAGGCTGCCTTCAGAGTCTGATGGTGCCCCAGACGAACCGCAGCCCTGACTTCCGCATCTCGAATTCCATCAGTAAAAGCTTGCACCGTAGTAGCATCAATTACTCCCGGCGTTGAAGCATACGCCCTCCGAACAATACGTTCTATTTCCGATGCCCATTGTTGCAAACCCTCACTGCTTTTCTGTGTGCGGTCGCGGAGTTGAGCCCTGTAGACATGTTCCAGGTGTTTCTCTCCATATCTAGACTCCAACGCTTCTAACAGACAGGCTAGGGTGTTGCAATCGCCGGAAATATTTTCGAGGATTTGGACCGCCTCACCACGCAGAGCAAGCGTAAGGGCGGTTACGGCTTGATCGTCGTCCCAATTGTTGCCTTTTGCGACTTTTTCAAACTGTAGACGGAAGGCCACCCATGACGTTGTTCCGTCAAAATGAGGTACTTGGAAAGTCGGCAAAGCACTAGGTACCGATACCACACCTTTAATACCTCCTTTTTGCACCGTTTTATGGAGAAACTGTATTTCTTTCTCACACTCCAAGATGGTATTATCCAGTTTCTCGAAATGCGCATCGTGTTTGTCTATACGAGCGTCTTGCTGATCTATGCGCGTATCTTGCTGGTCCATACGGGCATCTTGTTGTACTGTTTTTATTTTAAGTTCGTTGACCTCTTCTTTGGTCTTTTCCCATTTTTCATTTAATTGTAATACTAGCTGCTGGGATTCCTTTATTTGTGCCTGGATTTCTGCCTGAGATTTTTCCTGGGATTGTTTTATTTGCGCCTGGGTTTCTGCCTGGGATCTATCTATTTTTGCTTGGATTTCTGCCTGGGATTTTGCCTGTGATTCTGCTACTATGCCTTTTATTTGTGCCTGGGATTCTGCTATACTCAACTTTATTTGCGCCGTCAAATGAGCCAGTAACACCGATAAATCGGATCCGCTGCTTCCGGGAATAGTGCTGGTACTAGGCGCACTCACATTCGTCGGTGTTACGACGGCCGCATCTTCTACGGGTGCAGGGAAACCAAGTGATTCTTCCTCTTGACGCGCCAAATCCATCGCTGCTTGTCGTCGCGTGCGAACTCTTTCGTCTTCCCTTGGCGTGACCGGCATGCCGCTTCTGACACCAATTGTTACGGGCTAGGGGTACTTAAACGCCGGTTAAGGATTACGAAGTTTATTGGCAACGAAGGTACAGTCGATTGTAGGCAATGACAAGTAGAACGTAGCTGATGTCGTACCGAAGTCTTCTCTTACGTCCACGAAGTCCGTGTTGTAAACACACAATAACGCTACAGATGTTTCTTCACGTAGTACTTACAGTTCTCGTTATAATTGTCGCAGTAGGTCTTCTTTAAGATTGCTTCTTAACTGTCGCTGTTTTCGTATCGCTAGTCGAGTGTAGACTGACTGTCCGCCGGCGTCGCGGCGCCTATATATAGGCCAGCTGATCGAACATTCCAGAATCCTCTAGGCGTAATAATAATACTGCATAACTTCGAGGTCACCGGCCAAGTAAGTACCTACGATAATTCCCGGAAACGGGTTTCTAGAAATTTCGATGTCGACACTTTGTTGACAAAACTGTTGATACCTGTACCATTCGATAGGCCGTCCTAAGTCTAGCAATGCGTTTTATTATTATACCTAGAAAATGTCTAGATCTGGAAAAATAGGGCTTAAAAGTGACTCACTGCATGTCACGCGATATTGAACCTTATGCCATCGACATAAGGTCCATTTGTAACAATAATAAAGAGTACTCTATACGATAATTATAACAACCAAGAATAATTAATTTCTTGTCGCATCACATATGCGCGTGATTGTCCTCGGGGACGGCGCTAGATGCGGGGCACCGATCTCGGTAGTACCGGCGCGGCGCCGTGATGGCGCCTCACCACTCGCGCTCACTGTCGGGCTCCGCCACGGGCATTTCCATTGTTCTTATCTTATTGTAAATAACACTATTGCACCTGTTTTAATACAGTCCACTTATTTCATTTCACAGACTTAGCCCGTCCATTGATCCGGCTCGAAGGACCACTGGATGGGCTCTTCTTCACCCTATAGATGTCTACTGCTAGACAAAGGCCTCCCCCAAGGCTTTCCACGATGACCGGCCTTGTGCTGCCCGCATCCATCGGTTTCCCGCGACCTTCACCAGGTCATCGGTCTACCTTGTTGGGGGTCCCCCTACGCTGCGTCTTCCAGTACGTGTCCGCCACTCAAGAACCTTACTGCCCCATCGGCCATCGGTTCTACGAGCAATGTGCCCTGCCCACTGCCACTTAATGGATGGGCTCAGTCGGTGAAATTTATGATACGCTAACATCTTTCAAACTCTTAGTTAAGTCATTTGAAAGTATTTTAGTGGTATTATTTTATAGTTTCATTTAAATTTCTCAAAAAATTTCTCAATTTTTTTTTTACAAGTAGGAAATATATCTGCCAGAGTAAGGCAAAACATTTCCTTTATGCCTGATTTATGCTTTCACCTAACACCAATAATAATATTAATAGTTATTGGTTTTATGATAACCACAGGAAAGAATCTCGTAAGTACGTAGATTGTGATACCCACCTTTTTCAGCATTCATTAATACTGGTTGGATATTTGTAAATTATTTATTAATCTCAGCTGTCGAAGCACAGCGGTTTAGTGCTTGACGGCGATACCGCCGGATGGCACTATTTTATTCACTCTAACCATGAAGTCACTTGAATTGTAATCTGTCCTCTTCCCACGCTAACATTTATAGGTGTTCGATATGACACGGAAGCATATCGAGTGGTTGCGAATAGCTTTTCTGGCACGGACGCCAGAACATCACGCTATAATTTTCTTTAATAGATTTTCAATTTTATCACTAAAACATTAAGGATCAAATTTACTTGGAAGAAATAGACAGTTTCATTATAACTACCGAGCATAGGAACATTTCCGAAGGTTGCAAAACCGAGCACATTATAATATAATGTATGCTAATATTAAAAATAATTCTCACTCACTTTTCTCTGAGGAAGTCCACAACTTGTTCAAAGTCAGCTCGCGTGTACTCCCTCTTCATGTCCGAGAGTACCTGATCACTACCTGACTGCACCGGCACGTGGAGAAACCTGCAAAAACATCAAAAGTTTTTTTATATATATTACTAGCTACCCACCCGCGGCTTCGCCCGCTTGGAATTCGGTTATATCGCGTTTTTTAGATTTCCCTCGGGAATAAAACTAATTAAATGACGATTAATCAGTTTTCGACTGATGGCTATTAAAAAATAAGGATTGATCGTAGAAGGGTGAAAATTTAGGAGTGTATGTATTTTTGTATTTTGTATCATAAAAAAATGGAAACTAAATTATAATTATATATAATATTATCTAAAAAATAAAAATTTAGGTGTGGACTACCCCTAACATTTAGGGGGATGAAAAATAGATGTTGGCCGATTCTCAATACCCAATGACCCAAAAACACTACCAACGATGCTGCGCCAGAGGGAGATGGATCTGGAGACTGCGAGGACGCTCAAACCCTCGTCTCTGTTCAAGTTCTGTACTATTTTGTCTGGAGTGCAACAGACATGTCCGATCCAATTTAAGTTAAGCAGTCTATGGAACATCTGTTGTCTTTGTTTTAATGTGTGTGACCTAAAATATAAGCACAAATTATGCTGTCTTACTTGTAGACCCTTGGATGGTGCATGATCTTGGCGACTTCGGCGAGATGTTCCAGTATGTAGGGCGGGTTGGTCATGCCAAGCCGAAGTCGACAGCCTTCCGGTATCACCTCCACCAGCTTCCAGAGTAACTCCGGCAGAGAAGTGCCAATGTCACGGCCGTATGTTCCTGGACAGGTGGTATATCCATACTAATATTATAAATGCGAAAGAATCTCTGTCTGTCTGTCCGGCTTTCACGCCAAATCTACTGAACCACACACATAGTCTAGAGTCTGAGAAAGGACATAGGCTATATAACATCCCGCTATGACCAATAGGAGCAGAGCAGTAACAAAAACTGTTGCGAAAGCGGGAGAAAACGTGGACGTACATATTGCTCCCATTATTTTAACAGGCGCTTATTTTAAATCAACTGAGCTCTTTTTATTTTGTTCGGAATGGGCTACGGCTTTGACAAAACTATTGAATGGATTTTAAGAAAACCTTGCAGTAATGTGCATTCATCTTGGCATTCCCACGGAAACGGGAATCACCGCGCGCTGTAAACTGAAGTCCACGCAGACAGAGCCGCGGGCAACAGCTAGTTTTATTATAAAGGTACAGGATGTAAAATAACACAGCACAAAGCCATAATCAACACATTCTGTTCATCAAACTATATCTACTTCATTCCGAATATTATGATAAGATTAGTGTCCGACCGAAAACGAATTTCGGCAACTGTCTCTGTTTCGGCCAAAACCGACACCAAAACTTCCTTACAAGGATCATAAATTTTGAGGGGATATAAACAAAACGTTGTCATAATCAGTCATTCGATATTGATTTCTCTTTAAATTACAAAGATAAGCAATGATCGATATTTTCATTTATTAATAATCAACATACGAACCTCTATCTAAGAAAAAAAATTTAGTTGCGCCTCAAAAATACTCACAATAGGTTATTATATATATAATTTGAGTGGATAGGTTATCAATCGCACACAAAAACTAGCCAGCACAATAAAACAAAACGAACAGCAAACAAAAAAGCGAATTACGACATTGGCTTCGATGGGATTCATTCATTCATTCAACGCGACGAACATGAGTCATGACCGATCACAGCGCGAAAACTCCCGAATGCACATTCGGTTTCGGTCGTAGTTTCGGCAAGTGTGCCGCTGAAAACGAAACTAAACCGGAACGAAACTCGTGTCTTTGCCGAAACTAAACCGAAAACGGAACCGAATATTCGGTCGGGCACTAGATAAGATACTTAAACTTGTTGCAGTCTATTCAACCAATTTTAACTTTTACTGTGTAGGTGATATGACAAATGGAAGCTGTAGCAAATATTTGTTACATCCTTAAGCCTACGTAATAGAAGTTAAGCTTGGGTAAACAGACTGTAAGAAAAGGTTTTTTAACGTATAATCTTATTCCAAATAGTCTAAGTGATATTGGGCAAAAATTTTAAGCGCTAAATAAATGCATTTTTTTTAATTCCCAACTTTTAACCGCCCGCGGCTTCGCCCGCGTTAAATTCGGTTATATCGCGCTGTTTGGATTCCTCATTTTCGGGGATTAAATATGGTATCATTTAGCCTCTAATTTTACATGTGCATATTCGTTTGCAATATATTACATTGTTTTAAACGACACACAGCGCCATCTATCACTGAACTGGTATGAAGCTAACAATAGTTAGGTTGTCCCTCGGGAATAGCACAATTTTCCGGAATAAAAAGTACCCTATTATTTAAATACGAACTACAACACCTCACAAACATTACCTCTGCAAAATTTCAAAGCAATCGGTTCAGTAGTTACGGCGTGAAAGCGGAACAAACAAACAAACTCACTTTCCGATTTATAATATTAAGTAAGTCTACGTGAAAATATTTAAAAAATAATTACTATCACAAACCCACCAGTATCTTCACTAGTCAACCAAATCTCACAAACGCCCTCGGTGAACGACTGCCGAGCCCTCTCTACGATCTCCTCCGGAGGGTAACTCCCGAGCTCCCCTCGCGCATGCTTCGTCTTGCAGTATGTGCACTGGTTCAAACAGCCCGTGTTGATGGAGATGATCTCTATGAGGGGGTTCTTGCGGACTTTAGGAAGGAGGAGGGAAGCTCCGCCTGCTTTGCGACCATCGCTGGTTTTCTTCTGACCGAAGAGACGGACTGTGTGGCCTGTAAAAGTTATTTATATTTTCATTAATATCTAAGTTATTTGTACACTTTTTTTTCGACTATAGTTCACCGCAATTCAAATTATTTATGTAGAATCGCCATAAGTTGGCGACATAACTTTCTAGTTCGTATAAATTCATAATATTCCTATCTAAAGACTTTTATTTGAATTGTATTGTTTAATAATGTTTTATTTAATATCCATGCACTATTAATTCCACTTTCAACGACATTATTGTATGTACGCGCTTTTATACAAAACGATGTTAATTTTACAAGTGTAACTAAGGTATTCAGAGTATTTGGTTAAATTGTGAGGAATCATTTTTATTTTTTATAATAAGATGTTGCCCCACACTAGCAATTACTCGTGTACCGTGGGTGCGTTTACAAATATTTAAACTCTCATACGCAAACAGTTAGACCCTTTTTTTTTTTTTTTGTTCTCCCAGTGGAAATCTCTACCAGACCGTCCTCCGTCTGGGGGTCGACGGAGGGTGCTCTCACCGGCTAAAACCACTGGAGCGTTCCTCTTCTTGCCTATAGCCGGGGGTGCGGGCCCTGGTTTGCCATTCACCGCATCCCCGGCAGGCCTTGACCCGCCACGCGCGAGATCGGCGGGTCCCTCTTCCTCCCCTCCTTCCATCAGGTAGGCGTGTAGGAACAGCCACTACACGCCTACTCCGGCCCTAGCGACGGACGTCGGACTCCCCCGGTCCTCGGCCCGTCGGCCTCTCGTTATGGAGGAAGCGGATCGACCTCGGCTTCCCTCCTCCTCCGGCCAGCGCGCCGTCGGCGGGACGGGAGAGTGCTCAGTGCTTCCCTCTCCCGTTCGGCCGTCTCCTTCGCGGAGATTGCCTCCTCGCAGAAGGAGACGACCGCGTCCCATGACTCCTCGCTGTCGACCATGGCTCTGACCACGGCCGGCCGCGAGAGGTCGTTTCCGCCGATCGCTGCGGTGAACGCACGGCGCTGCTCGTCCCATGCCGAACACTCCTCGAGGGTGTGCCGCGCCGTATCCTCTGCCCCGCCACCGCAGTGATGGCACGCCGGTGTCGGCTCCCGACCGATACGACACAGGTAACTGCCGAAACACCCGTGTCCGGTCAACACCTGCGTCGCACGGAAGGTGAGCACCCCATGCCTCTTCGGGTCGATCCACTTCTCCATGCAGGGTCTTACCGCCGCTATGACGGCGTGCCCCAAACAGTCAGACCCGGAACAACTACCTGTATATCATACAAATATTTGTTTCGTGCGGGAAGTAAACCTACAACACACAGGTGTTGTAGTGAAATTGATCATTCGGTGCATCTCTGGCATTTAATGATGCCCCTTGAAAGCTTCAATTATTTATCTTTATTCACCTTTTACTTTAAAAACTACAAACTTGGTTGGTCTCCACATACCCTTAAGTGTCTCCTCAACAATCTCAACAATCCTGTCGATCTGTTGAACGCCAACTACACTGAGTCCTGTCAGGTAGTTGGCTCGTGGAGCACCCTGCGGCACACAGCCCGCCACAACCACATGTATGCCGCGGCTTTGACCCAGATCTATCTCATTTCTGGAATATGACAAAACAGTATTCTGTTAAATATCTGTGTATGGTAACAGTACTCTTCAAGACAAATTGATGGAGGAACATTAAGACTACATGTTGTAAGGTATACTTATTTTTTTGTATATATATATATACATATATATATACAATATGTAAAGAAAACCCTGTCCGATCCGTGAAGGTATTTTTAGGTATCGTTAACTGATTCTAATAATGCCTACAAAGCTGGGCTAAACTTAGAAAAAAATCCCCCAAAAAAAATAAATATTATTTCGAAAAAGCGAGGTAACTTAATGCATGTGCGGTAGACAACCCGATAGCCCCGCCCCCCTTCACCCGCGCATGTATGCGCGGGTGAAGGGGGGCGGGGCATGCGGCACGTGGTCGCATCGCTATTCGCTCCGTCACAAATGGTGTTGTCAGTTTTTTAAAAATGACCAAATTTCGGGGAAATTGGAATTAATACCCGGGAAAAAAAGATTATTTCAAAATTCATTATTATTGTTACTGTGATGATTATGTAAAATTTTATATTATATTTGGTCAAGTGTTTACCTAACCTTTATTATCCTTATGGGTCGGACAGGGTTTTCTTTACATATTGTATAATATAACATTGCCCCACACTAAGAATTACTCCTGTATCTTGGGTGCATTTACAAACACTTAAACTCACATACACAAACAGCCAGACTCAGAACAACTACCTGTAGGCCATACAAATATTTGTTCAGTGCGGGAAACAAACCTGCTACACGAAGCGCAGCAGTCAATCGATCAGCCACTGCGCCAACCGTATTCAAAGCTTCCTTGAGAGTTTCATCTGACTAACCCACAGATTCATCAAGCTTCCATACTTTCACAACATTAGAAATTTCTTTTATCTAGACATTTCTGTATGCCTTGCATATCTATATAGATCTTGTAAAATAACAATTACTTATTCACTGATAATACAGGCTTTATGGCTTTATGTCGAAAGGTGAGGAGGAGGAGAAAATGCACTTTTCGTATTTCATTCAGGGTTTGCAAATCTGGGGGCACAGTTGAAAGGAGTAGACAGTTGTGCTGCTGGACAACTGACTTGTTGTGCTTGTTGTGCGGCCCAGCGGCTCTTTTTATCCCCAGCAGAAACACTAGGAAGTGGTGATGGGCAGGTGTTTTGAGGACTTGCCGTTTTGATGTTCGAAAACTACTGATTCTCACCCTAATTTGTATAAATGACTTATGATTACTCTTAATTAAAATTGAATAGGAATTGGATTAGATTGAAATTCGATTTTTGGTGGCCTAAACCAAAACAGAACAGTCTCTGTAGGGTAAAATATTTCCAATAACATGTAAAACTTATCAGAATTAAAAACTACTAACTTGAAATGGTCTTCAGAAGGGCTCTTGACTGTGCAAGAGTTGAGCAGCCAAAGATCTGCATCAAACTTGTTTTCAGTCAACTTGTAGCCGTTGGCAGCCAGCATACCGGCCATGTATTCCGAGTCGGAATTGTTGTGAGCACACCCCCATGTCTTCACGTAAATTGTCTGGGTACCTGGATAGTAAGGATAAACTTAGAAAAATTTATCAATTTGATGAATGATGAAGTTCTGTAAACATATAGTTTTCGCACAAAATAAACATTCCTTAGTTATACAGATCTCCTTAAACAACTCGCTCTTGCCGTGTTATTAGTAAGGTACTGGAGACTAGCCACTGATATGTATAGAGATTTCACACGTAATATTTATTAAATGGTTTCTTAGCGGCACTTTGATTAAAAGACGTTGACTAAAATAAACAACTTTTGAGGTTATACCTGGTACGACACTTTCCAATATAACCTTTTCGGCGGGCTCGGAATCATTCTTGTTTTCACGTTTTTTTGACCGGACGCTCACACTCTTCCTGCTGGAGTATCTTTCTTTCGGTGTGATGTCCTGAGAAGATATTAAATCCTCTATATCGTCTATAATTTCATCACAAACACCTGGCATATTGCAGTTTTGTTTTGACACTTAATTGACAGTTGACTTTACATACATCTCTTGCTGTCATTTGATCCACAGTCTTTCTGTTTTGCGTTTCGATGTGTAAAAAATTGAAAACATAAAAAAATGATTTATATATTTTCAAGATGACCTGAAGATCCAATGAGTTAGTTATTAAACAGATATGATATGCTATGCCGCCCCTGGTGTCACCTTTTTTGGGGTGACACCCACCCAGTCTCTAAGAAACACCTAAATCGTTAGCACATTTTTTTTCCAGCGATTCCTCCTCCAGCACTAGCTCAGCTCTATTTAAAAATCGGGGATTCCCGCAAAAGAGCCTGACGCTGTCGTGGGAGATTCCCCGTACCATAATCGCGATCGTGAAGTATAAGCCCCGCACGATGATATTGCGATGGAACCTTGTCACAATAACAGCGTTGTGACGTCATCTGTCACACAAAAGGACAGCTAGCAAAAGAATGTTAAATGCAAAATTAATATTAGGGTTAAGGGTTTATTTGTATTATATAATTTTATTACACTCTTTATAAAGAGTGTATGTATAAATTAATATTAGGGTTAAGGGTTACCTACTCACCCATATTCTGACAAACAAACTTTCATTATTAAAAATTTCAAGGAAATAATTTTTGTAGACGTAAGAAAAATATACTTATTCGTATATCTTTCTTACATGTATACTATTTTTTCTAACTACATTTCTGTTAATTTGCGAGCGGGAATTGAACCAGAGTCCACTGTGTAGTAGTCATGTTTTAATTACTACCTACATCTATCAGCTTATAAATAAAACCAGGATAATATGTAAAAAAATGTATATAGTCTTCCGAATCAGAACTGCTTTCTGTGTCTGTCGTTTCCGATTCACTGTCGTCGCCGTATTTATGACAAATAACTCGTCAGTTATTCGATCTTTATTCCAATATTCCTCTTCAAGCCGTTTAACATTATTGACTTCCTTTCGTCAGTCATCTGGAGTTATTGACTCCGACGCCTCCAACGTCAGAACTTCAATGCGACTTTCCAACTGCTACACATTCTTTTCTGACACCCTCGTCTTTACCAGGTTCCAGATGTACTCAATGGGGTTGAGGCCGCAGTTGTAAGGTGGTAATCTAACGACTTCATGGCCATTGCCAGCTAATAAATTGTCAATTTTATAATTTTTCGGCGGTCTGTGCCGTTTAATTAATAAATACAGTTCAGGTTTTGTACTGTCGTTGGGAAAGTCGATGTTGTGATCTTGTAGCCACTCAACAATCAACTGTTTTTTATTGTTCATACTAGGTGGCCTATTCTCATCCCTACTGTGATAAGGGGCGTTGTCCATCACAATTTTGGAGTTGCGTGGTATGTTGGGTACTAATTTTTCTGTAAGCCACTTGGTGAAATTCTCAGCATTCATTTGATCATAGTAATCCCCCGTTTTGGTATCTGCTTTAAACATTAAAAGGGCATAGTCAACAAAACCGCTTTAACTTCTTTATCCATCGGCGACCGGGGCTGTGGTTCCATCTCACTTCATCGGTTGCTGTTTGCCAACATTTTTCTACCGTGTAGTGTGCGTGTATCCACGTTTCGTCGAGATAAATAACGGGTCTTTTGTCTTTTATTTTTCACCAAGCGAGTAATTTTCTTTCATACGTCGTTAATATTTAGCCCTCCACGCTTGAATTTGGGGTCTTTAAATTGGGGCCAGTCTTTTTTGGTAGCATCGTTTAAATTGGTAGCCCAAATCACATTTAATTATTTTTCTTAATGTAGTTTCACTACCAGTATAATTAAGGTCTACTTTTGAAGCCGCCAAGATTTTGCGCATTGTGGGTATTTCTCTCCTCACCGTATACATTGAATCTATAATATTTCTTAAAGCTGTTAAGGAAAACCCGTCGAAATATTTCTTCTTTTGTCTTTTTCCTTTAGTAGGAGTTCTCATTTTGCTGCCACTGGCTGTTGCTGACTCATGCTCTCGTATCAATTTCGTCCCAGTATTTTTTGCAACGCCTGTGGCACATGCCACACACTCCGTGACTTTGATAGAATTTTGCAAAATATTTTTAATAACTATAAGCAGTTGCTTCGGTATTAAAATGTCCGAAGCACTTTTTAAAGCATGGTTTATACTTTCAAGAACTAACTTACAGTCCTCTTTCTCCATAACAAAATAATTGTCCACTTTAATTATAATTTCACGAGCACGACTATTAATTAATTTCTTACTCATTTTAACGAGTAACAGCTAACAAAACTAAACAACAAAACTGAAGAACAACAATAAAACAGGATAACAAAAACAAAAAGCTAACAAAAATATTCGATGTGCGTAAGTGGGTAAGCGCGGACTGAACTTGCGAACGGTACCGACGGTGCGAGTTAGACTACGTCACCAAGATGGCCGCCAATCGCAATATCATCGTGCGGGGCTAGTATATTGTGTTTGGTTGTCACGAATTGTTAAACGTGTATAGAATAATACACGTTTAACCATTGATAAAATATTAAACTAAGGTAGATAAGTCACTAGCGCACTGAAAATGAAGCGTACAAAAGAAGGTAAGTCCAGTATCTCGCTTTTTTTACTCTCGATACTCTCGTTCCGTACGCGCGTGTGTCCTCGGTGGCTAATAAAATCTTTTCCGCATTCAAATTGGCGTTTTGTGTAATGCGTAAATGCACGAATTATTTTAGAAAAACCAACAAAAGTCATGGAATCACATATCATAAGTAGTTATTCCAAAATATTTAGATAAATAATATAGTTTCAATTGTTTTGTCAAACATTCTTACAAATGATGCTTAGGTTGCCATAGTAAGTAACAAAAGAGAGAGCTAATTGGAGTTCTTGCGAGTGCGATAAAGACGCGGACGCATTAGACATAGATTAGTTGCACAGAAGCGATAATGTTTATGGTGACTTTTATACCTACAAATTATAGTTCTGTTTAATATTATTTAAGAAAATCTTATTGCAACAGTTAAGTAAAACATTTATAAAATTACGTGTTTATTTTGCGTTGCTAAGTAATAGAGTCAAATGACATGAAATTATAAAACGGGAAAGTGTGGGTCGATATTAAATGAACATGAAGTATTTTTTTTTTATATATTATAAACTAGCGCTTGACCGCAATCCTGCCTGATGGTAAGCAGTGACGCAGTCCTTGATGGTAAAGCGCACTAGTTTATTAAGAGCCTATTCACTCTAGCCTTGAAGACACTCAAATTATATAGTCCGACGGAAACACCACCGCTGGCAAACTGTTTCAGTCCCTCGATGTTACGCGTTATAAAGGAGGAGGCGAAACGCTTCGTCCGGATCGTAGTGGTGTTAACAACATAAGGGTGGAAACTTGCCGTACGACGGGTCGTCCGATGGTGGAACGGAGATGGGGGAATTAAATCATGAAATTTCCTCGCACACTCCCAAGTATATAATAATATAAATTAATATTTCCTACGCTCACACTAATTAGCTAGCATATAGAAATATATACACAATGTTTGCATAATGATTTACATTTGAAAAATTAAAATATTATTTGAAATATAGTAAGTAAGTATAGAATAAACCGAATTAATTTCACTAATTACAATGGTTTATAATTGTTTATTTTATTGCATTAGGTTTCCTTTGATCAAAGTCACAAAATATTAAATACATTTTAATGAAGTATTACAAAACTTCAATGACAAGCATTAAAGTTTTGTAATACTTGATTGAAGTGTAAAACTTTTCATAAAAAAAATATTTGCACCTATTGAGCACCTACTACACTATCACCTACGAAATTACCAGTTACCGTCAACTCTTTTATATTTCCTATCTGTATTTTTCTTATTCTTTGGCCATCTTGTTGTTGTTTCCAGTTAAGCGCAAACGACCCACACTAGCCATCTTTTTCTTCTCTATGCTTTAGATTGCGCCCCATCTCACTCACACTCTATCAACGTGTGAAATGTACGCAGAATAAAAAATTTGCATGTGCAGCAGCAGCACACTGCTCCAAACGGCACATTTATTTGGGTTAGTTTGTTAGAACATATAATATCTGTTAATATTATATCATTGCGTTTAACAATCTATATATCAATAATGATAGATAATAAAAAGACGAATATATATTTTATAAACATAACAAGCTTGGGAGGAGCCATCTGACGATGCTGACGACATCTGATGGGAGAGTCGTTACTTTGAGGCCGGAGGTACTTGCGGAAGTTGAAACCTTCTATAGTCAGCTGTATACCTCGCAAGCGCCTAAACCAGTTCCCCGCACCGAAGATTCCAGAGCCACTCTCACACGGCATTACACCGAAGACCTCCCTGAGATCAGCCTAGCCGAGATCGTGATGGCTCTTGGACAGCTTAAAAATGGGAAGGCCCCGGGAGAAGACGGGATTACCTCGGAGCTCTTGAAAGTTGCAGGTACGCCTGTGCTAAAAGAGCTTCAGCGTATATTTAATTCTGCTCTTTTTTCGGGGAGAACTCCTAAGGCATGGAACAGAAGCGTAATGGTTTTGTTTTTCAAGAAGGGTGATAAAACCTTATTGAAGAACTATAGACCCATTTCGCTTCTGAGCCATGTCTACGAGCTGTTTTCAAGAGTGATCACGAACCGACTAGCGCGCAGACTCGACGAATTCCAGCCGCCTACGCAGGCCGGGTTTCGAGGAGGATTTAGTACCATAGACCACATACACACAGTGAGGCAGATTATACAGAAGACCGAAGAGTATAATCAGCCCCTGTGTCTAGCATTTGTGGACTATGAGAAAGCCTTTGACTCCATCGAGACCTGGGCTGTTCTGGAATCTTTGCAGCGATGCCAAGTCGATTGGCGATATGTCCAAGTGATGAGATGTCTTTACAATGCCGCCACAATGTCCGTCCAAGTCCAGAACCAGCAGACTAAAGATATCCCTCTTAAGCGAGGAGTGAGACAAGGGGACGTTATTTCCCCCAAATTGTTCTCCAATGCCCTCGAGGATATGTTTAAGACGCTGGATTGGCAGGGTCGGGGCATTAACATCAATGGCGAGTACATCTTACACTTGCGATTTGCGGACGATATCGTCATCATGGCGGAAACGCAGCAAGAGCTGGAACAAATGCTGGCCAACTTAGCTGACTCCTCCCAACGCATCGGTCTCCGGATGAACTTAGACAAGACCAAAATTATGTTCAATGAACGGGTCACTCCGGGACCGGTTGCCGTAAATGGAATGCCGCTCGAAGTTGTTTCAGAGTATGTATACCTCGGGCAAACGTTGCGTTTAGGGAAAAACAACTTCGAGAAGGAGGCAAATAGAAGGATCCAGCTGGGATGGGCAGCATTTGGTAAACTTCGTCGGGTATTTTCGTCGCCCATACCCCAATGTTTGAAGACCAAAATAATAATAATAATAACAAGTCGCTCCCAAGTTCTATAGAACTTGGGAGCGATCAGACCAAGGTGTCACTGACACGTGCCTACCGGATGATGATGCCACGTGTTCATTCTGGCGCAATATCTGGTCGGTGCCTGTCAGTCACACCGAAGGTAGTTGGACTCGGGTTGTTGAGCGAGCCTGCGATCCAGTACCAGAAATGGGGGCTATTACCATCTGCCCCCAAGATGTAGCTCATGCAGTCCGTCCGTTGCCTAATTGGAAGTCTCCAGGGCCGGATGGGCTGCACAACTTTTGGATCAAATGGTTTACCAGGTCGCACGCTCGCTTGACATCTCAATTCCAGACTGCTTTAGAGTCTGGTTCGCTACCCCAGTTTCTAACAACTGGAGTAACCCACCTGCTCCATAAATCAGGTAGCACCGCGGAACCCAAAAATTATAGGCCGATCACGTGTTTACCGACGGTCTATAAAGTTCTTACATCCATTTTGAAATCTAAAATTAACACGCATATTGACAGCAACTCCATCATGTCTGCCTCTCAAAATGGATGTAGGAGCGGGTCCCGCGGTACTAAGGAGCTACTCCTCATTGATATGGCCATTAGCCAACAGGTTCATCGTTCCCGAAAGGATCTGTCGACATGTTGGATAGATTATAAGAAGGCCTATGACTCAGTGCCACATACATGGCTCATGCGGGTGCTGGAGTTGTATAAAGTGGATGCAACTCTACGCACCTTCCTGATGACGTGTATGAGGACATGGAGGACAGTCCTTCGCTATCCAGGATGTCGAAATATTCAGAGGAATAGCGAACCGATAAGGATCGAGCGAGGTATATTTCAGGGCGATAGTTTGAGTCCACTTTGGTTTTGCTTAGCACTGAATCCTCTAAGCACACTATTGGAGGATTCAGGTCTAGGCTATCGGTTGAGGAGAGGTGGTCAGGTTATATCGCACCTCCTCTACATGGATGACCTGAAACTTTTTGCTCACACCGATTCACAACTGAAGGAGCTACTGAAAATTACTGAAACTTTCAGTAGCTCCATCAGGATGGAATTTGGTGTGGACAAATGTGCGGTCATGCATGTAAAGCGAGGAGAGATTATGGAATCCGTGGAAACCCAACTCACGAGTTCCATAAACCTTAGAGCCCTCTCCGCATCCGAAACCTATAAGTATTTGGGTATGTCGGAAGCGTTGGGTATCAATGTTACTGACATGAAGCAATCCTTGAAGGAACGCTTCTTTGGCCGCCTGAAAAAAGTACTTAATAGTCTTCTATCAGGCGGAAACAGGGTGCGCGCTTTCAACGGTTGGGTCATGCCGGTATTGATGTACTCTTTCGGCATACTCAAATGGACTCAAACCGAACTCGACGCCCTGGATAGGAGAGTCCGTACACTGCTGACTGCAAATCGATTGCATCACCCACGGTCATCGGTTATGAGGCTGTATATCCCGCGAAAATGTGGAGGTCGAGGCTTTTTAAACGTTAAGACACTCCACAATCGTGAGATATGCAGTCTCAGAGAATATTTCCTAACAACCGACGTGGGAATGCATCGAGATGTGGTCGCAGTTGACAAGGGCCTCACTCCGCTCTCCTTGGCAAAAGAGAACTGGCGCAAACCAGTAGTGCTTGACACCAATGATCGCATGGAGGTATGGAAGAGCAAGGAGCTTCACGGACGCTTTTTCAAAGCCCTACACGGGCCTGATGTAGACTTACAAGCGTCCGTGGCCTGGCTACGATTCGGTGACCTTTTTGGGGAAACCGAAGGTTTTGTATGTGCAATTATGGACGAAGTTATGATGACGAACAATTACCGGAGATTTATTGTGAAAGACGGCACAGTTGACATCTGTCGGGCATGTCACCGGCCTGGGGAATCAATAAGGCATATTATCTCCGGGTGTTCTCGTCTAGCTAACGGAGAGTACTTGCATAGACACAACCTTGTAGCCAGGATCATTCATCAGCAACTTGCTCTTAAATACAACCTTGTGGAATCGGAGGTGCCGTACTACAGGTATACGCCCGACCCAGTTCTCGAAAATGACCATATCACATTGTACTGGGATCGATCCATCATCACTGACAGGACTATTGTTGCCAATAAGCCTGATATAGTGCTGGTGGATCGATCAGAGCGGCGTGCAATGATTGTTGACATAACCATCCCACATGATGAGAACCTCGTGAAAGCTGAGAAAGATAAACAAATCAAGTATCTTGACTTGGCTCACGAGGTTATCGACATGTGGGAAGTGGATTCAGCAATCATTGTACCGATAGTCGTGACAGCCAATGGCTTAATAGCCAAGAGCCTCGACCAACACCTCAGGAGGCTCTCGTTAGGCAGCTGGATCAAGGGCTTGATTCAGAAAGCGGTACTGCTGGACACGGCTCGCATCGTCAGGAAGTTCCTCTCTCTGGAGCCCTGACCGCCGGTAGCTTGGACCCTGTTCCCGATACCGGTGGGCTACTATTTTTTATATTTTTAAATGTTTTTTATATACATTTTTGTTATGTAGAAATATTTAAAAATATAATTTATAAGTGTATTTATTGAAATAAAGGAGATAATAATAATAATTACTTTATTGAGCAAAAAACGTACATAGATAAAGTTTGCAGGTACATGCCTTAAAGAAACTAACAATAGATACAAGAAGAGAGAATAGAATAAAGGTAATTTTCTATGTAACAAAACAATAAATCCTGCCTCCTAAACTAGGGAATACCTGTTTCTTAGGAGACAGGTAAAATAATCAAAATCAAAATCTTCAACCAGTGCGTCCTACCCGTCATGACTTACGGAGCCGAGACGTGGACACTAACGGTCAGACTAGTCCATAAGTTTAAAGCCGCTCAGCGAGCTATGGAGAGGGCTATGTTGGGCGTCTCTCTGAAGGACCGCATCAGAAATGAGGTGATCCGACAGAGGACCAGAGTTACCGACATAGCTGAGAGGATTAGCAAGCTGAAGTGGCAATGGGCTGGTCACATATGCCGCAGGACCGACAACCGTTGGGGTAAACGAGTCCTTGAGTGGAGACCGCGTCTCGGCAAACGTAGCGTAGGACGCCCTTGGGCGAGATGGAGCGACGACATCAAAAAGGTGGCTGGTAGTGGCTGGCGGAGAACTGCTCAAGATCGAGCTTGTTGGCGTGCCATGAAGGAGGCCTATGTCCAGCAGTGGACGAGTAAAGGCTGATGATGATGATGAAACATAACATCGGCTGCTGGCAGAAGTTACCACCCACCAGATAGTCTTGCCGCCAAGCGATTCGTCGTGTTCCGGCATAATGTCTGGTGAAGCCGTATGGAGGATGGGTCTGAGCAGTTTTATTGCGATGTGTACCGGGTACAATGCGCCAATTGTTGTTGTGTCGGCAGTCTGGTCGTGGAGGGTAGCGGGATCCGAAGCACGGTATCCCGCTGGCCGACCGCAGGTATTTGGGGGCCCAAGTAGTGAGCCAGCCACCCACGAAAGGCTGCCCCGCCAACTGCGAAAAATCGAGTTCAGGCGTCCCCGCAGTCTCCAGATAAATCTTCCACTGGCGCATTGTCGTTGGTCATGTTGTTGGGTTTAACATTGCATCACCTTTTCTTTTTTTTTTCGGGGTGGAAATCCTCATTGTATGTCCGCCGCCCTGGGGTGGGCGACGGGGTCTGTCAGACTTACTGACTAAAACCACCCCGGTATCTCTTCCATCACGAGCGTGCGTGGAGCCGCGGAAGTCTAAATTCTTCCACGGCCCCACCCTCTCGTGCTGGCCCGGTCTGTCCGGGCCTCGTTTCCTACACGGGATAGTGGGGTGTTAAACTACCCCGTGCATCGCCTTAGAGGCGCGCGCTGACACTCGCGCGCGCCTCCGCCTCGGGGTCCATCGAATAGTGGGCGGGGACTTCCCCATATCCCTCGCCCCTGGACCCATTCATGGGGGGCGGAAGAGGGCGTTATCCGCCCTTCTTCGGTGCCCGGTGCGTCTTCTGAGGCCCGGGAAGGGAGTTGAGATCTCCCTCTCCCGTTCCGCAGCTTCCTTCTGCGACATCACGTCCTCGCAGAAGGACACCACCGCGTCCCACGACACTGCGTTACCGACCATCCTCCGCACTACTGCCGGCAGCGTCAGGTCGCCTCCTACTTCATTTGTGAGGACACGGCGCTGCTCCTCCCAAGCTACACACTCGGTGAGCGTGTGCTGCGCCGTGTCCTCCCCGCACTGGACGCAGTGGTGGCACCGAGCGTCCGGCTCCCTGCCTAAGCGACGCAGGTACTTGCCGAAGAAGCCGTACCCCGACAGTACCTGCGTGACCCTGAACGACAGGGAGCCGTGCCTTCTCCCGAGCCAGTCGTCGAGTACTGGCCGGATCGCCTCGATCGTAGCGAGGCCGGCGGTAGGGCGCATAAGCCTCTGCCGCAGTCCGCCACCAGGACCTGACGGAGCTCCTCTCAGCGCAGCTAGATCTGCCGCTGCGCCGGTCTGGAGCCCCGTGTCCGCTCTTCCTCGCGCCATCGGTAAAATGACGCGAGTACTTTCGCCTCTAGGTCCCAGGGCAGGGATCCGGCCAGGACGTAAGCCGCCTCGTAGGAAATCGTGCGATACCTGCGGACGACCCTGACGGCCATCGCCATGTGCGGCTTGCTCAGAATGGCGAGTGTTCCGGCCGTCAGGTCCATCGCGCACACAGGGGCCCCAAACAGGGCCATGGTCCGCACGATTCCCACGTACAACCGCCTACAGGCGGCGCTCGGGCTCCCCATGTTGGGAAGCAACGTTGATAGCGCGCCTGCTGCACCCATCAGCTTGGGTGCCAGCCGCCGGAACTGGGGTCCAAATCCCCATCGGCTGTCGAGCACCAATCCCAGGTACATCATGGTGGACTCGACAGCTATCCGGGCCCCACTGACCACGATATGTGATCCCGGTGCCGACGCACGCCGGGGGCCATGGAAAACCTCCGACTTGTCAAGGGCCACCTCCAGGCCCACGCGCCGGATGCGGTTCACCACCTGTGACACCGCAGCCGTGGCTACCAACGTCGCTTCCCTGTGCGAGCTCCCCCGGGCAGTGACAAGCGTGTCGTCCGCATAACACGTCAAGTCGGCACCCGACGGGAGCTCGCCTCTCAGCACCCAGTCGTAGCCGATGTTCTACAGGAGCGGTCCCAAGACCGATCCCTGTGGAACACCGCACGACATTTGGTGCCGACTGGCACCGTCACGTCCCCGATAGAAGACGCATCTATCCTCCAGATAAGCCCCTACTATGCGGCGAAGGTAGGGAGGCACCCGATGGTATTTCAGGACCTCCCTAATACAGCTCCAGGGTAGGGTGTTGAAGACCTCGCTCAACTGCTGTCTTCCTTCCTATTCACTCAGTTTTAAAAATGAAAAGGCATAAAAAGCAAAGTAGGTGTGCACAGCGGACGCACGTCCTCTCATATAAAGTGCACCTCTGTCTGTAAAAGATCGCTCTTAGCGATAACACCGCCCATTGTGAAATCTTTATACTTATATTCTATGATCTGTATGGTGTACAAAATAAAAAGTATCCTGATCTATTCTCTCCATCATTCGAGGTTTGCACTCCAATCTCGATGCAGTCCATCACCACATAAAGACTGTTAAGCCCCACCTACTTTTCTTGACGGAGCTCCAGATTAGATGTCCATCAAATGCGGCATACCTTAAGGTTTAAGCTACCCGGAATACTCTTTGGAGCATCATTTCCTGCAGCGTGCCGGGATCTGTGTGTATGTCCGCAATGACATCTGTTGCCGACGTCTCCGTCATTTTGTAGACCCTAACTTCTCATCCCTATGGCTGTTGGTTGATACTGGTGTGGACAAAATTGTTTACACCTGTGTCTACCGATCGCACAGCGGTGACCAGGAGACGATTAGATTATTTGACCACCTCAGTGAGGCTGCTGACAATGTGCTGCACCGGCACCCTGACTCACTGTTCGTCGCTCTGGGGGACTTCAACGCCTGCCACCAAGACTGGCTTTTCCCATACATCACAGAGGATCGACCACGCTGGGTGAGAAGCGCGAAACTTTGCGCTTTCAATGGGTCTTTCCCAGCTGGTAGGACAAGCGACTAGGGTGCCTGATGTAGTTGGTTATACCGCCAATTCTTTGGACCTTCTGCTGACCACTGATCCGAACAAATGTGTTGTAACAGTTCCCTCACCGTTAGGAACTTCAGACCACTGTCTGGTGAAGTCTGTATCGTCCTTCTCCCCACTAGATTGCGACTCATGTGGTGGACGGCGAATGTGGCGATACAAGTCAGCAGATTGGAACGATATGCGCCACTTCTTTGCGTCTTATCCCTGCTAGCTGGTCCGCTTCTCTTCTGACCATCCGTCAAACTGTGCGGACGCTATATCCGATGTGGTGCGTCAAGCAATGAAGTATTTTATCCGCTTCAGTGATATACCCGTCGGTGGCTCGGTTCGCCCATGGTTCAACACCGACTGTATTCAAGCTGAACAGCGTAAGGACACGGCATTTATCACCTGGGTTAAAGCTCGGGACCACAGAGCTCCGGATGTTAACTCAAAGAATAGATAGAATAGATAGCCTAGATAGATTAGATAGAAAGAATAGATAGCCTTTAACCGTGCTGCCAAGACCTACAAAAAGGCGCTTATGAAGGCTCACTTCGACCACATTACTCATATTGGCAACAAGCTCTCTGATCAGCCATTCGGTAGCAGATCTTGAAGCCTGATGGAGCACTGGCTCATAAGGCGAGAGGGAAACCAGGTCTCTGCATCTTTGCCCATAATTCGCGTCTTGAAACTCACAGTGCTACTCGACCTAATTTTCTCCATTGCTGAACTTCAATGCCGGAGATTCGCGTTAGGAACATGGAGGTCCTGAGAGTACTATGTCGTCTGGACATGAATAAGGCTAGTGGCCCAGATGGCATACCAGCGATTGTTCTTAAGGCTTGTGCGCCCGAGTTGTCTCATGTATTGACACGCTTGTATCGCCGCTCATTTAGGACAGGTATAGTGCCCAAGTCCTGGAAGCTTACCAACGTGCAGCCTGTGCCCAAAAAGCGTAGTCGTGCCGATCCTACCAACTATCGGCCGATTTCAATAATCTTCATACTTTCTAAGATTATGGAGCGTGTATTGAACTCGCGCCTCTTGGCTTACCTGGAATGTAACGATCTCCCCAGTGACCGACAGTATAGGTTTTGCTGCAATCGGTCAACTGGGGACCTACTAGTGTACGCCACTCGTTTGGGATTTGCACGATTTAATTCCCCCTTCTCCGTTCCATCACCGAACGACCCGTCGCGTTGTACAGTGAGTTTCCACCCTTACTTTGTTGAAACCACTACGATCCGGACGAAGCATTTCCCCTCGTCTTTTATACTGCGTACATCGAGGGATTGGAACAATTTGCCAGCGGCGGTGTTCCGCCGGACTACAATAATATACTACAATAATAATAATATACATATATGTATATACAATATGTAAAGAAAACCCTGTCCGACCCATAAGGATAATAAAGGTTAGGTAAACACTTGACCAAATATAATATAAAATTTTACATAATCATCATAGTAACAATACTAATGAATTTTGAAATAATCCTTTTTTCCCGGGAATTAATTCCAATTTCCCCGAAATTTGGTAATTTTTAAAAAAGTGACAACACCGGTATTATTATAAGCGAATAGCGACGCGACCACGTCACAGGTGCCGCGTGCCCTGCCCCCCGCCGCCCGCGGAAGGGGTTGCTTATCGCACATGTATTAAGTTACCTTTTTTTGCGAAATAATATTTATTTTTTTAGGTAGATTTTTTTTTTTTTTTTTTTTTAAGTTTAGCCTGTCTTTGTGGGCATTAGTAGAATCAGTTATCGATACCTAACAATACCTTCACTGATCGGACAGGGTTTTCTTTACATATTGTATACATATATGGATACTATTTATTTATGTTTTTTATCCATGTCCTTTATCATATAAAATATAGGTATTGTTTTTTACTTTCCATGGGGTGACACCACCAACTTCCGCCTCGGGTGTTACCCAAGGTAGCTACGCCACTCTCTTTGCTCCCTCCCCATCCATCATCAGCGTAGTCTTTCAAATCGTCAATCGCCAAGGGGCCCAAGTATTTAAAAGAATACACCCTAAGTTCACACCATACGCCCGATTATGACTTACGCTTGTCCAGTGTTCGCACATGCCAAGCCACGTTATATCCATAGGATGCAAGTAGTCCAAAACCGATTCCTCCGTAAAGCCACAAACGCCCCTTGGTTCGTCCGTAATGAGATCCTCCATCTCGATCTCAAAATCCCCACCATCCAGCAGTTCATGAAACGCCTCTCCAAGCGTTTCTTTGACACTGCTGCCAAGCACCGCAATCCTCTCATAGCAGCGGCTGCTAATTACACTCCCTCCACCATCTCCCGCCTTCGCCGCCCTCGGCATGCTCTCACAGACCCCGATGACCCCATTACCCTCCTCCAAGAGGCCAATAGGGCCACCAGCACACTACATAAACACAGACCGACCTACCGACCTCGCCGCCGAGGTCCATCGCGACGCGCTCCACGTAGTAGTCCCCTTCCCCGTCCCTTGTCCGATGAAGGCCAGCCCGCGCCGCAGCTGAGCCAGTAATTACAATAATGTCCCAACAATGACCTCTGAGTTTGTTTCGGCGTTTCTTCTCAGAGCTAGTACTAGGAAACGCCGTGGTCATCAAACCATCAAGTATAACTTTCGATCCAGCCGTCCCTTGCTGTCCTCTCCAGCGACGCCCTAAGCCGAGGTCCGTACCCCACAGGGGGTGCCCTTAGTGCGTAGTCGCTTAGTTTTAAGTAGTTTTATGCCCTGGCTGGAGGCCTTAATTTTAAGGCATTCACAGGAAAGTTCGATTAAGTAGTAACGGTCTCTAAAGTAGCCTACCTACGAGATGCCATATCAAAAAAAAAAAAAAAAAAAAAAAAAAAAAAAAAAAAAAAAAAAAAAAAAAAAGTTCACACCGTTCAGTAACACAGAAGGAACTACGCAGGGACATTTGGTCACTAGAACTTCCCTCTGTTGTCCAGGGGCCAGGGCTATTAGAAGCAACGAATGGCTCTCATATACCTATGGAGAATCATACAGAGGTAAAAACGCAGAAGAGAAGAAATTTGTTTTTAGACTCCTCTCATATAACTCCTATAAAACTATAACAGGCTACAATGCTACAGCTTGGTTGATTTTATAACAAAAGAAGTAAGTACGTACATATCAGTATATCTTCTTCTACTTCTTCAGGCTATAGAGGTCGTACATACCTATTGTATATAGTTAACTAATAACTTTTAAGCACCTTACCGTGATGAATAATCAGGAATAAATTAAACTTTTAGAGATTCAATATAAAATCAAAATATAAGATCTTTGCTTCAAAAATCTCTTTGGCTTCAAACTAGATAACAAAAATACCAATTTAATTCATGTAAGCTTCGTTTACGAATCATATCAGTCTGACAAGTCTACAACTTATTGCTGGCTATAAATATGTCAGAAAGCGATACTTCTATTTTGTCGTGTTGTTGATAGTTGTATATTGATATCAGAGTCTAAACATTTATTTTAAACAAGCACTTTCCTAAGTCAAATTTTACAATCCATACTAATATTACAAATCCGAAAATATTTGTCTGTCCAGCTTTCACGCCAAACTACTAAACACAGATAGTCTAGAGCCTGAGAAAGGACATAGGCTATATAACATCCCGCTATGACCAATAGCAGCAGAGCAGTAACAAAAAATGTTGCGACAACGGAAGTGAACGCGGACGTACATATTGCGCCCATTATTTTAACAGGCGCTTCTTTTATATCAACTGAGCTCCTGTAAACTGAAGTCCACGCGAACGGAGTCGCGGGCAACAGCTAGTAAAATCTAATTGATTCCATTCTAAACTCCTGTTTACCTTCTAAAAGGTTATTGTATATTATATAGCATTGTATGGGCAGTACCTAGTGGTTTCGATCCCATACATTGATAAACCATAATATATCGAAAAAAAAACGTATTCCTGGTTTCATTCTTTCTATCCCGATAATGCCGATATCTGTGTGATAGTCTCCGTGGCATAGCGGTAGCGAACGCGGCCGCTGCGCAAGGAGGCGCGGTTTCGATTCCCGCACAGTCCAAATATCTGTATGCATGAATATGAATATTTGCATTGCTCTGGTTGCGCCACGGAAAGCACGTCAAGCCGTTGGTCCCGGTTGCCATACGAACATCTATTGACAGTGGTTACGGGTTGTTGGAGCCCTCAAAAGTCCAACAATTGGTCTAATTGCAATGCTTCGATATCGCCTTCGGGTTGTGGAGGTCAGATGGCAGTTGCTTCGTGAAGTAATTGCCAGGACAATCAGGAAGAGATCGTTTTCCATCATGACCTGACCGGGAATCGAACCCGGGGCTTCCACGTCGCAGGCGGGCGTGTTGACCGCTGGGCTACGGAGGACGATCACAAGAAAGACATCCTTGCAAACTTTCGCTTTTAAGATTTGAATAGTAGGAAGTAGGAAAGGATTAGGTACATATGTTAGACCACGGAATAGTTAATATAAGACTCTGTTCTGTGTGTTAGACAACAAGAAAGACATCCTCGCAAACTTTCGCATGTAAGATTTGAATAGTAGGAAGTAGGAAAGGATAATAAAAGGATTACATATGTTAGACAACAAGAAAGACTTTTAGGACCGTATTACAGAACCTTACTTAAAACTAGTTTCAACTAATCAAATACCTAGCTTCAAACGAGACAAAGCTTGAGTTTTAAGTGAGGTTCTGTAATACGGGCATATGTCTCCTGGACTGGATTATGTAATACCGTAACTATTTATCAATACTTATTAACACATTAAAATGATAAATACTGCAAAGGGTGCGTCGTAATCTATACTAATATATAAGGCTGAAGAGTTTGTTTGTTTGTTTGAACGCGTTAATCTCAGGAACTACTGGACCGATTTGAAAAATTATTTTTGCGTTGGATAGCCCATTAATCCAGGAAGGCTTTAGGCTATATAACATTACGCTGCGACCAATAGGAGCGGAGCATAACCAACTCCACGCGAACGAAGTCGATGGCGGCCGTTAGTCCCCGATATAGCGAGTAATATAAAAAGCACTAGCGGCCGCCAGCGACTTCGTTCGCGTGGAATTAGTCATGCTCAGCTCCTATTGTCAATATGTACGGCTGCGTTAGCTCCCGTTTTCGCAACATTTTTTGTTACTGCTCTGCTCCTATTGGTCATAGCGAAATGTTATATAGCATAAAGCCTTCCTGGATTAATAGGCTATCCAACGCAAAAATAATTTTTCAAATCGGACCAGAAGTTCCTGAGATTAGCGCGCACAAACAAACAAACAAACTCTTCAGCTTTATATATTAGTTTAAAGTATAGATATCTAATACATACTTATTACTTACCTACTTATATCTTCTTCATAATCGTATTAATTATGTTTGCCAAAACTAAACTGTAGTGTGAGAACACCAAAGTAATAAAGACTTGGTTTAAACAATAATACGTCATTAATCATGGTTTTTAATTGATGTTTATATCTTATTAAACTTGAATAACTAACCAAAAATAGGTGCCGCGGTAGTTATTGCGATCTTTTATAAATCTCATTTCAATGAAACCCCAATAAAAATCTACACTTCCGATTAATAATAGCACATTATTATGGCCAAGTTAACATTAAATATTGTCGTTATGAGCGATAATAGTTCTTATTGCAATCCGATACGGGTTAAAATCTGTTGTAATAAATGCGAATGTAAGCATCACAATGGTTACAATAGGTCGTAGAGGCAGCAGCTGTCGTCGCACCTAATGGCGGTATGGTACCTGTGACTTTTGGCGCCATTTGTCTAGCAGCGCATTTTTTCTAACGATGCAATGCAAATCGGTCAGTTAACCATATTTTATGACTAATAAAAGAAAATGTACAGCAATAAAAGTTGTTTTCCACCACTTTTTACGGCCTAATTTTACCTTTTCACTAATTAGATTTTAATTTTCATCTAACCGTAAATCAGTGGTGATTAATTAGAGAGGTTTCCTCTTTCGTAGTCATTTATTTTTACTTACATACATCTTGGCCGCTGCATAAAGATAATCTCGTTTAACTTTGCATTTTATTGCCGTTTTAATTTGCTGATTAGATCATAGTTACGGTGTATGAATATGAAGTATCGCGAACACGCCTAAAAGCTGGAAACCGTTACTGAAGAGAATATTTAATCATTTACAATCTCTGGTTAAGTTTATTGGTAGTTTTAGAGAATTATTTGCATTTTATTCTTTGTTAAGACCCCTTTCGAAGTATGGTGCAGTGGAGCGATGAAAAAAGTTCACTTCACCTTTCTCCGGTCGTGCATCGCGCGTGGTATGGTATAGCCAGCACTCGGCAGAAGCGCGCGCGCGTTGGTCGCGGCAAGTAGCTCGTTTGACAGCTGTCTGTGCGTGGTGTACAAAAATATTTTGTGAACTTTATCGTGTTTAGTTAGTGGTCTTTTGTGGAACGTCACTGTTTTAAATATCGAATTGGTGAGTGTATAATTTTGTGTTCGTCTAATTTCGCTGTACGAATTGAACATGAACTATGTTTTTTTTTTATATAATTGATTAACTTGACGTAATAAATTCAAAGAAACACTTAAGAATTCATAGAAAAACATACATATTTATTTGAAGAGTGAGTTAAGTGCGGAGTTAATATTTAATCAAGATTCTCTTATTCAGTAAATCCATAAAATGTTATTTGTTTTTGACGAATGCTCAAATTCAAAACACTCCACACATATATAAGGAACTGTTATTGTATTCCTTAAAATGATTCCAAATGGAAAATTTAATCCGATACATGCCAAGAAATTCGTTTTTAAAACAGTGTTCAATAAATTACTCAAATTTTTGGAACAACATCTCAAGCAAAGACAAAGCGTATACTTAACTAAACAAAAATACGTCCTATAATACTTCAAAAGCGGGTAGTGTTAGAACAAACCAAATGATTGAGCGATTTAGAAATTGCCAGCCAGATATATTATTTATTTATTTAAAGACGACAACACATCAAACTACTACAATCCTTCAAATTTCTTTATTAGATCAACTTTATGGCTGAAGCATTAAGGCTCACAGTTGGTTGAGAATATTTGACAGTTTCGGGTAGCTTGACCTGCTGTCATCCGTAAAGTAAAAACAAAAGCGAAGTATCTATTGATTTAATTATTTTTCTTTTCTGTTATGTACCTATTAACTTAATATTTTCTATTTGAGAAAGTAGCTAAAGTTTAACGCACAGCTCATAAAATCACAGTGAGTAGGTATGTTTTCTTCTCACGCTACAGTATATTAGAAACGTAGAGATCATTTGAGAAAACTGATTACTAAAGGGTATATTGCCCTTTTTAGCAGCACAGATTACCTAACCACTTAACCCACCTACCTAGCTACCTAATTCGGCAGACTTGTAGAGGCATTTCGCAAAAAAAAAATAACCCTTTCGTTTGGGTTTGCCATTCTCACTATTAAAAAAAAATTAAAACATTCAGAACTGAAACTGCTATAATGAACGACAAAGAAAATCGTTGAATTTAATGACGTTTTTGGAGTAGGGTAGGGGTACCTTGCATACTCATTTCTTAGTATTTCTTATATTTGTTCTATTAATCATTGCATTAAACCACTTGAAGATTGTGTGAGTAATTCCAAGGTGGGTTCAATTTGAGCATATTTCTGATAAGACCCACTTAAACCAACAATTTAACCTTTATCTAGTTTAGCTTATCTGCTATATGCTGCCAAACATTTACCAACAAGTTTAAATATAAGTCAATCAACATTTTTATAGTAATATTTTCATACACTTGAGATTTTTGTGACTCATAGTAAGCCAACTCTTTGGTTAACGTCAATATATTTGTTCAAACCAAAAAATTCACTGAACTGGTGTTATTTGTATGATTTTTGACACAGCTGCCCAATGACTCTAAAGTATCGCAATTCTAGTGCCATTGTTGCTTACCCTACGTCTTTATCCAGTAGTTCCAGTCTTCCATGATTTCCCCAAACAGAAAGGGACTCGCATGTATTTATTTATTTTGATAACCAACAGCGGTACATAAAATATGTGTGCTACATTATTTTATTTCATTTGAACCAATTACAATCACTTTAGTTTAACAAGAATTCAGTTAGAAATATAAAGATAGCAATATAAACATATGTCGCAGGACCGACAACCATTGGGGTAAACGAGTCCTCGAGTGGAGACCGCGTCTCGGCAAACGTAGCGTAGGACACCCTTGGGCGAGATGGAGCGACGACATCAAAAAGGTGGCTGGTAGTGGCTGGCGGAGAACTGCTCAGGATCGAGCTTGTTGGCGTGCCATAAAGGAGGCCTATGTCCAGCAGTGGACGAGTAGAGGCTGATGATGATGATGGTGATAAAGATAGCTGCACATTCCAAAGCCAAGCTATTTTTATCAATTTTTAAAAGTTCGTAATCTGCTAAATTCATAATGATCGATCAATTATCTCAGTCGTTTCGTAATGGAATGGTGATACAATGACATTGCTGTATTGCCATTATTATAAAACCCGTTAATAGAAATGATTTTCTAAAAAGCAATACTCAATTTGAACATTTATTAATAGAGTGCAGTGTCAGTAATTGGCAACTGGAAAGTCATATTGACGCCATTTTGTTAGTAGATTACGAAACTTGTCAAAATCGATCATTATGAGATCACTGATCGACTATTCTGACACTGTTGTAATAGCAGTTTAAGCTACCCTGGCAAGAAATTCCATTAACACAAAGGGGTGTATTTATAAACGATGATGAAAATATGTTAAGTGGTGATTAAACGTCTGAAACGTACGGTTAAGTGCTCAACTTTTAGTAACATTTGTGAATAAAGGGAGTTAGCATAATAGTTGTTAAAACAGATTTAAATACCGGCCTGACTTAACATTACACATGCCTAAAGCTAGGCACTCGGCTAAACAAACTATTTATTCTATTTCCAACTATGCTAGCAGCACTAATTCTCGATCACTTAAATTAATGTTTTATTTACGTCTACATTTTTACGGAGTAAAACTGTAAAGCTTGGTGTTGTATGAAGGTCGTTCCGGGCTCCCCGGTTTGGTGAAGATGCGCGTTCGACCCTACTTCGGGGTGGTTGTGGACGCGTGGCGCGTTTCACTAGGGTTGTCAACCGTACTCTAATAGACACAATAAAATTGTCAGCCTATGGCGTACCCACTGTTGGGACGCAGGCTTACTCTCTTCAAGTGGGAGCGGGCCTATAATCAACCGCGCGGGCCATGAGTAGGCGGTGGATGTCACATTTTTTAGAATTTTTGTTCTTGGACATGGTGGTTTCCTCACTATATTTTCCTTCGCCGTTTTGAGAGCAGTTTGCAGGTGAGAATTATTTACACGCCCGGCTGGTTTCGAGCCCACGACATACAACTCATAAATCGCGACCGTTCCCAATAGACCAACACTGTTTAATCCATTACTGTACTCGATTCCGAGTAGACGTGTTTTTATAATCTTCAAAAGCAATATTCCAACTTATAACTACTCTTATACTATAATTAACTTAGGTCATATTGGGTTTTTCTATCAGAACTACATGCACTCTGATTGCGCAACAGAAAAAATCTAAATTATTTTCAGGGTATTGCTAATCTGCCGCTTCATACGTTTACAAAAGAACTACTGAACAAAAAACTCAATGAATGTTGTTGAACTGTCAAAATGAAACCAATTTCTTCTGTTAGTGTTTTTTTTTTTATATTAATTAGTAAGCAGGTAAGGTAAGCAGTGATGTAATCGTTGATGGTAAAGCGCGCTAGTTTATTAAGCCTACTCACTCAAAAGAACTGAGTAAATAGGAAGGAAGACGGCAGTTGAGCGCGGTGATGCAATGTTAAACCCAACAACACGACCAACGATGCTGCGCCAGAGGGATATTGATCTGGAGGCCCTCCACAACCAAACTCCCGACACAACATTTCGCGCATCGTACCCGGCACGTACATCGCAAGACAACTGCTCAGACCCGTCCTCCGTACGGCTTCACCAGACATCATGCCGGAACACGATGAATCGCTTGGCGGCAAGACTTTGTCTGGTGGGTGGTAACTTACACCGGCGGCTGATGTTGTGGCCTACCACCGAGAAAATTATTAAGTATCCCGCTGGTTGATGCCAATAGGCTTTTCTTAACTCTTCGAAAATGCAGGCGTGATCATGGGCGTACCCAGGAGAGGCAGGGAGCAGGGGGACAGCAGCCCACCCCCTCTGCTCCCCCCCGAATTCTCTCAGGACATGTATGAACTCCCCTAATTACTAAAGAAAGTATACACGAGGACTTATCTCTAACTTTTAAATAAACCACGCAGCAGCCACTGACTACACATTCGATCCAGCCGTCCCTTGCTGTCCTCTCTAGCGACGCGACGCCCTAAGCCGAGGTTCGTACCTCACAGGGGGTGCCCTTAGTGCGTAGTCGCCTAATTTTAATTTAGTTTTAAGTGCCCCTGGCTGGAGGCTTTAATTTTAATTAAGGCATCCACAGGAAAGTCCGATTAAGTAGTTACGGTTAGTAGCCACCTACGAGATGCCATATCAAAAAAAAAAAAGCCACTGACAAAATGTACGTTGTAACTGCCAAAAAACCGCGTGCGACTATTGCACACAAAGGCCTGGCCTGACTGAGCTGGGTACGCCCATAGCATAGGCGTTATGTTAATGTTATGAAACTGTAAGTACTGTTTATTAAGACCCTCCATGAATTCAGATAGGTATCATACTTTCGCTTTTTAGATTTCTCCGGGATAAAAGGTAGCCTATGTTCTTTCTCAGGATCTAAAGATTATTTGTGCCAAATTTCATCAAAATCGGATCAGTAGTTTTGGCGTGAAAGCCGGACAGACAGACAGACAGAAATACTTTCGCATTTATAATATTAGTATGGATTTATTCTTCAAAAAAATGTAAGCAACCCTATTCGTGAAGCACGTGCTGTGTCCACCTGTCGCTCGGGGTGCGGGCACAACATTACGCTGTTGACGTAAAAAAAGGTTTATTTTTTATTAATTTTTAAAACAGTAAAAATCGTGTGCCCTTCAAATTAAAGTGAGTAGGTTTTTACCACATCGATTTTCAACTTTGTCAATAAAGCATCAAGGGTCAAGGTTGAATAGGGATATTTAACAGTTTCTAGTAGGTAACTTGACCTGCTGTCGTCTATACCTTCTAATTATTTGTATAACCAAGTAAAAAGCTATGCATGCATTCCTGTGGCCAAATAAATCAATACAATGCTTACGTGTTAACTTGGTCACTTTTGATAACTAGATTTATACTAAATTTTAACAAAAAGTCATGTGCGATTGGTGGAACCTCGTCAGGAACAAAGTTACTTACACGATACTCGCACTCACACAGAGAAGTGTATTTATAATGTGTAGACATAGAGAGAATAAATTAAAAACTTTGAAGTGCCATGTAGTACCTACTATACAATATGTAAAGAATACCCTGTCCGACGCGTGAAGGTATTGTTAGGTATCGATAACTGATTCTACTAATGACTACAAAGACCGCCAAACTTTAAAAAAAAATCCCCCTAAAAAAATTAATAATTATTAAGTATTTCGCAAAAAGAGGTAACTTAAAACATGTGCGGTAGGCCATCCAGGCGCGGGCGAAGAGGGGCAGGGCACGCGGTCGCATCGCTATTTGCTCAGAATTATACTCTCAAAAATAATGTTGTCACTTTTTAAAAATTACCAAATTATAGGGAAGTTGGAATTAATTCGCGGAAAAAAAGATTATTTCAAAATTCACTAGTATTGTTACTATGATGATTATGTAAAATTTCATATGTTATTTGGTCATGTGTTTACCTAACCTTTACCATCCTTACGGGTCGGATAGGGTTTTCTTAACATATTGTATACTTATTAAGTTTTTAAAAGCTCTCATAGAGCGGTCGCCATTTTGGATCTTTAAATTAAACACTTTGCTATAAGCGCACTCGAAAACCATGAAAACTAAATTTCTCTCTTTGTTCCTAAATACATATTGTTTTACATTATATAGTAATTTCTCTTGTATATAACAGGAATGACTCGTGGAAGGACACGGTAACGCGTTTTCATTACGTCAAGATTACCTACTGCCGGTTCACTTCAGCAAACCAAGTTATAGAACTTCGTTCCAAAAAACAATGACGCTGCACACGTCCCAGAACGGCTTGTGAGCGCTATACCAACGATTCAATCAAATGCACACAATGGCGCCGAGTCTGTTGTTCACAAACTAAACTAATTTCAAGTTAAGGCATCTTTTTCTTTCCATTTCGTTAAGAAAAGGATAGAAGATAACATTTTAGTTTAATCCTGTAAAATTAAGGTACTCAATAGACAGTTTAGACGCGATTATAAACATGGCGACTAAAAATAGTCAGTTTACGTCAGGAGCGTACTAATTTGACAGGTCTAAACTCTCATTTTATCTTCTGTCCTTTTCTTAATGAAATAAAAGGGCATCGGGGCCAATATCAACTTTTTTTAAATTGTAAAGTTCTTTTTTTTCTTTTCTACGTGAACTGTGCATTTATTGACTCAACAGCCGAACTCTGATAAAACATATCTTTCGAACCAAACATTACTTGATGAAAAAGAGTGCGTATACCAACTGAATTCGTTTGATGACGTACGATACGTAGGTGTTCGCACTTAAGGGGATAGATACCCTCGAGCGGCCAAAAACGCTCATCTTTCAAAGTTTATTCCTCCAGAATGCCTTGATCAAAAATTTAGAAAAAAATATATTATAATCATAGATTCAAGCACAACATATTTAGTGTTTATTATTTTCTATACGGCCAATATTTACGTCAAAACAAAAATATTTCTACACGGCGTTTTTTAACTTTTAAATCGATATTTCTCTTAAAGCGCTTAGACTTTTTTAAATATTCTAACTCGCAGTAACGTGTATCTGTAAGAGCTATAGAATCATAGTTCTATTTTAAAATTGATGAAATATTTAATAAGAAAAGTAATAAAAATGAGTGTCCGTACGAGTTTCCGCCTTGCGAGGTTCAGAGGGGCTCTATGCGGGACGCGGGCGCGGGTCGGCCGGCAGTCTCGCGCCAGCGCTCGTGAGAGGAGGCTGTGTCACTTTTTGCTCCGTGCACCCTTGGATACTAATGTAAAGACATGCTTCAAAAGCGTAGAAAATAATAACGACGTAGTATGATCCAGTACAAGTCTGTTTAATTAATGATCAACAGCACAGACATCAGTAGCTTTTATACACCATTGAGTCAAAACACTAACGAATAGTCACAAAACTAATAGACAACGGAAACGGAAATTATCAGGTATTGAATAAAATTAAGAAAAAGTTAATAGTAACGCTAGTAATTGTCAATAATTGTGTACAGATATTTGGATTAACCTAAAATATCGAAAGTTGTTTATATTTATTTATTTGAACAATGCTTGATTCAATAAATAAATATCCGATGGGCGGGAAGACTAATGCTCGAGAGGAATTTATAATAAAAGTTGGCGGTAATCGGAAGTTGCATCAATAATTCTAAAATTAATAAAATAATGGCCGAAAGACCGGAAGTGTACTTCCAAGTGTCATTTTAGAATAAACTAAGGTTTTAAAATCCTCCCAAGTAATTTAAAGTAATCATAATAAATTTAAATTAACATAAATAATTACGCAACTACGATCAATATAAAATAATTATGAAACTAAGTATAGCTTCATAGATGGGCGGGAAGCGCAAGCTATAACACTAAGTACTTCGAGTGCAACGAAGTATTTTTAGTGATTTTGTGTATAATTATTGAATGTTTGCATTTATTGCCGCGCTGGGACGCTTTACGTGATTTTATATGATGCTTTATTTTGATACTAGCTTTCCGCCCGCGGCTTCGCCCGCGTGGTGTTCGATTATATCGTGCTTTTCAGATTTCCTTCGGGAACACCAAATTTTTTCGGGATAAGAAGTACCCTATCATTTAATCCGGATTTCTAACTTTACGTCTACAAAATTTCAAAGCAATCGGTTCAGTAGTTACAGTGTGAAAGCAGAACAAACAAACTCACTTTCCCATTTATAATATTAGTATGATTCGGTTATATCGCGCTTCTAGATTCCTTCGGGTTAAAGTTATTTCTAAGTAGGGCACGCAATACCGGTTTACCGGTTTTCATTTTTACCACCTTTTCTCCTTTCGTCTTTTTTCGTAACTATAAAATTACCGGTATAAAAATATAAAACCGGTAATTTACCGGTTTTATGTTTTGGGCAAAGTTGTTCATTTATTCACGCATACGTCAAACTTTCCATTATATGTAATGTTTGACACTTAAAAGTAGCTTTGACGTAAGCATTTGTGACGATTCGTGTCATTCATTAGTTTGTATAACTGTACTGTACAACGACTATCGAACTCATGTCAAATTTTCCAATGACTCCAGAGCTAGACGAACGTAACCAGTCTTACTAGCTTGGCAGTGCAGGATTGAATACCGTATTGTGTTCATTCTGGCGCAGTATCTGTTTGGTGCCTGTCGCTTTTTTGGATCAAATGGTTTTCAATGTTGCACGCTCGCTTGAGTCTGGTTCGCTACCTCAGTTCCTAACAACTAGAGTAACCCACCTGCTCCGTAAATCAGGTAGCACTGCGGAATCCAAAAATTATTGGCCGATCACTTGTTTACCGACCATCTTTAAAGTTCTTACATCCAATTTTAAAGTTAAAATTAACAAACATATTGACAGCAACTCATCATGTCTGCCTCTCAAAATGGATGTAGGAGCGGCTCCCGCGGTACTAAGGAGCTACTCCTTAATAACATGGCCATTACCCAACAAGTTCGTCGTTCCCAAAAGGATCTATCGACAAGTTGAATAGTTTTTTTTTTTTATATTGCCTGTCACGGACACCAGCTCCTCACATATGTAACAAATACTAGACTGAGTAATTGTACGGTTTTAGCTATAAACAAAACATTGTGAGGAGAAATAAATGAATAATAATAATTATTATTATATAATAAGGCCTATTATGACTTGGTGCCACATACAAGGCTCATGCGGGTGATGGAGTTCTATAAAGTTGATGCAACTCTGCACACCATCTTGATGACGTGTATGGCTAATGAAGGACGGTCCTTCGCTATCCTGGATATCGAGATATTCATAGGAATAGCGATCCGAGCCAGGTCTATTCCAGGGCCATACTTTGAGTCAATTTTGATTTTGCTTAGCCTTGAATCCTCTAAGTACACTGCTGGAGAATACACGTCTAGACTATCGGCTGAGGAGAGGTGGTCAGGTTATATCGCACTTCCTTTACATGAGTGACTTAAAATTCATTGCTCCCCACAAATTTCAACTGAAGGAGCTAATGAAAATTATTAAAACTTTCAGTAGCGTTATCAGGATGGAATTTTGTGTGGATAAATGTGTGGTCATGCATGTAAAGCGAGGAGAGATTGCGGCATCCATGGGAACCCAACTCACGTTCCGTAAACCTTAGAGCGCTCTCTGCATCTGAAACCTATAAATATTGGGTATGTCGAATGCTTTATACCAGTAACATTGATACCCAACGTATCAATGTTACTGGTATGAAGCAATCGCCGAAGAAACGTTTTGCATCTCATATTCATCTTGGCGTCGCTGAAAAAAGTAATAAATAGTCTTCTATTAAGCGGAAATAAGGTACGAGCCTTCAACGGTTGGATCATCCCGATTTTATGTACTCTTTCAGCATACTAAAATGGACTCGGACCGAAGTCGACACCCTGGATAGGAGGGTCCGTTCGGTACTGACTACAATTCAATTGCATCACCCACTGACATCGGTTATGAGGCTGTATTAGTTTATACCCCGCGAAAAAGAGAAAGTTGAAGCTTTTTACCCTCCACAATCGCGAGATATGCAGTCTCAGGGAATATTTCCTAAAAACCGACGTGGGAATGCATCGAGATGTGGTCGCGGTTGACAAGGGAATCACTCCGCTCTCCTTGCCTTGGCTAAAAAGAACTGGTGCAAGCCAGTATACCTACTTGACACTGAAGATCGCATTGAGGTTTAGCAAGCTACATTGAGGTTATTTCCGGGTTTTAAACGGGCTTGATGTAGATTTACCAGCATTCGTTGGCTGGCTGCGTTTTGAAAATGAAAATTGTCTAAATTAATCTAAAGGTGCTACATTTACGCTTGACTGCGCCAAAGAAAAGGTCATGGTTTTAAAAATTGTGTTTATATGCTCATTTTAAGCAATATGTAATATGTTCACTACCATTGTACCTTGTGTACTTATTTATTTTCTGCTTTAAGACTACCCAAACACATAATTAATATTTTGGAAAAAAAAATATAAATTTACCGTTTTTACCGGTTTACCGGTAAAAATATTTCAATTACCGTTTTTTTACCGGTAAAACAAAAATTACGCTAATTGTATGCCCTATTTCTAAGGCCACACCTGTTCATTCCTCCAATAAAAATTAAGAACATCTCAAAAAAAGAAATCGTCAAATTTTTGCTAAGTACAAAACAATAATATTTTCCTTCCCTAAAAATATATATAATTGATACTTGTAATTTAATCCATATGAAACTTGATTAAATTTCCCCAATTTTTTTTTCTAGTAGGTAAATTAAAACAATTTCTTTTTTTCATTCTTTAAGTTCATTAGTCTCAGGTGTTCATTACCTAAAATTTGGTCAGCAAAATTTTTTAAACAATATGTATTCTAAATAATATGCACCTATTTTAGTCTGACCTGTGAGTTTTATTTAGATGATGGAGTTTCCGGGATTTTTTTTAAGTCCTGGTAAGTATCAATGGGAATTATACCAAAAACGCTAAATGCTATATAATAACTATAAATAAAAAAGAATAAACCGGTTCCCATTTTACATTAATCATTTTTATAAATTAATATTTGTTTTCCCTTTTTTAAATAAAAAAATCCCTGCAACGCAGTATCGAAAACAACATAATAAAAGTAATTACCTAATATGTTTCACTTTAGGGCATGAGTTTTGATACCACGTAATTCTTTCTATATTAGGTACTTTTTAGACAGAATAGTATACTTTATAGACATGGTATGGCATTCTACGTTTGTTGCGAGACGTCCGCGCTCGAAGCAAGCGAGTAGGGAACGTGCACGTAAATATGATGCGGGGTGCGCGGGGGTTTCTGCCTAGCCCCGCCCAGATGCGCAAGGTCATCGTCGTTACTAATCGCCTTAATGTCTTTCACACGTGTTTGGGTTAATCTGCTGAGTTCGACCGATGACGTTCGGGTATAGTGCGGCTGATGAACGCGACAAATGCGCGATATTTGGTAGAAGAAAATCTTATGGGTTCGCCTCACCAACATAGCATATTGAAACGCCGAGAATTACGTGTTAATATAACATAATCAGCCTATAATGTCTCCACTGTTGGGACATTGGCCTCCTCTAAGTGTGAGGGAGTGGGCCGTAATCTACCACGCTGGCCCAGTGCGGTTTGGTAGATGTCACATGTTTTCGAAGTTTTGCCGGTTTCCTCACAATGTTTTCCTTTACCGATTGAGAGTAGTGGTGATGTAATAATAGGGATGTATCCAAGGTATGAAAATCAACAAAATAATTAGTCTGTAAAAAAAAAATTGAAGACAAGTATTTTTTATTTAAAATTGAAGACAAGTATTTTTTATTTAGTCGAAATTACCAAAAACTACTGAGATATAGCGTATTAAAGTTACGGAGTGGGGGCTAATTACGTCACGCCGTGGTAAATCAATATATTTTCCTAAGTATTTGAATGAAAGAAAAAATACGTATTTAATATTTTTATAAATTTATCTGATGGACATTAAATTACTCTTAGGATACTACCCAATTTATACAAAGTAAAGAGTCTAGCGGGGTTCGAACCTACGCCCTACATCTTGTAAGTCGCGACCGATACCATTAGATCACCACTGGCTCAATTTTAATAAATAAACCTAATTTATAAATTGAATTAAAAAAAAACCGTTACGAAAATTACAAAAAAAATGCAATTTTTTTCACATACTTGTCAGTCACTATTTATTTTCTTATCGAAACTGAAGTAAATAATAAAATCATTATCTATGCCACCTACACTGATAAGTAATCTTTATTGTGCAATGCGAGTGAAAATAACTTATTAATTATGTTTTGTATCAAGCTCTGTGTATGCTGGTACGAACGTTTATCTGCAGCCTCTACCGAACTACCTAGGTACGGTACGTGAAGAAAATATCGAATGTTCTAGAAGTTACTTTGATTTTCTTTTACACTGGCATGCAAGAGACGCCGATTCACTTCTTCACAAACTAAATTAAATTTAAGTTTAGTACAATTCTTTTTTCTATTTCATTAAAAAAGGACAGAAAATAAAAACTTTTTAAAAAAAAAACAACCACTACAAAGTGAAAAATAACTAATTTCGGAAGTCGGTGTCTTTGGTTTTGTATATTCATTTTTGACACCGACTTCCGAAATTAGTTATTTTTCGCTTTGTAGTGGTTTTGGAAGTCGGTTGTTTTTTTGTAAAAAAGTTTTTATTTTACACTTTTTAGTTGTTAAAAGTACTATTTATTCAGATGCATCCGGTCAGAGTGGAAGCTGACGCAAATATTGTTGAGAAACGACGCAATTTTGTTCATTTTAATTTTTACCCGTAAGTACCCATTCCCTCAACTGCCTATGGTCTTCATCATCAAATTTACTGCAGACCATTATTTTAACCCAACGCGTACAAAGGTCTTATCAATATAAATGAATTGAGTTCAAATACAAGGTAGCTACCTACTGTAAATCGTTTAGGAGTTCCCTGAACTGACCTTTGTCATCATCATTAGCTCCCTAATGACAGTCACCACCCATCTAGGTGTAAGGTGCTTGTCAATACAAATTATTCAAGCACAAACACAATGTAGCTGCTGTGAATTGTTGAGGAGTTCCTTCGACTGTCACCCGGCTCCATCATCAGATCTACTCCAGCCCTTTATTAAATTGTAGTGCTTTAAAATACTTAATGAAAATGCTAAGAAATGCACTAGTCGCCCCTGCAATTTTTGAAAGTTTCCCTTGTTTTCTCTGGTCTTCCACAATCAAACCCTGATATCCTTATCATGGGACCACCTTGGGAACGTCTTCTTTCCAACAGAAAAAGAATTATCAAAATCGGTTCATAAACGACGAAGTTATGCGCGAACAAACATAAAAAAAGCATAGGTATATACGGTCGAATTGAGTAACCTCCTCCTTTTTGAAGTCGGTTAATAAATATTAGTTTCATGATAAGCCTCAACTTGTCCACTGCTGGACATAATCTTCCATGGCATGGCAGTTCTCCGCCAGCCACTAGCAGCCACCTTTTTGATGTCGTCGCTCCATCTCGTCCAAGGGCGTCCTAAGCTACGTTTGCCGAGACGCGGTCTCCACTCGAGGACTCGTTTACCCCAACGGTTGTCGGTCCTGCGACATATGTGTTAGTTAGTAGTTATAGTTTAGTCATAGAGTAGAATGGAGAAAGATTCACTAATTTTCACAAACAACTTAGTAAAGGAAAATGTCAACTAACATTGACAGAGGAAATATACATTTTAAATAAATTTAATTAAATATCATAGCTACATTTCAAGTGCCTAATTAGGTAATATGAAATAATTTTTTCCTTGAAGACCTCCACTATCAACCACACTTTTGGTTCCAAAAGATGACTCGAAAAGCGATTACCAGCTTTGACCACAATACCACAACCCGAGCCCGTGATGAAGCTACTTCAAAAGGGATAGGGAAAATATGAGCCCATATTCTGTGAAAAACACACAAACATGGAAAACACAGATAAAATGCTATCATTACACCTGAGGGGCAATTCTCGTAATATTAAAACTTTCAGTGAGTTCAATATGTCAAACATACATTTAATTCCCCCATATTTTGTCATTTTCATCATTAAGATAAGAACTATGTACATATGATGAGCAGGGTCAGCGTGATAGCATCAATATTGTCCTCAGAATGATAGCTTGAAAAATGAACATGTCATGAAACAAATGCACATGAATGTCGCTTCACTGTGTACTGGACAAGTGTAAGTCAAGTGTCCAGAAACAGGAAAAAAAGACTTAGGACCGTATTACAGAACCTTACTCACGATTTAAGTATTACCACAGGCATTACTTAAAACTAGATTCAATCAATCTTAAAGCTTCAAACGAGAGTTAAGTAAAGCTTGAGTTTTGAGTGAGATTCCGTAATACAGACCTATAAGTGTTACTTATTATTGTGAAACTTGTTTTGTTGACTAACAAATTACTAACACCTTCTGTATTCTTTTTTTTTTGTGTGTATTACCTATGTACATCCCTACTAACGTTTTTCCTTGTATAAATACATAATATGTTTAAGGACATTTGTCTGATGTAAAGGTAAATTATTAATTCATTTACTACAAAATATTTACATAAATCCATTTTTTTTTTTTTTTTTAAACCTCTCAACCGATTTTGATGAAATTGGCCACAAACAATCTTTAGACCCAGAGAAAGAACATAGGCTACCTTTTATCCCGGAAAAAATTGATGTTCACGAGGGAAATCTAAAAAGCGCGATATAACTGAACTCCACGCGGGCGAAGCCGCGGGCGGAAAGCTAGTATTAGAATATAAAAACATTTAAAAATATAAAATAAAAAGTAGCCCACCGGTATCGGAAACAGTGTCCAAGCTACATTCAGTGATCAGGGCTCCAGAGAGAGGAATCTCCTGACAATGCGAGCAGTGTCCAAAAGTACCGCTTTCTGAATCAAGCCCTTAATCCAGCTGCCTAACGAGAGCCTCCCCAGGTTTTCGTTGAGGCTCTTGGCTATTGGCTGTCACGCTATAGGTACAATGGTTGCTGAATCCACATCCCCCATGTCGGCCTCTTCGCGAGCCAAGCCAAGATACTTGATTGGGTTATCTTTCTCAGCTTTCACGAGATGGTTTCTTATCATGCGGGATGGTTATGTCAACAATCATTACACGCCCGCGCCGCTCTGATCGATCCCCCATCACTATATCAGGCTTGACAACAATAGTCCTGCAAGTGATGATGCATTGACCCCAGTACAGGGTGTTATTGCTATTTTTGGGAAATAGTAATTAAAATAATAATAATTTAATTAACTACCATTACTTACTGTATTTAACAATTGGTTGAGTTTAACAACGGCTCAAAGAATCGGCCCTCAATAATGTAAATACTGTAATGGATGTTGTTAGACTGGCAAAGTGAAAGCTACTACCCCGTCATTGATTTTCTTTAATTCATTCTTCCTCCGTGATTCTTTCCCATGCCACAGAACACATACATATCTATTTAGAAACAAAACACAGTCGAACAGAAACAAACAAGTCCTATTTATAGTAAACTCGAGGAGTTGTAATTGACAGCGGCGACGTCAGCACACTCACCACGGAGCTGTCAGTCGTTATGCTAAGTTAAGTCATCGGGGTCTCGGACACTTTTATCGGCAGATTGAAGTAGAAAAACTAATGTTATCATGGTTGTTATTGCGCAGGCGCACTGCTCAACCGGGGTAGTCTGCTATTTTTATAAATTTGTCATTCCAACACGATTCCATTGTCATTGTGGTAAAAGTTCGTAATCTACTAAATTCATAATGATTGATCAATTATCGGTCAGTCGTCTCTTAATGGAATGGTGATAAAATGACATAGCCGTATTGGCGTTATTATAATACCCGTTATAAATAAATTATTTAAAAGAACTGCTACTCAATTTAAACATTACATAATGACGCCATTTTGTAAGTAGATTGCGAATATGTCAGAATCAATCATTTAGAGATCACTGAGCGACCATTCTGACACTATTCTATTAGCAAACTAGGGCTCCGGGTAGCTATATATTAGGTAGTCGATCTAGTAACTGTAGTACTTAGGTAAAGTAAACAAATTATAGCAAGTGACGTGAAGCGGTAGTATTCAATTGTGTTTTAATTACACTTAAAATTAAAATCATAAGTCATTTATACACAATAGTCTGAGAATTCGCACTTTAAAAACGTCAACATTACACAAGTCAGTGTCCAAAACGCCCGTCCACTTTTGCTCAGTGGCATGGTCCAGCAGCGCATACATAGATAGCATAATCAGTCCCTGGATATATACGATGAATTTACATGACTAAAATTTAACCTTCTGACTTCTTATCTGAATAATCGAATTCAGAGGGTTGATGTTAATGGCAAGAGATCTGCGAGATCTGTGGTCACCATGGGCGTTCCGCAGGGCTCAATTCTAGGTCCATTCTTGTTTTTAATTTATATTAATGACTTACCTCATCACGTGAGGGATAATCACAACATAGTATTGTTCGCGGATGACACTTCTCTTATTTTTAAAGTCAAGCGTCAGCTAACAAATTTTGACGAAGTTAACAATGCACTCTCTAAAGTTGTCCATTGGTTTAATGTAAATAACCTCCTTTTAAATGAAAAAAAAAAACTAAAGTCATTAAATTTTCTACGCCAAATGTCAGGCAGCTAAGTACCTACCAATGTTTAACTGAATGGAGTAGAGTTGATCCCTGTCGAGTCGACAGTTTTTCTTGGATTAACTATTGACGCCAAGTTACAATGGGGTCCTCACATTGAGAAGCTGTCGGGTAGACTCAGTTTTTTTCAGCCTTTGCTGTTAAGAAAATTAGACAGATAATTGATGTGGATACAGCCAGAATTGTTTATTTTAGTTATTTTCATAGTCTTATGACTTATGGGATTCTTCTCTGGGGAACTTGTGCGGACATCAATACCATCTTTGTTTTACAGAAGAGGGCTGTTCGAGCCATTTACAACCTTGGTCCTAGAGAATCTCTTAGAGAAAAGTTCAAAGAGGTGAACATTCTGACTGTAGCTTCACAATATATATTTGAAAATCTTATGTATGTTCATAAAAATATCTCGAATTTTAAGAAAATAAGCGATATTCATAATATAATACCAGGAACAAACACAATCTTGCTGTACATCACACTCGTCTCCACAGAGTAGGCAACTCGTTCATGGGTCAATGTATACACTTTTACAACAAGCTTCCCATGGACGTTCGAAACTTACCCATTAAACGATTTAAGAACCATATAAAGGCCAAACTTTGCAAAAAGGGGTATTATAAAATCACAGATTATTTAGAAGACAAAAAAGCTTGGGACTGAGCTGCTCGCTCTGTTAAGCATTGTTAATATGCAATATGCGTAATTATAAGGTAAATTATTGTAAACATTTTCATTTTTAATGTCTGGACTTGAAAAAAGACGATGATCCCTGATTTTATTTCGGCTATTTCTTCTCAGAGGTAATCAGTTAGGAAATGACGGCTTCATCTAGTTAAAAAAATAAAATAAAAAATAAACATGACTTGTAAAAGTGATCAGTGATCCTACTTGCTTAATAAACGATTTCATTTCATTTCATAACATACACATTTAAAAAGCTTATGCTCTACTTCCCCAAAGAACACTCGAAAGCAAATTTCTCTTGAATTAACTTGTCTATGGTGAATACATACTTTCCATTGTACTCAACTCATCTTTAACATATCTCACAGACAAAACAGTATTGGTAAATAGGTAAGTGCCTATTCTACTTACCTAGACGCCATCATATGCCTGTGCGGATATCCGAAGTCCGAATTAAGAAATAGTCTCTACGGCCGCTGAACCACGTCGACGCTCATTTGAATTTCCCAGATATCCGAGACATTACCGGCATTACCATACAATAAGCTCACAGATTACAATCTTCAAACATGCTGTTATGAAATTTTATTAACAGTCTACCCACCACTGGACTAAGTGACTTCCGTGTATTGGTTCAAAATTTATTCAAACATTTCGAAATTACATTCAATCATGCTATGAATGATGTATTCACTTGGATTAGAGGGTTTGCATTTCTTAATCAGATGTGTCGTTCTGGAATGTTAAGTGTCAATGTGTTTGGTTGTATGAAAAAAGGCAGGAAGATGGCTGCACTATGAGATAGATAAGGAAGGGAGTGAGCAATGTAAATAATGACGAGGTTTAGCAGTAAAGAAAAAAAATAAAAATAACACTACTGTAGACACTAATGACGACGGGTTCTCAAGTGGCGACCACGCACTGGAAGGCGCAGAGTGGTTAGGTTCCCGACAAGGTGGACCGACGACCTGGTGAAGGTCGCCAGAAACCGCTGAATGCGGGAGGCACAGGAGCGGTCGTGGTCGAGATCGTTGGGGGAGGGCTATGTCCAGCAGTGGACGTCTTTCGGCTGAAATGATAATGATTATGATGAAGAGACACTAATCAAAAAATAAATTAACTTAACACTACGTGGTACTCACATGATTTAATAAAGATTATGTCTGGACTTTAAAAGAGATTGTGACATTCGTGGCTGATCCGAGCTTTCTTCTCAAATAAGTCTAATGGGAAAAGCTTCGAACAGACAGCTCAAGCTACCCTAAACTGTAAAATATTTCCAATCAATCTTGCTTGAGCCTTAATGCTTTAACGATAAAGTTGAAAATGTAATAAAGAATTCTGACAGATTGTAGTAAGTAGCTTGATGTCTGCATATACTAAACCAAGTTAAATAAAATAATTACTTAATTATAAGACACAGCGCCGACCGCAAATGTATTGGCAAGGTTTATATTAATAAATCGGCAGCATGCGTTTCATTATACAAAGACTCACCAATACCAATAACACTTCAGATAGATCTTCACCATCATTTTGCTACTTTTATTCCAAAACATTTGTGATCGACGCGGCATGTCTTTTCCTTCCATACTTGTCTATTAGACATCTCCTTTTTACCCATATCGTCATACTTGCAAACAAAGCCGGGTGTTGTTGCTGGATTTACAAAACAATGATGATGCAAATTGACCATATTCTACAGAATTAGACGAAATACAATTCTGAATTGAAAGGACTACATAACTGGGGAGAACAGGTGATTTTGCATGGACGTGATGTATTAGCATGGGGCTATTCATTAGGCTACGTGTGGTCCTCCTAACAATAGCTTCCACATTCATTCTCCAAGGTGGTTTACGAGCCTGTTTAAAACCGTAACTACAATATCCACATGTATTCCACTTGGAAGGCGTTGAAGGACATTATTATTTTAAGAAGATCAGGACAGGAGTAACAAAAACATTTAGTAGATTTATAGAGCCCTCTCTTGGAACTCTCGCAGAACATATTGTATGAACACCCCCTAATTACTAATTTATATCTATACTAATATATAAAGCTGAAGAGTTTGTTAGTTTGTTTGTTTGTGCGCTCTAATCTCGGGTACTACTGGTCCGATTTGAAACATTCTTTTTGCGTTAGATAGTTTAATCCAGGAAGGCTTTAGGCTATATAACATCACGCTGCGACCAGTGGAGTTAGTTATGCTCCGCATAACTAACTCCACGCGAACGAAGTCGCTGGCGGCAGCTAGTACTAATATACAGTATGTTAAATAACAGAGGGCGTTCCCTTAAACTCGTTAATATATATCATTAATAGATTAAAATAAAAATATCAGCATAGAAAAATAAGCATAAAAAAATCCGAATAAAAAAAATTCTAATTGGAAATAAATTTGAAACCTCCTGTTTTAAATCAAAATAGTAGTCGTCATGTATAAATAAATTGCGACGTTGCCGTCTTTCATGTTCGCGTGTACAGTGTGTTTCTTTCACATGTCAATTTAAAATTTTTATTGAATATTTTCTTATTGGAAAAAATTTTAAAATATTTTGTTTTCGAATGGAAATATTTTTTTTAGCATTTCTGTATGCTATACTATTTCGGGTTAACGGGAACGCCCTCTGTTAGTTAACACACTGTATAAAGCTGAAGAGTTTGTTTGTATGTTTGTTTGAACGCACTAATCTCATCGGTCCGATTTGAAAAAAATATTTTTGTGTTGGATAGCCCATTAATCCAGGAAGGCTTTAGGCTATATAACATCACGCTGCGACAAAAAGGAACGAAGCATAACTAACTCCACGCGAACGAAGTAGATGGCGGCCGCTAGTCAAAGTATAAACGGGGACTTATATGTAACTTTTACCACATAGTAGTCACTGGCAAAGTGTCCGGTGTAATTGCCAAAAAACCGTGGGCTACTATAGTGCACAAAGGTTACCGAATCTAATCGAGCGTTTTAACGCTTGCACTTGACTGTAATCGGTAATCTTCGGTAAGGAGTTGCGAACTGAGGTTGCAAGAGATTAACATTTATTTTATTTGACGGTTCGACCCTATAAATCTGACTTGCTCCCCCCTACAACTGGCTTGCCCCCAACGCCAGAACCTGGGTACCCCCATGTGTATACCGGAAACTGCGTATAGTTAAATCAGCCTTATCCATGCCGTCTGTCTGGCATCCAGTCTAACCGGGTACAGCTGAATACCAGTATTTTACGTGCAGCGACAGCTTACCTGACCTCCATAACCCAGGTACTAGGTAGAAAGATACCGCTTGATAAGACTGGTTGTCAGAATCTGGATTCTAACGTCCCGTAAAGACTGTTGATCCGCAAATGCAATGTTTATAGGTTAACCGTGGGCCAAATTTTACCCAAATCTGTTCACCCATTTTAGCGCCAAAGTAAAACAAATAAACGTACAATAAATAGAAACGTTTCACTTTTTCATGTTGGTTTATTTAATGCTAGCTTTCCGCCCGCGGCTTCGCCCGTGGAATTCGGTTATATCGCGCTTTTTAGATTTCCCTCGGAAAAATCATTTTTTTTTCGGGATAAAAGGTAGCCTATATCCTTTCCCAGGGTCTAAAGATTGTCTGTGCCAAATTTCATCAAAATCGGTTGAGAGGTTTAAGCGGGAAAGCGTAACAGACAGACAGAGTTACATTCGCATTCGCATACCATTTTTTTCGTTTCATATTAGTATGGATAAAACATAACGTAGATGACTTTTGTTTCAAGAGTATAACTTTTAAATTAAGATATACTCGTACTAAAACCACTAATTCATGCGCCAAACCATTTACAGAGGGTGATTCATGTCCACCAGGTCGCTACGAACTAGATCTAGAAGGCCAATAGATCAATTATTTTCTTGATTAATTGGCCTTACATAAATGGTTTCATTTGACTGCGAGGTACATACAAAAACTAGAGCGGCACAATAATCGTAGACTTGCTGTTATTTCGGACACCCAGTGCCACAGTATAAAAATCATACAGTAGGTCGACGTCTTTGATCTCGTGGAAAATGCCGACATCGTCTAGACAGTAACGCATCGACCAGGGTTGTCACAAATAAACAATATTTATGAAATTATTTATTGCAGATCAACATCGATAGCTGTATTATATTTAATTAATTTGCTATTTTTACTAAGGGGAGACAGATTTAAGTTATTTAGATGGCAATATCGTAACCAGCACTCCAATCCACCTCGGAATTAACACCCTTATCATATTGTAAATATGTACTTACATTTAAATTGGCGTCCGCCATCTTGGATTTCAAAAAGGATAGCTTTTTCGTAACGGGCGTAAAGCGGGGTGCTTGTTACGAAAAAGCTATCCTTTTTGAAATCAAAATCAATCATCTTAAATTCAAATCAAATCAAATCATCTTAAAATTGACACCCATATTAAATTATAAAAAAATGACGTCCGCCATCTTGATGTCAAAAAGGATGGGTTTTTCATAACAAGTACCCCAAATATACTCAAAATTGACACTCATATCAAATTATAAAACAAACACGCGTTAGCCCTTAATGATAGATACCGAGCTACGAACATCGTTTTGTTCGCAACTCGGGTGCCGCTTGAGCAGTGCAATTGCTTTGTCTAGACGTCTGCGTCGGACGACTGTATGATTTTTAGACTGTGCCCAGTGCTATTTGAGCGGGTACTTTTAAAGGCACGTCAGCCTCGTCGGCAAGTCACTTCCGTGTGGGTGGTGTGTGATCAAAATATAAATAGAATTAACCTTTTCGCGAAATGATGTTCTATCTATCAAACTAACGGCTCACACTATATAAGACTTCTTTTGCCTGCGACTTCGTTTGCGTGGAATTTCTTTCTATACAGATCCACCCATTGCATTGCACTGAACTCCTTATACTATTGAATAATACCTAGTGTTCCAGACAGAAGCGTAGTGTGCCTTAATGGGGCCCCGTATAAAAATTAGTTTGGGGGCCCTTAGGAAGGGTAAAGATTTCCCACAAGAGAAAAAAAAATGCATAAAATTAATACAAATATTTATTCATCATAATTATCTGTCTGTCACTTTTTCCAAAATTTTTACAAACAATTGAAATTAAATACATACACTCTCCTTGCTTTTTTCGGCAAACTGATTAATTAAATCATTTATAGCTGATGATGACTTTAGTTTTTCTAAAGTTTCTGCTTCTATGGACAATAGTGACAGGTCTGACAGGCGTTCCTGTGGGAAAAAGAGAAATTGCTTTTTTGACTTTTGTCATTTGTGAAATAAAAAAAAAGTTGGGATTTTTTTATTAAATTTTGGTTACACGAGTTGGGGGCGCCCGTATAATTGATACGGCATATGCAACGCCCCTGGTTCCAGACCTCTTTCTTCTATCTTTTCGATCATTACCCTCAGTCTTATAGACCAGATCCTTGATAGGGAAAAATGTAGGTATGTTTGTATTAGAACAAGAAACTGTAAATAATAACATCGTGAGAAAACGGCATTATTTAAAACAAAAAAATCGACGACCGCACCGGGCCTGTGTGTTAATTGCAGTCCACTCTTCACCGCAAGGGGCTTGTGTTTCAGTTGTGGACAGCAGGAGCATTATGTACTAGAACTTGGGAACATACTTACCTATCAGTTTGCAATAGTTTAAAGGGTGTTATTTATTCTCAAACAAGTTTCCAAGAGGCAGGTCACCAGACTTGACCCCGCGATATGGTATTATTGATATAAATTAAACGATGCACCTAATATTGATAGTAGGCAACATCTCACTAATTAACATACTATGCGCATGAACCAGAAGTGTTGACCAACACTGAACTTTTTTATAAAAATCATTCATGTTGCGAGGAATGATATGAATGGACATGGATGGAGTGGTACGCTGAAAAAAATGCCGACTCAGTAGGTCCCTCTTAACGGTACACGACATCATGGCAGCCCAGACGAAAATGGCGCGGGCGGTATAACCTGGACTCCTTTCATAATTCTTTCATATTGATCCTTATCAACTCTGGACAGAGGAAGGTGGAGAGACAGATCACAGAAGACAGGCCTTGGCAGCAGTGGGATATTAACGGCAAATAATAAAAATCGACTATAGAAGGAAGCATAAATAGGTTAGTTGGTTGGACTGGGTCAGGGTTGCGAGTTGGTTAAAAAAGAAACCGTGGCCCTGACGCACAGGCAAGTGAAGAAACACGGGTGGGTTTTATTCAGTAAAAGTCTGACACGCCCTTCCGCTCCGCCCAGAACGGGAGAAGTCACAACAAAAACAAAAAGCTGCATAGTGTCATCCTTGATAGGTACTAATAATTTTAAGCTTGCCGATTGATTCTGTAAAAGTGCCACCAAAAGTTAGGTGAAGCGGTCTAGCTGTCAATCTATAGCCTTAGTTCCTTAGCTCAGCTCACTTCATCAAACTTTTACCGTGAAATGGTTATACTTACATAGAATTGTACCCAGCTGATCAGTTCCACTGACCAGTAATAAAATAACTGAAAATAACTGCATCATCAATTTATGTTAGGTATTATCAATCTGAAACGTGTTTCCATTTCCATTGCTTTTTAAATTCGAAAAATATGTCCGCTCAACAAAGTAAATAACTCAAACACTAAACCATTTCTGCTATAAGACCCCTTTATTTATATACGTTGCATAATTTAATTTAAATATTGACTAATATTTAACATACATTTTAAACGTTTGAACGTCAATGACTATAATCAAGTGTGTTTATTGAATCATCCCACTGATTAGGAATATGACTTATTAGCTAAATACCAGCTTATCAAACTAAAACAAAATTCTTTAAGCCAATGTAACAATATAGGTTATACTCACGACGGAATAAACACTCATATCATATCATTTATCTACTTTATGATCGGTGATGCGCAAGCGCACCTCGTTTCGCGTAAACCTAGACTTCTGTGTGACATGACAACAACAACACAAGCATAGAGTCCATTGTGTGCTAGTCACCAGATCTAGGCCACTTATCCGAACGTTATAATTAGTGCAGCCGGCTCGCGGCGTCTTCCTAACTGCCAGTGAAGTACAGTCGACAAAAGTGGTGCACAGGCAAAAATATACGGGTCAAATTGAATAAGCTAGTGAAACTTCGCAGACGTGATGCCTAATGATAGCACCATCTGTTTTTCGGAATAGAATACTCACCCCAATTGCGTAACTCATTGTTGCTATCAATTTGAATCATTTTGAACCATAATGCTAATCCATTGCTCCATATGTTCTAAAAATGTGTCCGCTCATTAATGTAAATAATGCAATGAAAGTCGTTTAACTGTCACAATGAAGCCCATTGCCACTAGTAGTGCGTTCACAACGCTAATTTTTTAGGTACCCACCCTTATGGCATATCATTAAGACTCTGTTGTGCGCTGCCCCCCTCTCCCCCCATGGAAATCTCGCAGAACACATGTATGAACTCCCCTAATTACTAAACAAAGTATAAACGAGGATTTATCTCGAACTTATAAATAAACCATGCAGTAGCCACTGACAAAATCTGCAGTATAGTTGCCAAAAAACCTTTTTTTCTTACACGCTATAGCACAGAAAGATTACTCTGACCCCAAGGCCAGAAGCTGTGTAAGTCCATGGCTGGCTGTTTCGATGTGACGATGTGCGGATGTGATGTGTCACTTGACGTTATCGCAAAGGTCCGGCGGTACTTCACACCAAGGCAGCTTCTAATGTTGTACAAAGCACAGGTCCGCTCGTGTGTCGAGTACCTACTGCAGTCACATTTGGGCTGGTGCTGCGAAATGTCACCTGGCTGCTTTAGATTCAGTGAAGAGGCATGCGAAGGGACTGATTGGTGACCCAGTTTTAACACAGGCGTAGAGTAGCCAACCTTTCGGTGTTCTAAAGGGCGCATTTTGATGAGTGTGCAAGGGAATTGCATGATTTAATTCCCCCATCTCCGTTCCACCACCGAACGATCCGTGGTACGACAACTTTCCACCCTTACGTTGTTAACACCACTACGATCCGGACGAACCGTTTCGTTTCCTCTTTTATACGCGCGAAGGACTGAAACAATTTGCCAGCGGAGGTGTTTCCGTCTGACTACAATTTGAGTGTCTTCAAGGCTTGAGTGAATAGGTTCTTAATAAACCAGCGCGCTTTACCATCAACGATTGCATCACTGTATACCATCAGGCGGGATTGCGGTCGAGCACTAGTTTATAATTTATAAAAAAATACACTGAACTGAAATTTAGTTTGTGAACTTCTTGTTAATTTGTGAATTCCTTAATACCATTGCTGGATAATACTTACTCTTGGATTTGTACAGTTTGTTAGTGTATTCATGGCAATAATTTAGGAAAACAATTTTAATAAAAAGCTTACTATCTCTAGTAATAGTTATCTCAATCTGGATTTCTGGAACATATTTCTCGTTCAATTTATACTGTGAAGCGTGAAGTATTCCGTAACTGAGGAATTCTTTATTTTCGACGTACACTCAGTTATGTTCGCGAGCCGCTCCAGGTCCAGCGAGCATCTTTTATAACTACAAACATTATTCTACGTAGGATCTAAATGTAGTTTATTTACTTTCGAATATATCTTACGTATTCGTTACAACTAATAACAGTACTGCTCCTATATTCTACATTACGTTCTTCATTTGTTTGTTAAACTCTTTAGAGCTCAGCTTTATTACTTATTTTATTTCTTCTTAGGACTGATACAAACAGTACATTTTGCAGTTCATTCGATTTATGACGGTCTTGCTATATAACTTCATGACTAAATACAAACTATATTTTCGAAATGTTTCATTCAATCCATTACGTCTGCTTCCTCATGTTCTACATTCATCATCGCCAAAAGTATGAACATAAACAAGTTCTTTTTGAGCTGAGCCGCGTCCATCATTTCGCATTACTTACTTTTGTTATCTTTAAGAAATGATGAATTTCTGTGAGATAAAGTTTAGTGCATCACAATATTGTTACTCACACTTATATGTAATTTGATGAATGATTGTGGAATTGACACATTTACTAAATTTTAGATTCCCAAAATCCGCTCGTCCTGGAAATTCTTATTACGCAAACCGTGTACATGATATGACTAATATTCTAGGTATATCACAAAATAATGTCAGATAATACTTGTTAGCAACCGACACTGGGCCAACGTGGTAGATTACGGCCCACTCCCTCTTACTAAGAGGAGGCCTGTGTCCCAATAGTGGGAACATTATAGGGTGATTATCAGTGGCGGTTTTACCAGCAGGCTGAGTAGGCTTGAGCCTAGGGCGGCAGGTTTTTGTGGCGGCAAATTCGGGGAACTTTTATTGCTACACACCTCATAGAAATTAAAGAAATTTCTGTAAGACTATTTTGTGTTTTCTGATAGAAGTCTGCAACAATTTTTTTTTATCATAGGACATGACAATTGTTTTGCCGCCCTTTGGCGGCAAAACCCTTAGAGCCTGTACCTTCAGAATTTGTAAATCTGCCCCTGCAGATTATGTAATACTTGTGAGCAGATAAATAGATATTTGTTGGACCTATAGCTACTGGTACTGAGTAATACTGTGAAAAATACGTCAGAAGAAATAGATAAAGGGTCGTGTTTGTACCAGCATAAAGATTTACACATCGTTAATTGTCTTACAAAGTTAAACAAATGAGTAAAATTAACGAACAAACATTTGGTCTACAAGTTTTCCTAACGAACGCGTGGGAGATGTGATGATGTATATTATGAACAGCAGCGTACGTCTACCTCAGCATTTTAATGTTTTAATCTAATTCTGTTTCGTTGCCGTCTATAACCATATTTCGAAGGCAATAAAGAAATCGGACACTAGCAAAGCGCTCTACGATAAAGGTCCACAGTAAGAGGCTGACGAAGATTTCTTCATACTGATCTAATTCTGTCTTAATGTAACCGAACGAGCACGTATCGGGACTAATCGATGTTTGAACTGTTTGGAGCTCGAAATACCTTCCACTTGTTCAAAGAACCATGAGCGTCCAGCTGTCTACGTTTCTACGTCATACAGTTTCACAATCACGCTTTAGATACTATTCACGGAACCCAAACGTATTGTTACTGCATTAATATTAAATGTTTGCCACTCTTCTCCGGATGTACATACAGCGGATTGTTTGTTCTACGAGATTCTTGTGAATTCCTTCTGTTTTTCCCCTTCTTCACATGAAATTTTCCAGAAATGTTATGTGAACCTTCGATAAAAATAAAAACGGGCGGAAAGCTCTAGTTGGTGTTTTTAGAATTTGTAAATGCTAACGATAAGTGCTCGGCAGTAATTGTGTTGCCTGCGATAAACATGAAGCTTTGTCAATAACATTGATGCTATGTAGATACGATAACAGCGTTGTTCAATCGAACTTTGCAATGATCAGCTTCCTCGTCATTTCCTACACTTACTGGCGCTTTCCTACACTTACTCCTCCATTTCGCGCGATCTCTAGCATCCCGTGGTGTGAGATTGTTGGCACGCATGACATCTCTTACAACGTCAAGCCAGCACTTCTATGGTCTACCCCGCTTGTTCCAGCCCGGCGGAGGCGCCATGGCAAGACATTTGTTACCCACGTAACGTTTTCGTAAGATGTGACCGTACCAGCGTAGGTAATATCTACAATTGTACACAAACCAATTTTCTTACTGAACAGTCGGCTATGCTGCTGGGGAGTTTGTTGCGTCATTTCTTCTTCCCAAGAAGTCAAGAAGGGCGGCTGTATTGCTCCAAAAAAACTACACAATACAGTCAAAAGTTAGTGTTAAAATTACATAAGACAGTGCCCCGAAAGTTTTGGCGTTCTAAGTTTAATAACATTTTACGTAGTTTTTACATAATTTAAAAAGTTATCATCATCGTCATCATCAACAACCTTTTTATCGTCCTACTCCTGGGCACAGGCCTCCTCTCGGCTCTCATACAGAGAAGGATTGAGTGTAATCACCACGCTTGCTTAAAGCGGGTTGGCGATTTCAGACTTAGAGTCCAGGTTTCCTCAAGATGTTTCCTTCACCTTTTAATCACTCATTGGTGGCCAAGATATACTTAGAAAGTACATATAACTTAGAAAAGTTACTTTGGTACTTGCCTGAACTGGAATCGAACCCGCACACTCATACTTGAGAGGCTGGTGTTTTAACCACTAGGTCACCACTACTTAAAAAGTTATAAACTAATAATATGTAAAACAGGAATGGAAATAATCAGAGGCCATCAAAAATCATCGGCATCGCTGTCAACAGGAAACTTGCCCAAAAGGCTGGCAGCATTCACATGTTGTATGGCAAACCTGCCATACAACAATATTTTGGCGTTAAAAAAGTACTGAGTACCAGCTTAAATTGAACAACTTTGATTTTGATGCAAGAGACATTGACAACAAAACTAAAGAGACATAAAAAAGAGAGAAATGGAAACAAAACACATTCGTCTCCATTATACTGCAAGAATAAATGACTCCCAAAAGTCTAGACTGCATTGAGTCATCAGTAATTGTTTTATTTTCTCCTTTTTTCAAAACCCAAAGTTAGCTCAGTCTACCGGAGTGACTCAATATGGGCCTAAGAGCTGCTCTCTAATGATTCAGTCACTGACTCACTATAATATATGTGCATTCGTTTCGTTTTGATTTTTTAATACACAATCAATTATTTGAATATCATCGACTAATTGGAGCGAAGTTCTTTTTAGAGTTCCATATTCAAAGAGGAAAGACTACTGTCCGTCTGTCTGTCACCAGGCCGTATCTTAAGAACTAGCTCGTTGTAGCTAGATTGTTGACATTTTTACAGACGATGTATTCCTGTTGCCGCAGATACAACAAAGAGATTTATTGAGAGGCGAGATTTTTATAGATAACTAGCTTTCCGCGCGCGGCTTCGCCCGCGTGGAGTTCGGTTATATCGCGCTTTTTAGATTTCCCTCGGGAACACCAAATTTTTCCAGGATAAAAGGTAGCCTATGTTCTTTCTCAGGGTCTAAAGATTGTCTGTGCCAAATTTCATCAAAATCGGTTGAGAGGTTTAGGCGGGAAAGCGTAACAGACAGACAGACAGAAAGAGTTACTTTCGCATTTATAATATTAGTATGGATGATGGAACCATTCGTGAGCGAGATTGACTCGCAATTGGACGATTTTTTAATTCCTTTTATGCCTCTTATTATAGCTTTTTATTTTATTCTTAAAATCGTTGCCCCACATTAGGAATGTAACCTGTATCGTGGGTGCGGATACAAACATGTAAACTCACATACACAAACAACCAGGCCCACAACAATTACTTGTAGGCCATACAATATTTGTTCCGTGCGGGAATCGATCCCGTGACACGCAGCTCAGTAATTGATTGCTCAGCCACTTCTTCAGCTTATAGAGTTCACTGCTGGACAAAGGCCTCCCACAAGGCTTTCTTAAATATCCGGTCTTGTACTGCCTGCATCCATCAGTTTCGCGCGACCTTCACTAGGTCATTGAGTGTTTCGTCTGACTAACCCACAGATAGTAACACCTGCTTTTGATGCCATTACAAGTTCTAATGTGATGATCTCAGTGTAGACGAATATTAATCGATTCATCACCCACTGAAAGCCAAAACATCCGGGAAATAACTCAAAACAATAAATGAAAATAATTCACTGTCACTTAGTTCTATCGGTGAATAATGACAGTGTCGAGAACTGTTATTTATAAGTTGAATCATGTCAGATTAGATTGGCGATGTTGACTAACTTCCAAAATATTATCTACCGTTTCTTGTAAATTTGTCTCTACTTATTAGGACTTCGCGGCCACAATTTTTTTTTTTATTTATTCCCTTTATTCATAAACATTGCTTAAAATTAACTAGTGATTAGCGAATGTTTAACCATACATTTTAGACGTTTGCACGTCACTTAACTTTAATCGTCGTTTATGAATAAAACCCTTAAACACCATTGTGTTTATCCATAAACCATGATTAAAGTGCATCCGTATCACGCAATAAAGAAGAATAACTTCTACCGTGTCGAAATGTCAGCTTGGTCGACTCTCTAGAAGCTTTGAACTTTAAACATTTAAGTGTTTACCAAGCTCAAACAGAAGTTTTTTTAAAGCTCCCCAGCAGTGATATGATTTTAGAAAGGCATGACGATTGACGAATTTACAACCATGAGGTGTCTCAAACCGATTATACACAAATACTACTCACTACCGTACCCAAAACTCCAAGGACCACTGCCCCATATCTTCGTCAACATGACGGCCCTTCAAACTGACCAAATAGTCCAGAAGGCCGGCTGTTTGCTCAGTGCTGTAATTTACATCCGGACGGCCAAATTTGGGTAATAATTTAGAAGAATTAATGGAACTATTACGGACATAATGCAACCGAAGTAGAAGCTTGTAGTTTCAGAGCTAGGAAAGGTAATGTGGGGAGTTCCTGTGTAAGAACTCTGACGGTTATCTTAAACAATTGTTCACTTATTTCTTTGGTAAATAGCGAACCATTAACCAGTGTGAAAAGTAAGTGGTATTACCCGCATCGTTACACCTAATAATAAAGGAGTTTGTCTTTCTGCAGGGTAATTGCGTAATGCGCTATCGGTAGCAATGGGTTTCATTTTGACAATACAACAACATTCATTGCGTAATTTACGTTGTTGAGCAGACTCGTTTTCGAACTTATGGCATAAGCAATGGATTAGCAATATGCTTGGAAATAATTAATTAATTAGGGTGCTGGTTCCGTATCCAATGGGTACTACGACTCCACTGTCCCACCAGGCTGTATCTAAAGAGCCTGTAATAATTGTGTGTAATATGTAACTGGGATTTATTTAGAAAATTAGCTTTCCGACTACGGCTACGCCCGCGTGGAGTTCGGTTATATCGCGCTTTTTAGATTTCCCTCGGCAATATCAATTTTTCCGGGATAAAAAGTATCCTATTATTTAATGCGGACTTCTAACTTTTCGTCTGCAAAATTTCAAAGCAATCGGTTCAGTAGTTACGGCGTGAAAGCGGAACAAACAAAAAACTTGCTTTCCCATTTATAACATGAGTTAAGATTTTGTGTAGAATTAAACAGGTTATTAAAAGGTGTTGGTTAAGGTTTGTCTGAAAGGCAAAGTAGCTTACTCCCCAGATAGACACGACACGACCGTAGTAGGACATGGCAAATTCATAGAAATTGTTCTAATAGTCGCGTCGCGTCTGCTTGGGAACGTGGAAGTATATCAGCTGGTTCATTTTAAAAGATCTGTAGCTACCTACCAGCAGCACTTGTAAACAAAATGATTGGTTGCAGATACATATAGGCTACTCGTACCTATAGGAATCGAGCGTCGGTGGTCGACGCGAGGTCGTTGGCATATTTTGCCGGTATTTGTAGTTTTCCATCACGCCGGTAAAGCACTGCCTCTGCTTACTCATTAGTGGAAAACTAACGGGTTAAACATTGACACACGTCAGTTTTTTTTTATTAGGAATAGAGAAGTTTTCATAAAAAGCTGGTTATGCATAGAATTTTAGTTTGTAGTAGATTTCTAAAGGTCGTATATGATGTAGTACCTATACCCATAGATTTAATTTCTCTGACCTATGTATGTCAGTTCAGCCTCCAGTCGCCACTACGACACAACGACTGTTGGCAATTTGTGCGCCAACTGTCGTCCAGCCGCCAGACGACAGTTGGCGCACAAATTGCCAACAGTCGTCAGTGCTGCCTGCTGCCTCTCCTTTTTTAACGTTTTTCTAAACAGAGCGGCAATTCCCGGTGTATTTTAAGAACGTTCTGATCTGAATGTCAATCTGTCAAAAACACCTGTGATTTCTCTACATCTTTGACGAGGTAATACAATTTATTTTTTTTTTTTTTTTTTGGATGGGAAATCATCAAATGGCCTCTCCCGCTCTTGCCGGATCGGAAGGGTGTGTCAGACTTTTACTGACTACAACCCACCCGTGTTTCTTCACTTGCCTGTGCGACGGCCAGAGCCACGGTTTCTTGTTTAACTGACCTGCAATCCTGACCCAAGTTTTTACATCCTTGAATTGAGATAGAGACTCGATTTTTATCGTTTTTAGTTACAGGAATTGGCCTGACATGTTTAATAATCAACTATGGCTATAACCATAAAATAATGACTGCAATAATAGTGTATTATTTAAATGCGCGAATTTTCTCCCACTAAACCAAATCCTGATGAAGGTCGCTGGAAACCGATGGATGCGGGAGGCGCAGGACCGGTCGTCGTGGAGATCCTTGGGGGAGGCCTATGCCCAACAGTGGACGTCTCTCAGCTGAAATGATGATAGTGATGAAACCAAATCCTGGTGAAAGTCGCGGAAAGCCGGTGGATGCGTTCAGCACTAGACCGGTCATTGTGGGAAGCCTTGGGGGAGGCCTTTGTCCAGCAGTAGACCTCTATAGGCTGGAGAAAAACGCCAACGTGCAGGCCGTGCCCAAAAAGGGTAGCCGTGCAGATCCTACCAACTATCGGCCGATTTCAATAACCTCCATACTCTGCAAGATTATGGAGCGTGTATTGAACTCGCGCCTCTTGGCTTACCTGGAAGGTAACGATCTCCTCAGTGACCGACAGTACGGGTTTCGACGCAATCGGTCAACTGGGATCCTACTAGTGTATGCCACTCACCTATGGGCGAGGCTCTCGAGAAAAATGGGGAAGCGATTGCCGTCTCCCTTAATGTCTCGAAGACCTTCGACCGGGTATGGCACGCTGGCCCTTTGAGGAAGCTTTCAGCGTACGGCATTTCCGCTGGCCTGACTGGCTGGGTCAAAGACTTCCTGACTGAACGATCCCTCCGAGTTGTTGTCGACGGATGCTCATCGGAGCCCATGTCGACCAATGCCGCCGGTGTTCCTCAGGGGTCTGTTCTCTCTGCAACTCTGTTCCTGCTACAAATTAACGATCTGCAGATGCCCGGCATCTATGGGTATGCAGATGACAGCACAGTTGTGGAGAAATACCTGCCAGAAGCTCGGGCTAGTAAGGACTCAATCCGGTCCGAAAGAGAGGCTATGGTAGAGCGTACGAGTACTGCACTACAGGCAGTCTCCGAATGGGGTAAAGCCAATCTTGTAGCATTCAATGCCGCCAAAACACAGGCGTGTCTTTTCACCACGAAAAGGAGCCCGTTCACCTTGGCTCCTACTTTTCAGAATGTATCCTTGGAGTGCACCGACCGCCTGCAGCTTTTGGGAGTTGAGATTTCCTCGAACCTAAACTTTGGGCGGTTCATTGAGTCCTACGCCAAGGTGGCTACCTGAAAACAAAAAAAAAAAAGGAACCCAATTTTTGCCAAGTCATGCGGCTGTACCTTCTGCGGGGCATTTACGTAACACACTGTCAGAACGAATGGGTTTATTTTGACAGTTCAATAACATTTATTGTCTTTTTTACGTTGTTGTTTAGACACATTTCTGGAACATATGGGGGGAGGGGGGGAGGGGGGTTCTGCCTTCCCCTGGAAATCAGAAGATGTTTGAATTCCCTTATTACTAATCAAAGTGTAAATGAGGACGGATACAGGATCATTTGCGTCTATTTGCCCTACACATTACACAACAAAAACTTAATGCTTCATGTAGGTGTGCTTGTGTAGTTTGTAAGACAAAATAGCCGGGGAAGATTCGACCCTAACAATCTGACTTTCTGACTTGCCCCTCCCTAGCACTGATTTGCCCCCCCAGCCCTGAATTGCCTCATGACCAGAAGCTGGGTACCCCCATGCATATAAAGTAATGTATTAGCAACATCTTTCAAATTGATTCTGATGTTCAAAACTAAACTACATAATTTTAAGTTCATTGCATCTTGTTTTTCTACTTATTTCATTAAGAAAAGGATAGATGATAACGAAAAATATTATTATAATAGATATTATTATTAAAATTAGTTTAGTACTGTCAAATTAAGATAGGTAGGTACTCCGAAGACAGTTTAGACGCGATTAAAAAGATGACGACTAAAATACGTCAATTTATGTGAGGCGCGGACTTATTTGACAGGACTGAACTAATATTTGACTTCTGTCCATTTCTAAATGAAATAAATATAAGTAGTTTAAAAAATAAAAAAACATGCTTTTAAAAAATATAAAACTAAAAAGTAAAAAATTATTAAAAAAAAAAAGCGCTTTGTGCCATAATTTTTGTATATTAAGCGCCTCACGCTTTTTTTTAAATTATATTTAACTTTTTAGTTTCATATTTTTTAAAAGCATGTTTTTTTAGTTTTTTAAACTATATTTATTTTCAACTTTTTAGTTCGGTATGTTTTTTTAATAAAAAACGAACGAACGAACGTATTAAAAACGGTGGGACATTTTACAGTAATGAGCCGCTCACTCGTAGTCCAAAGAGTTAGAGACGGACAAACAAACAAGCAAACATACAAGTGAAACTAATAAAAAGCATGTAAGATAAAAAGAATAAGATGCACTGAACTTAAATTTAGTTTAGTTTGTGAATCGGGACTAATGTCTACAACTAAACTAAACAAACACTCCCTAGTTTTTGAATCGGGACTAATGTCTACAACTGACAGCCTCCGTGGCGTTGCGGTAGCGGACGCGGCCGCTGCGCAAGGTGGCGCGGGTTCGATCCCCGCACAGTGCAAGTATTTTTATGCATGAATATGAATATTTGCACTGGTCTGGTCGTGCCTCGGAAAGCACGTTAAGCCGTTGGTCCCGGTTGCCATACGAACATCTAGTGGCAGTCGTTACGGGTTGTTAGAGCCCTCAAAAGTCCAAGAATTAGTCTAAATGCAATGCTTCGATGTCGCCTTCGGGTTGTGGAGGTCAGATGGCAGTCGCTTCACGGAAAATGTCGAAGTTTAGCCATATCAGCAGTTGGACTGGTAAAAGCGGACCCCAGACTCCAAAGCTGAAAAAGGCTTCGGATGCGACTGGGATTAACGCTGGGATGATGATGATGATGACTAATGTCTACAACTAAACTAAACAAACACTCCCTAGTTTGTGAATCGGGACTAAATGTCTACAACTAAACTAAACAACCACTCCCTAGTTTGTGAATCGGGACTAATGTCTACAACTAAACTAAACAAACACTCCCTAGTTTGTGAATCGGGACTAATGTCTACAACTAAACTAAACAAACACTCCCTAGTTTGTGAATCGGGACTAATGTCTACAACTAAACTAAACAAACACTCCCTAGTTTGTGAATCGGGACTAATGTCTACAACTAAACTAAACAACCACTCCCTAGTTTGTGAATCGGGACTAATGTCTACAACTAAACTAAACAAACACTCCCTAGTGTGTGAATCGGGACTAATGTCTACAACTAAACTAAACAAACACTCCCTAGTTTGTGAATCGGGACTAATGTCTACAACTAAACTAAATAAACACTCCCTAGTTTCGTGCGGTTTCCACATAAGCCTTAATATCTACAACTGTGTGTCTACTAGCGGAGACCTGTTACGTTATACATTATCAGCGTTAGCCGAGAAGCGCTACTGTCAGGAAGATTAACTAATTAACCCGTCAAACAATCGACATTTTATCAAATTAGTGACGTCATCGGTAGCCATTTTTGGCGCGCAGTTACTGCGGCCAGTGACGCCCTCGTATCGATTGAAGCTCTTAGTAAATTAGTGATGTGTGCAAACATCGAGCACTCGATGAAATTAGATTGACATCTGTCATTAACTGTGTTATTTCCAGTACCTATTTGTTAATATGATATGGTGTGTGTTATCTGTAATAAATTGACTACTTGAAATTGATTTTTTATCATGAAGCTGCTTGAAATTTTATATTAATTACAGTTTATAAAAATGCTTTTATAGGTATGTAGTTTTTACTAATTCTTGACACTGCTCAGTAATAAACATCAATTATGGACATAATTATAAATCAGTACCTAATGGACATCGTAAAAATCGTTTCGCATTTAACACTTCGCTTGTTCTCATAAATTACATTAATTCAGCTTTAGCGAGAAAATATGGCGCAATATATTGATGATGATGATGTGTGAAACTGCGATTGTAATTGCATACCGGCGCTGTATATGTGCAACAAACTCATAAAACTGCTATATGAGAAGAACAGCAATAAATAATTATCAAGTACTTAATAATAGTTACAAATGATACGGCCAATCGTATGATTTGCCGTATCATTTGTAGTCGATTCGATTTTGAGTCGATTTTGTAATCGACTTATAGTATTATAAGTCCATTTAATTAACGCATCGTTAAAATTTCAAGATGGCGTCATAAGACGTTATGATGTACGCGGAATTGTACAGATCATACGCTTGTTGTATCTACGTCAATAAACAAAAGCTTCCCGGTAAAATGAAGAATCGAAAATTAAAAAGATTTATTTGTGTGGATGAGACGCGAGTTTCCAATTTTAAAATTAGAATTTTTTTTCTCCCCTTTGTTGAAATATGCCATTGATCTCGGTCAGAGTAATGTGGATGTGTAGGTAAAACTGTCTAAAATGTAATAAATACGAACCCGGCAATTGCTAAATAGTTTACACATAATAAATCTTACACCATTACGTTTCTGTTAAACGGAAATATTGCGGCAGAACTTTAATACGACATTTACGAACCACGGTAGACAATAACTATTCTGAAAGGCAATAAAACTTTCAGCCGGCACCACGTACAAAGTGAGACACTTCAAATTAACATAGACATAGCCAGTATATCTTAGGTTTTTATGGTGGCGCCACTTGCAACGCTAACTCTGTCAAAACATATACATTTAAGTTCAGTTCCTTATTGTGCCGCCGTCCAAATTACATTGGGCTTTCTGGTTAACCAAGTCTTGTTATGAAATCTAAACACTTTCCCACAGGAGTGGTTATCCGGCGCCAGCGACGCACGTAAATGGTTGCAAACGATGTTCTGAGTGTACTGTGTAGCTGCAGACTAAAATAAGAATGCGATCATTACCAGCCGGATCTGTTCTAGCCGCGATATTGGTTGTCTCTACCGATATCCCGATGTTGTTTCAATTATTATGACTTGAATATTTCCCATTTTTCCATTGTTCCATGAAAGATCTGCCAAACAAAATAATTTATGAAATAAGCCGATTAAAAGTCTGGTTTTAGGAAAAACTTCGGGTATTTTAAAAAGTTTTTATAGCTCACGTAACTTCCATAATTCATTGCAGAAAACTAGAATGAACAATTTCTTATATACGGACGTCTAGGATTCTTTAGACTTCGACAAAAAGTAACAAATTTTCAGTTCCTTAAAGCTTTCATCACTACTTTCAACGTTAACCGCACCCACCAACAATTTAAATGCCATGACTCTTAATTACAATACACCCACTAATCAGTTTAGATTAACCATACCCCTATGATTGACTCTTTCTCAGAACATTTTCTTAATAAGGATGAGAAGTCATAAGCTACGAGTACGACTGGTCACTTAACAAGCCAGCGGTCACTACCGACCTTATTAAATAGCTGTTTGTATTCACAGGCGATAATGGGGAGCGGCGATAGGTGACCATTGCACCGTAAACAAAAGAGTCCTTGGCACCACTGATTAGAATTGCGAAATGTCATAGTGTACTTATGTTATTCAGAAAAAAAAAAAACTATCTGTCAAAGTGATGGCTAGATTGGCGCCAAAAATTACAGCTTTTCCCTGCCATATCAACATCATCGCGGCTTGTTGATGAGTTCTAGCGTACTTTAAGGTGAATATTTTGGGCGAAATTTCAAAAATAGAATTATTTCGGATTCAGCGCTAAAATGGCCTCGATCTCGCCCTTTTACTAAGTTACGAAGTGGGTTATTTTGGAGTAGATGAAACAGTTGTTATTTTTAAATTGAAAATTTCCTTAGCGGCGTTGTGCACGTTTCAGGATGCGTAAATTATAATATACATGATAAACTCGCGTCAGGAGTGTCAGGACACATGATCGAAAATTCGTAGGACAGAGGGAGACTAGATCGCCCGTCGTAGGTGAGGAAGTAATATCCCCCTCTCTACCTCGCGGTGAAAATGCATGCCTGCTACTGCTATTTCGTATATGTATAGTGCTACAAGGTGCTTGCGCGAGTGTGCATGTGTGTTTGTACTAAAGCCTGTTACGTTTGAAATACGGATAAAAGTTGATTTTTCCGAGAGATAATTTTTTAAATGTAAAATAATTGTAATCATTCTGAAGTGTTAAATTATATTTATTTAATACTAGCGGCCTCCAGCGACTTCGTTCGCGTGGAGTTAGTTATGCTCCGCTCCTATTGGTCGCAGCGTGATATTATATAGCCTAAAGCCTTCCTGGGATAATGGGCTATTAAACGGAAAAAGAATTTTTCAAATCAGGCCAGTGGTTCCTGAGATTAGCCCGTTCAAACAAACAAACAAACTCTTTAGCTTTATATATTACTAGCTTTCCGCCCGCGGCTTCGCCCGCGTGGAGCCGTTTATATCGCGCTTTTTAGATTTCCCTCGGGAACATCAAATTTTTCCAGGATAAAAGGTAGCCTATGTTCTTTCTCAGGATCTAAAGATTGTCTGTGCCAAATTTCATCAAAATCGGTTGAGAGGTTTAAGCGGGAAAGCGTAACAGACAGACAGACAGACAGACAGACAGACAGACAGACAGACCGACAGACAGACAGACAGAGTTACTTTCGCATTTATAATATTAGTATGGATTATAGATAAATTCTCATGTTTGTGTACGATAGCGCAATAAATGAATATTGTATTTTAATACATAAATGATAGTACTTTTTATAATTATGCTTTTTATTAGCTTCACTTGTATGTTTGCTTGCTTGTTTGCTAGCTTGCTTGCTTGCTTGCTTCTTTGTTTGTTTGTCCGTCTCTAACTCTTTGGACTACGAGTGAGCGGCTCATTACTGTAAAATGTCCCAACGTTTTCAAAACGTTCTTTTTTTTTAAAAAAAAAGAATATCGAACTAAAAAGTTGAAAATAAACTAGTTTAAAAAACAAAAAAAACATGCTTTTAAAAATATCAAACTAAAAAGTTAAAAATAATTTAAAAAAAAGCGTGAGGCGCTTAATATACAAAAATTATGGCACAAAACGCCTCACGCTTTTTTAAAATTATTTTTAACTTTTTAGTTTGATATTTTTTAAAAGCATGTTTTTTTGGTTTTTTAAACTATATTTATTTTTATACTGACAAGTAAAGTAATTGAGAAATTATTCCCTCATTCCAACATACTTATTCAAAAATACACAACATTAATGTTTAAGTATTCACTTATGTGTTTTTTTTTTTAATAATTTTCTTAAAAGGAGTTTGTATCAGTGTCACGGAACTACATTCAAGTGATAATAATTATTATAATCGTGTCAGTGGGCAGGCGTGCGTTTGTGAGGCAAGTTATGAGAATGTATGCTTTCCATACATCCGTACTATTCATATCGGCATGAAAATCCATGCTAATGACTTCACCCAGCGCCGCGTGACTTGCTACACCTAGTTTCTGTAATTAGGAAAGAAAAGTATGAGAATGTTGCATAGGCGACTCTGTAAGAAAGACTGATAGATATTTCAAGATGTAGCGGTTTTATTTAACTAGGGTTGCGCCCTAGTTGTACTGGGAAAAAGATATCGATAGAAAATTAAATGTCTATGATTCCCTGTGATATTTTATTAAATTGATTTACGCAATTAAACCCACACGCGTAACTATACTGCTTCAGGCCCATGGTAAATACATGGGATATGGCCAACAAAAAACAAACGATTTATTGAAATTATTCAAATTTATAGTTTTAATTAGGGTAATAGTTTTATTTAGTAATTTTTATTTAATAATTTGTAGTTTATTAAAGTTTTATAAGTGGGAAAATATTACCTGTAGTCCTATTATCCATACTAATATTATAAATGCGAAAGTAACTCTGTCTGTCTGTCTGTCTGTTACGCTTTCCCGCCTAAACCTCTCAACCGATTTTAATGAAATTTGCCACAGACAATCTTTAGACCCTGAGAAAGAACATAGGCTACCTTTTATCGCGGAAAAAAATTGTTGTTCCCGAGGGAAATCTAAAAAGCGCGATATAACCGAACTCCACGCGGACGAAGCCGCGGCCGGAAAGCTAGTTAAAAATAAAAATACCTTATTATTCAAATTAGACTCAGAATCAGCACTCTAGAACGTCAAGATTACAAAATACCGTGCTCCGAAATGCCCGTCCTTCACCACTTCCTGGTGCTTTCCCTCGGAAGAAGAAGTGACAGAACAAACTCGCCAGCAGTACAGCTGTCTGAAAAATTAAAAAAAAAACCTGCTTCTATAGTTAACACTAGCTTTCCGCCCGCGGCTCCGCCCGCGTGGAATTCGGTTATATCGCGCTTTTTAGATTTCCCTCGGGAATATCAAATTTTTCCGTGATAAAAGGTAGCCTATGTTCTTTCTCAGGGTCTGAAGATTGTCTGTGCCAAATTTCATCAAAATCGGTTGAGAGGTTTAAGCGGGAAAGCGTAACAGACAGACAGACAGAGTTACTTTCGCATTTATAATATTAGTATGGATTACGAAACAGTACCTATACAATTTTATGAACTCGTATAAATTTGCTGAACGGCTCGACTGCTAGTACCTCAACCACTGTCGCATGATTCACGTGCAGAAAAATGTTAAGTTTTTATTTTAAGATTGGAATTGGTTTTGACATGATAATTATATTATTTTAATTCTATTTGACAACAAACCAACCAACATTAGTTATAAGTAATAAATTGTTACTAACAAAACTATGGACTTTGTGGTCTGAAATAAATGACTTATTATTATTTTTATTATAACCTGTCAGTAGGTAATCCATTTCTGGAAAGAAAGCATAAACATTGTCTTTAGTTAATTACATACCAAATATTCTTTTCGTTTAGGGTTTGTGTTGTTAGTTATTTTGTGCTAGTACTCGTAGTCCGGTGAGATAAGAGAGTTTTAGGGTAGTTGACTAAAAAAAACTAATTAGTCCGTCAATCTGATTTCCAAAAAATACTGGGCAAGTATTTTTTCTTTTTTCATATAAACAAAAAATGAAAACGACACAGTGCGTTGAAAACTCGTGTGACGTCACCAGCCACCACTCCTGATCTTTGATGCCTTTTATATTTGTAAATTTTTATTGATTTGATGAAACAAAATATACGTATCCAATATTTTTTCTATAATCCGAATGACGGACTAAATAGAATCATTTTTTTTTTTACCCAGGAATCATCCCTATTGTGAGAAACCTAGAACGGATGTGTGTGTTAATGATTCTTTTTAAGACTCGTGTATCCTAATAATTGACCCATGCATCCTAATCACACTAATCCCATGAACTATGGGTTAGAATTGAATAATTATTTTTTGTTGGACAGTACAGACGACAGCACATCATTCCTTATTAGATTTTCAACTTTATCTCTGAAGCATTAAGGCTCAAGGTTGATTGGGAATATTTGACAGTTTGGGGTAGCTTCACCTGCTGTCGTCCATACATTTATCCAGAGAGGCTTTATAATGTAATGTGTAGCATGAAAAATGTTGCAAAAACGGGGAAATCCTACTAATATTATAAAGGCGAAAGTTTGTAAGTATGGATGTATGGATGTTTGTTACTCTTTCACGTAAAAACTACTGAATGGATTTGGTTGAAATTTGGCACAGGGGTAGATAATAGTCTGGAATAACACATAGGCTACTTTTTATCCCGGAAAAATATGCAGTTCCCGTGGGATACGAAAAATATTAGTCCACGCGGGCGGAGCCGCGGGCGAAAGCTAGTTTATTCATATTTGAAACGCTTCATATATCATATATCTGAAAAAATATACAATATATAAAGAAAACCCTGTCCGATCCGTGAAGGTATTGTTAGGTATCGATAACTGATTCTACTAATGCCCACAAAGACAGACTAAACTTAAAAAAAATCCCCCTAAAAAAATAAATATTATTTCGCAAAAAGAGGAAACCTAATACATGTGCAGTAAGCAACCCTTTCCGCGGGCAGCGGGGGGCAGGGCACGCGGCACCTGTGACGTGGTCGCGTCGCTATTCGCTTAAAATAATCCCGTGTTGTCACTTTTTTAAAAATTACCAAATTTCGGGGAAATTGGAATTAATTCCCAGGAAAAAAGGATTATTTCAAAATTCATTAGTATTGTTACTATGATGATTATGTAAAATTTTATATCATATTTGGTCAAGTGTTTACCTAACCTTTATTATCCTTATGGGTCGGACAGGGTTTTCTTTACATATTGTATATGAAATAATTGTTCTAATTTATATGTTAAAAAAAAAAAACATTACAGAAATTGACACGGATGAAGTCACGGGCAACCGCTAGTTAGTAGATATCACGGAATAGTTAATAAGACATTTTCATCATTATCTCTTCTGTGGTACATGTGGTAAAGAATGGCGTGGTAATTAAGTTGACTGGGGGCTTGATACTAAAAAAAAATATCTGTGTTTACACAACCCAAGAACGCACCGTAAAAGTCTTTTGCGAATGATTCAAAGTCGATGTGGTAAGTATCCTAAATATGGTTATTCATAACAGACCTCCCACTTTGAATTATTGATATAACAATAATTTATCTCATTTATGATCGCGTAATGAGGGCGAATAAAATCTGGGCGTAGCAATAAAATGAGATCAACATGTTTAGCTGAAAATACACCTACTTATGAACCACCAGCCTTCCGTTACATTGCGTATATTATTAACTGGAAATAGTTTATTTAGATGAAATATACGACCCGCGGTTTCCGTGTTTACCTACATAAGGAACGAGATCGCAGGAAAATCGAGATATACTACTGTATATCTCGATTTTACATAGATTAATATCTATGTCTAAATCAAGCCGAATAATGCTGTAAAAGGTGAAATGAACTGTCAATAGTGTCAATCACTTCACCTAAGTTTACATGGTGAGATGGTTACAAAATCCCACTGAAGCACCTTTATTACTTAAGGCATGCGTTCTCTTCGTGCGATGAGTTCAAACATACAGATTTCATCAGTGTCTTATGCGTACAATCGTTATTAAGCATTTCATGTGCTCGCACGATTAATTGCGAGGTTCAAATTAGGACACTCTGATGAAATCTGTATGTTTGAACTCATCGCACGACGAGAACGCATCGTGTCATCGTGCGATCTTCGCCAATTAGGACAACGCATAACACTCTATTGCTATCAGTTGCAATCAATTTGAATCTTATTGCTAATCCATTGCTCCATATGTTCGGAAAATGTGTCTACTCAACAACGTAAATAACGCAATGAATGTTGTTGAACTGTCAAAATGAAACCCATTGCTACTGATAATGTGTTACGAAATTACCCTGCAGGTCATAGGTTAACCATGGGCCAAAGTTTACCCAAATCTGTTCACCCATTTTAGCGCCAAAGTGTAACAAATAAACATACAACAAATAAAATGTTTTCACTGTTTAATTTTGGTTTTTATATTAAAAACCGTCTTATTCCGTTGGTGTATCATTTTCGTCAGTTTTCTTAATAGACCGCGCACCGGTTTTTGCATTCATGTTTTCTGAGTAGGTACATGATAATGCTTTTGTCAATATCTGCAGTAGGTAATATGTAGAATTTATGTCAAATACACATATTAAACCAGACCATATTAGCGAGTCGCCTTTCTTGCGAAATTGCCCAGTTATGACGTTCAATATGGCGGCAAAAAGTACTTAATCACTTTACATAAATGACAATCTAAATGAGGAGATCAATGACATAGATCTCCTTGACATTTCCTTAAAAAGCTCCTAAGTAGGTGTCCGTAATGTCTTGTATAAACTTTGTATTAGTAATATGACTAACAACACGTGCCCAACACGTAAAAACTGAGTAACACAATCCCTGCCTTTTGTTACAGATCGTATGGTGATGTCGTTAGAGCTGCATCATGGCTGGAAAGAACTTTTGACACGACCATGTCAAAATTAAAAAGTATAAAATGTCAAAAAAGAATTCTAAATTAAAGTTTTAAAAATCTTGTGAAGTGATTCAGTGATAGTGTTGTGCTTAACTATGGCCGATATCGATATGTCGTATGATATGTACGAAAACATTACAAATATGGAACAAAACATTACGCACTACCCGGTAGAGGCCACAATACTGGCTGCAACGTGTGCCTGCATCTTCAGTGTCGTCGGAGTCGTCGGTGAGTTACCTTAGTCTTCTTTGTTTACCAGATACTATCGTGTTTACAGGATCGATTTTATAGGCCGTTCTTGCAACTGCACGCTACGTACCGATGCAACTATTCAAGGAAAGCGTTGAAACACTGTTTGTTTACAGCGACGTGGCGCTGTACAAACAATGTGTCATATTCTAATAAACTACATTTCATTTCTGTATCATTGATATTTCATCATCAACTATTTGGATACACTCGGAGTGGTGTTAGTATGTATTAAAAGGATTTCCAGAGATACGTACATAAAAAATCATTGTGTAATCTGTCTAATGACATGCTTGAAAGTCGTCTGTAAAATAACTGTTAATAAGTTTTGTTTGTTATTACTAGTTCGTAGACGGGTTCCACCATTATTTTAAAATCGTTTATGTTGTAAGATATCCAAAGCTCTTTATAAGCAACACATAAAAGAAAGGTAAACAATTTCCGTATTAGAAATTTAGGGCGGGTTGTTTCACGTTCACTTAACGCATGCGTAAAAGTTAAAAATGGTGCTAACCATCGTCAAGTCAAAAAATGAGTTGTTTCACAATACGTAAACGTTAACGCACGCAAAAAAAGATACGATTACGATAACTGACGGGTTGTTTCACGTTCACTTAACGCATGCGTAAAAGTTAAAAATGGTGCTAACCATCGTCAAGTCAAAAAATGAGTTGTTTCACAATACGTAAACGTCAACGCGCGCAAAAAAATACGATTACTTTAACCGATGCTCTGAGCACTGGTTAACGTAACTTATGTCAAGTTGTGTTTAGTCCGCCGTGGTGTCAATTAGTGAAAACAACATAAACTCCCTTTTGTATTCGCGAGTTTGGTCTCTAATTGACGATAGTAGGTAGTTCATCTGATGATGATACAAGTACCGTAAAAAGAAAAAGAAAGGTGTTTAGCAGCCCAAGTTCTGTTTTTTTTTTTTATATTACTGTTGTTGTCTGTTTCTTTACAGAACAACACATCTTTATATTTTTCAAGCGAAGATTGAAAGCGATCTTTCTCATTTTTTGTGAAGTTAGTGAAATGAAATCGTTTATTAAGCAAGTAGGATCACTGATCACTTTTACACGTCATGTTTTATTTTTTTTCCGTTCTCTAAAAAAAAAATATGTTTACATTATAGAATATACGTGTTTTGTTAGATTGCAATGTTTAACATATACCTACTTATTAAGGCCTTAAGCATAGTAACTATGTTTAAGTGTATGTAGTAGTACGAGTGAGTGTAGTAATTTACTTACTTTGGTGTGTATGGTGGGGGTTATATAAATAATAAATAAATGTATACGGACAAATCACACAGATTGAGCTAGTCCCAAAGTAAGATTGAGACTTGTGTTATGCGATACTAACTCAACGATACTATATTTATAATAGATACATATATAGATAAACATCCAAGGCCCAGGCCAATCAGGAAATGATCGTTTTCCATCATGACCTGGCCGGGGTTCGAACCCGGGGCCTCCATGTCGCAAGCAGGCGTGTTGACCGCTGCGCCACGGAGGACGACAATGTTTATGTTTGGTTACTATGTATTATACCTTAGCCGGCTATTAATATTGTAACATATAATTGTTTTTTGTCCCAAATATATAAAATAAAAATAAAATGTATCCATTTTTCGTCAAAGTATAGCTTTTCTATAGGTACACAGTTTTCTAGTATAAACGGACTTAATTTATAAAATGGCACGAAGTTATTTCCCACAACAATAAACAATAATACCAAGAAAGTTAGATAAACTACAGCACATGACAGTCGCCTAGATAAAATTTGCTGGGGCGATGTATGTGGCCGGGTCCGCCGGGTACATCGTTGCAACGCAATGTATTCGTGCGCAGACGATGTAGCACCGGGGCGCTGTCGGTAAAGTGGCGCGCTTCAAAGGACTTGTCGCGACAATATTCGCTGGAGTAGTCACACACTCACACCTACGTCACTTCAGTGTCGTCCAGACTTTGAAGTACGACTGACGTTCTTTTTGCATATTTTTTACATTGTTTTTGTTTTATTTGTTGTGTAAACATGTAATAAATAATAATTTATTAACATATAATGCAAAGCCACTGCTTCCTCCATCGTCTCGGCCGCACAACTAAACAACGAATATTCGCCGTAGGCCGATTTCTGAATCTTCGCTCGCCAATGAGAAGAACATCGTGTATGTCTGACAAGGACAACAGATATTTTGCGCGCCAACGCGACACGAATCTTCGCCTGCTAATGTAGCGCCGGCATTTAACGAACGTTAAACATCATCAAAGTTACGTTAACGGACGTAACTTTTTGACGTACGTATGTTACGATAACCAACCGTTTGAAACAACCCGCCCTTAGCCCTCTAAGTTCAAACCGTAAATTAGAACATCAGAGTACGTGGAGTGTTTACTGTTCGGAATTTAAACTTTACTTACAAAGGATTAAGTTTAAATTCGGGTGTTGATGTTTTAAGTATGCATTTGTTTGCTGCTCGTTGTACCTCCTATCACTAAAAAGCGTTCAATAATCGGTCACTTAACACGAACGCAACATAAAACTCTAAGTGCCGGTCGTAATCGGACATCAAACGGTTTGTTACACGACTCGATACCTACCCGGGTATGTGTCTCGGACGCCCAGCTGCGTAAATAAACATACGTTGCACATCACTAGACAGTTGGGTTCGATGTTTGAATTATTATTTTTTTAAATAAAGATGGGGATGTGACGCAATAATGTTCAGCATCGGAATATAACCTGTTAATATTTTTTCATCTTCGCAAAACAGCCAGCGATACGTAAAGTAAATAATTTCGCAACAAGAAACTTTCAAAAACTGAAATCGAGTAGCCAATGATAGACGTGTATTTAAAGTTTTATTACAGTGTTATGACTACTCTGAAGAAGTATCATTAAGATTTTATTTCGCAGCTAGCTAATGGACCACAGTTGGCTGATTTTAGCTCTTTAAATTAGAATCGTAACCGAATGAAGTTTACCGTCTAATTTTTCATCTCTTGTCATAAAATGGTAATAAAACCTGGAGCGAGGGCTGTTGCCCTTCGAGAGTGAACTACAGAATGTGTGAATGAATGGATGCATTGACGGGACGTGATCACGTGACTAATCCTCTAAACGCACCACTGAATGTTTAAAAGGAATTAATTAATACGTTTTATTATAAGTCGCACTTTGAATGTATCGTTGTCGAATAAGTCCAGATGCATCGGACCGGGGATGACAAGTTTGAGAACATTAATTAGAATATTTTTTGTTACAACATAATAAGGACTTTATAAAGGTCTTATTCAAAAAGGTTCCTGACCTGATCTGACGCTGCTTTCTTAATAATTATAAAATAGTGCTTGACCGCAATCCCGCTTGATGGTAAGCAGTGATGCAATCATTGATGGTAAAGCGCGCTAATCTATTAAAAGTCTATTCATTTAAAAAAATCTGAGTGATTCGGAAGGAAGACATTGCAACAAAACTGTTCAAACCAGTCCTCCGTACGGTTTCACCAGACATCATGCCGGAAGACGACGAATGGCCTGGCGGCAACACTTTGTCTGGTGGGTGGTAACTTTTGCCGGCAGCCGATGTTATGGCCTACCACCGAGAAATGCTAGTAAAATACTTATTTACTGTTAGCCTGCATCATGTAATAAATAAATTTATCTGTTCTGTGATAGTACTGCTGGGTAAAAACCCTTCCCATGACGCCCAGCTCTTTCGATCCAGGGTTGATGACGAGCTGGAGAAAACAGACGACCAGTTATCTACCTATTGGTCGTCTGTACTTTATAGCTCATCCTGCAATTTTCTACAGGGTCTGCCGCGACGCGACACCTTTTAACTGTGTAAAGACTCCACGTATTTTAGCTAGTAAATAGAAAATTTTAATACCTCTTTATTTACAAACGGCGCTTAATGGTTCGCGACTGTTCAACAATATATTTTAAATGTTTAGCCAACGTATTAAGGTTCAATCTCCCCTGACTTTAACTTTGACTTCATTAGCAACCAATCAATTAAGAATAACTTTAACGCTAACAATAAACCAGCTAAGCAAACCTGTTGCAACTCCCTCGCCATTATATCAAAGTAAACTGTGGCCCGCCCGACCAACAAGCGTCCATCTAACGACCGTAGCGTTGGACGGCCGTCATTTGTCACCAAGTTTACTATCAAAACAATTAGCCTCGTTGAGGGACATCCGCACACAATAACGCCCCCTATGTATTGATCCATAAATAGAATGCGATTAATAACTGGCATTTTGGTGTTAGATGAGGGAGAAGCGATTAGTTTTATAGCTCAACTAGCTTTCCGCCCGCGGCTTCGCCCGCGTGGAGTTTGGTTATATCGCGCTTTTTAGATTTCCCTCGGGAACATCATATTTTTCCGGGATAAAAGGTAGCCTATGTTCTTTCTCAGGGTCCAAAGATTGTCTGTGCCAAATTTCATCAAAATCGGTTGAGAGGTTTAAGCGGGAAAGCGTAACAGACAGACAGACAGATTGAGTTACTTTCGCATTTATAATATTTGTATGGATGAAGGTGCACGCTGATCAAAACTTTGATAAGTTTTTGATAAAAGGGTCAGACGGAATAGGGACCCTGAATGAGGGTTTTGTGGGTGTAGCGGTACTTACAAACGCCACAAATAAACAACGGGCCATTCAATAACGCGCGAATTCTACATCTCGCAAGCAGAGTTTCCCGTGCAATTAGCATACATAAAAACTTCCCAACTTCAACTGTTGGGAAGTGCCTGCCAGGCATAACACCCAGACGGGTGTTATGCCTGGCAGGCACTAAAAAAAAGGATCCTCCGACTAGACAGTCGGAGGATCCTTTTTTTTTGTTGGGATGGGAAATCATCAAATGACTTCTCCCGCTGTAGGCGGAGCGGAAGGGCGTGTCAGTCTTTTACTGATTAAAACCCATCCGTGTTTCTTCACTTGCCTTTTCGACGGCCAGGGCCACGGTTTCAGGTCGGAGGATCCTTCCTTTTCTATGGAGGATGAGTCAATTTTACTCCCTGTCCCTCATACTTCCATATGGTTGACAGTCAAAAGTCTGACAGCGAGACTTCAAGGGGTATTAAAATCTATTGACTGGGTTGCATTAATCTCCGATGGGCAGCCGCTTCTTGTATAGGTAATTTGTAGTAGTATTCAGCTGCATCTGATTAGGCAGAAATCGACGACGAAATAGTTGGAAAAACCTAGGCAGTTAATGTAATGAAATCGTTTATTATGCAAGCAGGATCACTGATCACTTTTACACGTCATATTTTTATTAAACTATATGTGTCCGGCATTTCCTAACTGACTACCTCTGAAAAGAAAAACCGAAACAAACTCAGGGATCATCGTCTTTTTTCAAGTCCAGACATTAAAAATGAAGATGTTTGCAATAACAATATGTGATTGCTTTGTGCATAACAATCAATTTACGTAATGAGAATCAATCCGGGAGAGAATGTTTAATAACAAAACCAACCAACCCCGGACCTGGGTATAGCTTCTTCTGGCTTTCGTTGCCCTGTACTAAGTCTTCGGTCGTCACTTATCAACTATTTTTTTAATAATTACAATCTCGTGCTTGACTGCAATCCTGCCTGATGGTAAGCAGTGATGCAATCGTTGATGGTAAAGCGCGCTAGTTTATTAAGCATATTCACTTCAAAAAAACTTAAAAAATATAATTTTGTCACCTCCACTGCTCAAAACATTGATAGAAGACATCGTTAGGAAGCCAGCCGATTAATTTTGTAAAAATAACCGACGAAAACGTCGGTAAAATGAGCTTAAATTGAGTTACGAATAGTCCACACTCACTTCACAATAGTCCAATAGTGTCATTACCTAGCATTAGTTGGAGTAACAGATCACTCCACACTCACTTCACAATAGTCCAATAGTGTCATTACCTAGCATTAGTTGGAGTAACAGATCACTCCACACTCACTTCACAATAGTCCAATAGTGTCAATACCTAGCATTAGTTGGAGTAACAGATCACTCCACACTCACTTCACAATAGTCCAATAGTGTCATTACCTAGCATTAGTTGGAGTAACAGATCACTCCACACTCACTTCACAATAGTCCAATAGTGTCATTACCTAGCATTAGTTGGAGTAACAGATCACTCCACACTCACTTCACAATAGTCCAATAGTGTCATTACCTAGCATTAGTTGGAGTAACATATCACTCCACACTCACTTCACCTAAGTTTTCACAGAGAGATGATTACCGAATCACACCACACCATGTGTGTGACATCTACCCATTAACCTCCACGCGGGCCCAGTATGGGTTTACTGGACCCGCGTGGAGGTTAATGGCTTTTCTGGCTTAGACGGCTTGTGTCACAGCATCAACATCATCATCTCAACGTATAATCCCTTTTGCATCCGCGGCTTTCACATTGGAGCCCGGGGTCCGCTTTTCTACATATACGCCTCCATTTCGCACGATCTCTGGCATCCCGTGGTGTAAGATTACAACGTCAAGCCAGCACATCTTTGGTCTACCTCGCTTGTTCCGGCGGAGGCGCCATGGCAAGACATTTGTTACCCACGTAACATGCCGGTTGTGTGCGGCGTGTGTCACAGCAATGCCAGGATTATGCTGTTAGCAACACGCTTATATCACACACGGACATATTGGACACTTTCTCTGGTAGGTAGGTAATCCTGATCTCCACTCTATCAGTGCTACCAGTGGCTGATTGTAACTGCAACTATCATGGTCAATGCTACTAAGATTGCTAGAGATGCGTATTACACACAATCATGACCGCAGGATCGAGCCGCTAACCGCAGAAGCAGGAGCACTGTGATTATGTAACTTAGACAATAGGTCACGGTGACTTTTGTAAAGGAGCATCTTGAAGTGTAAGATGAAGGGAGAAAATCGAATAATTAAAAGACAATTTCCGTCATTACATAAAATCATAATATTTTAGGCAGAATGAAAATGAAATGAGAATCTCACAACTTCTGAGGAAAACCTGTGTCTGTCGGTCTGTCTGTCTGTCTGTTACGCTCTCCCGTTTAAACCTCTCAACCGATTTTGATGAAATTTGGCACAGACAATCTTTAGACCCTGAGAAAGAACATAGGCTACCTTTTATCCCGGAAAAATTTGATATTCCCGAGGGAAATCTAAAAAGCGCGATATAACCGAACTCCACGCGGGCGAAGCCGCGGTCGAAGCCGCGGGCGGAATGCTAGTGTTATATAAAAAAAATCAGGAAAAGTCACAAATGGCTGGCAACACTGCCGCATCAAATGTCAAATTATAAATTATGTTTTCTTGAGATTGAATATTTCAATAAATAAACAAATAATAAAATAAAAATCATTTATTATCAGACAAAACGAGTTAGTAACAAGAATTTCCTAACAACTAAAATTCTTTTTCGTTTCCTCAATCTATAGAGGTCCACTGCTGGACAAAGGCCTCCCCCAAAGCTTTTATTCCATTGGGGGGCATTACCATAATCCCCACGCTTGGCAGGCGGGTTGGGGATCGCAGTAATTTGTCACAGGAGAAGCGCTGCTGCCCGATTCCCTGGTGAGAGTTCCCTTAGTCGCCTCTTACGACACCCATATAAGGATGGGTTGGTACTATTCTATGCCCGGTACCACACGGCAAACAATGACAACTAATGTTAGTATTTAGATAAAGGAAAATTGCCAAAAATACTAAAAAATAAATAAAAAACATTATGTAATAATTTTCCAACGTTCGTATCCATTATCAATGTCGCCATTAACTTTTTTTCTTTCATCCTTATCACTGACTGACAGATACTGTACATGTATAAATAAAATGCCGCCCATAAGCTGATTAATTACGAAGATTTACGTCGACAGCATGCTGAGGGTAGGTAGATCAATCACTTGGTCTATCGCTGGACAGTTGACCGACGACCTGGGAGGACGGTCGAAGGAAAATAAACATGTGTGGGGTACAGGGTTGCCAACTTACATCTACACACTACAATTATAATTTGAAGTCGTTTTTTGTGTCTGTTTGTGTGACGAACTTATTCTTCTACACGATGCAACAGATTTTGATTTAGTTTTTACATTTTAAAGTGATTCCGAAAGGTTTATGAGTATAATACTTTAATACAACAGGGTTTTTTATTTATGGTTAGTAGAATCCAAGGAGGTTTCTACAGACCATATATAAAATACTTTAAAACCATTAACCATACGGAAATAAAACCATTTATCTTTTCACCTCTTTAGGGGAGGAATTTAGTAAAAATCCTTATTTCCTTTATACTCAGCGGTATAGGCTGCAAGTTCTTTGTTAGTGAGTGAATGAATTAATTAATTATATGTAAAGAAAATTAACAATAACAACTTTAATAATGTTATTTTTAGAAATAATAAACTACCTACCTATTTATTTTTGAAGCCCTTGCTAAACGATTTTTATTTATCCTCTATTGTACACCAATCAAACATCGAATAAAAAAAACATTTAAATAAATCATACAATGGGCGGCCCTATCGCTAATGCGATCCCTTTCAGGCAACGATGTTTGTCGTTTGGATATTTTATTATGATAGAACAGCAATTAGTTGACATATTTTAAGGGATCAATAATTCCACACTATTTTTACAGTATAGTGGGCAACCCTAGTGGCTTGCCTTGCAACCGGGTGGCAAGTAGTGGCATGTGGTATGTCGGCCAAATTCCATAAAGAATAGAGGTAAACAAACCGTTGCTAGGTAACGAGTAGTTTACGCCTAAAAGGCAGATGTTAACAACCTTTTCTAGATAGATGATTTTCACAAAAGTAATAATTCTACTTCCTACTAATGTAAACGGTTTATTTGTTTAGATATTTATGATTTGCATTGAACGCTTAACCCATTTGAATGAAATATGACACACATGTAAGCTAATTTCCTAACAGGCAAAATTTTTTCATACATGCATATTACATTTAATCCATACTTTAAAGTGCAATGGATGTGTTATGCAGTTGATTTGAAAGTAATTAAAATACGCAAAATCGTATTGACAAATGCCTCAACTTTATTCATTGGTTCAATTCCACAAAATGTGTTTAATACCTGGATTTCATCCATGTTTCTTTTTTTGTAGGGCTATTACGTAAAATTTAATGTCGACTTTTTAATGGTTTTTCGAAATACCAAGTTATTATGCATGTTATTTTAGTGATTCCATTGAAATATGCTGCAATAGGAATTGTTAATATATAGTTAGCATGTAAAAGTCGATAATCATATAAATAACGTAATAATGTAAAACGTAAGTTGTGATAACCCTAAATTGGTTTGTTTATCTCTATTCTTTATGGAGCTTGGCGAGAATATAGTGGTGTTTAATAATGGAATGGAATTGTATTTTCAATGCAATGATATCGTGTTATCGTTACCTGATGAGTTTAGCAGGCTGTTAGGGCTGACACGAACGTTACAGGACTCGTCTGCCAGTGCCAATTGTGGTTAGACTAATTCTAATCTTCTCGATTTTCCCAAATGTATGTTGACCAGCATCCTTGACAATAACGCCTCTGACAGGTCTATTATAACATACATTAACAAACATTTATGTTAGGGTGACAGCAGATCAAGCTACCCGGAATGTCAAATATTTTCAATCAATCTTGTACCTCAATGTTTTGTCGATAATGTTGAAAATCTAATAAAGGGAAATTTGACAAATTATTTTAGTTTGGTGTGCGACAGCTCTCCCTTTATAGGCCTACAAAAGTTAGTTAACATTTTGACTTCAGCTGTAACACACCAAAAGCAAAAACAAATTCTAGTAATGCCTTAGGTGTACCTGATTATATATTTATTATGTTGTATGTTTTCTAAACATTATATTATTATAAATCATATTGCGGCGTCACAGCCGCAGTGGAAATATCAACTAGCTTTTTGAGACCACTACAGATGTCCAACAGTTCATTAATTTGTTAGTGTTCTTAATAAAATGACAGAATAAAATAGGTCTGAGACCTACAGACGACATGCGATGACACGACTCAATCAACAGTGATTTTAACAAACGCTTGAAATCCATCACCATACACCTATTACCAACCCTTTTGAGAAAAGATCACGATGGCTTACTATTAACAAGTCGTACGCGCAACAGCATCGACCGGTAACCGTGATGAGTGATCCTCTATGGTGCGTATTCCAGAAGGAAACTCAAGCATTGATCTCTGCTTAAACATTACTTAAAACTAGTTTCAACCAATCAAGTGGCTTGAAACGAGATTTAAGTAGAGCTTGAATTTTGAGTGGCGTTCTGTAATACGGACCTAAGGTGCGTATTACAGAAAGAAACTCAAGCATTGATCTCTGCTTAAGCATTACTTAAAACTAGTTTCAACCAATCAATAGGCTTGAAACGAGACTTAAATAGAGCTTGAGTTTGAGTGACGTTCTGTAATACGGACCTAAGTCTCTAAGATCAATGCGTGTGCCGCCTGCCTGTCACGTCTGTGAGCACGCGATCTCTTCATCCTCCAGTGCTAATCAGCTCTGTTCGTTACCTGAGAGTTGTTGCTATGCACTAGTTCTCTTGTGTTGATATGTATGTATGGCACAGATTTCAAGCTAGATGGTCACGAATATGGGAACGGGATTCTCGATTTGTGGAGAAAAAAAAAATATTATGTATATATAGGTATTGTAAAATTACAAGTAGAATAGAATACTCTTTAATATGTACCCCATATAAATAAATTATAGAACATAAGTAGGTATAATGAAGATTTTACAAAGCCTGACACAAAGGCCGGTCTTGTCGCTAAGAGCGATCTTTTACAGACAACCTTTGGATTTAATCTAAGGGGAGAGAGGGAGAAGCAGTACTTAGCATTGACTTTGACATGTGCCTAGCCTTTGCCTAACAACGTTGGTGTCAGCGTCCAGTCTAACAGGATGCTGCTGAATACCAGTATTTTAAGAGAGTAACATCAAGTAGCCAAAATCCAGCCGCCACCAGCCGGTGACCTTATCGGCAAGTCTATAGCGCTAAGTGAACATCTGGTGGAGGCCTCCATCCACTCCAGCACACCAGGAGTATATCGTCGGAGGCCCCTGTAAGTCCAACTTCTTCATTATTTGTCTGTGTTTGCTCGCGGTTTCTCTCCGTATTTCAATTTCAATATACCTAACGTGTGCCTATTTTATCTATGGAAATTAATATCACAATATTATAATAAACCAAAATATTTTTAGACTGCCTGTTTCATCTTCACAGCCTAGTTGCTTTGTAACACGTAAAGATTAGGACCTTTTGGGCTTCTGGCTCCCCGTAACAACTGTCAACAATCTACAAATACAGCCCTCCCAATATTTTGAGGAAATACATGAGTGAGCCGTAGTGTGTGTAGTAGAGTTATTATTATTCTGTTCGTGTAAAATTAGCTCTGCAACCATATATCGAATTAGACTCATGCAGAACTGGCTAAAAGTGTAGTTTCCTACTTTCTGTAAACTTGGAACGATCCAATGCTTCATCAGCAACCTTTTTATCGTCCCACTGCTGGGCACAGGTCTCCTCTCATATTGAGAAGGATTGAGCGTAATCACCACGCTTGCTCAATGCGGGTTGGTGATTTAAGACTTCTAAAGTCCAGGTTTCCTCAAGATGTTTTCCTTCACCTTCAGTCATACGTGTCCAAGATATACTTAGAAAGTACATATATAACTTTAGAAAAGTTACATTGGTACTTGCTTGACCTGGAATCGAACCCGCGCACTCATACTTGAGAGGCTGGTGTTTTAACCACTAGGCCACCACGACATGCGACAATGATTATCGAGTGATACTAGTGGTCAGTACCCCATCCATGCAGGAAAACACCCGCGAACTTAAGATTAACATAAACAATCTTAACAACAATCAATTTTTTGGAAGTAGAATTACCTGAACAGGGGGCACTGTTGGTAAATATTATGCAATATTGTTTCCTGACTTGTCAGTTGAAATATATTCAATTTGCCACGCGCCGGAACTATGTACCTTGTAGAACTGTGGGGCTATACTCATTATCATCATCCCAGCGTTAATCCCAGTCACATCCGAAGCCTTTTCAGCTTTGGAGTCTGGGGTCCGCTTCAAACTGCTGATATGACTAAACTTCGACATTTTCCGTGAAGCGACTGCCGTCTGACCTCCACAACCCGAAGGCGACATCGAAGCATTGCAGTTAGACCAATTGTTGGACTTTTGAGGGCTCCAACAACCCGTAACGACTGCCACTAGATGTTCGTATGGCAACCGGGACCAACGGCTTAACGTGCTTTCCGAGGCACGACCAGACCAGTGCAAATATTCATATTCATGCATACAAATATTTGCACTGTGCGGGGATCGAACCCGCGCCACCTTGCGCAGCGGCCGCGTCCGCTACCGCTACGCCACGGAGGCTGTCAACTGTGGGGCTATACTACATCTATGTAAATGTTTTGACTCAATATGAGCTGATCCTCATTGTTATCGAGTAAAGTTCGATAGTGGCCCATTGACCGATTGGTCACATGCGTCCGACGAACACGGGTTATCAATACAAACATTACTACGTCATAGCTAGGTAATCCTTTTATGTCGATTTATAATTAGCACTTTCTAACGTCACATTAGTAACTGTTCAATTGTGACATCTTTACTGATACCAGCCGACATACTTATTCTTTTACCGCTAAATAAATCATCATCATCTCAGCGTTAATCCCAGTCGCATTCGAAGCTTTTCAGCTTTGGAGTCTAGGGTCCGCTTTACTAGTCTAACCGATGATTTAGGTTGAACTTCGATATTTTCCATGAAGCGACTGCCGTCTGACCTTCACAAGCCGAAGGCTTTAACTAAGCTAAGTATTCTGTACTATTTTTTATAAAATCATATGTTTTTGCAGTTTTCTTTTGCCGCTACAACGAGCATATACTAAATAAAACCTGAATAAGATATTTTTATAGGCAATGCTACGGATATGATACGAGAAGTAGAGTGGAAATAACATAATTAAATATGGAAATAGTGATACTTTCAAATTCCAGGGCAATTGTGCCCAGATATTTAATGGGCGAAACACTATTAATAAATAAAAAATGATGCCCTAAAATGCCCAACAAACCGTTTAACTTGTGAAAGTTACAAGCACAGTAACAATGGAACTGTTATAAGAAAGAGAAATTTAAAATTAACGACTTGTAAATATTAACAAGTAATGAATTTGCATAAAATAATAGTTGTATGTAGTTTCGTATGTACATCTTGTAGCCTGTTATTGTCTGGAAGGTTATTGAACTTGGTGAATATCTTACATACCTACTGTAAATGTCAAAATGCCTTTCTCAAAGTCATACTCAGCTACCTCTCGATGAGAGCGAGTTGGCCGTAATAAACCACGTTGGCCTGGCCCTGGTCGATAAATATCACACGCATTTATTTTTTTTATATTTTTTCTGATACGTGCCTATTTTTTCACGTTGGTTTCCTCTAGGGTTGTAACGGAGGCTTGTTAGCGGAGGCGGAGGCGGATGCGGAGGCGACGAGTCTCACCTCCGCGGACGCGGAGGTTAACGGAGGCGGAGGCGGAGGTGAAAGTACATATAGATAAAATTGAAATTTATGGTTAATTAAAACAAAATTTTTATTTTAAATACGTACATTAAAAGTAGTATACTTGGTAAAAAAAAATATTACCTTCTTGTAATGAAAATTAAGGAGAAACAAATAGTGCTTGCCGCATTCCCGCCTCGCACTAGTTGAGTCTTGACCATTTCGCGTTCAAACGCGGCCGGACTATTTATTTATTGCATAAATACGTAAATAAACCTCCGTTATAACTCCGCTAAAAATTGTGCGGAGGCGGAGGCGGAAGCGAAGATACGATTTCATGCGGAACTTCCGCAGTAACGGAAGCGGAGGCGAAGCTCCGTTACAACCCTAGTTTCCTCCACCCTTTTAAGAGCAGTGATATGAAATTATTTGCATAAACTAATTCGCAAGGGGCCGAAGATTGGACCACCACTGCTTCCAGCGTCCACTTGTAAAATAAACAATTAATAGATTATATTTTAAATCCTTTTATTAGACAAAATCTGATTTCCAAAAATAACTATTTACACAATATTTAAAGAAAGGCCTGTCCGACCCACAAGGATAAATATACAATACTAGCTTTCCGCCCGCGGCTTCGCCCGCGTGGAGTTCGGTTATATCGCGCTTTTTAGATTTCCCTCGGGAATATCAAATTTTTCCGGGATAAAAGGTAGCCTATGTTCTTTCTCAGGTTCTAAAGATTATCTGTGCCAAATTTCATCAAAATCGGTTGAGAGGTTTAAGCGGGAAAGCGTAACAGACAGACAGACAGACAGACAGACAGACAGAGTTACTTTCGCATTTATAATATTAGTATGGATGTTAAAAAAACCCTGTCCGACCCGTAAGGATAGTAAAGGTTAGGTAAACACTTGACCAAATATAATATAAAATTTTACATAATCATCATAGTAACAATACTAATGAATTTTGAAATAATCTTTTTTCCCCACGAATTGATTCCAACTTCCCCAAAATTTGGTAAGTTTTAAAAAGTGACAACATTATTTTAGGCGGTATAATTCTGAGCGAATAGCGATGCGGCAGTGTGCCGCGTGCCCTGCCCCTCTTCGCCCGCGCCTGTATGGTCTGCCGCACATGTTTTAAGTTACCTCTTTTTGCGAAATAATATTTATTTTTTTAGGGGGATTTTTTTTAACTTTAGCCCGGCTTTGTAGGCATTAGTAGAATCAGTTATCGATACCTAACTACACCTTCACGGACCGGACAGGGTTTTCTTTACATATTATATATGTAATATAAAATTTTACGTAATCATCATAGTAACAATACTAATGAATTTTGAATTAATTCCCGCGAATTGATTCCAACTTCCCCGAAATAAGGTAGGTAATTTAGAAAAAAGTGAGGACACCATTTTGACGGTATTATTATAAGCGATACGACCACGTGCCGCGTGCCCTACTCCCAGTCGCCCGCGCATGGATTGACTACAGCACGTGTGTCGTGTATTAAGTTACCTCTTTTTGATCCACAGGATCCACAGGATAGTCCGGTTAAGTAGTCACGGCCTCTCATGATCAACTACGATATGCCATAACAAAAAACAACTGAGTCCTGTAACTTGTTCAATAAAGACATGATTTATTTATTTATTTGACCCAATAATGAAGTTTCTTGCCCATTCTTCATCATACCTAGGAACACTAACAAGACTTTGGAACAGGCAACTCGTTTCATCTATCTCTGCCTGACCTACTCCTTCTGAAACAATTCAAATGCCTGAATTAATTTAATTATATGATTTATTTCCCCTGTGCACGTTATAACGAAAAAATTATCTCCAAAGTCTGGAGCACAGGCGAAGAATACCCAGCCTGTCGGTGTTCTAAAGGATTGCATGATTTAATTCCCCTATCTCCGTTCCATCGTCGGACGACCCGTCGTACGGGCGAGTTCCACCCTTACATTGTTGACACCACAACGATCCGAGGGAAGCGTTTTGCCTCGTCTTTTATACCGAGTATGTCTAGGAACTGTAACAATTTGCCAGCGGCGGTGTTTCCGTCGGACTACAAGGCTAGAGTGAATAGGCTCTTAATAAACTAGCGCGCTTTACCATCAACGATTGCATTACTGCTTACCATCAGGCGGGATTGCGGTCAAGCATATCAAGCCAAACACAGTGTAAATTGTCACAAAATAAATGCATATTTTTATGGATATTTTTCGCATTATTACGTAACTCTTCCCGACACGAGATGAAGCTAAGTCCATGGATGGACCGATACAAAATCTAGAACGAAAACACTTGTTATCAGGTCCAGAATATTGAACTCGCAAATAAATCACACAATGCGATAAAAATGCATCTTGTGCGTTAATTAACGCTCGATACGCACCTCTAATCTAAAAAATAATAATAATTGTATTTGTATTGCTTAAAGTATGCATATATGAAAATGAAAGTTTGTTAATTAGTTCATTCTTCGACCATCCATGAAAGAAGCAATAGATCAAAGTTAATTATTGATTGCTATGATTTACATATTAATTACGTATAATAACACAGTTTGTCATGTCTATAAATATATCTAGTAAAATCTATCTAGTAGTAGTTTTTGTTTCGGTGACGTGCAGACAGCCTAATAAGGTAACAATCACTAACAAACACATTCTGAATCATTTTGAACAATGTTGCTTATCCATGCATCATATGTGCGAAAAAAACAACTGCCTAACAACTTAAATAGTAACAGAATTAATGTTGTTGACTAGTGTTGCAAAAAACCCGTTTTTTTTTCTGGACCATGTTTTTTTTCAAGAGCATGAAATCTGAAACTGTTATGGCATTTACCGTTAAATAATTATTAATACTTACGCGTACATAATAGAGTCTTGGGTTTATTCTTGAACCTACGGTACCTACTTTTCTGATAAAATAGTACCAAAATGTCATAAAAATATTGGCAGCATTCATTGATATTAACATCAACGAAAGAGAAGTGTCATAATCATATATTTGTATTGTGTACGGGGAAATTGAAGATGAAAAATAAATTGAAAAAAAAATATATATTGAGTTGTGATTTATTGTTGGAAGTAGTGAATTATGGATAAATAATGTATTGATTTATTACATAAATTATTAATTTAATTTATAATTGAACTAAAACGTGGGCTAGAAAAAAACGAAAAGAAAGTTCTTTTCCAATAAAGTGAAAAAAAAAAACTGTATTTTTTACATCACTATTCTTGACCTGTCAAAATGGGAGCGATTGTGCTGGGACTGATAGTCATCATCATCATCTCAGACACATGAAGTCCACTGCTGTACATAGGCCTACCCCAAGGATTTCCAAAAAGAACTGTTGGACGCGGCCTGCATCCAGCGCTTCCCTGCGATTTTAGTCAAGTCATCCGGCCACCTAATCGGTGGACGTCCGACACTGCGCTTGCCGGTACGTGGTCGCCATTTGTGGAGGCATGAGGAACGGGGTGTAAAGTTCACTCATCCTCCGTAGAAAAGGGAAGATCCTCCAACCAGACGGGTGTTATGTCTGGCAGGCACTTGCCCAACAGTTGAAATTGGGAAGTTTCACTCGTGACGTCAGAATGACGTGTTGTTCGCATGTGGCGGTTGTAGCTACCGCTACACCATTCAAGAGCCTTTCTGCCCAATCGGCCATCGACTGTCGTGACTCTATGTGCCCCGCCCACTGCCATTTCAGAGAGCTAATCCGCTGGGCTATGTCGGCGACTTTCGTTCTTCTACAAATCTCCTTATTCTTGATTCGATCACGTAGAGGAATACCTAGCATAGCCCTCTCCATACCTCTCAGTGCAACCTTGAACTTTCTTATGAGGCAGATAGTGAGGGACCACTTCCTTATATCATCACGGGTAACACACATTGGTTAAAAGACTTTTGTCTTCAGGCACTGAGGTATTTCGGACGAGAAGACAATAAGGAGCTTCCTGAACGCTGCCCAGTCGGATTTGTCGAAACACCTCATCCTTGAAGCCGGAGCTATCGATCAGCTGTGCTGGATATACATACTGATCTACAGCTTCAAGGGTGGAGCTCCCAACATAAACCGGTGATGGCGCAACATGGACCTTCGACATGACCTTCGCTTTGTCCACTTTAATTTTAAGGCCCCAGGACTGATAGTGTGTTAAGCAATTGCCCCGCTGGCTATTGTTTGAAGTTGAATTCGAAAATGGTATTTTGAAAATATTTACGCTTTTATTCAGTGGTTTGTGATGCAAGCGAGTTTATATAAAGAAAAACTCGAGCCGTATTATTACAAAACAGAATCTAATTTTAGTTCTAGTCTTAGGTCCGTATTACAGAACGTCACTCAAACTCAAGCTCTACTTAAGTCTCTTTTCAAGCCTTTTGATTGGTTGAAACTAGTTTTAAGTAACGCTTAAGCAGAGATCAATGCTTGAGTAACGTTCTATAATACGGACCTAAATCTTTGAGTCGGGAGTTGTATTTCGAAAATTTGATTATTTAGATTTTAGCTTAAGCTCTTAATACGAAGGTGACAACTTAGTATCGAACTCATCATCATCTCAGCTAGTCCCAGTCGCATCCAAAACCTTTTCAGCTTTGAAGTCTGGGGTCCGCTTTACCAGTCTAACTGCTGATTTTGGCTAAACTTCGATATTTTCCGTGAAGCGACTGCCGTCTGACCTCCACAACACGAAGGCGATATCGAAGCATTGCAGTTAGACCAATTGTTGGACTTTTAAGGGCTCCAACAACCCGTAACGACTGCCACTAGATGTTCGTATGGCAACCGGGAGCAACGGCTTAACGTGCTTTCCGAGGCACGACCAGACCAGTGCAAATATTCATATTCATGCATACAAATATTTGCACCGCGCGGGGTTCGAACCCGCGCCTCTTTGCGCAGCGGTCGTGTTAGCTACCGCTACGCCACGGAGGCTGTCACTTAGTACCGAACAAAGCCGTTATTTTTATATAGAAAACTGCAATTCTGTAACGATTCATTATTCAATAAGTAACTATTTTTAGATGGTTTAAAACTGGTCCATATGCAAAGTTCTTGTTTTGTAATAAAGGGGTCTGACTCGAAACGAACAGAAAGATACGAAACTCTCTACAAACTGACGGCTGAATTTGACGGCACAGTTGGCGTAGTGATTAAATGTTTGACTGCTGCGCTGCGTCTCTTGGGTTTGATTCCCGCACGAAACAAGTATTTGTATGACCCACAAATAGTTGTTCTGGGTCTGGCTGTTTGTGTATGTGAGTTTATATGTTTCTAAACGCACCCACGATACAGGAGAAATTCCTAGTGAGGCGCAATGTTTTTGTTTAAAAAAAAAACTACGTCCACCATCATGGATGTGGTTTAGAAACGAGGATTGTTATTTATCTGGTTTATGTTATGGTGGTGGTTGATACAACGAAGAGTAACGGTGATTCGATCAAATATATTTGGCTAATACCTACGTCATATCCGCTAAGACATACTTATTGCAATGATATTTTATTTATAAACCTAAGTAGTTTACTAATATTAAGGAAACCTATGTTATTTAAAATGAGGGGATTGCGCCCGCTTCTGTATTGCGATGTGCCGATGCCGTGTACGATGCGCCAAATGTTATTGTGTCGGTAGTTTGATCGTGGAGGGTCTCCAGATTAATCTCCCTCTGGTGCAGCAGCGTTGGTCGTGTTGTTGGGTTTGCGTCCCCGGATTGACCAGGGGCTATTTTATAAAGTAACTTTTTGGAAAAAATAATGATATTCATGAATTTAACCTACGCAAGGCAGAATCTCCAATAAATTCTGTGCATTTTGATATCTGGTTTGTCAAGTTTGGTTGCGGATTTTTTTTTTTTTATAATTATAAACTAGTGCTTGATCGCAATCCCGCCTGATGGTAAGCAGTGATGCAATCGTTGATGGTAAAGCGCGCTAGTTTATTAAGCCCTACTCAAAAAACTGAGTGAATAGGAAGGACGACGGCAGTTGAGCGAGGTGATGCAATGTCTGCGACGTTGATAGCCACGGCTGCGGTGTCACAGGTGGTGAACCGCATCCGGCGCCTGGGCCTGGAGGTGGCCCTTGACAAGTCGGAGGCCATGGTTTTCCATGGCCCCCGGCATGCGCCGGCGCCGGGTTCACATATCGTGGTCAATGGGGCCCGGATAGCTGTCGAGTCCACCATGAAATACCTGGGATTGGTGCTCGACAGCCGATGGGAATTTGGGCCCCACTTCCGGCGGCTGGCGCCCAAGCTGATGGGTGCAGCAGGCGCGCTATCAACGCTGCTTCCCAACATGGGGGGCCCGAGCGCCGCCTGTAGGCGGTTGTACGTGGGAATCGTGCGGTCCATGGCCCTATATGGGGCCCCTGTGTGGGCGATGGATCTGACGGCCGGAACACTCGCTATTCTGCGCAAGCCGCAGAGGCCGATGGCCGGCAGGGTCGTCCGCGGGTATCGCACCATTTCCTACGAGGTTTGCGTCCTGGCCGGATCGCCGCCCTGGGACCTAGAGGCGAAAGTACTCGCGTCATTGTACCGATGGCGCGAGGAAGAGCGGACACGGGCTCCAGTCCGGCGCAGCGGCAGATCGAGCTGCGCCGAGAGGAGCTCTGTCAGGTCCTGGTGGCGGACTGGCGGCAGAGGCTTATGCGCCCTACCGCCGCCTCGCTACCGTCGAGGCGATCCGGCCAGTACTCGACGACTGGCTCGGGAGAAGGCACGGCTCCCTGTCGTTTAGGGTGACGCGGGTACTGTCGGGGCACGGCTGCTTCGGCAAGTACCTGCGTCGCTTAGGCAGGGAGCCGGACGCTCGGTGCCACCACTGCGTCCAATGTGGGGAGGACACGGCGCAGCACACGCTCTCCGAGTGTGTAGCTTGGGAGGAGCAGCGCCGTGTCCTCACAAATGAAGTAGAAGGCGACCTGACGCTGCCGGCAGTAGTGCGGAGGATGGTCGGTAGCGCAGAGTCGTGGGACGTGGGTGGTGTCCTTCTGCGAGGACGTGATGTCGCAGAAGGAAGCTGCGGAACGGGAGAGGGAGATCTCAACTCCCTTCCCGGGCCGCAGAAGACGCACCGGGCGCCGAAGAAGGGCGGATAACGCCCTCTTCCGCCCCCATGAATGGGTCCAGGACTCCAGGGGCGAGGGACATGGGGAAGTCCCCGCCCCCTATTCGATGGACCCCGAGGCGGAGGCGCGCGAATGTCGGCACGCGCCTCTGAGGCGATGCACGGGGTCGTTTGACACCCCACTACCCCGTGCAGGAGACGAGGCCCGGACAGACCGGGCCAGCACGAGGGTGTGGGGCCGTGGAAGAATTTAGACTCCCGCGGCCCCCACGCGCGCTCGTGATAGAAGAGACACCGGCGTGGTTTTAGTCAGTAAGATTCTGACAGACCCCGTCGCCCACCCCAGAGCGGCGGACATCCATTGAGGATGTCCAGCCGCCTCAGTTGTACGTAAATAGATTAGGTTTTATATTTTAGTTCGCAAAATAAATACGCGTGAGATTCACAAATAGACGGGCGGGCGCTAAAAAGGGTTATTATTGCATGTTATGTCTCGGCCAGCAGCTCGTTAAAGTGCGAACAGTCCCTCATAAACATGGAGTCTAAATAATTGAGAATCGATTTGAATCGGATAAGTGGCCAGTGGGGCTTCGATCGAATTGCGTTAGAGAAATGCCAATCAATCGAGTGGTTTGTTTATATTCGGAGTCTGAGTTCATCTCTTACTTCTAATTCGTTATACTATTTACTGTTGGAATGTAATAAAATGTTCAGTAAATGTTTTACCAAAATCTGTACTAATCTATAAAGCTGAAGAGTTTGTTTGTTTGTTTGAACGCGTTAATCTCAGGAACTACTGGTCCGATTTGAAAAATTCTTTTTGCGTTGGATAGCCCATTAATCCAGGAAGGCTCTAGGCTATATAACATCACGCTGCGACCAATAGGAGCCGAGCATAATGACTAACTACATGCGAACGAGGTGCCGGACGGCCGCTAGTGTTATACAGCCCGGAGGGGTACTTAGTAGGTTTTATTTAATAAAATATTCAATGGCCATGGTATTATCGAGCTACGAACATCGTTTTGTTCGCAGCTCGGGTGCTGCTTACCCGCGTCTCGTCCCTCACACCCCGCACGATTGCTCTGTCTGCAACACGTACGCCTTCGTCTTCACGTTCTTCGTATTCACGTCTTCGTCGGACGTCTGTATGATTTTTAGACTGTGGTATTATCGTCTAGCGTGGCCTTTTCATTAAATTTAAACAGAACGCTAATTTTCTAACTACATTCCTCCTTCTCCAGGTAACCTAGTAACGACAGTGGCACTGCTGATGCACCCGAAGCTGCGCGGCCACGTGACCACCATGTTCGTCCTCTCGCTCTGCGTGTCGGACCTCCTCTTCTGTTCCATCAACCTGCCGCTCACTGCCAACCGGTACATCAAGCAGCACTGGGGCCTGGGCCCCAGCCTGTGTCAGATGTTCGCGTTCGTCTTCTACGGGAATGAGGCGGTGTCACTACTCTCTATGGTCGCTATTACTATTAATAGGTAAGTTTTTCAGAACTTGTTTCTAAATAGATTTGTTTTTGTTTACTACTATGAACTTTTCGAGGAAGATTTTTCCCATATTATTTTGTGTTTATACTTTTAACGGTTGGGATTACCCCAAGCGATGTTTTAGAACCACTCGTAAATAAATATCTTCTGTACCACCGTCATGCAAGGATGGAAAACAAATAGGTACTGAATGTAGTAATTGAAAAAAGCTATGGTATTCTGTACGTATCAACTACTCAAACTATGGTATTCTGTACGTATCAACTACTCAGACTATGGTAATCTGTACGTATCAACTACTCAAACTATAGTATTCTGTACGTATCAACTACTCAAACTATGGTATTCTGTACGTATCAACTACTCAAACTATGGTATTCTGTACGTATCAACTACTCAGACTATGGTAATCTGTACGTATCAACTACTCAAACTATGGTATTCTGTACGTATCAACTACTCAAACTATGGTATTCTGTACGTATCAACTACTCAGACTATGGTAATCTGTACGTATCAACTACTCAAACTATAGTATTCTGTACGTATCAACTACTCAAACTATGGTATTCTGTACGTATCAACTACTCAAACTATGGTATTCTGTACGTATCAACTACTCAGACTATGGTAATCTGTACGTATCAACTACTCAAACTATGGTATTCTGTACGTATCAACTACTCAAACTATGGTATTCTGTGCGTATCAACTACTCAAACTATGGTATTCTGTACGTATCAACTACTCAGACTATGGTAATCTGTACGTATCAACTACTCAAACTATGGGATTCTGTACGTATCAACTACTCAAACTATGGTATTCTGTGCGTATCAACTACTCAAACTATGGTATTCTGTACGTATCAACTACTCAGACTATGGTAATCTGTACGTATCAACTACTCAAACTATGGGATTCTGTACGTATCAACTACTCAAACTATGGTATTCTGTGCGTATCAACTACTCAAACTATGGTATTCTGTACATATCAACTATTCAAACGGCACCTTACTTTAATTGATTTTCATAATGCTCCATATGTTTGAAAAATGTGTCTGCTCAACAACGTAAATAAAGCAATGAATGTTGTGTTAAACTGTCAATTATACTAAACCTTATGATACGTATTTAACTTACACTACGCATACGCTATATGTAAATATGTGATGATAAACGCGTGCTGAGAAATATAATTTATTTTTATCTACAAAGTGGTTTACCATATGCAGCTTCCACAGAGCTGTAGAAGTTTTACTGCGTGTGAACAAGCATTACAGCCTCAGTAAATGTCACTTCAGCGGAACGTAACTGACGTATTTTTAATATAAAGTAAAAGTAGGTACAGGACGATCACAAACTAAAATAAATAGAGTTAAAATAAACTTATATTATGTAAAAAAACTCGAGGTCAAAAGGCTCCTATCTCAGCATGGTACTTCGACATTTAAAAAGTGACTATGGATGAGTACAGCAGATCGATTTTGTACTAGACTAAGTGAAGTGAACTGAAACTGAGCTCTAAATAGTGTTAATCTCTACCATTTTTTTTTATGTTTTTTAAAAAACGTTGCCCCTTACTCAGACTCTCTCCTGCATCATGGGTCATTTACAAACTTATAAAACTCACATACACAAACAGCCAGACCCGGAACAATTACTTGTAGGTCATACAAATATTTGTTCCGTGCAGGAATCGAACTCGCGACACACAGCGCAGCATTCAATAGCTTAACAACTTCGCTAACCGTGCAGTGATTGTTATCGTCAGCATTACTTGGAAATCACAGCCCAATCCACTCCACACTCACCGAAGTTTTTGGAGTGAGATGGTTACAGGGCCGCTTTGCTGAAGTAGACGGCCTCTGATACTTCCCGGTTAGATGTTCTACGTAGCCATTTAGTGGTGGCGTGAAACAGATTAAAATGTCGACTGGTTATTTATCACGCCATCCCACCACTCAGCATTGTACACTTGTAAACCAAACCTCTACTAATGCCCGGGAAAAAATGCTCCTCATTCACGACGCTATTTAATTTTATAGGCGCCGCACAAGTGATATTGACCCACTGCAGAATTCACGTAAACCAATAAAATCGCTCTTAAATTCAACTGTTATTTATGGTTTTACTCTCTCAAAGATCCATCTAAAACTCGAAAGTGGTTTTGAATATTTTTTTCCTATATTTTCTTTTTATAACACACAGCCTTTGCCAATTCGCAAACTTCACTCGCGAATGTTTAGAAAACATGAATGACGTGGGTGCAGCATACATGTATAAGCTACATAGGTAGGTATACACTATATTGAATCAGCGGTGATCTCAAAACGTCACTTTCCGATAAAGTTGTTGTTTATGCAATTACTTCCCAAGAAATTGAAACAATAAGACAATTTTACACGGGACAGGCACTTTGGGCGCACAATATCCCATTGTAATCATTTTGAAACCAATATATTCGGTTCGTCGACCCGCCCTCAGATTAAACCATTACCATAATACTGGTGCATTAATATTAATGTGAGGTAACCAATTTAAAGTGTCCTCGTGTGTACGTGAGCGACGCACGGGCTAGGCGCTGCGTTCACCATCGCCGCACCCAACAATAAATTATTTTTATTCGTTTTTATGTATGTAAGTTTAGTGTTGAGTGTACAAGTTTCAAAGAATAAAAAACCGGTCAAGTGTGAGTTGGTTTCATGCACGAAGGGTTCCATGCCATCATCTACACAACATTGTGTTAGTTTTACCTTTATTTAAACTTTTGATGAATAATTTTATACTTGTGCATCACTATAATCCCGCCTGATGGAAAGCAGTAATGCAATCGTTGATGGTAAAGCGCGCGAGCCTATTCATTTAAAAAACTTACTGAATAGGAAGGAAGGCGGCCTTTTTTTAAAGTATTTAGGTATTTCTTTTCAAAGTGCAAACAACAAAATATTCCGTGAATATTTAAAAAAAAAACACGTTTGTTGTACAAGAGCTCCATTTAAATATTCATTCTATTATTTTCTTGGTATTAAGTAATTGTTATTATAGCGGTAACAGAAATACTTTTTTTTTTGTAAATATCAGCTGTCTATCTATCACGGTTCATGTGGTACAGCTTGGTGACATCCAGACAGGCGGATAGTGGAATCTTTAATAAATATAGTTTAAAAAACTAAAAAATGTTTTTAAAAAATATCAAACTAAAAAATTAAAAATAATTTTAAAAAAAGCGTGAGGCGCTTTTTGCCATAATTTTTAGGGTTCCGTACCTCAAAAGGAAAAAACGGAACCCTTATAGGATCACTTTATTGTCCGTCTGTCTGTCTGTCTGTCTGTCACCACCCTTTATTTCAAGAACGCGTGGACGTATCAAGCTGAAATTCACATGAAATACTCGGGTCTATTGTCCCCTTAAGCTGTGAAAATATCAAACTTCTAAGCCAAGCCAATCAAAAGATACAGCCGATTATGTCGATATTTTCAACAAATTTTCGACACTCGCAAAGGAATCAAAACCTACAGGATACTTTCCGTAAACTCAGAATCTTGAAAATTGGCATGAAGCATTGTCATATAATGCAAATATAGGAAAAATTGCGAAAATCACATTTTTTTTAGTTATATAATATAATAAACATATTTTAATAAAATGGAACTTACTACCTTATTTCTCACGAACGAATAAAGTTATCAAATTGAAATTTATACCAAATACCTAGGTCTATTGTCCCTTTAAGCTGTGAAAATATCAAACTTCTAAGCCAAGCTAATCAAAAGATACAGCCGATATGTCGATATTTTCAACAAATTTTCGACACTCGCAAAGGAATCAAAACCTACAGGATACTTCCCGTAAACTCAGAATCTTGAAATTTGGCATGAAGCATTGTCATATAATGCAAATATAGGAAAAATTGCGAAAATCACATTTTTTTAGTTATATAATATAATAAACATATTTTAATAAAATGGAACTTACTACCTTATTTCTCACGAACGAATAAAGTTATCAAATTGAAATTTATACCAAATACCTAGGTCTATTGTCCCTTTAAGCTGTGAAAATATCAAACTTCTAAGCCAAGCCAATCAAAAGATACAGCCGATATGTCGATAGTTTCAACAAATTTTCGACACTCGCAAAGGAATCAAAACCTACAGGATACTTCCCGTAAACTCAGAATCTTGAAATTTGGCATGAAGCATTGCCATATAATGCACATATAGGAAAAATTACGAAAATCACATTTTCTTAGTTATATAATATAATGAAAGTATTTTAATAAAATGAAACTTACTACCTTATTTCTCACGAACGAATAAAGGTATCAAATTGCAATTTATACCAAATACCTAGGGTCTATTGTCCCTTTAAGCAGTGAAAAAATCAAACTTCTAAGTTAAAGCGATCAAAAGATACAGCAGTTTATACCGACACCTTAGACGAATTTCCGTTACACGCTAAGGAATCAAAACCTACAAGCAAAGACATTAAAATTATATTTACAATAGACAGGACATCACGAACAAAATCGTAAGCCAATACTTTTATCGACTTGGTTAAAAGTCGCTCAGTCTAGTCTGCTCGTCAGGACGTAATTTGTGTCCACCAAGAATAAACATTTTCTAAGGAAATATGCCATGTTGCGCTTTGTGTTACTGTACATCTCGTTATAGTAAAACGACTGGACCTAACTTCGGAATGTTTTTCTATAAATTATTTATACGTCTGCTCAACTCAAATTTAAAAAAAATCTTAGTTCTAGAAAATTTTCCATTATTGTAATAAGCGCCCTCTATTGTTGAGTAGTTTTACTATTTTCTTGTAGAGATGTAGTAATGTTGTTTATCGATTTAGTTATCGATAATACTTATTAAGATGAATACATTTTGTTGTATTTTATTGACATTTAAAATATAGCTAAATAAACTTAAAATATTACTATATTTCAAGTTTATTTATTATTAACTCTATTTAAACATAATCATATCATATTAATAAACAAAATTGAATGAACAATTACTATAAATTCATTTATCTAGGTTTTTGTTATTTTTGGTTTCCGAATAAAAATAATGTCGTAGGGAAAAAGTGGATACGATTTGTCCAGATAGACCGTAGAGAAGAAAATTGGCTTCCGTCTCATTCGTCGAAATTATGCTCAATGCATTTTAAAAGAGAAGTTATCTACTTTGGAAAGACTTGTCGATCAAATTTAAAAAAAAAAGAATCGGTACCTTGTATTAGAAATGAAATAGTAAGTTATTAATTTCAGTACTTTTTTACTTAACCGTAAAAATTGGAATAAAATTTACGGTTAAGTGGATAAGTACATAGATTACATAACTTATTTATAATGAAATATATTCATAAAATATGTAGGTACGTATATGTAGTACAATGATTGCGAGCTACTTTGTGATTTTGAGGATTCTGTACCTAAAAGGTAAAACGAACCCTATTCATGAGACTTCTCTGTTCATCTGTCCGTCTGTCACCAGGCTGTATCTCATAAACCGTAATAGCGAGACAGTTGTAATTTCCAGAGATTGTGTTAGTATTTCTGTTGCCGCTATAACAACAAGTACTAAGAATAAAAATAATAAAATATTTAAGGGGGCTCCCATACAACAAACGTGAATTTTGCCGTTTTTTGCTCCATATTAATAACGGAAACAGATAGACGCTTAAAATGTTCACAGAATATTTGGTTATATATTCAAATTACAAATAAATAATTAAAATAAAATAAATCCTGAAGGCGGGCTCCCATACAATAACCGTGATTTTTTTGCCGTTTTTAAAGATAATGGCGTACGAATCTTGTAAAGGTCTTGCTCCAGCAGATTACCATTTTTGTCGTGATTTGGACAATTATCTACGTGACAAGAAGTTTTCCTTCCAGGAGGCAGTTTTGCTTTCACACAGTTTGTGCAGTCTAGATCCTCAGAGTTCAATCACAAAGGCATAAACGACCTTCCTGTATATTGATTATAAATGAATTATTTAAAAATTAAAAAATAAGCAATTATTTAGATTTTCAGTACTAATCGGCAATTTTAAACTTTAACGCCTATTATATTAAAAGAATTATATAAATAAGAAACTTGTAAACTTGAAATTACCCATAATTATTCTGCTTCCTAATTTTTGTTTCAAGCTATCATAATGCGAAAAAACATCGTCGTAGTAACTTCTTTGAATATTATCGATAACTTTATATCGAAATGATACAAACCCTACCACAGTTTTTTGCATTGCCATTTAAAAATATTTGCAAACAAACGTGTAAAAAGAATAATTTTGCTAAAAACGAAATGCAAACGAAAATTGCAAAACAAAATGCGCTTTATGGCCTAAAAGGTCTATTACACTCAAAAATCGCAATAAACTGAGCGTTAAAATAATTCGTAAGCATAAAACATCTAAAATGCCAATAGACGGTGTCACGGTAAATGAATAGTAGCGAATAAAATTCTAAAACAGTTTTTGTTTGTACAAGACAAGTTTCCCTTAATTTATTTACTTTTCAATATTTATTTACCCGATTTGAACTATACTAGGGTATTAAATCGGATCTGGCAACATAGACCACACCGGCCACCTACCGGGCAATAGCTGAATATATTTTATATAAACTTATTTCATTTTAACTATTTGATGTCTCCAATTGTCGATCTAATTTTGCTATATTGTACTAGATGGCGGAACTGAGCCATGGGATCACAGTTTTTCTATGCCATTTTGACACATGCCCTCTATATATCTTAAATCTCTTTGCCTACAAGGTACTTCCCGTGAACTCAGAATCTTGAAATTCGGCACGAAGCAACGTTATATTATAGTACAGACAGATAAAGGAAAAATTGTGAAAATGATAAATTTGAAGTTACATAAAATATTAAAATATTATTTTTGCTTACATGACATAAAATATTTTTTTAATAATTATAAACTTACTACCTACCCTTTTTCACATGAACGCGTAGAGATATTAAAGTTGAAATTCATATCAAACACTTCTTAAATCTAATTGCCTCTAAACTGTGAAAATTCTAAATCAATGCTAGTATTATAAATGCGAAAATAACTCTGTCTGTCTGTTACGCTTTCCCGCCTAAACCTCTCAACCGATTTTGATGAAGTTTGGCACAGACAATCTTTAGACCCTGAGAAAGAACATAGGCTACCTTTTATCCCGGAAAATTTGATGTTCCCGAGGGGAATTTAAACAGCGCGATATAACCGAACTCCACGCGGGCGAAGCCGCTGGCGGAAAGCTAGTACGTCATAAATTGTAAACCGCTACGTTTGAACGGCGGAACCCTCGGTGTGCGAGTCCGACTCGCATTTGGCCGGTTTTTTGTATATTAAGCACCTCACGCTTTTTTTTTTTAATTATTTTTACTTTTTAGTTTGACATTCTTTAAAAGCAGGTTTTTTTTTTAGTTTTTAACTATATTTATTTTCAACTTTTAGTTCGATATTCTTTTTTTTAAACGAACGAACAGGTACGACGTAATGAAAACGGTGAGATATTTTACAGTAACGAGCCGCTCACTCGTAGTCCAATGAGTTAGAGACGGACAAACAAACAAGCAAGCAAACAAACATACAAGAAGCTAATAAATAGCATGTAAAATAGAGTCTCGTTTTTAACCTTTGTTGGCACGGAACCTTAAAAATGTTCAAATTCTGTTCCGTTTTTTTATTCAAGCCACGTAAGAATAGAGTTATATTAGAACAATCTTTTCTCTGTTATGTTATGTTACTTACGTTCTCATGATTTTCTACAAAGACGACATTGATTCTAAGTAGGTACCTATTTTTTTTTTTGTTTGTTTATAGTTTCTTATTCTATTTATTTGATTTGCATGCATACTACAAAATGCAAATACACATGCCTTCTTTGTATGAGCGGAGATCTGTGCCCAGCAGTGGAACGGTAAAAATAGTTTGATGAAGATGATTATAATGCAAATCAAAATCAAAAGCCATTTATTCAAATTACGCTGAGAATCAGCACCTTTTGAACGTCAATACTACATAAGACACACAGAAGAGATAAACTATTCCGTGATAAGACAGTCCCCTCAAAACGCCCGCCCTTCTCCACTTCCTAGTGCTTTCGCTGGGAAGAAGAAGTGGCAGAACAAACTCCCCAGCACCACAGCTGTCTGTTCATTTAAAAAACCAACACACATAATACATACCAGTACAAGTCGTGGTGGCTTAGTGGTAAAAACACCAGCCTCAGTAGCCCAAGTATGAGTGTGCGGGTTCGATTCCAGGTCAGGCAAGTACCAATGTAACTTTTCTAAGTTATATGTACTTCCTAAGTTTAACATGGACACCAATGAGAGTGATTACAAGGTGAAGGAAAACATCTTGAGGAAACCTGGACTTTAAGTCTGAAATTGCCAACCCGCATTGAGCAAGCGTGGTGATTACGCTCAATCCTTCTCTGTATGAGAGGAGACCTGTGCCCAGTAGTGGGACGATTAAAAGGTTGATGATGATGATGATTATTTGGTCCTGGAGGGTCTACAGATCAATCTCCTTCTGGCGCAGCATCGTTGGTCGTGTTGTTTGGTTTAACATTGCATCACCTCGCTCAACTGCCGTCTTTCTTCCTATTCACTTAGTTTTTACGTTTTGACGATTAAAAGGTGATGAAGATATTGATAATAGATAGATATAGATATTGATAGTGATATTTCCGGTAAGATGATGACATAGACGCAAAGTTTTCCGTAACCGTGAAACCTTAGGTAAAGTGGGTTTAGAGTGACCTGTCAATTGTCATTATGTATATTTACAAGTGTAGTAGCGCTACTTTGTCATAGTGAAAGCACTAGGAAGTGGCGAAGGGCGGGCGTTTTTGACGTTAAAAAAATTGCTAGTTTGAATAAATGATTTATGATTTTCATTGATTCTTGCCGCCAATCGTTTCGTCGCGTTCCGCCATGACATAGAATAAAGAGAGGGAAGTACGTTATCTTCATACAAACGGACCGCGCGCGGCTTGTATGTGTGCGCCATAGTATCTATGCGTCGCCGCACGCACACCTAAACACAATATTAGAGTGCCTATGACTGCGCTAGTCGCGGCTAGCACGGAACGAGGTTCGCGCGTCACGGCTTTTCGGCACATTAGCTTTTAAAAAATGATCACATAAACTGCAAAGTTGGTATGTCTATTTATGAACAAATAAAAGACTTATATTTTTCAAATTATATTTCTAAAAGTTATTTACAAGGATACGGATATATTACACATTAAAGTTTAATAACAACGCGTTTCGTAATAGTCAAAACCGAAGAAAGTAGGTATTTTTCTGTAGCTAATTTGTAATTTTGTATTAAATGTGTGATTCAATAGATGTTATGTTTGTATTATTTATATTTGTATTAATTAAAATAAAAATAAATATGGTTCTTTATGTGTACAAAACTAAAAATAAAAATTACAAAAAAAAAACTGACTAGTATATGTAAACTAAATACTAAGCAAATAATTTAAACATAAGCTCTTAGTCTATAAATATTTGTTAGCGGTTTGGGCGACAACCTTAACCGACGAAGCGCGGACAGTCGTCAACCCTAAGACAGTAGGCAATTAATTCGCGGATTGGGTCGCAGATAACCTACTTCCCCTCTTTATTCTATGGCCATGATGTCTGGTGAAACTGTACGGGGGTCGGAGGACGGGTCGGGGCAGTTGTGTTGTGATGTGTGCCGGGTACGATGCGCCAATTGTTGTTGTGTCGAGAGGTTGGTCGTAGAGGGTTTCCAAATCAATCTCCCTCTGGAGCAGCATCGTAGGTCGTGTTGTTGAGTTTAACATTGCATCACCTCGCTCAACTGCCGTCTTCCTTTCTATTCACTTAGCTTTTTTTCTTAATGAATAGGCTCTTAATAAACTAGTGCGCTTTACCATCAACGATTGCATCACTGCTTACCATCAGGCGGGATGCGCTCAGCTCTAGTTTATAATTATAAAGTTTGACTTTAACTATTGTATTTTTGCACCTTAATTACATAACATTATACTCTAAATTTCATTGATAAAATATTAAACAGATACGATATATTCTAACAAACTGACCAAAAAAATGTGCCGAACACAGCAGCAGCATACATGCATATTTTTATTCGGCATACATCGGTACAGTGTGAGTGAGATGGGGCGCAATCTAAAGCATAGAGAAGAAAAAGATGGCTATTGGCTAGTGTTTGTCGTTTGCGCTGTTAGTGTTTGTTGTTTGTTTTTACGAGTGTATCGAGAGTGACTAAAGCGAGATACAGGACTTACTTCCTTTGGTACGCTTCATTTTTAGTGCGCTAGTGACATATCTACCTTAGTTTAATATTTTATCAATGCTAAATTTGAATAATTTTAAAGAATATTACTTATCAATTGCTCCATGTGTTCGTAAAATGTGTTTGCTCAACAACATAAACAATGCAATGAATGTTGTTTAACTGTCAAAATGTAACATATGGCGACTGATAGTGTTTTGTTTTGTGTTTTGTTTTTTATATTTTCATATTCTAATATTAAAAAAAAATACATGTAAATATTTTGAAATAGAAGAGTAATAAAAAGTAAAACATATACGTATAAAAAATACATATTATTGATTGCTGCCTGTTGCCCAATAGTTAGCTAAAATTAGGACGATAACACAGATATCTATATCCCTACCTCCTGAGCCGCGATAAATTTTGTTTAAAGCGAAAAAGATAAACCACCGGATTCCTTCCCTTAAGTATCAGTGAAAATATCAAGTTTTAAGATAGATAATATCTAAATATTATAATCCGATATTTACTTTTTATTATTGGCGCGCAGACACGGCGCGGCCTTCTTTCATAATAAACAGATTGACAATGATTTGGTTAGTTTGAGGGTTCCGTAGATACTCAAAGGGTAAATAAAAATGGGACCTTTTATACCACAGTATAACTATATTTTACTATTATTATATTTTACTATTAATTAGACTCTAATGGCTGTGTATCTGTCAATTTTCACAGACAATGTATATGACTGTTGCTGCTACAAATTTGTTTGTAATAGGTACCTACTTCGAGTCGCTAAAATTAAGTGGCAGTGGGCGGGGCAAATTGCTCGTAGAATCGATGGCCGATGGTGCAGCAAGGTTCTGGAGTGGCGGCCACGTACCGGAAGATGCGTCATAGGGAGGCCCGCAAGGTGGTAGCGGGAAACCGATTGATGAGGGCACCACAAGACCGGTCATTGTGGAAACCTTGGGGGAGGCCTTTGTCCAGCAGTGGACCTCTATAGGCTGAAGAAGAATGGTAAGCGGCCCTTCCATCGCGAATCTAACAAAACTCTTAAAAACATGCCCCGAGACATGCCTTTCATTGATTTTAAAATAAGGGCATATACGGGACAACTCTCAAATATTAATAATAATACGGAAACAAAGGAACACAAAATCTAGGACTACTTAACTCTAAGTTGTTACAATTAATAATCTCTGCATTGAAGCAGGGGTGTTAACAATTAAGGATAATATGGGGGAGCCGACAGTTTAAAAAGGAGGTTGTTAATTGCTCGAGCAATTAAAATTATGGGGACTACGTTGTGCACAATGGTGCATTACTCTGCACAAAATCTGTTTATAGTTACTTTTAGAATTCCGTACTATTACTAAGAATCCACTGTCTGTCACCAGGATGTAACTCATGACCGTGATAACTAGACAGTTTAATGATGAAATTTTTGTTACACAACTTTTTATTTGCGCAAGTTTTAACCATGAAGAAGAAAATATTGTTGTGTTTTTGTTAAATAGTTTAATTTCTGTAAGTAGCACAAGCACTTTTACACGGCAATCATAACATTTTTAAACTTACATCACTGCTTACCATCAGGCGGGATTGCGGTCAAGCGCTTGTTTATAACTAATAAAAAAAAAAAAAAACTTTGTCATATTAGACTAAAAGAGAGGGAGGAGGGACGAAAACAAAGAATTTATTCAATACAATAAATAGCAAATAAAAATAAACGTATAAAAATGATGAATGAATGTGAAGTACAAGTAAAAATATAAAAAAGGTAAAATATAAAAGTAAAGCTTCCGTAACGGCCTCGGCGGCGGAGGGCCGCGCAGAGGGCCCGGCGGCTGAAGGTGGGTGAAGAGGGCCGGCGCAGATGCCCGACGGCTGAAGACAGGCGGTTGAAGGTCAGCGAAGAGGGCCGGCGCAGAGGCTCGGCGGCTGAAGCCCAGCGGCTGAGGGCCGGCGACAGCTGTAGGCAGGCAGTTGAGGGTCGCAGAAGAGTTGTAGAGGAGCGAGGCGGCCGAGAGGGCCGACAACAGCAGCGGAGATTCAGAAACTGCAGCGAAAAGCGGCTCCCGCGGCAGAGGTCCGGCTACAGCAGCGGCGCCGCCATCAGAGGGGGTGGCGCCGCCAACAGAGACAGTACCAGGCAGCAGAAATACAGCAGGACCGGCCCCTGCAACGGAGAGCCGGCAGCAGCACGATAGGAGGGTCCCCTCTCCGCGAGGGAGAGGGTAACCCTGGGAGGGCTCTGCAGAGATAAAACACTCTATAAATAAACTAATAAACACATGTAAGCACCAGGCCGCGACTCAAGCTGAACTCAAAAACTGTCAACGTTCTGCGAGGGCTTCCTAAGAAACCTCGCAGAACAGCATTCCACAAAATTTTGAATATTTGAATATTTAAAAGTAATATAAAATACCGTAAAGGAGTTCGGCTTAACAAATCCGATAGAAAGATAGCGGGCAGTTAAGAATTTAGAAGAAAAAGGTTGTCATAGAGACATAATCAACAGCGTTGTCAAAAACTGTCATAACAATGAAAATATTATTGTAAATGTGTAAATATAAGTAGATATTAAATTAAAGCGTTGTGTTGTGTAGGAAAAATGAATACGATACAGCACAGGTACAACTTCTTACGCCTAGTTATCGCCAAGTCGCCGAAACTTAGGCTTGAAGTTGAGGACCGTGTCTTTAAGCAGAATAATGAGTCTTGGTGTAGTAAAATATTATCAGAACAGCGCCTCATAATACTAGAATGCGTATTATGACCTGCAGAAATGAATGATATATGAGTATGAAGAAGTAAGTATATGTAGGTTAATAAAATAACACTACATTTTCCCCCCGACCCTGGAAAAATTTTCACCTGGAGAAAATTTTGATATAAAATTCCTAAAGAGACCGTAAAACTTCACTTCGCAGATTCAGACATCCCCATTCACCCATTCATACTATCTCTGACAAGCAATCTTCTTCATACAGGTATGGGTGGAGTTCACAATTAATGACTGCCACTCATAGAAGTGAGTTTTAAAATGACGATAAGGCTTATTTAAGGAGTTGTCAGCCGCTCCAGACATGGAAAAAAAAAGACATTTGGTGTAGGCTTACTTAAGGAGTCACCAGCCGCTCCTGCATAGGCTTATTTAAAGAGTTGCAATCCGCTCCAGGAAGAAGTGAAGAGTGAAGCAAAACGCTCCAAGAAGAAGAAAGGGTGAAGCTGAAATGAAGGTGTAGGTGAAGCTGTGGAAAATTAGATTAATTAGTGTGTTAAACAGTAGAAACAACGCTGTGAAAAGAAAAATAAAATATTAGAGAATTCCTGTAAGGGAAGAATGAAAGGTTAGTATAATAATGTTTAAAGATGCCAAAATGTTAAGCCAAAGAATTGAGACACTAGATAAAGTGTTTTTTGGAATTTAGAAAGGCAGGCGGTTGAGGGTCGCAGAAGAGTTGTAGAGGAGCGGGGCGGCCGAGAGGGCCGACAACAGCAGCGGAGATTCAGAAACTGCAGCGAAAAGCGGCTCCCGCGGCAGAGGTCCGGCTACAGCAGCGGCGCCGCCATCAGAGGCGGTGGCGCCGCCAACAGAGACAGTACCAGGCAGCAAAAATACAGCAGGACCGGCCCCTGCAACGGAGAGCCGGCAGCAGCACGATAGGAGGGTCCCCTCTCCGCGAGGGAGAGGGTAACCCTAGGAGGGCTCTGCAGAGATAAAACACTCTATAAATAAACTAATAAACACATGTAAGCACCAGGCCGCGACTCAAGCTGAACTCCAGCTGAACTGTCAACGTTCTGCGAGGGCTTCCTAAGAAACCTCGCAGAACAGCATTCCACAAAATTTTGAATATTTGAATATTTAAAAGTAATATAAAATACCGTAAAGGAGTTCGGCATAACAAATCCGATAGAAAGATAGCGGGCAGTTAAGAATTTAGAAGAAAAAGGGTTGTCATAGAGACATAATCAACAGCGTTGTCAAAAACTGTCATAACAATGAAAATATTATTGTAAATATGTAAATATAAGTAGATATTAAATTAAAGCGTTGTGTTGTGTAGGAAAAATGAATACGGTACAGCACAGGTACAACTTCTTACGCCTAGTTATCGCCAAGTCGCCGAAACTTAGGCTTGAAGTTGAGGACCGTGTCTGTAAGCAGAATAATGAGTCTTGGTGTAGTAAAATATTATCAGAACAGCGCCTCATAATACTAGAATGCGTATTATGACCTGCAGAAATGAATGATATATGAGTATGAAGAAGTAAGTATATGTAGGTTAATAAAATAACACTACAACTTGTTATATTTTAGTAAGTAGTATTACAAGTTCACGTTAGCATTCGTCCGCTGTGAAATGTCAAAACCCGGGGTGGGTTTTGACATTTCACACATCGAATTCTCCCGGAACTTTCTGATTTTTGACAAGAGTAAGTATAGCGTTATGTCTGAAGAAATGGGCTGTAAAATGCAAAAAAAGAACAAATCCGCACTATAACGATGTAACACACTAGTACTATGATTTTGATTCATTTTAAAGCATATTGCTGGTCCAATGCTCTATAAGTTCACAAAATGTGTCTACTCAACAACGCTAATAATGCGTTGGATGTTGTTGTTCTGTCAAAATGAAACCCATTGCTACAGGGGCCCTAATCTTCTATTACAATAGTGTGAGAAGGGTCTATCAGTGATCTCATAATGATAGATTTTGACAAGTTTCATAATCTACCAACAAAATGGCGTCATTATGACTTTCCAGTGGTCAATCACTGACACTCCACTCCATATTAATAAATGTTCAAACACATACCTAGAGTAGTTTTAGAAAATGACAAGACGGCAATATTATTCTATCACCATTCCATTATGAAACGACTAACCGCTAATTGATCGATCATTATGAATTTAGCAGATTACGAACTTTTAGCGCAATGAAAATGGAATGACAATGGAATCGTGTTGGAATGACAAGTTTATAAAATTAGCAAACTGGCATTTCCAAAGGTTGGCGGGTTGAAACAATAAAACTCTATTATAGCCTTATGATTAGTTTAGAAAAGATTCATTCATCATCATTTCATCCAAGACTTCCACTGCTGGACATAGGCCTCCCCTAAGGATCTCCATGACGACCGGTCCTGCGCCTCCCGCATCCAGCGGTTTCCCGCGACCTTCACCAGGTCGTCGGTCCACCTTGTCGTGGGCCTACCCACGCTGCGTCTTTCGGTGCGTGGTCACCACTCGAGAACTCGGCGGCCCCATCAGGCATCGGTCCTACGGCCAATATGCTCGACCCACTGTCACTTTAGTGTTGGTATTCCTCGGGCTATGTCGGTTACTCTCATTCTTCTGCGGATCTCCTCATTTCTGATTTGATCACGCAGTGAAACCCCAAGCATAGCCCTCTCCATTACCTATTTGAAATACCTACATATGCTTCATTGATTCGAAGTGGTTCAATGATTATGGAGTCCATTTGTAAAAATATGTTTGATGTGCTTTCCTTGTAGATTGTATTAAATAACTTTATGATCAATAAAATTTGTACGACACAACAAAGGCACGGAGTGAATCAGCTGCAATTATGTATAAGAGTTTATTTAAATCCTTGGCAAATAATAATAGAGTCCTCTTTGGAAGACTTGATGCGAAAAACAGAAGCACGATCACTTGGTTGGGTAACGTTGTCTAGAAGTCTATAATTAAATACTGCAATGATAATTTTAACAGTACACATTGGTACTTGACAGACTTAATAGGCCATTACCGAAGTTGTAGTGGCCTAGTTGATAAAACACCAGCCTCTCAAGTATGAGTGCACGGGTTCGATTCCAGGTCAGGCAAGTACCAATGTAACTTTTCTAAAGTTATATGTACTTTCTAGGTATATCTTGGACACCAATGACTGAAGTTAAAAACATCTTGAGGAAATCTGGAACCCGCATTGAGCAAGCGTGGTGATTACGCTCAATCCTTCTCTGTATGAGAGGAGACCTGTGCCCAGCAGTGGGATGATAGAGGGTTTGATGATGATGATGATACTTGACCGTAAAAAAAAATTGATATACCTACACTACTACAAGGGAAGGGCAACGGTGGCCTAATGGTATCGACGGCTGCGACTTACCTACTAGCTCTAGGTCCTGGCTTCGAATCCCATCAGTCGCTTTACTTTGTGTAAATTATTTCATCACTACTGCTGTCAAGACGGTGAAGGAAAACATCGCGAGGAAACCAGCATATCCTAGAGTCAATATAAAAACATCTAAGACATGTTACATCTACCAACCCGCACTGGGCCCGCGTGGTAGATTACGACCCACTCCCTCTCATCGAAAGGAGAGGCCTCCTTTCGACGAACATTACAGCCTACCAATATTCAAATCTAAATTTTTTTTTTTTTTTTTATTAGTATAAACTAGTGCTTGACTGCAATCCCGCCTGATGGTAAGCAGTGATGCAATCGTTGATGGTAAAGCGCACTAGCTTATTAAGCCTATTCACTCAAAAAAACTGAGTGAATAGGAAGGAAGACGGCAGTTGAGCGAGGTGATGCAATGTTTAACCCAACAACACGACCAACGATGCTGCGCCAGAGGATGATCTGGAGACCCTCCACGACCAAACTCCCGACACAACAACATTAGCACATCGTACCCGGTACATATCGCAACACAACTGCTCAGACCCGTCCTCCGTACGGCTTCACCAGACATCATGCCGGAACACGACGAATCGCTTGGCGGCAAGACTTTGTCTGGTGGGTGGTAACTTATGCCGGCGGCTGATGTTGCCTACCACCGAGAAAAAAAATTGTCCTGTTAAAAGAATTGTCCTGTAATCAGCTGCCTACATTAACTGCCACTTTAATAAAAAATTGTCCACCAAAAAACATATAAGTACCAAAACTGCAATTTTTAACATACCTATTATTTGATTTTATTTTATTTATAAATTGTTATTCAATGTCATTTAATTTTAATTTGTCATTTAATTTTGAGTTTAATTGTAATATTATATATGTTCTATTGAATAGAATTGTTAATAGTTAAGATCTCTTATTGTGAAAGTTGTGCATAAGTGATGTATTTACACAAAACTGAAGACCTGTGATTGCTTTTTATACCAATATTATTGTAAATATGTCGTTGGTGTGCCATAATAAATAAATAAATAAATTATGATGATATCTACACTTGTTGATTTGTCAATTTGACATATTCCTTCCTACACTGTAATTACACAACACGCTTTTGATAATTTTGAAGGATATCGCTAATCGATTGAACCATTTGTTTGAAAAATTATCTGCTCAACGACGTAAATAACACAATGGATGTTGTTTAACTGTCAAAATCATAGCCGTCATTCCTACTGTTTGTGCGTTACTCGGCTGAGATATGGCTGCCTGTAAATAACGCATGACAATCTATGTTTTTAGTTTTCCGTAGCCAAATGGCAAAAAACGGAACCCTTATAGATTCGTCATGTCCGTCTGTCCGTCCGTATGTCACAGCCATTTTTTTCCGAAACTATAAGAGCTCTGTTGAAACTTGGTAGGTAGATGTATTTTGTGAACTGCATTAAGATTTTGATGCAAAAATAAAAAAAAAATTATAATATATATTGGGGGCTCCCCATACTTAGAACTGAAACTCAATTTTTTTTTTCATCAAACACATACGTGTGGGGTAACTATGAATAGGTCTTCAAAAATGATATCGAGGTTTATATTTTTTTTTTCTAAACCGCATAATTTGCGTGACACACGCTTCCAAAGTGGAAAAAGTTGATCCCCCCCCACTCTAACTTCTAAAATAAAAAAATGAAAAATCTAAAAAAAAAAACATATGATATACCAAACCAGCCACCAGCCAACCAGCTTTACGGACTGTTTCACCGGCAAATGTAAAAGTTGTACTTAATTATAGCTTTTTTTACTTTTTTATTTCGTAGGATAGCTGATTTAAGAAATATTTTTATTAGGTACCTACTCGTAATTTCTCGTTTTAAATATTTTTTGAGTTGTGTTTGAGTTTCATTATACTAATAATGGTCTATTGTTGCCAATATTTTCATTTAAAATACTCACTGAATACTCTAGTATTGCCACTATATTAATTTATTGTCATATAGTAGTTTCTACGTTGTATATTTTTGGCAAACTTAGATTAGGCTTGTAGTTCTAAAACATGGTACCTTACATATAAAATAATCCATTAGCGATATCGCTCAGTATCGCTTCCTTATTATTTTACGATGACCGCGCGCGATAAACAGATAAGTAATCAAATATATTACGGACGTGCTTTTATAGAGCTCCTGTCGTGTGATGTGCAACTGGGTTATTTAAAAAAAGTTCGCTGTCTTTTGAAAATCATTTTATAAGGTACGAAACCCTATAAGTAGATTTAAACCTAGGTTGTATAGTAGTTGTGTTGTATAGTTGAACCTAATTAGAAATTTAAAGCAGCCGACAGAAAAATACCCATACAGTGGGGCCTCGTTAATCCGGAGAGGCAAAAACAAGACCCTTTTCGGATTATCGAGGTGTCCTTTTGCGAGTCAAGGCGAATTCTTACATGAAGGCATGCTCGTCCCACCATCGTCGTATTGACCTGCCGCAATGGTGCCATGCGTTCCAGCATCATCATCGCCATCATCAGAATATAGCTGGCCACGGCCGGACATAGGCCTCTCCTCTTTCACGCCATTCAAGTCGATTTTCGCCAACTCTCTCCTAGCTATTACCAGTTATCCTGCGAAGAATATCGCTCTACCAAGCCTGAGGACAACCGACCATACTTTTAACAATTCGCGGTCTCCGCTCAAGAATGCTTTTACTCTAACGGTCATCGGGTCTACGGCTACGTCAAAGGTAACAGTTACCCTGCTCGCAAGTTTGACATAGGCAGGTCAACTGTAGGCGACATAAAGAAATTAAGGTTAAACATGTGTTTTATCAACATTAAATATGGCATACTATAGTATGCCATATTTAATCTTCGCAGGATAACTGGTAATAGCTAGGAGAGAGTTGGCGAAAATCGACTTGAATGGCGTGAAAGAGGAGAGGCCTATGTCCGGCCGTGGCCAGCTATATTCTGATGATGGCGATGATGATGCTGGAACGCATGGCAACATTGCGGCAGGCCAATACGACGATGGTGGGACGAGCATGCCTTCATCTAAGAACTCGCCTTGACTCGCAAAAGGCATAAATATATATATATAAAAAAAAAAGAAAAGGAGAGGAAGACCTCCCTCCATGTTTAGAGTTAGTACCCTAATGATAAAAAAGGGATCCTATTGCTAAAAATCCACTTTTGACTGTCTGTCAATGGGCTGTATCATAACGTGATAACAGTTGAAATTTTCGAAGATTATAATAATATGAAATACTGTTGCCTCTAAACAACAAATAGCTATTAAAAACAGACTATTTTTCTTTTTAAACGTACGGAACCCATTGTGCGTGTTTGCGACTCGCACTTGGTCAGTTTTGTTTATAAATATAGTCCTCATCAACAGCTGGACACTGCACCATCCTCCATCACACTTCAGAAATTAGGACCATAATTGCGTTATTTACGTAGCTATGGATTAAAAATCATAATGATTCAGATTCTGATTTATGGTGTGTTACGCCGGATATCTATGGTGTTACGTAATGGGGTATGAGTAGAAGTCTAGTAAGTAGAGTAGAAGAATAGTAATTATTATAAAATTTGTTCAAAGCTGTCATCATCATCATCACAGCGTTAATCCCAGTCGCATCCGAAGCCTTTTCAGCTTTGGAGTCTGGGGTCCGCTTTACCAGTCCAACTGCTGAAATGGCTAAACTTCGACATTTTCCGTGAAGCGACTGCCGTCTGACCTCCACAACCCGAAGGCGACATCGAAGCATTGCAGTTAGACCAATTGTTGGACTTTTGAGGGCTCCAACAACCCGTAACGACTGCCATTAGATGTTTGTATGGCAGCCGGGACCAACGGCTTAACGTGCTTTCCGAGGCACGACCAGACCAGTGCAAGTATTCATATTCATGCATACAAATACTTGCACTGTGCGGGAATCGAACCCGCGCTACCTTGCGCAGCGGCCGCGTCCGCTACCGCCACGCCACGGAGGCTGTCTCTGTTCAAAGCTGTATCGAAATAAATTCAATAAAGGCTGCACGGTTTATCTTTAAACCTAGGTCTAATTCTATTTTTGTAATAAGGCTGCCTATGGCCTCTCTCTCTCTCTCTCTCTCTCTCTTGTACACCATGTCTTACGCCATATTAAATGACTCAATCATCAGATCGTTAACCTCCGAAGCTCGTCGCTACAGCTGGCCTGAAAGAGCAGTAAATTTGAAGATTCATTTATACAGTATGTTAACTAACGAGGGCGTTCCCGTTAACCCGAAATAGTATAGCATACATACATGCTAAAAAAAAATATTTCCATTCGAAAACAAAATGTTTTAAAATTTTTCCAATATGAAAATATTCAATAAAAATTTAAATTGACATGTAAAAGAAACACACTGTACACGCGAACGAAAGACGGCAACGTCGCAATTTGTTATGATACTACGCTACTATTTTGATTTAAAACAGGAGGTTTCAAATTTATTTTCAATTATAATAATTTTTTATTCGATTATTTTATGCTTATTTTTCTATGCTGATATTTTTATTTTAATCTATTAATGATATATATTAACGAGTTTAAGGGAACGCCCTCTGTTATTTAACATACTGTATAATGGTCTTCCTGTCCGATCACAATTTTAGTGTCTTTAAGGCTAGAGTGAGAGAAGCTCTTAATAAACTAGCGCGCTTTACCATCAACGATTGCATCAGTGCTTACCATCAGGCGGGATTGCGGTCAAGCACTAGTTTATACGCTCTTACGCTTGCACGCGATTACGCTCAATCCTTCTCTGTATGAGAATTGAAGGAGACCTGTGCCCAGAAGCGGGACGATGGTTTGATGGTGCCAGAAAGGTTGATGATGATGATGACTAGTTTATAATGTTTTTTTTTTTCTTTATTTTTTTTAGGGACTTTTATACAATTATTACATGCCAGTCAGACCTTAAGTTTATAATGTTAAAAAAAAAAAACGAAAATTATAAACGTGAAAATTTGTTACTCTTTCAATCAGTAACTCCTGTACGGATTTGAATAAAACTTGGCACTCGGATATTTCATAACCAGGATTAACATATTTCTAAGTAGGATACTTTTAATCCCAATATTCCCACGGCATCGAAACCTATGCGAGACTGAGAGAAATCGCGGGGCGCAGCTAGTTCCACATTAAACTCATGTGCTATGCTATGACAGATGTAATAGTGAACATAACTATAACATGGAGAGAAAATATTTAATTTTACGACAAGATTTCAAACCATTGAAGCGTTGAAATCAATTTAATTGGCGAGGAATCTGATAGAAACTTTACAAGGAGAAAACTTATAATTATGTTAGCCATGCGTGCTGTAAGTTAGACGTTTGTAGTACTATGTGATTAGCTTTACTGATACATCATTCATAGGAATAACATCATCTTCAGCCTTTTTGTCAACTATTCAGCTGTATCCAGTAAGTGTGGGTCCATTCTAGTAATTTAGTAAAAAATTTTCAAAATCAAGCCAGTCTCACCTCGGTGACAAACTTCTTCTTCTTCTTCAGCCTATAGAGGCCCACTGCTGGACAAAAGCCTCCCCCAAGGCTTTTATTACATTGCGGGGGTTTTTTTTGGACAAAACCCGCCACACTGTTCCCAACCCACTGCAACTCCTGAAAGCCAGAATCAACAGTGGAGACCGCCAGAAAAACGCCGAGCAATGAAGCTCGACGAGTCCCGGAGAAACGTTTCAACTGTCTTGGGTCCCGCAACGAAATTAATCAGAAAAGAATAGCGGAGGAGTAAGAAAAAAGATATTTTTTCCACTTCCCTCCATAATAAGCAGGAGACAGAATAGAACTAGGCCAATCGGCACAAAGGGACATTATTGCAACTGGGAGAAGCCCAGATTGCCAAGCACCACGGAATAACATTTGATCAAGTTAATGGGTCCTAAGTAGGTATTTGCTGTTACAATTGATTCCAATAATAGGTATGGCAAAAGCGCCTGAACGCACGGAAATTAGTTCTAGTTTCAACAAGGTCCGTATAATAAACAACTCCGGATGTAACTTGTACACTATCCAACATAATATTGCGTTCATTCTGCCAAAGAATACACTCCCACAAGATGTGATGTGCGGACTGTTCAAATTCACAGTTCGATGTAGAACACTGACACAAAGGCGAAGGAACAAGTTTAAAAGAATACAGTTTACTTTTAAAGTTGCCATGACCTGTGAGAAATTGGGCAACGCAGTGGTCAACCTCCAGCCATGTCTTAGCCAGCCGATCGCCAACGGATGGAAAGAACAGATGGAGGTGCCGGCCCTTGATGGAATTATCCCACCTACTTTGCCATTCGGATAAGAGTCACGACGTCAGTCTGAGGTTTAAATAATCTAGAAATTCTATTGAGGTCGCGTTGTGTAACAAAATTAGTGTCCATGGCCTCCCCCCTCGCGGAGTAGTACATTGAAGCACGTCGCTGTACTTCAAGATCGACTGGAAGTACACCTGCCAGAACAGGTAAGGCTTCAGTACTGACTGTTCTATACGCCTTGCATAAAAATATCAATGCCAAACGTTGGCTTTGAAGCAGTTTACGTCGCGCCGCCCCTATGCTGGCCCTATCGGCCCAAACAGGTGCACCGTAGCACATACATCCTAAGTAGGTAGCTCCATATATAGTTTTTAAAGTTAGGAATGATAAACCCCAAGTTGCTTTGGATATTCTAGTTAGGGCATAAAAGTTCCTTTTAGCTTTTTCGCCAACTATTTTTATATCAAATCAAATCATTTATTTCAAATAAACCAGTTACAGGCACTTTTGAATTGTCAGAAGGTCGGTCAGTCAATAAGATGAAGCTAGTCGCCCATTCCAAAAGTAGGTACCTATGGAGAAGAACGGGCAAGAAACTCCATGGACACTCTTTTAAATTTTTAAGCTATTGTTACAAATATTTGATTACATCATTCATGTTGAAATCAACCGCGTGAGAACGATGCAGAAATATATTGTACGCTGAGAGCGTCCATTATGGAAAACATACAAAAATCAATTCAGAAATTAAAATACGCCGTGGCAGCTAAGAGATGACCAGTCCCCTCCGACGGCGTCCGTTCACGAACATGACGTATGGATCAGCATCATTCAGCTCAACCATATCGAAGGGAACCCAATGACCCAAAACACACGCCACCATCAGCGAGACATTTGAGTGAGCATGACATACTCTCAACAGCCAGAGCACAATTAAGTTAATAAAAAAGACTAACCCAACAAATAAATGCCTTACAGCACATTCGTACATTGTGCTCACACGTTTACCATGCAATTATACAATACTAAGAAATTGAATCTACACAATGCTAAGATAGTTTTGTCCAAGGTTCAGCAGCTCCAACAGTGTTCCCGAATCTGTGGAAAGTTTAGCTCCTGTGCAGCTGTACAAGTGCCGAACACCTCTGTCAGCGATACAATTCCGTAACGTACAATATGCTTGGCTACATAGTGTGTAATACAGGCTTTGAATAAATAACATAAACAATTACATATTAAAACTACAAGAGGAAAAATCAAAGAACAATCATTGTATAGAAATCGGACGCAGCTCAAGCCCAAGCCTTTTTGTCCTCAATATAATCCTTCACACTATAAAATGCTTTCTGACACAACTTACGTTTAATGAAGGATTTGAATTTATTCAGGCTCAGATCTTGAACCACCTCTGGAAGTCCATTGTAAAATGTATACATTGGCATCTGAAAGAGCCACCTATTTTCTTGAGCCTTGTTGTAGGTACAATAAATTTGTGCCTGTTCCTAGTATTTATATCATGGACATCACTGTATTTTTTAAACAATTTTATATTTTTATGAGCATACAAAAGATTTTCATAAATATATTGAGACGGCACAGTCAGTACATTAATCTCTTTAAATTTTTCTCTGAGAGAGTGTCTCGGACTTAATTTATAAATTGCACGAACAGCTCGTTTCTGCAAAACAAATATTGTTTGAATATCGGCGGCATTTCCCCACAACAGAATGCCGTACGACATTACGCTGTGGAAATAGCCAAAGTACACTAAACGGGCCGTCTCAACATCAGTCAAATTACGAATTGTTCTAACTGCGTATGCAGCAGAACTTAGCTTTTTTGTCAATTTTTCTATATGTGAACCCCATTGAAGCTTAGCATCCAGAGTTATACCCAAGAACACTGTGCTGTCGTCAGATTTCAATTCTTCGCCCTTTATCAACACTTTAGTTTCCACCTGCCTCACGTGAGGTAGAGTAAACTTAATGCATTTGGTTTTTTTCTCGTTTAAGAGTAAATTATTAACATTAAACCAATGGACTACTTTGGAGATCGCGCTATTTACATCATCAGTAACCTGCTGCTGACGTTTCAGTTTAAATAAAAGTGAAGTGTCATCTGCAAACAACACTATATCGTGGTTATCCTTTATTAGGTACGGCAGGTCATTGATGTAAATAAGAAACAAAAAAGGACCAAGAATTGACCCCTGTGGGACTCCCATTGTTACTAAAGATCCAGAAGATCTTTTTCCATTAACGTCAACGCTTTGAATCCTACCACTCAAGTAAGATGTAATAAGATCCAGTGCAGAGTTCCGGATCCCGTAGTGGCGGAGTTTCCTGATTAACGTATCGTGAAGAACGCAATCGAATGCCTTGGACAAATCACAAAAGATGCCCAAGGCATCGCATTTATTATATATTTATATGTTCGATAAATGAAAAATTCCTTTCTAAGACCATACCAAGGTAGCATACGGATTGCTGTTTTTTAACGGGAACGTTATTAAATTTAATAGTAGGCAATGATTTAAGATTACCTTTTAGTAGAAGTTGATAGGTTTTATGCGGCGCAAACGCTAGGCGGTTACGATCACCCCACTGAGATATTAGATTTAGGCAAGTATGGGCCAAGTTCTCAAGTCCGGCTCGGGTACTTGACTGAATGAGCAGTAGGCCGTCGTCCGCGTAACCAGTAAGTGAACAGCCGCAAGGAAGCGGGATCGCGAGAAAATCATCAAAACCCAAATTCCATAAATAAGGACCGACAACTGAACCCTGAGGACATCCCATGGTTAGTGCTTTAGTACTAGAAAAATGACCGAGCTTAAGTACCGCGGAACCGTTTATAAAGTACGAGTAAACGAGATTATATATGTTTCTATAGCAACCGCGGTTTTTTAATTTTAACAACAGCATAGGCCACCAAGCGTTATCAAAAGCCCCAGAAATATCCAAAAAGATACCAATCACGTACTTGTGTTCCGACTGGTTAACGGTTCTTCTGACAGAAAGCGCCGCGTCGACTGTAGATTTACCGATGCGATTGCGGGGGTTTGCCATAATCTCCACGCTTGGCAGGCGGGTTGGAATTTGATATTCTACGTGAGAAGCGCTGCTGCCCGCTTCCTTGGTGAGAGTTACCTTAGTCGCCTCTTACGACACACACGGGAGGATATGGGTTGGTACTATTCTAAGCCCGGTATCACACGGGGACAAGAAAATGTCAAGAACTTGTCAAAATGTGGGGAAATAATAAGTATTTTTTGATAGATTGATACTAAAATCATACTGTCAGCATCATCATCTCAGCGTTAAACCCAGTCGCATCCGAAGCTTTCTTTTCAGCTTTGGAGTCTGTTTTACCTGTCTAACTACAGATTTTGGCTAAACTTCGGTAATTTCCGTGAAGCGTCTGACCTCCACAACCCGAAGGCGATATCGAAGCATTGCAGTTAGATCTGAGATTATACTGTAAAAGTTCTTAAAATTAGTGGTACTATTTATTAGCCCTTAGGATGTACCTGAATAGCAAGAGTTTACATGAACGACCGTCTATAGGAAGTAGTGAGAATTGAGGACTGTCTTTTATTATTTTTAGATTCAAAAGTATTTATTTTCAGCCTAATTTTAATAAATGACTTTTGATTTGAATTGATATCTTCCACAACAGTTACTGGCCTACGATACCCTTTGGTGGTCAGACTTTCGGGCTTTTTTTAAATAATTATAAACTAGTGCTTGACTGCAACTAGCCTAATGGTAAGCAGTGATGTAATCGTTGATGGTAAAGCGCACTAGTTTATTAAGCCTATTCACTTAAAAAATTTAGGAATAGGAAGGATGACGGCAGTTGAGCGATGTGATGCAATGTTAAACCCACCTTACCCCGAAGGGCGTGTGTGGGACTCGCCCAGCCGAAGCCGGGAATACCCACTAAACCCACAGCGGCACTCCGGCATCGCCATAGTGGCGGGGGAGTGGGAAACTAGCGCAGCCTGAGCTACCTCTCCCCCGCCGGCGAAACCCGCCTAGTAAGGCGGGCCCTCAATTGGCCCGCCTGTCCCGCCTGCCCGTGGCTCCCGCATGGTGAGCGATGTAAGGCGGGCGTCGGCCTCACGCCCGCCGCTCACCTCAGGGAGGGAGAAAGCGGGCGAAATCCCGCCTTCTCCTCCCCCTACGCCGCCTGCGGAGTGCCGGAGCGAGGGGATCCTCCTCCCGCTCGCGCTCCGCTGCCTCCTTCTGCGACATCACGACCTCGCAGAAGGAGGCCATCGCCACCCAAGCTTCCTCGCTCCCCACCATCTCTCTGACGATGGCGGGCAGCGAGAGGTCCCCTCCAACCGCCGTGACAAGATCGCGGCGCGGCACGGCCCACGACGGGCACACCGCGAGGGTGTGTTCCGCCGTGTCCTCCGCCGCGCCACAACCGTGGCACGACGGTGTCTCCTCTCGTCCTATCCGGTGCAGGTACCTGCCGAAGCAGCCGTGACCGGAGAGTACCTGCACCAGACGGAAGGAGAGGAACCCGTGACGCCTGTCGAGCCAGTCCTCCAGGACCGGCCCGATGGCGTCGAGGGTACGGCGGCCGAAGACGGCGGAGGCGAGGTCCTGCGTCCACTGCTGGACAAGAGCGACCCTCGCCTCCCGCCGGACGGCCTCCCTCAATTCTGGGGCCGGACGCTCGCCCAGCGCCCTGCGCCCCGCCGTCCACTCGTACACTCTGGCGAGCACCCACGCCTCGAGCTCCCAAGGCGGGGTGCCCGCCAGAGCGCACGCCGCTGCGAAGCCCACCGTGCGGTAGGCCCGCGATGCCCGCTGGGCGATGGCCCTTTGGGGCGACCGAAGGGCGGTGAGGTTCTCCCTCCTATGAAGGGAGTCCGCCCAAATCGGGGCCCCATAAAGGGCCATACTCCGCAGTATGCCGGCGTATAGACGCCGGCACCGCATGCTGGGCCCTCCCAAGTTTGGCATCAGCCATGAGAGGGCTCCCGCAGCCTTCAGCAGGCGCGTCGACAGCCCGCTAAAGTGCGGGCCGAAGCGCCACCTGCTGTCTAAGATGAGGCCCAGATATTTCATCTGGGCCTCAACCCCGACCCTCACCCCCTCCACATAAATGTGGCCCAGGCGGCGGATCCGTTTTGTGCAGCGCCACCCTCAAGCCCAGGCGGCGGATCCTTCCCGCCACCAAGGATCCGCCCGCCGACGCCAAACTGGCCGCCTCCCGGAAGGTGCTCCCGCGGGAAGTGAGGAGAGTGTCATCTGCATAGCAGATGACACTCGTGCCTCGAAGGAGGGTTCCCCGCAGGAGCCAGTCATAACCGACGTTCCACAGAAGAGGCCCTAGAACGGAACCCTGTGGAACGCCGGCTCCGACAGCGTATCGACGGAGCTGGCCAGCCCCGTCTACGAGGAGGACAGCACGGTCCTCCAAGTAGCTGGCCAGGAGGCCCCGCAAGTACAGGGGCACTCCGTGGAACCGGAGCGCTTCCAGGATGGTGGAGTGGGGTACGGAATTGAAGGCGTTGGCAATGTCGAATGACACAGCCAACACTCCATCCCCCACTCCCACCGCCTCTGTCACCTGGCCCTTTAGACGGGCCAGGGCGTCCACTGTCGAACGACCAGCACGAAATCCGAACGGGGCGTCCGACAGGTCCGGTCCCACGCTCCGCAGATGCCGCTTGAGACGGCCGGTGATAATCCCCTCGAACATTTTACCGACCTCATCGAGCAAAACGATGGGCCGGTAAGCCGAGGGGGAGTCCGCCGGCCGCCCTTCCTTCCGGAGGAGGCACAGTTGGCCTTCCCGCCATGGTTTCGGGAACCCCCCCGACGCGAAGCACGCGCTGAAGAGGTCCCGAAACCTGCCCTCCATTTCGGTGGCCGCGATGGCCACCACCCGTGCGGGGACACCATCCGGGCCGGGAGCCGTCTTTTTGGCGCGGAGACGAAGAGTCGCCGCGCCAAATTCCTCCTCTGAGACCGGAGGAGGAGGAGCTTCCTCCTCCGGTAGAACCGCTCCTCTTGGCGGGCCCATCATTGGTGGGGTGAAGTGCGGATCCCTGCGCGGAAACAGGGACCGCACCACCCCATCCAGGAACGCTGGTTCAAGGGTCTCGGCAACCGGGGGACCAATGCGGCGCAGTTTGTTACGCGCCGCCTTATATGGCCTCCCGAATGGGTCGTTGTCGAGACCCTCCAGCAGCTCGGCCCTCGCCGCGTCCTTGGCGGCGCCGATGGCCGACTTGAAAGCCACCCTCGCCTCTACGTACCTCGCGTAGAGGCGGTCCTCGTCAGCCTGGTCCCGTCGGCGCCGCCGACGCGATCGCGTAAAGGCCCGCCGTGCCGCCACGCAGGTGGCCCGCAGCTCCGCCAACTCCTCCGACCACCAGTACACGGCGCGTCGGGGAGGCGGACGTCTCGACCGAGACATGCTGGCGTTACACACCTCGGTCAATGACCCCCTCAGTCGGGCCGCCGCCGCGTCCACGTCCAGGACGTCCACGCCGGGACGTGGCCAAAGCCAGTCCTGGACGAACGCGGCCTCCCTTGCCGCCTCCCGATCCAGGTGGGTCAGAGCCCACCTTGGAAACGGGGATCGGCCCGACGAAGAGGGGATGCTGCGGCGCCCCCGTGGATTCTGCGGGGAGATCTCGAATCGCACGTAACGGTGATCCGAGATCGTCTCCCCCAGCTCCACCCTCCAGTTTCGAATGCGGGCGGCCAGTGCGGGCGTGGCGAAGGTGAGGTCCACTATGGACCCGCCCTGCCGCCGAACGCACGTCCGGACGCTCCCCCTATTCAAGAGGGAGAGACCAGACGTGGCCGCCCACAATTCGACCGCCCGTCCGCGAGCGTCGGTGGCCGGGTTTCCCCAGACCACCGACTTAGCATTCAGGTCTCCCAAAACGGACACCTGACGTGGCGCCGTCCTCCCGATGACCGCCGTCAGGACCCCGAGGAAATCCTCGAAGTCCTGGAGAGGGCGGTTTGGGGAGAAGTAGACCCCCACAAGGGCCAACCCTCCCCACGCGGCGGCCACGTATCCCGGTCCCCTCTCTAAGAGCGAGAGGGGAGGGGAGTCCGAGGAAGACCGCGCCACGATTGCCACCGAGCCGTCACTGTCTCCCAGCCAATTGCTGGGAGTAAATTACGGCTCGGCCACCACTGCCACATCCACCAACCACTCGGCCATTGACTGCACCAGTAAGTCCTGGGCAGCCCGGCAGTGGTTGGTGTTTGCCGGCAGGATGCGATGGTCGGTACCCATTATTCGACCATCGCATTACCCTCGGTCACCGCCGCTGTTGGGATATCAGCGGGGGAGGTGGCAGCAGCGGCAGGACGGCTTATAGCCGCCTGCGGCTTGCCCTTCTTTGAGGGGGGTCGGCATAAGCTCCCCCACATCACGTGGTCTGCAGGGCGACCACTGTCGGCGCACGCCGCGCAGTGCGGCTTGGCGGCCTCGCACGAGGCCGCCTTATGCCCCTGTTGCCCGCAGCGGAAGCACGTGTCCGCCCTATCTACTGTGGACGGACACATGGCTCGGGTGTGGCCGATTCCCAAGCACCTGAAGCAGCGCATCGGCGCTGCCTCAAGCACCCGGATCACGGCCCGGCTAAAGCCCACAAATAGCCGCCCCTGGCATTTAGCCTGGGCGGCCAACACTGCGGCGACTGGGCACTCCAGCCGGATAGAGCCCAGTCCACCGCGGCCGGGCCTAATGTCCCGAGCCAGCACCGCTGCGGGTTCGCACCCACCGGCCTTCGCGACCGCCTCCACCACCTCCTCCTTGGTGACCGAGTCATCTAGACCGGTCACCTCAATGGCTGTGGCTTTGGTCGGCCGTGCGATCTTCGCCACGTCGGCAAGTACCTCCCTCAGCTTGCCGGCGAACAAGTCGGCGTTTTTGCCGCCGTCCTTCCCCGGAAACTCGAATAGACGAGCTCCGGTTTGGGTCCGACGGCAGTTGCCGAGCCCTAAATCGGCGGGGTCCGCGACGGCACGAGCCCGTCTCAGGACGGACTCATAGGTGACGCCCCTCTCGGCGGCCTCGGGGACGATGGTCATCGTGACCGCCGCGGATTTGGGAGGAACCAGCTTCCTCCCGCCGACCGTAGCCTTATTGGCTGCCGGGGCAGCCGCCGGGGCAGCTGCCGGGGCAACTGCCGGGGCAGTCGGGGCCTTGGTCGCCTTCTTCCTGCCCCTTTTCACCACCTCCGACCACGGCTGATTGGACGGAGTGGTGGAGGGGAGAAGGGCGTCGGTCTTCTGAACCTGGGAGGCGGGTGCTGCGATGGCAACCGGCCCCGGTTCGGCGCCCACACTCGTGCCGGGGGGAGGCAGAGACCCCGGCGACTTCTTCCCCTTGCCCTTGCCCTTTGAGGGCTTCGGGGCCTGGGAAGCCGCTGTCGGCGTCTTGTCCGCCGCTAGTGGCGGACGGAGACGCTTCTCCGGCAGGAGACGGTCTTCTATGCCCGCAAAGCAGGCCCGGGTGAACGCCCTCTCCTCCATGACCACCTTGCGGAACAATTCCTCAAGGTTGGAGGAGGAGGGGGCGGTAACCGCTGCTGACGGGGCCTTAGGGGGCGGGGCCGTAGCTTCAGCCAGCTTCGCAAGAAGCTGGCTAACCTCCGCTTGCAGGCGATCCACCCTCGCCTGCAGCTGCCTCGTCTCCTCTGACGCAGTGCGCTGCGTCAGCTCCATTATTATGCCGTGCAAGCTTGTTGCACGGCATTTTAGGGCCTTCTGGAAGGTCCCCTTTAGGTTGGAGGACTTGGAGGCGACCTCGACGATCTTCTCCCTGTCCTCCTCCGCTAAGCGGGCCAACTCGGCCACGGATAGGTCGTCGAAACTGACGAAGGCCGAACCGTATCCGGCCCTCGCCTTGGGTGCGCGCGCCTGTCTCTCCTGCGCGGCAACCTTCTCCTCCAGCTCCAGCTGGAGATCGGCCCGTTTGGCCAAGCCGAGCCGGAGCTGGGCGTCCACCAGACCCACATCGTGGGTGCCGGCCTGTGAAGAAGTCGAAGGCGAAGCAGTCTTCGCCTTTGACTTCCTCTTGGGCCTACTCTTGCCCGAGTCCGAGGAACCCTCGGACCCGAGCTTCAGATAAGCCCTCTTTAGGCTGCTCTCCGCAGCCACCCCACCAACGGACGAGTCCAAGACTACGGACTCGACATCCGAGTCCGAGTACTCGTCCGCAACACTCGTACAGAGGCTCGCCACAGACGGTGCGCGGCTGACCTCTGACGCCGACATCTCGGAGTGGCCCTGAGAAGGGCCTTTTGGGGCGAAACGCCCGGAAGCGCTTCTCAAGGATCTCGGCATTTCGGCGTCAACCACAAGAGAAAACGACAATATAAATACAACCCACTACAAAATAAAATCCCACAACAATAAAAACCACAATAAAATCCAATAAAACCCACAATAAAATACAACCCACAATAACAATAAAAAACCACAAGAATAAAAAACCACAATAAAATATCCACAATGTACGCAATCGCCCTCAGAATAAAATCGCAAGATCGCGTAAGTCACAGCGCTCGTTAGCCACCGGTCTGCCACTCCGTTACGGTGGTCAGACACGGCGTTGCCCGGGGAACACTACGAGGAAGTCAGCGCTGTGGGGTGTCCCCCAACCTAACCTAACCTTTTTTTTTTTTTTTTTTTTTTTTTTTTTTTTTTTTTTTTTTTTTTTTTTTTTTTTTTTTTTTTTTTTTTTTTTTTTTTGTTCACCCAGTGGGAATCTCTACCAGACCGTCCTCCGTCTGAGGGTCGACGGAGGGTGTGCCGGGCTCTCACCGGCTAAACCCACTGGAGCGTTCCTCTTCTTGCCTATTGCTGGGGGTACGGGGCCTAGTTTGCATTCACCGCGTCCCCGGCAGGCCTTGACCCGCCGCGCGCGAGATCGGCGGGTCCCTCTTCCTCCTCTCCTTCCATCAGGTAGGCGTGTAGGAACAGCCACTACACGCCTACTCCGGCCCTAGCGACGGACGTCAGACTCCCCCGGTCCTCGGCCCGTCGGCCTCTCGTTATGGAGGAAGCGGATCGACCTCGGCTTCCCTCCTCCTCCGGCCAGCGCGCCGTCGGCGGGACGGGGGAGTGCTCAGTGCTTCCCTCTCCCGTTCGGCCGTCTCCTTCGCGGAGATTACCTCCTCGCAGAAGGAGACGACCGCGTTCCACGACTCCCCGCTGTCGACCATGGTTCTGACCACGGCCGGCAGCGAGAGGTCGCGCCCGCCGATCGCTGCGGTGAGCGCACGGCGCTGCTCGTCCCATGCGGGACACTCCTCGAGGGTGTGCCGCGCCGTGTCCTCTGCCCCGCCACCGCAGTGATGGCACGCCGGTGACGGCTCCCGACCGATACGACACAGGTAACTGCCGAAACACCCGTGTCCGGTCAGCACCTGCGTCGCACGGAAGGTGAGCGTCCCATGCCTCTTCGGGTCGATCCACTTCCCCATGCAGGGTCTTACCGCCGCTATGACGGCGTGCCCCGCCCGAAGAATCCTAACTTATACTAGTTTAACTTAACCTAACCTATCTCCTTTGGTTTCCCGCGTGCGGCCGACAAGGAGGAAGTTTGGGTAAGGTCATGATGTGCCCACTATGCTACAATATTTCACTGTTCTTTATAAATTATTCACTGAATGCACTTTTTACTACATAAATCACGCGCTTTTATTTAGTAAACAACACTATAAATAATTTTAGAAGTCCAATGAAAAATGAGCGTGACACTCATCTTGACAATCCCGCCAAAAAAAAAATCGAGGCACAGACATTTTTTTGGTGCATTTCTTTCCGTACTTCTGAACGGAAAAGGCAAAGGCATGATACGCCATACAGCCTGGATTTGAGTAAGTTTAAATCCTTCGAAATCCTACAAATAATAAGATTACCGTTTAAAGCGGATTCAAAATGAATCAATAATTTTATTCGATAATAGGTATTTTATATAATTATGTATATCTATTTTATATTTTTTTTATTAGGTAGGTACTTTAATTTTCCGTGATATCACAGCGGCCTATCGCAATTCGGAATACCAGCGCTGCGACGAAATTTATTTATTAATTGTCAAATCATTATACTGAGATAGGAGTCTTTTGGCCTCGTATGGAACTTTCTGAGTAATTTATATACCTACATAAATCATTTATTAACCAAATAGTGTTTTTAGATTTCCTTATAAGTAAAAGTACAAACTACCCATGTACTTCTAAAGCCTGTCTCGTGGAGTCCTTAACTGACTCTATGGTATTTTTTTAAATACAATTCTTTTTGTGTCAGTGGGTTAATGCTATGCATATCCTTAATTGGTTTTATAACGTTGCTATATTTATTACTAAATGCACAATTATGTAAATATATAATATATACCTACCTGATTGAATTATTGTTGTCCGTTTGTGTGGTTCGACTAAACACTAATATGGCTAGCTTGATTGACAGGATGTTGCACGTACCTACTCTTAAATTAATTAAAAATTGACTCATAAATTAAGAGCCATTCTGATGATTTTAGCAAATTGTGCTATTTAGAGACATCCTTTTAATGTTTAAATTCTGTAACAAGATTTTAAAAAACTTTGGAGATAGGGGGTGGGATCTCAAGTAGGACAAGTGTTTTATAACAAGATTTTCACTGTGCACAGTGGGAGCATTGGGTAATATAAAATTGCTGTGTAACAGCGTAGACAATACGCTGTTACACATATGGTTTTGGCATGTTTCTATGTTAGACCATTCCTCCACTAGCGCACTCCTTAACTCACGTTAGGTTGCTGCAGCTGGAGAGCGTTGTTTAAAGCACCTCCTGAGCTCATCCCATTAATGCTCTATGGGATTTAAGTCCGGCCTACGAGCTAGCCATTGCATGCAGGAGATATCGACGTCTTGATTAAACCCGTTGACCAAATCAGGAAAGGACCAACATGCTCATTAAAATCATGCTCATGAAAATCACTTCTATGTTTCTGGTAGCCTTCAAAGAACCGTTTTCTATAATCACTAGTTCCGTACAACTCTCAGAAGACATCCCAGCCCATAACCATTATTGACCCTCCACCGAATGGCACCTTTTCTTGACAATAACGTTCGCCTGGTCGCCTACATACTTTCCGTTTCCCATCCTGTGTAAATGATCAAAATCTAGACTCATCGGAAAACATAACCTGGACAAATCTTCATCTGTTCATCGGATGTGTTGGAGCGGCTGCCTATCTGACCTCTACAACCCAGTTACTGTCTAATACGATGCCCCTTGATAAAACTATGCTTGGGGTTTAATGCAGGACGTAGCGTTGCAGCGGTATATACCTACAACGTTCACAGTTGTTCTGTAGTGAATTTAGTATCAGGATTGCACCCGTGCGAAGCTGGGGCGGGTTGCTAGTAAATAATAAAGCCTTATAAATATGTCTCTTAACACTAATTTGATCGTTATATTGTTTTAGACACTAATAAACCTTCTATCTTTTAAACGAATTGTATCTCATAAATGTATTGAAACAATGCGAACGATAACCGACCTTATCCCCCATAACATTGTTAGATTAAGAATGATATTGGCCCATTTCATGATTGCAGTAGCATATAATAATTCTGTGAAGTCGTATCATAAATCCACACTCGTGTGTAACGCTAGCCGCCCCATATTTACGACCTTGTTTACAGTTACAAACGTTACAAGATTCCGTACATGTTTCACTGACCTTCGGGAAAGGTCGAGTCACTGAATCTGTGATCATTGTTTGCTTATACAAACTTATTCTAATTATTGTATAATCATTCTCATGATCTTTCGGGCATGGCAGTTAATGTAAGCGGTGACTAGTCATAGGCACGGGGGATACATACAACACCGACATCGAAATGCCAGATGACCGGACATCGTGCAAAATATTTCGAAGCTAATAAATTAATCTATATTATAAAGTATCTCTGTCTGTCTGTCTGTCCGGCTTACACGCCAAAACTACTGAACCGATTGTAATGAAAGGAGATGTATCAGAAATGTATGGGCCAGCACATTGTACACTTAATGCTAGGTATAGTTACGCTATAGTTAACTGTTTTTAATGTTAATTTCCTATATTTTGGATTAGTTTTTATACAGATTCAATTTAACTCGGCCAAGGAGTGCAACACAACTACTAATAAATATGGTGGTCAGCAATAAGCGAAATAAGATTTTGACAGTGAGATTTGATTGACGTGTCATGTAAGTATCTAAGGCTATCGTATCTATATTATCTTTTTTTTTTTTTATACGAGTGAAAATGCGTTGCGCACCGTACCCGCCGCTAGCTAGGCGACAGGCGTGTGTGGGACTCGCCCGGCCGGAGCCGGGAATACCGACTAAAAACACTCGGTTCCCTCGAGCCCTGCGTTGAGAGTGACCCGGGCTCGGCCCGAAGATCTGACTCCGGGCCACTCTCAGGGCTTACCGGCCTAATTTAGGCTGGTTTCCGCGCCTAGGGAGGATTACCCGGGAACGGATAATCCCCAGACGTGGTGACCAGTGCAATGCGCGTGCGGGAGCTACCCACACACGCTGGTCACACTCGGGGGCTAAAGGAGACGGGGGTTCGTCCCCCGCCTTCTTCGCCCCGCCCGTCTACGCCGGAGGGGAGCGGCAAGAGTATTCTCTTACCGCTCCCTCTCCGCTGCCTCCTTCTGCAAGAGGACGGTCTCGCAGAAGGAGGCGTCGTATCTATATTATCTACCATAAGACTGCGAAAAAAAAAATAAAAATAAAAAACAAAACATGTATTCCTAACATACGGCCCATTAAATAAACCGAATCAACTCAAATCAAACTCAAATCACTCTACACGAACACAACGGGAAAATGAACTGTCAAAGTCGCCAATCAAACGTCATAAAAAAGTGTCATGGCTACCTTAATAAAGAGTTATCTCACTAAAACACGTTTCAAATAATTAATTATGTATACTTGTATTTTTATTCAAATTAATTTAGTAGTATTTTTATGAAAATCTTCTATTTTTTTCTTTTTATTTATATAGCGTACATAGTGGTGGCCCAAAATGAAGATATATTTCATTTTGATATTTATTCATATTTATTATTTATTCAAATTTGGTACACAGATAGTCTAGAGCCTGAGAAAGGACATATAACATCGAAGGCTATATAACATCCCGCTGTGACCAATAGGAGCAGAGCCGTAACAAAAAAATGTTGCGAAAAAGGAGCGAACGCGGATGTACATATTGCTCCCATTATTTTAACAGGCGCTTATTTTATATCAACTGAGACCCGCGCGCGCGCTGTAAACTGCACCACAATCGCGTAACGGACTATCACTATCAATTGGAATCGTTTTGAAGCATTGTGCTAGTCCATTGCTCCATATGTTCGATAAATGTGTCCCATCAACAACGTAAATAACGTAATGAATGTTGTTGAACTGTCAAAATGAAACACATTGCTACTGGTAGTAAGTACGTTACGCAATTACCCTGCTTAAGTCCACACGGAAGGAGTCGCGGGCAACAGCTAGTGTTCTATATTACTAATAAAGCTGAAGAATTTGTTTGTTGAACGCGTTAATATCTGAAACTCCATTTCAATTAAAAATAATATAATATGTATTATGTATTTTATTTTTGGAAATCCTCATGGATATTCTCCTTCTGGGAATAACGAAAGGTTATATTGGACGCCTACCGACTAAAAGCCCACTATTCCTTCGAGTACCATGAGTCGGGGGACTGGTAGGTAGATACATTCGCCGCACTCACGTCTGCTATCAGCCCGCCATCACTAGCGGGCGCCATCATTGAAATGGCTACCCTCTTCTCAAAATACTGAAGTGATGTTGTTTCTGAAAAAAACTAATCCATACTAATATTATAAATGCGAAAGTAACTCTGTCTGTCTGTCTGTCTGTCTGTCTGTCTGTCTGTCTGTCTGTCTGTCTGTTACGCTTTCCCGGTTAAACCTCTCAACCGATTTTGATGAAATTTGGCACAGACAATCTTTAGACCCTGAGAAAGAACATAGGCTACCTTTTATCCCGGAAAAATTTGATGTTCCTGAGGGAAATTTAAAAAGCGCGATATAACCGAACTCCACGCGGGCGAAGCCGCGGGCGGAAAGCTAGTATAATATAAATTATTTTTAAATGCCTCGTATCTATTTGAATAAATCAAGTCAATGAACAACAAAAGAAGTACCGCTCAACATGCAATGCTTTCACAACTGAACTGAACATTATACGCGCGGTAATTTATATTACGCGATAATATTAATAATAGGGTTCGTTCTAAATAGCGCGAGGACCGCGCTGTACTTACAAGTTACTACTTCATTTATACCGGAGCTGTTTACTGCTTCGTTATGCAAACAAACTAATTTACTATAAGGAGTGAGAAAATAACCGAGAATAATTATTTTGTTGTTCTATAAATGAATACTGTGCTCCTGATGTTTGTCACTTAATATTTCATACTACTTATTTTGGAAGTATTATGACTATATTTTTAGAGGAATCATGATTCTACAAAATAATATTTAAGGAGTGTCATGATAATTGCTATGTTTGCATACTCTTGCAGGTTATGGTTCTGATTGTCTTCCTTCGTTAGGCAGTATCCATGTTCATCTAATAACAAAAGATTTTCTGTGCGTTTAACTTGGAATTGAGAAAACGAAACTAATTCTTCAGCTTTAAATATTTGCTGATTACATTATAATATTAGTTTAAATACATTGAGTTTATCACAGTTGGTAAACGAAATAAAAATAAAACCATGACAATTAGGTAATGGTGTTCACGTTTCTACACATTGTAAAAGTACGTAAATATTGTCACGGCAGCCATTAAACATGTCAAGATGTGAGTTATAGGAATTACAGAATGTAAATCAATGTCAGAAAGAATAAATAATAGGTACACCGTAGGTATATCAGTTTGTATTTTCCAGCAGGGTGTACTCCGCCGTACTTTACCGTCATTAATGTATTTATGTACATTAATTATACTAATTTATGCTCTTTGTGGAACAATAAAACTTTGGAATATGATTATTCCTTATAACAACATCAAAGTAACAAAATTATAATTATTCACAGTTCGTTCCGTGCTCGCAGTGTGTTCCTAGTCTTTATTTAGGACGTGAGCGCGTCTTATTGTACACACGACAGCACATCTAGCTACTACAATCTGTCAAAATCCTTTATTACATTTTGAACTTTATCTCTGAAGCTTTGAGGCTCAATGTTAATTGGGAATATTTGACAGAAACGGGTAGCTTGACCTGCTGTCGTCCGTAGATCCGATAAGGTCTAAACATTTGCCCTGCAGTACTTAATTTTAAACAACTGATTTGTACATAAAGATTGTGACAGAGTCAGGGTTGTTTTATAATTAGAAATTTGTGATTAGCTTTCTTCTACATATTACTTAATTACATTCGTATAGCCTGAAGACTACTCCTACTACTCCTCCAGAAGTCCGAGGAGTATAACAAACCACTATGCTTGGGGTTTGTGGACTATGGGAAGGTCTTCGATTCGATCGAGACTTGGGCGGTGTTACAGTCTCTCCAGCGGTGCCAAATTGACTGTAGCGGCTTGGTAACCGCGATGTGCTGAGTTGCATCTTTAGCGAAATAAGGGGACGCGAGCGGCCGGCTCGCCAGTCGCTTACAATACACCGCCCTGCCTCTACATGTACACAGTATATAGCTAGTTATAGTAAAACATTGTGGAACCAAAATTATAAGCATTTATTATAGTGAAGTCACATTTTATTTAATAACCTCAACTAAATGAAGAACACGCTCAACACTGGTGACCTTTCGACGTTTTTCAAATTAATTAATTAAAAATAGAGTAGGCGGCTCGCATAGAACGTACGAGGCAGTGGCATACGGATCGCGTGGTGCAAAGTGGACGCAACGTGTCAATCGGGTATAAGGCAACGCGTGTGCATCGTCTCTCCAAAATGAACCCACAGGGGATAACGGGACCTCCAGGGTCAGCTCCAGTAACAGCAGCGGATATAGCGATGGTTACGGTGCAGATGAGAGTTCCAGAATTTTGGAGAGAACTACCGCGGTCGTGGTTTTGCCAGTTCGAGGCAATTATGGCACCACAGAAGCAGGGCGACACGCAAAAGTACGATATGGTGCTCGCAAAGTTACCTACAGACGTTTTACAGCAGGTAACCGACATCATCGAAGCTCCGCCGGAAACGGGCAAGTATGAAACGTTAAAAAGCTTTTATTGTCCGTTTATGAGGAGAGTGCAGACAAACAATTCCAGAGATTAATGCACGAAACGGATCTGGGAACACAGAAACCGTCACAATTACTCAGGAAAATGTCAACATTAGCAAAAAACTGCGGTCTGACAGAGGAGCCACTTAAAAGGTTGTGGTTGGATAAGCTAACTCCAAATGTACGCGCACTGTTGGCGATGGGTGAAGATGTAAAAATAGAAGATATGGCGAGGAAAGCAGATAGGATAGTAGAGACGTTGGGCAACGGCGAGGTCGCATCCATAATACCAAGTACGTCATCAAGTGACAGGGTGGCCGACCCCTTAGAGGAGTTGGCAAAGGAAATGAAGGAACTACGTGGGGAAATAAATGAGATCAGGAGGCGAAATAGAAGCACGGGAGGTGGACAATGGCAACAGCGTTCGAGACCTAAAAGCCGGACGCGGCGCACACCAGAGTCTCCCGACTGGCTATGCAGACATCATTACCGCTACAGGAAACTAGACGCGGTGCAGTCAGCAACGGTGGACGATTGTGCCGCGGGAAACCACCGACTTTGTGTGAAAGACTTCAAAACGGGAATTGTGTATCTTGTGGACACGGGTGCTAATGTGTCAGTGATACCTGTAAGTAAAGTGAAAACAAAGCAAAAGCAAGAGTGTAACTATAAACTTTACGCTGCAAATAACTCGGAAATTAAAACCTATGGTGTAGTGACTTTAGACTTAAACTTAGGTTTACGTAGAAGTTATAAGTGGTCATTTATAGTATGCGATGTAAAGCAGCCAATTATAGGAGCAGATTTTTTGAAGGCACACCAATTAGTTGTAGACTTACATAATAAGAGGTTGATTGACGGTCTCACTAAATTAAGTAAAGAAGCAACCGTAGTAAAATGTTCCGAATTATCTATATCTAGCATACAGCAAGATAACCCTTACAAGGATTTGCTCAAAGAATTTACAGAAATAACTAAGCCAGTTTCGTACGTAGAACCACCTAGTCATAATACTTATCACCATATAGAGACTACAGGCCCACCCGTATTTACCCGCGCCAGGCCGTTGCCACCACATAGATACAAAATAGTGCAGGAGGAATTTAGGTTAATGCAAAATTTAGGTATATGTAGGCCATCGAAGAGCCCATGGGCGAGCGCGCTGCACGTCGTGCCCAAGAAGGATGGCCAGATCAGACCCTGTGGCGACTATCGTGCACTCAATGCGATCACGAAGCCGGACAGGTACCCGATCCCAAGACTACAGGACTTCACTTACGGACTAGCAGGTAAGAAAATATTTGCCCGTTTAGATATAAATAGAGCCTATCATAATATCTGTGTTGCACCACAGGACGTAGAAAAAACAGCAATCATTACACCTTTTGGACTGTTCGAATTTCCTAGGATGACGTTCGGTATGCGCAATGCAGCGCAAACATTTCAGAGGTTTATGAACAATACAGTCTTACAGGGTTTAGAGTACTTAAATGGAGAACAGAAAGGAGACTGTTCGTACCTATTCTGTTACATAGATGATGTCATCATCGCAAGTACTAACGCAGAGTTGCTTCGTAAACACTTAAGACTCGTTTTTAGCAGATTCGAACAGTTCGGATTAACTATTAACCTGTCAAAATGTTGTTTTGGTAAGCGTCAGATAGAATTTTTAGGTTACAGCGTCAGCTCAGAAGGAATTAAGCCCTTGAAAGATAAGGTTGATGCCATAAAAAACTATCCGCGACCGGAAACCGTCGAACAGTTGCGACGATTCCTCGGAATGGTAAATTTTTATAGGCTACACATAAAACAAGCTGCGGAACATCAGTCCGAGTTAAATAAGTTTTTGCATGGGGCCAAGAAAAAGGATAAGTCTAAGATAACATGGGACGAAAAGGCCACGGCGGCGTTTGAGCAGTGTAAGGCAAGCCTACAAAGCGCCATTACACTGGCATACCCGGAAGACAAAGGTAGGTTGTCCCTAATGTGTGACGCATCTAATACGTGCGTGGGGGCAGTGCTGCAACAGGGAGTCGCCGGAAGGACAAAGCCATTAGGTTATTTTTCAAAGAGACTATCACAAGCCCAGCAAAAATACAGCACCTACGACAGAGAGCTATTAGCAGTTTACTTAGCTATCGTACATTTTAGAAACATGATTGAAGGTCGAGAAATTACTATTTTAACAGACCACAAACCACTAACGTATGCTTTTTCCAAAATAGGTACCGATCGAGAGACCCCACAGCGCACAAGGCAGTTATTGTATATCAGCGAATTTACGAGCGACATACAATACGTCAACGGTAACGAGAATCCGGTTGCTGACGCGCTATCACGGGTAGAAACCGTCGTATGCCAGACGCCTATAGACTTCGACGAAATCGCGCGGGCGCAGGAAACCGACGCTCAAATGTCGCGTATGTTAGCAGAACCACGAGGTAACATTGTATTAAAACAAATGCATTCACCGCTGTGTAACAATATGATTTATTGTGACGTTTCAGATAATCAGGTAAGACCATATCTCCCACAGCAATTTCGTAAATTAGCTTTTGATTCCATACATAACATAAGTCACCCCGGGATAAGAGCCTCACGTAAGATGGTAACAAAGCGTTTCTTTTGGCCAGAAATGAACAAAGACGTGACCAGATGGGCTAGGTCTTGCATTCATTGTCAAAGAGTAAAAGTACAGCGGCATACAGTTTCCAAATTAGGTAGTTTTCCGTTGACAGAGAGATTCCACCACATAAACGTCGACATAGTCGGCCCTTTGGCAACGTCACAAGAAGGCTATCGGTATTGCGTTACTATGATAGACAGGTTCACGCGATGGCCCGAAGCAATTCCAGTTACAGATATTACCGCGGACACAGTAGCTAAAGCCGTATACGAAGGGTGGATATGCAGGTTCGGGTGCCCCCTAACAATAACAAGTGATCAGGGAAGGCAGTTTGAGAGCGAAGTTTTCAAAAGTTTGCTAAATAGTTTAGGTATAAAAAAGACCCGTACGACAGCATACCACCCACAGGCAAATGGGATGGTCGAGAGGATGCATCGTTCACTCAAGGTTGCAATTAAGGCTAGGCTACAAGATAATAGGTCATGGGTCGATGAATTACCAACAGTATTGTTGGGACTTCGTGCGGCTTGCAAAAGTGATGAAACCGTGAGTTCGGCAGAATTAGTATTAGGACAAACATTACGATTACCTGGCGATTTTTATTGCGAAACCGAGAAGGCCAAAGTAGATCACTTACCTACGTTTGTAAGCAGACTTCGAAACGTCATAAAAAGTATGCGGCCTCAGTCAAGGGAAAACAGCGATTCGCGAAAAATATTCATTCACAAAGACTTGAATACGTGTTCTCATGTTTTCGTAAGAAACGATATGGTAAAAAGCCCATTAACCCCATCATATAGCGGCCCTTATGAAGTAATCAGTAGAGATAAGAAAACATTTTACATACAAATGGGTGATCGCCAATCAACTGTTTCCATAGACAGATTAAAGCCAGCTTACATTATAAGGGAAGAAAAGCCATCAGAAAATAGTAGTACTAATAATAATCAGTGTAAATCAGATATAGAACCAAGTGGGCAAGAAACGCTTCCGCCTATGCCTAAAACCACTCGCTGTGGTCGAGTGATTAGGCAACCGGTGCGATTTTTGCTCACTTGACAAATTAATTTAAGTATGTAGAACGTTGTTTTAAGGTGTTAGAAGATAAGGTGTGTACGAGCTATATATATTTAGAAGCAAAACAATAGGCAGCATTCGACTGTTGGAATGCTGACTAGTACAGAATGTTATGATAAGCAACATTGTGATTAAGACATACCATGTAACTATGTATTAATGATGTAACTATATATTAGAATAGAATAGAGAGAAATTTTTTTTGTAAAAAATTTGAGAAAGGGGGGTGTGATGTAGCGGCTTGGTAACCGCGATGTGCTGAGTTGCATCTTTAGCGAAATAAGGGGACGCGAGCGGCCGGCTCGCCAGTCGCTTACAATACACCGCCCTGCCTCTACATGTACACAGTATATAGCTAGTTATAGTAAAACATTGTGGAACCAAAATTATAAGCATTTATTATAGTGAAGTCACATTTTATTTAATAACCTCAACTAAATGAAGAACACGCTCAACATGACCATCGATACATTGAGGTGATAAAGTATTTGTACAAAAACGCCACCATGTTAGTCCGTCTCCAGGATCAGGACTCGAAACCGATCCAACACCAGCGTGGAGTGAGACAAGGGGATGTCATATCTCCCAAATTGTTCACTGCTGCGTTGGAAGATGTCTTCAGGCTCCTGGATTGGAGAGGACTTGGCATCAACATCAACGGCAAGTACATCACTAATCTCCGTTTTGCAGATGATATCGTGGTCATGGCTGAGACCCTGGAAGACTTAGGCAAAATGCTCAATGACCTCAGCAGAGCTTCCCAACAAGTGAAACGTGGTCGCTCACAATGGGCCTCATACGAAGGCTCAGAGTCACACAAAGGGCAATGGAAAGAGATATGCTCGGTGTTTCTCTGCGTGATCGAATCAGAAATGAGGAGATCCTCAGAAGAACCAAAGTTACCGACATAGCTCTGCGAGTCGCTAAAATTAAGTGGCAGTGGGCAGGGCACATTGCTCATAGAACCGATGGCTGATGGGGCAGTAAGGTTCTGGAGTGGCGGCCACGTACTGGAAGACGCAGCGTAGGGAGGCCCTCAACAAGGTGGGCCGATGACCTGGTGAAGGTCGCGGGAAGCCGATGGATGCGGGCAGCAAAAGACCGGTCAGCGTGGAAAGCTTTGGGGAAGGCCTTTGTCCAGCTGTCCAGCAGTGGACATCTATAGGCTGAAGAAGAAGACTGCTTCTTCGCTTCGAGTCTATAGACTACTCGAATGTATTAGGTACAGTAGGTTTTCATAAAATTAATAAAATAAAGACGTTGGCATTTATGTTATAGTTCTCAGGCTTTTTGTTTAAAATGAATCTAGAAGCAAGTTCGGTACAATACGTTGACGATACGGTAGCGGCAGTGGCGATCGACTGTTGCGCTTCGTAACGCGGTTTTGATTCCCGCACGGAACAGATATTAGTATGGTCTACGGGTAGTTGTTGCGTGTCTGGCTGTTTTTGAATATAAGTTTAAATGTATTGTAAACGTACCTACAATGCAGGAGTAATACCTAAAGTGAGGTAAAAACAATTTTATTACTTCCTTACTTCCTACTATTATGCGATTTAATTACTTGAATAGCACAATACATTGAGTATTGTGCCATTCAAGTAATTAAATCGCACCAACATTTTTCTGAAGAAAACCATACACAGAAAAACTTCTCAAAACGGCGAAAGAAAACATCAAGAGGAAACCGGCAAGTTCTAGAAGCAAAACTTCGAAGACATGTGTCATGGTCACTGTTGTGGACTGTATTAATTTTCGTGGGTTGTGGTGCTCTTCAATGAAACACCTTCGTACTCTTCGATCTTTATTAAAACCTTCTCAATATCTCCATAGGTGGCTTGCTCACTGGTTATCCTTCTTGTTTAGGAGACTATTCCGATCACTGATCACTTTTGACTACGATTTTTGTGAGCAACCCACCTTCTTAAGTACATTTCTACCTGGGTACAAGTTGTGCTAGGGGCGCGACATGGAGCATTTTGATCAGCCAATCCTGATTCGGCTTTGATCACGCGATGTTTTTATCCCTTTCTAGTCCTTGTCGCACCTCTTTACAGCCAATCACAATACGTTTTATTAACCAATTAAATCAAAGTTTACATTTTAATACTTATTCTACTTATTCAATCTACTTATTGGTATTTTACATGTTTTTATTTAATCAACGCGATGTCGTCCGTAACAGTTCTCCCCCCGGCGTAGCTCGCGAAGCCTCTTCTTCTTTCACGAGGACGACGAGCTTACTCGCTGGTCGCCGGAAGAGTCCCGTCTTGGTTCGCACCTCCACTACGCGGGTGCTGCCATCTGCTGCAGGGTACGTGCGCTCTACAATCCCCATTGGCCATGTGTTCCGGGGTAGCGTGCTGTCCACTATTAAAACCACGTCGCCGGCCTGCAGTGGCCGCGCGCTGTTCTTCGGTTCGCCCCGTGGCGCCAAGGTCGGCAAGTATTCCCGCAGCCAACGCCGCCAGAAATGATCGGCGAGCGCTTGGCTTGCTCTCCAGGTCCTTCTATCGTCCTGGCTGCAGGGCCCCGTTGTGGGCATACCGTCCGAGGACCCCAACAAGAAATGATTTGGAGTCAGGGCCTCTGGGTCTCGAGGGTCCACACTCACGTGCGTCAGGGGTCGTGCGTTCACGGCGAACTCTGCCTCTGTGAGGAGCGTGCTTAGTACTTCCTCTGCAGGCGCCTTCTCCTTCAATGTTGCTGCCAGTGCCGTTTTGACGGAACGCACCATTCTCTCCCACGCACCGCCCTGATTGGGTGCGCCTGGGGGTATGAAGTTCCACTTCATACGATGTCGTAGGCCTTCGTCGCCTAATGCAGGCAACCATTCGATGTAAGCGGCTCGGAGCTCCTGATCGGCTCCCCGGAAGTTGGTCGCGTTGTCGGAGTACATCACGGCCGGCCAACCCCTACGTGCTGCCATTCTTCTCATTGCCATTATGGCGGAGTCCGTCGACAGGGATGAGACTAGTTCCAGGTGTATGGCGCGTGACGTGAGGCAGGTAAATAGGGCCCCCCATCTCTTCTCGCGCCGACGCCCTATCTTGACTGTCATCGGCCCGAAGTAATCCACCCCGCAGTTTGTGAACGGGCGATGGAACGGGTCCAGGCGGGCGCGCGGTAGGTCTCCTGTAGCGGGTACTTGCGGCGTCCCTTTCCTCCTCTTGCAGTACGCGCAGCTTCGTTCAATAGCACGTACCGTGGGCCGCAGGTGTATTACCCAATACCGCTGCCGTAGGTCATTGGTGACGCGCTCACGGTTTGCATGGCCCGCGGCGCAGTGCTCTCTTAGCACTAAGAGCTTGGTAATCCTGTGTCGACCGTCCAGTATAATCGGTCGCTTTATTTCACCGGGTGCTGTCGCTGCTTCAATGCGACCTCGCACTCTCAAGAGTCCGTCCTCCAATACGGGGTCCAACCCGTATAGACGGCTCGTCTTCGAGAGGGGACGAGAGGACTGTATCTTCTTCATGTCTTCTCCGAAACTTTCCTGCTGCGCTCGTCGCAGGAGCTCCCTCTCGGCTCGTATCACATGTCGGTGCTCGACTCTTACTGCTGCGCGACGGCACATATCAATGAAGGCCAGCACTCTTGCCGCCGCTCGCACCAGTGTCTCGTACTTGGAGAAGCGGGCAGGGTCGGGTAGCCAGCTTTCTCCCTCTTTCTTCGTTATGTGGAGGACTTCAAGTTCCTCGTCTTCACAAGGCGTAGTTGTCCCAGGCCATTGCTCCTGTGGCAGGTACAGGAAGCTAGGCCCCTGGAACCACCGATTATTTTCGTCGATCGGTGTATCGGTCAGTCGGGTGGCGTCGTCCGCGACGTTGTGCCCTGTTGGCAGCCAGCGCCACTCTTCTTTCGAGGTGAGCTCGGCGATCTCCCCCAGTCGATGCGCGACGAACGGTGTGTATCGCCGGGTGTCGTGTTTCACCCAGTGTACAACGGTAGAGGAGTCCGTCCAGTATGTTGTCTTGCTGACCTCTAGCCGGTGTTCCTTCTTTATCGTGTCAGCAAGCCTGGCTCCTAGAACCGCCGCTTGCAGTTCCAGTCTTGGGATGGTCTGCGCCTTCCGTGGTGCCACCTTAGCCTTGGCGGCGCTCAGCACCACGTTCACGGTGCCGTCATGGTTCACCACCCTCCAGTAAGCCACTGTTGCGTAGGCTTGCTCGCTGGCGTCGCATAGCACGTGTAACTCCACGTCCTCGTGTCTCTTCACTGTGTAGCTTCTGGGTAGTCGGAGCTGTGCGACGTCGGTGAGTTGGGCGAGCCACGCAGCGAAGTGCTCGTTCTCTTGCTCTGGTATCGGCTCGTCCCACGATAACTGCAGTCGCCACAAACTCTGCAGTATAATCTTGGCCCTTATTGTGTAATGGCTCAACAGCCCTAAGGGATCATATATGGACATAACTGCGCTGAGTGCTTCTCTTTTCGTCGGAGCACGTCTTCTATCTCGTACTGGAACGGGTACTCGGCTCATTGTGGTGTTAAAGCCGAGCTCGTCTCGTTCTGCGTCCCAGTACAGCCCCAATATTTTGTTCGCGGGCATCTCACCCCCCAGTTGTGTGGGTGTCGTGGCGCGCAGCTCTTGCGGTATGTCGCGTAGCACCGTCTCGTTGTTGGTGCTCCATCCACGCAGCGTGAATCCAGCGACTGCGTGCACCTGTCTTATTTGTTCAATGGCTTGCAGGGCTTCTTCCTGGTCATCATAACTGACCACCAAGTCGTCCATGTAGTGACTGTTCTTGATTGCATCCAGCGCCAGCGGGTATTCTTTTCCGTGCATGTCTGCGTTGTGGTTCCGTACATGATGCGCCATATACGGGGAGCTGGCGGCACCAAAGATCATGCTGGTCATCTTGTAGTGCCGTGGAGGTCCCGTCCGATCGCTGCCTCTCCACAGGAACTGTTGTGCCGGCTGGTCCTCTGGTCGGATTTTAATGCGCAGGAACATCTCTTGAATGTCTGCTGTTACCGCTATGGCTTTCTCCCGGAAGCGGAATATAATCCCGGGTAGCGATAACAGCAGATCTGGCCCTTCCAGGAGTCCGTCATTTAGACTCACGCCATAGCTCTTTGCAGCCGCGTCGAATACCAGCCTCTGCTTGCCAGGCTTGTTTGGGTTCTGCACGGCAAAGTGAGGCAGGTACCAGCAGACAGCGCTCTTACTCTCGGTGCCGTCACATGGCACCGCGTATCCCTTCTGGAATAAGTTGTCCATTTGTGCACTGTACTGCTCGGCAAAGTCTGAATTTGCGTCCATTTTCATTTCAAGTTTCTTCAGTCGGCGAAGCGCTGCCCCGTAGCTTGGTGGCATATTTATATCGTCGCGTCGCCATGGTAGTCCGACTTCGTAGCCCCCGTCGATCTTCTTTGTGGTGCCTTCCACGATTGCTACCGCGCGCTGGTTGGCTTCACTTACGCGCGGTTCTCGCGCTACGCCTAGCGCTTCGATCTTAAAGTGGGCTTCTACTTGGTCATGAAGTCGCTGACATTCGTGTTGCTGCTTGTCAGTTTCGTACACGTGTAGTACGTTGTCTTCACTCACGATGACGCTCCGTGGTGCGGTTCCGTGGATCACCCAGCCGAGCCGCGTTAGGGATGCGGCCGGTTGGTCGGGAGCGCCGACTCGGAGTCTTCTAGATACGATGCATTCCCAGTGATCTGTGCCCACTAGGATGCCAGGTCGTGTCGGTTCGTAACACACCTCTTCGGTCGGTAGGTCACGTAAGTGCTCGTACTCCAGCAGGGCCTCTGGTATAGACTGCTGGTGAAGCTTCAGGTCCTTCACGGTTCTGGCCCTGAGCTTGTGTGGTGCGCTGGTCCGGCCGACACCACTCACTTTCACAGTGACGAGCTTGCTATCCTGCACCTGCGATGACATGTTTACACCACAGATGTGTAGTGGCTGCGTCGCTCCCTCCGCTCCGATCTTCGCGGCCAGGTCCGCGTCAATGAGGGTAATGGTGGCCCCTTCATCCAGGAGCGCGTGCGTTCTCACCTCCCCCCGTGGACCGGTGATGACGACAGGACACATCTTCAAAAGCACTGTTCTCGGGCCGGCGGCTGGTCGGGTAGCCACCGACATGACTGCTTCTTCTGTCGGTTCTTCTGTAACATGCTGCTCAGTCGCGTGTTTTATGTCAGGCGATTCTCTGGGTTCCCTGTGCAGTGTAGCATGGTGTGGTCGGCGGCACTGATTAACTCCGCATGACCTTGCCTTGCACGTGGCGCGCCTGTGCTTCTTCTGTGCGCACTTGAAGCACAGCTTGTGCTGCTTCACCATCTCCCAGCGCTGATCGATGGTCATCGCTCTGAACTGCGGGCACTTGGTTAGCACGTGACACTGTTTACAGCTGGGACACTGGTCTTCGTCGGCGTCTTCCGTAGCATACACTGCGTTACGCTTTCTATTCAGGGTCACGGCCGGTCTTATTTCCTTCTTCACGGCCGTGGCACTTGTCGGTGGGGCGTATGTGTACCGTAACGCCCTATCCGCTTCACGCATTAGAAAGCGAGATAACATCACTAACTCAGGTTCCGGTGAACCTTCGTTATCACTCGCGAAGTCACACCACCGCGATCGTAGGTGGGGACTCAATTTGTCCAACACTTCACGGGTCAGCAAGGGATTATATAAGTACCCCTTGCGATCGATTGTCTTTAACACACACACTGTGTTCTGGATCTTAATCGCAAAACTGTTCAAGTCACTAGCACTAGCGCTGGGTTTCGGCATCTTCTTCAAATCTTCTAGCGTCTTATCTATTATAACTTCTGGTCGCCCGAAGCATTGTTCCAGAGTCTTCATTATGACGTCTGGGTCGGTGGCCGTATGTAGTAAGGCCACTACGACGTCTCGTGCTTCGTTCCTGAGGCAACTTCTAAGCCGCTGGAGGTTCTCTGCCGGTGACACGTTGTACATGCTGGTCGTGTCGTAGTACGATGCCTTGAAGGGTAACCACTCGCTGACTGCGCCGGAGAAAACGGGTAGATCCGTGTGTCGTAGTCTTGGTCTCGCCATCTTTTCCAGCGTCGCAGCCAATTGTTCGATGCTGTTTCTGGCTTTCGTTGGCGTCGGTGACCGACCACGTGGCATCTGTTTTCTATCTTCTCTCGCATCTGTGCCTCTACCTTCCTCCCCCCGTAGGTCGTTGGGGTTGTTGCGCAACCACTGATCCACTTTCTGGTGTGGGTGTCCTTCCGCATCTTCGTGGACGCTCTCCTGTTCGTCCTGGATTATTGACGTCTCGGCGGCTAATCTTTTCCTTACTAGATCCGCCTCTATTTCTAATTCTTTTCTTCTAATTGCTGCTAGCCTTTCAGCTGCTTCTAGCTCCGCTAGCTTAATCCGCGTCGTCGCACTCGTCGTTGATCTCACTGACCGCGGCGGTGATACCATCTGTCTGCGTTCTGACGATGGCCCTGCGGTCACGACGTCCGCTGTGGTAGCGCGTCCCTCCACTTGAGGTGACGCTGGAGGATCCAATGACAGTCTCCTTGCCCGTTCTTGCTCGATGATTTCCAACTCCCGGCGCCGTCCCGCCGTCTCTGCTGCGTCGATCTGGCTACGTGTCACGACCATGGCTGAGCCTCTTGTGGCACCTCGACGTATCAGGCGACCCGGTTTCGTAGGATTCAACGACGTAATCCGGCTTCTGAAGGACCAGACGATATTGTGGACTGTATTAATTTTCGTGGGTTGTGGTGCTCTTCAATGAAACACCTTCGTACTCTTCGATCTTTATTAAAACCTTCTCAATATCTCCATAGGTGGCTTGCTCACTGGTTATCCTTCTTGTTTAGGAGACTATTCCGATCACTGATCACTTTTGACTACGATTTTTGTGAGCAACCCACCTTCTTAAGTACATTTCTACCTGGGTACAAGTTGTGCTAGGGGCGCGACATGGAGCTTTTTGATCAGCCAATCCTGATTCGGCTTTGATCACGCGATGTTTTTATCCCTTTCTAGTCCTTGTCGCACCTCTTTACAGCCAATCACAATACGTTTTATTAACCAATTAAATCAAAGTTTACATTTTAATACTTATTCTACTTATTCAATCTACTTATTGGTATTTTACATGTTTTTATTTAATCAACGCGATGTCGTCCGTAACAGTCACATTTAACAACACAAGCCCCCGAGGTACATTACAGCGCATTCCCTCTCACCGAGAGGAGGCCTGTACGAACATTATAGAATTATTATGTCTGTATGTCATTGTGACTCAATTTATCGCAACTTTTGTAAGGTTGACTAAACAAACATCATCTTTATTATCTGAATACATTATTTTGAAGACTGTATTTCATTTCCGCGTCATTACGGAACCTTAGCAGCACATAAATAAAAATAAAGTTAACGGAGCATGAACTGCTATTAATTACTGCAACTAAGGTCCGCTGCGAAGGCAATGCGTTTTACTGTGCTTGCTTTATGTAACAATGTTCTACTGATTAACTTGGACACAAGTAATTACTTTTCTGCAAAGAGCCATAAACACACTGACATCCCTGTTTCATCTATTCGAAATTCGTCCGTCTATTTTAATATCCTACTAATATTTGCAAAAGTTTATGAGTATTAATGGAAGAATGTATGTTTATTAATTTGGCACACATGTGGTTTATAACCAGGATTAAAACATACGATACACTTTATTTCAATATTCCCATGCGATCGAAACCTAAACGGAAGTATTCAATATCCTTTCAAGTGAGATATTAACAACGCTTCAAAGTATCTCTTTACTTCTAAAACTTTGTATGATCCCGCAGCGGGATGTTACGTCAGTCTACGCCGTAGCACTACATTCTACGAAACCGTGCAGTCATGTTCGTTCATGTATTGTGTACTAGCTAATGCCTGCGGCTACACCCGCATGGAGGTAAGAAATTATCCCATGGAAATTTAATTGAGGTTGAATTAACAAACATTCTTACTTTCACATTTATAATATTAGTACAGAGCAGTGGCGAAGGGTGAAATTTTCACAAGGGAAGCCGGTCCAAAAAAATAAACACTTAAACACTTACCTACTGCAGGATATCTTGGAGGAGGTCTTCAGATAAGAATAATATTAAAAGCCCCACCTTCACCATACAAAAAAGGACTGATGATTTGATAACAGTGTCTTTCAAGTATGATAAAAGCGGCTTTGAGAAAAGCCTTTTTCGACGTGCATCTCCATACCACACATGCATGCTTGTTAGTAAGTACTAAGTTAAGTACCTATTGTTAGGGAATAAGAGTCAAGAAAAAATAAAATAAAAAATTGCAAAAATAATAAAGTGTTAAAAACCGAACCACACAAACACCAAAATCAAAATCAAATCATTTATTTCAAATAAACCAGTTACAGGAGCTTTGAATTGTCAGAAGGTCGGTCAGTCAATAAGATGAAGCTAGTCACCCATTCCAAAGAGTAGGTACCTATGGAGAAGAACGGGCAAGAAACTCCATGGACACTCTTTTAAATTTTCAAGCTATTGTTACAAATATTTGATTACATCATTCATGTTGAAATCAACCATGCGAGAACGATGCAGAAATATATTGTACGCTGAGAGCGTCCATATGTAAAACACACAAAAAACAATTCAGAAATTAAAATACGCCGTGGCAGCCAAGAGATGACCAGTCCCCTCCGACGGCGTCCGTTCACGAATATGACGCATGGATCAGCATCATTCAGCTCAACCATATCGAAGGGAACCCAATGACCCAACACGCACGCCACCATCAGCGAAGACATTTGAGTGAGCATGACATATTCTCAACAGCCAGAGCACAATCAAGTCAATAAAAAAAAGACTAACCCAACAAATAAATGCCTTACAGCACATTCGTACATTGTGCTCACACGTTTGCCATGCAATTATACAACACTAAGAAATTAAATCTACACAATGCTAAGATAGTTTTTTCCAAGGTTCAGCAGCTCCAACAGTGTTCCCGAGTACTAAGTTCAGCTCCTGTGCAGCTGTATAAGTGCCGAACACCTCTGTCAGCGATACAATTCCGTAATGTACAATATGCTGGGCTACATAGTGTGTACTGGCTTAGAGTAAAAAAAACCGGCCAAATGCGAGTCGGACTCGCACACCGAGGGTTCCGCCGTACAAACGTAGCGGTTTAAAATTGATGACCTAGCTTTCCGCCAGCGGCTTCGTCCGCGTGGAGTTCGGTTATATCGGGCTGTTTAAATTTCCCTCGAGAACATCTAATTTTTCCGGAATAAATGGTAGCCTATGTTCTTTCTCAGGGTCTAAAGATTGTCTGTGCCAAACTTCATCAAAATCGGTTAAGAGGTTTAGGCGGGAAAGCGTAACAGACAGACAGAGTTACTTTCGCATTTATAATACTAGCATTGATTTAGAATTTTTCACAGTTTAGAGGCAGATTTAAGAAATGTTTGATATGAATTTCAACTTTAATATCTCTACGCGTTCATGTGAAAAAGGGTAGGTAGTAAGTTTATAATTATTAAAAAAATATTTTATGTCATGTAATCAAAAATAATATTTTAATATTTTATGTAACTTCAAATTTATCATTTTCACAATTTTTCCTTTATCTGTCTGTACTATAATATAACGTTGCTTCGTACCTTGTAGGTAACCTTGTAGGTTTTGATTCCCTAGCGTGTGACGGAAATTCGTCTAAGGTGTCGGTATAAACTGCTGTATCTTTTGATCGCTTTAACTTAGAAGGTTGATTTTTTCACTGCTTAAAGGGACAATAGACCTAGGTATTTGGTATAAATTTCAATTTGATACCTTTATTAGTTCGTGAGAAATAAGGTAGTAAGTTTCATTTAATTAAAATATTTTTATTATATTATAACTAAAGAAATGTGATTTTCGCAATGTTTCCTATATTTTCATTATATGATAATGCTTCATGCCAAATTTCAAGATTCTGAGTTTACGGGAAGTATCCTGTAGGTTTTGATTCCATTGCGAGTGTCGAAAAGTTGAAGATATCGACATAATCGGCTGTATCTTTTGATTGGCTTGGCTTAGAAGTTTGATATTTTCATAGCTTAAAGGGACAATAGACCTAGGTATTTGGTATAAATTTCAATTTGATAACTTTATTTGTTCGTGAGAAATAAGGTAGTAAGTTCCATTTTATTAAAATATGTTTATTATATTATATAACTAAAAAAATGTGATTTTCGCAATTTTTCCTATATTTGCATTATATGACAATGCTTCATGCCAATTTTCAAGATTCTGAGTTTACGGGAAGTATCCTGTAGGTTTTGATTCCTTTGCGAGTGTCGAAAATTTGTTGAAAATATCGACATATCGGCTGTATCTTTTGATTGGATTGGCTTAGAAGTTTGATATTTTCACAGCTTAAAGGGACAATAGACCTAGGTATTTGGTATAAATTTCAATTTGATAACTTTATTCGTTCGTGAGAAATAAGTTAGTAAGTTCCATTTTATTAAAATATGTTTATTATATAACTAAAAAAATGTGATTTTCGCAATTTTTCCTATATTTGCATTATATGACAATGCTTCATGCCAATTTTCAAGATTCTGAGTTTACGGGAAGTATCCTGTAGGTTTTGATTCCTTTGCGAGTGTCGAAAATTTGTTGAAAATATCGACATAATCGGCTGTATCTTTTGATTGGCTTGGTTTAGAAGTTTGATATTTTCACAGCTTAAAGGGACAATAGACCCGAGTATTTCATGTGAATTTCAGCTTGATACGTCCACGCGTTCTTGAGATAAAGGGTGGTGACAGACAGACAGACAGACAGACAGACAGACAGACGGACAACAAAGTGATCCTATAAGGGTTCCGTTTTTTCCTTTTGAGGTACGGAACCCTAAAAAAAAACAAACATTGACAAATTAAAACTACTAGAGGAAAAAGCAAAGAACAATCAGTGTATAGAAATCGGACGCAGCTCAAGCCCAAGCCTTTTTGTCCTCAATATAATCCTTCACACTATAAAATGCTTTCTGGCACAACTTACGTTTAATGAAGGATTTGAATTTATTCAGGCTCAGATCTTGAACCACCTCTGGATGTCCATTGTAAAAATGTGTACATTGGCATCTGAAAGAGCCACCTATTTTCTTGAGCCTTGTTGTAGGTACAATAAATTTGTGCCTGGTCCTAGTATAAATTATATTATGGACATCACTGTATTTTTTAAACAGTTTTATATTTTTATGAGCATACAAAAGATTTTCATAAATATATTGAGATGGCACGATCAGTACATTAATCTCTTTAAATTTTTCTCTGAGAGAGTGTCTCGGACTTAATTTATAAATTGCACGAACAGCTCGTTTCTGCAAAACAAATGTTGTTTGAATATCGGCGGCATTTCCCCACAACAGAATGCCATACGACATTACGCTATGGAAAAAGCCAAAATACACTAAACGGGCCGTCTCAACATCAGTCAAATTACGAATTGTTCTAACTGCGTATGCAGCAGAACTTAGTTTTTTTGACAATTTTTCTATATGTCGACCCCATTGAAGCTTAGCATCCAAAGTTATACCCAAGAATACTGTGCTGTCTTCAGATTTCAATTCTTCGCCCTTTCTCAACACTTTAGTTTCCACCTGCCTAACGGGAGGTAGAGTAAACTTAATGCATTTGGTTTTTTTCTCGTTTAAGAGTAAATTATTAACATTAAACCAATGGACTACTTTGGAGATCGCGCTATTTACATCATCAGTAACCTGCTGCTGACGTTTCAGTTTAAATAAAAGTGAAGTGTCATCTGCAAACAACACTATATCGTGGTTATCCTTTATTAGGTACGGCAGGTCATTGATGTAAATAAGAAACAAAAAAGGACCAAGAATTGACCCCTGTGGGACTCCCATTGTTACTAAAGATCCGGAAGATCTTTTTCCATTAACGTCAACGCACTGAATCCTACCACTCAAGTAAGATGTAATAAGATCCAGCGCAGAGTTCCGGATCCCGTAGTGGCGGAGTTTCCTGATTAACGTATCGTGAAGAACGCAATCGAATGCCTTAGACAAATCACAAAAGATGCCCAAGGCATCGCATTTATCCTCCCATGCATTATAGACATGTCCTAGAAGTTCAACACCGGCATCAGTAGTTGAACGACCCCTTGTAAAACCGAACTGTTTGGTATGTAATAATTTATGTTTATTAAAAAAAATAGCATTTGGTTTAAAATTAATTTCTCAAAAATTTTACTAAAGGTAGATAGTACAGAAATAGGTGTATAATTTGTGGGGTCTGATGTACTATCAGATTTAAACAAAGGTATTATTTTACTAGTTTTCATGAGATCAGGAAACTCTCCACAGTCAATACAAGCATTAAAGATAACAGCTAGAGTGGGTGCCACAACATCAATAATAGACTTAGCAACCACCGATCTAAAACCAACAAAAATATTAAGCAAAAATAAAGCAAATTATACACAATAACAACGTTATTTATATTGTAATGCAATGCGTTTGTTTTTTTTTAACAAAATGAGCTAAAATGTTGTTATAAAAATTCGGATTACTTTTCATTTTATTAAGCAAATTTTTTTCAATTGACATGATAGCCAAATCAGACAATCTCTGCTCTTTTTGGCAGTTTCGCACATACGTGTGAATGCGTTTTAAAGCAGAAAATGACCGCTCAGCTGAAGCTACTGAAATGGGGAGGGTCAGAATTAAACTGCAAAGAGTCGAAACTTGAGAAAATGCGTCTTTCAAAGACGTATTCTGGAGCTGTAAAAAAAGCTCATAGGTGTCCAATTTATTTAACGACGCTGACGTAAATAAGACTATAAGTTCATATTTCAACGCGGTTAAATCAAAAATTCCCGGAAAGTTCGCTGTCAAAGAGGAAACTTTTTCAGTTGGAAATGATTGGTTGTATTGAAGATACTTTGATTTAATAAGTAAATCAATAAATACAAGCTGAGAAAAAGATCGGTACCTTTGAGTAATTTGAGCTTTGACTTTATCTATAATCGAGGAAAAAATACGCTTGTACGCCGTTTTGGGATCCGTGTCAGTACTTATTCGGCGCCGTCGCCGCGGCGGCTCACAGATTTGTTCAATGCTGTGGAAAATGGTATCAAACGAATTAATAAACTCTTCCGAAATCCACCGTTCAAAAGAATCGATTTCGCGCTTTGCCACTTCAATATCTACTTGCTTACTTTGAAGCAAAGCAAAAAGAACGTCTGTCTTTTCGAAAATGTCTGAGAAAACACGCAATAAGAAGCAAAATTGCATGTCTTCCAGTTTGTGTAACAAGCACTCGGACATTGAAATTGATTCGCTGTCCCATGATTCCGGTGAATCTAAAATACAATTCAAAGTTTCGATCATGTCGGTTCTGCAGTTGAAAATTACGTTAATTATGCGCGAGTGACAATGCCATCGCGTTTCTGCTACCCCCGGCATACGACGATGAGCAACTTCTTTCAGAAGATTCGATCTTTTAGAAGATTTATTAAAAAAGCGTACGATACTGTTAATATGACCAAAAAAAGCTTTTAATTCGGGTACGAATTCAAGAGACCGACTCAAGACTAAGTTTAAAATGTGAGCATAGCATGGAATAAACATCGCCATGGGACAGATTTCACGAACTTTAGTTTGTACACCACCGCGCTCTCCAGACATAACTGCCGCACCATCGTAAGACTGTCCAATTAATTTATCTTTACAACGAAAGTCATCGAGAATACCGAATATTACATGGTGGTCAAAATGTCGGCATTTCGACCACCACTTACGTCATAGAAGCCCAGAAAACGCTCTTCAATTCCACTGCTGGACAAGTACCGCAATATAACAGTCAACTGTTCCCTGTGACTGACGTCCGGCGTTTCGTCGATCATAACCGATACAAATGAAGCTGACTTTATTTCCGACTTTATCTCGTCACGCATAGAAGACGCGATACAATGAATTAAGTCATTTTGGATGTTGTGTAATTCTTGCTTCCCCAAAAGAATGACCGTGTCAATAAAACGTTTCATTAACTCGAGATTACGGTCAACTTTTCTGTTATGTACATCAAAAGCGTTGGAAAAAAATGACTCAATTCTGCCATTATTTCCAAATTCGTGGAGTAACAAGCAGCTGCGGATGTGTTTTTCAGTCTGAATGTGTTTTTTGGCTGAGTTAGACAAATTATATAATATCCGTAAAACCCGTACTGCTCCAAACAGATTTCGAATCAGAAAATAACAAACACGGAAAACAAAACATTTTGTTCAGTTTGCAACTGCCTGTCATCCATGTATATTTATCATATAACGACGCGTGAAAATGTTTAAAAAATCCATCTCGCCTTTTGCAATCAATAATCGCATAACTTAGTTTTGAAAATGAAATTTCTTTTGTAAGAAGGTAGTCTGTTGAGCAGCACTCTATATGAATTAAAGCCATAATAACAAACAAAATCCACAGTATTTAACCAAATCTGCGATTAAATTACCTTACAGAATCAGTCACAGTTTAAATAACACAAATATTAAAATATAGCAAACGAAAAACTCACGCACCAGTGGTATAGGAACACATCAACACATACTAACAATAATTTATTTTCAACCAAACGAAATGGAACACGAAAATATGCCAAAATAAAAAGAATATGACTTGCGAAGGATTTCATTATAACGCTAATTCTTTTTAATTTTGTCGTGTTTCTTTTCTCCGAGAAATGAGTTCGAGTTATTAGTGGCGTGGTTTCTTTGTCTCTTTTTAATAGAGGAGAGGAGAGAACTGCAAGCCGTTTGGCATTAGCCTATCTTTTATCAAGTTTTACGGACGGTTAGCGAGCATTAGAAAGAGATGGTCTGACACGCTCTGTCTCTTTTCGCCTCATAGTAAAACGTTGACCGAGGTAGGCTGTAATTCGTCGAGTTGCCTTCAATGTAATGTACGAAAAATTGAAGCGCTGATTAATTTACGACTATAAAATGAAATGTGATACTTAGGGTATTGCTAAGAATTACTATTGCTATTGTAAATCGCGCAGGCATTTGATTAATAATACTTTGTTAATGATTTTTGAAAGGTAACCCGGTGGGAATCGGCTTGTATGGACTCTTCGCCACTGGTACAGAGTCTAGTTATTTTCGTAAGATACATTATACAAACGTTAACATTAAATTTTCGTGATTACTATAACAATACAGAAGAAAATAAAATGTCATTCTGTATTGTTGTGGCAAACGCGACGAGCGTCGGGCTGTGAGTATGAAAGCAGCAAGCTACTTCACATTCCTTTGTCGTGTAGATTCATGACCGGCGATAGTCTTTCCCGGGTCTATCACTAATGGTGGTTAAGGAAATGACAACCATACAACACTCAAACCGCTCACCATGCCGTTTGACATAAAACTTCTAAAAATTGTCTATGAACAGTAATAGACGTTCATATTCTAATTTAAATAGAATATACAAAACAGCACGGTAATTGCGTAACACATTATCAGTTGCAATGGGTTTCATTTTGACAGTTCAACAACATTCATTGCGTTATTTACGTTGTTGAACAGACACATTTTCGAACAAAGGAAGCAATGGAACAGCAATAAGCTTCAAAATGATTCCAACTGATAGTAATAGTGTGTCACGCAATTGGGATGCTGCTTATACTTGAGTGTATCGGGAACTTGCATCGATGTGGCTTAACAATTATTTGTCATCATCATCATCATCATCCCAGCGTTAATCCCAGTCGCATCCGAAGCCTTTTTCACCTTTGGAGTCTGGGGTCCGCTTTACCAATCCATCTGCTGATATGGCTAAACTTCGACATTTTCCGTGAAGCGACTGCCGTCTGACCTCCACAACCCGAAGGCGACATCGAAGCATTGCAATTAGACCAATTGTTGGACTTTTGAGGGCTCCAACGACCCGTAACGACTGCCACTAGATGTTCGTATGGCAACCGGGACCAATGGCTTAACGTGCTTTCCGAGGCACGACCAGACCAGTGCAAATATTCATATTCATGCATACAAATACTTGCACTGTGCGGGGATCGAACCCGCGCCACCTTGCGCAGCGGCCGCGTCCGCTACCGCTACACCACGGAGGCTGTCCTTGACTGTGACTTTTGCTCGTAACTATCGAAAAATATCGAAGTTTAGCAATTATTTGTGTTGTCATTTAAATCTTTTCATTATGAATATTCAGCGCGCACAGACAGCGTAGTGACGGTGACGTCATTACGTCCGTCACCCGCTCCGTGCGGCGTGTAGTGACGAGCGAGGCTGTTTGTCCCGAGACTAACATAGGATCAGTTTGCTAGCTTGTATACAAATGTATGTAAATACGGTTTTATTTCGGTACAGTGCGACGTCGTAGTGCTGACGTGAATAATAAGACCCTCATTGGTTAGTTTTATATTGTGAAGTCCCAAGGTTGGTACCCAGGCATGTTCTTTATGTTAAAATTAAAAAAAAAATAATGTTACATTTGAGTCTAATAATAATCATAAATAACAGTATTTACAAGCAGGTAAAAAAGTAGGGGTAAGAATGGTTGGGCATCAAAAAATCTTTTCCATCGTTGACAACGGGAAAAGTGCCCAAAAAGTTGGCAGCATCGCCACGTTGTATGACAATTCTGATCCTTTAGCCAAAAAATAGCCTTCTGGTTATATCAAGGGTCGATCAACTATTTGGCGCCAATTTTTTACAAATGAAGGTTAATGAAATAGAAAGAATAAATTGTTAAACATCTGTTATTTATATTTCTGTAAGAAAAGAAACAGGGATAGATAATTATTAGTTCAGCCCTGTCAAACTAGTGTTTCAATATTATGACGTAAAATCAAGTATTAAAAAATGACGTAAGTATTTTAATAAAATTGACGTAGATATTTTTAGACACAATTTTTGATCATGTCTAAACTGAGTATGGAATATCTTAATTTGACAGAACTAACGTTTTATCTTCTGTTCTTTTCTTCTTAACGGTAGATGGAAAAAGATGCACTGAATTTAAAATTAGGTCAGTTTGTAAACGGGCGAATCAGGGCCAGTGTCTCTAGAGCTGGTGGTGGTGTGGATGGGCACTGTTGCTCTCGTTATGATCACGAATCAGGGCCAGTGTCTCTAGAGCTGGTGGTGGTGTGGATAGGCACTGTTGCTCTCGTTATGATCACGAATCAGGGCCAGTGTCTCTAGAGCTGGTGGTGGTGTGGATGGGCACTGTTGCTCTCGTTATGATCACGAATCAGGGCCAGTGTCTCTAGAGCTGGTGGTGGTGTGGATGGGCACTGTTGCTCTCGTTATGATCACGAATCAGGGCCAGTGTCTCTAGAGCTGGTGGTGGTGTGGATGGGCACTGTTGCTCTCGTTATGATCACGAATCAGGGCCAGTGTCTCTAGAGCTGGTGGTGGTGTGGATGGGCACTGTTGCTCTCGTTATGATCACGAATCAGGGCCAGTGTCTCTAGAGCTGGTGGTGGTGTGGATGGGCACTGTTGCTCTCGTTATGATCACGAATCAGGGCCAGTGTCTCTAGAGCTGGTGGTGGTGTGGATGGGCACTGTTGCTCTCGTTATGATCACGAATCAGGGCCAGTGTCTCTAGAGCTGGTGGTGGTGTGGATGGGCACTGTTGCTCTCGTTATGATCACGAATCAGGGCCAGTGTCTCTAGAGCTGGTGGTGGTGTGGATGGGCACTGTTGCTCTCGTTATGATCACGAATATTATAATTATTTTAGGCGTACTAGGAGTAGGGTTAGTTACAGAACGATGGATAAAACAATTGGAATTCAAGTCAAACGTTTTTAGAACGTTCGCAGTCTGATCTACCTCTAATTTTCCTACATTTTGACGTTTTTTTAGAGTCGTGGTGGCCTAGTGGTTAAAACACTAACCTCTCAAGTATGAATGTGCGGGTGATCGCACCCGCACATACACAGTTACATTTGTACTTGCCTGGCCTGGACGATTCCAGGAATGTAACTGTTCTAAGTTATATTATGTACATTCTAAGTATATCTTGGATACCAATGACTGATTACATGGTGAAGGCAGGGCCGCGCCGACCCCCGGCTGCGCCTGTGTGCGGAACCTATGAAGCGCCTCTTTTTAACCAACTTCTAAAAAAGGAGGAGGTTATCAATTCCCGATTACTCGATGACACCTGGACCGATTTGCAAAATCCTTTTTTTGTTTGAAATGGGTATACTTTCCAGTTGTTGGTCCCATAGTCACCAGGTCAGGATCTGATGATGGATGACCAGAGAAATCAAGGGGAACTTTCAAAAATCGTATGGATGACTAGTGCATTTCTAAGTATTTTCATTAAGTATTTTAAAGCACTACGATGTAATAAAGGTCTGGGGCAGATGTGATTATGGAGCCGGGAGACAGTCGAAGGAACTCCTCAACGATTCACAGCAGCTACCTGGTGTCTGTGCTTGATTAATTTGTATTGATAAGAGCTTTACACCTTGATGTATTGTGATTGTCATTAGGGGTTTTATGATGAAGACAAAGAACAGTTAAGGGAACTCCTCAATGGTTTACAGTAGCAACATTGTGCTTGGAATTAATTCATTTATATTGATGAGAACTTTGCACCTATATGGGTTAAAATTATGGTTTGCAATAAATCTGATGATGAAGAATATATAGGCAGTTGAGGCAAGTCCTCAAAAATGTACAGCATTGAAGTTCAACAATCAATTATAATCAAGAGACTGAATTTAAGTTCCGTAATCGCGTCATGTCTAGCATTGTTCATACTTTCATTTTGGTTTCATAGGAATTTTATAGAAATCGGTTCAATGGCTCCATTTTTAAACTAAAATTACGAGTAAAAATTAAAGTAAACAACATTACGTCGTTTGCTCGTCGTGTCAGCATCCAATCTAATCCATCAATCGGATGCAGCTTCACAACGAAAAAGTGTAAAATAAAAACATTTTTTTAAAAAAGAAAAACAAGACTTCCACAAGAGAAAAACAACACTACAAAGTGAAAAATAACTAATTTCGGAAGTAGGTGGTAAAATGAATATACATAAACCAAAACACCATGACCATGAACAGGTATATACAGGGAAGTCGGTTGTTTTCTTTTCTTGTAAAAATAGTTTTTTTTTCTATAATAAAAGAGGTTAATCTAGCGCCAGTTGTATTGATAATTGGACAGTAAGCTAGAAAATGCTCTCTTGTTTCTTACTTTCTAGTTTCTGTGTTAAAATTGACAAATCTTATACTAATTTGTTCTACGTGTGAAACGTCAGGAGTAGGTACAATCTAGTGTTATTGAAAAATATTTATTAATTCGACATAAATAAAAAAAAAAAAAAAAAAAAAAAATATAGAAAAATTAAAAACTTAAATTTAAAATATAATGTTGAATTTGGTTACCGAGTAGGTATGCAAATTATTTCATTTTGAATTGTATTTCCAAGATAAGTCGGCATATTTTTGAAATCGGTATCATTCGTACGTGAACAATTTTTGTATGTCTGTTCCTTGCGTCTAAGCTCTAAACCGGTCGGAAAAAGTCAATTTTTCTATTCAAAATTGAAAAAGAATATCATTCTTTTAAAATATCCCAAACAGAAGTTATATTTATTTGTATAGAAAATCACATAAAAGGTACATACCACTGCATGAAGCGTTTTTTGAATCAGATTTAATAACACTTTCATCGATTTCTGACTGGTTTCTGTCTCTAATGATTGTGTGGAAGTGGATGGTAGAGCCGTAAAATATTTACTTATTTTAGTTGCATTTCTGTTACGCTCTTTTTCTTGTTTTCTTTTCCTTATTAGATTCTGGTGACCAGATATTTTCTTTTTTTTATTATGATTACAATCACTCATCGTGAAAACACGTTAAAACAATTAGTAACACACAAACTAAGTATTATTTTATTATAAAAATACAATGTGCACCTTACACACACACACTTTCAATCAAAATTCAAATGATTGTTCAATCAATTGTTTTATTTTGGCTATCTCGTTCGTTAAAATCGGAGAATCGGCTCGACGCCTACTACTACGGTTCAAAATAACTAATAAGTACTTTGTTTGAGGTTCAAAAGAACTGCCGCCCTGATAATGTTGAGATCGTATGTAATGTAAACTAAAACCCTAAGCGTGAAATGAAACCATAAACGTTAATATTAATAAATATATAAACATTGAGAGACTTGTTCAATAAGCGTAATATAAGGATGTCTTGTTGTTTACAAGACCTATGTTGCGCCTATTCTACCTACTTACTTATCAATACTTTACTACAAAAAACAATAATTTAGAAAACAAAAATAATTTCGGTAGCAAAGGCGGCGCGGCGCCCCTATTGACTTGGCGCCTGTGTGCGCCGCACACTTCGCACACAGGGGCGGCGCGGCCCTGGGTGAAGGAAAACATCTTGAGGAAACCTGAACTTTAAGTCTGAAATCGCGAAAGCAAGCGTGGTGATTACGCTCAATTCCTCTCTATATGAGAGGAGACCTGTGTCAGGGGGACAATAAAAAGGTTGATGGTGATGATGATGACAAATTTTGAACATTTTTGTTTATCGTTGAGATGAGCCCGCGACTAGATTTTTGAGCGTTTTAAATTACAAGAATTCATGTTCATGTTATAAGTTATGAAAATGAGCAAATCACACATTGTTGGCAATCAAGTCAACGACAGATGGCGTTATTCTAAATTAATAATATTCCACAGCCATTGTAATAATAAAATTGTGTCTCTGTGTTGGTTCAGCGATATGTATTGTATTAAATATGTACGTCGCTAACGGAGGACCTAAAAAAAAAACAACCTTTTTTGACGATTTTATACCAACTTCAATCAAAGTATAAACAATAAAAGATTCCTATTCCGATTGATATTAGATACAAAATGAATTTTTAACGTTAAGATACATCCGGTGTGACTAGCGGCGCCAGCGTTATCAGCAGTAGGTAGGTACCTACCTATCGGTTTTACATGTGCAAGGAGAAAGCTATTGCTTCATACTCGATCAAGACTAGGGCATGCTTGCAATTAATTTACTAATGTATGCTGTAACATAATCGTAAATAGTCTTCAATTATTGCAGACATAAACAATTCACTAAACATTCTGTAAAAAAAACTTGTGGTGTTGCACGGGTACGCAATCAGCACGATTCACCGAGAGGGACCATTACTTACTGCAATGCAATTATGTAACCAGCACCCTAATTGAGTAACGCAATATTACTAACAATTTGAATAATTTTGTATTGCTCCGCATATTAGAAAAGTGTGCCTGTTCAACAACGTAAATAACGCAATGAATGTCCATGAACTTGCAAACCGAAACCCATTGCTACTGATCTAGTGTGTTTCACAATTACCCTGCTGCTGTCTAGGACCACTTAGGTAAAGTGAGCGTAGAGTCAGCTATATTTCCAACTAATTAATGACAGGGATTGAAACATTGACCGGTGAGATTTTTCTGCTATAATAGTAAGACTGGCCCACAGCGGACCAACGCTAACAACATGTGTTCCTTCTGCTTGAGTTTGTTACGCCACTGTATCAATACAGCTAAAGCAATAAAAAATAAATAAATGAGATGGGTGTTTTGGGAGACTGTTGTTGTGATTTTATAATTTTGAAGTACGTAAAGTGCTGATTCAAAAATAAAAATTCATTTATTCAAATTAGGCCTAGTTTTAATAGATGACATTTAATTGTTTATCCGTTTCTTAGCCGTGTTGGCTAATCTTAGAGTGCATGAATGAAATATTTAATAAACAGCGTGCTCAAACTTAGACTCACTCTAGAGAGGTATAATATTAGACGAGATAAACCAGACGAGAGTAGCTATGGTTGTTAGGAACCATATAGAAGGCTGTGATCGTAAACCTTCAGGGTATTCTTGGTATCGTCTACAATATATTGGAGATAAAACATAGAACTGGAGGAAATAAGTCGCCGGAGCCCTCGCTAGCAGCAGCGTTTGTATTAATACTAGATTTATTAGCCACTACGGTTTTATGCGAGAGCCTTTCCATTCAGGGGACCCTCATGAAACTGTCATGTAAAATATACAAAGAATTTCTTAAACAAGATTTGAGTTAATATTTTAGGTTTTTTAACCAAAAGAAATTTTATGTTATGTTATTTTAATAATAGAACTTTTTAGGTCTAGCAGTGACCGTAAAAGAACGTGAATATATAAACTTTTACCGATAACGGATGGTATAACATATAAGTATTTTTAAAAAGAACACTTTTCATGATTTAAAATATAGAATTGCAGATATCTATCCAAAGCATTTTGACGTAATGAATAAATGAACGAATGATATATTTATTTGCAATAATATAGGTAGGTAGTCAACACCACAAGTTATAATTTTAAATGCATTTTTTGAGTATATGTATAAAAGAGAAAAGCCCAATCTGGAAAAAAGGAACTGACGACAGCCATAGAAAGCTTGCCCACCGAAAACTTCCAGATGAGATTTCCAACAAACAATTAAGAATTGTATACCTATTATACGCTTGTTAAATCAAAACGTCGGTATAACACCGCTCTACGGGGAGGTAGTTATATGTAAGTATAATTTCAGTTCAGCTTTTATCATACAAAAAAGGGCCATAGGAACTATGATGAGAATCATCATCTCGTCTGATGATCTGATCGTCTAAGGACTGATTTAAGGCGATTAGTAACGACGATGACCTTGCGCATCTGGGCGGGGCTAGGCAGAAACCCCCGCGCACCCCGCGTCATATTTACGTGCACGTTCCCTACTCGCTTGCTTCGAGGGCGGACGTCTCGCAACAAACGTAGAATGCCATACCATGTCTATAAAGTATACAATTCTGTCTAAAAAGTACCTAATATAGAAAGAATTACGTGGTATCAAAACTCATGCCCTAAAGTGAAACATATTAGGTAATTACTTTTATTATGTTGTTTTCGATACTGCGTTGCAGGGATTTTTTTATTTAAAAAAGGGAAAACAAATATTAATTTATAAAAATGATTAATGCAAAATGGGAACCGGTTTATTCTTTTTTATTTATAGTTATTATATAGCATTTAGCGTTTTTGGTATAATTCCCATTGATACTTACCAGGACTTAAAAAAAAATCCCGGAAACTCCATCATCTAAATAAAACTCACAGGTCAGACTAAAATAGGTGCATATTATTTAGAACACATATTGTTTAAAAAATTTTGCTGACCAATTTTTAGGTAATGAACATCTGAGACTAATGAACTTAAAGAATGAAAAAAAGAAATTGTTTTAATTTACCTACTAGAAAAAAAAATTGGGGAAATTTATTCAAGTTTCATATGGATTAAATTACAAGTATCAATTATATATTTTTTAGGGAAGGAAAATATTATTGTTTTGTACTTAGCAAAATTTGACGATTTTTTTTTTTTTTTGAGATGTTCTTAATTTTTATTGGAGGAATGAACAGGTGTGGCCTTAGAAATAGGGCATACAATTAGCGTAATTTTTGTTTTACCGGTAAAAAAAACGGTAATTGAAATATTTTTACCGGTAAACCGGTAAAAACGGTAAATTTATATTTTTTTTTCCAAAATATTAATTATGTGATTGGGTAGTCTTAAAGCAGAAAATAAATAAGTACACAAGGTACAATGGTAGTGAACATATTACATATTGCTTAAAATGAGCATATAAACACAATTTTTAAAACCATGACCTTTTCTTTGGCGCAGTCAAGCGTAAATGTAGCACCTTTAGATTAATTTAGACAATTTTCATTTTCAAAACGCAGCCAGCCAACGAATGCTGGTAAATCTACATCAAGCCCGTTTAGAACCCGGAAATAACCTCAATGTAGCTTGCTAAACCTCAATGCGATCTTCAGTGTCAAGTAGGTATACTGGCTTGCACCAGTTCTTTTTAGCCAAGGCAAGGAGAGCGGAGTGATTCCCTTGTCAACCGCGACCACATCTCGATGCATTCCCACGTCGGTTTTTAGGAAATATTCCCTGAGACTGCATATCTCGCGATTGTGGAGGGTCTTACCATTTAAAAAGCTTCAACTTTCTCTTTTTCGCGGGGTATAAACTAATACAGCTTCATAACCGATGTCAGTGGGTGATGCAATTGAATTGTAGTCAGCACCGAACGGACCCTCCTATCCAGGGTGTCGACTTCGGTCCGAGTCCATTTTAGTATGCTGAAAGAGTACATAAAATCGGGATGATCCAACCGTTGAAGGCTCGTACCTTATTTCCGCTTAATAGAAGACTATTTATTACTTTTTTCAGCGACGCGAAGATGAATATGAGATGCAAAACGTTTCTTCAGCGATTGCTTCATACCAGTAACATTGATACGTTGGGTATCAATGTTACTGGTATAAAGCATTCGACATACCCAATATTTATAGGTTTCAGATGCAGAGAGCACTCTAAGGTTTACGGAACGTGAGTTGGGTTCCCATGGATGCCGCAATCTCTCCTCGCTTTACATGCATGACCACACATTTATCCACACAAAATTCCATCCTGATAACGCTACTGAAAGTTTCAGTAATTTTCATTAGCTCCTTCAGTTGAAATTTGTGGGGAGCAATGAATTTTAAGTCACTCATGTAAAGGAAGTGCGATATAACCTGACCACCTCTCCTCAGCCGATAGTCTAGACGTGTATTCTCCAGCAGTGTACTTAGAGGATTCAAGGCTAAGCAAAATCAAAGTTGACTCAAAGTATCGCCCTGGAATAGACCTGGCTCGGATCGCTATTCCTATGAATATCTCGATATCCAGGATAGCGAAGGACCGTCCTCCATTAGCCATACACGTCATCAAGATGGTGTGCAGAGTTGCATCAACTTTATAGAACTCCATCACCCGCATGAGCCTTGTATGTGGCACCAAGTCATAATAGGCCTTATTATATAATAATAATTATTATTATTCATTTATTTCTCCTCACAATGTTTTGTTTATAGCTAAAACCGTACAATTACTCAGTCTAGTATTTGTTACATATGTGAGGAGCTGGTGTCCGTGAAAGCCAATATAAAAAAAAAAAAACTATTCAACTTGTCGATAGATCCTTTTGGGAACGACGAACTTGTTGGGTAATGGCCATGTTATTAAGGAGTAGCTCCTTAGTACCGCGGGAGCCGCTCCTACATCCATTTTAAGAGGCAGACATGATGAGTTGCTGTCAATATGTTTGTTAATTTTAACTTTAAAATTGGATGTAAGAACTTTAAAGATGGTCGGTAAACAAGTGATCGGCCAATAATTTTTGGGTTCCGCAGTGCTACCTGATTTACGGAGCAGGTGGGTTACTCTAGTTGTTAGGAACTGAGGTAGCGAACCAGACTCAAGCGAGCGTGCAACATTGAAAACCATTTGATCCAAAAAAGCGACAGGCACCAAACAGATACTGCGCCAGAATGAACACATGGCATCGTCATCCAGTAGGTAAGTGTCAGCCACCTTGGTCTGGTCGATAAACCCACCATTCATTGTTTTAGAAAGTGCGATTCTGGGTGTACAGTCAGAAGCAAAAATATGTATACATTGCCAAGGCACCAAAAATATGTAAACATCTTCGACTTTAAGACGAAGTGCTCAACTTGAAGAGCATAAAATTGTAGCCACCGGTTCACATCATAAATATGTATACGCTCATTGCTTCATTAAATTATGCCCACCACGAAAGGAACAATACTATATATGTACGCTTCCATCAATAGCATGTATTCACGCGTTGGTTCATAAATTAATGAAGCAATGAGCGTATACATATTTATGATGTGAACCGGTGGCTACAATTTTATGCTCTTCAAGTTGAGCACTTCGTCTTAAAGTCGAAGATGTTTACATATTTTTGGTGCCTTGGCAATATATACATATTTTTGCTTCTGACTGTACCGTACATTTTCTGCTTCAGGAAGTCGATGTGCTCCCTGACAGGTTAGGTTGGTTAGGTAGGTTGGTATTTGTACCTGAAAATACCCGCCTTACAAAGTGTATCACTCTAGGACGAGTATCACATTCCCTGAAGCAGATTAGTTTACCGATAAGTGTTCTGGCCCCACCAATACGGTATTCAATCCTGCACTGCCAAGCTAGTAAGACTGGTTACGTTCGTCTAGCTCTGGAGTCATTGGAAAATTTGACATGAGTTCGATAGTCGTTGTACAGTACAGTTATACAAACTAATGAATGACACGAATCGTCACAAATGCTTACGTCAAAGCTACTTTTAAGTGTCAAACATTACATATAATGGAAAGTTTGACGTATGCGTGAATAAATGAACAACTTTGCCCAAAACATAAAACCGGTAAATTACCGGTTTTATATTTTTTTACCGGTAATTTTATAGTTACGAAAAAAGACGAAAGGAGAAAAGGCGGTAAAAATGAAAACCGGTAAACCGGTATTGCGTGCCCTACTTAGAAATAACTTTAACCCGAAGGAATCTAGAAGCGCGATATAACCGAATCATACTAATATTATAAATGGGAAAGTGAGTTTGTTTGTTCTGCTTTCACACTGTAACTACTGAACCGATTGCTTTGAAATTTTGTAGACGTAAAGTTAGAAATCCGGATTAAATGATAGGGAACTTCTTATCCCGAAAAAATTTGGTGTTCCCGAAGGAAATCTGAAAAGCACGATATAATCGAACACCACGCGGGCGAAGCCGCGGGCGGAAAGCTAGTATCAAAATAAAGCATCATATAAAATCACGTAAAGCGTCCCAGCGCGGCAATAAATGCAAACATTCAATAATTATACACAAAATCACTAAAAATACTTCGTTGCACTCGAAGTACTTAGTGTTATAGCTTGCGCTTCCCGCCCATCTATGAAGCTATACTTAGTTTCATAATTATTTTATATTGATCGTAGTTGCGTAATTATTTATGTTAATTTAAATTTATTATGATTACTTTAAATTACTTGGGAGGATTTTAAAACCTTAGTTTATTCTAAAATCACACTTGGAAGTACACTTCCGGTCTTTCGGCCATTATTTTATTAATTTTAGAATTATTGATGCAACTTCCGATTACCGCCAACTTTTATTATAAATTCCTCTCGAGCATTAGTCTTCCCGCCCATCGGATATTTATTTAATGAATCAAGCATTGTTCAAATAAATAAATATAAACAACTTTCGATATTTTAGGTTAATCCAAATATCTGTACACAATTATTGACAATTACTAGCGTTACTATTAACTTTTTCTTAATTTTATTCAATACCTGATAATTTCCGTTTCCGTTGTCTATTAGTTTTGTGACTATTCGTTAGTGTTTTGACTCAATGGTGTATAAAAGCTACTGATGTCTGTGCTGTTGATCATTAATTAAACAGACTTGTACTGGATCATACTACGTCGTTATTATTTTCTACGCTTTTGAAGCATGTCTTTACATTAGTATCCAAGGGTGCACGGAGCAAAAAGTGACACAGCCTCCTCTCACGGGCGCTGGCGCGAGACTGCCGGCCGACCCGCGCCCGCGTCCCGCATAGAGCCCCTCTGAACCTTGCAAGGCGGAAACTCGTACGGACACTCATTTTTATTACTTTTCTTATTAAATATTTCATCAATTTTAAAATAGAACTATGATTCTATAGCTCTTACAGATACACGTTACTGCGAGTAAGAATATTTAAAAAAGTCTAAGCGCTTTAAGAGAAATATCGATTTAAAAGTTAAAAAACGCCGTGTAGAAATATTTTTCTTTTGACGTAAATATAGGCCGTATAGAAAATAATAAACACTAAATATGTTGTGCTTGAATCTATGATTATAATATATTTTTTTCAAAATTTTTGATCAAGGCATTCTGGAGGAATAAACTTTGAAAGATGAGCGTTTTTGGCCGCTCGAGGGTATCTATCCCCTTAAAGAACTACAGATACTATTTACAGCGCCTTGCTTCTACTCACAAACCTCTTAAAAAGTACAAAATTTTGAAATACATGGGGATAGACGGAAGTACGAGACGTTAGGTAGCATCTAAAATATATCACGCTGCAAACTATCAAACAATTTAATTGTGTAATAAACTGTGACTAGAAATTATTTAAAATTCATGGCTGCCAGCCTCGCGTTTTGTTCGAAATTTTTAATTATATTTTATTTTTTGTTTTTGCTTGTTTTCTTGTGTTCGTTACTGTGCCTACATAGTATTGTATAAAGTCATGCGTTTTTTTTATAATGAACAGACATCTGTGCTACTGGGGAGTTTGTTCCGCTACTTCTTCTTCCCAGCGAAATCACTAGGTAATATTACCGTTCATAAAGTGCTGAATTTCAGCCTAATTTGAATAAATGACTTTTGATATTGATTTTGAAAGAGAAACCATGGCCTTGGCATACAGGCCAGTGAAGGAACACGCGTAGGTTTTAGTCAGTAAAAGTCTGACACGCCCTTCCGCTCCGCACAGAGCGGGAGAGGTCATTTCATTCACAAGGTTCATGATTTCCAATAAAAAAATATCCATTTATTAATTAACTCAGTTTAAGAACCACCTACACTCCCTCTAGATACACTTGATGAGTTTCTACGTGATGTGATTAACTTAGATTGTTATATTTAATTTTATTTTACATAAATACATACATATTTTCTTTTATATTTCTTTCTTTTTTGACACTTGCATTGTTGTTATTTCTATTGTTATCATGTTCTTTTAGATCCTACCAAATCATTTCGACAGAACGTAAAAATTGTTGATGAAATAAATAAATAAAAATATTGAAATCACTATGTTTATTCAGCACCTCAGCCGTGTGAATATTTTTATTTTTCTTCTTGGTTATAATGATCAAATGCAGTAGGTATACATATTCAATTTATGTACTCGCTGGCTGTGCTACATAGCTACCTATCATTTGACTCAGTAGGCCTGAACGCTGTCAATTCAATGTACATACATATATCGTCGTCCTGAGCCTTTCACACACACGTGGCACATATCTATGTGTAGAATATATGTACGGTGCGTATTCAATGTCACAGCAGGAGAACATCGCGTCGCTCGTCTGATGATTTGATTACTTTTCATGTGTGTGAGAGAAATTTTCATTTTATCTAGTGATATACCAAAGTTTGTTACTATATTGTCGTCAAAACGTTATGTTCGTTACGAACATTAGTATAAACCGTTATGATCAAGACATATTTTCAAACACGTGTAGCAAAGTGATTAGCAATATAAGTACTTTATAATGATTCCAATGGGGAAGAAAACGCAAAGCTATTTGCAGATGTCGCTGATGGCGTTTGACTCATAACAGTTAGCTGTCAGTCGTATCACGTTCTAAGTTGAGGTTTTTTTTTTGTGTTTGACGAGTTTTTTTTTAGGTAAAGCAGAGCAATGTATTGTACATGGACTGTTTCAAGTTAAAAAAGGAGTTAAAAGTCTAGAGGAGCTTCAGTAAAAGGACGAAAAGCTGATCTACTTACCAGGCAAATAAAAATTCCCAGACTTTAAACTGAATGCAGACTTGTTAGTGTTTTAAATTACATTAATTTTGTATTAGGTTTAAAGTTTCTTTAGTTATATTTAAGTAAATATTAGTATTTATTATGGCCATATTTTGAAAGTTTCAATCCTATTAACCTAAAATTATTAGGTATCCAGACTTGAATCGTATGACCGGAATTAACTTCGAGGGTCCTCAAGAATAAGAAATCAAGAGAAAACATTGATTTACTGCCTCCAGAAAGCTATAGAGATATCAACATAATCTTTATTGAAATCTATTTATATTCTGTTCTAAATTGAAATGCATATATTATTATTTATTTTATTTTGAAAGAGTGATTTGCATTATTATTGCAACAAATTGCTATACAATGCGCCATATTTTTTACATTTTTAAAAACAACGTAAACTCGAACAAATTACAATGGGTTTTGACAGTTTATTTGGGTCAAACGATATCAGCGCCTCTAGTGGTGAGATTTGTCAGTTTTCTTCCCCATTGACAGTCGTGTTACGTAATTAGGGTGCAGCAGCAGGTACTGCACACTTCACACACACTTGACACTTTCAGGGTTTTGCTTAGTTTCTTAGATATACAATTCGATTAAATAAAACAAGCCAGCATTTAAATTGCATATTAGTTAAAGTAAAAAAACAATATAATTAAATCCTAACATTTATTTCAATTTTGCATTCATTAAAATTAGGCAATTAGCATTTACGTAAGAAATAATTTACGATTAACATCTACAAAAGTTTTACAACTTGTAGTTTATTATAAACTTAGTATGTCGCCATACGGAATACATTATTAGCAAGTAGTTTATTTATTATGTCACGAACAAAGGAGAGGTACTTTTTTATTTCTCGGATAATCTCCACAACAATACATTCAAATGAATCCTTAGCGTAACTGCTAATGTTAATAAAATAAGTACTCAAAAGATTCTCGTCTCAAAACCCTCTTAAATTAGTAAGAATTTTTTGCTACTACGTACATAAACTGACTGTTATGAGTTAGTTTATATTTCTTTCACCAAAAATATTAGCTGACTGATCAGATCCTCTGCCAAGTGAATTAATCAAAATTATAGACTTTTCCTTAGTAACATCTAACGGTACATTACTAGTTTATAAAACAAATTAAATAAACAAAAGTATATCTTTAAATATATTTTTGTATGATAATGATATGATGATACAGTATTTATGCATATTCTCACTTTGTTCTTCAATCAAGTTCTCACCAAAAAGTTTAAGTTTTAAATGAAATAGATCAACAACGGTTAGTACATACAGACAATGTCTTCACGTACTCATTAGCTTATACTAAGCTAATATAACACGTAAGCGAAACCGTAGGCGCAGCTGGATTGGAACATAACAAGTTAAACCCAACTATTAAATTAGTATCAAATTACGTTTAGCATTCGAATAAAGTTAATAGAAAGGCTTTATATCGCATTTCCTCATAGTTGAGCACGTCAATTTATCTCGTGATCATCCCCCCAGAACTCCCCCCTCCCCGATACTGCCCTGGCCCATTTGTCCCACAAGCGCGGCTTTGTGACGCCTATATTGGAAACAAATCCAAATTGGACACGAACTGAACAGCGTTGTCATTCAATGGCACACATTCACATGAACCAATTAATTGCATGCGGCACTAGACAACATACCAGATAGGTTTTGGATCATTTTTATATAGAAATGATTGCATTGCTTGATCGCTATGAATATAGCGAGGCAATGCTTTCAATAAACACTAATATAACTTATCTAAGTAATATGTACTTTCTAAGTATATCTTGGACACCAATGACCGATTAAAAGGTGAAGGAAAACATCTTGACGAAATGTGGACTTTAAGTCTGGTATCGCCAACCCGCATTTAGTACCAAGAAAGAAAGAAAGAAAGAACCATATTGGTACCCAAATCACTAAATGTTGAAAAGTGTAATATGTAGTATTGTTGCGTCCCCATTGTCAAAGGATGCCAGATTAGATAAGTTAGCAAAATTAGAATTTAGATCTTAAGTAACGTTTGTACCGATGGTAGCATAACGAGTACCATAATCTTAATTTGTGATTAAACCCTTTATAAATAAAACAGATAAAAAAAAATCTGGGGAATTATTATCTGACACCACCTACATGCTACATAATATGTACTTGACTCTATATAACTGAAAGCATCATCACTATCGTCATTATCAACCTTTTATCGTCCCACTGCTAGGCACAGGTCTTCTCTCATACAGAGAAGGATTGAGCGCAATCAGATCACCACGCTTGTGATCTGATTGCGCTCAATCCTTCTCTGTCAAGTACATATTATGTAGCATGTAGGTGGTGTCAGATAATAATTCCCCAGATTTTTTTTTATCTGTTTTATTTATAAAGGGTTTAATCACAAATTAAGATTATGGTACTCGTTATGCTACCATCGGTACAAACGTTACTTAAGATCTAAATTCTAATTTTGCTAACTTATCTAATCTGGCATCCTTTGACAATGGGGACGCAACAATACTACATATTACACTTTTCAACATTTAGTGATTTGGGTACCAATATGGTTCTTTCGACTTTTTTTCGGATGCACTCCATCAGTATATGTTAAGTGTCTTCCACTATATTGTACTCTGGACAATTAGGTGACGCAACTTTACCCATGAGAAAAGCAAAACTGTTCATTTCCGACCGACTCATATTTGCATGGTCAAACCATACACAACGCGAAAGTGTTGGCTGCATCGTGCGATACCAGATTCCCTTTCTCACTGACCTCTGACCGAAGTGTTCGTGCCACATTTTTGCGCATTCTTCTTTAACAACATGTAACAAGAAACCACTGTGCACGGGAAAGAGAGAACAATCCTATCCACCACCACAAGACCCTTTTGCCAATCGATTGATTTGATAAAGGTATTGAATTGACGAGCGAAGTATAACAATGTGTGTGATTACAAATTATGTGGTGACTTATTAATCTACCTTTATCGTAACAGTAGTGGGGTAACTAATAAGAATCCAGTTGGTTATTGTTGCAAAAATCCGCGTGTGGTGGCACGAGTGTTCTCGTTATGTGATTCGTCGCTCGTGGTCGGCGCGTCTAGGGATTGGTCAGTGTGGAGAGCGCGTTAACGCACATTGCGAACGTGCAACCCAGTGTCCAGCAATTATCGCGTATATCGACGACGGGCAATGGATATGGTCAAGTGCTTACAGGCGGCTACCCAACTGCCTAGCGCGTCAGCGGCGCCCGCCACGACGGCGACGGATTCAAGTGGCTTGCAGCTGTTACAGATATTTCCATATTATAATGTTTCCTTAGTCCTAAGCAACAAGATAGTCAATGCTGTAGTGAAGTCAAAAATATAGTTTAAAACTCTAAAAAAACATGCTTTTAAAAATATCAAACTAAAAAGTTAACAATAATAAAAAAAAAAGCGTGAGACGCTTTGTGCCATAATTTTTATAAATTAAACGCCTCACGCTTTTTTAAAACATATTTTTAACTTTCTAGCTTGATATTTTTTAAAAGCATGTTTTTTAGTTTTTTAAACTATATTTATTTTCAACTTTTTAGTTCGATATTCTTTTTTTTTTAAAGCGATCGAACGAACGTATTGAAATCGGTGGGACATTTTACAGTAATGAGCCGCTCACTCGTAGTCCAAAGAGTTAGAGACGGACAAACAAACAAACATGCAAGCAAATAAGCAAGCAAGCAAACATACAAGTGAAACTAATAAAAAGCATGTAAAAAGACTTTGGAAAATGGGATCTAATTAGAATATTATAAGAGAAATACAAGCCGAGCAGTCACATATAAAATGATTATACTCTCGCATTATTTTGAAAACTTAGCTGAAAAACATCAAATAAATCACATACCTCTCGCAATAGAATTGGCAACGTGATCTGCGCGGTATCTACATTCAACAGGTGGCTTTAGAGATCACGGAGCTGTTAAATCAAATCAAATCAAAAGTCATTTATTCAAATTAGGCTGAGAGTCAGCACTTGTTTAAACGTCAATATTACATAAGACAGTCCACCAAAACGCCCACCCATCCACACTTCCTAGTGCTTTCGCTGGGAAGAAGAAGTGGCGGAAGAAACTCCCTAGCAGCACAGCTGTCTGTTCATTAAAAAAAAAAAAACACATGACTTTATACAATATTATGTAGAGTGATGAACACAAGTTACCGCGATAGGTTTTATTTTATTTTATTAATTATGGTACCTACAATAAACAGCTACAATATATAATATTTACAAACAGTAATCTAAAATTATTATAACAATATTGCAGCCCACTGCATTATCCGCATCTTAACAGTATCGGAATACATTAAAAAGCGTGCCACTAGATGGCCTACTTAACTAATTAAGAACATTTAAACACAATAAAAACAATATTAATTTTAAATAATAATTGAATAAGTAACTGGGGTATATTCCTTATTGTCACAAACAAGAATAATGCCAAAATAATAATAATGAAAGAAATTAATTAATTGACTTATTATAATTCTTAATATAGGTATAGAAATTAATTAATAATAATAATAATAACACGGCAACACCAACGTCAACGTCAACGTTTATTTTTTTCTCATCGCATTTATATTTAAAATTATTTTATTAGAAGCTGTTTTATATTTATTTTAAGAAGTAAAAAGACGTAAAAATCAGAACCTATACCTATACAACGCAAATAAATTTTTGAATATGTTTTTAACAAAAATAGCCAAGAAAACCTGTGACATCTGTTATGTCAAACCGAGAAATATTGGAAAAAATAGAAAATACTATCGAAGATGTTGACAAGATCTGCCGCTCGCCGTGCACGCTCACCACCTCCGGACTCGTCGCCCAGCTCCGCCTCGCCGCCGCCGGTCTCCAGCCCCACTGTGAACGCTGTGATGACCCCGGCCGCGGCAGTTGCGTTGAGCTCGAGCGACGAGTATTTCTCTCCGCCGACGACGCCACCACCTGTTCGCCGACGGGGAGGACGCCGGCCGCCGGACTGCTTGGGACCTCGAGGCCCACCGGCCTCTGATAGGGCCCCCGCTACCGGTGGAAATGTGCAGCGCATGAAATGGACTCAATCAATCAACGAGAACGTCATGCGCGCATACTTTGGGGCTACAGAGGGGGGAAGTAACTTGACTGCGTACCGTGGTCGGATGCTCTCTCTGTTTCAGGTGCTTGAGCCAGCTGTCAACGTGTCGGCGCAACGACTGTCGGATCAGGTGCGGGTCATCCAGCGTAACCATATGCTGGATGATGTGGTGCTTGATCGCCTACGCCTCGAGTCACGGAATAGCCATGTTACGCCTGCTTCATCACTGGTCGCGGTACAACTTAACAGTGCTCCATCGCGACCCAACCTCGTCGATGAAGAGGATGATGATGAGGCTATATCCGTGACTCCTCAATGCAATGAAAAAGTAAGGAGCGCTTTGGAGGATGCTTTCCGTGAGTACCGCTCTACTCCGCCTGAACTTAGACCACGTTTACCTCGATTGCCCATGCATAAAAAAAACAAGGCGCTGGTGTGTGCTCTAGACTCTCAGCTGTCTAATTATTTAAAGGACAGCAAAGATCTGGCTGATACACATTCAATCTTGTACTGTGGAGCTGTTGCGATATGTCGTGTGGCTCATGTCAAATTCCCAGACAGTGACAGAGCCACACGACCAAAACCAGCTGTACCAGCTTGGCAGTGCAGGATTGAACGTCGTATCGGAGAGACTAGAGCACTCATTGGCAAGCTTATTAGTTTCAGAGAGGGCAATACACGCCCTAGAGTGATGCGCTTTGTGAGGCGGGCATTCTCGGGGACTGATGTTAGTACCCGAGACTATTTGTTACGCGTCACAGAGCGCATCGACTTTCTTAAACAGAAAATATATGCATGGGCAAACCGTATTCGTCGGTACAGGCGAAGAGTGGAGCGGTATTCTCAGAATCGCAATTTCCAAAGCGATGAAAGGTGGGTCTATAGAGCTTGGGAGCGATCAGACCAAGGTGTCACTGACACGTGCCTACCGGATGATGATGCCACGCGTTCATTCTGGCGCAATATCTGGTCGGTGCCTGTCAGTCACACCGAAGGTGGTTGGACTCGGGATGTTGAGCGAGCCTGCGATCCAGTACCAGAAATGGGGGCTATTACCATCTGCCCCCAAGATGTAGCTCGTGCAGTCCGTCCGTTGCCTAATTGGAAGTCTCCAGGGCCGGATGGGCTGCATAACTTTTGGATTAAATGGTTTTCCGGGTCACACGCTTGCTTGGCATCTCAGTTCCAGACTGCTTTAGAGTCTGGTTCGCTACCCCAGTTCCTAACAACAGGAATAACCCACCTGCTCCATAAATCAGGTAGCACCGCAGAACCCAAAAATTATAGGCCGATCACATGTTTACCGACGGTCTATAAAGTTCTTACATCCATTTTGAAAGCAAAAATTAATACGCATATTGACAGCAACTCCATCATGTCTGCCTCTCAAAATGGGTGTAGGAACGGGTCCCGCGGTACTAAGGAGCTACTCCTTATTGATATGGCCATTAGCCAGCAGGTTCGTCGTTCCCGAAAGGATCTGTCGACATGTTGGATAGATTACAAGAAGGCCTATGACTCTGTGCCACATACATGGCTCATGCGGGTGCTAGAGTTGTATAAAGTAGATGCAACTTTGCGCACCTTCCTGATGACATGTATGTCACAATGGAGAACAGTCCTTCGCTATCCAGGATGTCGAAATATTCCGAGGAATAGCGAACCGATAAGGATTGAGCGAGGTATATTTCAGGGCGATAGTTTGAGCCCACTTTGGTTTTGCTTAGCACTGAATCCTCTAAGCACACTATTGGAGGATTCAGGTCTAGGCTATCGGTTGAGGAGAGGTGGTCAGGTTATATCGCACCTCCTCTACATGGATGACCTGAAACTTTTTGCTCACACCAATTCACAACTGAAGGAGCTACTGAAAATTACTGAAACTTTCAGTAGCGCCATCAGGATGGAATTCGGTGTGGACAAATGTGCGGTCATGCATGTACAGCGAGGAGAGATTGTGGAATCCGTGGGAACCCAACTCACTGGTTCCATAAACCTTAGATCCCTCTCTGCATCCGAAACCTATAAGTATTTGGGTATGTCGGAAGCGTTGGGTATCAATGTTACTGACATGAAGCAATCGTTGAAGGAACGCTTCTTTGGCCGCCTGAAAAAAGTACTTAATAGTCTTCTATCAGGCGGAAATAAGGTGCGCGCTTTCAACGGTTGGGTCATGCCGGTATTGATGTACTCTTTCGGCATACTCAAATGGACTCAGACCGAACTTGACGCCCTGGATCAGAGGGTCCGTACGTTGTTGACTGCAAATCGATTGCATCACCCACGGTCATCGGTTATGAGACTGTATATCCCGCGAAAATGTGGAGGTCGAGGCTTTTTAAACGCTAAGACACTCCACAATCGCGAGTTATGCAGTCTCAGGGAATACTTCCTGAAAACTGACGTGGGAATGCATCGAGATGTGGTCGCGGTTGACAAGGGCCTCACTCCGCTCTCCTTGGCTAAAGAGAACTGGCGCAAACCAGTAGTGCTTGAAACTAACGATCGCATGGAGGTATGGCAGAGCAAGGAGCTTCACGGACGCTTTTTCCGAGCCCTACGCGGGCCGGATGTAGATTTTCAAGCGTCCGTAGCCTGGCTACGTTACGGTGACCTCTGTGGGGAAACCGAAGGTTTTGTCTGTGCAATTATGGACGAAGTTATGATGACGAACAATTACCGGAAATTCATTGTGAAGGACGGCACAGTTGACATCTGTCGGGCATGTCACCGGCCGGGTGAATCAATCAGACATATTATTTCCGGGTGTTCTCGTCTAGCTAATGGAGAGTACTTGCATAGACACAACCTTGTAGCCAGGATAATTCATCAACAACTTGCTCTGAAATACAACCTTGTGGAATCGGAGGTGCCGTACTACAGGTATATGCCCGACCCAGTTCTCGAAAATGGCCATATCACATTGTACTGGGATCGATCCATCATCACTGACAGGACTATTGTTGCCAATAAGCCTGATATAGTGATGGTGGATCGATCAGAGCGGCGTGCAATGATTGTTGACATAACCATCCCTGCATGATGAGAACCTCGTGAAAGCCGAGAAAGATAAACAAATCAAGTACCTTGATTTGGCTCACGAGGTTGTCGACATGTGGGAAGTGGATTCAGCAATCATTGTACCGATAGTCGTGACAGCCAATGGCTTAATAGCCAAGAGCCTCGACCAACACCTCAGGAGGCTCTCGTTAGGCGGCTGGATCAAGGGCTTGATTCAGAAAGCGGTACTGCTGGACACGGCTCGCATTGTCAGGAAGTTCCTCTCTCTGGAGCCCTGACCGCCGGTAGCTTGGACCCTGTTCCCGATACCGGTGGGCTACTATTTTTTATATTTTTAAATGTTTTTGTTTTTTTTTTATACAAATATTTAAAAATGTAAATTATATGTAAGGAAGGTAAATAAAAGAAATAATAATAATATCGCCCAACCACGCTCTGCTACCAAGGTTATGGGCCCAGAAACCCGATTAATTTAGAATAGGGTATAAATAAAATGAATATGATAATGATGGGGGAATAGGGTATAGGGGGTAGGGTATATTATAAAGTTCCGAGCTTAGATTCAAAATCTCATTTTCTTTGGTTGTCATCCATCATTGCGTCAAATTTGAACATGAGTCAAATTGAAAAATTAAAAGGACGTGATAATTACGGTACTTGGAGCTTCGCCGTGCGTAGTTATCTCGAACACGAGGAATTTCCATATGGAAATGTGTGGATGACAGTGAAAAATTTTGCAAATCCGAAGACGCCAAGGCCAAAAGTAAAATAATCTTGCTTGTAGACCCGATAAACTACGTCCACATTCAGGAGGCAAAAACGGCCAAGGAGGTATGGCAAAATTTACAAAAGGCTTTTCAAGACAGTGGATTGTCAAGGAAAGTAGGATTGCTAAAAGACTTAATAAATACAACCTTAGAAAACAGCGAGAATGTCGAAGCTTATGTGAGTCGAATTATGTCCGCAGCCCATAAGTTAAGAAACATACAGTTTCATGTGGACGACGAATGGCTAGGGACTTTAATGTTAGCTGGTTTGCCGGATAATTACAAACCGATGGTAATGGGGCTAGAGAGTTCAGGTGTAAAGATCAGTGCTGATTTGATTAAAACCAAATTGTTGCAAGAGGTGAAATCAACAGATAGTTAACTGCAACCGTTTTGGCCACATAGGCAAAAATTGCATGTTAAAGAAAAAGGAACAAAACAGAAGTAAAGATTCTGGTTATGCAGTGTTTTCTGCCACAACAAAGGATGATGACGGGTGGTATATTGACTCTGGAGCATCTTTGCATATGACAATGCGACAAGACTGGCTTTATGAAGAGATACCCCCTGCAGTAAATAGCATAAAAATTGCAAATGATAAAATGCTATCAGTAAAAAGTTGTGGAAAAATTGACTTAAATATATGGAAAAATGGTAAAAAGCAAACCATACAAGTCAAGAATGTACTATATGTGCCAGATCTGGCAACTAATCTCTTGTCTGTAAGTCAGATGATTAAAAATGGATGCAGCGTACAGTTTAAGGATAACTGCTGTAAAATATGCAATAGAATGAATATTGAAATTGCTGAAGCAAGTCTTATCAACAATATGTACCGGCTGAACACTGTTCCTTCAGCATACAGTTGTGGATTGAATGATACAGATTTCATTCTATGGCATCTACGAATGGCACATTTAAATTTCTCTGACTTAAACAAGCTGAATGAAAGTGTTAATGGAATAAAACTAGTTGCAAATAAAAACAAAATAATATGTGAAACCTGTCAAAAAGGAAAACAGTCAAGACTGCCGTTTCCTACTGAAGGTTCCCGTGCTAAAGGACCTTTAGAGGTTATTCACTCAGACATCTGTGGTCCGCTGGAGGTAAAGTCACTTGGAGGGGCTCGATACTTCATCACATTCACAGATGATTATACGAGGAAAGTATACATTTATTTTTTAAATAATAAATCAGATGCATTTTCCAAGTTTAAAGAATATAAAGCCATAGTAGAAAATCAGCTTAATTTAAAGGTAAAATGTCTACGCACTGATAATGGGAAAGAGTATTTGAGTAAAGATTTCACTGATTACCTTAAGGGTACAGGTATAATACATCAAACTTCTAATTCATATACTCCTCAACAGAATGGATTGGCAGAGCGTATGAACCGCACTTTAATGGAAAGAGCACGCTGTATGCTAATTAATTCTCATTTACAGAAACAGTATTGGGCTGAAGCAGTAGCAACAGCTGGTTATATAACCAATCGCTGCCCTACGCGTGCACTGTCATACGCAACACCTGAGGAGATGTGGTCAGGGAAGAAACCTGATGTGAGTCACTTAAAAGTTTTTGGTTGCGAAGCAATGGTTAAAATTCCAAAAGAAAAAGTGAAGAAACTCGATCCCAAGGCAAGTAAAATGACATTTATTGGCTATAGTGAGACTGCTAAGGGCTATAGATTGATAAATCCAAAAACACATAAAGTTGTAATCAGAAGAGATGTTATATTCTTTGAAAATTCTATAAAAGAACATGACAATGTAGTTCTGCTCTTAACTACTACTGAGACTGATGATAATAATTGTGATACTGAGCCAACGCAACTCAGTTCGGAGAGTAATTTACTAAATAGTTCTCAATGTAATGAAACAACCATGAACTCAGACAGTGAAGATTCTTTTTATTCTGAGGAGGACTCTCTGTATGTACCTAAACGAAAAGTAGAAAATGTATTAAAAAGTAATATTACTACTAGATCTAAAAGGTTAGAACAAGACAATAATACTTACTTATGTAAAAATGGAGCTCAGGAACATCAAGAGATACCATTGACTTACCAAGAGGCTATTTCATCAGAAGATGGAGAAAAGTGGAAGCATTCAATAGAAGAGGAACTCCAGGCACATAAGCAGAATGGAACCTGGACACTGGTGCAGAAACCACCAGGAGTAAAGACAATTGGCAGTAAGTGGGTCTTCCGTATTAAAGATCAGCCATCCGGTCAGATATATAAGTCCAGACTATGTGCTAAAGGATGTTCGCAGAGGAGTGGAATTGACTTTAAAGAAACTTTTGCTCCAATTGTAAGATATGATTCAGTTCGTATTCTACTCTCTGAAGTTTGTCAATATAATTTACACATGATACAATTTGATGAATTGATCATTAGTAAATATAAAGCTTCATTTGGTAAAGTATTATCCGTTCTTGAAGGATACTTTAATATTAAAACTAACTAACTTGGTTGGTTATATTTTTGTTATGTAGAAATATTTAAAAATATAATTTATAAGTGTATTTATTGAAATAAAGGGAATAATAATAATAATTTAATTTATTAAATGACAACAAAGGTCCAATGGTTAGTAACTTAACTTAACTTATCAACTAAGGGTTAGTAATACTTAAAAAACTAATCAAGACTGCCGCACAAGCAATGCTAACCAGTGTCTTAGCACTGGCGCATCGAGCTTGTCGGCCATGGCTTGTAGGATGCTGTTGGCGCTGGTCCTAGTTCTACCAAGCAACGAGGCCGCCTTCTTTCTCACGATGGCATAAAAATCATCCACTCGCGCCAAAGCGAACATGCCCGACGCACTGCAATACATAAGCAACCCCAACAGCACCCGAAAACCATTATTATATTGCACACGCAGGGCCTCTATAGCTTTCCGCGTACAGCTAACCCACAGACCGTCCGTGTAGAACGACTGACAAAACGCTTTGAACAAAGCGATTTTGACCCCATCACTACAACGAGCAAATCTGTGGGCCAACATGTTGCATCTAACTGCTAGCGCCCTGCGCTCGCGTTCAATGTCTACTTGATCTTTGAGGTCCACAGTCAAATAATGGCCTAGGTACTTATATTGAGTAACCCTATTTAGTGGTTTCCCCTTTAGGCAAATTATGGGCTCATAACGCATCCATTTCCCGGGGACCTCAAAGATCAAGTACTCACTCTTATTGACATTATATTGCAAACCGTGAGTAGCAGCAAACCTCTCACAAACACGTAACATCTCTCTGATTGAGCCAGCCGTTGGGCCCAGCAGCACCATGTCATCAGCATAACTAATATTATTGACACTAATGGCATTTATCTTGCATCCGACTGGTTTGCTGCTAAGCTCAACGATCAACTCATTCACGTACAGGTTGGAGTGTGGAGTTAGGCAGGGGCCTAACTCCACACTCCAACCCGTACGGTTCAGAGAGAGTACTACCCCAACGAACCTGATTACATTGGTTCGAGTACCAGTATTGAAATAGGCCCGTCAACTCCTGAGGTACGCCCGCCCCCCCGACCTTCTCCCAAAGGACATCATACGACACTAGGTCGAAGGCCTTCGAGAGATCAAGGAAGCAAGCATATACCGGAGTATCTCTATCCTTATAATATTGGACGGTCTGCTTCAGACACAGAATAGCACTCTCAGTGGAAAGCCCAGGCCGAAACCCGAACTGAGCGTCATGCAACGTGATATATTTATCCAAATGCCTATCAAGCAGACAATCCAATACCTTAGCAATCACAGTGGCTAAGGATATAAGATAATAAGGCTTTTCTCGGTGGTAGGCCTCAACATCAGCCGCCGGCGTAAGTTACCACCCACCAGACAAAGTCGTGCCGCCAAGCGATTCATCGTGTTCCGGCATGATGTCTGGTGAAGCCGTACGGAGGGCGTGTCTGAGCAGTTGTGTTGCGATGTGTGCCGGGTACGATGCGCCAATCGTTGTTGTGTCGGGTGGTTGGTCCTGGAGGGTAGCGGGATCCGAAGCACGGTGCTCCGCTGGCCGACCGCAGGTAGTTGGGGGCACAGGTAGTTGGGGGCCCAAGTAGTGTGCCAGCCACATACGAAAGGCTGCCCCGCCAACTGCGAAAAATCCCAGGGTGGCCCCATCGTGCCGGTTGGCGACCGGACGCGAGGACCCGATGACGATCCCTGGGGGGGTTCGGGCGTCCCCGCAGTCTCCAGATTAATCTCCCTCTGGCGCGGCATCGTTGGTAGTGTTGTTGGGTTTAACATTGCTTCACCTCGCTCAACTGCCGTCTTCCTTCCTATTCACTCAATTTAAAATTTAAATGAAAGGTACAAATAAGAAAAGTAGGTGTGCACAGCGGGCGCACGTCCTCTCTTTTAAAGTGCACCTCTGTAATATTAGAGGTCTGCACTCCAATCTCTTAGCAGTTCACTATCACCTTGAGACTGAGAAGCGGCATCTACTTTTCTTGACGGAGACCCAGATCAGATGTCCGCCTGATGCGGCATACCTCGGCTACCCGGGATACTCTTTGGAGCATCATTTCCTGCAGCGTGCCGGGGTCTGTGTGTATGTTCGCAATGACATCTGTTGCCGGCGTCTCCGTCACCTCGAGGACCCTCATTTTTCGTCCTTATGGCTGTTGGTTGAGACCGGTGTGGACAAAATTGTCTACACCTGTGTCTACCGATCGCACATCGGTGATCAGGAGACAACTCGGTTATTTGACCATCTCAGTGAGGCTGCTGACAATGCGCTACATCGGCACCCTGACGCTCAGTTCGTCGCTCTGGGGGACTTCAACGCCTGCCACCAGGACTGGCTCTTCCCATACCAGAGGACCGACCACGCTGGGAGAGAAGCGCGAAACTTCGCGCTTTCTATGGGCCTTTCCCAGCTGGTAGAGCAAGCGACTAGGGTGCCTGATGTAGATGGCCATATTGCCAACTGTTTGGACCTTCTGCTGACCACTGATCCGGACAGATGTGTTGTAACAGTTTCCTCACCGTTGGGAACTTCAGACCACTGTCTGGTGAAGTCTGTGTCGTCCTTCTCCCCACCAGAACACGACTCTCGTGGTGAACGGCGATTGTGGCGATACAGGTCAGCGGATTGGGATGAGATGCGCCACTTCTTTGCGTCTTATCCTTGGCAGCAGGTCTGCTTCTCTTCTGACGATCCGTCGAGCTGTGCGGACACTATAACCGATGTGGTGCGTCAAGCTATGGAGTATTTTATCCCATTCAATGACGTGCCCGTCGGTGGCTCGGCTCGCCCATGGTTCAATGCCGATTGTGTCTAAGCTGAACAGCGTAAGCACACGGCATTTCTCGCCTGGGTTGACGCTCGTGACCGCGGAGCTCCGGATCTAAGCTCAAAGAAGAGAGCCTTTAACCGTGCTGCCAAGTCCTATAAGAAGGCGCTCAAGAAGGCTCGCTTCGACCGCATCACCCATATTGGCAACAAGTTATCTGTGCAGCCATCCGGTAGCAGATCTTTTTGGTCCCTTGCCAAATCGGTTGAGGCGAACTTCTGTCGGCCCTCACTGCCTCCGCTGGTTAGGCCTGATGGAACACTGGCTCATACGGCGAGAGAGAAAGCAGGTCTCTTTGCTTCTCTCTTTGCCCATAATTCGCGTCTTGATACTGGCAGTGCTACTCCACCTAATTTACCTCATTGCGGAGCCTCAATGCCTGAGGTTCGCATTAGGAACAAGGAGGTTCTGAGAGTACTGTGTCGTCTGGACGTGAATAAGGCTAGTGGTCCGGATGGTATACCAGCAATTGTTCTTAAGGCTTGTGCGCCCGAGTTGTCTCCTGTATTGACGCGCTTGTATCACCTCTCATTCAGGACTGGTATTGTGCCCAAGTCCTGGAAGCTTGCTAACGTGCAGCCCGTGCCCAAGAAGGGTAGTCGTGCCGATCCTGCCAACTATCAGCCGATTTCGATCACCTCCATACTTTGCAAAATTATGGAGCGCGTATTGAACTCGCGCCTCTTGGCATACCTGGAAGGTAACGATCTCCTCAGTGACCGACAGTACGGGTTTCGCCGCAATCGGTCAACTGGGGACCTACTAGTGTATGCCACTCACTTGTGGGGCGAGGCCCTCGAGAAGAATGGGGAAGCGATTGCTGTCTCCCTTGATGTCTCGAAGGCCTTCGACCGGGTATGGCACGCTGGCCTTTTGAGTAAGCTTCCAGCGTACGGCATTTCCCCTAGCCTGACTGGCTGGGTAAAAGACTTCCTGACTGAACGGTCCCTCCGAGTTGTTGTCGATGGATGCTCTTCTGAGCCCATGTCAACTAATGCCGGTGTTCCTCAGGGGTCTGTTCTCTCTGCAACTCTGTTCCTGCTGCATATTAACGATCTGCTGATGCCTGGTATCTATGGGTATGCAGATGACAGCGCAGTTGTAGAGAGATACCTGCCGGGTGCTCGGGCTAGTAGGGAATCAATCCGGTCCGAAAGAGAGGCCATGGTTGAGCGAACGAGTGTTGCGCTGCAGGCAGTCTCCGAATGGGGCAATGCCAATCTTGTAGCATTCAATGCCGCCAAAATACAGGCGTGTCTTTTCACCGCCAAAAGGAGCCCGTTCACCTTGGCTCCTACTTTTCGGGATGTGTCCTTGGAGTGTTCCGACCGCCTTCAGCTTTTGGGAGTTGAGATTTCCTCGGACCTTAACTTTGGGCGGTTCATTGAGTCCAAGGCTAAGGTGGCTGCCAGGAAACTTGGCGTTATCGCAAAGGTCCGGCAGTACTTCACACCTGGGCAGCTTCTAATGTTATACAAAGCACAGGTCCGTTCGTGTGTGGAGTACTGCAGCCACATTTGGGCTGGTGCTGCCAAGTGTCACCTGGCCACTTTGGATTCAGTGGAGAGACGTGCAAAGAGGCTGATTGGTGACCCTGATCTAACTCGAGTTGGTCTCCAAAGCCTAGAGCACAGGCGTAGAGTAGCCAGCCTTTCGGTGTTCTATAGGATGCATTTCGGAGAGTGTGCGATGGAATTGCATGACTTAATTCCCCCATCTCTGTTCCACCAGCGGACGACCCGTCGTACGGCTGGTTTCCACCCTTACGTTGTTAACACCTCTACGATCCGGACGAAGCGTTTCGCCTCCTCCTTTATACCGCGTACATCGAGGGACTGGAACAATTTGCCAGCGGCGGTGTTTCCGCCGGACTACAATTTGAGTGTCTTCAAGGCTAGAGTGAATAGGCTCTTAATAAACTAGTGCGCTTTACCATCAACGATTGCGTCACTGCTTACCATCAGGCAGGATTGCGGTCAAGCGCTAGTTTATAATACCTATATAAAAAAAAAAAATATAGGTCTGTAGTTCGCCTTATCCGATATATCCCCGGTCTTATTCTTAACTATAGGTACCACTACCGTTCGCAACATATCATATGGTAGGTACGAGTGACTGACGCAAAGTGAGAAAAACGTCGCCAGCACTCTAGGCAGATGAACCCCGGCTCAATATTTGAGGTGCTCGATGCTGAGACCGTCGTGACTAGGAGACTTACCACCGCCCATACTTAGGATTTGTCTCCTCACCTCCTTAGCCGTAAAACGAATTGGTTCATAATCACGACTAATCCCCTCAACGACCCCCCCCTTAGCCGGCCCTAACTGAGATGACACCATAAAACGTTCCCTGAACATGCTAACTATTTCTTCAGGCGAACTACATTCCCCCACGCTCACGGGGCGACCCGGTCCAGTTCCCAGTCTATTGGTTGCCTTCCAGAATTGAGGAAAATTTTTAGTAGCTCTGTGTGATGCTATTATGTCCATTCTAATCTGGTCCTGGTGGTTCTGACACCACTTAAGCCTGCTTCTAAAAATCTTCTGGCTAGTCCTCATCTCCTCCCATATCCTCCCGGACTTGGGCTTATTGTGAAGCAACCAAACCTGAAACCTAGACCGAGCCTCCACATGAACGCCCTGGACGTGCCTATTCTAGCCTGCCACTCGCCTAACCCCTCGATGTTGCTTGCCTTCCCACGTCTGCACTGATGCTACTGACAGAACATTCACAATCTCACTATACATACAGTCCAGAGCACGCCTATGTTCCAGGCTACTACACATTCTATCACCACACTCCTGAAATAATTCAGGATAGCAGACAGTCCTTAGCTCGCAGTTACATAAGTCACGATACCCATTGATCTGCATCTCATCCCGGTCCCTCCAAACCACTTTATTAATTCTAACTGATTCCTGTGACACTTTCGGCACAATTATATTTAAATCACATTCAAGTATCACGGGGAAATGATCCGACCAATAGGTATCGCAACCTACGCTGACACCTCTCACAGTTTGCCAAGCAGATTGCGTCACGATACAATGATCCAGCCATCTTAGACTACCATTTATGTCACTTATATAAGTAACTACATCCGAATTAATGCCTAATTTTGCAACATCGGCACACAACCACTGGTTATCCCTACAATAGCCACTTAGCTCATACCAAAATGGCTGGCATGGATGGGCATTAAAATCTCCTAATACATACACTGCTTCAGTGTCATTATTCTCAATAATGGCACTAACTTCACCTAAGCAGTTTGAGAATTCCGTGAGATTTTCTATACTGTCCGTCGGCATAAATATATGCTAAATATCACTATAGTGCGGTTGTCACTTAAAGTTGCTGTTATAGCTACTAGGCGGTCATTTTTACATTCAACAGCACTCACCATTTTAAACAAGCCCCTACGCCACAAGATAGCTACCCCACCATAGGGACGCCCCTTGAGAATTGCAGTGGAAGTGTCAACTACAGAGTTCCCTACGTACTCAAAATCTGTATGTATGGTGTCAAGAAAATGCACATCATGAGGCAGAAGCCAAGTCTCCTGAAGAGCTATGACATCCGCCCACTTACACAAATCTCTGACATTATCCACTGAACTTTTTACAGACTTACAATTAAAAGTAACAAATTTATTTATAGAATTACAAGCAGTAGCCAGTAAGATCGTTTTTGATTGACACTCGATTCAGAATTAGATCTGCCATGGTTTCTAAAAAACACAAATTGTCTGAAGTGTATACCCTCCGGCCAAAAATCATCATTCAAAAACAACGATAACTTGCTTTTATCAACAAAAACCTTATACGAATTATAACTACGTTCAAACTTAGGCGTAATTTTTTCTAATGTCACGGTTGTTTGCGTTCTTTCACGAATGTAGTTTATAATGTCCTCATCACTAGCCTCCTTACTTATATTAGAAATGTAAAGGGGTACCTTTGCCCATGCTGCTCGAAACTTCGAATTACAGTCATAAGTAGCTCTTCCCGTATTACTAATAAACTTATTTCGTACCCTCTTTTTATTTGCCACAACAATCCAACCATCATTTTTATTCCCTACTACATTACTGGTATTCACTACGTTTTCACACTGCTCACGACTAACACTCACTGTTTGCGGCTGAGATACAGCGACAACGTCACTAGCCACACACGCATTCAACTCATCCGAACACTTAGTAGCGGTCACGGGGGGTGAGGAGCATTAAAAAGGTTAAAATTGATTAAACTTTGAATAAAACACACAATATTTCTCACCATCATTAGACAAAATTTTCAAAAAATTAGATTTAAATTTAGATTTGGAACATACAAAAATATCAATGTCATTGGAGTTGCGATTATACGATTCTACCATACGTTTACTAATAGGGCATCGCAATCCTGAATTAGTCCGACAGGTATTTACAGCAAACAATGTACTTGCACGAACACTATGCTTATTTACAGTACGAGGGACCACATAACACAACTTACTTGTGAGATCAATGGAATCGAAGTGATTATGAATGATACCATGCAGTCTAGACTGTAATGGTAAAATATTATATTTGCTTAATAATTGTGAGTACGACAAACACCTTTTATAGCTCCTATAGTGCATAGCGAGAAGAAATTTACGCTGGACCTTCTCAATCATATCTACATATTTTTTATAAAATGGGTTCCAGATTGGAGCCGCGTATTCAAGCTGCGAGCGTACAAGCGTATTGTATAAGTAGAGATCAATCAATCAATCAAATCAAAAGTCATTTATTAAAACTAGGCTGAGAATCAGCACTTTTTGACCGTCAATATTGTAATATTGACGGTCACAACAAATCTCTCCGATCTGGAGATCTGGATCTGGGATCTGTTGTAAGACAGTCCCCCAAAACACCCACCCATCGACACTTCCTAGTGGTTTCGCTGAGAAGAAGAAGTGGTGGAAGAAACTCCCCAGCAGCACAGCTGTCTGTTCATTTAGAAAAGATAAGTGGTGGGCCGTTTGAACTCAGCAGATGATCTCATGACAAAACCATACATCCTAAATTAATTATTAACAATGCTTTCTACGTGTTGATTAAGCGATAATTTACTGTCCAGTAGAACAACTAGATCTCTTACAACTTAAGTGTTGTTCAGCAGTCATGCTGCAAGTCTAAATGGGGTCACCCATTTAGACTTTATTAAAAATTCGGATCAGATTTATTTTTGGTGAAATTTAATATAATAATATTTGGAAACGCTAAGTGGAGTTTATTGTCAATACAGTATGCAGAAAGCCTATTTAGGTCTTCTTGAAACTTTAAGCAATCTTCTTTAGTAGTAATAGTTTTGAAGGCTTTCAAATCATCAGCGTACATGAGAAATTTAGTACTTAAGAAGATAGACAGATAGATAGATGTCATTTAAATAAATATTGAATAAAAGTGGTCCCAAGATTGAGCCCTGTGGAACACCAGAAGTTATAGACACTGTATCTGACTGATGGCCACAACCACCTTCTGTGTGGTTTGGTTGTGTTCTTTGCTCGTTAATATTGTGCGGAAACAGCAATCCACGAGCGATGAGTCCACGAGCGATGAGTCCAGCATTCTTCCCTCTTCAGTAACAATGTTCTTAGCAGCTTTTTATTATCCATACTAATATTATAAATGCGAAAGTAACTCTGTCTGTCAGTCTGTCTGTTACGCTTTCCCGCTTAAACCTCTCAACCGATTTTGATGAAATTTGGCACAGATAATCTATAGACCCTGAGAAAGGACATAGGCTACCTTTTATTGAAAAATTTGATATTCCCGAGGGAAATCTAAAAAGCGCGATATTACCGAATTCCACGCGGGCAAAGCCGCCGGCGGAAAGCTAGTATTATGTAAATAAAAAAAAAAGTTGATGGTAAAGCGTGCTAGCTTATTAAGCCTATTCACTCAAAAAAACTGAGTGAATAGAAAGGAAGACGGCAGTTGAGCGAGGTGATGCAATGAACCCACACACAATGTTAACACGACCAACGATGCTGCGCCAGAGGGAGACAGATCTGAATACCCTCCACGATCAAACTCCCGACACAACAACATTTGGCGCATCGTACCCGGCACACATCGCAACACAACTGCTCAGACCCGTCCTCCGTACGGCTTTACCAGACATCATGCCGGAACACGACGAATCGCATGGCGGCAAGACTTTGTCTGGTGGATGGTAACTTCTGTCGACAGCCGATGTTATGGCCTACCACCGAGAAAAATGATTATAACAAGTAGTTTCAAATTTATAAAATTCTTCCAGTCAGCAACCTTAAACAGGAGAACGATTCAGGTTAACAGTTATGGTAGCTGAGAGCATCACTCGCTATTGACCCATAACGAAGAAGACCCATGAATCTCTTATTGTATAGGCACGTTAACTCAGCTCAGGCATCAGGCTTGGGGTCGTGTATTGAACCCAAAGTTTTAATTAAAATACTACATAGCTTATGTGGATCAGATACATCGCAAATGTGAAAACATTTTTTTTATTTATTTATTTATTCATGTTAATACGGCTTCCAAAAGCCAATTACATTAACATACATACAAAATTAAATAACACAAATAGGTACATAATGAAATTCAAATAATAATATAAATCAAAATATAAACAGAAAAAAGACAAATCAGAGGAACAATTAAAACGGGAATAAAATAAAAACTAAAAATTAAAACAGTAAACGAACTAATTTTTTTTTTCGCAGAACGCTAAGCAAGCGCGCATTAAAATTTTAAATTCATCTGCGAATATATCACAGTTCGGGTTAGCTTCCATGAGGCTATTCAGCGCGGAAAGAACGCGAGGTATAGAGGATGACGCACGGGCTACCGTGCGACATGTAGGCACAGCTAGCAGACGGTGTCTGCGTCCACGGAGATAGTTACCAGGAACGTGAAGACGAATCAACTCATTGAGGAGATCACTGGCATCTGTTGTCTACATATTTTTAACATGATTTTCATTTGGTCATACGCTCTCCTCGTTTCTAACATATTATACCCTAAACATCCTGAGATAAATTTAGTTGGGTATAAAAATGGATAATATCCAAAACTGATTTTATATAGGAATCTCAAAAATGCCTTTTGAACTTTTTCAAGTAATAGTGCGTAAGTAGGCTCATGTGGATTCCAGACGCAGGAGCTCGCCTCCAACTTGCTTCTGACAAGAGTGCTGTACAAGAGTCGTACGACATGTCCGTTCCGAAAATCGCGCGAGTTTCTGAGGACAAATCCAAGTCTTCTAAAGGACTCTTTAGCAACGGTGACAATATGATCGTGAAATGTCATCTTCTGGTCAAATACGACACCCAGGTCTTTTATAGTTGTTGCCCTTGTTATAATAGTGCCATTTATTTTATATTCTAAGTTAATTGGATGTCGAGTTCGGCCAAAAGTCATGACATAACACTTAGAAGAATTGTATGCCATCTTATTAGATACTCCCCAATCGTAAACTGCATCTATGTCTCTCTGTTTAACCTCACAATCCGATATAGTGTTGACAGATGCGTACAATTTAAGGTCATCCGCATAAAGAAGACATTTGGCATGTTTGGGAATAGTCGGCAAATCATTAACCATCAGAAGAAACAATAATGGCCCGAGGATTGATCCCTGACTTACTCCTGAACGAGTGTGGTAGGCACTGGACTCATAAACTCCTAACCTAACAAACTGCTGGCGATAGCGAAGATAATCAGCCAGCAGGTGCAGAAGGCCATGACAAAATCCTATGGTGCTGAGCTTTGCAAGCAAGATGTCATTATTTACTCGGTCAATTATTTATATTGTGATCAGTAAAAATTAATGAACATCAGTTTTAGTAAGACAATGAGAAGTGTGACTTTTGAAACCCTTTTAAAAAGTCAAAGTTTTTCAGAGGTTGGTTGGTGTTGTGACAAATTTGATGTAAGTGCTAGTGTATGTTGTGTGTGGGATGCATGTGAGATTGTGTCCGGAGATGATCGGTGGCGCCGCGCGGCCGCGTCCGGTTCCATAATGGATCATCCGTATACTGTGCAGGGGGTATGCGCCGAGGGTGGGGGTTAGTGATCCTACATAATAACAATATTAACTATCCCATTTATTCTAATTATATATCTATGAAGTATATCATCAACTTGTGTGCTTAACACAAGTTACCTCTTGGACAAAACCGTGATATTGTTATTGACTACAAACATCTAATATTTAGTGTATTATATAATTTAGGATGAAAATAATATCAAGTAACATAATATTATTATGTAAGTATTTGGCTAGAGAGCTGGGTTAGTTTTTGGCCAAAGAATCAGTATCGCCCTACAACATGGCAATGCTGCCAGCCTTTTGGGCACGTTTCCTGAATTTTTTTATTCCCTTTAATTATTTCCATTACTATTTTCTTTTAAATTATCAAAATAGCGTATTAAAGTAACATAATAATTGTTTTGTTACAGACTCTAAACGAACAAACACAAGTGTCATGGTCGAGTCTAGTAGTATCGCAGCGTTGAAATCAGTCACAAAAGCGCGCAACGGGAAATATCTAGAGGAAACCTCGTTTGTAACTGAATAGTCTATACAAAACGGTGGGTAAATCCTTTGTTAACAAAACACCTTTCATTAATTTCTATTGTAATGAATGGGCGACAGATTATAAATAACGGCTGAATTTAATACCGAGGTGGCCAGCGCGGCGCGGTCGCGGCACGGTCGCGGCACGGTCGCGGCACGGTCGCGGCACGGGCGGCACGGTCGCGGCACGGTCGCGGCACGGTCGCGGCACGGTCGCGGCACGTCGCGGGTCGCGGCACGGTCGCGGCACGGTCGCGCGGGCACGGGTCGCGGGCACGGTCGCGGCACGGTCGCAGCACGGTCGCGGCACGGTCGCGGCACGGTCGCGGCACACGGTCGCGGCACGGTCGCGGCACGGTCGCGGCACGGTCGCGGCACGGTCGCGGCACGGTCGCGGCACGGTCGCGGCACGGTCGCGGCACGGTCGCGGCACGGTCGCGGCACGGTCGCGGCACGGTCGCGGCACGGTCGCGGCACGGTCGCGGCGCGGGCGCGGCGCGGGATCGTATAGAACATAAGTTTGTTTACTTCACTTTGAAGTTTATGTTTTCTCTGGGTTTTGTAATGATATCATCATTTGTTTGCTATTTACATGATTAAATCTGACGGACTTATTGATATATAGTGATGTAAAGTGATGGCCTGAAACACAGTTTTAATAAACCTAGCTCGGGCATGTCGCTAACTTTACATGATTCTCTATTTAATAATACGTTCTGTATGACCTTATTTATATTTTTAGTCAGACATCTAGTTATTGTTTAGGCAATAACATATGTGTGTGTATGAGAGGAGAAATGTGTCCAGCAGTGGGACGATAAAAAGGTTGATGATGATGATGATTTGTGTGTAAAAACTACAAAGATATTTTATACAAATACATTCCGTATTTGTATAAAATATCTTTGTAGTTTTTATGTTACAATGTTGTGTAAAGTTTGAATAAAGATTTTTATTGGTTATTAATTATTTTTGCAACATTTGTGTTAATTTTCATACAAGTAAGACGAAATATTATATTAATAGACTGCTTAGATTCATAACTTTCTAGGCATAATTGAAACTTTCCCTTAACACTAGATATGTAACAGTGAAAGCCTATGACGTCGAAATAGACAGATGGACAACAATTAAAACAAAAAAATAAATAAAGAGATAACTGAGAATATAGGTGCAACTGTGCATAAATATAACGAGAGGCGGTATCGCGGTATCGGACTTGTTATTTTTAGTAGTTGTTTTGTTAACGATGTATTTTCAGTATTTAATAACAATAGTTTCTAAATAATTTAAGCTTAATCAGATCTAGCACGATTCAGCTACTAACGCAGCGAAATTGATCGATCAAATATGTAACGAACGAAACGACACGTAAGACAACCGTCGTTCTGCATCTGACACTTGTCAATGCCGTGTAATACAGTGACGACCTCTTTTAAGTTACCTGTTTGACGTTGCCAACTAAATCATGATAAATTATAGATAACATATTAAATCCCATATAAACTTCTCGAAGACTCTACAAATATAATTATACTAGTTTTAGCTAGAACCCGTGATGTGGTGCGTGAGAATAGGTCTGCACACGTCTTAAACTAGTAACTCGATAGTAACTCGATAGTAATCGATCATATTTGTATGCTCAACTTTGTAAAAGCTTATCTCACTGAGCGACGACTTCGAACTTGAATGGTTTACCTGCGTAATCTATCGAGGGTACCGGTGTGCTTGTACGTTTATCGATAGTACGGATTGTCTTCAAAACTAGCCAAATATGGCGAAATTTTGCAAATGCATTATCGCGTGAGTTGTACTTAATATTAATCTCGGAATCAAGGAAAATGAAAAAAATATGTATAATATTCGGCCGGAGACTATAATGTTATGTTTTACTGAATAGCTCGAAACATATCGGCTTTTATGTTTGAGTGCTCGACGTCTGTACACACAACAAGCAAATAGTATGTACTACATAGAGTGTATGTTTGTTGAGTTCCTTAGGACCTACGTATTTGATATTAATTTATTTCAACTTGATGCCTCAACATGTTTCTGAGGAAAAGGGTTTCGACAGACTGACAGGCAGACAGCCAACGAAGTGATCCTAAAAGGGTTCCAACTTTTCCTTTAGAGGTACGAAACCCATAAAAATTACATACCTAATTTTCTGGTCAAGCGCAAGTAGTCACTGTGAGTACAATGATAGCACGGAATTAGTATGTAGGTACTGTGTGGTAAAAGAGAACAAATGATTTCACGTGTGCTCCTCGACTACTACTTATACTTAAATACAAATAAAAGATTTAATTCATACATTTGATTAGGACGTGAGTCCTAAACGTGGAATTGTCATGAGAGCAAGTGCAGTTGTAGAGAGATATCTGCCGGAAGCTCGGGCTAGTAAGGAGGCAATCTGGTCCGAAAGAGAGGCTATGGTCGAGCGTACGAGTGCTGCACTACAGGCAGTCTCCGAATGGGGCAAAGCCAATCTTGTAGCATTCAATGCCGCCAAAACACAGGCGTGTCTTTTCACCGCCAAAAGGAGCCCGTTCACCTTGGCTCCTACTTTTCAGAATGTATCCTTGGAGTGCACCAACCGCCTTCAGCTTTTGGGAGTAGAGATTTCCTCGAACCTTAACTTTGGGCGGTTCATTGAGTCCAAGGCCAGGGTGGCTGCTAGAAAACTTGGCGTTGTCGCAAAGGTCCGGCGGTACTTCACACCGGGGCAGCTTCTAATCTAAAGTTGTACAAAGCACAGGTCCGCTCGTGTGTGGAGTACTGCAGTCACATTTGGGCTGGTGCTGCGAAATGTCACCTGGATACTTTGGATTCAGTGGAGAGGCGTGCGAAGAGGCTGATTGGCGACCCAGACTTAACTCGAAACGGTCTCCAAAGCCTGGAGCACAGGCGTAGAGTAGCCAGCCTTTCGGTCTTCTATAGGTTGCATTCTGGTGAGTGTGCAAGGGAATTGCATGATTTAATTCCCCCATCACCGTTCCACCATCGGACGACCCGTCGTACGGCGAGTTTCCACCCTTACGTTGTTGATACCACTGCGACCCGGACGAAGCGTTTCGCTTCCTCTTTTATACCGCGTACATCGAGGGACTGGAACAATTTGCCAGCGACGGTGTTTCCGTCACATTACAATTTGAGTGTCTTCAAGGCTAGAGTGAATAGGCTCTTAATAAACTAGCGCGCTTTACCATCAATGATCGCATCACTGCTTACCATCAGGCGGGATTGCGGTCAAGCGCTTGTTTATAACTTATAAAAAAAAAAAAAAAAGAGCAGCACTCGCCCAGTGATATCGAGCCCGACTTACAAGGTGTAGGCCGTAAGTTCAAACCGCATCAGGTGCTTTACTGCTTGTAAGTAATTAATTACCACTGTTCTGTCAAAACGGTGAAGGAAAAATATATCGTGAGGAAACCGGCATGTTCTGGAGCTATAAAAAAACGTGTGGCACTCGGGGACTGCCGCGGTAAAGACGTGTGGCACTCGGGGACTGCCGCGGTAAAGACGTGTGGCACTCGGGGACTGCCGCGGTATAGACGTGTGGCACTCGGGGACTGCCGCGGTAAAGCTATTGCATAGCATTTTTTATCAACTTATGCAATTATAATTATTTACTTGTTTTATTTCTGCAGTATTTTTTCGTTTGTTTTTTTACACTTTTTCAGTGTGGTGACCGATAAGAAAACATTTTTTTTCTTTGATTAAATAAATGAGAAGTTTGATAAAGAGATAAAAGCTATGCAATAGCTTAAAAATGACGTCATTTTCGTGATCTGCACCCCTGAAAACCCCTGTCACGACACCCATGTCAAAATATCATAATTTCGGTGTCGGTCGCGTCGTAACGATCTATTTTGTATTTTATAATTCTACATCTTATAGAAGACCTATTTCAGAGTGAAAATTCATCGCAAGTTCAGCACATCGCGACAATCATTAACTTGTCAAATGTATAGAATCGAGTTCGCGCCCTGCAATATGCATGCTCTTTTTAGAAAATCTATAAATTGTTATCAAAAGATGTAGATGCACTCACACAAACACACATTGCCGAAGGCTGCCGAACTGAAACGACATAACGATGAGACGATGCACGGCTTTCTACACCGCACCACTGTGTCGGTCGGAGTGGGGGTGTTAGGTTATTTTCGTTACGGAATTTCTAGATTTGGTCTCCACGCTCAAGGCCCGCGATATTAGCTATCCGCCTACCAATCCGCACTGCGCCAGCGTGATAGATTTTACGGCCCACGTCCTCTCACCGAGAGGAGGGCTGTGTCCCAACTGTGGTAACATTATAGGCTGATTATGTTATGTACCTATGTATGTTATGTAAACAGTATCCGCATTAAGTACAAACAGCCTGTATCTTGGCAAGCTGTACCGAGAAGAGTTCTGTTGCCAAACACATATTTATCTTTTCCATCTCTGTTTTTCTTGTAAGACTCGTAACACCTAATGTTATTCATGAGTCCGCGCTCATAACTATGTCGCGACTTCTTTGTGACGAAATTCAATTTGTCCTCGATGTGAGGACTGCTAGTCGAACTACAAGGAGAGGGGAAGGGGGTGAAGCAAGAAAGAGAGCGGGAAATATTTTTTGTAAATCTCAAAACGAAGCCGTTAATTAGAAATAAGCTTCATAAAGTGACCATATTATGGTACTAAATGAGAGGAAGACCCCAAGGTTCTAATGTTAGTTACGTTCATAACACATTTGTTCGTGAAGGATCGTTTATTTCACTAATTTGAATAATGTATTGTATCTCATTATGAATTTGTGCGTTATTGTAATGTAAAACGCACCATTTATTAGGGTTTGTACTTCGATGAGAAAAAATGTAATCCTTATACGATGATCACTGTGTTGACCGTCCTGTGCCGCTAGTCATTAAAAGATGTAGCCGTTCATGCCGCAAATTTACTTCTTATATGAAATATTCAGTACAGATAATGGAAAAGTGAGTTGTTGTACAAAGTGAAAAACAAACATCACATAAAAATACACCTTCAAGCTAGTCGATATTAGAAATATTTTTAAAGGAAGAAGACAGTGTACAATTTAATAACTAGAATAAATTGTAACTAGCATAATTTAAAGCTCACGATTTGTCCAACAATATTCTTAGGATTTAAATGTTATTTTCATTCCTTGTAGTGATCAACACGAGAGACTTGTTTCAACAAGTTTTATCTTATTGTGCACTTATGACTTTATCAATACAGTCACTTCAGAAAGTTTGCAAAATCATTGGTGCTGTCAGTTTTTAATGGACCCTGCGCTTTTCTCTGCATACGAAACGTTATTTTTCAACATTTTCTCAAGAGTGCACCGTCAAACGTGTGTCGTGTTTGAGAGCTCTCTGAGCGCGGGAGAGCCTCGTTGTGCGCCACGTGGCCAATTATGTCACCCACACTCACACATATACAACGTGCGACACTGTGATGGTCGGATGACATCAGACACACACGACACGCGCATTCCGTCGCACAATTAGATTGCACCACAGTTGGCTCTAGAACGCCATTACCTACTTCTTACTATAACGTTTTATCACGTTCGGTGGCAGCAGTCGACGACAGCGCTATTATAAAGCTTAGATACTGCTTTAATTTACGGAACTTATCTATTCTAAATACGGTTTAATTTACATGCAAATAGCGCTGAGCGATTTATATCAATAGGGGATTTGATAAAAGACTTATGAATTATATTATTATGGTAGGATTCCGTGCCCGTCCGTAGTGTCGTAGTGGCGCTACGTGGCTACGAGTCTCGTAGCACCACGTAGCCACTCAATGTTTAGATGACGTCATCTTCTGATATAACTGTTTGTTTTTCTTCTCTTTGTACTTACAAACTTTTATCTTGGACACTTCCGAGAGATTCCATCCAATATATTGTTTTATATTTCAATAATAACTGTTCAACGTACGTTGCGATTTTATTTGTAACTGTTGTACTTATGAAATAAAAGTATAACGGATCCTACTTTGTTGGGTATGTTTTATATTGGCGACATATTCTGAGCGAGCACTGAGCTGGCAATTTAATTAAGACTCCTTCAGACTATGTGCTCGTAGGTTCTCATAGGTACCGTCTGATATAACTTGTAATAAAGATCGAGTGTTCTTTCACTTTCACAGCTATATTAAATATAATCACAGCCGAACTTACTATGAATATCACATTGAGTTTATTTGATAAATTCCTCGCTGTTTATGTTATTTGGTATGAAATGTTCTAATTCAGTACTACCTATATATGGGACTTTTATATTTCCGAATAATCTATTTGCTAGCCATCGCGCCGGTTCACGTCTTATACGTTTACTTTTTTTAATTTTGTTCATTATCAGAGCATCGACAGTGACGTTTGAATCAATATTTAGAACCTTTTACCTACTTTGAATACTTTTTGGAATGAGGTTCTTTGTGGCCTGAGGTAAGAGTTTAGTAACATAAGTCATCACATAATGAAAAATCCGATCGCGAGGTATAAAATCTGTCGAAAATACCTTTTATTTCTCGAGGTTTTCACATTTATTCGGCGCCGACATGAGTATCAGAATGTATAAATGGTTAATATTTGTAACTGTTTTACGAAACAAGTACTAAATATTATCTTACTTACTCTATAAACATAATTATTATTGATTAAGGCCGGCTTCAGCTGATTATGTTACATAACTTTAGTGATCGACAATGTCCTCACGGTGTACGAGAAGCCAGTAGGTTTGAGGGAATAGAGCCTGTTCTAAAATATTTGTAATCGGTTCCGATCCCAGCTGGGGGATTTTATTTTTGTATTATTTTTTATTTAATGTTTTTATTATTTACTTTTATATAAATAATTAAGGTATAGCCTGTGTTTTTATTTCTATATTCAGTTGGATGAACCCCGGTCATTAGATTGTTTTAAAACGGTATTTTGGCTTACAACAGTTTTCAGTCGTGGTCATATAGGTCTGCGTCAGTTTTATTAGCTAGAGAAGGAGACGTTTCATTATAAACCTACTATTAACATATCTTCATTCCGTACGTGGTGTGTTACACCTGTTTGTCTTACTTCTGCACCTTACACCTACACCTACACCGCAGAGGTAGGAACGTTTATTCAGACTAGAACACTTAACTCCTCGGCACAATCTTGCTCTACACTCTTTGAGCAGCAAACACTTTACAGATCAGCAGCAAAAGGTCCACTACAACATCATCATGTGCCGCCTTTCCCAACTGTCTTGTGGTTGGTTTCCAGTCTAACCGGATACTATTGAATACAATATTTTACACGGAGCGCCTGCCTATCTGACCTCCATAACACAGTCAGTGGGTAATACAATACCCCTTGGTAAGACTGGTGGTTAGACTTGATTCAGAGTTCTGACGACCTGTAACGAATGTCAAAGAAATCTAAATAGCCGAGACCAATGACTTATTGTGCTTTCAGAAGCACGGAGAAGTTTTAAGATGTAAACATGGTTACCCATCCACAGAACAACCCCGGCAAGCGTAGTTTAACCTGATCAATCGGCCTGTGCACCTGTCATTATTTAGGAACGAGCTCAAGGTCCACTATAATAATATTATTAAAAGGCCATGATATCCCGCAGCTACTGCTCTCCTTGCACTTATCTCCGTTTGAAGCCTCTGAGCACCAGTTCTTATTGAAGGAGTCGAGCTAACCCCGCCATCTCCACCCGGGCCTGCAGCGTTGTCGTTTTCCATTAAAAGGGACTCATTGGGTCGTAAGTTTGACCTATTGATGATCTGACATGCTGCAGTTGATTGTAGCCCGCTGACGAGCCGTCCGAGTGACGCGAGTTACCTTTGAGATGCAATGGGTGATTGTGTTTCTACCCCGATCTGTTAGTTTGATGCTCAGAATACTCCATTCCATAGATATTACTGTGTACCCGATAGTGTGTTAGCTGTTAGACATAATTATAATGTATTTCTCATTGGTTTCCATAAACACAGGGTCATGTGTTTCTCTTATTAAATTAATGAAAACGTTAAACACAAATGTAACGTGGGTACCCTACGTTATTTATGTACGGTTTTATGAAGTTGTCCTTCTGTGTCAATTTTTATGTGGTGGTAGCGCTTTGAGGTTGCCGCTGCGCCGCGTACGTACTAAACGTTCAAAATACCGCAGAAATATTCTATGTGGAAACCATATCTGTAGGAAGTCGTTTGTGAAATCTTATCACTATTGTGAATAGCAGCGGAACGGAACATTTTGTTGTAAGAAAAATTTATTTAGCATGTATCGCTCCGGTGGACGTTCTGAGTGTAATTTATAAGATAGCCTAGCTTAGTATGAGAATACAGTGATGTCTTTAGTGTAGGTTTTTGTTTGAGAAATTTATGGAGTGATATGTTTCTTTTGGGAAATGGGTAACAGTATTGTCTGGTAAAAATGCTCTAAAGAAAAAAGGGTTCTTCCCCCTCCATGCGACTCCCTCTCCCTCTTTCATCGTCATTTCTTTCTTTTATATATGCGTGAGTGTGAGTGCGAGTATTGCGTAAGGTATAGTGTTTGAGACGGATGTTCCCCGACAGTACACCATTTAAAGGATTCCGTACCTCAAAACGAAACACGGCACTTTGTTCTCAGTTTCTGTCGTATACGTAGTTTTTCTCGGTGGTAGGCCATAACATCGGCTGCCGGCAGAAGTTACCACCTGTAGCGAGTAGGCAAGTAAAACTCCTACACTAGAACGCAGCATAAAAATCATGCCACCTTTGGGCTCCGCCTCCAAGATAAGGATTTTGTCCAGGTATCCACACCTGGACAAAAGCGCACACATAGACGACCGGCACCTACGATCCTTTTGTCTAGGACAATGACGCTCGCGCAAGGAAGCCGCTCACAACAATGACATAATTTGTTTACTAGTTAGTATAATATGGAGTCTCTTACATTTCTGTTTGTCCTACCTAACTGTACGCTTTCATGTTGCATAATTAAATATTATTACTCAGTTTTTACCGTCTCGCTATTTTAAATTAAACCAACACCCTAACAAGCTGCCTATCCACTTGCTAGTGCTCGGTGAGTAAGTGGGCCAGGAAGGCGTACATCTATTGCGCACCTTCCCCTCTTCACCACCCACCAGACAAAGTCTTGCCGCCAAGCGATTCGTCGTGTTCCGGCATGATGTCTGATGAAGCCGTACGGATGACGGGTCTGGGCAGTTGTGTTGCGATGTGTGGTGGGTACGATGCGCCAAATGTTGTTGTGTCGGGAGTTTGGTCGTGGAGAGTCTCCAGGTTAATCTCCCTCTAGCGCAGCATCGTTTGGTCGTGTTGGTCTTGGGTTTAACATTGCATCGCCTCGCTCAACTGCCGTCATCCTTCCTATCCCTAAGTTTTTTAAGTGAATAGGCTTAATAAACTAGTGCGCTTTACCATCAACGATTGCATCACTGCTTACCATCAGGCGGGATTGCAGTCAAACACTAGTTTATAATTATTAAAAAAAAAAGTGGAATTGTTAAGCTGACATGAATGTATACGTATAAGGTCAATATTATTCCTATAAAACAATGGACCTCATACGACGCGACGGCTCAAGATACAAAAGGGCGAAAGTAAGAACCAAAGTCACCGACATAGCTCTGCGAGTCGCTAAACTTAAGTGGCAGTGGGCGGGGCACATTGCTCGTAGAACTGATGGCCGAGTTAGCCGAGTAGCGGCCACGTACCGGAAGACGCAGCGTAGGGAGGCCCCCAACAAGGTGGACCGATGACCTGGTGAAGGTCGCGGGAAGCCGATGGATATGGGCAGCACAAGATTGGTCATTGTGGAAAGCCTTGGGGAAGCCTTTGTCCAGCAGTGGGCCTCTATGGGCTAAAATAACAGAATAATACAATGAAAAATATTATTATTATTATAGTATGACTTGACCATTTATTTATCTGTGGTTGGGTGGTTGTTATAAATAACTTTTGTTGTTCAAATACTCTATCATCTGTTCTTCAGTTCGAAACTCGAAGCTGCGAAGTTATCGGCAATTAACGAAACAACTTCGAACCGTAAATTCCGTGAAAAGATTCCAATGAACACTGTTTTGTATTCAATCAACATGAATTTAATTGATTTTGCTTAACAACACATAATCCGTAAGTTTAACGACCTGAGTGCTTGAATTTAAAATTATAACTTTATTTAATTTACACGAGTGATGAGAGAGATTGTGATTTATGTATATCCTTATTCCCACTCTTTCAACATTCTCCATCCCTCACCCCAATATATTCGGGGTTGGTGCAATATGTCGTTTTCTTCTTTTCTTCGTTTCCATACTTCTTTTTTATATCTAATTATTAACTAGTGCTAGATCGTAATTCCGCCTGACAATAAGCAGTGATGCAATCGTTGATGGCAAAGCGCGCTAGTTTATCACGAGCCTATTTACTCTGGCCTTTTTAGCACCTTTGTACTCAGATATTAATTTTGTCTTATCCTTATGTATATTATTGTGTGCAACAAATAATAAAATAAATAAATTGTAGTATATATAATAGACGGAAATACCGCCGCTGGCAAATTGTTCCAGTCCCTCAATATACGCGGTATAAAAGACGAGACAAAATGCTTCGTCCAGATCGTAGGGGTGTCAGGCAAAACGTGTCGTCCGGATCATAAAGTGGTTCTCTTTTAAACATCATCTCCCTAGTCTTCCCCCCCCCCCCCTTCTTAATTATCTATATCATCATTTACACATTCCATCCATCATTCCTTTAGTCTTCCTTTATTCTTATAAGCATTGACATTATCCTTATTTGTAAGGGCAGCTGGGTCAGCATAATTATGCCTTCCGTACTACCCCCTGTGTACATGAAAAAACAACACGATTTATGGACTGTATCCATTTATTCTGTTATAAAAATCGATCGCTACAAAACACTGGTAAAACTGTTTTATTACGTTGGCAACACTAGCACTATGACAGGAATGGAAATTTACAATTATAGAAACACTGACAACACTATATCACTATGGAGGGGAAGGAATTTATAACACTGAACTAACAAACTAAAATTGGCGATTTTAGTTTGTTGTTTTAGTAGATTTTAGTTTTGTTGCAGCGATTAAAAACGCGATATGACGTCAACACTGTCACTATTAATGTACTGAACTGTTACTATATTGTACTATCACTGTTCACTCGTACATCAACTAGAAAGATAACCCAAAACTGAATCACTATATTGTTGTTACTATACTGTCCTGTTCGCTATCACTATTTACTCGCACTCGCAGATCCACTCGAACGATAACTTTAAAGCGACTGTAAACTGAATAACTATTTGTTGTTACTATTCTTCACTATTCACTCGCAGATCAACTAGAACGATAACTGTAGAGGTACTGAACAACTACTCGCCGGCTTCTTCGCGTATTTATACGGTCATACCGGAGCAGAGAACTCTCTCGAATTGCTTTTCAGAATAGTCCCGAACCTTTGCGCGGTTACGTGGCAGGAAGTTGATATGTCTGTACTTTTATTTTTTATGTCTCTTTCCAACATCGGCGCTTGGGAGGTTCCGCTACTCGACACCAGCCATCACCGATGCTTGCCGCGCTGTCATTGGTCAATGTGTGTGTGTGTTAGATTGTCGGGTCGATAACTGCCAATATGTTAATATTAATTGTTCCTTTGAATCCTAGATGTCGTTCGGTATTTTTTTTGTCTATGGTCACTGCGTCGAAATGTCATGTGTCAGTCTTGCTAATATTTGTTTACCTGTTTTATTATGACAATTTCCCCAAAATGCTTCTATAAATTTTTATGTGGATGTGGAATGTGTAGTGGAATGTTTCCGTCGCGAACATTATTACCTACTACTACCCTCCTAATATTACAAATGTGAAAGTGTTTGAGGATGTATGTATGAAAATCAAAATCAAAATCGTTTATTTCAAATTAACCATCACTTGGTACTTTTGAATAGTCAATGTCGGTCAATCCAAGAAAAGTGAAGCTAAATTGCACGTTCCAAAGCGTAGATCTCTATGGAGAAGAACGTGCAAGAAACTCCATGGACACTCTTTTAAAATCATAATATATGGGTTACATTTCTTCGTTACATATTTATGTTGCTTCTATCATGTGAGCACAATGTAAAATTAATTAAAATATAAAAATGAATTAAGCCCACTGACAGCTAAGAGATGACCAGTCTCCACTGACGGCCCCCGTTCACGAGCATGACGCGCGCATCAGCCCCACTTAGCTCAACCATATTGAAGGGAACCAAATGACCCAACAACACGCGCCACCATCAGCAAGACATTTGAGTGAGCATGACAAACTCTCAACTGCCAATCTCGTAATGTCAAACAAGTTATATATATATATATATATATATATATATATATATATATATATATATATATATATAAAAACAAACCATAGTCCATGGTGCCTCACATTCACAAACTTAAATGGATGTTTATTATACTTTCATGCAAAAACTACTGAGCGCATTTGCTTAAAATTTGGTGCACAGGTGAATTATAACCAGAATTAACATATAGGACGTTTTACCTCGATATTCCTACGAAATCGAAACTTATGCGGGTGAAACCGTGGGGAGGAGTTAATAATTACATAAGCTGAGAACTACAACTAAACTGGGCGAGACTATAATAGTAAACTAGCAGCCGCCAGCGACTTCGTTCGCGTGAAGTTAATTATGCTCCGCTCCTATTGGTCGCATATATATTGATGTTATGTAGCCTAAAGCCTTTCTGGATAAATGGGCTATCCAACGCAAAAAAAAAAAAATTCAAATCGGACCAGTAGTTCCTGAGATGACAAACTTTTCAGCTTTAGAATTCAGAATATTATAGTTTTAGCTTTGTTGATAACGCACGATGAACTTTAGTTTTATCAGTAATATCTCGTATACATTGAGACTGTTAGCTCTCTAACAAGGAATCATTTCAATTTGTCGGTCCTTTCTTTTCCGAGTCTAATCTGAGTATCGCGTGTTAATGCAATAGTTGTTATGTTAAATAGCATATTCTACGTTACGGAATTGCATCGCTGACAGGGGTATTCGGCACTGATGCAGCTACACAGGAGCTAAACTTAGTATTCGGGAACGCAGAGCGCAGGTTCAAGCAGCTCCAACAGAGCTGCTTGAACCTTGGACAAAAACTATCTTTGCATTTTATAATTGCATGGCACACGTGTGAGCAGAATGTACTTGCTGTAAAGCATCTATTTTTTGAGTTAATCTATTTTATTGACTTGATTGTGCTCTAGCTGTTGAGAGAATACCATACGTCATGTTCGTGAACGGAAGCTGTCAGAGGGGACTGGTCATCTCTTAGCTGCCACGGCGTATTTTAATTTCAGAATTGATTTTTGTGTGTTTTCCATAATGGACGCTCTCAGCGTACAATATGTATATTCCTGCATCGTTCTCACATGGTTGATTTCAACATGGATGATGTAATCAAATATTTGTATCAATAGCTTGATAATTGAAAAGAGTGTCCATGGAGTTTCTTGCCCGTTTTTCTCCATAGGTACTCCTTGGAATGGGCGACTAGCTTCACCTCACTGACTGACCGACCTTCTGATAATTCAAAAGTGCCTGTAACTGGTTTACTTGAAATAAATGCTTTGATTTTGAATGAAAATCAGTAAAAATAATCAAGCGCTTAATCAATAGTGGTCTGAAAATGCGGCGAAATGGTTCCAGTAAAGGTTGGTACGGCAGTGTTTGCTTCGCGCACAACTTGGCGGGGGCTCTACCGTGCCCCCCGATTATATCCAATAGCACTAAACTACAAGTTTACATTTAAAAAAAAAATAGATTTTTCAGTTTACGAATTTAAATAATCTAATCAAAGCACTCAATTTAAAACTAGTATTAATAGTCACCTAAGAGTAGTTTTGCTGACCCATTTGTTTTACATTTTGCGTAGATACTTTTAAACCCTCTCCATTCGTAGACAAAAGTTGTTAGAAGCTTATTTTCTGGATTTTTCCTTTAAGCCGTTAACTTTATACATTCAACTAGTTCGAATGGACGTGTTTTGAGACTAAATTTAGCTGAACTGCAAGTTTTCTCACAAATTCGCTAGTTATGGGACCTGAACTAAGTTTTATAACGTGCATCGACTTCCTGGGGTGAATTCATGTCAACTTGCAATGGAACGAGGGCGGAGTTAGCAGAGCTTTGGATAAGGAAAATGTTTTTTTTTTGAGACGAAAGCAAATCCTTTAGTCCTACGTCAGTTTGTCAATAAGCATGCTTTCGAAATAAAAATACGCTTTTATATGTTCAAGGAAATAAATGCACCTCGGTGACTCCTTTCCTTTCAAATAATAAAATCCTTTTACTATAAACGATTTTATTATAGAACGCGGTGGGCTTCGCTTTTATAATTCATGTAGGGAACAACGCCGCACACTACGCGCGGCGCATACGAACATAGTGGACTAGTGTTTATAAAGTACGCACCACGACTGTTGTTGTACTGTCCACTGTGCGTTTCTCACAGCCACTGGCTATAACCGTAGGTTCTGCTCCATGCTGTGCGCCTAGTACTAATGACTTTAGTGTCGGTGTGCAATTCCAACGAAGTTAACATGTGTGAGTGAACCTAATCCATCCATACTAGTATTATAAATGCGAAAGTAATTCTGTCTGTCTGTCTGTCTGTTACGCTTTTCATTTTGACGAAATTTGGCACAGACAATATTTATTTAGGTTCTGAGATAGGACATAGGCTACCTTTTATTGAAAAAAAATGATATTCCCGAGGGAAATCTAAAAAGCGCGAATTCCACGCGGGTGAAACCGCGGGCGGAGAGCTAGTAATAAATATTTATTTATTTAATATTTATTTATTTCTCATTTAAGGTTCACATAACAATTTTCTATTTCAATATCCTTTTTCAGCCATTTTCAAGGCACCACTTCCTTAGTAGGAGAAAAGTGTATTTGTTGTTATAGCTCCAACGGAACTAATCATCTGTGAACATTTCAACAGTCTAGCTAACACGGTTCACGAGAGAGAGCCTGCTGTCAGACGGATATACAAACAGACAATGTTATAGCTCCAACGGAACTACATCATGTGTGAACATTTCAACAGTCTAGCTAACACGGTTCACGAGAGAGAGCCTGCTGTCAGACGGATATACAAACAGACAATGTTATAGCTCCAACGGAACTACATCATGTGTGAACATTTCAACAGTCTAGCTAACACGGTTCACGAGAGCCTGCTGTCAGACGGATATACAAACAGACAATGTTATAGCTCCAACGGAACTACATCATGTGTGAACATTTCAACAGTCTCGCTAACACGGTTCACGAGATCTGCTGCCAGACGGATATACAAACAGACAATGTTATAGCTCCAACGAACTACATCATGTGTGAACATTTCAACAGTCTACAACACGGTTCACGAGAGCCTGCTGTCAGACGGATATACAAACAATGTTATAGCTCCAACGGAACTACATCATGTGTGAACATTTCAACAGTCTAGCTAACACGGTTCACGAGAGAGAGCCTGCTGTCAGACGGATATACAAACAGACAATGTTATAGCTCCAACGGAACTACATCATGTGTGAACATTTCAACAGTCTAGCTAACACGGTTCACGAGAGAGAGCCTGCTGTCAGACGGATATACAAACAGACAATGTTATAGCTCCAACGGAACTACATCATGTGTGAACATTTCAACAGTCTAGCTAACACGGTTCACGAGAGCCTGCTGTCAGACGGATATACAAACAGACAATGTTATAGCTCCAACGGAACTACATCATGTGTGAACATTTCAACAGTCTAGCTAACACGGTTCACGAGAGAGAGCCTGCTGTCAGACGGATATACAAACAGACAATGTTATAGCTCCAACGGAACTACATCATCTGTGAACATTTCAACAGTCTAGCTAACACGGTTCACGAGAGAGAGCCTGCTGTCAGACGGATATACAAACAGACAATGTTATAGCTCCAACGGAACTACATCATGTGTGAACATTTCAACAGTCTAGCTAACACGGTTCACGAGAGAGAGCCTGCTGTCAGACGGATATACAAACAGACAATGTTATAGCTCCAACGGAACTAATCATCTGTGAACATTTCAACAGTCTAGCTAACACGGTTCACGAGAGCCTGCTGTCAGACGGATATACAAACAGACAATGTTATAGCTCCAACGGAACTACATCATGTGTGAACATTTCAACAGTCTAGCTAACACGGTTCACGAGAGCCTGCTGTCAGACGGATATACAAACAGACAATGTTATAGCTCCAACGGAACTACATCATGTGTGAACATTTCAACAGTCTAGCTAACACGGTTCACGAGAGCCTGCTGTCAGACGGATATACAAACAGACAATGTTATAGCTCCAACGGAACTACATCATGTGTGAACATTTCAACAGTCTAGCTAACACGGTTCACGAGAGAGAGCCCAAGGTCAGACGGATATACAAAACAATGTTATAGCTCCAACGGAATTACATCATGTGAAACATTTCAACAGTCTAGCTAACACGGCTCACGAGAGAGAGCCTGCTGTCAGACGGATATACAAACAGACAATGTTATAGCTCCAACGGAACTACATCATGTGTGAACATTTCAACAGTCTAGCTAACACGGTTCACGAGAGCCTGCTGTCAGACGGATATACAAACAGACAATGTTATAGCTCCAACGGAACTACATCATGTGTGAACATTTCAACAGTCTAGCTAACACGGTTCACGAGAGAGAGCCTGCTGTCAGACGGATATACAAACAGACAATGTTATAGCTCCAACGGAACTAATCATCTGTGAACATTTCAACAGTCTAGCTAACACGGTTCACGAGAGCCTGCTGTCAGACGGATATACAAACAGACAATGTTATAGCTCCAACGGAACTACATCATGTGTGAACATTTCAACAGTCTAGCTAACACGGTTCACGAGAGCCTGCTGTCAGACGGATATACAAACAGACAATGTTATAGCTCCAACGGAACTACATCATGTGTGAACATTTCAACAGTCTAGCTAACACGGTTCACGAGAGCGAGCCTGCTGTCAGACGGATATACAAACAGACAATGTTATAGCTCCAACGGAACTACATCATGTGTGAACATTTCAACAGTCTAGCTAACACGGTTCACGAGAGCCTGCTGTCAGACGGATATACAAACAGACAATGTTATAGCTCCAACGGAACTACATCATGTGTGAACATTTCAACAGTCTAGCTAACACGGTTCACGAGAGCCTGCTGTCAGACGGATATACAAACAGACAATGGTATAGCTCCAACGGAACTACATCATGTGTGAACATTTCAACAGTCTAGCTAACACGGTTCACGAGAGCCTGCTGTCAGACGGATATACAAACAGACAATGTTATAGCTCCAACGGAACTACATCATGTGTGAACATTTCAACAGTCTAGCTAACACGGTTCACGAGAGCCTGCTGTCAGACGGATATACAAACAGACAATGTTATAGCTCCAACGGAACTACATCATGTGTGAACATTTCAACAGTCTAGCTAACACGGTTCACGAGAGAGAGCCTGCTGTCAGACGGATATACAAACAGACAATGTTATAGCTCCAACGGAACTACATCATCTGTGAACATTTCAACAGTCTAGCTAACACGGTTCACGAGAGAGAGCCTGCTGTCAGACGGATATACAAACAGACAATGTTATAGCTCCAACGGAACTACATCATGTGTGAACATTTCAACAGTCTAGCTAACACGGTTCACGAGAGAGAGCCTGCTGTCAGACGGATATACAAACAGACAATGTTATAGCTCCAACGGAACTACATCATGTGTGAACATTTCAACAGTCTAGCTAACACGGTTCACGAGCCTGCTGTCAGACGGATATACAAACAGACAATGTTATAGCTCCAACGGAACTACATCATGTGTGAACATTTCAACAGTCTAGCTAACACGGTTCACGAGAGCCTGCTGTCAGACGGATATACAAACGAACAATGTTATAGCTCAACGGAACTACATCATGTGAACATTCAACAAGTCTAGCTAAGCTTACGGTTCGAGAGCCACCTGCTGTCAGACGGATATACAAACAGACAATGTTAGCTCAACGGAACTACATCATGTGTGAACATTTAAACAGTCTAGCTAACACGGTTCACGAGAGAGAGCCTGCTGTCAGACGGATATACAAACAGACAATGTTATAGCTCCAACGGAACTACATCATGTGTGAACATTTCAACAGTCTAGCTAACACGGTTCACGAGAGCCTGCTGTCAGACGGATATACAAACAGACAATGTTATAGCTCCAACGGAACTACATCATGTGTGAACATTTCCCAACAGTCTATTAACGGTTCACAGAGAGCCTGCCGTCAGACGGATATACAAACAGACAATGTTATAGCTCCAACGGAACTACATCATGTGTGAACATTTCAACAGTCTAGCTAACACGGTTCACGAGAGAGAGCCTGCTGTCAGACGGATATACAAACAGACAATGTTATAGCTCCAACGGAACTACATCATGTGTGAACATTTCAACAGTCTAGCTAACACGGTTCACGAGAGAGAGCCTGCTGTCAGACGGATATACAAACAGACAATGTTATAGCTCCAACGGAACTACATCATGTGTGAACATTTCAACAGTCTAGCTAACACGGTTCACGAGAGCCTGCTGTCAGACGGATATACAAACAGACAATGTTATAGCTCCAACGGAACTACATCATGTGTGAACATTTCAACAGTCTAGCTAACACGGTTCACGAGAGCCTGCTGTCAGACGGATATACAAACAGACAATGTTATAGCTCCAACGGAACTACATCATGTGTGAACATTTCAACAGTCTAGCTAACACGGTTCACGAGAGCCTGCTGTCAGACGGATATACAAACAGACAATGTTATAGCTCCAACGGAACTACATCATGTGTGAACATTTCAACAGTCTAGCTAACACGGTTCACGAGAGCCTGCTGTCAGACGGATATACAAACAGACAATGTTATAGCTCCAACGGAACTACATCATGTGTGAACATTTCAACAGTCTAGCTAACACGGTTCACGAGAGAGAGCCTGCTGTCAGACGGATATACAAACAGACAATGTTATAGCTCCAACGGAACTACATCATCTGTGAACATTTCAACAGTCTAGCTAACACGGTTCACGAGAGAGAGCCTGCTGTCAGACGGATATACAAACAGACAATGTTATAGCTCCAACGGAACTACATCATGTGTGAACATTTCAACAGTCTAGCTAACACGGTTCACGAGAGCCTGCTGTCAGACGGATATACAAACAGACAATGTTATAGCTCCAACGGAACTACATCATGTGTGAACATTTCAACAGTCTAGCTAACACGGTTCACGAGAGAGAGCCTGCTGTCAGACGGATATACAAACAGACAATGTTATAGCTCCAACGGAACTACATCATGTGTGAACATTTCAACAGTCTAGCTAACACGGTTCACGAGAGCCTGCTGTCAGACGGATATACAAACAGACAATGTTATAGCTCCAACGGAACTACATCATGTGTGAACATTTCAACAGTCTAGCTAACACGGTTCACGAGAGCCTGCTGTCAGACGGATATACAAACAGACAATGTTATAGCTCCAACGGAACTACATCATGTGTGAACATTTCAACAGTCTAGCTAACACGGTTCACGAGAGAGAGCCTGCTGTCAGACGGATATACAAACAGACAATGTTATAGCTCCAACGGAACTACATCATGTGTGAACATTTCAACAGTCTAGCTAACACGGTTCACGAGAGCCTGCTGTCAGACGGATATACAAACAGACAATGGTATCTTCGTAATAGGGTCCCGTTTTTGTTGTTTGGGTACGGAACCCTAAAAATATAATAAGGCATCCTTAGTATCACCTATCCTTATTAATCCATACTAATATTATAAATGCGAAAGTAACTCTGTCTGTCTGTCTGTCGGTCAGTCTGTCTGTCTGTCTGTCTGTCAGTCTGTCTGTCTGTTACGCTTTTCCGCTTAAACCTCTCAACGGATTTTGATGAAATTTGGCACAGACAATCTGTAGACCCTGAGAAAGAACATAGGCTACCTTTTATCCCGGAAAAATTTGATATTCCCGAGGGAAATCTAAAAAGCGCGATATAACCGACCTCTACGCTGGCGAAGCCGCGGGCGGAAAGCTAGTAAATATTATAAAAATGAAAGTGAGTGGGGTTGTTCTGCTGCCATGCCTAAACTACCCACTGAACCGATTGCTATGAACTTTATCGTACGTCATCTCAGAAGGCCAAATTAAATAATATGAAATTTTTTATCCCGAAAATATTAGCGGTTCACATTATTTAAAAAAATTAAATATCGAACAATCTGGGTATTTAGCCAGATATACTTATTTTTAATTTTCCCATTTTTAACTGGGGTAATATACCTACAGGAAACTATTAGGGTAGTGGTTGAGCGATCGGCTGCTACACTGGGTGTCGCGGGTCCGATCCCCGCACAGAACAAATATTTGTATGACCTGCAAGTAGTTGTTCCGGGTCTGACTGTTTGTGTATGTAAGTTTATATGTTTGTAAACGCATCCACGATACAGGAGAAATTCCTAGTGTCGGGCTACTTTTTTATAAAATTATTATAAACTAGTGCTTGACTACAATTCCGCCTGATGGTAAGCAATGATGTAATCGTTGATGGTAAGCGCACTAGTTTATTAAGCCTATTCACTTAAAAAACTAAGGAATAGGAAGGATGACGGCAGTTGAGCGAGGTGATGCAATGTTAAACCCAAGACCAACACGACCAAACGAAGCTGCGCTAGAGGGAGATTGATCTGGAGACTCTCCATGACCAAACTCCCGACACAACAACATTTGGCGCATCGTACCCGCCACACATCGCAACAGAACTGCTCAGACCCGTCCTCCGTAAAAAAAACAAAACGTATGTAAAAAAAAAAAAAACAAAATATATACCATGCTACGATAATGCACGACTGAATACGCTATAGGTCACACAAAAGCTCAGGGCTTCAGGGCAAACTCATTTCATACGGGCGAAGCCGCGGGCGGAATCTAGTGTTCTCATAAATTCACCTTTTACATTTGTGTATACACAGTGTATATTATTAGAACTTTGGTATCTATATTTGTCGAAAAACACAGCCTATATTAGTAGTTTTCCCGGGTCGTCATTTTGGACCAAACTGACCGTTGGCTCCGTTGGGTTAATTGATTCATATCAAATGTACCCTTATTGTGACCATTTATAACATACTCAAGTTTATTTAGATTACAGGGTTCAGATATTAATCAACTAATGTAATATATCTCAAAATAAATGTGGCGTGTAAAAGCAAATGTGTGTAATACATTGACCTCCGGTTTATGTAAGAGTCTGCCGCTAGGTTACACATCGTGTAGTGGATTAAAATGTTAATCTGTACCAGCATATTTCTTCGTTCCCGAGTAAGGGAAAACTTTGAGTAAAATTAATTTTCTCTATAATAACGTTCGTCAATGATTTCTGTACGTACGCGAGCAATTTATATGCCCCACGTTACATGATACTCAATCAACGTTAAAATGTAGGTTGTGACACGAAAATCTTAAGTTTATTTAGACATTGAAACTTATTAAAGCTCAACGATACTGAAGCCGTCAAACAGTTCCATATTAGAGTAGTCCTTCACGTGCCTTTTATCTGCAGGAGTCGTCTCACAAAGCGTGCAGGCTAACTGGTTCAGTGGAGGATAATTAAAAGATGGCTTCTCTTTTTGTTAGCAAACTGCGGAGCAGAAACGCGTCAGAGAATTGTATGGGTACATGTATCTCAAACAAACTGGCGCTCGCCCACATGGGGCGCGTACGTACGTACGTACGGTGTATCTCAAACAAACTGGCGCTCGCCCACATGGGGCGCGTACGTACGTAACTACGTATGTACGGTCTATCTCAAACAAACTGGCGCTCGCCCACATGGGGCGCGTGCGTACGTACGTACGGCGTACCTCAAACAAACGCCGCCGTCGTCCGTCTTACTTACGCTACTACTACTTACGCTAGTTTTACGTGAAATGGGTCTATGTGTGCGTAGGTTTCCGTTCTCTGTATGGCCAACCTTCTGTATCGATCTATTTAGTGGACTCCGTACTAGCTGACTTTAAATACTAACTAGAAATGTTTTAGTATCCTTAGTTTTATGAAGTATCTTAATTACCATTTAAGTAGTCAGTAACAACTAAGTTGGATGACGAGAGAACAAGTATATATAATTATATATACTGTAGGTTGCGGCTACATGTACCTACTTATTCTCTCATCATCCAACTTAGTAGATATACTAATATTATTGAGACGTGATTCAGTAATTAGTGTGATTATGTAGTATAATCTAGGTACATAATTAATATAGCTTCTTCAAAATAATAATATGTCAAATAAAATAGATGTTAAATGCTAATCGCTCGCAACCCCAGAACATTACCGATTACAGCCGAGCGCAAGCGTTAAAACGCTCGGCCAGATTTTTTAACAAATACTCACATTTTGCCAGTGTCTAAGTACTGCGTGGTTAATTTAAAAGTAAGAGATAAGTCCCAGTTTATACTTTGATTAGTAATTACCCCTCATTCACAGAAAACAAAATCAAATCAAATCAAATTAGAAATCTCACAGACCATGTGTGAACACCCCAGTTCACACATGCTCTGTGAGATTGTTTAGGGGGCAGCTGCCCCCGGCGGTCTATTATCCCCTGTCTTTTGAATTGACGATCAAGTCAAGCTTCCTGATGGAAATTTACTATTTTTATTCATCCCTAAAAGTGCTTATGAGGCTAAAGAAGTTTTCACTTGTAATAGCGGCTACAGATTACATCATCTGTGAACATTTGAACTGTTTTGATATCACGGTTCACGAGATGCAGCTTGGTGACAAAAATACAGACAGGGAGTCTTAGTGATAGGGAGCCCTATCACGTTTTACCTTTTGCGTACGGAACCCTAAAAACTTGTGTGATTAGGAGGTATCCGTCTGGAGCAAATTTTCTTCCCAAGCAACAGTTTTTACATTAGTGAAATAAACTTTTGCAGACAACTGTTCTAACTACATATTCAGTTGTAAAACTTGTAATGAACTTCTAGATAAATATTATTTCTTTTGATGGCATTTCTAAACTCATTACAACTTAATTTAATTAGTTTCATACAGTCGTTATCTATTTCTTCGTTAAGAATTTACAAAATTCTCAGTAAATAACAATATTATAGTTTATGTGATAACTTTTACATGAATAACAATACTTACTTTTTTGAACAAGCTTCATGTTTTGTTTTGACAAACTCCTATAACGATTCAAAAGTGCTTGTAAATTGGTTTGAGTTTTGAATACTAAGAGGTATCGTATTACAGTGCAATAGCTCTGTGAAAAAACCGTAACAGACCGTGAAATACCGGTGGACCCGTAAGCCTGGAAGCTCATCAAAACACGTAAGTAAAAACCGTAAAAACAGTTCCCTGTACGTCACAATAAGCGTCCCCATTAAAGAATTAAAACCGGCCAAGTGCGTGTCGGACTCATGCACAAAGGGCCGTTCCATTCCGTACCATTGATTTATGAAATTAAAGGATTTAACTTATTTGTATGAAAGATTACGCGATAATAAGCGGTTTACGATTTACGAGGTATTAAAAAAAACTACTTACTAGATCTCGTTCAAAACAATTTTCCTTGGTAGTTTTGGTAGTAATGTACCTACATCATATACTTTTTTTTAGATTTTTCATTTTCTTATTTTAGACGTTAGAGGGGGGGACGACTTTTGACGACGATTTTTTTTAAGTTAAAGGGTGGTTTTTTTTTACTTTTAGAGCGATTATTTCCGAAGATATTAACAAAATCAAAAATAATTTCAGTAAACCCCCTAGGGAAAAGAAAAAAAAAATCACTCTCCACTTAACGTGTATGGAGGGAGGCCGAATAAAACATTTTTTTCCACTTTTTATTTTTACACTTTGTCGGCTTAATTCATATATCTACACATTGGTACCAAATTTCAGCTCTCTAATGCTAACAGTCACTGAGATTATCCGCGGACGGACAGACAGACAGACTTGGTAACACTTGGGTTCCTAATTGCCTACGGAACCCTACATAAAAACAGAAACAAACTTGTTGGACAAAACGACGCAGACGATCATTTGCATGAAATTCAGACTCTCATCTCAGTAACGAACAAATGTCGACAATATGTCGACAGAATCAAATTGAGATCAGGGCCCGTAGCCTATGTAACATCGCTTCGTAGCGAAGCGAAATCGAATACCAAACCAACCAATGGCGGGAACGATTGACCACGTGATTTATCGCGCCGCGTGGTCAATTGTTTTTGTTATTGGTTGGTTTGGTATTCGATTTCGCTTCGCTACGAAGCGATGTTACATTGGCTACAGGCCCGTACCTGTGATCGTTCATAAAATGACGAGAACCTTGAAGTTTCAAGGATTTCTCTAAAATGGTATCTCAGTCTCTGGTTCAGGAAGAAATGATAAAGTATTGTATTTATACAATATGTAAAGAAAACCCTGTCCGATCCGTGAAGGTATTGTTAAGTATCGATAAATGATTCAAAAAATTGGTTCCACACTAAGAAAATCTCTAACGTGGATGCGTTTACAAACATATAAACTCACATACACAAATAGCCAGACCCGGAACAACTACCTGTACTGTAGGTCATACAAATTAATTTATGTTCCGTGCTGGAACCGCACCCGCAACACACAGCGCAGCAGTCAATTGTTTATTCACTGCGCCAACAGTCCCCAAGCATTTTTACTTCGATGGTTTATTCAGTATGTAATTGAAATAGTATATTTCGTTACAAGTGCGGAAAGCCTGTCATTACAACGAGTTCCGACAAATGTCGACCCGAGCCGAGGCGCAGCCGAAGGTGAGGGTTGACAGTCGGAACAAGTTGCAATGACGGTTCCGCACGTGTACTGAACAACTATTTTTAATACAGTTGCGAAAAAATTAAGCAATTTATTAAAATAATAAAAACACAATAAACTCAACTAACTAATAATTTATTTCTTAGTAAAGTTATAATTCACATATACATTGAAATTGGTACAGTTTTTTATACTAACTGGGGAAGTTTTAGGTTGCATATTTACTGTTTGAGACAAACTATTATTAATTTCGTATGATTGTTCATGTATCAAAGGTGTTGTCAAAGGTGTTATACAATGGCGTTTGCTAGTTGATGGAATTGGATCTAATGACTTATCATTATCAACGAAGGTAAATGGACGAACTTTCTCTTCACTATTGTCATGTGAAGGTGACGGACTGGACTTTAAATTAATGGATTGTGTGATTTTTTTCCCAGTTTCTAGTTTGTTGTGTAATGAATCAGCAATATAGCCTTCTGCAACTTTGTCTGACTTCCAACCTAATGTCGTGAAGCAAATTGACTCCTGAATCTGCCAATAATGTAGCAGAGGTCCTCCTGAAGCTGTGCCCAGTATAATACTCTGCATCCGGCAGACCAAGAAACGTAGCTATTTCTTTTGGCATATTACCAAATTTGTTTATCCCGATTGCTTGAGATGTACACTTTCCTGAAAAAACGGTCGGATTTTCCTTTTTGGGACCGCTGATTCATATATTTTTGCACTATTCTAAGAAAATCTCCTTCAACAACAAAGCTTCTCGGTATCTTATTTTTTGTATTCGGAATCTTGATTAGTAGCATTTTTTCATGGGCTTCAATATCTTTTAAAGTAATATTGGATAACTCCTCTCTCAACAATGCCAAGCTACAAAAAAAACGGATTTGATTAATATTTTTTTAAATAATTTAATGACTGTATTTTGCGATTTCGTAAACTGAATACTAAAGAAAAATATAAGTACTTATTAATTAATTACCTTTGTGGCTAAATAACGATCATCGGGAGCTTCGTTTAAAAACCTTTCCACTTCATTCGATGTTAATATTTTCGACTTTTTAGTTGTAAAACCGTCTGATTGTCGTTTTAAGAAAGCATTTAGTTTTGGGTATTGACTTATATCCACGTTGTTTCTTATTTTCAGCATACTTTTTTATCATCGAAAACCTCGACCATAATGTAGAAGGTTTTAATTTTGCTGACAGTTCGGAGAAATACGCCAACATATCATTTTCTGAAAAACTATTTGCCTTTTTCTCTTCTCTCCACGCAATAAATTCGTTGTATATAGATATGTAGCGACTTTTTGACTTTTCCGGTAAAATGTTCTCCGAAGCATTTTATGCAATTATACTGAGTTCCGGTGGTGTTAATTCAAATAAAATATCGTCGAAATTACTCATTTTGTGCAACAAACAACTAAACTCGCAAAGAAAAGTTTTTGAAAAATGGCGCAAAATGTAAAAGAATATAAGCAGAGATTTTTTTTTCTTCACCCATTCGATTAGGCAAAGGGAACCATGCCCATACAGCCAAGTCTTCAGTAGAATTTTTTTATTGATATGAAATGAAAATGAAATGAGATGAAATTAAATAAAACCTAACCTATCTCATTGAATTAAATCATTAAATCTGATATTGAAACAAATTAGTAGCTTCTTTTTAGAATTATTTGCATGTATCATAAAAACTTCTATGATTTTTTTAAAGTAAAAACTTCATGGTTGGTTTTTTTTTATTTTTAATAGACAATATTTTGACAGTTGGGAAAGAGAACGCACTAGTTCGGAAAAGGTAAAGAAAAAGCACGAATGTGTAATAGCCCACTTTCCGAACGCTATACGTCCCTGTAATACACCACTTTTTGAGCAACTTTTTTTTGTTTTTTATAATTATAAACTAGTGCTTGACTGCAATCCCCCCTGATGGTAAGCAGTGATGCAATCGTTGAGTGTAAAGCGCACTAGTTTATTAAGCCTATTCACTTAAAAAACTTAGGAATAGGAAGGATGACGGCAGTTGAGCGAGGTGATGCAATGTTAAACCCAAGACCAACACGACCAAACGATGCTGCGCTAGAGGGAGATTGATCTGGAGACTCTCCACGACCAAATTCCCGAGACAACAACATTTGGCGCATCGTACCCGCCACACATCGCAACACAACTGCTCAGACCCGTCCTCCGTATTAAAAAGGCCTTTTCTTTCTAAATTGTTCTTATAGTCTTTCCAATTATAATAGCGTACAAATTAATGTATAAAATTAAATAGGTAGTCATCATTATTATTTACAAATGACCTAGGTCAATATTATGTTCCCTCAAGACTATCTGACATATTTTTTTTAAGCATTGAGTGACCCGTGCGTTTTGTTTCCTTTGTGTTGTGTGTCCTGGCCATCCTGATTTAATTGCGGTCAGCCTTCCTAGTACCTACCTCCTATGTTTTTCTTTGTAATAATGTTTATTCGGCTTACTCCCAACACAGTAAGTAAACTTAACCAGTCTTAACTTTTTACAGGAAACTAGCAATGTTACAAATAAAATATATTTTCTTTCGGAGACATTACGTTGGATACGATGACCAGGTCATTGCCCCTCTCTAATAGAAAGCTTTTAGCTGTTCGTTTTAGCGCTATTTATTTGTTATTTATTGTTATTGTTTCAAATACTCGTTATATCGCTGACCGTGGCGCAGCGTGCTGCTCCTATCAAGCGGCTTAAAGACTTTAAATATATTAACAAATTGATTGAAATAATTACTTTATTTCGATTTTTTTTTGTCATTATATAAATCGGAGGTTAAAAAGTAGATACATACATGGAAAAATATGCCTTATTGCAACAGCCTCACACAGCATCATAGACAACATTTGTGATTCTATGGACAGGTAAAAGTGGTGGTCTAAACAGGCTGAATTTATTTATTCGTAATATTGGCCTGAAAGTATCTTGTAACCGGTCACAAGATATTTGTATGTGATGAGAACGTGTTGTTGAGCATCATTTCATGAAATTCTTTCTCTATCACTAACGTTTTCCGCGAAAGGAAATATTGTCTGCTGCTAATAAATAATGGATTACAGAGCAGCGGTGACCTAGTGGTATCGCACGCGACTTACAAATTGTAGGTCGTAGGTTCGAACACCGTCAAGTGCGCTACTTTGTGTAAATTATTTCATCACCACTGCTGTCAAAACGGTGAAGGAAAATTTGCGTGCATATTTTAGAGGCAAAACTTCGAAGACATGTGACATGTACTAGCCCGCACTGGGCCCGCGTGGTAGATTACGGCCCACTCTCTCTCACCGAGAGGAGGCCTGAGTCCCAGGAGTGGGAACAATAAAGGCTGAATATGTTATGTTATGTATGTGTGCTAATAAATGATGGAGGCGGAGTTTCCAATTTGTTGAAATACAAGAATATTTTCTGTTCTATGTTTTCTTATTGGAGTTTTAATTTACTGTACCGTAAAATGCTACAACATTGCCGTCACTTTACAACATTGCCTAAAACCTTAAAATGTTAAATAATTTTCGTACAGAAACGATTTTATAATTTGTCGTACTACTAAGAGCAAGTCGGTAATATATATTGCAACATTTATGCATCATTCATTCAAATAACCCATCAGTAAATTTTCAATTTCAATTATTATGTCAGTGATCGTAGTTGTGTTTTACCGGCTAGGTAGAAAAATTTTATTTGAGAGTTTTTATCCTTTATTTACAATTGGAGTAAGTTGAATAGCAAAGGAAATATGCTGTTTTTTACCTCGTTTTTCTGCTATAAATGTTATTTTGAAGGGTCAAATCATGGCCGGCAAAGTTGTAGCAGGTTTCGGAAAATAAATACGCACCTTTGTCTAGGGTTAGGGCTGCCACTTAAACGTTTTTTAACTTAGCTCGTAACGTCACTCGCATAGTTTGTTATTTTTGAGTCTGATTTATTATTTATGAGTCTCGTGTAACAGTTGATATTGCTACAAAAAAAGCACAGTTGTATGAGAGTTTTAGAAAAAGTGTTCAACTTTGCCTACTACCGTTAAAAATATGTATGTATTGCAATTACAGACTAGATAAAGTCTAAAATAGAAAACAAATTTTAGGCAGAACAGGCGCCTAATCGTCCCGTTTGCGTCCTTAATAGTCTATGATATTTCTAGCTAGGCAATATTGCATTTTGTAACGTAAGTTTGCCTACGTTTTTAAATGCATTTTATGGTAATTAATAGGAGGTTTTTGGCTAATATGAACTGTATCCCGATAGCTTAACGTACAATTTTGAATAGTGATTGGAAACACATATGACTTTCTCTAAACTGAAGAATTTATGGAATAAAAACGTCAAAATACAGGCAATGTTGTAGCATTTGACGGTACTGAAAATGAATAATAAACTATACATATATTATAATGAATATTATTATTCCATTAGTTTATCCGAATTTCGTTTTCGATATTTGGTCGCAATTTCCATTTTCGCCAAAGTTCAATACCGCCACAAAAAGAAGAAGCAAAAAAAATCGAGCGGCCTGTTATTACTTAAGTAAAATATTATTATTCTATGTATGTCACTTATATAAATCATAAAAAAGAGTGAATGAATGGGATTGGAGAGCGAAAGGGATTCTCTCAAAGGAAATTTTGTGCCGAGTACCAATCTGCGGCCACAAAGATCACGCAGGAATTTATGTGAATCTACAGGGTTTATTAGAAAATACCCCGTCTTAGTACCTTCGTGCCTGTACGTGCGTTTAGGTTTATATAGCTACGTAATGATACCTCGGTGGTATGAACATACTCCGTAAATTACTTAAAACATGTTTCATGTATTTCATTATTGTCTTTTTAAACGAGTTTTTTCAAATATTCGTGCCATTAAAAATTTGTTTCATGTTATAATGTCAGGGGTAAGTCGCCCGGACACGACGGCCTCAGCATCGAACACTTTTAGTATGCTGGGCAGCACCTGCCTAGAGTTTTGGGAATGCTATGCACATTTTGTACGAGACATTCATACTTACCGAAGGCAAATGATGAAAACGGTCGTGGTACCTATAAATAAAAATAAAACTGAGGACCTCGCGGACAAATGCAATTACCGACCAATCTCATTGGTGACTACTGCGGCGAAGATTCTTGACTGTGTCTTGGAGAGACAGCTAAAAAATCACCTCAACTTGCTCGACGCTCAGTTCGGTTTCCGAACCGGACTGTCGACTGAATGTGCTATAATGTCTCTCAAGCATAAGGTTAGGTACTACACTGATAGGGGTACGTCAGTCTATGCCACTTTTCTAGATCTTTCTAGGGCATTTGATTTGGTTAGGTATGATATTATAGGGTGTAAATTAACTGAAGCGGGTGTGCCTAGGGAACTAGTTAACCTATTAAGTACTGGTACGGCCACCAAACTAACCAAATCAAGTGGCGACGTTCGGACGAGTATGGGTTGGAATGTGGGGTGAGAGAGGGTGGACTTACATACACTATTCAACCTGTACATTAACCAGCTGATTGTTGACCTGAGTGGTACCGAGGTTGGTTGCTCGATTGACGGTGACATGGTCAACAGTAAAAGCTACGCGGTCGACATGGTGCTGCTCAGTCGATTAACCTCTGCACTTAGGAGGTTATTAGATGTGTGTAAGGATTATGCGAAAACACATGGACTTCTTTATAACGATAAAAAGAGTGATTTGAAATATTTAGGTCCCGGGGTCGAAATGTTTCATATGCACCCCCTGTACTGCTTAACGGTGTCGTACTTAATAGAGTTAGGGAATTCAAATACCTCGGCCATGTGATTACCGAGGATTTGAAGGATGACAAAGACATGGAAAGGGAAAGGAGGGCGCTGACGGTTCGCTGCAACATGCTGGCAGATTCGCGCGGTGCAACGTGGAAGTAAAAATAACGCCTTTAAAAACATACTGTCGAAACTTATACACCTGCAGTCTGTGGGTCAACTATACGCTGTGAGCTTTCAACGCGCTCCGAGTACAATACAACAATGCCTTTAGGGTGATGCTGGGGCTCCCACGGTACTGCAGCGCAACTGCCATGTTTGCACACGCCCGTACGGATGGGTTCGGGGCGTCAGTGAGGCGCCGCGTGGCCTCGCTCATGCGCAGGGTGAGGGGGAGCACCAACACCATCCTGGCGGTCATTGCTGACAAGCCAGACTGCCCCATTCAGAGGCATTGGGTACGATCGCATGTGCTTGTTCCAGGTGGTCCTGAAGGTGGCAGGTTCATGAATTAGGTTTCAATATTCTATTTGTTTTTTGTATTTTCTATTACTTGTTTTATTATGTTTAGATATAAACACAGTGGTTTTAAGTCATAGTGTTACTAACAAAAAAGTAAAACAAACTAAAACCCAACTACGACAAAAAACGACGCTGAAAAAGTATAAAACAAGATTTTCAGAATACTGAACTGAACAAAGTTGCTGATATAGTTGCATGTAAATGGACACAGTACACTCTACCAAGATGTCTTCGTTATACATTGACAATAATGTCATACAATACTATTCTGAAGTATATTCACTATGTAGAGATAAATTTTCGTGTTTGGAAAACCGCAGTCACACGTTATCAAAGTTCTACGGTTATATGTAACGTGTGACTACGCCTTTACGCTACAATGACGGTCTGTCGACTCATATCATAATATATCACTAACAATCACTTGTTGTGGACAACAAACACAATATGTTCATATGTCCTTGCAACTAATAATAAAAAGTAAAAAAAACTAAAACCCAACTACGGCAAAAAACGACACTGAAAAAGTATAAAACAAGATTTTCAGAATACTGAACTGAACAAAGTTGCTAATGTAGTTGCAAGTAAATGGACACAGTAGTAATGTCATACAATATTATTCTGAAGTATGCAATATTCACTATGTAGAGATAAATTTTCATGTTTGAAAAGGCGTAGTCACACGTTACATATACCTACCTACCGTAGCACCTTGACAACGTGTGACTACGCCTTTCTAAACATGAAAATTTATCTCTACTTATTGAATATTGCAAACTTCAGAATAGTATTGTATGACATTACTACTGTGTCCATTTACTTGCAACTACATTAGCAACTTTGTTCAGTTCAGTATTCTGAAAATCTTGTTTTATACTTTTTCAGTGTCGTTTTTTGTCGTAGTTGGGTTTTAGTTTTTTTTACTTTTTATTATTTGTACTATTTTGGCATTACAGTGTATTTGTGGTGCATAATATTAACAAAAGTTAAACTGATGAACCAAAAACTTTGACATATTTATTACATCTACACGCACATATAACAACATAAGCCCGAAGGCATATAGTGCAGAGGACATTTTCATGGGAGTTTTAGCCAGTTATCAAACTGTTTCTGCCTACACCGCGTGGAGTTACTCCCAGCTTATGTCGTTTTCTTTAGTGAATTACATATTCTATGAATGTTCACACTGCTCTACATTGTATAAAGCGATTCACAGTTCCCGTGATCCGCGCTTTACTGTTATCGCTCATATTTAACATCATTAAAGCATTCTTGTAATTATGTACAAGCATAAAGTACTCGTGAAGCTCTTTCACGTGATGTTAAACACGGTATACTTATTTTAATGTTATATTAACATATAACTTTTTGTCCGCTAGAGAGCGCAATACTAAATTTGGTGACAAGCTTTATAGCTCATAACTAACAGAATATCAAGACCCTTCTAATGGTACTACAGTGGTCTTATTCTGATAAGTAGTAAAGAAGCTATGAACGAAAAGATGTGAATTATATGCAACTAGCTTTCCGCCCGCTGCATCGCCCGCGTGGAGCTCGGTTATATCGCGCTTTTTAGATTTTCCTCGCGAATATCATTTTTTTTTTCGGGATAAAAGGTAGCTTATGTTCTTTCTCAGGGTCTAAAGATTGTCTGTACCAAATTTCATCAAAATCGGTTGAGAGGTTTAAGCGGGAAAGCGTAACAGACAGACAGAGTTACTTTCGCATTTATAATATTAGTATGGATGAGCCCATGAATACAGGTAAAGTCACAAGCAAATGCTATCAATATATATATATATATATATATATATACAAGTGACGCGCTTTCAAATGATACCAAACACGGCATATTTATCTTAACTTTATTTTTTTATTCTGTATGTTTTGTCCGCTACAGGGCGCCACAGTAGATATTGTGAAACCCCATATAGCCTATAACCAGCGGACAATTAAGACGCTTCTAATGATATGTCATTTGTCGAATTCTGATAAGTATTTTAGAAGTTACGAGGGAACAGATGAACATACATACATACATACATAGCCTGTCAAAACCATAACCCTCCTTTTGCTTTGCCGTAGTCGGGTAAAAAGATGTAGGTCATATTATACGATAATCTAATGCTTTGTGAGATTTCCTAAGAACCTAAGTATGGACTCCGTAGTTTCAGGTGAAGTGAACTTCATTCGAAACTGACTTCAAACACGTTTTCACGATGAGATTTTTGCGGTTACTAGTTCTGTTCTATATAGGTCGGTAGCTGTATCGTCAGGAACTAATTCATTAATCAGTTGCGGCAACAGGTAGCCGGCTCGCTTCGCCGCCTCACTCGAGTTCGCGACTTCTTGTGCCTCGCACCGTCGGCTCCCGTTGCCCCGGTAACAAGCCGATATGTAAACAGGATGAATATGTTGAGTTGGGAGGGCAACTCCGGCCCCGATGATGTTTAACATATTTCATGAATATGGACTTGTTTCACTATTGTTATAGAGTTTGTTGATGTAGCTGTCACTAGCTTTCAATCTCGACTCGTATATATCAACGTGGTACTTCGATATTGATTTTTGTTGATCGCTGACTACACATACAGTTACGCTAGAATTAACATTATTGAATTAGTTTTTATGTTAGCATTAGAACAACTTTGATTAATGAAACAATGACTTTTTTATTCTTACCAAACTTATTAAGCTTGCCTAACAGACGATAGAATGTCTGTACATTAAAGAGCATCAGCCTGTATCAAGATCAATACCGAATGATTCGTTCACTTGGACACTATTCGTATCTCCTAAACTCGTTTCAACAATAGAACTGCGCGCGGTGTGGGAGCGCCACCACTCGCCGGTACATTAGGACCGGTGTGCTATGTACCTACTTTTAGAGCTGATATTTCGACCTCATAATTCCTTTACCACTTTAGACAATATATTAAAACTTCATTAAGTTTAAAAATGTTTATTTGGCAAGTAAATCACTAACTTGATTTATGACATATTCAACTTTATGATAAAATACACACAAAGTGGTGCTGATAATACGACAATAAACGAAAACACGGACAATGCTGGTTGATAGAAAAAATCCTAAACCATAGAAAAAACCTAGCATCAATAATATTAAAAAAAATGAAAATTTTAAACAAACTAAATCACATAAAATTCAAAACGGAATAGAACATCCTTTAAAATATTGGTTCACTGACGCACGACACTGACACTGGTTCACGACAGCACGGTTCTGTATCAAGGTGCTTTTTTCGCACCATTATTATTAAAGTTTTGTACCGCTGGATACGGCGGTCATCAACCTGTAAGCGCTTCCTTATCAACATGTACATCATGTAGAAAATGTGAGAAATGTAAAATAATTTCCTGTGTGATATATTTCTATGATTTTATATGTGCTGAAAATAAATTAAACATAATTTATTGTCGTATTGTCATCACCACTTTGTATATTTATTTATCAAAATAATCTTAACAATACACATTTAAGCGATATATTAAATTATGTTTTATAACAAGGTGAGGTTAGGGTGGTAAAGCAATAACGAAGCCGGTTATACAGCCGACTTTAGTATGCAGGTGGAATGTATGTATGTATATCTCACCCGTCTAATGATTGTCACGGCTCAATGAATTCACACCTATTGAATGAGGAATGCGGACTAGATGGACTATGTTGTAATTTGTACCATTTCATGTCACGAGCATATCTACATAATATCACGTTATTATGTCCCACTAGGGGATAGACAGATGTAATTCCACAATTCACATGTTGCCGGAATGAAAATATGATCTGCGTGTGTACGAGTTTGCGGGTAGCGATATTGAGACCAAGTCATCCTTCGAGCTATCAAGATTGAAGATGTTGCCCACAGTATGCGGGCATTATTTCGAAGGTCACAAGATCGGCCACACTTGATGATAGAGCCTATCAAGCGTGGCGGGCTGATATCAATTTGGGAGAAGCGAAGTACACCTCTAAAACACTCATCATCTACACATTCGATTTCATTCGTTTTTATTCACAGCATCTTTGTAACACCCGGCTCATGATACTGAAAAGAACATAGATGTTAGTCGGTAGGAGTCAGAACACACCGTTCATTCCAATTTATATAAGATATACATGATTAATTATTTCACAATAACAAAAAAGAAATGACGATTAACAAAATAATAAATTAATAATTAGTTGATTTCACTATTCAATACCGATCGCGTATGTAGTACCTACACTAGATTGTACACAAGTTTTTTTTTTTCGTATGGATGGTATATCAAAGAAGCAATTGGCATATTAATGATTTGTGAATTCGACAAGTTCCGCGGCGGCGCAGAGGTGTATGTTAGATATTTACTGACGAAAACCTACCCATGTCTCTTCATTTGCCAGTGCGCCAGGATTCGCGGTATCTCATTCGGGAAACCCGCAGTCCTGGGAGGTGCAGGCCCTACTGGTAGGTACAGGCCCTACTGGACCCGTCACATGTAAAACACCCTCACATGAAATATGATGACGTCACATGTTATCCTTGCTAATATTATAAATGGGAAAGTGATTTTGTTTGTTTGTTTGTTCCGCTTTCACGCCGTAACTACTGAACCGATTGCTTTGAAATTTTGCAGACGTAAAGTTAGAAGTCCGGATTAAATAAAAGGGTACTTTTTATCCCGGAAAAATTTGATATTCCCGAGGGAAATCTAAAAAGCGCGATATAACTGATCTCCACGAGGGCGAAGCCGCGGGCGGAAAGCTAGTTAGATATAATAGGGAGATCGCCGCTCACTCAATCACCAACTCTGACACATTGATTATGTTTATTTGTAGAATATAACTCTACGATATATAATGTAAAAACACGTCATATTTTGTGAAAAGAAAAATAATTACTAAGCAGGATGACTCCCTAATTATCTACTGAAAGGAGCCATCGTGTATATTGTATCAAAATGAACGATACAAAATGACAACATTATTGGGGCATTCATAAATAACGAGCTAATCAGATTGTGAAGATATTTGTAACCACTGGTAATTCTTCTTCCTTCTTCCTCAGCCTATGGATGTCCACTGCTGGACAAAGGCCTCCCCCAAGGCTTTCCACGATGACCGGTCTTGTGCTGCCCGCATCCATCGGCTTCCCGCGACCTTCACCAGGTCATCGGTCCACCTTGTTGGGGGTCTCCCTACGCTGCGTCTTCCAGTACGTGGCCGCCACTCCAGAACCTTGCTGCCCCATCGGCCATCGGTTCTACGAGCAATGTGCCCTGCCCACTGCCACTTGAGTTTAGCGACTCGCAGAGCTATGTCGGTGACTTTGGTTCTTCTGCGGATCTCCTCATTTCTGATTCGATCACGCAGAGAAACTCCTAGCATAGCTCTTTCCACTGGTAATTACGTATACATAATATTGATATTTTTTCTTTGTAGTCATGTATTCCAATTATATTGACGTGTATTACGTACGTTAATATTATTCGTGTTCGTATGTATTTGTGTGAGTAGGTATTGTCAACGTACCGCCTTATTCGAGTCGGATTTGCACAACGAGGGCTTCGTACAAAGTAAGTCATTTAAAAGTTGTTTTTTTTGTATTGTAACTTTGGAGGCAAATGCTCGTGGATGTATGGTATCCCGTAACACGCAACATGAAAGATAAATTTTCATTTCTATAGTCTCCACTTAATATATAAAATCATATAAATATTATCTTTGTAAAGAAAACCCGCGTATCGGAGATTTATAAAAAACGAAATAACCTTTAGGTATTTTCGTTTCATATTTCATACGTACACGGCCGTTATTGCTTTATATTTTTTTAAATAGGTATTATGATTCTATATTTACGGGAAGTCCTTTTTTTTAAAATCCTTGCCCCACACTAGGTATTTCTCCTATAGGTATCGTGGATGCGATTACAAACGAGTGTGAGACGTGTGTGAGAGTTTAGATAACTCACACACACACACAGTCAGGTCTTGATTTTGGAACACAGCACACAACCCGTATCTTTTGATTCCTTCAATTAAAAAAAAAAAATGACTTATTGCCTGCTCCGTGGGCTGACACGGAGCAAACATCCCAATTTGAAATTAACATCAAATATGTTAATTTCAAATTGGGATGTTTCCTGAGTAAAAAAAAAATGATTCTATTTAGTTCGTCATTCAGATTATAGAAAAATATTGGAAACGTATATTTTGTTTTATAAAATGAATAAAAATTTAGAAATATAAAAGGCATCAAAGATTAGCAGTGGTGGCTGGTGACTTCACTGCTCGCTAAAAAGTGTAGCGTGCAATGACGTCACACGAGTTTTCAATGCGCTGTATCGTCTTCATTTGTTGTTTATATGAATAAAAACTTTTTTACAAAAAAACAACCGACTTCTCAAAACCACTACAAAGTGAAAAATAACTAATTTCGGAAGTCGGTGTCTTTGGTTTTGTATATTCGTTTTTGACACCGACTTCCGAAATTAGTTATTTTTCACAGTTGTTAAAAGTACTATGTATTCAGTTGCATCCGGTCAGACTGGAAGCTGACGCAAATATAGTTGGGAAACGACGTAATTTTGTTTACTTTAATTTTTACCCGTAAGTATGTCAAATCAAATCAAATCAAATCATTTATTTCAAATAAACCAGTTACAGGCACTTTTGAATTGTCAGAAGGTCGGTCAGTCAATAAGATGAAGCTAGTCGCCCATTCCAAAGAGTAGGTACCTATGGAGAAGAACGGGCAAGAAACTCCATGGACACTCTTTTAAATTTTAAAGCTATTGTTACAAATATTTGATTACATCATTCATGTTGAAATCAACCGCGTGAGAACGATGCAGAAATATATTGTACGCTGAGAGCGTCCATTATGGAAAACATACAAAAATCAATTCAGAAATTAAAATACGCCGTGGCAGCTAAGAGATGACCAGTCTCCTCCGACGGCGTCCGTTCACGAACATGACGTATGGATCAGCATCATTCAGCTCAACCATATCGAAGGGAACCCAATGACCCAAAACACACGCCACCATCAGCGAGACATTTGAGTGAGCATGACATACTCTCAACAGCCAGAGCACAATTAAGTCAATAAAAAAGACTAACCCAACAAATAAATGCCTTACAGCACATTCGTACATTGTGCTCACACGTTTGCCATGCAATTATACAATACTAAGAAATTGAATCTACACAATGCTAAGATAGTTTTGTCCAAGGTTCAGCAGCTCCAACAGTGTTCCCGAATCTGTGGAAAGTTTAACTCCTGTGCAGCTGTACAAGTGCCGAACACCTCTGTCAGCGATACAATTCCGTAACGTACAATATGCTTGGCTACATAGTGTGTACATCACAGGCTTTGAATAAATAACATAAACAATTACATATTAAAACTACAAGAGGAAAAATCAAAGAACAATCATTGTATAGAAATCGGACGCAGCTCAAGCCCAAGCCTTTTTGTCCTCAATATAATCCTTCACACTATAAAATGCTTTCTGACACAACTTACGTTTAATGAAGGATTTGAATTTATTCAGGCTCAGATCTTGAACCACCTCTGGAAGTCCATTGTAAAAATGTATACATTGGCATCTGAAAGAGCCACCTATTTTCTTGAGCCTTGTTGTAGGTACAATAAATTTGTGCCTGTTCCTAGTATTTATATCATGGACATCACTGTATTTTTTAAACAATTTTATATTTTTATGAGCATACAAAAGATTTTCATAAATATATTGAGACGGCACGGTCAGTACATTAATCTCTTTAAATTTTTCTCTGAGAGAGTGTCTCGGACTTAATTTATAAATTGCACGAACAGCTCGTTTCTGCAAAACAAATATTGTCTGAATATCGGCGGCATTTCCCCACAACAGAATGCCGTACGACATTACGCTGCGGAAATAGCCAAAGTACACTAAACGGGCCGTCTCAACATCAGTCAAATTACGAATTGTTCTAACTGCGTATGCAGCAGAACTTAGCTTTTTTGACAATTTTTCTATATGTGAACCCCATTGAAGCTTAGCATCCAGAGTTATACCCAAGAACACTGTGCTGTCGTCAGATTTCAATTCTTCGCCCTTTATCAACACTTTAGTTTCCACCTGCCTCACGTGAGGTAGAGTAAACTTAATGCATTTGGTTTTTTTCTCGTTTAAGAGTAAATTATTAACATTAAACCAATGGACTACTTTGGAGATCGCGCTATTTACATCATCAGTAACCTGCTGCTGACGTTTCAGTTTAAATAAAAGTGAAGTGTCATCTGCAAACAACACTATATCGTGGTTATCCTTTATTAGGTACGGCAGGTCATTGATGTAAATAAGAAACAAAAAAGGACCAAGAATTGACCCCTGTGGGACTCCCATTGTTACTAAAGATCCAGAGGATCTTTTTCCATTAACGTCAACGCTTTGAATCCTACCACTCAAGTAAGATGTAATAAGATCCAGTGCAGAGTTCCGGATCCCGTAGTGGCGGAGTTTCCTGATTAACGTATCGTGAAGAACGCAATCGAATGCCTTGGACAAATCACAAAAGATGCCCAAGGCATCGCATTTATCCTCCCATGCATTATATATATGACCTAGAAGTTCAACACCGGCATCAGTAGTTGAACGACCCCTTGTAAAACCGAACTATTTGCTATGTAATAATTTATGTTTATTAAAAAAATTTAGCATTTGGTTTAAAATTAATTTCTCAAAAATTTTACTAAAGGTAGGTAGTACAGAAATAGGTCTATAATTTGTGGGGTCTGATGTACTACCAGATTTAAACAAAGGTATTATTTTACTATTTTTCATGAGATCAGGAAACTCTCCACAGTCAATACAAGCATTAAAGATAACAGCTAGAGTGGGTGCCACAATATCAATAATAGACTTAGCAACTTCCACCGAATGACCCCATAGGTCAGCAGTCTTTTTTACATTCAGAGTGTGAAAGATTTTAATTATATCTCTACTGATAACATGTTCAAAATGAAACTCCGAATCACAAACATTAACATTTTCTTTAAGCAAAGACTCCGCAACAGAAGGTGATGAGTTTAGGGATTTAGTAGTTGAAACAGGAATATCCGAAAAGAAATTTTCAAATGCCTCAGAGACTTGCGAGTCTGATTTAATTATGTTGTCATTAATAGACAGGCTATAGTCAGTATTTCTATCACTGGACCTTCCCGTTTCACTATTAATAATTTTCCAAGTCGTTTTAATTACATTGCCACTGTTCTTTATCTTTGAACTCAAGTAACGTGACTTGGCCATATAACAAACTTGTTTGAATAATTTTGAATATTTTCTAACATATAAATTGAATTCAACAGTGTTAATATAAATCCTCTCATTGTACAATTCATAAAGCCGAGTTCTACTTTTATGAATACCGATGGTAGCCCAATCAGAGAAAGATGCTTTACTATTAACAGAGATAGTCTTGGGAACAAAGGTGGAATCAAATAGCTTACAGTATATATTAAAAAAATTGTCATAGAGATGATTAGGATCAGCATTAACAGCACTGGATAAGACTGGCAATTTATTGATGAGATCAAATCTAAAAACCTCCAAGCGGCTTTCAGTTTTGGGGTTAACAGTGATATCCTTTTTGGCCACTTTTTTACTATGGTTTGGAATAGTAATCCTTTGTCCGCAGTGATCAAAATCAAGTAAATTTAAAACTTCCTTGTGGTTTGGTATTATGTTTGTAAAAATATTATCTAGGCACGTGGCACAAGTAGGTGTTATTCTTGTGGGCTCCAAAAATAGGTTTACAAGATTGTAGGACTGAAATAGACTTATAATTTTATTACAATAACCAGAGTTCTCTAATAAATTAATATTAAAATCACCGCAAACGATAATGGCTTTGTTTGAAACACAAATCTTGTGTAAGACTTCATCCATTACCTACCTTTTCAAAGCAGTCATACAATCCTGAAGGGGGTCTGTACACACTTAACACAATGAAGCCCTCCAACTCTATACAGGCAATTTCAGCTGTTCGTTCTACAGACAGGCCCACAATGTCTTTACGATTTTTAAATTTCAACAGGTTACTAACTAAAATTAATGAGCCACCATGTATAGCATTAATTCTGCTAAACGAACTACCAACCTGGTGATTCTTAAAATTAAACAAGAACTGGTGACTTCTTAGCCAATGTTCGGTTATGCAAAGAATATCAATACCATAATGGTTCATGAATAAATCAACCTCTAAATCTTTGTTCATAAATCCTTGAATATTTTGATGCACCAAATTAATATTATCTATTGAGTCCTCAACTGCCTATGGTCTTCATCATTAAATTTACTGCAGACCATTATTTTAACCCAATGGGTGCAAAGGTCTCATAAATATAAATTCATTCATCATTTAATCAATACAAATAAATGAATTAAGTCCACAAAGTAGCTACTGTAAACCGTTGAGGAGTTCTCGGAACTGGCCTTTGTCTTATCATCAGAGCTTTTATGACAGTCACAACCCATCTAGGCGTAAAGTTCTTATCAATACAAATTAATCGAGCCCAAACACAAGGTAGCTGCTGTGAATTGTTGAGGAGTTCCTTCGACTGTCTCCCGGCTCCATCATCAGATCTACTCCAGACCTTTATTAAATTGTAGTGCTTTGAAATACTTGTCGTGTAACGACAAGAAAAGACTATAGAGGGAGACGGTATTTATTAAGTATACAGAAATTTAAAGACAAGATGGAAGTATAAAAATGAATAAAGTAGATGAATGATTGATGGGTGATGGTGAAGGGCGGCCCCTGGTGGACCGGCGGCAGTTACGGAGGAGCGGCCCTGGTGGACCGGCGACAGCAACGGACGAGCGGCCCTGGTGGACCGGCGACAGCAACGGACGAGCGGCCCTGGTGGACCGGCGACAGCAACGGACGAGCGGCCCTGGTGGACCGGCGACAGCAACGGACGAGCGGCCCTGGTGGACCGGCGACAGCAACGGACGAGCGGCCCTGGTGGACCGGCGACAGCAACGGACGAGCGGCCCTGGTGGACCGGCGACAGCAACGGACGAGCGGCCCTGGTGGACCGGCGGCAGCTACAGAGGAGCGGCCCTGGTGGACCGGCGGCAGCTACGGAGGAGCGGCCCTGGTGGACCGGCGGCAGCTACGAGGAGCGGCCCTGGTGGACCGGCGTCAGCTACAGAAGAACGGCCCTGGTGGACCGGCGGCAGCTACAGAAGAACGGCCCTGGTGGACCGGCGGCAGCTACAGAGGAGCGGCCCTGGTGGACCGGCGGCAGCTACAGAGGAGCGGCCCTGGTGGACCGGCGGCAGCAACGGACGAGCGGCCCTGGTGGACCGGCGGCAGCTACAGAAGAGCGGCCCTGGTGGACCGGCGGCAGCTACAGAAGAGCGGCCCTGGTGGACCGGCGGCAGCTACAGAGGAGCGGCCCTGGTGGACCGACGGCAGCTACGACTGAGGGACTGCCCCGGCGTCACAAGGCCGGCAGCAGTCGAGGGCTCCGGCGGCAAAGGGCCAGGCAGCTCCAGGCGCACCAGTTATATTGTGACTGGTACAGCAGGAAACACCCTAGAAGGGCTCCCGAGGCAGCGTTTACTGGAGAACTACTTTTAAGAGGCTTGTTTGGAAGCCAGAGCTCGACTCACCACTGCTCTGCGATGATTCCTAAAGAAACCTCGCAGAACGGTTGGAGGTCGAAATTTAAAATATTCAAAAATAGGGACGAGGAACGGTAAATAATTTTACCATAAAAGAGTTCGAATAACAATTATAAAATAAAAATAGCAGGCCAACAAGAATTTTGATGAGAAGGTTGTCATAGATACATCGTCAACAATGTTGTCAAAAAATGTCAAAATAATGAAAATGTAATGTAACAATGTAAATATAAATGGTATTAAATTAAAAAGTGCAGTGTTTGATAGGAAAAAGTGATACAGTCCTGCATAGGTACGGCTTCCTACGCTAAGGGGTCAATAAGTCGCCGAAACTTAGGCTTAAAGTTGAGGACTGTGACTGTGAACTGAAAAAATGAGTCCTGGTGTAGTGGAATATGATCAAAACAGAGCTTCATAGTAATGGAATGCATATTATGGACCGTGGAAATGAATGATACATATATAAGTATGAATATGAGTATAAATAATAAGTGTAAGTATATCTGAATATGTACATAACATTACATTTTCCCCCCGACCCTGGAAAAATTTTCAACTGTAGAAAATTTTCTAATAAGATTTCAAGTAGGGACTGTAAAACAACACTTCACACATTCATCCATCTCCATTCACCCATTCATACCACCTATCTCTTTCAAGCAATCTTCTTCATACAGGTATGGGTGGAGTTCACAATTGATGACTGCCACTCATAGAAGTGTGTTTTAGAATGACGACAAGGCTTATTTTTGGAGTTGTCAGCCGCTCCAGACTGGAAGGAAAAAAAAAGGAAACATTAGATAATGTAAGTAGAAATTTAAGCTCCTAGAAGAGTGAAAGAGTTAGCATTTGGTTTAGGCTTATTTTAGGAGTAACCAACCGCTCCTGCATAGGCTTATTTAATGAGTTGCAATCCGCTCCATAGGGTAGAAGAGTGAGACTGGAGGGTAGGGTCGAGCAAATGTAATGTAATGTTTGTGTAGTGAGTGATGTTTATACAATATGTAAAGAAAACCCTGTCCGACCCATAAGGATAATAAAGGTTAGGTAAACACTTTACCAAATCTAATATAAAATTTTACATAATCATCATAGTAACAATACTAATGAATTTTGAAATAATCCTTTTTTCCCGGGAATTAATTCCAATTTCCTCGAAATTTGGTAATTTTTAAAACAGTGACAACACCGGTATTATTATAAGCGAATAGCGACGCGACCACGTCACAGGTGCCGCGTGCCCTGCCCCCCGCCCCCCGCCCTGCGCCCACGGAAGGGGTTGCATAACGCACATGTATTAAGTTACCTCTTTTTGCGAAATAATATTTATTTTTTTAGGGGGATTTTTTTTTTAAGTATAGTCTGTCTTTGTGGGCATTAGTAGAATCAGTTATCGATACCTAACAATACCTTAACGGATCGGACAGGGTTTTCTTTACATATTGTATATAATATAAAAATAAATAGGATGTGCAGCTGTAAACAAAAGAAAGAAGTAATATTTACATAAATAATTAGTAGGTGATTTAATTGACATTAATAATTTAGAGTTGTTTAGAAAGAATTCAACATTTTATATCTTTTATGTGCCATTTACCTACGGCACCATCTGGGTCTTCTAATATGTACACTAAAGGTGATAGTTTATTTAAAATTTTGGATTTGATAAATTTAGGGGCTAGTTTAGCATTGAAATATGAACCAGCATCGCTTAATGCATGATTTTTCCGCCAAACCGTATCCCCGACGTTGAATTCTTTGAACGACCTCCGAAGATTATAACGAGCGCTGTTTTTAACGTAAGCTATATGTAAGTTAGACTGAACTTTGTGAAATATAGACGTGAGGAACCCAGCATTTGTTGCGTAAATATCACGGGGCATAAAGATTAATTCTTCGAGGTTCTGACACGGGGAGTAAAAGGAACCGCAAGGAATTGTTTCCCTCCCAAAGACTAGAAAGGATGGAGTGTAGCCCGTTACAACGTTAGTAGTATTGTTCATAGAAAATTGAATTTTACTAAGATGTTTGTCCCAGGATCTATGGTCGTCCTCTACTAGTGAAGCTAAAGACGTAATTATTGTTTTGTTATAACTTTCAGTCGGGTTAAATTGTGGGCAATAGTAGGCCGAATGGAATATGAAAGGAACTTTGTATCTATTAAGAAAAGAGTGGAATTCACGTGACTGGAATTGTGGACCGTTATCCATTATACAAGTCTGTGGAACTCCATGAACTAGAAAAACAGAATTTTCCATAATATTAATTATATTAGATGCAGTCGCCTGTTTTAGAGGGAAAATCAAAGTATATTTAGTAAAGATACAATTAATTACTAAAATGAACCTATTACGTTTTCTAGTCATAGGAAGTGGACCCATTAAGTCTAGAGATATAGTTTGAAAAGGTCTAGAGCAAATCTTAGGTTTGCCCATTAGGCCATATGGAGAATGATTAGGATGTTTATAAGCAAGACAGGTTTCACAGTTAGAAATTATCCTAGCAATGTCTCTAAACATGCCGGGCCAATAGTATAGTAAAGATATTTTTTTATATGTTTTAAAAATTCCTAGGTGAGGTTCTTGACTGGAGCCATGATTTGTTTCAATTATTAAACGTCTTTCTTGAGGTAATGGAACTTCTTTCCAAATGAAGTCGTCGTTCAGGCGGTCAGGCGTGTGAATACAACGATAGAGTTTATTCTCTCTTATTGTATAATTTGGGTAAGAATCAGGATTATTCGAACAGCCCAGAAATATTTTATTGTATTGTTCCAGTTCTCTAGTAGTATCATTCATATAAATAGGATGTACACCTTGTGGTACATTACTATTTTCTTGTATTTCAGGGAGTTCTTGTGACTTGGCTCTTGATAGAAGGTCCGGTACTACATTATCTTTTCCTTTCTTATGTTTTAGAACGAAGTTGAAGCAAGATAAGCGTAAAGTCCAACGTGCAAGTCTTCCTGAAGGATTGGATAAATTCTGAAACCATTTGAGTGCAGCGTGGTCGGTGTAGATTGTGAATTCCTTCCCATTATCGAGATAGCAACGCCAGTGTTCTAAAGCAGTTATTACGGCAAGTGTTTCTCTTTCAGTAGTTGAGTAGTTCTGTTGGTTCTTGTTGAAGGCTTTGCTCATATAGGCAATCACAACTTCATTGCCTTCCTGATGTTGAGTGAGCATTGCGCCAGTACCGTAGTTAGATGCATCACAATGAACTGAAAAAGGAAGGTCGAAGTTTGGACAGGCCAGAACAGGAGTAGTTATTAAAGCTTCCTTAAGCTTCTGAAAGGCTGCATCCGCTTCTGTATTCCATCCGAATTTTGGAGCATTTTTCCCGGAGCAGGTTAGTTTGTTGAGTGGCGTAGCAATAGTGCTGAAATTTGGAATAAATCTTCGAAACCAGCTACAGGTGCCAATGAATCTACGAACTTCTTTTCTGCAGGTAGGAATTGGGTAGTCCACAATAGCCTTGATTTTATCAGGATCAGCACGTAAGCCATGTTCATCCACTACGAAGCCAAGATATTTTAACTCTTTTCTGAAGAATTGGCTTTTGTCAAAGTTAATAGTTAATTTAGCGAAGGAAAGTTTTTCGTGAACTTTCAGGAGCAGTGATATATGTTCCTCGAAAGTTTCGCTAATTATGACAATATCGTCTAAGTAGCAGAACACTTTATTTTCAAATTCTGGAGTGAACAGCATGTCCATTAATCTTTGTTGAGTAGCTGGTGAATTGGTGAGTCCGAAGGGCATTACTTTAAATCTGAACATGCCTCTTCCAGGTACATAAAAAGCAGTCTTGTCCTTATCAGCAGGGTTCAGAGGAATCTCCCAGAAGGCTTTCGCAATGTCTATACTTGACAGGTATTTAGCATTTCTGAGGTTGTCCAAAATTTCACTTATAAGTGGCAGACTATAAGCATCACGTTTTGTAATTGCGTTAAGCTTCCTGCTATCTACGCAAAAACGCCATTCACCGTTCTTCTTTGGAGTAATTATGACTGGAGATAACCAAGGGCTTTCACATTGTTCAATAACGTTCCATTTCAACATTTTATCAACTTCAGTAATCAAAGCCTTTTGTTTTTCAGGAGACAGTCTGTAACATCTTTGTTTGATGGGTAGCGAATCTCCGGTATCGATCTTGTGAGTGATGAGATTAGTGTTCCCCAGTACACCCTTTTCTTCGAATGAGATAGTCTTGAAGCGTTGGATGATATCATCAGCAATATTCTTCTGATTTGCAGTTAAATGATCATAAGGTAATACTTTGACATTCATTGTCTCGATGGTTGAGCACTCCAGTTCTGAAAGACCAGTCGATGAGAGAATATTCGGTAGAAGATTAAATTTTTTCCAAAAGTCTATTCCTAATATTAAAGACGGTGAAATATCAGGAAAAATATAAGCCTTAATCAAGTGGGTCTGTTTGTTAAAGTAAATAGGAAGGTAACAATGACCTACAGAATTAATTTTCTGGTTATTGGCTGTAGAAATAGTAATTTTATCTGACTTGAAAAGTTTACAGCCTAGTTTAAGAAATTCTAAGTGAGAGTTATTACCAAGAATAGTGATTGAATTACCAGAGTCAAGTAATCCAGTCAAAGATAAATTGTAAACTTTGATGTTAACAAAAGGTCGTTTAAAATCCTTTTCATTAGAGTATAGAGTTGAAGAGATTTTATAGCATGAAAAGAAATTCAGAGTTTTAATCCACTCGTTCCAATCGTTGGCATCAAAGTTTGTTTTACTTTTCAAGTCAGTCGTTAGTTTTTTTGAACTAGAGTTAGGTTTAGGTGAACAATTAGGACAGTCTGGGGTTTTAAAACCTTTAAGACCACATTTAAAACAAATTAGAAAGTGACGTTGAGTACAAGTATTTAAGGTATGACCATGCATACGACAACGAACGCAAAATGAATTTTCTTGCGAGTAAGCTTGTTTTAGACTGTTTACTTGTTTGGGAGGGTTTTTGTAAAATCTATTTGTGTATGAAGGAGGTTTTGGGTCAGAAGTAGAAAATTCCGAAGAAGTTGGATGAATTTGTTTATAAGCAAATTCTGAAATAAGGGGATTTTGTTGGTTATTTGGTTCTTTAAATTGTTTGTCTCGATCTAAGAATTTTTCATAATTTTGGCATGTAGCCAAGAGTGCATCAATAGAGTTAATATCTTTTAGTGCCACGAATACTGAGTAACATGGTCTTATATTTCTTAGAATGATTTCTAACTGTTCCGTTTCAGACAATTTTTTAGCCAGACGAGAGAACATTCGCGACATAATTGAGATATAAATTATGATTGGTTCATCACGACCTTGGGTACGACTTTTGATGGCCTCCAATAATTTAAAATCATAGTCAAAACCGCCAAAATCTTTAATTAGAGACAAAGAAATTTCATCCCATGTTAGGTCTGGATTTTGATTTATTTTAAATCTAAACCAATGTAGGGCACTGTCTGTAAAAATATCATACGCCTGAGTAATTAACAAATTTTTGGGTATATTCCGCACAAGACAATATTCGTCAAGTTTTTGTAAAAACGATCTAGGGCAAGATTTTCCATTAAACGTATATCGTTTCAGATCTTTGAATAAATTATGATTTGGAGAAGTTAAAATAGGAGAGGAAAGAGGAGCTGTGAAAGGAGGGTAAATAGGTGGAGTAGAGGGAGCAGTGAGACGAGGAGAAATAGGAGGAGGAGAGGGAGTGGCGAGAGGAGTATGAATAGGAGGGGTAGAGGGAGCAGTGATATATGAATGAGGATTCATAGAGTTTAGATTTAAACAATAAATCTTGAAACTTCCTTCAAGTGTCTCAAATTTTGATTTTAAAGTGTCTAGATTAAGTTTATAGTCAGGGTTTAAGTCTGTGTCTATACGTTCCAACCTGTAAAATAAATGATTAATAAAAGATTCTATTAAGCGATGGTATTTGGAATCACCCTGTAATAGATTATCTATTTTAATATTTAAATAACTCAGAGTACTATCTATCTGAGCTAACTCCTCCTCTATAGGAATGGGAGAAGTTAAAATATCTTCCGATGGTGTAGAAGGAGCTAGCAGAAGTATCTGCTTCTTTAACAATATAACTGTTTTTGCTGGTTCCTCCAGTCTAATTGTAACTTCATATTCAAGCTCGTTTTTATTTAAGAGTTCAAATTTGATTGGACGAGACATATTTAAGTGTAAGTTAGAAAAAGATGTATGTAAAAGTATACCTTGTTTTCCTGTTAGGGAAAAAAAAGAAAATTAAGTTAGGTGTAGTAAGTATATATGAGTGAATGAGTTATGTGTGTGTTAAGAGAAAATGAAAGGGATAGAATAGCCAAAATATTTAACCAAAGAGCTGAGAATGTACGACACTAGACGAAGTGTTTCTTTTGAATTTAGGAAATTAAGGGGGTGCAGGAAATTTTAGTTGGGCGCCAAACTGTCGTGTAACGACAAGAAAAGACTATAGAGGGAGACGGTATTTATTAAGTATACAGAAATTTAAAGACAAGATGGAAGTATAAAAATGAATAAAGTAGATGAATGATTGATGGGTGATGGTGAAGGGCGGCCCCTGGTGGACCGGCGGCAGTTACGGAGGAGCGGCCCTGGCGGACCGGCGACAGCAACAGACGAGCGGCCCTGGCGGACCGGCGACAGCAACAGACGAGCGGCCCTGGTGGACCGGCGACAGCAACGGACGAGCGGCCCTGGTGGACCGGCGACAGCAACGGACGAGCGGCCCTGGTGGACCGGCGACAGCAACGGACGAGCGGCCCTGGTGGACCGGCGGCAGCTACAGAGGAGCGGCCCTGGTGGACCGGCGGCAGCTACGGAGGAGCGGCCCTGGTGGACCGGCGGCAGCTACGGAAGAACGGCCCTGGTGGACCGGCGGCAGCTACAGAAGAACGGCCCTGGTGGACCGGCGGCAGCTACAGAAGAACGGCCCTGGTGGACCGGCGGCAGCTACAGAGGAGCGGCCCTGGTGGACCGGCGGCAGCTACAGAGGAGCGGCCCTGGTGGACCGGCGGCAGCAACGGAAGAGCGGCCCTGGTGGACCGGCGGCAGCAACGGAAGAGCGGCCCTGGTGGACCGGCGGCAGCTACAGAGGAGCGGCCCTGGTGGACCGACGGCAGCTACGACTGAGGGACTGCCCCGGCGTCACAAGGCCGGCAGCAGTCGAGGGCTCCGGCGGCAAAGGGCCAGGCAGCTCCAGGCGCACCAGTTATATTGTGACTGGTACAGCAGGAAACACCCTAGAAGGGCTCTCGAGGCAGCGTTTACTGGAGAACTACTTTTAAGAGGCTTGTTTGGAAGCCAGAGCTCGACTCACCACTGCTCTGCGATGATTCCTAAAGAAACCTCGCAGAACGGTTGGAGGTCGAAATTTAAAATATTCGAAAATAGGGACGAGGAACGGTAAATAATTTTACCATAAAAGAGTTCGAATAACAATTATAAAATAAAAATAGCAGACCAACAAGAATTTTGATGAGAAGGTTGTCATAGATACATCATCAACAATGTTGTCAAAAAATGTCAAAATAATGAAAATGTTCTGTAACAATGTAAATATAAATGGTATTAAATTAAAAAGTGCAGTGTTTGATAGGAAAAAGTGATACAGTCCTGCATAGGTACGGCTTCCTACGCTAAGGGGTCACTAAGTCGCCGAAACTTAGGCTTAAAGTTGAGGACTGTGACTGTGAACTGAAAAATGAGTCCTGGTGTAGTGGAATATGATCAAAACAGAGCTTCATAGTAATGGAATGCATATTATGGACCGTGGAAATGAATGATACATATATAAGTATGAATATGAGTATAAATAATAAGTGTAAGTATATCTGAATATGTACATAACATTACATACTTAATGAAAATGCTAAGAAATACACTAGTCGCTCCTGCAATTTTTGAAAGTTCTCCTTGTTTTCTCTGGTTTTCCACCATCAAACCTTGATATCCTTATCATGGGACCACCTTGGAAACGTTTTCTTTCCAACACAAAAAGAATTATTAAAATCGGTTCATAAACGACGAAGTTATGCGCGAACAAACATAAAAAAAAGAAGCATATATACGGTCGAATTGAGTAACCTCCTCCTTTTTGAAGTCGGTTAAAAAAGAAAAAATACGTTTCTAGTATTTTTTGGAAATCGGACTGACGGACTAATTAGTTTTCTTAGTCAAATACCCTATTCTGCGCGGCCGTGAAAAAAAGGGTTTTCAGTGACGGACAAACAGACGGACAACAGGGTGATTGTATGGTTTTCATGTATTGGTGTTTTTGATTTGATGTACGGAACCTTGAAAAGAAAGAAATCTAAATCCCACCTATGTACAGTGACAAAGACGTCAACTAAAAATATTTACAGATTACATTTTAACAAAACAAACATCAGTCTTTGTATAATTGGAGTCTCAATTACAGATTACGTTAAACAACTTGAAATACTTAAACAGTTAGATATTTGTTTTGCAGGCGCTGAGCCCGCGGAGCGTCCTCGAAGTCCCTCGTCTCACATACAACGTTATCTTTATACGAAACCTGATATAGTTTGTTTAGAACAGTCATCTGAATCGATTCCAATCATTTTTACACCATGTTAAATTTTTTCTCAAATATATTGAGAAATTGTTGCAGTGGTTGCGGTAGATACTACTACTAGATACTACTACCTATAAGGCGTGTGCGCACAGTGAGACAGGGCCCTCCGCCCTTCAATGCAGGGGTGCAGTACGTTCTAAGTAAAATTAACATGTTTTAAGTAAATTATACTACATTTTATTTTACCACTTACTGCTGAATTTACGTCTAAAGTACCTACATAATAATATCTACCTACACTCAAATGTAGGTAGATATTATAAAAAAATATTTTTGAAATTTTTGTACATAGATTATTTACTTAAAAATAATGGTTCCACCGATCGCCACCGTTCCTCTTTGTACGGACATAGCCCGGTCCTGGTTGTCTCGGTGGTGGTCATATGTAGCGACACGCTCTTTGAGCACGAGGATCTCCGACTGACGACTTGTTTCATTTGATTCGTCATGGAATTATGATCGAACTGTTGAGCGAGTTGGTATCCCCTCGTCGGGCATATAATAACCCCTTTGGTAATAAATGTTGTTGAAATATATGGCATGCTTGAACGTGAAAAAAATTCTTTATAGGTAAGTACTTAAAGAGCGTGTGTGCAATTCACAGGTGGTAAAAAAGGAAACTTTAAAAAATTTGCTTCCAAGATATCAAAACAACACTGTGGAAAAAGCAAATTCTCTTTCCTTTGATAACACTGACGAGTGAAGGGGGTACAATAAGAACCACAAACATATGAAGCACTGTGTAATGATTCCTATCTCATTCTCTCCCACGTTTAATCCTATGAATTTATGTGACTGTCTCTTTTTATGTCCCTTTTTCGTTTCATCGACTTTCAAGTCACAACGATGCAAAAGAAGTTTTCAGTTCATTATTATTTCCCTACGAGCTACGCTTACTTTTAATTTCGTATTAATCACGTCCATCACTACTGCATAATCAGCCTATAATTATAAGTTCCTATTAATCACGTCCATCACTACTGCATAATCAGCCTATAATTTTAAGTTCGTATTAATCACGTCCATTACTACTGCATAATCAGCCTATAATGTTCCCACTGTTGGGACACAGGCCTCCTCTCGGTGAGAGGGATTGGGCCGTAATCTACCACGGTGCACCAGTGCTGGTTGATAGATGTCACATATCTTAGATATTTTTTTGTCTCTAGTACATGCTGGTTTACTCACGATGTTTTCCTTCACCGTGTTGAGAGCAGTGCTGATGAAATAAATTACACAAATTAAAGCGCCTGATGGGCTTCGAACCTACGACCTTGTAAGTCGCGGCCGATGCCACTAGGCCACTGTTGCTACTTTACTAGGTACTTACTCATGTGTAATAGCTATAACACGAAAAAAATACGTTGCTCTTTAAATTGTGAACTTGGTAATTAGACGTATTAGTGTGGCAGCAACAGTGTAGGTTACACATCACAATTAGATAATAACGTTATTAATTAAAACGAAATCAAATCACACTCTATACCTCCCTCATTACAAAGAAAACCTGCCAAAACATAGCACAGTGACACGATAGCAAAATGGCGCATATTATTCGGTTTCATTAACATTCGATATTAGACGGATCTTCCAATATTTGCGATTTATTGTAAACAGATCAAGCATTGTATTACACCGCACAGTTCTTTTGATTCCTTTTATTTATTATTTAGCGTATTATCTCCACAATACATGTAATAACAACAGCTGTTGGTTCCCAGAGTTTTAGGGGGTGAAACAGAGGAATGCAGGGTGTGTTAAAGGATCTTCGACAAGTAAGAACCTGATAAATTGAAAATAATTGTGTATTTTATTTGTGGTGATTGGCCGACGCTCATTCCAATAAGCGGATCGTATATAGGCACATTGATACACCAAAGAGTAAATTCGTAATAGAAAACGATTGAACGTCCGTTTGATAACATAAATTGAAATGGGAAACTTCCGACTTCGGACAAAATTGTGATAGAAAATGAATCTAGGTATTAGGCAGATGTGTTCAATATAGCGCGGTACATGTTCATTCCTTTTGAGGTGTTATTTGTGTTCAATTTGTTTTGGTAAATACATCATAAAAAAAAACCCATAGAGATTTTATCGAAATCAGTTCAATAGTTTGGTTTTTAACCCAAAATTACGGGTAAAAATTTAAGTAAACGAAATTGTCGTTTGTATTTCATCACAACCGCAAAGTGAAAAATAGAACTCTTTAAAAAAATACTGTTAAGTCAAAGTTTAAAATAGCCTTTACTTCGGAAGAAGGTGTCAAAAAAGAAAAATCTGAACCAACGACACCGGCCAACTGAAATTAAAGTTATTTTTGACGTTGTAGTGTTTTTCTTGGAAGTCCGATTTTAAGGAGTAGGTAGGTATGTCAAAAACAGAGACCTTTTTCAAATCCGTTTGCAATGGAAGAAGGTCACATTGAAGGATATACACAACTTCTACTTTTTCTTCAGCCTATAGAGGTCCTCTGCTGGAAAAAGGCCTCCCCAAGGTTTTCCGCAATGACCTGGTCTTGTGCTGCCCGCATCCCTCGGCTTCTCACGACCTTCACCAAGTCATACACAACTTAGTCATAACAAAATGAGTAAACATGCAAGAATGAATATAATAATTAAAATCAATTCAGGAAACAACAGAAATAGAAATACCTACCTTTCTAGAAATATTCCACCGAAGAAGGAACATGTTGATCTTATATGTTGATACACAGCGCTTACAGTCTGACAGCACTTGTTGGTGCTCTAAACTAAATTGAAGAACATATTCTGAGAGCAAGTGAGTTACGTATATGTCAAAATACTTGTCAGGTATCAATTCCTGTTAACGTGCGCGTCTTTCTCTATCGGTCTCAATGATAATTTTATAATGTAATTCAGATACTTATTTTGTAAAATTGTAGTTTTATGATTCAAAAGAGTGTCCGGAATTTTATTTCATTGTGTTTCAGATACTATTTTATAATAGTAATCTTATCCATCCATACTAATATTATAAATGCGAAAGTAACTCTGTCTGTCTGTCTGTCTGTCTGTCTGTCTGTTACGCTTTCCCGCTTAAACCTCTCAACCAATTTTGATGAAATTTGGCACAGACAATCTTTAGATCCTGAGAAAGAACATAGGCTACCTTTTATCCCGAAAAAAATTGATGTTCCCGAGGGAAATCTAAAAAGCGCGATATAACCGAACTCCGCGCGGGCGAAGCCGCGGGCGGAAAGCTAGTAGGTAAATATATTTATGATTGTAGTACTTACTAAATCATTTTCAAGCATTGCGTAAGAATTTAGCTTAATTTACACATTAAATCGCAATTTCCACGTAATGTACAGATACTTTTAGAACATTTGATACAATATTAGGTACCACACCACGGCGAATCATCTAGAAGTGGTTAATAACAAGTATTTACGATTGTTCGTGCGACCTGTTGCTCGGCGCGCCTCGGGGATCACGAGATTTATTGTGACGATATTAAGAATATTGTTGTCTGTTAGAAGACTAGTAACACGTCTTATGAAGAATGATTGGTCACGCAAAATGTCATGGGCCATGGAAAATATGTCATACAGATTTTCCACTTTAATTTTTTTATCGAACTTCGAACTTTGACTTTCCGTCTTTCCTATGCCCTTCAATGTTAACCTCAAAAAAAGTTTTTAAAGAAATATTAGGGTTATAATATAATTATATAATAATTAAGGGTTGGCTTTTACCTTCACGAAAGGCCAAGCATTGCCATACAATCTAATCTCTTCACCACTTGTGGTTGACTGGTTGAGAATGCCTAAGGCATGAAGTCCGCCTCTGTACAATTTATGTGCGAAAGAATAAATAAATAAATACAACCGCGGCAATGCCGCCAGTCTCTTGGGTACATTACCAGTTGACAGCGAACCACAGAACAGATAAAGTTATATTAACAGCGAACCGAGGAAAATATTGTTGCTATATTTTAATTTTTAATGGCTTTAATTAGTAGGTATAGGTTATTTTATTTTAATTTAATACTTTATAGCTTATATAATATTTGAAGTTTATAATTTAATGTTAAAGTTTATGAATTAAAATATTGTAATCCATATTAATATTATAAATGCCAAAGTATCTCTGTCTGTCTGTCCGGCTTTCACGCCAAAACTGCTCAACCGATTATAATGAAACTAGCTTTCCGCCCGTGGCTTCGCCCGCGTGAAGTTCGGATATATCGCGCTTTTTAGATTTCCCTCGGGAACATCATTTTTTTCCGGGATAAAAGGTAGCCTATGTCCTTTCTCAGGTTCTAAAGATTGTCTGTGTCAAATTTCATCAAAATCGGTTCAGTAGTTTTGTCGTGAAAGCCAGACAGACAGAGATACTTTCACATTTATAATGTTAGTATGGATTTGGTACACAGATAGTCTAGAGCCTGAGAAAGGACATAGGCTATATAACATCCCGCTATGACCAATAGTAGCAGAGCAGTAACAAAAAATGTTGCGATAACGGGAGCTAACGGGGTATCGTAATAATGGGAGCAATATGTACATATTGCTCCCATTATTTTAACAGGCGCTTATTTTATTTGAACTGGGCTCTTTTTATTTTACGGGAAACACCGCGCGCTTTAAACTGAAGTCCACGGGGACGGAGTCGCGGGCAACAGCTAGTGGTAAATATTATAATAAGTTTTGATGCTCCTTAGGCGCTTTATATTCTGTAAATTATTTCATTACTAATGTTCTTTAAAAAAAGCGAGGAAAACATCGTGAGGAAACCGGAATGTCCTAGAACCGACATGTGACACCCCCGCACTGTCTCCCCCACTCCCTCGCAGAGAGAGGAGGCCTCAGTCCCACTAGTGGGAATACATTATAGCCTGATTATGTTATGTATAATTATGATATGATTAGCTGCGCCGATCGGTTTCATTGGCATTTTTTTCGATCCTGCGCCACTATCCAGAGAAAAATTATCGTATATCTTATAAGAACAGCCAGGAGGATGTAAACCATCTGTGTGCCAAATTATCGTATATTTTATAAGAATAGCCAGGAGGCTGTAAACCATCTGTGTGCTAAATAATCCATAAGAATAGCCAGGAGGCTGTAAACCATCTGTGTGCCAAATTATCGTATATTTTATAAGAATAGCCAGGAGGCTGTAAACCATCTGTGTGCCAAATAATCCATAAGAATAGCCAGGAGGCTGTAAACCATCTGTGTGCCAAATTATCGTATATTTTATAAGAATAGCCAGGAGGCTGTAAACCATCTGTGTGCCAAATTATCCATAAGAATAGTCAGGAGGCTGTAAACCATCTGTGTGCCAAATTATCCATAAGAATAGCCAGGAGGCTGTAAACCATCTGTGTGCCAAATTATCCATAAGAATAGTCAGGAGGCTGTAAACCATCTGTGTGCCAAATTATCCATAAGAATAGCCAGGAGGCTGTAAACCATCTGTGTGCCAAATTATCCATAAGAATAGCCAGGAGGCTGTAAACCATCTGTGTGCCAAATTATCCATAAGAATAGTCAGGAGGCTGTAAACCATCTGTGTGCCAAATTATCCATAAGAATAGCCAGGAGGCTGTAAACCATCTGTGTGCCAAATTTCATCTTCTACTACACAATCCGTTCTGTAATTTTTGCGTGAAAGAGTAACAAAGATCCTTCCATCCAAAAACTTTCGAGTTAAAATAACATTAGGAGTATTATTATTTTCTCATCCATACGTCAAGCTTTCGACATGTCACCTTGATCTATGCGCCCCACATATGTACTATGTGATCACATTATCCGCTTGTATCCTACTTAACATACGTATCGTGCGAGCCCCCCGCGGCACATCTGTTTACAATTCCGATAGTAATACATAAATGACACGTATTGATATGTATTACTATAGAAATTGTTTTTTGTTTACCTTTAAGGTAAGATAGATAATAATATCTAAGTACTTATTTATCATCAGCCTTTTTTTATCGTCCCAATGCTGGGTACATGTCACCTTTCATACAGAGAACGATTGAACGTAATCACCACGCTTGCTCAATGCGAGTTGGCAATCCATACTAATATATTAATATTATAAATGCGAAAGTAACTCTCTCTGTCTGTCTGTCTGTTACGCTTTCCCGCTTAAACCTCTCAACCGATTTTGATGAAATTTGGCAGAGACAATCTTTAGACCCTTAGAATATACCTACCTACCCATAGGCTACCTTTTAGTGAAAAAATTGTTATTCCCGAGGGAAATTTAAAAAGCGCGATATAACAAATTTCCACACGGGCGAAGCCGCGGGCGGTAAGCTAGTCTATCTATATAAAAAAACACTTTTCCACCCACTAGCAATTATTCATATATTCTGGGTGTGTTTACAAACATCGGTTATATCGGGTTAGAAATACCTAATTAAGAGATTTTAGAATGCGACTGCTGCTATTTAAAATTTATTAGTTTACGTTACTAACAAAATTCTAACGTTCAAACTCAAGTTTTACCCACGTGCAATAGAGCGCAGTATTCTAGGCGTCAAATTGAATGGAATTGGAGACACCACACTGAGCTGCATAACACAGATTATTTACGTTGCTCAAACAATCCTAACCTGAAGTAGGACTGAGCTGGCCATGTCTGCCGTATCACTACATAGTATAAAACAAGGTCGCTTTCTCTGTCCCTATATTCCTATGTATGCTTAAATCTTTAACCGGGTCTGCCGGGTCCACTATTATTCTAATAAGCTATCCAAACATTTAACACTTATACTAAGGACATTACTTAAATAAACAATATATATTCTTAATTAATTGTAAACAACAAGCTTACAGTTACTTATGTTGTTAGGGGCAAGCGAGTGATTCTTATTAGTTACTAGTCTTCGAGTTCAACTCACTTTACTAACTTTAATATTTAACTGAACTTCATGAAAGGAGAAATTTAAATGATTAACGTGAAGTTTCTACTTTTACTTTCAACTTTGAATTTTCAATTAATAATATTGTATAGCTTTTAACAGCGAAAAAGAACAATACACATTGTGGAGTTGTAATTTGACTTTGATAGTATTCAAGAAGTTTGTAAAATCATAAAATGTAATATTTCAATTTACTGCTAAGAACTCTCTGTATTTTATTACGTGTTTACTAAATTATTCTATTAGGAACTTTCTTCCTACTGCCACTAAAACTGCGCTTGCACAATGACTTCCCGTCCTTGACTACGCAGATGTTAGTTACCCAGTTCTTACTGAGCCATAACTAGATAAACTTGAGCGACTTCAAAACTTTTGCATAAGATTTATATTTGACCTGCACAAATTTGCTCACATATCTGAATTTCGTACAAAGTTTGAGTGGCTTCCCATACGTCTTCGCCGGAATTCTCATGTCCTATTTCAGCTCTACAGCATTTTGTTTAATACTAAAACCCCCTCTTATCTTAAAGACTGTTTCAAATTCTTTCCTGACACACATAATAGCTCTGAGGTCATCGGAAAACGATACATTCTACTAGTTTCTATGATAAATCCTTTTCTGTACAAGCAGTTCGGCTATTAAATGACTTGCCCGTGTCCGTGAGGCCAGCTCAAACTCTGTCTACTTAAAATAAAATGATATGTTTCATTATCATTATATTTTATTTTGCTTTTGTATGATGTTTATTAATAAGATGTATATATCTATTTAAACTAGTGTGATACACTTAACGTACATATTTATTGTCTGTAAATTGTACACTGTAGATTACCTACATTATTTCTCTCTCCTTCCCTTTAGTATCCCATCCAAAGGTTATTTGTAAAAGATCGCTCTTAGCAATAAGACTGCCCATTGTAAAAACTGAACTGCTCTTCGTAAAACATTTATATTTATATTCTGTAATTTGTATGGTGTACATAATAAAGAGTATTCTATTCTGTTCTGTAGCTAGTGCTCAGCTGAATCCGATCAGACTGGAAGCCGATTCTAATATAGTTGGGAAAAAGCAGGCAGATGGTGATGATTTTATTGGTATACATGTCTAATGAAACGTCACCAGTTTTCCAATTAAAGTCGTATTTCAAAATGAACGCTAAACTCGATGTATACAAAACAATATCGCCTCCTCCCTGCGGTACGCAGTGACAGCTACAGCTGTCGCCCCGATGAGTCGCCGTGATCTAATCACAAGGGCAGACACGACAGTCCCCGCCCGCGCCGTCGGCAGCATGACAGGAGAAAGAGTAACTGAACAACATCATTAATTTGAGTTATAACTTTTCGCTGCTGAGTTAACGCTTGTATCATTTTGTGCACAAGAATTTCCTTTAATTGTGCAGAAGTAAGTATTAGAATACTTGTATTTTATTTTTGACGATATAGTTTAAAATGTTCAAGTTTAGTAGGTAAATACCGGGTAATCATCTGAATGCAAAAGTATAACTGTGAAAAACAAACAAACCAGTAATATTTTCAGAAGTGCAATTGTAATATTAATAGCTATAGCTTCAATACTGAAATCAGTAAATCTGTATTTTAAGTTATAATTGCTTATTTAAATAGAGTTCATAAATCTATGTTTAATTCTGAAGAATTTTATGTCTGAACTATGAATAAATAATCACAGTAGTTGTATAACAATAAGATAGTATAGCTATGTATCACGCACACACAGTTCGCAATAAATAATTTGCAAAAAAGGTGCATGTAAATAGTATAAAAGAATGAAGTACGGAGGACGTGTCTGAGCAGTTGTGTTGCGATGTGTGGCGGCTACGATGCGCCAAATGTTGTTGTGTCGGGAGTTTGGTCGTGGAGAGTCTCCAGATCCATGTCCCTCTAGCGCAGCATCGTTTGGTCGTGTTGGTCTTGGGTTTAACATTGCATTACCTTTTTTTTTTTTTGTTTTTACGCTGTGGGAATGCCTTTACGCACCGTACCCCGAAGGGCGTGTGTGGGACTCGCCCAGCCGAAGCCGGGAATACCCACTAAACCCACAGCGACACTCCGGCATCGCCATAGTGGCGGGGGAGTGGGAAACTAGCGCAGCCTGAGCTACCTCTCCCCCGCCGGCGAAACCCGCCTAGTAGGGCGGGCCCTCAATTGCCCCTCCTGGGGAGGGGCCGTGGCTCCCGCGTGATGAGCGATGTAAGGCGGGCGTCGGCCTCACGCCCGCCGCTCACCTCAGGGAGGGAGAAAGCGGGCGAAATCCCGCCTTCTCCTCCCCCTACGCCGCCTGCGGAGCGCCGGAGCGAGGGGATCCTCCTCCCGCTCGCGCTCCGCGGCCTCCTTCTGCGACATCACGACCTCGCAGAAGGAGGCCATCGCCACCCAAGCCTCCTCGCTCCCCACCATCGCTCTGACGATGGCGGGCAGCGAGAGGTCCCCTCCAACCGCCGCGACAAGATCGCGGCGCGGCACGGCCCACGACGGGCACACCGCGAGGGTGTGTTCCGCCGTGTCCTCCGCCGCGCCACAACCATGGCACGACGGTGTCTCCTCTCGTCCTATCCGGTGCAGGTACCTGCCGAAGCAGCCGTGACCGGAGAGCACCTGCACCAGACGGAAGGAGAGGAATCCGTGACGCCTGTCGAGCCAGTCCTTCAGGACCGGCCCGACGGCGTCGAGGGTACGGCGGCCGAACACCGCGGAGGCGAGGTCCCGCGTCCAATGCTGGACGATGGCGTCCCTCGCCTCCCGGCGGACGGCTTCCCTCACTTCTGGGGCCGGACGCTCGCCCAGCGCCCTGCGCCCCGCCGTCCACTCGTACACTCTGGCGAGCACCCACGCCTCGAGCTCCCAAGGCGGGGTGCCCGCCAGAGCGCACGCCGCTGCGAAGCCCACCGTGCGGTAGGCCCGCGATGCCCGCTGGGCGATGGCCCTTTGGGGCGTCCGAAGGGCGGTGAGGTTCTCCCTCCTATTGATGGAGTCCGCCCAAATAGGGGCCCCATAAAGGGCCATACTCCGCAGTATGCCGGCGTATAGACGCCGGCACCGCATGCTGGGCCCCCCCAGGTTTGGCATCAGCCACGAGAGGGCTCCCGCAGCCTTCAGCAGGCGCGTCGACAGCCCGCTGAAATGCGGGCCGAAGCGCCACCTGCTGTCCAACGTGAGGCCCAGATACTTCATCTGGGCCTCGACCCTGATCCTGACGCCCTCCACAAAAATGTGGGCGTCAGGTGGGGGGCGCTGCCGGGGGCCGTGAAAGAACACGGCCTCCGTTTTGTGCAGCGCCACCCTCAAGCCCAGGCGGCGGATCCTTCCCGCCACCAAGGATCCGCCCGCCGACGCTAAACTGGCCGCCTCCCGGACATTGCATTACCTCGCTCAACTGCCGTCATCCTTCCTATTCCTTAGTTTTTTAAGTGAATAAGCTTAATAAACTAGTGCGCTTTACCATCAACGATTGCATTACTGCTTACCATCAGGTGGGATTGTAGTCAAGGACTAGTCTATAATTATTAATAAAAAAATAATAATAAAATAAAAATAAAAGTAAAACGTAATTGCTAACAGTCAATAGGTATTAACATAGCCAGCCGATAGCATAATAGATTTAATTACTAACATATAACCCTGATGGCATCGTGGACCACGAGGCCCGACAAACCAACCCAGCACCCCATGGCCCAGGGTTGGATTCTCGGTTTTGGAAAACCATTATGGGTTATTGGAAGTCCTCGTGCCTCGGAGAGCACGTAAAGCCATCGGTGCCTGACCTCTCCTCAATCGTGGCGGATTTCCCAATGGACTGTGAGAGAGAGCACCAGAGAGTGCACCTGAGTTTGCAGCAGACACTAGTGCATTATACAATATGTAAAGAAAACCCTGTCCGATCCGTGAAGGTGTTGTTAGGTACCGATAACTGATTCTAATAATGCCCACAAAGACAGGCAAAACTAAAAAAAAAAAAAAAAAAAAAAATCCCCCCTAAAAAAAAATAAATATTATTTCGCAAAAAGTGATAACTTAACACATGTGCGGTAAGCAACCCCATTCCGCGGGCAGCGGGGGGCAGGGTACGCGGCACCTGTGACGTGGTCGCGTCGCTATTCGCTTATAATAATACCGGTATTGTCACTTTTTTAAAAATTACCAAAGTTCGGGGAAATTGAATTGAATTCCCCGGAAAAAAGGATTATTTCAAAACTAGCTTTCCGCCCGCGGCTTCGCCCGCGTGGAGTTCGGTTATATCGCGCTTTTTAGATTTCCCTCGGGAACGTTATATTTTTTCGGGATAAAAGGTAGCCTATGTTCTTTCTCAGGGTCCAAAGATTGTCTGTGCCAAATTTCATCAAAATCGGTTGAGAGGTTTAAGCGGGAAAGCGTAACAGACAGACAGACAGACAGACAGAGTTACTTTCGCATTTATAATATTAGTATGGATTCATTAGTATTGTTACTATGATGATTATGTAAAATTTTATATTATATTTGGTCAAGTGTTTACCTAACCTTTATTATCCTTACGGGTCGGACGGGGTTTTCTTTACATATTGTAGATCTCCCGCATACCCGGCGAATCTCCGTTGAGATTTTTTTTCTTTGGGACAAAACCCGCCATACTGTTCCCAACCCACTGCAACTCCTGAAAGCCAGAATCAACAGTGGAGACCGCCAGAAAAACACCGAGCAATGAAGTTCGACGAGTCCCGGAGAAACGATTCAACTGCCTTGGGTCCCGCAACGAAATTAATCAGAAAAGAATAGCGGAGGAGTAAAAAAAAAGATATTTTTTCCACTTCCCTCCATAACAAGCAGGAGACAGAACAGAACTAGGCCAATCGGCATAAAGAGACGTTATTGCAACTGGGAGAAGCCCAGATTGCCAAGCACCACGGAATAAAATTTGATTAAGTTAATGGGTCCTAAGTAGGTATGTACTGTTACGATTGATTTCAATAATAGGTATGGCAAAAGCGCCTGAACGCACGGAAATTGGTTCTAGTTTCTACAAGGTCCGAATGATAAACAACTCCGGATGTAACTTGTACACTATCCAACATATTATTGCGTTCATTCTGCCAAAGAATACACTCCCACAAGATGTGTTGTGCGGACTGTTCAAATTCACAGTTCGATGTAGAACGTTGAAACAGAGGCGAAGGAACAAGTTTAAAAGAATACAGTTTACTTTTAAAGTTGCCATCATCATCAACCTTTTATCGTCCCACTGCTGGGCACAGGTCTCCTCTCAACAGAGAAGGATTGAGCGTAATCACCACGCTTGCTCAATGCGGGTTGGCGATTTCAGACTTGAAAAGTCCAGGTTTCCTCAAGATGTTTTCCTTCACCTTCAGTCATTGGTGTCCAAGCTATACTTAGAAAGTACATATAACTTTAGAAAAGTTACATTGGTACTTGCCTGACCTGGAATCGAACCCGCGAACTCATACTTGAGAGGCTGGTGTTTTAACCACTAGGCCACCACGACTCACTAGGCCACCACGACACTAAAGTTGCCATGAACTGTGAGAAATTTTGCAACGCAGTGGTCAACCTCCAGCCATGTCTTAGCGAGCCGATCGCTAACGGATGGAAAGAACAGATGGAGGTAGGCCGGCCCTTGATGGAATTATCCCACATACTTTGCCATTCGGATAAGAGGTCCTCCCAGACGTCAGTCTGAGGTTTTTTCTCGGTGGTAGGCAACAACATCAGCCGCCGGCATAAGTTACCACCCACCAGACAAAGTCTTGCCGCCAACCGATTCGTCGTGTTCCGGCATGATGTCTGATGATGCCGTACGGAGGACGGGTCTGAGCAGTTGTGTTGCGATGTGTACCGGGTACGATGTGCCTAATGTTGTTGTGTCGGGAGTTTGGTCGTGGAGGGTCTCCAGATCATCCTCCGGCGCAGCATCGTTGGTCGTGTTGTTGGGTTAAACATTGCATCACCTCGCTCAACTGCCGTCTTCCTTCCTATTCACTCAGTTTTTTTGAGTGAATAGGCTTAATAAGCTAGTGCGCTTTACCATCAACGATTGCATCACTGCTTACCATCAGGCAGGATTGCAGTCAAGCACTAGTTTATAACTAATAAAAAAAAAAAAAAAAAATTTAGAAATTCTATTTAGGTCGCGTTGTGTAACAAAGTTAGTGTCCATGGCCTCCCCCCTCGCGGAGTAGTACATTGAAGCACGTCGCTGTACTTCAAGATCGACTGAAAGTACACCTGCCAGTACGGGTAAGGCTTCAGTACTCACTGTTCTATACGCCTTGCTTAAAAATATCAATGCCAAACGTTGGCTTTGAAGCAGTTTACGTTGCGCCGCCCCTATGCTGGCCCTATCGGCCCAAACAGGTGCACCGTAGCACATACATCCTAAGTAGGTAGCTCCATATTATATAGTTTTTAAAGTTAGGAATGATAGACCCCAAGTTGCTTTGGATATTCTAGTTAGGGCATAAAAGTTCCTTTTAGCTTTTTCGCCAACTATTTTTATATGTTCGATAAATGAAAATTTCCTTTATAAGACCATTCCAAGGTAGCATACGGATTGCTGTTTTTTAACGGGAACGTTATTAAATTTACTAGTAGGCAATGATTGAAGATTACCTTTTAGTAGAAGTTGATAGGTTTTATGCGGCGAAAACGCTAGGCGGTTACGATCACCCCACTGAGATATTAGATTTAGGCAAGTATGGGCCAAGTTCTCAAGTCCGGCTCGGGTACTTGATTGAATGAGCAGTAGGCCATCGTCCGCGTAACCAGTAAGTGAACAGCCGCAAGGAAGCGGGATCGCGAGGAAATCAATAAAACCCAAATTCCATAAATAAGGACCGACAACTGAACCCTGAGGACATCCCATGGTTAGTGCTTTAGTACTAGAAAAAATGACTGAGCTTAAGTACAGCGGAACCGTTTATAAAGTACGAGTAAACGAGATTATATATGTTTCTATAGCAACCGCGGGCTTTTAATTTTAACAACAGCATAGGCCACCAAGCGTTATCAAAAGCCCCAGAAATATCCAGAAAGATACCAGTCATGTACTTGTGTTCCGATTGGTTAACGGTTCTTCTGACAGAAAGCGCTGCGTCGACTGTTGATTTACCGATGGTGAAGCCATATTGATTACTATGAAATTTTGGACCGTTCGGTAGTAAACGTGGAACGATGAGGCGCTCAAGAGGTTTCCGCAAAGATGGTAGAAGTGTGATAGGCCGATATGACTTCGGATCATCCGGTGGTCTATCACCACACTTTGATATTATTCCTCCGTTGAGATTGTCCACCGTGACTGAAATCGGTCGGGAGGATATTAATAGGTTACTTTTGCTCAATAAAAACTTCCCCATAGGCGGAGTCCCGCAAGGTACCATACATAGGTGGTACATTTCCGTTCATAATGTTTCACTGACAAATCCTCCGGAAGTTTGGGAGAATCTAATAGTTTCATAGGGAATAATAAATGACTCTTAGGAACTTGGCCCGCAGGTCCCGTGTCGTGGGACTTTTTGTGGATGTTACTTTATATAACAAAGTAATTGGAAGCAGAATATATGAGCAGTAATGCCATTAAGATCAAGCGAGATCCTTGGGGTGAGTCACAATGTTCTTACGACAACACAAAATATTGACATTTGTTATTTAAATGATATAGATAAATGATAAAGATAGATATATTTGTTACACATAAACCTTTGGGTATAAATTCTCCAAAAGGCGGTAAAAGGTGCACCAAAATCTGTTGCATAGTTTAGATGTACGAGCCGGTCACACAGACAGAAATGAAGAGCGTCTTCAGTAATTTGTAAAACAGAAAACATGATATATATATGTGCATGTACAGGAGAAACAGGACTCATAACGTGATTTTACATTAATTTGGCTTTTTGTTTTGACTTTTTCTGGATATATTACTAATGCTGGGACTGAATTTTCTAACATGTAAGAAACAATTTGAATTTATGTATAACTTACCCACATTATATTACTTATATTTGTGTCTACTTAAACGGTCACTAGAAACCTTTTACACATATTTTTGGAGGTATTAAAAGCAGTACAAGATACTTTTTTTTCTATATATAAGATATAGGAACTTATGCGGGTGAAACCGCAGGGCGCTGATAGTTAAAATGTAATTCAAAATTGTTGTTTGAAGAGTATAAATTTCGTCATTTTATCTTTCAGATGGTAACTCGAAATTTTAGCACGATTTTACTATACCTACATTTATGTAAGCATCTTGGCTCGTATAAAGTAAACAAAATATTTCCCGCTCGCCCTTGCCCTCTCATCCCGTCTCTGGGGATAAGATGGAACCATCAAAGTAATTCTAAACAAAAAGCTATTATAATTATAAGCTTCTTTCTTTTATTAACGAATTTTTCACTTCCTCCCGAATCCCTCGTCAATATCTCACCGAGTCTGAAGTGCCGACAAAAGCACAGATATGCCAATTTCATAAAATTTGCAGCGATTTGTTGTGAGAGGAATCTGTCCTTCTGTCTATAGAATTGACGATGTTCCGGGAGGGTGCCGGATTACATCAATCTATTCCCATATTGATTCAATCTGGCTGTTTATTTCAGAACTATATATAAAGTGAATGAAGAAGAAAACTTATAAAAGCATATAAATTTACTTCATCGCATTTTGCTAGTTTGATATAAACCATACATATCAGATTCAAGAATGTTAAAAGTATACTTCATTTAGATTATCAAATCAAAGGTTAAATAAGGAACTCGTTAAAGATCTATCTACATAGGATTTACTTTCGACATTTTCCTTCACTATAATGTTAGTGGTATTAAATGTTAAAAAAAAAAATGTTAAGAATATTAATTAGTGATTAGCATATATTCAAACATACATTTTAACGTCACTTAACATTAATCATCGGATACAAATATCCGAAAATTTGTAACGTCACATTGGGTTTTCCGGATTAGAAACTTGTAAATATTGTCGGTACGAGAAGGCATTATATGTATTTGTGAAAGCGTTCACCGAACTTAAACTCCGATCACATTCCTAAACTATATTATCATATTGGTTGAACGTTACCTTTATTAAATACAAACTCACAACACAACACAGACGTAGGAGCCCTCAACATCAAAGGCTCGACACCTCGTAGGTACAGCATTCGAGGAATCTATATCGTCACGTTTCAAGATCAAAACACTCTGATGTTTTGATCTTGAAACGACAATTTACAGCGAGTTGATCCCGACTTGTTCGCAGTTGGATCAAGTTGTTAGAACAACTTCAAGTGCTGAGAAGTAGCGATCAATTCCCTCATACATCGGAGTGTTTTGATCTTGGAACGTGACAGTATTGGTCACCCCTCGGGCAGATTTTTCGGGTGCTGTAGACACTCTGAGGTATTTGAGCGATATGGACAAATGATTAAACCGAGGTCATACATATTTAGACTTGCTAACGCGGCAATGTAAAGGTCAAATTAATGATACCTAATTATCAATGTTATTGCTGACGTAACGAACAAGACGTCATATTAAACAGCACTCTCTTGAGCTTTACAATCACCATTGTCAAAGGAATGAGGACAATCTGCCAGTTAATTTGGAATTGTTCACATTTGCATGCCGACGTGACTGAAAAATATGGAGAACTTTACTATAAAAACATATATGTCATATAATACCATGTTCGTAAAAAAATAAATGACTAATTGATTGAAAGAATTAGAAGCCTTAATGTTAACTTTGGAACAGCATAGAAAAGTATAAAATCATCCATGTACAGACGACATCACATCAAACTACTACAATCTGTCAATTTTATCAATTAGATTTTCAACTTTATCGCTAAAGCTTTAAGGCTCAAGGTTGATTGGGAATATTTGACAGTTTCGGGTAGGTTGACCTGCTGTCGTCCGTACCCACTGAAACCGTGCTAAAACAGTTTGATCGATTGTCTGCCACACTGTAAAAGGAAATTTCTATTTCCTAGTATGATCTGAGATGTCGTGGTAGTAAGATTATTATACCAGTCAGCTGGATTAGTATCAATGTCTACAACACAGAATTACAAAAAAATAAACCATTTCTAATTTTCTTCAAATAAATACAATGTACAGCCGAATATATTTTCATCACTCTCATCTTGCACTACCGTTTCGTCAAGGATATCAAACAAAACAATGTATTAAATGTGTTGACATTCCCATACAAACATGGCGTCATAAATAGTGACGATTTTAGCTGCCGCGGACGGGGTGATAAACCGTTCCACTAAATATTTTATTAGTACATAAAATTGTTCTTTTTTGGAAAGCTATCGCAAGTAATAGTTATAGTATGAACAGTAACGCATCCATAATTAAAGGTATTAGAAGTACCTACTTAAACAAATCGACCTGTTTTAAAAAAGATGTTTTGAGAATTGTGTTGTTAAAATGGTTCATAAGAATAATACGTTATATTAATTATTTTTAGCTGTACCTACTCCACACTAATTTAGTATAAGTAACACTATTTGCAAAGTATCGGAAGTTATTAAAATATTATCAACATAAAACTAAGCTGAAATGAATCATATTATCGAAATTAACTCGATAACTTTAGTTATTTTTGAGTCAACAAAAGCAAAATTAATCAAAACATGTGACCACCCCTGAAACATTTTTAATCCTTTAAAAAAAAGTCTAGCTGAACTGGGCGGGTGGACCATAAGCAACATACGATCCGTTTATGTATGACAGAGTTATAATAGTCCGAAAATACAGACAAAGACATAAAACATCCGAATTAAGTACCTACCTCCTTGTTTTAAAATCAGTCGTTAATTGCCATTTTTGTTAAGAACTTTTTTGAAGTCCGAATTTACTTGCAAAATAAGAGATACTCCAGTCACAGCTCTGATAGGAGTGACTGAGAGAGAGGGTAGAGGTGTGATTTATAATGTTGTGTGAAACATTTAGACGAGTGATAGCAGCAGTCACGTTTAATTTGCTATCATTTATTGAAAAGTTCCGTTGTCTGTTTCAAAAACAATATCAGATCATTGCGAAATTTAAGTGAGATCACAAACAAAAAAAATATTTTGCAAATTCATGTATGTTATAATTATGAGGAGAAAAAATAAACATCCAAACTGAGAACCTCTTCCTTTTTGAAGTCTGTTAAAAATAATAGCAGAGAGAAAATTCAAAACAGGGTGCAATGACAGTGTCAACATTCAGACAAGTTCAAGATCTTTAAGAAGTCCAAATGATACATAAACCACAAGTTGGTCGTTACGCCACAATTTCCTGTCTGTCGGTCCTTGCCACGAACAGTTGAATTCCACCGAAATGATTTCATTTCCCCTCTCCCGATATCGACGGGTGTCGTGGTGAAAACTTAACGGCTTCGGGACAGACGCAGTCTAAGGCTTAGTACTCAGTACACATAAACATTTCACGATAAGTGTAACCTTAACTCTCTTGCAAACTTGAGTTACTAAAACTTATAAAAGGGAGTTCATTTATTGAGTTAGCCAAAGCCACATCAAGTTACGCCAAGAATTGTATATATGTAGAGTTACTCAAAAGGATGAGTGCAAACTCATCTTTTTGAGTAAACTTCCTTTTGAATACATTTCCTTTTGAACGTATGCAAATCTGTTGTAAGTAAAGTAGCGCCATAAATTAGATTTCTGCATTAATGTTATGGTATAAATACAATCTTTTTCAAGTTAACTTTATTTAAAAAATCTTCAAATTATAAATCTATGAATATTCTTTGAAATCAATGATTTGATTTGATTATATTTGGGTTTTACAGCTTAGCGTGTGTCAGATTATCAGAAAACAAAGATTTTATATTTTAACTAGCTTTACGCCCGCGGCTTCGCCCGCGTGGAGTTCCGATATATCGCGCTTTTTAGATTTCCCTCAGGAATATCAAATTTTTCCGGGATAAAAGGTAACCTATATACTTTCTCAGGGTCTAAGATTGTCTGTGCCAAATTTCATCAAAATCGGTTGAGAGGTTTAAGCGGGAAAGCGTAGGTAACAGACAGAAAGACAGACAGGCAGAGTTACTTTTGCATTTATAGTATTAGTATGAATAATGATTATTTCATTATTATTTGTGCTCCAATTTATGTAAATACCATTCTGTTAATATACTGCATATTTGCTTTTTCGTATATTAAAAAAATATTGCGTTGTTGGATTAATATCCATCTTATTGAGTTTAATATACCATAATATAACCTGTTTAATTAGTTGGCGTCCGTTGTAATTCCATCCATTGCGATAATCACACGTCTCTACCTATAGTAGCTCCGTCTTCTAACTTTATTTGAATGATTAAAAAACATAATGTAGATGGCATCTGCTGTTAAAATAAGGTAACTTCGTATCGTTTTTGATATATTGACTTTAGCAAATATATAAAAACTAGATAAATGTTCCATCATAGAACTTATCCATCGCTTTCCATCAGGCCTGATCGAGGTCAAGAGTAGGCCTATTCTGTAAAGAAAAAAAAATCCTGCTAAGTGCGTGTCCGACTCGCACACGAAGGGTTTCTTACCACATTATCCATACATAAAGTGAAGGGATATTAATTCCTTGCCTCCGCCGCGTCAGTGGTCTATTTTCCTCCATCGTTTGAATTTTCGTCACGTCGTGTGTTCTGATGCGAGTTTAATATTTTTACCCAATCAAAAAAGTGCACAACACTGCTAAAGAAGTTTTCACTTCGAAAAACTGAATTTATATATCATGTAATAGCGGCGACTTAAATTATACAACATTGTGAACATTTCTACTTCTAGCTATCACGGTCCATGAGATACAGCCTGATGAGAAACAAACAGACAGTGGAGTCTTAGTAATAGGGATCGGTTTTTACCCTTTGGCTACGGAACCCTAAAAAAGAATAAGGATACTTATTACTTAAGTGATGGGAGGGGCATGAGTCCAGTGATTCATAGCAGACAAAATGTATGTGTGGCCGTACTTTTTAGAGATCCAAACCCAAAGGGAAAGAATGGGACCCTATTACTGGGACTCCAGTGTCTGTCTGTCTTTCATGAGGCTTTATAACATTTTATTTTATTTTTTACTTGTTAAGAGGTAGTAAAATTGCTATAAAAATAAATACTAAATAGATTTTTATATAATTATTTTGTACAAGTAATGGCACGGTACTTAATTTAATTGTTCCCATTTTTTAAATATTAAAAAATAGTTTTTGACCGTGATCCCGTCTGGTGGTAAGCAGTGATGCAAATGTTGATGGTAAAGCGCACTAGTTTATAAAGAGCCTTTTCACTCTAGCCTTGAAGATACTTAAATTGTAATCAGAGGGAAAGACCGCCGCAATCAAATTGTTCCAGTCGGTCTATGTCCGCGGTATAAAGACGAGGCCAATGTTCGTGTAATAAGTAACTCAAGATCTATTTTAACCAACAGACAATTTGCATGAACTTGAATGTTCTATATTCAACACATAAGCTCCGGAGTACAGCTCGGTCTTGTCTATAAATAGTGTTCTCATCAACAAAGCCCTGAGTTTTCCTTATTGCCGTATAAATAGCTCTCTCAGGAGCAATAGATGTGAAACCTTTGTGTAATACATGCAGTACTTTTGTTCCCAATTAGTTGAATAACGAAATGTTCTAGTAGAAGCGATTTAGACAGTGAAAGTGATGGGCATCGTGTACAACAGAACAAATACACAAAACTAATTAACAAAAGCTAGGATTAGTCCAAAAGAATACATATTACGCCGTCTAATACATTTGTATTGTGTACTACTGTCGAGTAACATCAGAAGGAAATCTTTATCTGCACGCGGAACTCCCGGGAGTAATGTAGGAAAATATAATCAATTGTATCCTATGCATACATGACTTAAGTGGTTAGAATGATTTTATTTGCGTGATTATCGAAATTACATTTATTCGAGTTAAAGTTGTCGAATACTTTATTTATCAATTGTCCATAAACAATTTCTGATTATTACGATCCTGATTGATACGGTTATCAACAATAAAAAAAAAAACAATAAAATTGTTATGTTTATTAAATAGCCTATGTATGAAATAAAACAAATTCGCTGTTTGTGTCCAAGTACATGTGTGTCGGCTTAGATCAACTCACATGCAATAGGTTTTTACTAGTATTTAGAGAATTGAACCCAAACATTTTATGTTTATATAAAGGATGTCTCAATTAGTGTGCACTTTTTCATTTTAAAATAAAAATAAATACATATTTTATGACAGAATGTGATGTTTTTATTGTATTGTAAAGAGGACTGTTCTGATTTAGTTAGAATAAAGTATCCGGAAAATGACCCCCACTGCTCCGAACACATGCCATCGCTCTTCTGATGAAATTTTCCATGACTTTTGCACATAAATGTGGATTCCGATTTGAATGTGGAACCCGAGACTTCACACAACCTCAAAGAAAAAAAAGCACACGGTATTAAATCGCACGACCTTGGTGGCCAGTTTACATCAGAATTTCGTGAGATAATGTGTTGTGGAAATCGTTGCTACAATAAGTCGATTGTTTGATGCGCGGTGTGGAAAGTTGCACCGTCCTGCTGAAAACACATGTTGTCCAGATTCATGCCATCCAATTGAGATATAAAAAGTCTGCGTATAAGCGGTTTTAAGCGTAACTTTCCCCATTTTTATAATGTGTTTTATCAAATATAAAACACGTTGTTCATTCAAAAAGCGCTCCATTTCTAATCATCGCAATAAACAGAGATGACAGCTGTTAAATTTCAGAGTTGACACTCGCATGAAAAAACAAACGTTCTAATTTTAAAAAGTGCAATCTTATTGAGACACCATTCTTATTATATACAACTAACTTTCAGATTGAATTATCAAAATAATTTGAAACTTTCATTATATAGAAGAATTCTCATTGTTTTTTCAAGTCGCGATCCTTACGAATCAGGACTCAGACATCTGGATCAGGAGACCTACATTGTACCTATAAGCAAAGTTTTGGTTGTACACTATATGTCATTCTTTTTTAATTATCTGTGTAAAAGATGAAATAAATATTTCAATCCATCCTTGGCTTGTTTAACCCGGCGCCAATGGCGCGAAAATAATTACGTTGACGATGACGCCGGGTCATGGTGACCCGAATTTTAATATTGTTTTTAAATAGCTTTTTGTTTAGTTGCCTTTATTTTTATTATTTTTTTTTATCAATAATGATATTTTAGTTAGGTACTGAAATAAAAATAATACTTATAAATCTAATGAATCAACTTTTATTAACATTCTCAGCAACACATGCAAAATCAACTATAAAAACTTAACGTTAATATTTTTTCTAAGTTTTATTTATTTATTATTAAAAATTATGGAAACTCATAGTCTAATTGACTAAAAAGACATGAAAAAAGCTTAATATATAAAAAAAATATGGTGATCAGTCTTCTTCTTCCTCGATCATAGTCATCGAACTCTTCTGTGATCTAGTGCTTTTTTCCCACATAGTTGCATGCTTTCTTTTGAAGTACTGATGTCGAAGTTGTTGTTGTACGTATGCCAGGTCTTGATTAGATGAGTTAGAGTCAATATGGCCTGCATCTAGTCCAGTTTTGTTGTTATGATTACGCTGATATAAGAGGTCATCATCGCCAATGTCCGAAGCAGCCTGAAAATCCTGTAAATCTTCATTGTCAAAACTAAGTCTTCTATCAACGCTATTTTACTCTCCTAATCATTTATTACTGACATTTTTATAAAAAACCATTGAACAGTAAAGTAACAAATTTTCCTTTGAAGAGTTAGTTATAAAATCACGACGCCAGCGATGACGCTGGGTCATTCTGACCCGTTTCAACTTGACGCGCAAATATGTCACTCCACGAACGGCGTCGCACTGATCATATCGTTGTATTATGTCGAGGGGTGCTGTATCTCCAGCTACATGAACATTCAATACATTCGGCCGAAACAAAAGTAAAATATGTCCGTTTGAAACTGCCTCGGGTCAATATGACCCAGCGTCATTGGCGCCGGGTTAATTGAAGAAGCTTCCAAAAGCAACTCAAATAATGACAAACACTCTTTAATTAGAATGTTTGCCGAACAACTTGTTGACTTCAGCAATATACAAAATACGCATCCCTTCCTGGAACTAAATGCAGGTACTGTTATTATTGTCTCCGAGTATGTTAATTTGGAAAGCTCACTAGAAGTGACCGTAGACACGTAGAGAGCGGTTTGTTGTATAAAGCTGTGGCTTATCGCGATATATAATAGACGTACCTCCTGTGAGGCTGCTCACCATTATTCGCAGGGACGAGTTACTGACTGATAAGAGTCTTTAGACCGAGCATTTATTTTAGTTTATTTTGCGGTTGTGGCAAGCAGACTTGATTAAAATTTTGTTAAATTAAACGAGATATTTATAAAATAGAGATAAATTTTCCTAAAAATTGCCTGCCTACGTATAAACATTTAGCATTTTAACAAAACATTACAATATTTAAAAGAGAAAGGAAAATCTTTTTTTTTTTATTTATTAAAAATATAGTGACGTCAGTCTCATGCTACTATTAGTTATGCATATTAGATTTATTTCATCTCCAATGGCTCCTAGAAATAATGAGTTTTGCGTTTGAATCAGCATTTCAAAGAACTACCAATAAAATCTTGAGAGTTCTGTAAAGTAGAACTACTATATTTCCTCATATTATCAACCAAAGCTACCTTTCCCAAGTTTATTGGGGAGCTTCCAGTCTAACCAGATGCAGCTGAATACCAGTATTCATTATGATGAATACTGGTATTCACTCTATTGGTCAGATTGGCGGTCGCTCTATGGAGCGACCGCCAATCCGACGTCCACAATCCAGTGTCTATATAATACGATACTCCTTGGTACGGCTGGTTGTCAAATCGACTCGCATCGACTGGCAACGGTCTACATATGACAGCCGGGATCAAAGCTGTCCGAGGCGGGCTTAACGTGCTCTCCGAGCCATCCCTGACGTTTCGGGTGACACAGGTACTCTCGGGGCATGGATGCTTCGGAAAATACCTGTGTTGCATAAACAGGGAGCCGGACACCCGGTGTCACCACTGCGTCGACTGCCGGGAGGATACGGCACAGCATACGCTGGCAGAGTGTGCCGCTTGGAAGGAGCTGCGCCGCGCCCTCATCTCTGAAGTAGGCAGTGACTTGTCGCTGCCGACCGTAATCAAGTCGATGGTCGGCAGCGAAGAGTCCTGGGATGCGGTGGATTTGGGCTGCGGAAAGGGAGAGGGAGATCTCGTCCTCTCACTTAGTCCGCATCATGCGTACCGGCGTCGGCGGAGGGCGGATAAGGCCTTCTTCCAGGCCCCTTAAATGGGTCCAGGGGCGATAGACTCGGGGACATCTGTCGCCCCCCTAACATCAGGACCCGAGGTGGCGGCGCGAAGTGTTCCACGCGCGCCACTCTTAGACGTCACGGGGGGAGTCCTACACCTCACTCCCCCCCTGACCCCAGGAGGTAAGATGGAACACCCGGGTGGTTTTTAGTCAGAGTCACACAGCCCCTGACGCCCGCCCCTGGGCGGCGGGCATCAATGAGGATTTTCCGTCAGAATAAAAAAAGGTGCTCTCCGAGCCATGTACTGAGTATGTCAAGATAGTCACCTATCTGCAGACCAAACTCGGCAAGCGTAACTCTACGATCGACTCATGCGAGTATTATTACTTAGTCACGAGTTCCACGCTCTAACTGAAACTATTATGTGAAGAGTAAATGTATACAGATAGCCTTAATACGCACAGGCGCATGGTTGTGCGCTACCAATACAACACTGTAAGATACACTTTATGTATTCATTTCCATACGGCCTTCCATCCCTAGTCTTGGCTTAGGATAACAGCGTCGCTTTAGAAACACTCGGTACATGTTGATCCCGGTGACGCAATAAGTGACGTCAGTAAACACTGTACACGACCCACCGCCTCGATCCCGGGAATCCTGACAATCCCGGGACGATGTTGATACTGTTTACAGAGATCGCGGAACTCTGTGTTAATGTTGTAATATGTGCGACTGGGATTTGTTTACGATCTACAAGAGTGGGGTGTGGATTCGTTTTAATGTGTTTTTCATTTCCACTGTAAATCAATGTTCAAGATTCAGTGGTAAGATAAAATGTAAGAGAGAATTTTAGCTATGAATGTTGATACTAACAACTCTTAAACGCTTTGAATCGTAATTGATCTTGTGGAAGCATGAGGAACAGAATATATAGAAAAGGGAGGATCCTCCGACCAGACGAGTGTTATGTCTGGCGGGCATTTGCCCAATGCTTGAAATTGGGAAGTTGTATGTATGCTAGTTGCACGGTAAACTCTGATTGCGAGATGTAGAATTCGTGTGACGTCAGTATGACGCGTTGTTCCATCTAGCGTTTGTAGGTACCGCTACAATCTAAGAGTAATCGAATAGGAAACAGTTGAATGTTTGAAATTTGAAGCCGATTCTATTGTTTACTTACTAAACTAAATTTAAGTGCATCTTTTTGTCTCAGTTTCATTACGAGACGAACAGAAGATTAGTATTCTTTTTTTTTTTTTTCGAGATAACATACTCCATACACAGTTACATGATCAAAAACATGGCTACTAATAATACTTCAATTTGCATCAGGCGCGAACTGATTTGACAGCACTAAATTAATATTTATTTTCTGTCTTGTTCTTAATGACAAATAAAAGGATTAGTAGTAGTGGTAACTTACCTATTTATAGAAATAAAGATCATACTATAAATTATTCAGAGTTCAGCTCTTAGCGGCAATTTTATTTTCCTACTGTTGTCGTATGCCGTAGCGCTACGGCGTAGTTCGTAACGCTACGCCGTAGCGCTACGGTATACGGGTTTGTAGCGTTTGTCATTGATGTATTCGTAGCGCTACAACGATCATGCATAGCAGCTCGGCGAGATTATACTCAAGTTGACTACACAAATATGTTGTGGAGAGATATCTGCCGGAAGCTTGGGCTAGTAAGGAAGCAATCTGGTCCGAAAGAGAGGCTATGGTAGAGCGTACGAGTGCTGCACTACAGGCAGTCTCCGAATGGGGCAAAGCCAATCTTGTAGCATTCAATGCCGCCAAAACACAGGCGTGTCTTTTCACCGCCAAAAGGAGCCCGTTCACCTTGGCTCCTACTTTTCAGAATGTATCCTTGGAGTGCACCAACCGCCTTCAGCTTTTGGGAGTAGAGATTTCCTCGAACCTTAACTTTGGGCGGTTCATTGAGTCCAAGGCCAGGGTGGCTGCTAGAAAACTTGGCGTTATCGCAAAGGTCCGGCGGTACTTCACACCGGGGCAGCTTCTAATGTTGTACAAAGCACAGGTCCGCTCGTGTGTGGAGTACTGCAGCCACATTTGGGCTGGTGCTGCGAAATGTCACCTGGATACTTTGGATTCATTGGAGAGGCGTGCCAAGAGGCTGATTGGCGACCCAGACTTAACTCGAAACGGTCTCCAAAGCCTGGAGCACAGGCGTAGAGTAGCCAGCCTTTCGGTCTTCTATAGGTTGCATTCTGGTGAGTGTGCAAGGGAATTGCATGATTTAATTCCCCCATCACCGTTCCACCATCGGACGACCCGTCGTACGGCGAGTTTCCACCCTTACGTTGTTGATACCACTGCGACCCGGACGAAGCGTTTCGCTTCCTCTTTTATACCGCGTACATCGAGGGACTGGAACAATTTGCCAGCGACGGTGTTTCCGTCACATTACAATTTGAGTGTCTTCAAGGCTAGAGTGAATAGGTTCTTAATAAACTAGCGCGCTTTACCATCAATGATCGCATCACTGCTTACCATCAGGCGGGATTGCGGTCAAGCGCTTGTTTATAACTTATAAAAAAAAAAAAAAATATCCCTAAATCCGTGCCAGTATTTAGGTTTGCGAACTGTTATTAGATAATAACTAACTAAATTAGATAATAACTATATTTCCTGGTAGTGTGGAGTCGGAGCGGTACTGCGGTAACGAGTAATATTAGACCAATCACAGGCTGCGAGCAGAACGCCGTGACGGGGGAGAGGCAATCAAAGGGATTAATAATATTAGAAGAAAAGTGAGTATTGCTCCTAAATGATTTCGTATCGGAGCTCGGAGGTTTACATTTGCCTAGGTTTTCGCAACCATTGCAAACTGCAACTAATAGCAAATGAATTCCAACATTTTACATAGGTCTGGACTCCACAGTCCAGTTACTGGGTAACACGATACCCTTTGATGGAGATTTGTTTGACCTTTGCACTCCTTGAATACTATTTCTGTCTGCTTTTTGTACAGCGTAATCTGCTGTACCAACTCAGTACTATGTATATTGCCGTCGTATTTATTGTGAATACCGCGGAAAGACATACAGCTTTCTTCTTATTCGTCATTCGTCAATAAATAAAATCGGTCATTGGAAAGTGTGCTATTTGGTCACAGCTGAATACACAAAAGAACTTCTAAAAGATTAGAGAACACAAGAACACATGAATTTCAAAAGCCCAAGCCCTACTTGCAGACTTAAATATTTTGCTCTCCGTTCTACTGAGTCACAAGTGCATTCACAAAGTATTAGCTCCCGCAGTCGCTCGGTCTGTGGCTGGCCGTATTGTTGCGAGCGAGCGACTGATTGCTTCCTTGAGTAACACAAAAGAAGCAAACAATTGTCGACAACCTCCGAGTAGTTCCGAGCGCGGCCGAGCGCGCCCGAGCGGAGCGATGTGACAATAAAACTATTAGCTACATAAGTTGCTACTGTTGCGGTCGACTTGAGCCATCAGCTAGGGCTTCTGTCATTAGGTCCGTTCTCTTTAGAATTACAAAAAAGGGATTGGTTTGTTCTGAGATGTTTGAAAATCCAGTACTTTATTGTGACTTCTGGTAGAAGAAAGCTAATGGAAATTGTCAAAGAAAAAGCGTTACTTATGCAACTTTCTCTATTTCTGTCTACTTCTAATATTTGGGGCGTGTATGCGTACAAATATCGCGTAATGAATTTCTTGACAGACGTAATTCCTGTGACGGCACATTTTGTAAATGTAGGTAAATAATTGCTGTACATTGTTATAATTTCGTGCTTAAGCTATTATATAAAAGTCAGAATAGACATTACACTATAAAATAGGTTAAGCGTACCAAACCCCAAGTTAAAAAAAAAATTGCAAACAAAAACCCGCCTGCATAAAAATGTAAAGAACTGAAAAGGCAGAAAAAAGTTAAACAATCGCAGTTGCGGGACTGTTCTATGAAACAGTTGTTTATCTAGCTAAGAGGTCCCCCAACTGCGATTGTTCAACTTATTTCTGCCTTTTCAGTTGGTTAGAGTTTTATGCAGGCGGGTTTTTGTTTGTAAATAATATTGTTTTATATCTATCTTTTTAGTTTTCTAATATGTTATATGTATACATATTTAGAATCAGTGTTAAATATCCTTCGTGTTAAAATTTTGCTTGGAATCGATTCAGTTGCTCATTCTGAACAAACTATATTCAGATTCATCCGCATACACAAAAAATAACGCTGTATTTCTATAAGACGAATTGGTTTCGTTTTTTTTTTATCCATTTTACTTGATAAAACACGTCTGTCCACACACAACCAACACTAAAACCGTTTACGGCGATCGCCGAGCGTGGTAGGTAGCTCGCGGCTGCCGTGCGCGACAACCGTCCAATCATAGCGCGGCAACTCGCGTTATATTTGGACACACTATATATGCAGTTTACATTTTCGAGTTTCCTTTGTAGATATGAGAGGCAACACAATGTGTAAAGATAGGCGAAATAATCATTAGCTTGCACTGATAAATTAACTCCATCTGTAGTTAAGAGTAAGAGGCACGGACAAATTAGGCCCGTAGGTGTCGTTTCAAGAAATTGCAGTGTCTTATCAAGAAATGGAAATTGTTTCCTCCAAAATCTCTTTGAAGTTAGTGTTTCTTTACGAACTCTAATTTCTATGGACTACAAAGTGATCTTAGAAATTAAATATTTCTTTCAGTACTTTGTTAACATATCCTAAGTACTAAAGATAATGTGAGGCGGCACTGGTTGCATGCTAAGCGCGCTGTATTCATGATTGATTGGCTCTTAAAGCGTGCCAGCATGTGTGCGCTATTTGTTATTAAGTCTACTACTTAGTGCTGCAATAAAGGGTTCGAATAAAAGCTTTACTGTGAGTAATATTAAATTGAATAAAAAAAAACATACGCAACTAGAAGGATTTTACGAAGCAAATTGCAAATTAATTCAAAGTTTATTTGTTTCATGGTTACAAAATGGTTAAAAGCTCTATTTGTTTCAGAATCTAGATGTAACACCCTGAAAAAATCAACGTAAAACCTTGTGGTGGTGTATGTATGAGTGTTGCGTGGGTGTCCTTAATTTTAAAAAAGAAATGAATATTCATTATTCTCTCTCACCTCTCTCCGAGGTCTTTGATAATTTTAAAGTAAGATTGGATTTAAAAATGTGGATAAATATTCAAAGGTGAGTCCTAACAGAGCTTTTTGGTTATGTTCAAATTTCACAGCACGTTAATAATTTAAATTGGCGCGTAACCACAATGATGCAACCTGCCTAATAACTGCAACACGGTCTTCTTTAATAGATTTAGATGAAACTAGCGGCCGCCCGCTACTTCGTTGACGTGGAGTTGGTTATTTGAATATTTAATTTTAACCCCAAAATATACAGCAAACATTTCAAATTTCTATTAAGCTCCGCTCCTATTTGTTGCAGCGTGATGTTATATAGGTAGCTTAAAGCCTTCCTGGATTAATAGGCTATCCAACGTCAAAATATTTTTTTAAATCAGACCAGGAGATCCTGAGATTATTGGGTTCAAACAAACAAACTCTTCAGCTTTATATATTACTATAGATTTGGCACACACAGTTTCTAGACAGGAACAGATTTTTTTTTTATCCCAATATTCCCATGGAATTAAAACTGACACGGGTGAATCCACGGGGCGCAGCTAGTGAATTTATAAAACAGTATAGTCAATCGCACGTTCATGGTTATAACGTAATCATATAACTGTCGGTTGATTAGATTTCTGAGGCGAAAGTACTCGATGTTCCAAATCAATAAATTCATCTAAACATATTATGTAACGTACATATATTATCAACATAGGTAAGTATGTTAAATATTAACTTTTGTAGTGCAAAAGTCAATGGTAAACTTCACATCAATGCGCATATTTTGAGTACGGGTGGGAATATCATCATTTAATGCGATCCACCCCAGTTTCTCATGAAAGGCCAACAACGCTTGATGTTACTGACCATCTTACGTAGGGTACCTGTATTACCGAAGAACTTTGTCTTCTACGTGGCGAACAGTTTACCAGCAGATCTGTCTACGACTGTCTCTTCATTCTCCATGCAGGTCCGCCACACTGCTTATAACAAATAACAAAGAGGCGTTTATTAAATGACGTACTTGTTTATGATGTACGTGTGTGGTATGGATGTATGATGTACGTGTGTGGTATGGATGTATGATGGATGAGTGAGACTGGGTGGGTTGAGACCAATTTAAGTAATTTCATATTTCTTTATTCATTTAAAATTTCAGCTTTTGAGGAATTTGAAAAAGTGTGAACAGAGAAGTATAAGTCCGTTTGGTCTAAATCGACCTTTATGTACGTACTTGTGTGATGAGTGTGTGTGATGTGTGTGATGTGCTCATGATTTAATGAAATGCAAGTTGAACGTATACAGATTTTATACAAGAGATGAACTTTTATACACAATCTGTTAAGTACTGAGGATAGCAGGTCAAGCTACTCGAACTAGTTAAAAAAATCCAATCAACCTTGAGCCATAAAGCTTTAAAGATAAAATTGAAAATCTAATAAAGAAATCTGACAATTTGCAGTAGCTTTATGTGCTGTCGTCTGTACAAACTGCTGATCCTCAGATCATGACGGATCCCGGACACTAACAGATGAGAGGACGGAGGGACGGCACACTCTGTCACGTTGCTCTTAGCTGAGAGAGGGATCACTTGACATACTGGTGAAAGGTTGATCTTGTAAACCTGTAGTAAGAGATTAATGCTCATTTATTAGATAAGCCCGGCTCAGTCTACACTTAGCCGGATTTATCAAGTAAATGAGCATTAATCAAGTAATAGTTTCATCAATAAATTTTAACTTTGACCCATTTCATAAAAGTAAATTGCTCCTCAAATATCACCGAACACTCGAACTGAGGAATTTAAATAAAAAGAAGCTGAACACAATTTGAGCCATTGTACATCACCCCTGGGAGTGTTTGTCACAAGTTATTATGTTATTAAAATAACAACTTTCAATGTCATAAGTGGTATTAAAATTGATAAAATATAGTGTTACTGACCTTCCTGAAGAAGAGACTCTAGTGGCATTTTATATATACAAACGTATTAGGCTGTTTCCTTCATGGCTTTTTTCGGTGGTAGGCCATAACATCGGCTGCCGGCAGAAGTTACCACCCACCAGACAAAGTCTTGTCGCCAAGTGATTCGTCGTATTCCGGCATGATGTCTGGTGAAGCCGTACGGAAGACGGGTCTGAGCAGTTGGGTTGCGAAGTGTGTCGGATACAATGCGCCAAATTTTGTTGTGTCTGGAGTTTGGTCGTACAGGGTCTGCAGATTAATCTCCCTCTGGCGCAGCATCGTTGACCGTGTTGTTTGGTTTAAAATTGCATCACCTCGCTCAACTGCCATCTTCCTTCCTATTCACTAAGTTGTTTGATTAAACAAAAATAAATAAATAAAAATAGTTTTGTTTTCAAGTTATTTTCATAATTTCCGTCGAAGATTTGAAACAGAAGATAGAACTAAGAATATGAAAAAAATAATCTTGTGGATAAAGTGTGGTAAAAAAAAAAGTTTAATTGTTGGTTAATCTATGGTGCGTTTCCTTAAAAATAAACTTGTTAAATTCGCTTCCATTTGTATAAGTAAGTATTTAACATGTCCACTACCATGAAATATTTTTGGAAAGCCAAGAGGTAGTAGAAGGTACAACACACGACTGACGCACACTGGGTAGTCAGCCCCGCCATCAATCTTAGTGACTGGCTCATCTGTTCTCAAAGGCACGGCACCAACACGGGAAAAAAAATGAATTTTATAAATTCAGTCATGGTCCAGATAATTATCGCTGAAATTCTTAAGTTTTAGCTATCATGATTGTTGTGTGAAATAAAACCTTGTAACTACAATCGTATTAGTGTATCCTCAATGATCAATGAAATGTTTACATCATCACTTGTTCAAAACCATCCATGAATCATCATCAATCTTTTTTTAAGTTGTGGTGGCTTAGTAGTTAAAACACCAACCTCTCAAGTATGAGTGTGCGGGTGCTATTCCAGGTCAGGCAAGTACCAATGTAACTTTTCTAAGTTATATGTACTTTGTAAGTATATCTTGGACACCAATGACTGATTAAAAGGTGAAGGAAAACATCTGAGGAAACTGAACTGGAATTTAAGTTTGAAATCGTCAACCCGCATTGAGCAGGCGTGGTGATTACGCTCAATCTCCACTCTCTCTCTTTTCTGTATGAGGGTGTGCCCAGCAGTGGGACGATTTTTATCGTCCATGGATCTAAACTAAACTGATCACTTCTTGGTGTACCTACTTGATGAAAATCTAACAACCAAATAACTTAATTTTATTAATAAAAGCTGAAAACATTTAAGTGCGAAGTTCCAATATATAATATAGATTTCGTCTACTTTGATCGCTTATTCTGAAGAATTCTGACACTTCTTGACGTGTATTACGATGAGTATAGACAGACTGTTTCACCGTCACTTAAGGAAAAAGTGTTATACTCCGTGTGACTATCTCCCTCTATGTGCTTCTATAATATTAAAAAGTATACCTACTTACATAACACCCACACGATGCATGTCTCAAATATAAATCTGTTGAATGTAAGCGAATCTAATTCGCTCCGCACGCAATCTAGTCGCACTTCGTTCTGTTTCGTTCGTTTCCCAAATCGTAATATGGAAAACCCTGACGAGAGACATTAATAGAGGCTTTTTAAAAGCACCAGCTTTTTGTTTACGTGTTGGTTTGTATATTTTTAACCGACTTCAAAAAGGAGGAGGTTACTCAATTCGACCGTATATATGCTTTTTTTTTTATGTTTGTTCGCGCATAACTTCGTCGTTTATGAAGCGATTTTGATAATTCTTTTTCTGTTGGAAAGAAGACGTTCCCAAGGTGGTCCCATGATAAGGATATCAGGGTTTGATGGTGGAAGACCAGAGAAAACAAGGGGAACTTTCGAAAATTGCAGGGGCGACTAGTGCGTTCTTGGCATTTTCATTAAGTATTTTAAAGCACTACAATTTAATAAAGGTCTGGAGTAGATCTGATGATGGAGCCGGGAGACAGTCGAAGGAACTCCTCAACAATTCACAGCAGCTTCTTTGTGTTTGGGCTCGATTAATTTGTATTGATAAGAACTTTACACCTGGGTTGTGACTGTCATAAGAGCTCTGATGATGAAGACAAAGGCCAGTTCCGGGAACTCCTCAACGGTTTACAGTAACTACTTTGTGGTTGGACTTCATTCATTTATATTGATGAGACCTTTGCACCCATTGGGTTAAAATAATGGTCTACAGTAAATTTGATGATGATGACCATAGGCAGTTGAGGGAATACTTACGGGTAAAAATTAAAGTAAACAAAATTACGTCCTTTCTCAACTATATTTGCGTCAGCTTCCAGTGTGACCGGATACTACTTTATACATAAGTAGTACTTTTAACAACTAAAAAGTGTAAAATAAAAACTTTTTTACAAAAAAACAACCGACTTCCAAAAACCACTACAAAGTGAAAAATAACTAATTTCGGAAGTCGGTGTCAGAAAACGAATATACAAAACCAAAGACACCGACTTCCGAAATTAGTTATTTTTCACTTTGTAGTGGTTTTTGGAAGTCGGTTGTTTTTTTGTAAAAAAGTTTTTTGATGACTATTTTTAACGCAGGTAAGGTTTTCACTTGCAGATTGATTGATTTGGTTACAGTAGTAATATTATTTCATAAAAACCGCAGATTTTATTTATATTCTCAACGAAAATACATTATTAATATTCGACAGCCAAACACAAGTTCGAATTGCGTTAGATTTAGTAGGAATATGTTTTGTAACATCCTCTCTTAACCGGAGCGCGTTATATTAGCTACAAACAATTGCTACGACGTACAAATAGAAATAATATTTATTTGCATAAAACATGGTGTATAAAGTGGTTTTTTACAAGATTTCTATTAGCTTGCAATGTATGTTCGGGTGATATCATGCAACTCAGGTTTAAAGCATAAATCTTTAACCGATTGAGCTGAAATATTGTTTACACGTTCAGTTTGATGACAATGCGTCTTTAACCGTGTGACGTCATACTAAATCTTTCGAGGCGGAGCACCCAAGATGGCGGACCAATTATTTTTAATGAACTCCTACATTAAGGGTATCAAATAAAATGGCTTGCCAAGAAGAAAAAGAAAAATAATGTGACGTCACTCTTAATCCAATATGGTGAACTACTAAAGTTTTGAAATCTATTGTAAATAATATAAATAATATAAATAACTGAAATATTGTATACTTACCCGTTCAGTTCTGATGGTACCTATGCTTTTTAAAAGACACGCATAATTCAAAGATATAGAGTGTGGGCAGCAGGGTAATAAAACCATAATCTTTAAATAAATCATGATCTTTTATAATCATAAGTAAAACGAATACATTTTTTATGCAAACGATTCCTTATTGTCTCAGTACTCATCATCATCATCTCAGCGTTAATCCCAGTCGCATCCGAAGCCTTTTCAGCTTTGGAGTCTGGGGCCCGCTTTACCAGTCTAACTGCTGAATTGGCTAAACTACGACATTTTCCGTGAAGTGACTGCCTTCTGACCTCCACAACCCGAAGGCGACATCGAAGCATTGCAGTTAGACCAATTATTGGACTTTTAGGGCTCCAACAACCCGTAACGACTGCCACTAGATGTTTGTATGACAACCGGGACCAACGGCTTAACGTGCTTTCCGAGGCACGACCAGACCAGTGCAAGTATTCATATTCATGCATACAAATACTTGCACTGTGCGGGGATCGAACCCGCGCCACCTTGCGCGGCCGCGTCCGCTACCGCTACGCCACGGAGGCTGTGTGCCCTATTGTTTCAGTACTATTGCCCCACATTATGAAGCTATATGTAGGGTGTAGTTGATTCAACGTTAGCACGATAGATCCACAGGATGTTTGAAACCTTGGTCCCGGCGCACAGGCAATTCAAGAAACACGGGAGGGTTTTAGTCAGTAAAAGTCTGACTTGCCCTTGTTCTCTGCCTAGAGCGGGAGAGATTATGATAGGTTGTTATAAAAGTTAATATTTTTTTTTTTTTTATTTAGACGGACCAATCACATAGATTGAGCTAGCCCCAAAGTAAGTTCGAGACTTGTGTTATGGGATACTAACTCAACGATACTATATTTATAATAGATACATATATAGATAAACATCCAAGACCCAGGCCAATCAGGAAAAGATCGTTTTCCATCATGACTTAGCCGATGATCGAACCCGAGGCCTCCACGTCGCAGGCAGGCGTGTTGACCGCTGTGCCACGGAGGCCGTCGTGATACATTTATAACCTTTCTGAGTTTTATATGAATATATTTATTCTTTTATTAATTTATGCCCTGATCTATCATTACGTTCTCCGAGAAATTTTGTTTGTTTAACCTCATCAAGTTCCACATTGTGTTTATTATTGTTTGATATATTAAGGTGTATGTACTTGGACACTTATGAATTAATATTTAGGTTATTAGCGTTAGGGTATTTAGGTTATTATCATTATTAGATAAGTCATAATAAATGCAATTATTCTCCTCGTTTAACTGCAGTACATATATACCTTCAATAGTCATGGTAGTGTGTCAGCGATATCTGAACGAAAGGCTGACATATGGTTGTGGCATGAACGTTTAGGTCATTTGAATGTTAGGGATCTTTTCCGAGTTCTAAACAAATTTGGCATGGACTTGAAAATGTCAGATGTCACTGAGTTGTACGATTGTGATATTTGTATGCAAGGAAAAATAAGTACCTAGGTTACCTTTTTCCAGATCAAATGGGTCATGCAATGAGAAGTTAAACATAGTTTATTCAGATGTTGTAGGACCCATGCAGAATACGTCAATAAACGGAGCGAAAAATTTCGTTACATTTATTGACGATCATACGAGATGGTGTGAACGCGGACCCCGGGCTCCAACGCGAAAGCCGCGGATGCAACTGGGACAAACGCTGAGATGATGATGATGATACGAGATGGTGTGAAGTTTATTTTCTTAGTAAGAAAAGTGAAGTCTTCAACACATTTGAAGTATACAAAAATCACGTTGAGAATTTATTCGGAAGAAAAATAACTTATCTTCATTCAGATAACGGAGGTTAATATTGTAGCAGAGAATTCGATGAGTTCTTGAAAAAAGAAGGGATAGCAAGAAGACTGACAATACCAGGAGTGCCAGAACAGAATTCTATAGCGGAACGAAAAAATAGAACTTAGGTAGACATGGCGAGATGTATGCTTATTTCATCAGAACTTTCCCCGGGTTTCTGGGCAGATGCTGTAGCAACAGCCTGCCATGTAAGAAATCGTTGTCCAACACGAAGCCTCGATGGTGACTAACTTTGACTACCTACTATGAATACCCTTTGAGAAGTGATTCGAGCAACCTGTCAAATTAGACTACTTACACAAGTTTGGGTCTAAGGTACATGTATTGGACAAGTCAAACGGGAAGGACAAGTTTGCTCCAAGAAGTCAGGAAGGAATCTTTGTTGGTTATCCGAGAGATCGAAAAGGTTACAGAATATGGATGCCAAAATAAGTTATCATGTCAAGGGGTGTGAAGTTTCATGAAACGAAGAGCGAAGAAAGAGATAACACGAACATAAAGATTGATCCTTTTGAAATAGAGGAAGGAGAACTGTCAATTAATGTTCAACCTCGAACATCAACAGTGGAAGTAGAATTTCATTCTACCAGAATCAACGAAAAACCAGTAGAACAAATCCCTGTACATGAGGAAGAGATCATAAACCCCGAACCTCACGCAGAGGATGATATTTCAGTCGAAGCCCGCCAAACGACAAACGATCCAGTTATTGTTGAAGCACCATTTCAACATGGTCATCCATGATGACATCCATGTTGATGGGGGCAGAGCAATGAAGAGAGGTCCAGGACGACCGAGACTGGATCGCCAAGGCCACGTTGGGCGACCACGAAAGATATACGAAATGGTTGACGTAGAGCCATAAGTTTCTTTGGAATAAGACGTCGATCAACCAGAGGAGCATGAAGAGTCTGAACATTCCATAGAAAAAGGTTTCGAGTCAACTGAAGAGTTTGAAGACTGTGAAGATTTCATTGGTTTCGCTGAAAGTACTGAGCAAAGAGGATGGTAAGATGTTGATGATGAAAGCGATACTGTCAGAAGTAAGAAGTTTAATAAAGAATGACACTTTCGACGTTGTACATAAACCTATGGGTCGAAATGTTGTTGGTTGCCGATACATCTTAACGACTAAGTTAAATATCTACAAGTCTGAAAAGAAGAAAGCTAGACTGGTAGCAAAAGGTTTTAGCCAACGGTACGGAATTGATTACCAGAATACCTTTGCACCAGTTGCCAGGCTTGACAGAGTGAGACTGTTAGTTGCGCTCGCAGCAGAACTTGATCTTGAAATTCATCAGGTAGACATAAACACAGCATATCTGACTGGACTACTAGAGGAGGAGATCTACATGAAGGTACCAGGTCTGCTCGAAGAATGCCTTCAAGAACTCTTAAGATCAGAACTACCAGGATCTGCAATACATAGAAGAGCAACCAAAATATTGTGTGACATGAAGGCTGGAGGCAATTTATGCCGACTTAAGCGATCCCTTTATGGTCTAAAGCAAGCTGGACGGCAATGGATCATCAGACTTGATGAACAGCTTAAGTGCATGGGGTTGCAGGCATCTCTGAATGAAATGAAATGAAATCGTTTATAAGCAAGTAGGATCACTGATCACTTTTACACGTCATGTTTATTTTTTATTTTATTTTTTTAACTAGATGAAGCCGGCATTTCCTAACTGACTACCTCTGAGAAGAAATAGCTGAAACAAACTCAGGGATCATCGTCTTTTTTCAAGTCCAGAAATTAAAAATGAAAATGTTTACAATAATTTACCTTATAATTACGCATATTGCTTAATAACAATGCTTTACAGAGCGAGCAGCTTAGTCCCAAGCTTTTTTGTCTTCTAAATAATCTGTGATTTTATAATACCCCTTTTTGCAAAGGACATTGCTTAAATTCCATACATTGAATGCCCCAGAATTGACAGCAATAAGAAAATGCTAGTTGTGTTTGGAATGATTCATGTAATCATATCAGGTATTTGTTGATACACGGACAAGCTTAGGAACCGAGTATCAAACAAAAATGTGTTTGATTTTGAGGTTATATAATCTTAAAGAAAACTGAATAGATTTATTATTTCTTTTACGTTTAGTAAGAAAATGAATGTAATCATCAAATGTGTAAATAATACAAGTAATTTATTGTCTAGCCTTTTACCAATTGTTCTTCTGAACGGAAAAGGCAAAGGCATAGTACGCCATACAGCCTAGTCTTTAGTAATTTTTTTCTTGAGTAAGTTTCTATCCTAACTTATCCTAGTTTATCCTAACTTATCCTAGCTTAACTTAACTAATCTATCTCCTTTCTTTTCCTGCGTGAGGCCGACAAGAAAGAATTTGGAGTAAGGACATGATGTGGCCACTGTGCTACATTATTTCACTGTTCTTTATAAATTATTCACTGAATGCACTTTTGACTACATAAATCACGTGATTTTATTTAGTAAACAACACTATAAATAATTTTAAAAGTCCAATGAAAAATGAGCGTGACACTCATCCCGCCAAAAAAAAAATTCGCGAGTAACAAACTTAACAAAACAATTGGAGATGTCACTCATTTCCGCATCTGTAGAATCGATACCGCTATTTGAACTAACGATTTGAGAATCGATTTTGTTTAATATCGATAAAAACACTATTATTACGCTATTTTACAGATTGCGTTTAATGTATTTTGATAACAAATGTAGTCATAATAATAAAAAAATGCATACATTAAATAAAACTTCATGTTTTTTAATTCATAAATACAATTATTAAACTATCGATTTCGTAAAAACAAGAAGCAACATCTCTAAAGCTCTTGACATGGCAGCAATTTATATGACAGACAAATTGTTTAGTAGTTACAAGGCTTTTAATTATTCGTTTTAAACCCACGCTTGTCCGTTAACTATGGATATTTGCATATAATATAAAAAAATGAAAGAAAAATTATAATGCAGGACATTTATTTGTCCATGCTGGGGCGAATTTCGGCGATCTCCTTTGGCCTTTATATGGTTCTTAAATCGTTTAATGGGTAAGTTTCGAATGTCCATAGGAAGCTTGTTGTAAAAGTGTATACATTGACCCATGAACGAGTTGCCTACTCTGTGGAGACGAGTGTGATGTACAGCAAGATTGTGTTTGTTCCTGGTATTTATATTATGAATATCGCTTATTTTCTTAAAATTCGAGATATTTTTATGAACATACATAAGATTTTCAAATATATATTGTGAAGCTACAGTCAGAATGTTCACCTCTCTGAACTTTTCCCTAAGAGAATCTCTAGGACCAAGGTTCTAAATGACTCGAACAGCCCTCTTCTGTAAAACAAAGATGGTATTGATGTCCGCACAAGTTCCCCAGAGAAGAATCCCATAAGTCATAAGACTATGAAAATAACTAAATTAAACAATTCTGACTGTATCCACATCAGTTATCTGTCTAATTTTCTTAACAGCAAAGGCGGCAGAACTGAGTCTACCCGACAGCTTCTCAATGTGAGGACCCCATTGCAACTTGGCGTCAATGGTTAATCCAAGAAAAACTGTCGACTCGACAGGGATCAACTCTACTCCATTCAGTTGAACATTGGTACTTAGCTGCCTGACATTTGGCGTAGAAAATTTAATGACTTTCGTTTTTTTTTTCATTTAAAAGGAGGTTATTTACATTAAACCAATGGACAACTTTAGAGAGTGCATTGTTAACTTCGTCAAAATTTGTGAGCTGACGCTTGACTTTAAAAATAAGAGAAGTGTCATCCGCGAACAATACTATGTTGTGATTATCCCTCACGTGATGAGGTAAGTCATTAATATAAATTAAAAACAAGAATGGACCTAGAAGTGAGCCCTGCGGAACGCCCATGGTGACCACAGATCCTGCAGATCTCTTGCCATTAACATCAACCCTCTGAATTCGATTATTCAGATAAGAAGTCAGAAGGTCAAGAGCTCTGTCCCTCAAGCCATAATGGTACAATTTCCTGATAAGAGTATCATGATGTACGCAATCAAAGGCCTTGGACAAATCACAAAAAATACCAAGAGCATCTTGCGATTCCTCCCAGGCCTCAAATATGTTCTTTAGCAACGCCACGCCCGCATCTGTAGTTGAACGACCCTTTGTAAAACCAAATTGTTTCACGTGCAATAAATTGTGTAAGTTAAAGTGCCTCAACAACTGTTTCAAAATTAATTTTTCAAAAATTTGGTCATAGTTGTTAATATTGACATTGGCCGAAAATTCGTGGGATCAGTTGTACTACTAAATTTAAACAGTGGAATTACTTTGCTTAGTTTAATCAAATCAGGAAATACACCAGATGTGACACAAGAATTAAAAACAATTGCTAAGAAAGGTGCGATAACATCTATTATGGAAGCTACAGTGTATACTGACAAACCCCAATGATCGGCAGTTTTTTTTTTACATCAAGATCCTTAAAAGATTCTATAATGTCTTGTCTATTTGTTATTGTATTATTAGTATATTGTATATTCTATAATGAGCCGTGTCTCTATTTTAAGGATTAAGATTCGCAATCTAAACTCTTTGTGCTAGTCTACGTTGACGATGTTCTAGGTGCATCGAAAAGAGGTGAAATCATAGAACATTTCAAAAAGGAACTAGCCACTAAGTTTAAATTGAAAAATTATGTCATTGCGAAATATACATATGTTAGGCATAGAGTTTGACAGATGTGTCAAGGAAATTAAATTGTCACAACAAAAATACATCGAAGATTTATTAAATAAATTTAAAATGTATAAGTGTAATCCCATGTCTACGCCTATGGAAGTTACAAATAAAATTGAAAAGCCAACCGGAAAGTGCAACAAAAGGGAACAGTATCAATACCATGAAATAATTGGCTCGTTAATGTATCTATCCATGGGGACAAGACCTGATAATTATATTAAATACTGTGGCGATACTAAGCCAGTTCTTGGAATGTCCCAATGAACAGTGTTGGAGTGCGGCGAAACGCGTATTGCGATATCTGAAATATACCAAAACGTATGGACTTGTATTTACAAAGACAGGTAAATCATTACAAGGGTATGCAGATAGCGATTGGGGAGGTTGTTTAATAGATAGGCGCTCTTATTCAGGTTATGTTTGTATGTTAGTCGCAAAAACAGAAATGTGTGTCGACATCGACTTGTCAGGCGGAGTATATCAGTGTGGCCTCATCAATGAAGGAAGGCATCTACTTGAACAGCTTGCTTACTGAAATTGGGTTATGTAAATATGCTACATTATCTTTACATGTAGATAATCAGGGGGCGATTTGTTTAGCCAGTGATCCAATGTTCCATTCTCGGAGTAAGCACATTGACATCAGGTACCACTTTATACGAAGTGTACTAAAGGACAATGAGACCATCAAGTTGAAGTACCAACTGACTTGATGCTCGCGGATATTTTAAATAAGGTTTTGCCTAGAGACAAACACTTTGCGTGCATGCGTGGTTTAGGCATAGTTTGATTTTATTTTTTTTATAGTTGTTCTTTAATACTACTTTAATTTATATGTTTATTGTTATGTTACCTTAGTTGAATATGCACATTAACTTGGCGTATTGAAATATAACATTTTATTTAGTAATGTAATAGAAACTACGCCTACTATATAATGCTGGCTGTATACAGAACCCTGTCACATTCATCATTTCTCTGACAAAGGTCGGGTTTGTTTTAAATGTGTAAAAGTCAGTTGATCAAAAACAGTCTTGAAGAACGCTGAATAAATTCCTATGCACTTTTCTCCTCGTTTAACTGCAGTACATATATACCTTCAATATGCTTTACTTTTTATTTCAGATTTATTATCAGAGGAGTCTTTATTAATGAAGTTATTCATTTATGTCCCTGTTTACGTGAAGGGGCGGATTAAATATTCTGCATAATATTTTTGCTTACTTCTAAAATATATCTATACTAATATATAAAGCTGAAGAGTTTGTATGTTTATTTGTTTGTTCGCGCTAATCTCGGAAACTACTGGTCCGATTTAAAAAAAATCTTTTTGCGTTGGATAGCCCATCATTCCAGGAAGGCTTTAAGCTATATAACATCACGCTGCGACCAATAGGAGCGGAGCATAATTAATTAATTATGCTCCGCTCCTATTGGTCGCAGCGTGCGTGGAATTCCACGCGAACGAAGTCGCTGACGGCTGCTAGTATGTTATATAACGCGCATTATCAAAACATAATTCTGTCAAGTTATGTATGAGTAACAATAAACTTTGTTTGTTTCAGGTCACATGGTTTGTTCATACGCAGCATTTAATATAATCAACACTTCCATATAACAATGAAACCGCGTTGAAAAACGATGAGGCGTGTAAAAATGCGCAGTTAAGGTGCAAATGAAATCGTATAAGTGGCGTAAAAGAGTGCTGTAAAACGTTATTACCGGTAGAAATGCACCTTTAAACACACCTCGTAAAGCTACGGAGTAGAAGTGAGTTAAAGCTGCGGTAAATGTAAAAAATATAGATAAAAATGTGGACACTTTCATGTGTACTTTAATGTGACTTTTCGAAGACAATGTTGCTGCTGAACTAAATCATAAACAAAATTCTTTCAACTAAGCAGTCAAAGTAAACTGTAGCACGTTAGAAGTGATTTGTACTGGCTACCTATAATTTGTGTTGTGAGTAATAGTGCTCGTAAGTAATACTGCGCTTGTGTAATATTGCGCCGGCGCAGGATGCAGACGAACGTGCAGATTGACACGAAGGCGCTGCGCCACTCCCCCGAGCATGGCAAGGGGGGAAAGGGAAGCAACCGATACACTGCCGAGGTAAGACTACAAATTATTCTGACATTCATACTATAACCAATGTTTTTAGAACATATGTAGTAGGAACCGATAAACTAAGGTACGAAAACCTTCTGCCGTGTCTTGGCACCCGGAATTATACATTAGTTAAGGCACAATAATCATCGAAATTGGGCTAAGTTGCAGCATAAATGTATATGTAATTTAAATATACATATATGTAATTTAATGTGTACGATACGATAGTTAGGTCTATACTCTGGTTCACAAACTAAAGTAAATCTACGTTCAGTGCCACTTCACTTCAAATTTCATTAACAAAAGCGCAGAATATACGTTTATTTACTCATTTCTGATTCGATCGCACAGAGAAATTCCAACACGTTTCAGTTCCGTATGTCATCACTGGCATCACATACTGGTAAAAGACTTTAGTCTTGAGACACTGTGGTATCCTGGACGATGAGAAGATATAGCGTAGCTTTCGAAACGCTGTCCAACCGAGCTGAATTCGACGAAACACCTCTATTTCGAAGTTGGAAAGTCTGTCCCAGGTTTATATACTCGTTAACAACTTCGAGTGTAGAGCAACTAACTAGAACTGTAGTGGGTGCGACACGGGAATTCGACATTATCTTCCTCTTTTCCATGTTCCTCTTTAGACCCACTTGTTGAGAAGTTCTGCTGAGCTCATCGAGCATTTTGCCCAAGTCTTCCAGGGTCTCCGTGGTTACCACGATATCAACTGCAAATCGGAGTTTAGTGATGTACTCACCGCTGATTTTGATACCAAGTCCTTTCCAGTCTTGGAGCTTGAAGACATCTTCCGCCGCAGCAGTGAAGAATTTGGGAGATATGACATCTCTTTGTGTCACTCCACGCTGTAGTTGGATCGGTTTCAAGTTCTGATCCTGGAGACGGACTGACATGCCAAATCTTTTACAAAAACGCAATTTTAGTGCAAGCACCTTATCGGCCCGATATATCGAGTATCGATTTGGCACTGCTGGAGAGACAATAGGTGCTACAGTCAGCCCAAGTCTCGATGAAATATGTAATAGTTCGTTCGTGGTCCTCTCTGCGACCCCGAGTTGGGGGCGCGAGGAGACGGTTTGGGGGCTCCTTGATGGCCCCATGACCGTGGGTTCGGTCTCTCGGCCTCCAAAAATGGAGACCCGTCCTTGGGGTGCACCCTAGGGGTGCTGCTCTTCACTCTTCGCACACCTAAGTCGACGCCGCGAGGGTGTGCCTTCCCTCCGGCGGTGGACGGTGTGCTTTGTTGTGTGTGGCTGTAGGAGCGCCTGAAGTGTTTCACGACGCCCGTGCGATCAGACCCCTACCAGGTTGGATCACGGGTTGCCCCCGTGAAGGCCCAGCAAGAGTCGATCAGCGACCGGGCGTCGGCTTTGGTTGGCGCTCTGCTACAGCGGGTGATTACCCCGACCCCCTAACAGCTCAACCAGCTATGTACGGTAGGCTGCGAGGGTGCGGGGGGTAGTGTGTGTTACGAGCGGTTTGTAGGTGTGTATTCACCGCTCGTGTGGTATTCTGAGTGTGTACCTGCATGTGGAGTAGTGCATGTGTGTTCGTCGTGCGCATAGCGCCTATATAATTACAGTCCGCAAATGCGCACGGCGGCGTCGTGTTGCGAATGAATAGTGTCTATCCTTGTCTGAGTAGGTCACGTGTTTTTGTGTTTGTGACCTACCCGGGTGTCAAGTCCGGTAGCGCGACGTCTGCTATGAGGTCGCGCGGGTATCTCTTCTTATCGGGAGGCCTCGCGTGCCAGGGCGCGATGTCTTGGATGTGCTGGAGCTCGGAGGTGCTGGCACGCGAGAACATCCCCTTCGCTAGGCGGATAGCGAAGTCGTCGATGCTCTCGACTCGCAGGTCCCTGCTGATTACAGAGTTCCTCACGTACCGGGGAGCTTTGACGATTTGACGCAGCGTGATGTTCTGCTGCGTCCGGAGCTTCTTCCTGTGCGTCTCGGCCGTGAGGGCGAGCCAAGCCGGGGCAGCGTAAGTGAGCTGCGGCCGCACGTAGGTTTTGTAGATCCCCAGCTTGACTCGCGTGGAGAGGTGTGACGAGAGCACCGGTCGCAATAGGTTCCGGCTTACCTTAACCCGCGCGACGGTGTCGCAGACGTGCGGGCCCATGGTGAGCCGGCTGTCGAGAGTGACCCCCAGGTATTTGGCGGTCTTGGTCCACTCGACCTCGGTCCCCATGAGCTGAAGTTTCGGTGGATGACGTCCGCCTCGTGCCGTGACGATTATAGCCTGCGTCTTACCTGCGTTCACCGACAGTCTCCACTTGCTGAGCCAGTCGGGGAGGTCGTCCAGAACGCGCTGCATTTTGATGGCCGCGTGGTCAGCCGACAGCGACGTGGTGATGTACGCGGCGTCATCTGCGTACAGCGCGAGGGTTGCAGTGTGCGTGGCGGGGATGTCGTCGGTGTATACCGAGTACAACGCAGGCGAGACGCAGCTTCCCTGCGGCACGCCCGCTCCAATGGGGCGCGCGCTCGATGACACGTCCTCCACCGATACCTTGAAAGTCCTGTCTTTCAGGAAGGAGGAGACCACCTGTATCAAGCGACGGGGCGCGGTGGTCTTGGTCAGCTTGTAAATAAGGCCGGCGTGCCAGACCCGGTCGAATGCCTTTTCCATGTCGAGGAATACTGCAGCGGCGTACTCCCTCTTATTCATGGCCGCGGTGAGTGTGTGCAGTACCCTCGACAACTGGAGCGTCGTACTGTGTTCCGCACGGAAGCCAAATTGTTCCGGGCGGGGCGTGGTGTGCGGCAGCAGGTGTTGAAGCAGGTGTTGCAGCAGTGCCTCAAACACCTTGGAGGTTGTGGGGAGGAGCGTGATCGGCCGGTAGCTTTCCGGCTTTGAGACGTTCTTCCCGGGCTTGGGCAACATGATCACCTTCCCCTGCTTCCAGCAGCTGGGGAAGGTTCCGGTGCGGAGTATGCCGTTATATAGGCGCGCTATTGCCGCCACCGATTTCGGTGGCAGGTGTCGGAGGGCGGTGTTTGTAATTCCGTCCGCACCGGGTGCCTTTCTGGGCTTAGTGTTCCTTATTGCCCCCAGTACTTGGCCCGGGGAGAAAACTATGGGGTCTTCGTCTGGAGCTACCGGCGTCTTGAAGTACTCTCCAAGGTGTTGCTCCACTGCTGCGACATGTTCCAGGGCGTCTGTCGGGTTCGGCGTGAACTGACGCTCCAGGTGCTCGGCGAATATTTCGGCCCGGTCGGCCGCCGTGTAGCGTAGCGCCCCGTCGCTGTTGCGTAGCGGGCGCACCGGGGCTGGGGTATTCTTTAGGCGTCGGCACAGCCGGTGTACCGACGCCCAGTCGCCGTCTGCCGAGTCTATAATGTACTCCCAGCTCTCCGATGCGTGCGCGTGTAGCTCGGCCTTAACCTTGTCCGTGACACGGTTGAGCTGGTTCTTGATGGTGGGGCATCTTGTTTGTTGCCACCGCCTGCGCAGACGCCTCTTGTCGGCGATCATGTTGGCGATGTGAGCGGGGAGCTTCTGGTAGCGCCCCTGTGACGCGGTGGATGTGCATGTCGCCGCTTCCAAGGCGCTCTTGATGCAGGCGGTGAGTCCCTCAGCCAACTCGTTCACGTCCAAGGCGTCGGCGACGGGCCGCGTGGGCGTGGTGGCCTCCATTACCTTCCTGAATTTGTCCCAATCCGTGTGTCGACGTGGCGCCGGATGGGCAACTCTGGTGGTGTGGTCAGTCAGGCGGACGAGCACTGGCTGGTGGTCGGACTTTAGCTCGTCGTCCAGCACCTCCTGCGCGATCTGGCAGGTGAGGCCCTTGTGTACGACGATGTCCAGCACATCGGGTGTGTGTGCTATGTTGTCTGGGTAGTGGGTCGGCGTCTCCGGTCCGGACACGTCGTACCCTTTGGCCTCCGCGTCGGCGAAGAGTCGTCGGCCCCCCTGGTTGATGGTTCCGCTGTTCCACGCCGGGTGCTTACAATTTAGGTCGCCGGCGATGATGGTGGGATGTGGTGAGGCTAGCAACGTGTGTATGTCGCTAGTGTTGAGTGGTTTCTGAGGCTGCTTGTATGCTGCGTACATACACACGTGCCTACCGGCGACATGCAGCTGCACACCCAGCGCTGAGATGCTGCTGAGTGTTGGGGGCGGTAGCTCCTGGTGGACGACTCTTCGTTTCACCAGCACCACCAGGCCTTGGGAAATCCGGTGTCGCTGGCTATTGGTTTCATTGTATTGCCCATCCTTTTGGTAGACGTGATAACCTGGGAACTTGACCGTGTCCCCAGGTCTCAGGAGCGTCTCGCTGATGAGCGCCACGTCGATGTCCTGTTCCTGTAGGAGAGGACGGAGGAGCACGACCTTCTCCCTGAGGCCGCGGGCATTCCAGTGGAGTATTCTCACCGGCTTAGACATGTCTGTTCAACATGATCAGGTCTGTTATGCCGGTGAGAACAACTGGCACCGGGTCCTGACCCCTGCTGAGCGCCAGCAGGATGTCCTGGAGGACCCGGAGAGCGGCCTCTATTATTGTGGACCCGGGGTGTCTTTCCCCGGGTGCGTCCGCCGACATGGCGGTTTGTTGTTTTGGTGGCGGCGGCCGACTACGCCTCTCCTGAGCGGAGCTGCTCGGTGCGGGGCCGCGGACCATCCGACTCTCAGTCCTTTGCGAGCTTTGTTTGTTTTTGGTCGGCGGGTGGGAGAGGTCGTCGATTCTAGCCTGTTTAGGCCCCGCCTCCTTCTGTGGTGGTGCATTCACTGTCACATTGACAGCGGCGGGGTTGGCAGCGGCGTTGGTCGTGTTGACCTTTCCCCTCTTGCCGCCGCGTCCTTTCCTCCTCCGTCCTGAGGAGGTGGTGGCCGCGTTGCGCGCTGGTGGGTCGTTGGCGGCCGCCATCAGGGTCGCCGACTGGGTTTCCCCTAGCGGCGTCGGCTGTAACGGCCTCGCTGCGGCCGTGTTTGACCGGCGCGTGTTACCGGTGATGGCGACCGTGCCCGCTCGCTTGTTGCGCACCTCCTTGCGCATTACGGGGCATTTGGTGTGGTTTGCGGGGTGCGCCCCCCCGCAGTTGATGCAGGTGGCGGGCTCCTCCCTTGGCCGCGGGCACTCTCTGGCCACGTGACTCCCGCCGCACCTGACGCAAGCGAGCGGTCTGTGGCACTGTTCAGAGGAGTGCCTGAACTGCTGACATCTGTGGCATTGTGCAGGCCCCCTCTTGCCACGCCACGCCTCGATCCTTACACCGGGCATGCAGAGGATCTCCCTTACCTCATAGATGCCCGGCAGAAGATTCGGAGTCTTCTTCAGCACGGCGTGGAATATACAGCCGGGTCGTCCTTGTCGCGCCTTGATGACGCGAACATACTCCGGCTGGAACCCCAGCGCGCGTAGGTCCTCCTCTATATCTGCCGGCGCCGTGTCCGCAGGCAGCCCCCTTATGGCCACCTTGTGGCTCCGCTCCGCTGGTAGGGAGTAGGAAAACCAGGGGATGTTTTCCTCCTTTTCGAGTACCGTCAGATACTTTTGTATCAGACGGTACTCGGTGTCCGTTTGTGGGGTGAACTTCACCCCCTCCCCGAACGGTCTGGCACTGGGGGCACGCCCCAGTTTTCCTTTTAGGACGCGGAAATGGTGCGCCCACTGCGGGAGTTTCTCCACCACCAGTGGAGGGTAGCGCAACTTTTTCTTTGTCGCTGTTTTTTCTGTACCGTCGGTAGATTTTGCGTCTACCGTCGGATTATTTTTTTCCTCCGCTCGGCCAGGAGGGGCTGAGGGAGGGGGGGCTGCGGCGCCTGTTGCTCCTACAGGGTTGCGCGTCGCTTCCGAGAAGGTCTTGGGGGGCGACTCACCTTTGCAACGTCGCTTCGGCGCTTCTTCCTGCTCGTCCGGGCTGCGCTGTCGGCGTTGAGCTGCGCGTTGAGCTGCGCGGGCAGGGGGGGCGACTTTAGGTAACAAAGTCCTTACCTCTATGCTTCCGGCCGTGGACAGGTCCGGTAGCGACGCGCTGGGTGCTCGGCGTTCGAGGCTTGCTCGGGTTGTCCGGGGAATGACGGCATCCCTTACCTCACGGTGTGTGTTGTCGTTGTCGTCGTCGTCGCTGCTACCGTCCGACGACGCCTCTGACTCGCTCGTCCCGGGCGAGACCAGCGATCTCGACGACGGCGACGCCGGCGCTGAACTCCGAGGGGCGAGGGGGGATGCGTAGGACCTCGGTGAGGGCGGTGGCGTCCGCTTCACAGGCCCACTCTGCGGATGGGCTGCATTTTTCGAAGTACCCGCACTTGATGGCGTCGGGTACTTTGTAGTCTGGGCTGTGGTCTGCGGTGCTCCTGATGACCGGAGCTTGGTCGCTGGCGTCTTGGGTGACGGCGACGCGGGTGAGGCCAGGTGTGCCACCGTGGTTCTCCTGGTTCTGGCATTTTCTTCCCCCCCGCTATGGTGTTGTTCACGGGGAGGGGGTTTGGGCGGAATCCCCGGCTGGGGCATCCCGCTGGGAACGCGCGGTTGTCGCGACCCTGGCGTTAGAAACGCCGGGTGCAGGTAAGAGGGTCCGTGCGACTGCTTCCCACTTCACTGCACTGATGATGCACTTTCACTTTTTTTTTTATAGTGTGTAGGTGTTCGGTAATATATCGTTAGCGACGTGAGCGTAAACAGAACAGATGCGCGCGTGACGATCCGTGATGTGCGTGATGTAATAGTTGTTAATTGTTACTACCTTATATACTCCTGTCTCTAATAAAAATTACTTTTTTTTCTATTCTAAAGTAATGTTTAATTCCTTGTTTTTCTATTTCGTTTGTTTTTCTTTACTTATTTTCACTTTAAGTATTTATTAACCGACTTCAAAAAGGAGGAGGTTACTCAATTCGACCGTATATATGCTTTTTTTTTTTTTTTTATATGTTTGTTCGCGCATAACTTCGTCGTTTATGAACCGATTTTGATAATTCTTTTTCTGTTGGAAAGAAGACGTTCCCAAGGTAGTCCCATGATAAGGTTATCAGGGTTTGATGGTGGAAGACCAGAGAAAACAAGGAGAACTTTCAAAAATTGCAGGGGCGACTAGTGCATTTCTTAGCATTTTCATTAAGTATTTTAAAGCACTACAATTTAATAAAGGTCTGGAGTAGATCTGATGATGGAGCCGGGAGACAGTCGAAAGAACTCCTCAACAATTCACAGCAGCTACCTTGTGTTTGGGCTCGATTAAATTGTATTGATAAGAACTTTACACCTAGATGGGTTGTGACTGTCATAAGAGCTCTGATGATGAAGACAAAGGCCAGTTCCGGGAACTCCTCAACGGTTTACAGTAGCTACTTTGTGGTTGAACTTCATTCATTTATATTGATGAGACCCTTGCACCCATTGGGTTAAAATAATGGTCTGCAGTAAATTTGATGATAAAGACCAAGGCAGCTGAGGGAATACTTACGGGTAAAAATTAAAGTAAACAAAATTACGTCGTTTCCAAACTATATTTGCGTCAGCTTGCAGTCTGACCGGATGCAACTGAGTACATAGTACTTTTAACAACTAAAATGTGTAAAATAAAAACTTTTTTACAAAAAAAACAACCGACTTCCAAAAACCACTACAAAGTGAAAAATAACTAATTTCGGAAGTCGGTGTCAAAAAACGAATATGCAAAACCAAAGACACCGACTTCCGAAATTAGTTATTTTTCACTTTGTAGTGGTTTTTGGAAGTCGGTTGTTTTTTTGTAAAAAAGTTTTTTTTAGTTTAATTTTCGATTATGTAATAGCAAATTGAACTTGATAATTCTAGTTATTAAGGTATTCATTTTATAGTATAACCCTTGTAGCATATCTCATATGTTTATGTGGTATGCGGTGCTGTCCTGTAAGAAATTTTAACACTAGCTCTTGGTTCGGTGGTGGTGGTAGATTATGGTGTGGTTATAATATTTACTGTGTGAGCAATTCTGTTTTGGGAAATAAAAGAAAATAATAATAGAGATCAATTTCTAAATTAAAATTTTTCTCCTTCAAACTTTGCAACGACTGCTGAAGCCATTAGAATACTTTCTCAAATTCCTCAGATAATCGAGTTTAAGAAGAGGTAGTAATAGATTATTATTTGCTCCAAATTAATTATCTGCTCGAGAAGTTTCAGATTCTAGGTTAATGGGAATTACTGGATTGTGAAAATTATGGTTAATAACAGTTTGCCATGGATATAAAATTGTGGTACTCATTTAGTATACGAGAAAATCACGAACGTCATCAAATTTTGTATGTGAAAAATATCAACAACATGCAAATACAATATCATACAAATATCAATAAAATGTTCAATAATGTTTTACTTACTTTTCTTCTACTTAGGTTTCCAATGGCGAGCACCTTGTTTTATAATAGTTTCAGTTATTATGTTAGTCTCGAGTCAAATCAGTGTTAGTTATGTTTAGTATAAGTACGCAAGATAAACTGAGTCATAAAAGATGAATTATAGAAAATCATTCCTATTGGGTTAGTATGTAGTTATAATCACAGTCACGCACAGGCATACAGAGAGACTACGTGATTATTACATGAGATTACAAGATCAATTCTTTTCTTGTAAGCCTTTCGTAGAGCCAAGAGTTGACTTGCGTACCGTCACTCGGAGACTGTGACAGACGATTTCTCTTGATCGACATCTTCACGACCGCACTCTGACAATTCACATTTTGGTAAAGAAATATTATCAAGTCGCGAATACGAAACATTTCACAAGTATATGAGGAGAACCTTATGCTTAATAGAGGATTTCCAGTTGAATAGATTGACAAAGTACTCTATATTCATCTCCATTCATTAAAACGAGATTTGTAACCATAAAAAAGTATATAAAAATTTACAGTCATGATATAAATTTATTGTAATGTTTTATAGGGAAAACAAGATAAATATGTAGAAGCATCCTAATTTAAAAAGCTGAACATAAGGAAAACAAAGCCTTTTAATTTTCATCACAAAGTAAACAAAACCAAAGTGTTTTCAGAAGATAATTAGAGACACAAATCGAAACGAAAACCCATTAATTCTGTTATTTCATTAAACCGTTTCATTGTTCAAATAATCACGTTTATGAAGAGCACTCTGTAATATTTGCTTTGAAACAAACCCCTGTAAAAATATAAATGACCGGGTTATTTCTGGGGATTTGATTACGTACGCATATTATTTAAATTTAATTGAAACATGGATATAAACCTCGTAATTAATTTTTGAGTGGGTGTCGTGAGGCACCAATGTACAGCAATAGATACCCTTTGGCAGGAAGTATCTCTAAGTTTATCAATAGGACTTTATTTTAGAGCTGCAAAGATCTAAAAAGAAAAATAAAAATACCCACAAAAGCTGAAGCTAAGTAACATTTTAATTCCCCCGTAATTCATCAATAAACAAAACAGCAGCTTAACTGCCTTAATCATTTGGGTCCAGAGACCGTCAGCAGCACGCTACTGAAATCCGGTAATAATTCCATGCCGTTATTTTACTTTACCCAACTTTACTCGACCGCCGATAAAAGCGACATCAAATATTTCCGACGACAAAAAAGAAAACGGCAGTTAAGTTTTATTTTATGTTGTAAAGTAATGAAATCCGCTGGCGGAACGAGGCATGAACGATTGCGGTGAGGAGCGGCGGCGGGCGAGGCTCCGGAAAATGTTGCCTTTTGCTGAAGTTACAAGGGTGGAATTTGTTGAAAGAAGTTTGAGTTTTTTAGTGATTAAAACTGAGATTGTAAGGGGTTACAGAGGTAAAATTTAGAAGTGATCATGGGTAAAAATAATGCATGTTACAAAGGCTACTTTTGGCTACAATTTAGGAAAAATCTTTTAATTCTATCGACCAGAAGTTAAGTACAAGAAACGGTACCTATGTTATGTATGGCGCAATATATACACAGCCAAGCCTTAAGCTCTGAGTAGGAGCAAAATATATGAGTACAAGGCCGCGATAGGACTGGGCACGCCACAATAGCGACGGTAAGTCCCCTCTTTGAGGAGTGGCTAGTGAGGCGCCATGGCGTCCTCACCTTCCGCCTGATGCAGGTCCTCACCGGACACGGCTGTTTCGGGTTTTCCTGTTCCGGATAAGGCAGGAGGAAACGCCAGGGTTTCACCACTGTGTGGACTGCCCTCAGGACATGGTGTAGTATATGGTGGAGGTCTGCCCGGGAGGTGGTCCGGAGCAAGAGTGCATGGCAGACCGTCACTTCCTTTTGCGAAACAGTGATGCTGGCAAAGGAGGAGGCGGAACACGTAACTGAGTGGGAATCGCGGCGCCCGGATAAGCAAGTGAAGGAACACGAGTGTGTTTTAGTCAGTAAAAGTCTGACACGCGAGACTGAGAATTTGAGAATTTCCCATCCACTCCAAAAAGAAGGCCGCGTTAGGTCGCAGCAATTTTATAGAGATATGTATATTATACTATACAACGTAAAACAGATGTTTTGCTGAAAAATAAATTCTTTGTTTTTATTGATGTTGCGTTGTCGCTAGTTTTGTGTACTGGTATAGTATCCGATGCGTACTTGTATTTTATTATTATAATTCATTCCGTTTGGCTAGCATATTAACTATAATGAAAAACGACTCTAATTATATATAATTATAACGAATTTCTTATAACTTGTTCGGATAATATCAACCGATACTTAACGTTTCCTTAAGCATAGATGCTCGTACACTTACGTTTACCTTTTCCCTGCACAAACACATAAAAGTTATAGCGGTTTTAATATCAAATAAATATATGCTCCTATTTATATTTTTATTTTGTTGTGTAGAGGACTATAAACCCGTTTCTTAGGTGTTTTTTTTTATCAAAACTAGCTACGCCTCGCTCGCTTTCACCCGCGTAAGTAGTAGTACGATTATTTCAAAAATAGATAAAAATCTATTCTCAGGCCTAACGAATGTATATACGAAATTTGATTAAAATCGGTTCAGCCGTTATGGAGGAGTTCGAGGACAAACACTATGACAATAGGATTTTATATAAAAAAGACGAGGATTTGTGAATCGCAACCATTTTTTATTTGGTTTCATTAAAACAAAAGAGGAAGATTTCAGGAATTAAGAACAGAATAGATTTTCTTATATTAAGCATAAAACATGGTATATATTATAATTGCCATAATAAATTAAAAAAAAAAATATTTCGTACAAATTATATAAATAAAATCAAAATCAAAATTGTTTATTTCAAATTAACCAACAATTAATGCTTTTGAATAGTCAATGTCGGTCAGTCCAAGAAAAGTGAAGCTAAATTGCACGTTCCAAAGCGTAGATCTCTATGGAGAAGAACGTGCAAGAAACTCCATGGACACTCTTTTAAAATCATAATATGGATTACAAAATCAAAATTGTTTATTTCAAATTAACCAACAGTTGGTGCTTTTGAATAGTCAATGTCGGTCAGTCCAAGAAAAGTGAAGCTAAATTGCACGTTCCAAAGCGTAGATCTCCATGGAGAAGAACGTGCAAGAAACTCCATGGACACTCTTTTAAAATCATAATATGGATTACAAAATCAAAATTGTTTATTTCAAATTAACCAACAGTTGGTGCTTTTGAATAGTCAATGTCCGTCAGTCCAAGAAAAGTGAAGCTAAATTGCACGTTCCAAAGCGTAGATCTCTATGGAGAAGAACGTGCAAGAAACTCCATGGACATTCTTTTATAATCATAATATGGATTACAAAATCAAAATCAAAATTGTTTATTTCAAATTAACCAACAGTTGGTGCTTTTGAATAGTCAATGTCGGTCAGTCCAAGAAAAGTGAAGCTAAATTGCACGTTCCAAAGCGTAGGTCTCTATGGAGAAGAACGTGCAAGAAACTCCAAGGACACTCTTTTAAAATCATAATATGGATTACATGCCTTCGTTACATATTTCTGTTGCTTCTATCATGTGAGCACAATGTATAATTATAAAAATTAATGAAAAGATAGAAAATTAATTAAGAGCACTGGCAGCTAAGAGATGACCAGTCTCCCCTGACGGCCCCCGTTCACGAGCATGACGCGCGCATCAGCCCCACTTAGCTCAACCATTTTGAAGGGAACCAAATGACCCAACAACACGCGCCACCATCAGAGTTTGAGTGAGCATAACAAACTCTCAACTGCCATGCTCATAATGTCGAACAAGTTATACAATATGTAAAGAAAACCCTGTCCGACCCATAAGGATAATAAAGGTTAGGTAAACACATGACCAAATATAATATAAAATTTTACATAATCATCATAGTAACAATACTAATGAATTTTGAAATAATCGTTTTTTCCGGGGAATTAATTCCAATATCCCCGAAATTTGGTAATTTTTAAAAAAGTGACAACACCGGTATTATTATAAGCGAATAGCGACGCGACCACGTCACAGGTGCCGCGTACCCTGCCCCCCGCCGCCCGCGGAATGGGGATGCTTACCGCACATGTATTAAGTTACCTCTTTTTGCGAAATAATATTTATTGTTGTATGTGGATTTTTTTTTTAAGTTTTGCCTGTCTTTGTGGGCATTATTAGAATCAGTTATCGATACCTAACAATACCTTCACGGATCGGACAGGGTTTCCTTCACATATTGTATATATAAAAAAAAACCATAATCCATGGTGCCTGCTGCTGGATGCAATATCCATGTAATGTTAGTAAAAATAAAGCTTAGCTTAATGTTATTAACTAAAGTGGGTCTTCTCCACTTACGTAAGGGGAGAGAGTCCCATAGTAGTTCAATTTGATCCTGAAAGTGTTTTCAGATTTCAGGATGGAATTGAACTGGGAGCGCAAGCACGCCATCATGGAAGCGCAACGTTTCTGCATGATCGCGGCGAACCCGTCGACCCTCGCCTCCGCGAACATCTCTGACGCGCAATAGCGCCATGGCAACCCCACGAGCACCCTGCATACGTTATTGTACTGTGAACCACGCGGGTCCTGCGCAGATTGTCGAAGTGTTTAGTTCCAGGACATTAGGCCGGTTTCCTCACTGTTTTTTCCTTTTCCGTTTTGGGAGCAGTGGTGAAGAAATAATTAACAATTAAAGCGTTTGTCGAGGTTCAGACTTACAACTCGCAAGTCGCGGCCGTTATCACTTAAGCGTTATCATTTAGCGATAGACCCTTACGTGGATGTGACGCATGTTTCAATCAACCATTTCTTTTTTCTGTGTGTTTTGTATTTTTTTGAGCAAATAAACGTATTTTCTGTCTATCTTTGTTTAAAACAGTTACGAGTTTCATGTACCGATATATTGCTTACGTCTTTCAGCTGCAAAAAAATTCTTACCCTAAAATTAGAAACAAATTAAACACTTCAATTGTTACTTTTTAGGGTTCCGTAGCCAAATGGCAAAAAACGGAACCCTTATAGATTCGTCATGTCTGTCTGTCCGTCTATCCGTCTGCCCGTCCGTATGTCACAGCCATTTTTTTCCGAAACCATATGAGCTATACTGTTGAAACTTGGTAGGTAGACGTATTCTGTGAACCGCATTAAGATTTTGATGCAAAAATAATATAATAATAATAAATATTGGGGGCTCCCTATACTTAGAACTGAAACTCAAACTTTTCATCAGACATACGTGTAGGGTATCTATGGATAGGTCTTCAAAAATGATATCGAGGTTTCTAGAATATTGTTTTTTCTAAACCGAATAGTTTTCGTGACAGACGCTTCCAACGTGGAAAAAAGTTGCCCTCCCCCCCTCTAACTTCTAAAATAAGAAAATGAAAAATCTAAATAAAACATAATATGATGTACATCATGTTTTTTTCAGATTTTTCATTTACTACTAAAACTACCAACGAAAATTGTTTTGAACGAGATCTAGTAAGTAGTTTTTTTAATACTTCGTAAATCGTAAACCGGTTATTACCGCGTAATCTTTTATACAAATAACTTAAATCCTTTAATTTCATAAATCAATTGTACGGAACCCTTTGTGCGTGAGTCCGACACGCACATGGCCGGTTTTTATAAATTTCTTTTTGTAATAATTTGTGACAGTTCTTTGATTTGATCAGTTCAGGTATTTGATTATAAATATCTACCTTGACAGACATATTGTAACAATAATTGCTTCTAAATACACACATCAAAAGTGTCTAGGGATCAAGCATTTTTATGCGGATTTCTTGAGATTGAGATGTGGCTTTGTAATAAATTTATGATTTTATAAATTTATATGGATCCTTTTTGGTGCATTTCATAATTTGAATCAGGAACTGTGAATCAAATTCGAGTAAAAGATGAAAATCAGCTGTCAATATTTTCCTATAAAAACATACAACGCATTGAAGACATTATTAGTGCTACTGTTTCCCTACTACTGATTAAAACCAACGTTATTATGGAGCGGCGACGTCATTTAAGCAGGGAAGAAATGCTCAGAGCCGTGAGAATGATAGAAGCTGGTTCCCGGCAACGTACTGTGGCTTTAGCTCTGAATACAAGTCAGAGTGTTATCAGTCGACTTTGGACACGTTACCGAAGCACTGGTACCGTGGCTGAGCGCCATGGAGGACGGTATCGCTGCACCACACGGAGACAAGACCGATACATTCAAATCTTAACTCGAAGAGCTCCAGCAATAACCGCCATGATGTTAGCCGTGAGGCTTCATCACTCTTCAGGGAACTTAATTAGCGACCAAACAGTCAGAAACCGCTTGCATGAAGTGAACCTTCATTCCCGAAGACCGCTACGGGTACCACCTATAGCAATGCACAATCGTAGGATTCGGTATCAATGGGCTCTTGAACACAGAAATTGGGCAGAAGAACAATGGCGTTTCGTGTGCTTTTCTGATGAGTCTCGTTTTGGTATGAGACCGGATACAAGACGTATACGACACTGGAGAACCCCTGGACGCCAACGGCGATTAAAATCCTGCCAGGAAGTCCATCCTTATAGTGGTGGAACCATCATGGTATGGGCGGGTATTTGGATCGGCGGAAGAACTGAGTTGATTTGGATCAGAGGCAACCTCAACGCTCAAATTTATGCTGAAACGATTGTATCAGACGTCATCGTTCCTCTACAAGTGCAAATCGGTCCCTTATTCCAGTTAATGCATGATAATGCACGACCGCACACCGCAAGAGTTGTAAGACAGACTCTCGCCGCAGCTAACATCAATGTCCTGCCCTGGCCTGCTCAGTCGCCAGACTTGAACCCGATTGAGCATGCATGGGATATGCTACAGAGAAGAGCTCTGCCGAATATGGAGAGTATCCAGTCGCAAGAAGACCTTTTTTTGTTGTTGCAACGAACATGGGCGGCCATTCCACAGCGTGATTTGGATGAACTCATTTTGAGTATGCCAAACCGATGTTCTTGTGTTGTTAGTGTTCGCGGTAGAAACACGGATTATTAATTGTTTAAGTTACCCAATAAAATTTTAGAGAAAACTGTTATTTCAGTCTTTTTTTCGAACTTTTGTGTTAGTGGTTCCAATGTCAAATATCCCTTTATTAGGAAAATGGCAAATTTCTTTATTAATGCAAAGGTGACTTGGTTTATCGTTACTGTGACAAACGAAAACACTTTATTTGATGAATCCTTAAAGAAAATTTTAATTAATATCAATCAGGAGAAAAGTTATTGCAAAAATATATGTTGATCCCTAGACACTTTTGATGTGTGTAGTTTCACACCCTATGACAGGCAGTCCGTATTCAATTTGAAATAGAGTACAAATAACAGCAGCAGTGAAAAATAGTAATAGTATATTAGTGAGTGAAAACTTTGACGATCACTGGAATTTAAACCAGGGTACTCTTAAATAAAGTTAGTGTAATATTCAGTGAGTTTGGTCGGTGACTGTATATTTATCTTCGAATGAAAACTCACCATTAAAATATCATTAACATTTGAGAGTTTCAATAACTTTCAGAAAAGTTTATCGGAAATTCAAAAGATATGAAGTGGCTTAAGTACACAAGAGAGTGTTAACGTGGCTGTCACTTGGTGATAAGTAGCACCATCTTGACGAGTCAGAAACAAAGGCGCACATCTAAATGAAGCACAGTTTGAAACTTAAGCCGCCGCGTTGTCGTCGTGAACACTTAAGTTATTACAAAGGCTGCGTATAATGACGATGTAAGGGATTAAGTAAAAATGAAAATGACCCATTAACCATAATTCTGAGTCTAGCACACGGGTTGTAGGTTCGATCCCCGGTAGAAGCACCGAAACCAGTTCAATTAAAGGTAAATTAAATTGACCATACGTTCATATGTATGGTATACGACCACATTAGTCGTGTAATGTGATCGCATACTCTTCAAATTCTAAATGACTTTTCTTGACGGTGATATAAAATGGCTACCTATAACGCTGTAAGATTATGTATGGTATTAATTTGTTTGTAAAATAATTAACAATTTCCTTTCCCGACTTTATTCAAACGAAATTTCGTAACGAGCATTAACTCTTGGTTAACGTTTTCACATTTTTGCCATACATCCGGGTGTCCCGTGGGTCCACTCGACTTCTTATGATAAATTTCATCCTACTGGGTAAAAGAACCACTAACTTGAATACAGGGTATGAATCCAACAGCCCCCAGCTACGCCCACAGAAATTTTAACAAAAATTAAGTAACAAGAGCTTTGCTTTGATAAATTAATTGCAATGCCGAAAATTGCTTTCGTAACGAGAAGCGAAGAATTTTATAATGAAATTTATTTAGATATTTGACATTAACATAATCGCAGTAGAAGCTCTGCAACAGTTTAAGAAATTATCGAAGAAATTTTGCGTGCGAAAACGTTTCACACAGCGCCTTATTATTTTGCAGTGAAAAATTATATTTTTAAAGAATTATTAGCTATTCATAAAGAAAGAAAATAAATTTATTTGAAACAGCACCATCTTCGCAGCTCTGAAAGGAACTTCACGGATGATGTGGTTCCGCTATTCGCCGCTGCATGTCGCTACTTTCAGTTTATTCTCTCCAACCACTGTTTTCTAGTGAGATACTCGACTTCGTTAGTGTGGTCAACTGTTGATAGGTGGCGTTGCGAGTAACATGAAATATCCTTTTATGAAAATAAGAAAAAAGTTGAGAACTTCTTGCTTACACTCGCGGAGACTCTATGCTTAAGGTTTTTTATGATAATATTAAACTGTTTATAATTATTAAATATAATGAAAATGAAAAGTGAAAAACTTATCGCTTCGGAAAAATGAAAAGAATCCTTTCTATTGCCGCGTTCTTATCAAAAACTCTTTAGGCAACCCTTGACCTCAAGATATAGATAAGCTTTTAGAGCCTTTTATCTTTGGACCAAATAGTCTCCTTATTGGGAAGCCGTCGCGTTGCCATCGACATAATTTTCAGCATTATTAATATTTGCTGTTTGAACATTTTACCTCAAGTGTCATCGGTGTTCGAGGGCTGCGCGGTTGTGATGGTAACATGGAGTGTTATCCACCTTACTTACTGACTTACCGTTTCCTCCATCTATACCTATATACATAATATAACGTTATTTTTTGTATGTCGTTGTGACTGCATTATTCTGGTTAGATTAGGTATTACCAAGAGAATTGACTCTGGAACATTTCTATGATACATTAAGGTTAAGTTTAGCTACAGATTATAAATCAAGTCAAATCAAATTATTTATTTGCTAGAATGCAGGTATACAAATCTTTATATTATATCATGTCGTAAAAGTCGTGTGTACGGGCGTGCAGCATAAATGCTTAAGGGTGTAAAGCATAAAATAATTATCAAAGTGTATCCTAGTGTGGTCGTGGTGGCCTAGTGGTTAAAACACCAGCCTCTCAAGTATGAGTGTGCGGGTACGATTTCAGGTCAGGCAAGTACCAATGTAACTTTTCTAAGTTATATGTACTTTCTATCTTGGACACCAATGATTGATTAAAAGGTGAGGAAAACATCTTGAGGAAACCTGCACTTTAAGTCTGAAGTCGCCAACCCGCATTGAGCAAGCGTGGTGATTACGCTCAATTCTTCTCTGTATGAGAGGAGACCTGTGTCCAGCGTGGTAACTACGATAAAATGGTTGATGATGATGATCCTAGCGCATCGTCTTTCGTGTCTAATAAGGGTCTTTGACCTACAATGGGACAGTGATAGGTTGAGATATATTATTATTATTATCCTAGGAGAGGTTAGGAATTCTAGCTTGGTATGTCACTGCGGCATATTCGGATATTGTGGCATATTCTCCATAAATATAAACAAACATGAGTCTATCTAAAAACGACTTTAACTCCTACAAAATAAAGTTCAGTTTACGCTATAACTTTAGACATTTTTATAACTATATTGCTAGTCACTCTGAAATCAACTTAATTGTCTTTGCAATAAGTCAAATATTTTTTACTACTTTGAAATAAGTCTTTGAAATAGTTTTAGATCTATTGGTTCATAAATTAGGGTCCGTACACACAATTCCTTCCCCCTGAAGTTTTTCATCACCTCTGAAACTATCCCTGTTTACTGCTACAATACCTACCTTATGATGGACAAATAGTTTCTTCAAACAGTTTATGGTTTTGGGAAATGAATTGTTATACTTACTTATTTGTTACTAGCGGCCGCCAGCGACTTCGTTCGCATGGAGTTAGTTATGCTCCGCTCTTATTGGTCGCAGCGTGATGTTATATAGCCTAAAGCCTTCCTGGATTAATGGGCTACCCAAAGCAAAAAGAATTTTTCAAATCGGACCATTAGTTCCTGAGATTAGCGCGTTCAAACAAACAAAGAAACTCTTCAGCTTTATATAATTTAGTATAGATTATTTGACTCGACGACGCGACGTGACGGTTAGATAAATTATTAAATAAATGATAGAATTTTCTGCCTCATTAAACTTTTATATTGATGAATCAATCTAGACTAATAAGTGATAATTTGACATCATTAGTCATGAATTACTTTCGTCTTTAGCCTTATAATATTGTGATCTATAAGTAAAATACCACTTAATCAATTTATCCAACCGTTTACAGTGAATTAAAGTAAGATAGGTATGTATCAATTATATATCACTTTTAAGTGATTAAATAAAATTTTATCAGGTTAAGCGTTAGAATACGGGGAACACTAATGTTGGGTTTCCTTCGTAATGTAGTAATTAATATTATAGGCGCAGAATGTTTTTGTGTAGAAAATATTACTGAACTATTCCTTGGGCGAGTCCGACTAGCACTTGGCTTGTTTTTTTTTATCAGTAGGTACGACCCCTTAACGGACGACCAAAATAAACTCGCCTAAATAATTCAGTTACCTAGTTCTTTTATATATCGAATTTAAAGTAGACTGTGACCGTGAATTTATATCGGTTTCCGTCTCCAGCAGTTGGCAATAACGATCTTATCAAGTGGTAAAACAATTTCTTTTATTACATTTATCTATTCCTGTATTTCAAACGACGCAGGCCCATAGATAAATACTTTTATCTCAATAAACTCAAATATGTAGGTATATTTGCTCGGTGGTAGGCCACAACATCGGTCGCCGGCATGAGTTACCACCCACCAGACAAAGTCTTGCCGCCAAGCGATTTGTCGTGTTCCGGCATGATGTCTGGTGAAGCCGTACGGAGGACTCATCTGAACAGTTATGCTGCGATGTACGTGCCGGGTACGATGCGTGAAATGTTTTTGTGGAGGGAGTTTAGTTGTGGAGGGCCTCCAGATCAATCTCTTTCTAGCGCAGCATCGTTTGGTCGTGTTGGTTAAACCCAAGGGTTTAACATTGCATCACCTTTTTTGTTTTTTTTTTGGGGTGGAAATCCTCATAGGATGTCCGCCGCCCTAGGGTGGGCGACGGGGTCTGTCAGACTTTTACTGACTAAAACCACCCCGGTGTCTCTTCTGTCACGAGCGCGCGTAGGGCCGCGGGAGTCTAAATTCTTCCGCAGCCCCACACTCTCGTGCTGGCCCGGTCTGCCCGGGCCTCGTCTCCGGCACGGGGTAGTGGGGTGTTAAGCTACCCCGTGCATCGCCTCAGCGGCGCGCGCTGACACTCATGCGCGCCTCCGCCTCGGGGTCCATCGAATAGGGGGCGGGGACTTCCCCATGTCCCTCGCCCCTGGACCCATTCATGGGGGGCGGAAGAGGGCGATATCCGCCCTTCTTCGGCGCCCGGTGCGTCTTCTGCGGCCCGGGAAGGGAGTTGAGATCTCCCTCTCCCGTTCCGCAGCTTCCTTCTGCGACATCACGTCCTCGCAGAAGGACACCACCGCGTCCCACGACTCTGCGCTGCCGGCCATCCTCCGCACTACTGCCGGCAGCGTCAGGTCGCCTCCTACTTCATTTGTGAGGACACGGCGCTGCTCCTCCCAAGCTACACACTCGGAGAGCGTGTGCTGCGCCGTGTCCTCCCCGCATTGGACGCAGTGGTGGCACCGAGCGTCCGGCTCCCTGCCTAGGCGACACAGGTACTTGCCGAAGCAGCCGTGCCCCGACAGCACCTGAGTCACCCTGAACGACAGGGAGCCGTGCCTTCTCCCGAGCCAGTCGTCGAGTACTGGCCGGATCGCCTCGACGGTAGCGAGGCCGGCGGTAGGGCGCATAAGCCTCTGCCGCCAGTCCGCCACTAGGACCTGACGGAGCTCCCCTCGGCGCAGCTCGATCTGCCGCTGCGCCGGACTGGAGCCCCGTGTCCGCTCTTCCTCGCGCCATCGGTACAATGACGCGAGTACTTTCGCCTCTAGGTCCCAGGGCGGGGATCCGGCCAGAACGCAAGCCGCCTCGTAGGAAATCGTGCGATACCCGCGGACGACCCTGACGGCCATCGCCCTCTGCGGCTTGCGCAGAATGGCGAGTGTTCCGGCCGTCAGGTCCATCGCCCACACAGGGGGGTATGGGGATACAGGGCCATGGACCGCACGATTCCCACGTATAACCGCCTACAGGCGGCGCTCGGGCCCCCCATGTTGGGAAGCAACGTTGACAGCGCGCCCGCTGCACCCATCAGCTTGGGCGCCAGCCGCCGGAAGTGGGGTCCGAATTCCCATCGGCTGTCGAGCACCAATCCCAGATACTTCATGTTGGACTCGACAGCTATCCGGGCACCACTTACCACGATATGTGATCCCGGCGCCGGCGCACGCCGGGGGCCATGGAATACCATGGCCTCCGACTTGTCAAGGGCCACCTCCAGGCCCAGGCGCCGGATGCGGGTCACCACCTGTGACACCGCAGCCGTGGCTATCAACGTCGCTTCCCTGTGCGAGCTCCCTCGGGCAGTGACAAGCGTGTCGTCCGCATAACACGTCAAGTCGGCGCCCGACGGAAGCTCGCCTATCACCCAGTCGTAGCCGATGTTCCACAGGAGCGGTCCCAAGACCGATCCCTGTGGAACACCGCACGACATTTGGTGCCGACTGGCACCGTCACGTCCCCGATAGATGACGCATCTATCCTCAAGATAAGCCCCTACTATGCGGCGGAGGTAGGGAGGCATCCGATGGTATTTCAGGGCCTCCCTAATACAGCTCCAGGGTAGGGTGTTGAAGGCGTTGGAAATGTCTAAAGACACCGCCAACACCACCCCACCCCGGGATACCGTATCCTCCGCCAGGGCTCTCACGCGCATGATTGCGTCTAAACATTGCATCACCTCGCTCAACTGCCGTCATCCTTCCTATTCCTAAGTTTTTTAAGTGAATAGGCTTAATAAACTAGTGCGCTTTACCAGTAATGATTGCATCACTGCTTACCATCAGGCGGGATTGCAGTCAAGCACTGGTTTATAATTATTAAAAAAAAAAAAAAAAACATATGGAACAATGGATTAGCAATTGGTTTCAAAATGATTCCAAGTGATATGAGTTTCATTACCCGACTACGGCAAAGCAAAAGGAGGGTTATGATTTTGACAGGCTATGTATGTATGTATGTATCTATGTATGTATGTATGTATGTATGTATGTATGTATGTATGTATGTATGTATGTATGTATGTATGTATGTATGTTCATCTGTTCCCTCGTAACTTCTAAACTACTTATTCGAATTCGATAAATGATATATCATTAGAAGCGTCTTAATTGTCTGCTGGTTATAGGCTATATGGAGTTTCACAAAATCTAACGTGGCGCCCTCTAGCGGACAAAATATACAGAGTAAAAAAATAAAGTTAAGATAAATATGCCGTGTTTGGTATCATTTGAAAGGGCTTAACTTGTACATTTTGAATATATATATATTACTAGCATTTGCTTGTGACTTTACCTGTATTCATGGGCTGATTGCATATAATTCACATCTTTTCGTTCATAGATAGCTTCTTTACTACTTATCAGAATAAGACCACTGCAGAACCATTAGAAGGGCCTTGATATTCTGTTGGTTATGAGCTATAAAGTTTGTCACCAAATTTAGTATTACGCCCTCTAGCGGACAAAAAGTTCTATGTAAGTACAAAATTAAAATAAATATACCGTATTTGGTATCATCTGAAAGAGCTTCAAGAGTACTTTATGTTTGTGCATAATCCCTAGTAATGCTTCGTAGAAATTTGAATGTAAACCAGGGTTTGGTAAACGGAGCAATGGGAGTGGTGAAGGCCTTCGAATGGCCTGCTCTTCGGCGCGATCAGTTGGAACAGGAGAACAGCCAAGCGCTGTTCTCATACAATTTGACGACGCATCCATAAAAGCAGATACTAACGGACTTATCAAAATCGAGCCTTGCCTCACTGATTTTGACGGCTTGAGGGGTTCTGGGCAAATTCAGCGTAAAATGCTCCCGCTGATTCTTTCTTGGGGTTGTACTTTACATAAATTACAAGGTTGTACTCTAGATAAAAAAGTTACAGATCTAGGAAAGTCATTGTTTGCTAAAGGACAGGCCTATGTCGCTCTGAGTAGAGTTAAAACCATAGAGGGATTATTTATAAGTGTCTTGGATCATAATAAATTACTTAAAAATCCACATGACAGTCGATCGTTAGCAGAATTAGATAGATTAAGAAATCTTCCCAGGTCCTCTTAATATAAGTTTTTTTTTTTTTTAATTATAAACTAGCGCTTGACTGCAATCCCGCCTGATGGTAAGCAGTGACGCAATCCTTGATGCCTGCGCACTAGTTTATTAAGCCTATTCACTTAAAAAACTTAGGAATAGCAAGGATGACGGCCGTTGAGCCAGGTGATGCAATGTTAAATCCAAGAGCAATACGATCAACCATGCTGCGCCAGAGGGAGATTGATCTGGAGACTCTCCACGACCAAACTCCCGACACAACAACATTTGGCGCATCGTACTCGCCACACAACGCAACACAAAATGCTCAGACGCGCCCCGTACGGCTTCACCAGACATCATGCTGGAACACGACGAATCGCTTGGCGGCAAGACTTTATCTGGTGGGTGGTAACTTCTGCCGGCAGCCGATGTTATGGCCTACCACCGTTAGAAAAACATCCAATCTATTTATACTAACGGCCTCATCCACTAATTCATGACCCATTCGGTGCCATCGACGCAAATGTGCGTCGCTACTACGAAAAACCGGGAGCTTCATACGGTGAAACCGTTGCTATATGCGCTACGCTTCAAGCGCTACGAAATAGTAAAATAGGACATCTCTACATATTACTATACGCCGATACATAAGTCAAAAGAGATGTCGTATGTTAACTACCTAGGTTTTAGTTCGTCAATTTAACTTTTATTAATATTATGCGCCACAAATACACTTTAACACCAAAATAGCACAAATAATAAAAAGTTAAAAACTAAAACCCAACTACGACAAAAAACGACGCTGAAAAAGTATAAAACAAGATTTTCAGAATACTGAACTGAACAAAGTTGCTAATATAGTTGCAAGTAAATGGACACAATAGACTCTACCAAGATGCCTTCGTTGTAAATTGACAATAATGTCTTACGATACTATTCTGAAGTATGCAATATTCACTATTTAGAGATAAATTTTCATGTTTGGAAAGGCGTAGTCACACGTTACATATACCTACCGTAGCACTTTCATAACGTGTGACTGCGGTTTTCCAAACATGAAAATTGAAACATCAAAAAAGAGTCTACTGTGTCCATTTACTTGCAACTATATTAGCAACTTTGTTCAGTTCAGTATTCTGAAAATCTTGTTTTATACTTTTTCAGCGTCGTTTTTTGTCGTAGTTGGGTTTTAGTTTTTAACTTTTTATTATTTTGAACATGTTATCAGTAGAGATATAATTAAAATCTTTCACACTCTAAATGTAAAAAAGACTGCTGACCTATGGGGTCATTCGGTGGAAGTTGCTAAGTCTATTATTGATATTGTGGCACTCACTCTAGCTGTTATCTTTAATGCTTGTATTGACTGTGGAGAGTTTCCTGATCTCATGAAAAATAGTAAAATAATACCTTTGTTTAAATCTGGTAGTACATCAGACCCCACAAATTATAGACCTATTTCCCCCTACCTACCTTTAGTAAAATTTTTGAGAAATTAATTTTAAACCAAATGCTATTTTTTTTTAATAAACATAAATTATTACATAGCAAACAGTTCGGTTTTACAAGGGGTCGTTCAACTACTGATGCCGGTGTTGAACTTCTAGGTCATATATATAATGCATGGAAGGATAAATGCGATGCCTTGGGCATCTTTTGTGATTTGTCCAAGGCATTCGATTGCGTTCTTCACGATACGTTAATCAGGAAACTCCGCCACTACGGGATCCGGAACTCTGCACTGGATCTTATTACATCTTACTTGAGTGGTAGGATTCAAAGCGTTGACGTTAATGGAAAAAGATCTTCCGGATCTTTAGTAACAATGGGAGTCCCACAGGGGTCAGTTCTTGGTCCTTTTTTGTTTCTTATTTACATCAATGACCTGCCGTACCTAATAAAGGATAACCACGATATAGTGTTGTTTGCAGATGACACTTCACTTTTATTTAAACTGAAACGTCAGCAGCAGGTTACTGATGATGTAAATAGCGCGATCTCCAAAGTAGTCCATTGGTTTAATGTTAATAATTTACTCTTAAACGAGAAAAAAACCAAATGCATTAAGTTTACTCTACCTCACGTGAGGCAGGTGGAAACTAAAGTGTTGATAAAGGGCGAAGAATTGAAATCTGACGACAGCACAGTGTTCTTGGGTATAACTCTGGATGCTAAGCTTCAATGGGGTTCACATATAGAAAAATTGTCAAAAAAGCTAAGTTCTGCTGCATACGCAGTTAGAACAATTCGTAATTTGACTGATGTTGAGACGGCGCGTTTAGTGTACTTTGGTTATTTCCACAGCGTAATGTCGTAAGGCATCCTGTTGTGGGGAAATGCCGCCGATATTCAAACAATATTTGTTTTGCAGAAACGAGCTGTTCGTGCAATTTATAAATTAAGTCCGAGACACTCTCTCAGAGAAAAATTTAAAGAGATTAATGTACTGACCGTGCCGTCTCAATATATTTATGAAAATCTTTTGTATGCTCATAAAAATATAAAATTGTTTAAAAAATACAGTGATGTCCATGATATAAATACTAGGAACAGGCACAAATTTATTGTATCTACAACAAGGCTCAAGAAAATAGGTGGCTTTTTCAGATGCCAATGTATACATTTTTACAATGGACTTCCAGAGGTGGTTCAAGATCTGAGCCTGAATAAATTCAAATCCTTCATTAAACGTAAGTTGTGTCAGAAAGCATTTTATAGTGTGAAGGATTATATTGAGGACAAAAAGGCTTGGGCTTGAGGTGTGTCCGATTTCTATACAATGATTGTTCTTTGATTTTTCCTCTTGTAGTTTTAATATGTAATTGTTTATGTTATTTATTCAAAGCCTGTATTACACACTATGTAGCCAAGCATATTGTACGTTACGGAATTGTATCGCTGACAGAAGTGTTCGGCACTTGTACAGCTGCACAGGAGCTAAACTTTCCACAGATTCGGGAACACTGTTGGAGCTGCTGAACCTTGGACAAAACCATCTTAGCATTGTGTAGATTCAATTTCTTAGTATTGTATAATTGCATGGCAAACGTGTGAGCACAATGTACGAATGTGCTGTAAGGCATTTATTTGTTGGGTTAGTCTTTTTTATTGACTTAATTGTGCTCTGGCTGTTGAGAGTATGTCATGCTCACTCAAATGTCTCGCTGATGGTGGCGTGTGTTTTGGGTCATTGGGTTCCCTTCGATATGGTTGAGCTGAATGATGCTGATCCATACGTCATGTTCGTGAACGGACGCCGTCGGAGGGGACTGGTCATCTCTTAGCTGCCACGGCGTATTTTAATTTCTGAATTGATTTTTGTATGTTTTCCATAATGGACGCTCTTAGCGTACAATATATTTCTGCATCGTTCTCACGCGGTTGATTTCAACATGAATGATGTAATCAAATATTTGTAACAATAGCTTAAAATTTAAAAGAGTGTCCATGGAGTTTCTTGCCCGTTCTTCTCCATAGGTACCTACTCTTTGGAATGGGCGACTAGCTTCATCTTATTGACTGACCGACCTTCTGACAATTCAAAAGTGCTTGTAACTGGTTTATTTGAAATAAATGATTTGATTTGATTTGATAGTAAGAGTATATTATGCAATTAGGGTGTCGTTCTATCCTTCGCCTTCATTCAAAGCTACAACTAGCCACGTAATTCGTTTTGCTGTCATCGTAGGATACCGTAATTTAATTAAAAATTTACTGCTGTCCGTTAATGATGTCCGGCTCAATAAGGTCAATGAGGTGATTCAAACCAGGACTCGCCGGAGCTCAGTATGACGTGACGTAACAAAACCAAACCTCGTCTTTTCAAAGAATATACTCTTGAAAACATTACAAATAATAACCCTACATGCGTATTAAATATAACTTGGATAACAGTGAATATGGTTGTGTTATGGGAATTTCTGTCTTTGAACTAATTGCGCTTGGAGGTTAAATTCCCATACCAAATTAAATTTTATCCAAGTTGTATTTATCAGATACTATCTTCTGCCCACGACATCGCCGGCGTTAAACTTGTTCCCCCAAACCTCTCTCTTGCATGGCGTCAGCTGTGATATCACTTCATTTCTGCTTAGCGCTCTTTCTGAGGTGTTATGGAATTGGGTTGTACAATTCAAATTCAATACTTTTTTAAATTAAATATCTGAGCAGTAGTTCCAGAGATTAGAGCGTTGAAATAAACTCTTTAGTTTAATTTATAAGTATAAAGAAAGGCAAAACTCCTAGTTCAGAGGTGCTCTAAATTGCATTCTAAGAACATTGTCAGGCTGAAGGATAGATACCTACACTGAAATTATTACTATTATTTTTTATAAATTATAAACCAGCGCTTGACCGCAATCCTGCCTGATGGTAAGCGGTGATGTGATCGTTGATCGTAAAGTGCGCTAGTTTATTAAGAGCCTATTCACTCTAGCCTTGAAGACACTCAAATTGTAGTGTGACGGAAACACCGCCGCCGGCAAATCATTCCAGTCCCTCGACGTACGCGGTATAAAAGAAGAAGCGACACGCTTCGTCCGGATCGTAGTGGTCTCAACAACGTGAGGGTGGAAAGTCGAGGTACGACGGGTCGTCTGATGGTGGAACGGAGATGGGGGAATTAAGTCATGCAATTCCCTTGCACACTCGCCAGAATGCATCCTATAGAAAAAAAGTAAAAAAAACTAAAACCCAACTACGACAAAAAATTACGCTGAAAAAGTATAAAACAAGATTTTCAGAATACTGAACTGAACAAAGTTGCCAATGTAGTTGCAAGTAAATGGACACAGTAATAATGTCATACAATACTATTCTGAAGTATGCAATATTCACCATGTAGAGATAAATTTTCATGTTTGGAAATGCGTGGTCACACATTGTCAAGATGCTACTGTAGGTAGGTATATGTAACATGTGACTACGCCCTTCCCAACATGAAAATTTATCTCTACATAGTGAATATTGCATACTTCAGAATAGTATTGTATGACATTATTACTGTGTCCATTTACTTGCAACTACATTAGCAACTTTGTTAAGTTCAGTATTCTGAAAATCTTGTTTTATACTTTTTCAGCGTCGTTTTTTGTCGTAGTTGGGTTTTAGTTTTTTTACTTTTTATTATTTGTACTATTTTGGTGTTAAAGTGTATTCTGGCGCATAATATTAACAAAAGTTAAACTGATGAACTAAAAACTAGGTACTTGACATATTACATCTACACGCACACATAACAACATAAGCCCGAAGGCATATAGTGCAGAGGACATTTTTATGGGAGTTTTAGCCGGTTATCAAACTGTTTCCGCCTTCACCGCGTGGAGTTACTCCCAGCTTATATCGTTTTCATTAGTGGATTACATATTCTATTAATGTTCACACTGCTCTACATTGCATAAAGCGATTCACAAATCAAATCAAATCATTTATTTCAAATAAACCAGTTACAGGCACTTTTAAATTGTCAGAAGGTCGGTCAGTCAATAAGATGAAGCTAGTCGCCCATTCCAAAGAGTAGGTACCTATGGAGAAGAACGGACAAGAAACTCCATGGACACTCTTTTAAATTTTTAAGCTATTGTTACAAATATTTGATTACATCATTCATGTTGAAATCAACCGTGTGAGAACGATGCAGAAATAAATTGTACGCTGAGAGCGTCCATAGAAAATACACAAAAATCAATTCAGAAATTAAAATACGCCTTGGCAGCTAAGAGATGACCAGTCCCCACTGACGGCGTCCGTTAACGAACATGACATATGGATCAGCATCATTCAGCTCAACCATATTGAAGGGAACCCAATAACCCAACACACACGCCACCATCAGCGAGACATTTGAGTGAGAATGACATACTCTCAACAGCCAGAGCACAATCAAGTTAATAAAAATGACTAACCCAACAAATAAATGCCTTACAGCACATTCGTACATTGTGCTCACACGTTTGCCATGCAATTATACAGTACTAAGAAATTGAATCTACACAATGCTAAGATAGTATTGTCCAAGGTTCAGCAGCTCCAACAGTGTTCCCGAATACTAAGTTTAGCTCCTGTGTAGCTGTACAAGTGCCGAACACCTCTGTCAGCGATACAATTCCGTAACGTACAATGTGCTTGGCTACATAGTGTGTAATACAGGCTTTGAATTAATAATATAAACAATTACATATTAAAACTACAAGAGGAAAAATCAAAGAACAATCAGTGTATAGAAATCGGACGCAGCTCAAGCCCAAGCCTTTTTCTCCTCAATATAATCCTTCACACTATAAAATGCTTTCTGACACAGCTTACGTTTAATGAAGGATTTGAATTTATTCAGGCTCAGATCTTGAACCACCTCGGGAAGTCCATTGTAAAATTGTATACATTGGCATCTGAAAGAGCCACCTATTTTCTTGAGCCATGTTGTAGGTACAATAAGTTTGTGCCTGTTCCTAATATTTATATTATGGACATCACTGTATTTTTTAAACAATTTTATATTTTTATGAGCATACAAAAGATTTTCATAAATATATTGAGACGGCACGGTCAGTACATTCATCTCTTTAAATTTTTCTCTGAGAGAGTGTCTCGGACTTAATTTATAAATCGCACGAACAGCTCGTTTCTGCAAAACAAATATTGTTTGAATATCGGCGGCATTTTCCCACAACAGAATGCCGTACGACATTACGCTATGGAAATAGCCAAAGTACACTAAACGGGCCGTCTCAACATCAGTCAAATTACGAATTGTCCTAACTGCGTATGCAGCAGAACTTAGTTTTTTTTGACAATTTTTCTATATGTGGACCCCATTGAAGCCTAGCATCCAGAGTTATACCTAAGAATACTGTGCTGTCTTCAGATTTCAATTCTTCGCCCTTTATCAACACTTTAGTTTCCACCTGCCTAACGTGAGGTAGAGTAAACTTAATGCATTTGGTTTTTTTCTCGTTTAAGAGTAAATTATTAACATTAAACCAATGGACTACTTTGGAGATCGCGCTATTTACATCATCAGTAACCTGCTGCTGACGATTCAGTTTAAATAAAAGTGAAGCGTCATCTACAAACAACACTATATCGTGGTTATCCTTTATTAGGACACAGTTCCCGTGATCCGCGCTTTACTCTTATCGCTCATATTTAACATCATTAAAGCATTCTTGTAATTATGTACAAGCATAAAGTACTCGTGAAGCTCTTTCACGTGATACCAAACACGGTATATTTATTTTAATTTTATTTTAACATAGAACTTTTTGTCCGCTAGAGGGCGCTATAATAAATTTGGTGACAAGTTTTATAGCTCATAACTAACAGAATATCAAGTCCCTTCTAATGGTACTGCAGTGGTCTTATTCTGATAAGTAGTAAAGAAGCTATGAACGAAAAGATGTGAATTATATGCAACCAGCCCATGAATACAGGTAAAGTCACAAGCAAATGCTAGCAATATATATATATTCAAAATGTACAAGTAAAGCGCTTTCAAATGATACCAAACACGGCATATTTATCTTAACTTAATTTTTTTACTCTGTATGTTTTGTGCGCTAGAGGGCGCCACAGTAGATTTTGTGAAACCCCATATAGCCTATAACCAGCGGACAATTAATACGCTTCTAATGATATGTAATTTGTCGAATTCTGTTAAGTAGTTTAGAAGTTACGAGGGAACAGATGAACATACATACATACATACATAGCCTGTCAAAATCATAACCCTCCTTTTGCTTTGCCGTAGTCGGGTAAAAAGAAGTTGCTTTCTCTGTCTCTATGTATGCTTAAATTTTTAATACTCCACTACGGACTTTGATGCGGTTTTATTAATAGATAGAGTGATTGAAGAGAAATATTTATATGTATAATAACATCCATTACATGGTGGAGAAATACTGTTATTTTTAGGTTACCCTTGTGATGTCGTAAATACCTACATAATTACATTTTTTGCCGCTGACATTGCAAACGCAGCCTGAACTAGTAGGTACAATACTAAGTAAAACAATACTATGTATTGTATACATTGAAAAGGTCTATTATCTGTTATGTATATCCCACAATAACATTTTTTTGTCATTTACTTTTCACGACAAATAAAATGGTTAGTTTTAGAAGCGATTTTAACATGGCATTAATCCTTATCCAATTAAAAACTTTAAATAGATTGTTGATTTAATATAGATCTATGTGGGCCTTTACGGCACATAATTTAAACGCATATTTTTGAAGACTTTACCAGATTTAAAAATTGCGGGACGTAGCGGTTACGGCGGTACCGACCGGCTGGGGCGGCGCTGTCAAAGGTCACAGTTTTTCTGTAGTGTAATTATTATCAGCATTGCATCCGTGCGAAGCCGGGCCGGGTCGCTAGTTATTCTACAAGATGCGTTATATTCTGATTTTAAGGTATCCTTTTAAATAAAACGTGAAGCAGGCAATCAAAAACATCAAATTACTGCCATCATCGTCATTTAACTCGGGTGCTCGTAGATAAGTGAATAAAATATGAGTTTCCTGCCGCAAGCGTTAGCGTCCAACCCCTGTAACTCAATTACTGAAAAGATACCGCCTACCGAACTTTGTCAGCTTGACAGATTTTAATAATTTATTAACAGTAAACGGGCTTTATAGTTTTATGAATGCGAAAATAGAGTTAAATTGTAATTATGTTTTCTAAAAAAAATAAATAAGAACCAGAATTGAGAACCTCCTCCTTTTTTGAAATCGGCTAAAAAGTACTTTTATTGAAAAAAAACCCTCACACGTGGTCAAGGTACATATGCTTAGCTAATATATTAACGTCACAAAATACTGAAAGGGCCGTAAGTGTTTCATTTCTGGATCTAAACCAGCACGGTGATTGCATAACGTACTAGTAATGAGTTTCAGTTTAAAACTGTTCAAGTTACAACGAAGTTACAGTGACATCCATTGCGTTATTTGCGTTGTTGAGAAGATACTTTTTCTAACATATGGAGCAATAGATAATATGCTTCACAATGATTCCAACTGGTCGTAATATTGTGTTACACAAGTAGGGTGTAGGGATGTGAATGTCATATTTTAGGAATTCGCGAATGCGAAAGTGAACTGTGCGAACTAGAGAAGGGGAAAAAATATCCAATCATGATTTTATTAATTGATTTTACCAAGGTTATACAGTGTAAAATGTATATAAAAAGCAAATATGTAATTCAAACGAGAAAAAGAGAAAACTTCAAACATTTGGTAAAGAGATTATTGTAGGTTTTAGTAATGATCATAGTGGTACAAAGTCAGATCTGATAAACTTTAACATTCTATTCGTATATATTACATAGTGGTACAAAGTCAGATCTGATAAACTTTAACATTCTATTCGTATATATTACATAGTGGTACAAAGTCAGATCTGATAAACTTTAACATTCTATTCGTATATATTACATAGTGGTACAAAGTCAGATCTGATAAACTTTAACATTCTATTCGTATATATTACATAGTGGTACAAAGTCAGATCTGATAAACTTTAACATTCTATTCGTATATATTACATAGTGGTACAAAGTCAGATCTGATAAACTTTAACATTCTATTCGTATATATTACATAGTGGTACAAAGTCAGATCTGATAAACTTTAACATTCTATTCGTATAAATTACATAGTGGTACAAAGTCAGATCTGATAAACTTTAACATTCTATTCGTATAAATTACATAGTGGTACAAAGTCAGATCTGATAAACTTTAACATTCTATTCGTATAAATTACATAGATTTATTTAGATTCTCAGATTCATTTTCCATAAATGATACAAGATACTTAATGTTTTGAGGATTATATACCATTTTCTTCGCAATTTACCGTACTTTCCGATGATTTATAATATTTGTGAATTCCGAAAACAATGCTCAGAAGTTTACTCAAAACGAAGACTTCACACCAGCACTCCTTGTATTATTTATTCAGAACTAACTGCGCCCCACAGTTTCACCCGCGTAGGTTTCGATATGTTTTTTTTAAAGGCTCCGCTGGTCGTAGCGTGATGTTACATAGCTTAAAGCCTTCCGTTATTGGGCTATCCAACGCAAAAATACTTTTTCAAATCGGAACAGTAATGCCTGAGATTAGCGCGTTCAAACAAACAAACTCTTCAGCTTTATATATTAGTATAGATATAGACTATTTGAACGAGTAGCTTCGTTCAAATAATTCTATATGGCTTTCGTTTTTGTTATGGTATAATTCTTAAAATTTTCGATAGTTGGTGCTACACAAACACGCGAAGATGACCCGCTAAGCTCTGTCTACTTTTACTTGTTTCGACATGCGTACACGCATAAATGTTAAACATTCGCATTATTCAAATGCTTATGTTTGAAATGATGCGAATGCGACCGTGAACATTAGTAACAGCACTGATCTAAACCAATAACATGCCTACATAGAACGAGACCCTCATGGTTCACTGGTGACGTCACAAGGGCTGTACACACGCCAATAAATTGGAACTTGAAGCACGTGTATAAGTACGTCAGTGTGGATGTTAGTGACCGCAGAGTTTGAGTGCGAAACAAACAAAGATCAAATCGTTTGGAAACGATTGTCTGGGTACTATGTACATTCTGGAGTTGCATACTCAATAGAGTTAGCTATACAGTATGTTAAATAACAGAGGGCGTTCCCTTAAACTCGTTAATATATATCATTAATAGATTAAAATATAAATATCAGCATAGAAAAATAAGTATAAAAAAATCCGAATAAAAAAAAAATCTAATTGGAAATACATTTGAAACCTCCTGTTTTAAATCAAAATAGTAGTCGTCATGTATAAATAAATTGCGACGTTGCCGTCTTTCATGTTTGCGTGTACAGTGTGTTTCTTTTACATATCAATTTAAAATTTTTATTGAATATTTTCTTATTGGAAAAAATTTTAAAACATTTTGTTTTCGAATGGAAATGTTTTTTTTAGCATGTATGTATGCTATACTATTTCGGGTTAACGGGAACGCCCTCTGTTAGTTAACACACTGTATAATCTAATCGCTCTTTGCAATATGCTGGTATTTACCTACACTCGGTGAAGCTGAATGCTGACATTAAATAGTTAAGAAAATGTTAGCTGCCTAGCATTTTCTTACGCTTCCGCAAACATCTCTTTGAGGCGTGCGTGAAATACAACGCGCCGTCGACCCGGGCCTGGTCCTTACCGCCCCCAAGCCCGCTCCTGCGGTGGCCAGGAGTTCGATGCTGTCTCCCGACCAGGGCATCTGCTGCGGCGGATAGAGGCGTGAGGGCGCTGGGATTCGCACTCCCTCACGCGCTCCGCCTCCTCCTTTGCCAGCATCACTGCTTCGCAGAAGAAGGTGACGACCTGCCATGCACTCTCGCTCCGGATATGGCCTGGACCAGGGTCAGACGCGAGAGATCGCCACCGATCGCCGCCACAATGACACTGCGGAGCACTACCCAAGCCGGACAGACCTATACCATATGCTACACCGTGTTCTCAGGGCGATTTCTACAGTGGTGACACCCTAGCGTTTCCTCCCACCTTATACGGAACAGGAACCTCCCAGCCGTGTCCTGTGAGGTCTTGCGTCAGGCGGAAGGTGAGGGTGCCGTGGTACCCTTCTAGCCACTTATCAAAGAGGGGACTTACCGTCGTTATTGTGGTGTGCCCAGCACTGGGTTGCGACAATCGCACTCTCCATGTCGGCATGAGATCCCGCCGGACATTCGCAGCATCCTGGAGTATCATTGTGTATTTTGGCGCTCTCACTACCCAACCCATTTATTGCGACTTGAACGTGTCCTAAGCTTCGCTGGGCACCTTGCATTTTCTAATGGTGTCTCCAAAAATATACAGTCTTACAATATGAAGCTTAAGCATTTTATCATGATTTCCCTGGAAAAACGTAGACACTCAATTGATGTAATGTTTGCTTGTACAATCATTAAACATAAAATAGATAGTCGCAGCTTGCTTGCTCTCTTCAGTTTTCGTGCACCCTCTAGAATCCTGCGCAGTGCCATCACGTCCCTTTGTCCACCTTTTAGAAGAACAGTTTTGGGAGCCAATTCACCCCTCTCCAGAATGTGTAAGGCAGTAAATGGCTACAGTGAATGTAGTTCTCCGCTTTGTCTCCCTTGCTATACATAAAGCCGTTCTATTCTAGTTAATTTTAATTTCATTATAAATATGTTAAGCTTAACACCGTTGTTCAGAAAAAATGCCAGACAACTAGTGCCTAACGCTGGGTTTCAACTGAACCTGATGTGAGGTGACGTGAGGTTATCTTATCTCCATGATTAATTTTTGTGTGCATGTTGTGTTTACCTATAAGTAATTGATGCACTGTTATTTTACCTTTGGAAATGTATTATTTAATTGTTTTGTGTAATCAATTGTTGGTGAACCAAATAAAATAATATGCAATATTATGTTGTATTTAATTAATCATGGCATGAACTTTAAGGCATCTTATTCTTCATAAAAAACGAGATTCAATGAGTGCCAAAGTTAATTAATGTTGAGTATATTTTTTTCGTTTATGTATAATCGTTTATTTCGGTAAAGCTATACACAGTGCACGATGGGCAACTAACTGTCTCCTTTGTTCAATTACACACAATAAAAGTGCAATTTCATTTCACGATTAAGCCGAGATGCTCTTCCTTGTACTAGCAGCTAACTTAATACTCTATCGACTTACTCGGACATGTCGGACGTATATTGCGGAACCAGCTGTCTCTACTGATCTTGTCTTTACTCTTCATCAAGCTGAAGAGGTTGCTCGTTCGCTTGAACATACAAATCTCGGAACTACGAAACGGATTAGAAAAAAGTGCTTGGGTTTGATAGCCTAATTTTCGAAAAAGGTGTGATTTTTGACATCACGCTAAGAACCTCAGATGAACAAAAAAGAAAAGAAGTAAACAGACAAAAACCACGCACGCCAGGAGTGTCGGCAAAAATGAAAAATCAGTATAAATATATGTAAAACTGGTTGCGCCCCACGGTTTCACCCGCGTAAGTTTTGATTCTGTGGGAAAATCGGGATAAAAAGTAATCCTAATTGTGATTCCTGGGTATAAATCAGACCACAGCGCTGAATTTCATCCATATCCGGCTAGTTATTTGGGCATAAAAACGAAACAAACAAACTTACTTTCCCATTTATAAAATTAGTAACGATTTATGTGGTAAAAAAAAAAACAATAATCATTTATTGTGCTATCGTATACAAACATGACAATTTATATTAGACAAACAATTTAACGCTTCAGAATTATTACAATTATTTTACATCAAAAAGTTAATTTCTCAGAAAAATCAACTTTTATCCTTATTTCTGCGTGGCTGGCTGTGTTACAAATACACACGCACACTCGCGCAAGCACCCCACGCGGCTCAAAGGAAAAATCAGGATACATTTTCGCCGCTTGGTAGAAAGATATTATTTGATCTCCTTCGCCGCGCCGCCGCCGGCGGTGTACTCTCCTTCAATCTTACGGATTTTCGACCAGGTCACGTGTCCTGACGCGAGGTTAACATTTTTTACTCAACCCAAAAAACAGTACCTATGTACTTACTCGGTAAAGAACTTTTCACTTAAAAATCACAATGAACAATAAGTCATAACGAAGTAATACCGCGAATGGGCGACGCGATGCGACGGGGAGGGTCGGGGGAGTAAGTAATGTCACGTGTGACAATTAGTTAAGACTGATTTGCACAGTGCAATTTAATTGCCTATGGTTTTAATTAAGTTAAAGTAATAATAAAAGCTGCATTGTCTAAACAGCATTTAGACGATGCAAGTCATTAATTTGTTTCATCAATATTATTGTATGCCATCGGCAATTAAATTGCACCGTGTAGATCAGTCTTTACGCTTTAGTCTTGTTGCGACGTAAAATGCGTTGGCGTTAGTATTGGATGGACGTTTCTACTGAGCGCACTAACAACATTGTTAACAAGCAGTCAAGTTCAAGTTGGACTCGCTCACAAAGGCGCTCCTACCTCGTGGCGAAAACCGACCAAAACAATTTTTCTTAAGTGACTTTGTGTTCCCTTTTAAATTTCATTTTTATTGTTTCTATTTATTGCGGCAATTCTTCACTCAATTCATATAAGTCGTGGTGGCCTAGTGGTTAAAACACCAGCCTCTCAAGTCTGAGTATGCGCGTTCGATTTCAGGTCAGGCAAGTACCAATATAACTTTTCTAAGTTATATGAACTTTCTAAGTATATCTCGGACACCAATGACTGTTTACAAGGTGAAGGAAAACATCTTGAGGAAACTTGAACTTTATGTCTGAAATCGTCTAACCGTATTAAACAAGCGTGGTAATTAAGCTTAATCCTTCGCTGTATGTGAGGAGACCTGTGCCCAGCAGTGGGACGATAAAAAGGTTGATGATGATTAATAAATTATTGTCTTTGGCTCCGTGACTTATGACCGTAATTTATCTGAATAATACAAAAGTCTGGCATGGCTCATCTAATTCTGTCTTATATGAAGACCAATGAGATAGTGAAACCTGGATTAGACCCTAATATCTTGTTTAATTTCCCAAAAATTGATGAAATAACATTGAAATTAAGAATAAAGTAAGCTAATGTGCGAACTAATAATTTATACATAGTTTTGATATTACCGTCACCAAGCATAAAGCGGCAATAGAAACACAGACTATGTAAATTGAACTACAGACAGACAGGAGGACGGAGGGACGGACAGGTGAACAGAACAAGTTCAGGATTACCATAAAAATTGGTTGCAAGTTAGCTGATTGCATAAGTATCCATCTCTTTGTTAGGTACGTATAAACAAGATATATAAATGTATATATTAACTTAAATAAACACACATCATATTTTCGAACCCTTGTGTACAAAGGACATATAGCTATTTTTCGAGAATATCGCGAGTACTGGCAGAACGAACAACAGATAACCTGCAGCGATTTAGTTCATAATGCAACAATCATCATCCACAGTTCCAAATAACATTTCACAGACAAATGTGATGTTTTGTGTCAAACGAGTATTACCAATTCAGAATTGCTTGGATCTACGTCAGTTTTACTTCACTCATTCGCGTTCCAACAGTACACAGTATCGTCCTGGGACATATCGCACAGCCTCGGTTTGAAGGTTCATCGTAGCGATGAATAATATCTCAGGTATTTCGTCCCCCCCCCCCCCCCTCCCTCGCACACAGAGCAGATTCCCGGCAATATCGAGGATGCTCCACTTTCCAGGTATTAGGTCATATCATTAGTGGGAATTATATCTAGGTCGCTGTTGTGATATCCTTGTGAAACATTTTGTCATTGTTTTGCATTGCGTTTTTATTATGGTTTGTTTTCTGTAAGTAAAAAATAAGACTCATAGAACTCGAGTAATAAAACCCAGAATGCCTTAGAAAGTGGTCGGAACGTTTCATCTTGCAAAACATTGAAAGCGTCAGAGTGTTAGAAAAATCGAATCTCATTTCAGGTACTCACAGCTTTTAAATTGATAAAATAGACAACGCTTGAGTCAACGTACACCGCACTTTCACACATTCTCAATGTGCCTCATCTAAGTACGCCACAGAACACGACGCTAACTACTTGTGCTAAGGACACTAACTGATAACGCTGCTAGTATCCGTCCCGCCAGCGTGCAGCGGGCAGGCGGCGGCAGCGGGTGCGGCAGTGGTCGACTGACGCGCGGCGAGAGCGCTCCGCTCGCTCCGCTCACCGCCCGCTCCGCTTCAAAGTTTAAGCGATATTTTTATACATACCACTTTAGTATTTATATTTATACACCCCGTAGATTAGCTAGTGTAGTGAAGTGTCTTATTGTGGTATTGTTTGATTTTTGTAAGCATTTTATGAAAGTGAGTAAAAGTAAATATTAGTAACGTCGGAGAGTTATTAGTGGGAAATAAGCTTTAACGCTAAAATGAACACAGTGTTTTGCGAAAATGATGGAGTTTCATTCAGCAGCGCGAGATAGCGTCTGGAAAACATTCCAAACGAGAAACTACAAGCTGTTTCAATGTCTGTGTTTTGATTTGCGTTCGTTTATATAAATTGCGAATGTGTTTGTATACTGAACAAAACTCATTTACATTTTGTCGATCCCAAAAGCAATTCGTAGAAAGTTGGATCGTTAAAGTAAACAAATTGAATCTTTTTGACTAGAATCCCACAAACGCGGTCAATCAGCGGACAAACTTTAAAACACTGTGCGATTTTACAAAAACATAACAATGTTATAGAATATGATTCCTGTGGCTTTGTTTATCAGTATTTTATTTAATTTGTAAACAATTATGGATATAAATGGATGCAGATGAAGGTGCAACAGAAAAAAAACTAATTTTATACTCAATTCGCTGTAACTTTTGTATTCACTGAATTATTCATACAATGTGCAGTGCATTGCTCGTCGTTGGCAAAAGAGAGCTATAACATCTAATATATCCTAAAAGTATACAAGGTAACTCACAATAACTAGTAGGTATCCATAATCGACATGTCTCGAGTTATACATACATTAATGGGCCACTTTACTGTATGTGACAAATTGTAGAGTGAATGATAAACATAAGGAAACTAATGAGATATTGTATAAATCTGCTAAACCTTTAGTCTTTATGAGGCTCGAAACAACCCTATATGTAAACTGAAGTATTATTAAACTTTAGTATTTATTCATTATTTCTTTTATTTTATAAAACACATGTTTAACAAATACCATATTACAGATCGTTAATATACAAATTTGCATCATATCAGAACTGACTGACAGAAGTGCAAACTGTCTCACGCAATCTATACTATTGTATACACTATACATAGTATATATATGTATATCTCGCTGTACGATCACGGTTTCGTGTCGGTCATGCTCACGCGAATACATTGTTTTTCTCCATCTAACAAAAGTGTTTGTTCAATAATAATAGACACACTAGCCGATCGATCATGTTAAGCTTCTCTTGTCACGGTTGGTTTGTGGATGGCTGACCACATTCAGGTACATATCGAGAAACCCTCTGTTCTTCGAAAAGCACGTTAAGCCGTTAGTCTCGGCTGTCATTAAACTGTAACCGAATCCACCGGAAACACGCTACCCCTTGTTAGGACAGTCAGACTTTTGGCCTTCTGACCCGTATCAACCGCCAAAGATCTGCAAATGACAGCCGGGATCAATAGCTTGGTATCTTTTCTTAGGCATGGCGGTGTGTCGATATGTAATGGATGATTACCCATCCACGTACCGACCGCTTCAAGCAGAGCTTAACCTTCAATCGATCCGTGTGGCTGTTATTTAGACACGAGTCGCAAATCATTCGTTGGAAGAATTATGATGACTTCGGACTGGCGTACGAAGTGGTCCGTATAAAAAAGAAACTGGTTTTAGTTTATATGTTGCTACAGCTACAACATAAATACATAATTTTTACTAATGTTAACTGTCTAGCTACCATGGTTGAATAAATTTTAACTTTGTGCTTTCGTAAATTATCAATAGTATCAAATTCAATATAATACTATGTGTTCCTCGAGTTCAATGTATCCACTTTGTTGAACAGCTGACAAAGTAAAGTAGAGGTAGTTTGGACATTCCGGCAACTTTCTCTCCTCATTGATTGTTGTTAAACTTTAGCCTTCTCTAGCACAACGTTAACTTCAGCGAAACTACAAGCGTAAAATGAAATACAAACAAGTCATACCCGCGGCTCTGGCCGCTAAAACTTCAGTTTCTTGATAGTGAATAAACTACTCTATGTGCTAATTCTGAATACATCTTACCTCGATGTCGCAGCTGTTGCCTCGGGATTGAGAGATAGACATACGTACCTACATATTTGTTTTAATAAGAGTGTTTGTGAGAATATTGGAGGTTTAAGATGGGACAAATATTAAATCAGGTCATGGTCTGATCAGTAAGGTCATAAGTTTGAACATGAGGAACTTATTATTTTATGAAAACAAAATGTTTTACACTTTGTCGTTTCGATGAAAAATTGAAACTATCTCACAGTTCATTTGGTTTGAGTCAAAATAAAAGAAAACTACTGCACATTATACACGTATAGCCACATTAGTCATCGTCCATCTAAACGTATAGCCACATTAGTCTACGATCATTACGATAATTTACCAATTCTGGTAATGTACAATTTAAGGACAATGACACGAAACTGACTGCAGTCCTCGGCGACTTATATAATACATCACATACCTATGTATTTCTACATCGGAATAGAGGTGACTTCATACCACATAGTATAAAGCCAAGCACACCGAATCAATCACTTATCTCTCGCAGTGAATAGGTATAACGTTATCCATCATTCGCGCCATCCATCGATCAGCTGACTTCGGTTACAGCAGAATGACATTCAGCCGTTATCTCCCACGCTAGAACGTTGCCATGGTAACGAGCCAGTGTTTATAGAATCATAGGAGACTGCTCATAGTAGTTTCCTTTTTTGGTCTCGGTTTGACAGAAGTAACGTTCTGTAGTGTAAGTATCCATTCCATCCGTTGATGTACCCCACACTATTTGTACTGGGTATGGTGGGGTGCAATGAGCTCAGTGTTTGACAAGAGTTCAAGCAAGGCTGAACTCGAAAGTAGTGAAGTTGTTGCGTGGCGAGTGTCGAACTGGTACGTGTGGAGGCGGAGATCCCCGTAACTGCTAAACATATCTGTGGTCAAAACCAATCTACTTGCGGAGGTATCTCTAGCCTGAACAATCCTATTAGTGAACGAAGTCCATGGGAGACTATGATGCATGTTCATGCTCTTTGAGTGAATTCGCAAAAGTTTTATTAAATGTTAGTAGTAAGTTATTAGTATTAGTAAGTTATGTAGTTAGTAGTAAGTTATAGTTATCTTAGGTACAAAGTTAGAATATTTATTGGTTGTTACTCGGGTAAGGTTAGAAATGTTATTTTTTAGTTGATAACTTACAGAATCATTAAGTTTTAAATTAATAAGTACTATGAAAAAAAAAAAACATTAATAATGCATTAATTGTATTTATAAACGATTTGTGGTAATGTTCAAGTTACTGATCCTTTATTAAGGTCCTTTATGGTCCTTTGTTCAGTCCCTTTAATAGATGGACCTAATTACGATAGTTACTCTTAGGGATAGCAAGAGAAACACTAAAAGGCACTCTGAAAGAGTCATTTAATAAGATTAAACAGTCATTTATTAGAAATAAGTGGTTCTGAAGTAACTTGAGTCAGTCTGCTTTATTCTGAAAATTAACTTGTTCTGAGTTGTTGGCTCGTCTTGAGTATTAAGTATCGTTTTCATAAATTATTTGACTAACTGCTAATGAAAGGACAACGAGTTCCCGATGAAATAACTTTTGTTTTAAATTAGATCTTGTTTCAAACAAATTGGGCGAAATATTTTAGGTTGAAATGATTATTTAATAAATTTTAAGTAAAGCTCAATGGTAATTGTTCTTATTTTGTTTTCAATAACATAAAACATTTTAAAATCACAGGTCGAAGATGGAAATAGGAAACACTTTTCACAAAAAAATCTGATCTTTTTTCGTGTTTTTGTAAAAAAGTTTATATTTAATAGTTTTTATTTATTTGTCATAGCTAAAAAAATGGCGATCTATAGGCGTGGCTTTAATATTTTCCGCGATTGTTTTAGGATTTCAACATCATATCCTAACCTGATGGCAATGAGGCTACCTCGAAAAAATAACATAAAAAATAACAAATCCGTCCAACCGTCTTAATAAACGTTAACATGTTCACGATCATGATGTCTTTGGTTTGTGTATATTCGTTTTTGCCACCGACTTCCGAAATTAGTTATTTTTCACTTAATAGTGTTTTTTTTTTTGGAAGTCGGTTGTTTTTTTTTTATAAAAAAGCTTTTATTTTACAATTTTTAGTTGAAAAAATTACTGTTCAGCTGCATCTGGTTAGGCTGGATGCTGCCGCCAAAAAAGTTAGAAATAGGCTCGCAAGCAAACGACGCATTTTGTTAACTTGAATTTTTAGCCGTAATTTTGTTTTATATAGGTACCAAACTACTGAACCGATTTTTATAAAATTTCTCTGAAACCGAACTGAATTTATGAGCATTGCTAGAGACGACACGATTACGGGACTTAAATTCAGTTTCTTGATTTTTTAATCATCGCATCAGCATGGTGAGTAGCATGGGCTATAGGTTGTCCTACGTTAAACTTCATTGCTGTAAATTGTTAAGGACATCCCTCGACTGTCTCTCGGCTCCATCATCAAATCTACTGCATACCTTCATAATAATCCACATGGATGCAAACTTCTCACCAATGTAAATGAACTGAGTCCAAATACAAGGTAGCCATTGTAAATCGTTGAGGAGTTCCCTCAACTGACCTTTGTCTTCATCATCAGCTCCCTAATGACAGTCACCACCCATCTAGTTGAAAGGTTCTTATCAATACAAATTTATTCAAGCACAAACACAAGGTAGCTACTGTGAATTGCTGAGGAGTTCCCTCGCCTGTCTCCCGGCTCCATCATCAGATCTACTCCTTATTTAAATTGTAGTGCTTTAAAATACCTAATGAAAAAACTTACAAATGCACTAGCCGTCTCTACAATTTTTTAAAGTTCCCCTTGATTTCTCTGGTCTTCCACCACCAAACCCTGATGTCGCTATATCAAGATGGAACAACCCTGGGAATATTCTTCAATTTCCAACATGAAAAATAATGTAGTGATATTCCAAACATGAAAATTTATCTCTACATAGTGAATATTGCATACTTCAGAATAGTATTGTAAGACATTATTGTCAATTTACAACGAAGGCATCTTGGTAGAGTCTACTGTGTCCATTTACTTGCAACTACATTAGCAACTTTGTTCAGTTCAGTATTCTGAAAATCTTGTTTTATACTTTTTCAGCGTCGTTTTTTGTCGTAGTTGGGTTTTAGTTTTTTTTACTTTTTATTATTTGTACTATTTTGGTGTTAAAGTGTATTTGTGGCGCATATTATTAACAAAAGTTATAGTATATATATAGTAGTCTCTTTTGACTTATGTACCGGCATATATTAATATGTAGAGATGTCCTATTTTACTATTTCGCAGCGCTTGGATCGTAGCGCGTATAGCAACGGTTTCCCCGTGTGAAGCTCCCGGTTTTTCGTAGTAGCGACGCACATTTGCGTCGATGGCACCGAATGGGTCATGAATTAGTGGATGAGGTCGTTAGTATAAATATATTGGATGTGTTTCTAACGGTGGTAGGCCATAACATCGGCTGCCGGCAGAAGTTACCACCCACCAGACAAAGTCTTGCCGCCATGCGATTCGTCGTGTTCCAGCATGATATTTGGTGAAGCCGTACGGAGGACGCGTCTGAGCAGTTGTGTTGCGTTGTGTGGCGAGTACGATGCGCCAAATGTTGTTGTGTCGGGAGTTTGGTCGTGGAGAGTCTCCAGATCAGTCTCCCTCTGGCGCAGCATCGTTGGTCGTGTTGGTCTTGGGTTTAACATTGCATCACCTGGCTCAACTGCCGTCATCCTTGCTATTCCTAAGTTAAGTGAATAGGCTTAATAAACTAGTGCGCTTTACCATCAACGATTGCGTCACTGCTTACCATCAGGCGGGATTGCAGTCAAGCGCTAGTTTATAATTATTAAAAAAAAAAACATATATTAAGAGGACCTGGGAAGATTTCTTAATCTATCTAATTCTGCTAACGATCGACTGTCATGTGGATTTTTAAGTAATTTATTATGATCCAAGGCACTTATAAATAATCCCTCTATGGTTTTAACTCTACTGAGAGCGACATAGGCCTGTCCTTTAGCAAACAATGACTTTCCTAGATCTGTAACTTTTTTATCTAGAGTACAACCTTGTAATTTATGTACAGTACAACCCCAAGAAAGAATCAGCGGGAGCATTTTACGCTGAATTTGCCCAGAACCCCTCAAGCCGTCAAATTCAGTGAGGCAAGGCTCGATTTTGATAAGTCCGTTAATATCTGCTTTTATGGATGCGTCGTCAAATTGTATGAGAACAGCGCTTGGCTGTTCTCCTGTTCCAACTGATCGCGCCGAAGAGCAGGCCATTCGAAGGCCTTCACCACTCCCATCGCTCCGTTTACCAAACCCTGGTTTACATTCAAATTTCTACGAAGCATTACTAGGGATTATGTACAAACATAAAGTACTCGTGAAGCTCATTTAGATGATACCAAATACGGTATATTTATTTTAATTTTATATTAACATAGAACTTTTTGTCCGCTAGAGGGCGTTATACTAAATTTGGTGATAAGCTTTATAGCTCATAACCAACAGAATATCAAGGCCCTTCTAATGGTTCTGCAGTGGTCTTATTCTGATAAGTAGTAAAGAAGCTATCTATGAACGAAAAGATGTGAATTATATGCAATCAGCCCATGAATACAGCTAAAGTCACAAGCAAATGCTAGTAATATATATATATATTCAAAATGTACAAGTAAAGCCCTTTCAAATGATACCAAACACGGCATATTTATCTTAACTTTATATTTTTACTCTGTATATTTTGTCCGCTAGAGGGCGCCACATTAGACTTTGTGACACTCCATATAGCCTATAACCAGCGGACAATTAAGACGCTTCTAATGATATGTCATTTATCGAATTCGAATAAGTAGTTTAGAAGTTACGAGGGAACAGATGACACACATACATACACACACACACACACACATACACATATATACATACATACATAGCCTGTCAAAATCATAACCCTCCTTTTGCTTTGCCGTAGTCGGGTAAAAATGGGTTCATAAACGACGAAGCTACCCGGGAACAAACCAAAAAAAAAAATCATATAAACGGACGAATTGAGTAACCTCCCCCTTTTTGAAGTCGGTCGGCTGAACTAAAATTGTGAAACACTCCGAGCACAGAAATTCAAGCTGTGAGTAAGTCTGGGAACTTACTAAATTATTAACAGGCTACTTATTTTCCCATATTAATGAAAACCGACCTAGTGCGAGAAGGACTTACCATCGAAGGGTTTGTTTTTTAAAAAAACGTCCTGCAACCTACAACCTGCCATCCCTACGTATTTATAAACATTTAAACTCCATACACAAATAACCCGGAACAAGTACTTGTAGGTCAGACAAATATTTGTTATGTGCGAGAATTAAACCCGCGCCTATTATTTAGTTATTAAATTAGTTTTAGTTTTTATTAAGTTATTTGTTAAACCAGCAACAGAAATACACTGTAAAACAACAAAAAAAAATATTTATTACCTCGCTATCACGGTTAACGAGATACAGCCTGGTGACAGACAGACAATGAAGTCTTAGTATTAAGATCTCGATTTTACCTCTTGTGTACGGAACCCTCAAAAATTTAACAAAAAAATTTTCTGGAAAACAAACTGGGTGAAAATATAAGAAGAAAAAAATGAACAGTGAGCACAGTGCGGGTTACGACACCTTCCACCTGCTTCCTTCTCCTTCTCTGTTTTGAGAGCAGCGGTGATGAAATAATTGACACAAACCTCTAACTCGCAAAACGCTGTCTTCACGCGATGGCCGCTACCGCTCAATTCAACGATCACACTTGAAATGAAATGAAATAAAATCGTTTATTATGCAAGTACGATCACTGATCACTTTTACACTTCATAGTTTTTTTAAACTAGCTGGAGCCGGAATTTCCTAACTGACTACTTACCTCTGAGAAGAAAAGCCAACACAAACTCAGTGATCATCGTCTTTTTTTAAGTCCAGACAATAAAAATGAAAATGTTTACATCAATAATATGTGTTTGCTTTGTACATAAGAATTAATTTACGTGATTTAAAAAAAAACTGAATAAGAAGTTGCTAAGTTTTTGTTAATATTTTTATTACTGTCTCAAAACTTCTTTGTCTAATATTTTAGGTTGTTGTATATAGAGAACAAAAACCCCAGCTAAGTCGAACCGGTAGTTTTGAGAGAAGCGCTAACATATACATATAAACATGTAGATATACAATTAAAAGAGATGTTCTGTATTCGATCTGTATCAATACAGAACTTTCTCTTTTGAAGTCGGATAAAATTGCCATAGATTTTAGCTTGATCGATTTATTTCAAAATAAGTACCTTTCGCGAGGCATACAGCTCCAGTCACTGTCCAGGTCTTCATTAAACCCTGTAATACGGAGCGTCCTGTGTAATGAGGGCGGCAATGAATCCTATATAATGACCGTTATTAGCATACCTACCCTCATTTAGCCGGTTTTACGGTAGAGTAACTGGGGTCGAAGTAGGGTAGGATTAAACCCCAACTTCTGTATAGGGTTTACGGTCTATGTTTTTGCGTGGATCAAAAACCGCCAACCCTTAGTCAGGCGATCCTAGTTTATACCCAAAAGAGTCTGGGGACCAGTCTGCAAAATTAAATGACATACATCTACTTGAAATAACTTTCTAAAATTAGTTACTGATTCGTGGAATAAAAAGGGAACGCTCCAGAATAAAGAACGAGATAGGTTTGGAAAAGATATACGTATGTGTGCCTAGGAGTATTTTTTTTTAAGTGGATATGATAATAATTATCATGACAATAGGGTATTCGACTAAAAAAAAATTAATAAGTCCGTCAGTCAGATTTCCAAAAAATACTAGACACCGTATTCTTTTTTCATACAAAAAATTAAGACGACACAGTGCGTTGAAAACTCGTGTGACGTCACTGCACGCTACACTTTTTAGCGAGCAGTGACGTCACCAGCCACCACACCTGATCTTTGATGCCTTTTATATTTGTCAATTTTTATTGATTTGATAAAACAAAATATACGTATCCAATATTTTTCTATAATATGAATAACGGACTAAATAGAATCTTTTTTTTTCTCAGGAAACATCCCTATTGAAACTTATGTTTGTTGAATGAGTTTTAAATGATTTTTTTATATCACTCACTTAATATAATTTATAAAATTATTCATTTAACTTATCTGTGTTATCAAAATTCGACCATTCGTTTCCTCAAAGTTGTGAGTAACAAACATCCAAGTTATTTCGATTCATAAAAATTCTTCAGACAAGTTATCCAAAACGTTCCTACAAAAATATCAATTGATAAGTTCGCAGAACCCTGTAGTAAAACTGGCAGCAAGTTTGCGAACGTTTTTCATATTTATGAACTAAGTTTGGTCCGGACAGTCGCCCCGTGCCCGTCCGACCATGTAATTTGCTCCACGCATGTAATGCCTACGTTGACACTCTATAGAATTCATTTTACGACTATGGAATTGATTTTGTGAGCTTTATATTAAATATTTAACAAGTGAAACAGATATGATAATTATGTTCTAACAAATTAACCGAAATAAATGTGCCAATCGGAGCAGCAGCACATATGCATTTTTTTTATTCCGCGTACATTTCACACGTTGATACAGTGTGAGTGAGATGGGGCGCAATCTAAAGCATAGAGAAGAAAAAGTTGGCTAGTGTTTGTCGTTTGCGCTTAAATGGAAACAGCGCACCATTCATGACAAGTTTGCCAAAGAATAACAAAAATGCAGATAGGAAATATAATAGAGTTAACGGTAACTGGTAATTTCGTAGGCGGTAGTGTAGTACGTGCTCAATAGGTGCATATATTTTTTTTATGAACAGTTTTACACTTCAAACAAACAATGACAAACATTAAAGTTTTGTAATACTCGATTAAAGTGTATTTAATATTTTGTGACTGTGATTAAAGGAAACCCAATGCAATAAAATAAACAATTATAAACCACAGTAATTAGTGAAATTAATTCGGTTTAATCTTTATCTACTATAGGTATTTCAAATCCTATTTTAATTTGTCAAATGTAAATCATTATGCAAACATTCTATATACAACGTGTAACAAAAAGGGTATATACATACCAAGGGCACGGCATCTTTAGATGATATCAAACGATATCGGAAGGGTTTCAACTCAAAATAAAATACTCAAAAAATTGGTACCAAATGTTCGGTTTCGTGTGTTTCTTAAAATCAAATCATAACAAACGTGGCAGCACACTACATACGTTAATAACTACTCGTTACCCGTCACGTTACTTGCCAAAATCCGATAAATGCCTTCAATATCTCTGTGCGACTAGTATGATAGTAGCCTATCACAGGCGGTGTTTTCCCTCATAACTTCCTAACATAAAGAGATAGGATTAAAAAACCCTTCCAATATCGTTTGATATCATCTAAAGATGCCATGCCTTTGTTATGTATATACCCTTTATGTTACACGTTGTATATTTCTATATGCTAGGCTAATTGGTGTGAGCGTAGGACATGTTTATTTATATTATTGTATACTTCAAGTTCATTTAATATCGACTCACACTTTCCCATTTAATAATTTCATGTCATTTGACTCTATTACTTAGCAACGCAAAATAAACTCGTAATTTTATCAATGTTTTACTTAACTGTTGCAATAAGATGTTCACAAATTGCAACTAAAGACACAGGCACGAAAATAAAGTGAAACAGAACTATAATTGTAGGTATAAAAGTCACCATAAACATTATCGCTTCTGTGCAACTAATCTATGTATGTCAAATGTGTTCGCGTCTTTATCATTCCCGCAAGAAATCCAATTAGCTCTCTCTTTTTTTTACTTACAATGGCCCCCTAAGCATTAGCAGTAAGAATGTTTGACAAAATAATTGATACTATATTATTTATCTAAATATTTTCGGATATACTTATGATATGTGATTCCATGACTTTTGTCGGCTTTTCTAAAATAATTACATAAAACGCCATTTTGAATGCGGAAAAGATTTTCTTAGCTACCAAGGACACACGCGCGTACGGAACGAGAGTATCGAGAGTAACTAAAGCGAGATATTGGAATTACCATCTGTTGTACGCTTCATTTTCAGTGCGCTGGTGACTTATCTACCTTAGTTTAATATGATATCATTAGATGTGACTGGGTTTAACGCTGAGATGATTATGATGATTTAACAAAGTGTTAGGTGACCAAGATCGTTGGGAATAATGTTAACTCATAAACTTTAATTGAACATAATGGACAAGCAAACCTACTTGTGTATTATGGAAAACTGAACACGATGAGACATAGATCTATAGTAATATGTAAAGCTGAAGAGTTTGTTTATTTGAACGCGCTAATCTCAGAATCTACTGGTCCGATTTTAAAAATTCTTTTTGCGTTGAATAGCCCATTAATACAAAAAGGCTTTAGGCTATCTAGCATCACGCTGCGACCAATAGGGCATAACCTTTTTTTTTTTCTGGGGTGGAAATCCTCATAGGATGTCCGCCGCCCTGGGGTGGGCGACGGGGTCTGTCAGACTTTTACTGACTACAACCACCACGGTGTCTCTTCTATCACGAGTGCGCGTGGGGCCGCGGGAGTCTAAATTCTTCCACGGCCCCACCCTCTCGTGCTGGCCCAGTCTGTCCGGGCCTCGTCTCCCGCACGGGGTAGTGGGGTGTTAAACTAGCCCGTGCATCGCCTCAGAGGCGCGCGCCGATACTCGCGCGCGCCTCCGTCTCGGGGTCCATCGAATAGAGGGCGGGGACTTCCCCATGTCCCTCGCCCCTGGACCCATTCATAGGGGGCGGAAGAGGGCGCTATCCGCCCTTCCTCGGCACCCGGTGCGTCTTCTGCGACCCGGGAAGGGAGTTGAGATCTCCCTCTCCCGTTCCGCAGCTTCCTTCTGCGACATCACGTCCTCGCAAAAGGACACCACCGCGTCCCACGACTCTGCGCTGTCGACCATCCTCCGCACTACTGCCGGCAGCGTAAGGTCGCCTCCTACTTCATTTGTGAGGACACGGCGCTGCTCCTCCCAAGCTACACACTCGGAGAGCGTGTGCTGCGCCGTGTCCTCCCCGCATTGGACGCAGTGGTGGCACCGAGCTTCCGGCTCCCTGCCTAGGCGACGCAGGTACTTGCCGAAGCAGCCGTGCCCCGACAGCACCTGCGTCATCCTGAACGACAAGGACCGTGCCTTCTCCCGAGCCAGTCGTCGAGTACTGGCTGGATCGCCTCGATGGTAGCGTGGTAGGGCGCATAAATAAGCCTCTGCCGCCAGTCCGCCACCAGGACCTGAAGAAGCTCCTCTCGGGGCAGCTCGATCTGCTGCTGCGCTGGACTGGAGCCCCGTGTTCGCTATTCCTCGCGCCATCGGTACAATGACGCGAGTATTTTCGCGTCTAGGTCCCAGGGCAGGGATCCGACCAGGCAAGCAAGCAGCAAGCCGCCTCGTAGGAAATAGTGCGATATCCGCGGACGACCGTGACGGCCATCGCCCTCTGCGGCTTGCGCAGAATGGCGAGTGTTCCGGCCGTCAGGTCCATCGCTCACACAGGGCCCCATACAGGGCCATGGACCGCACGATTCCCACGTATAACCAATCGCCTACAGGCGGCGCTCGGGCCCCCCATGTTGGGAAGCAACGTTGATAGCGCGCTTGCTGCAAATAGGCCATAACCTAACCCAACTCGCGTGGCTTGTTTTAGGCACAACTTTAAAACGATAATCTCTTTTGGAGGATTGGATGCTTCTGATAAATACGTGGAGGCTCGGGGCACCACAAGCAGAAACTAAATTAAAAAAAAAACAGATTGCCAAAATTTCAAAACAACGGAAAAATCGCAAGCTCGGTAACCACACTGCAACAATTTCTAAATGTATTTGTGAAAAAATATAACATGCTGTAAAAATAATTGGAATCGATTCAGTTGTTTATTCTGAACAAACTGTATTAAGGGTTCGCATAAAAAAAAATAACGTTGTATATTTTCGCCTTCTTTGTTTATTTTACAACTTGTTGCAGAATTAACCCACACCATCAAACACCTTAATTAGAATATTATTTTATAATTATAAAGTTTATGAATAAACACCAAAGTGTTTAAGGGGCTTATTCATAAACATTAATTAAAGTTAAGTGACGTGCAAACGTCAAAAATATATGGTTAAACAATCGCTAATCACTAATTAACTTTAAGCAAGGTTTATGAATAAAGGGGTTTATGTACATATTTCGATTTTTTTGCTATTATGTATAAAACATGTTTTGTTTAGTGCGGGAAAAACAATGGTAACATTACAAATCTACGCGCACATATATTCACACGTGTGGGAGTGTAATGTAGTAGGGATGTCACTATATGTGTTTTTTTTGCTGTTCCGGAAATCAATTTGATAATGATTCGGAACAAATTATTTTCATAATGTGCATTAATTTAATTAAACATTGAGAATAAAGAAGTCCAATCAAGCGCTGTTTTGGTACGTAATGATTTTTTTCAGTTTACTTCGTTTCAATAATGTTATAATGTATTTAACAATTATATAAAAGCATTGACAGCTTTTATCGGATATCTGTATACAGGAATTAAATCAAGGGGCAGTACAAAATATTCAATCGAACCTGCAGCCCAGTCATGCATGGATGCTAATCCAGTACACCACGCAGTAGCTTTTTATGTTTTCGTACCCAACGGGAAAAAAGCTTCCACTGCCTGATTGCGTGTGGCTGTGTGTCACCAGAATGTATCTCATGAACCGTGTTAGCTGGATAGTTGAAATTCAACTCAGGAAAAATCTCAACAGCAAAGTAACTCTAATTACAACGTCATCTCTCGGGAATTTGTATTACTAATTTATACAGACTAGACGGGTTGTGTTTGTTGGAATTTCGGTAGTAATTTTGAATTGCGCGCCCTGATTTTGACAATTCTTTTTTTATTTGAAAGTATATACGTTCACATTAATAGAATATGTGAAATAAAATTAAGAAAAAAAAAATGCTAGCATTATGGAAAAAAAATGAAATTTAGTTTAGAAATTATTTTGTAAAATTTTTCAATAACTGTTCATCCCATCTTCTTCAGCCTATAGATGTCCTCTGCTGGACAAAGGCCTCTCTCAAGGCTTTCCACGCCGACCGGTCTTGTGCTGCCCGCATCCATCGGCTTCCCGCGACCTTCACCAGGTCACCGGTCCACCTTGTTGGGGACCTTCCTACGCTGTGTCTTCCAGTACGTGGCCGCCACCTTACTGCCCTATCGGCCATCATTTCTACGAGCAATGAGCCCTGCCCAGTGCCACTTAAGTTTAGCGACTCGCAGAGCTATGTCGGTGACTTTGGTTCTTCTGCGGATCTCTTCATTTCTGATTCGATCACACAGAGAAACTCCGAGCATAGCTCTTTCCATTGCCCTTTGTGTGACTCTGAGCCTTCGTATGAGGGCCATTGTGAGCGACCACGTTTCAGTTCCGTAAGTCACACACTTGTCAAAGACTTTAGTCTTGAGACACTGTGGTATTTTGGACGACTAGAAGATGTAGCGTAGATTCCCGAACGCTGCCCAGCCGAGCTGGATTCGACGAGACACCTCCTTTTTCTCGAAGTTGGACCTACCCAGTTGGACTGTCTGTCCCAGGTATATAATTATACTCGTCAACATCGTTACGTCGTTCATCCCATCGATTTCAAAATATTTTTTCTTGGGAGACTTAATAAAGTTCTGCATTTCAGATTTTAATATTTTTACTTTCTTCTTTTTATTCGTTTCGCCTCCTCCTTTATACCGCGTACATTGAGGGACTGGAATAGTTTGCCAGCGGCGGTGTTTCCGTCGGACTACAATTTGAGTGTCTTCAAGGCTAGAGTGAATAGGCTTTTAATAAACTAGTGCGCTTTACCATCAACGACTGCGTCACTGCTTACCATCAGGCAGGATTGCGGTCAAGCGCTAGTTTATAATATAATAAAAAAAAAAATAAAAAAAAAATTCGCACTTTACCGACGTGAATCAATCACGTTAATACAATAACGTGATAACAATATTCAGTGCTAACGGTCACTTAGATTATTCGCGGACAGACAGACAGACAAACAGACTTGGCGAAACTAATAATGGTTCCTAGTTGACTACAGAACTATAAAAGTAACTATGAATACTAACAACATTTCTTTTTGTGTTTTTGGTGCGCGCGACGGACTCGCAATTGGGCAGTTTTTTATTTTACTTACTATAATTATCAACCGCAATAAAAGCCAATATTAATAGAACCCACGATCCCTTCATATATGTAAGACTCCTCTCTCCGCCACAGTCTAGACCATTTATGTGCCGTAACGTATGTTTATGGTCCTATAAAGTGCCGTTGTGTTCTGAAGTATTGTGTGCTGACCGAACAGCAGTAACATGGAAACCGCTGACGAACCGTTTTATTACTTTATACATAAACCTATCTAAATAGAACAGTGGGTATTTGTAGCAGTATCTATAACCGCCACATGCGAACAATGCACTATACTTACGTCACACGAATTCTACATCTCGCAAGTAGAGTTTACCGTGCAACTAGCGTACATATAACTTCCCAACATCATCCATTGGGCAAGTGCCCGCCAGACATAACACCCGTCTGGTCGGAGGTTCCTCCCTTTTCTATGGAGGATGAGTGAACTTTACACCCAGTTCCTCATACCTCCAAATATGTATAGATTATGTGTTGTTTGTGTTCCCTCTAAGGATTGGTACAAGCAACGCAAAAAGTGGATTGAATGAGATATTCAATTGTTCGCAGTAGTCCCAACTTCGCTTTTAAATTCCTTTGAATTAGAGAGAGTGGGGCAGTACCTTGTATGTTTAGACGGTACATGTCAGTATTAATTTTCAATTTACTTACCTACCTATAAAAATAGTGATTCATCTGTAATTTGTCACACAGATATTCAGGCAATGACGAATTTATGGGTGAGGGACATATTAGGAGTCGCCTAATGTTTGTGCTATTATCAGTATAAAAAATTAAGACAGACAGATCAAAAGTCTAGGCTAAGTAAAGCTACTTCACTGCTTACTATCAGGCGGGACTGCGATCAAGCACTAGTTTATAATTATAAGAAAATCTTCGTTTTTACACTTTGCGTACGGAACCCTGAAAACGGGGATGACTAGATGTATTGAAGTATCTATACATATAATAAAATTGTAGTAGAGTCAACAATAACCACCAGTAACCTTTCCTCTGTATTGTGAGAATTTGTTTATTATTTGTATCTATTTATATATTTTAGTATTATGTATTTACTAGCTTTCCGCCCGCGGCTTCGCCCGCGTAAGTTTCGGTTATATCGCGCTTTTTAGATTTCCCTCGGGAACATCAAATTTTTCCGGGATAAAAGGTAGCCTATGTCCTTTCTCAGGGTCTAAAGATTGTGTGCTTTCCGCCCGCGTCTTCGCCGGCGTGGTGTTCGGTTATATCGCGCTTTTTAGATTTCCCTCGGGAATATCAAATTTTTCCGGGATAACAGGTAGCCTATGTTTTTTCTCAGGGTCCAAAGATTGTCTGTGCCAAATTTCATCAAAATCGGTTGAGAGGTTTAGGCGGGAAAGCGTAACAGACAGACAGACAGACAGACAGACAGAGTTACTTTCGCATTTATAATATTAGTATGGATTTAAGTATAGTTATTTTGTTCGTGTTTTCTTGTTTTGTAATATTGTTGTGTTTTGGTTTTATGTTTAATATTATTACTTTAGGTATATATTTTAATGTTATTACTTTTATACTTATCATAGTCATATTCTATTTCCTTCTTGTTCTTACACACTATTGTCTACATTACTGTTTTACTTCTCCTTTCGCAGGTCTGCTGGAAGAAATTTCTTAAGAAATAAGCAGCACCTTTGTACTCAGATCTTAATTTTGTCGTATTTTTATGTATTGTATTGTGTGTACATAAATAATAAAATAAATAAATAAATAAACACAATCCTGTATATTGATATATACTTTTAAATTATTGCTAAGTTAGTGGAAACGATCGTATTGTTAATGCCAGGAAAGGTTATGGAAGTTATTTTTTTTTCAAATAAGAAACGAATATGAATAGCAGCAATATGGAAATTGTTCGGAAAAAAAGTAAGGAACTTTTATCCCGAACAATTTCCATATTGCTAAGTTAAAGTTATCCATCAAAAATATTATTCAATCTGTACGTAGTGGTTTACACTAACCCCTAAAAAATACAGAAAGTACACTTTGAACAAAAAAACTTACAGCTAAAAGTAAAAATAAAGCTTTAATATGACTTTGTTTTAAACGGGTTTTTATCACCGGGTTCAGGTGTGGCTTTTCAGGTATCTATGAATCTTTTCCTTATTTTTAAAATTCATAGCCACAGGTAAAATAAAATTTCTAATAATCATACCTTTTATTAGTCTGTATCTACTGTGAATCAAATTAATGTGCCTTCTACGATTGTTTACTTAGTGACGTCACAGGGCCCAAAGCGGTGTGCGTTTACAAAGAAAGTTATAAATAAGAGAGCATACGTACCGATACATGTCCGAATGAATGGGCCTTCGTAACATGTTACTGTCACTGCTCGGGGGGGGGGGGAAGGCAATGGGGGATACGACGTACTTATCGCGTTAAAGGGAATCATTTAGATAGGTATAGGTAGGAGGGAGGCTTTTGATGATCTAAATAAAAGGCGTTACTTCGTTTTGGGGAGTTAGTTCGATAACCGAAGAGTGCTCACATATAGACAACTTCTAATAAGTGATCGTTTGACGGGTTCACATTCTGCTTCAAAGTAAAATTGTAACAATAGGTACCTACACGTAAAGTGCCATTCAATATTAGACATATTCGCCAAAATCGTGAACAATTATGAAATAATGAAAAAATAATATTAAATCCTACACAATAAAGTTTTTATTTTTTTTTAATTATAAACAAGTGCTTGACCGCAATCCCGCCTGATGGTAAGCAGTGTTGCAATCGTTGATGGTAAAGCGCGCCTTTATTAAGCCTATGTACTAAAATAAAATATTGAATAGAATGGAAGACGGTAGTTGAGCGAGGTAATGCAATGTACAACTCAACAACACGACCAACGATGCTGCGCCAGAGGGAGATTGATCTGGAGATCCTCCACGACCAAATTCCCGACACAAGAACATTTGGCGCATCAATCTCGGCAGACATCGTAACACGACTGATCAGACCCGTCCTCCGAACGGCTTCACCAGACATCATGCCGGAATACGACTAATCGCTTGGCGGCAAAACTTTGTCTGGTGGGTAACATCTGCCGGCAGCCGATGTTCTGGCCTACAAATCCAAACACTTTAGTAATGTTTCTATAGTGTTAGTCACTTTGGATTTGAAATCAACTCAATTACCATTAAATTAAAGTTTAAACTTGATTAACTTGAAATAATGTCACTATGAAACGTAAATAAAATTTTAATATTGATACATAGTGCCACATTATGCTAAATCGACAACCTATCTACTGTCCATTACTATAATATTCGAAGTATTCAGTCGTGTTTACGTTTTAGATATAAACAAGCTGTCATGTCACCACACATACTCGGTAGACAGCGTCAGTAAACATATCGCCTTCTAATGTCTGTTATTTTTTGATAAGATCAGCCGCTCACTAGTAACAACTACAAGTTCAATGTTTTTAAAGGCAAACAAATAAATGACGTAACAACGTACCAGCTCGCATTGGGCAAGGATGATAGATTACGGCCCACCCCCTCTCACGGAGAGGAGGCCTGTGTCGAACATTATAGACTGATTATCTATGCCAACGTACAATCATACGCAAAAACGTAAATCTATAACACATTCGTTTTCTTTTTGTTTGGGATGGGAAATCATCAAATGACCTCTCTCCCTCTGGCCTGAGCGGAAGGGAGTGTCAGAATTATACAGACTAAAACCCACCCGTGTTCCTTCCCTTGCATGTAGTCCAGGGCCACGGTTTCTTTTCTAACCAACCCGCAACGCTGATCCACCCTATGACATCTTTATATGAAGATGATGTTGACACTTACCGTACAACTGAAACATGGACGAACGATTGCATGAACAAAACACTAAAGAGAACCTAAGTAATTTCCTGAGCGCGATCTACTTTGACCTTGCACAGGAAATTAAAAATGCACGAAGCAAAGAAACAAAATAAACTCGTTATTGTTAGTAATTGATGAGTTGCTCGGGCCTTATCGTTCTAGTTAATCTATGTTGTTCTCTGATCCTGCAAAGTTCTATGGAAAAAATAAACAGTGTGTCAGAAATAGCTTAAAGCCTGTTTACATGATCCTGAATGTTATCAAGCAAACGCTTCGCTCAGTATTTAAACCTTTAAAACCTCAACGTTAAACGCAACACCTGAATACACAAGCGCGCGTTCCCGCTGCGGGGACGACGCGTATATAACATAGTTCACATAACATAGTACCTACGTCAACATGTGGGAGCGTGTGGTGCGTAGGCACTTACTCTAAATTTGTGTTGAATTCGATTAACTGCTTTAAGCCTAATAATTTGGGAGACCTTAAATTAACTTGTAATATACATACACTTATTTAAGCATTCCATTACTGTTAGGTTATTCGCTGTTCTGATTATTTTCCACGACACCAGGACTCTGCACTCATCCACAATCAGCCGACAGACGCAACGTGGATCCTCCACGAGATGGATTCAGGCAGCAGCAGTGACTGTTCGTAGATTGTAGCGGATGGCGATTTGTTTTGTCGGCTGTGACCTCTATGTGATGGAGGCGAGTCAATTTAGGATTGTACAGGTTTCGAATAGTCGTCATTGTTGTGGAGAATTGGCTCTATAACAGTGATGACGCTGACAGATTTTGAACGTGGTTTGGATGTCCTGATTGCGTTCTGATTTATTCATGAAATTCGCCATTAGTTGTTATAAAATTTCGCTTTAATTGAGTTATTTTGTTTAGTTTTATGCATACTTCAGGCAAATAATACTTTATTTGATAAGAATAATTGAGTTTTCTTGTTATTATTAAAGCACAATACAACAGACCTCGTTCAGATTGCGCCATCTATCTTCAGTAACGCACCCCTGACGCCTCCCTCCAGAGCATACAATGATGTATAGCGCTCTGGTCGCGCCAGGTGGACCCACCTCGCTGTTCAATGGAGATTTATACCTCGCCGCGTTCGATGTACAGAACATGATAACATATTGGTTTTTAAGGAGAAGGGGCTATTAATTTTGTTGAACTTAGAGGAAATGTTGCATTTGTTATCCCATCAATGTTGTTGTGTGAAACGTGTATTGAATGTTCCTTTCACAAATCACAACATAGACATTTATTTCAGCCGATTCGCAGTAACTAAGTAATATTAGATATTGATAGTTTAAAGGGTGGTGACCATAAACTAAAAACCGCGAAAAATATCACTTTTGAGTAAAAATTAAAAGCCGTGACAAGCATTGAATAAACTGTTAATATCACAGTGACAGAACATGGCCTTATGAGGTTTGAATTCACCAAAATATACTAAGTCAGCGTAATGATCACGACTCGCACTGTCAGCGAACTTAATTGTAACGCAAATAGAGTCCTTTCATCAACATATGGTGTGATAGATATATCATACTACTTACAAAGAATGACATTTGTAATTTGAACTTGAGGGCAATTTATGTTGGTATTCTATTTGTTTGAGAATGTATTTCTCTGACTTAGCATTTTCTACGACCCACGAGACAAAGGCTTGCCTCCTAGCGATTTGTCGTGTTTCGGCATAATGGCTGGTGAAGAGGCGTACGGAGGACGGGTCTGAGCAGTTGTGTTGCAATGTATACCGGGTACAATGCGCCAAATATTGTTGTGTCGGGAGTTTGATTGTGGAGAGTCTCATCAATCTCCCTCTGGCGCAGCATCGTTGGTATTGTTGTTGGGTTTAACATTGCACCAACTCGCTCAACTGCCGTCTTCCTTCCTATTCACTAAGTTTTTTAAAGTGAATGAGCTTAATAAACTAGCGCTCTTTACCATCAACGATTGCATCACTGCTGATCATCAGGTGGGATTGCGGTCAAGCAATAGTTTATAGTTATAGAAAACAAAAAAAAATCTGTCTTGAAGACTCTTTAGCATAAGGCCATGTTCGTTACGTTCACAAAACACCGACGTTTGATTGTTATGGTGAGGGAAGTAGGTCAATATGGTGCGTGTCAACAGGTGGGCTAGCTTCGCGCCTCTTATAATAATAATAATCACCACGACATTCTCTAAATATTGCAAATAAATTTTATGTGCGAACATAATGACCCCGATTTCCTTCTTTAGTCCAATCTTTATATTCTGTCCCTTTCTTAAGGAACTAAAATAGGATATACACTGAAGATTTACTTTTTGAGCAAGGGATGGGCGCCATTGATGTAATTTTAGCTTACAACATTTTCTTAATTATTATTTGAAAACATAATTTCTTATCTTCTCATAATTACTTATAATCTCCGACACTGTCATAAAGCCAATTTGTTAATTAGATTTCATTCAATAAGAGCCAGCCTTTTGTGCTCTCATCGGGCATAAATCCAAATCCGCTCATCAACGAGAGATTTTTCGAACAGAAAAATCCATTTACACTTATCAGACTTCAGAGAATAAACCCAGCAAATATTAATTCCTTCACATTCGGTGGAACAAAACGTGATTTGAAACGTACCTATTGCAAGTTTGTAATGCTCACAGCCAAACATAGATACTACTTACTACAAGAAACTATTGAAGAGAATATAGTCAACAAGCTGAGGGGTCGTTCTCGTCATTTTGAGAACGTCTAAAAGTCCAATCTCAGTCTCAATCTGTCAAAAATATCTCTAATTTTCCTAATATTTTTGACATTGATTGTCGCTGTCATATAGACTAGATTTGAAAAATGTTTACTTATGGAAATCGGTCTTCTGTTATCAGAAGCTCCACTTGCGTGAATTTTTATTTCTTCTACATTTGGTTCATACGTTAATTTAAAAACCGACCATCCCACTTGACCGGATTTTAGTGTTTCGTAGTGTACTAGGAACCTTTATAGTTTCGCCAATTGTGTCTGTCTGTCCATCTGCGGATAATCTCAGTGACCGTTTGCACTATGTAAATCAATCACACCGACAAAGTGGTAAAATAAAAAGTATAAAAAAAATGTTTTATTAGAGGGGGTTCCAATACAAGTAAAGTGCGGAGATATGTATATTTTTTCTTTTTAACCCTAATATGTGATATATTTTTGGAAAGGTTGAAATGAAATAAATAGGGGTTTACTAAAATCATTATCTGATAATGCTAATATTTTAGGAAAAAATCGCTCAAAAAGTAAAAAAGATACGACCCACCCCCCCTCCTCTTTCACTTTTGTACTATAAGCTTAAGGGTCTCTAAAGAAGAATTTTATAAAGATTTTCTGGAAAAAATATTTTGAACTTGATAGATAGAATGGTTTTTGAAAAATAAAAACAAAATAATTTCATTTCACTTTATTATCCTGAAAGTATCTTCTTTAAAATAATAACCGAATTATTATGATCACGCGATCTTAAATCTCGGGGAAGCCCTTGTCCAATAGTGGGCGAAGAAGAAGAAGAAGATCTAAAGTT